>CADWAE010000475.1:16203142-17443771 GCA_902982915.1 Phalloptychus januarius
AAACACAAACTGTATTTGTTTTAACCAGATTGTAGGTGATAGGCCAACATAAAGTGATCTATAATGGTGATTGGGAAAAAAAAATTAAAAGTTTTCCAACGCACCGATTGGCTGGAGTTCCAAAGCAGCCAATCCAGGAGCACCGTTCGTTTTCCTTGGTGCTGATTGGCTGCAGGTATTAGCCAGAGTTTGGTAGCAACTGGTTACATTTACTAGAAAAAGATTTTTGAAGAAATGTGCTTTTAGGAGTATTTTACTTTTATTTCATTATGAAGTATCTTACTTGAGTAAAATGTCTTGATTTTCTACCCACTCTGCAGAAGTGCAGAAGAAAAGTTTCCATTGTGCACATTGGTGAAAATATGAGGTTTATTTTGTGTTTATACTATTAAAATAGGAAGCTATACATAGTTAGCTCCAGCTAAATAGACAAAATAAGGTTTAAAAGTAATTTTGCTCCATTGCCTTCTCTGTGCAGCATAAAGTCAAACCTGCTTCTGCTTCCCCATCATACGTTTACCAGGTCAAAGTCATTTTAGACTAACTTTCACTGTCTGGTCTTTTCTGCTCAAACAAAATAAAATAAATTCAAAAATAAATACTGCCTTTATAAAAGTGTAATAAACAGGAACCTTGATGTCCTGGAACAGCGACGAGAGATTCTCTCTTTTCCTCACGTCTCAAGAGTCGCAGAATATGAATGTTTCATAAAACGCTGACGGCTCACTGCGAGTTAAAGTGGTTTGCTTGTCTGTGCGTGTGTCTGCGTGCGTGCGTGTGCGTGTGCGTGTGTGTGGGGGTGTGTGTGGGGGTGTGTCTGCGTGTGTGTGTGTGTATGTTCGCCTGTTAACTCCCAGGCAACGACTCCAACGTTGACGGCCTGGTGAACTTTGAGAAGCTGAGGATGATCGCGAAGGAGATCAGACATGTGGTGCGGATGACCTCGGCCAACATGGACCCCGCCCTCATGTTCAGACAGAGGTTAGTTTCACCATCCTACTTTTTATTTTGCTTCAGTGTTGCAGTTCTTAAGAGTGATTTATGTGAGTCAGATTTTATTCAGTCTGTTGTTAACTTACAGAAATAATTAGCCAAACTGCAACTTTTATTCAAAATCTAGATTCCTTCAAAGCTGCTTTATGTAACTTACAAATATGTTTTACATAATCTGTGAAAAGATCCTCTAAAAGTGGCTAAGACCCGCCTCCTGGCTCTGATTGGTTGTTTCTAGTTAGCATTAGCTAATAGGAGCTCAGTTTTTCTCATATTCTGTCACAACATAGTGAAAAAGTTACATCCTGCAGCTTGTTTATCTTTTAAACCGGCTCTTCCACCTGTTTACCATCGGATTGTTGAAGTGTTGAGACGTTAGGTTTACTTCTGAAGCCTAAAAACACAAAATGTTGGCAAAAAGGGAAGCACGGCTACCATACATCCACCAGCCAACCTGGATCCCACGGCTGTGGGATCAGGCGCACGCTCAGCGTCCGTCCAATCAATTCCCTCCCTTCCCTGGTTTGGGTTGCAGTTTTTAACTGGAATGTCATGCAGATTGGAAGTGGAGGTGGAATTGATGACGGCTGCGGCGTGTAGCTGGTATCACTCAGTCTGTTGTGCGTCTGTCACAGTCTGTTGCTGCTGCGGTGCATGACTGCCCCCTGCAGACACTCCTGGCTTACTACACCTTCAGGAAGTCCTGTCAATAAATTCTGTAAATTAAAACATTAAGACACTTTTTGGGCTGAGGAGGGGAGAATGTCCCACATGTGGTGTCCTCCCATCTCCAATCATCTCCTGTTTGTTTGTGGTGGCATGAAGTCTACATAAGTCTCGTCTCCTCCTCCACTCCCCCCAAATCGTTAAACTTGTCTTTAAGTCACGCTTCAATCTTCACGCCTCTTGCTTGCAGGAAGAAGAGGTGGAAGAGTTTAGGGTAAGTTGTGGCCCAGTTTCCAGTTTTTAACCCAGTTCCAGTCTGGACCGGCTGAAATTTTGTCTACCCTGCATAAAACTCTGCATGTGTCCCTTTTTCTGTGTCTGTGTGATTAACCTCCCCATTTGCATTTGCAGTGCTCATCCACATGAATCCATTGATCACCCATTAATAACCTGCCATGTTCATGAGACTCTGCAGTCAGATAGTAGCTTGTATTGGTGCTTTTTAAAGGTGTTATGATGCATAACTGGTTTCATATTCTAATACACCCTGAAATGTGCCGTTTCAGTTGGTATTTTATCCTGGAAATCTGGTCCTGAAGTTCAGCCTTTCAAGGTTCTTGTTCACATTTTGCACATTAGAGCCATACAGTTCAATATATTTTATTTGAATTAAATTTGATAGACAAAAAATTAAATCTCCAAATATTATACATTTCTACTTTTAAATTTCTCTTATTCTCCATACTTCTTCTTTTAAAATGAAAAAAAATTTATGTTCACTGATGTTTAGATCCATTCTGACTGAGCTTTAATAATTTCTACAAAAAAATTGGACAAACCTTTTAGTCCCCAAACCTACTAGGGGTTCCCTAGAAGCTGCGCTGCTGGAATTAAACTCATATCAATCATTATCCATCAGTTTTTTGTTTTGAATATATGAAATAATTCCAATCTGGTGGTTCTGTTATGCAGACTTTTCTCTACACACCATTTTTTATTTTTAAGCAGTTATAACGGTAGGAAACTTGAAACTGATCCTGCGCAAGTTACTCAACAGACTGTTGCTAGGTAACCAAAAGCTACTCAACAAGTTGTTGCTAGGTAACCAAAGATTGAGCGAGTTGCCAGTTGCTTATTTATTATTTGAAAGGCGTATTATCTACTGATATTGATCGATATTGTTACTAATTTGTTGCTCAGTTTTAGGTTTAATACAAATACGTGGCACAAGTTTTAGACTTTGTGAATAAATAATTTTCTATCATATTCACAATTTTGGAGTTGTTTTGATTTTGCCCAAAATGAAACTCATTATATAGAAACTCCTAGACCTAAAGTTCAGAAGAGAAAGAAAAATCTTGATGTTTCGCATCAGCACAGCAAATTAGCACCAAGCCAGTTTCTCTGCTGTTGGTAAAAATGGAAAGTAGCATAACCTGTTTGAAGCATTTACAAATACTATTTGACTCTGGTTTGTGTTTGCATCTCCACATCTGCACCTCCACGTTGAGTATTCTGCATCTTGTGTTTCCAAACCCTTTTTGCCTCCATCAGACAGAATGTTCTGCACTTTAGCATGGCGCATCAGGAAGCGCTGCCTCTCTCCCCAGTTGCATGGTCCCGTTTTCAAATGCTGTGCTACAAAGCAGATTTTACTGGAGTGTTTTTCTGTTTATTCATTACTCGGACTGATTATTTTGCCTCTTTCTTTTCTGCCTCTCTTTTTCTTCACCTCCTTTATTCTCTGAATCCTCTCCCATCTAAATACTTTTCATTTTCTTTCCTCTCCATCTCCAATCTCTCTTCCTGCTCCATCAGGTCTTTGAGCCAAGGCAGCACCAACTCCAACATCCTGGATGTTCAGGGTGGAGCCCATAAGAAGCGCGTGCGCCGCAGCTCCCTCCTGAACGCGAAGAAGCTTTACGAAGACGCTCAGATGGCCAGGAAGGTGAAGCAGTACCTGTCGAACCTGACGGTGGAGACGGATGAGGACAAACACCAGATCATGTCCCTGCAGTGTGAGCCGTCTTACAACACATGTGAGTTGAACAGGAGTCAGACTGAATTTGATTTGAACTAAAAGTTTCTTCATAATTGTAGCATAAACTATGGAGGACCAAAACTGACGTAATTAATAAAAAAATTGAATTCACTAAAATTTATGAATGTATTATTAATGAAAATAATTCAAATAATTGTGAAAAATATTTTAAAATAATTAATTACAAAATATTACATTTATTACTTTAATTTAAAATAATGAATATATTTTATATACATTGTGGTTAAAAATCAATTTTTTGTTTTTTACTTTTCCTTATACACACATTTTTGTGAGGATGTAGACATATATCCTTTTTCTTAAACATGCTTTGTCAACTCTCTCCTTCTATTTTAGAGATGTGTGAATAAGAAAAAGGAAGAATATATATTTCTGCTTTTATTTTTTATTTCTAATTCTGGTCTGAAGTTTTGCGTTTTGTTTCAGTAAAGTGAAATTTAAAGAAGAAAAGTTGTTTGTATGTGAACCCAAAGCTGGACTGTTTCACCAAAATTCAATATATTTTAACTGACCACTGCTTAGTTTTGTAATATTCACTCACACTGCCCCCTAGCGTCTTTCCTCATATCCTGCAATAATGACATGACAACAGGCTCTGCATTTAATGATGCAACTAATGCATCTCTAAACCAGATAAACATAAATATGTTTTGTTTGTCACAGCTCAAGTCACTAAATTATTTCTGAATTACTGACCGAACTGTGGATAAAGAAATGTTGGTTTGTGTCACATCATATAAATACCTCAGAGAAACAGGGAGTTCTGGACTAAAAATAAAGAGTTTCTAGACAGTCACAAGAAAATTATAACATACATAGGAAAATATCTTATTAGTGAAATAATCTGCCGATGGAACGAGAACCTTTTCACCAATATTAAGGAATCATTACCTTAATATTAGCTCCTATATGTTGCTGAAATGTTAATTGTAAGTTAGTTTTGTCTTGTTTTAAGATCTTTGCTCTAGAAACTGGCTGCAGTGTGATAGATATTGTACATTTCTCATTCTTTGTTTTCAGTGGGTAAAAACCTGAGCGAGAGGCGGGCAAACAAGTCGGACATGTCTCCGGTGTCCCTCAGGGCGACGTTACCCTCAGGGAAAACTCAGAACAGGGTGTCACAAGTCCTGCAGGTCCAGGTGCCTCTGAACCCTCTGAGGAAGAAGAGCACGGCCAAGGACACCGGCGCCGCCAGTGAGTTCTCCTCCACTAAGCTTTACGGGTTTTTCTTCCCTCATAGATTTTTGTCTTCATGATCTTATTTTTTCTTCCCATTAGACTCAAATTCTCCGCAGGTGGTGAAGAAACCTTCAGCGAACTCATCAGATGAGTGGAACGCCAAGAGACCGTCTGATGACGCCGTTTCCACCGTGTCGTCGCTCCACTCCAGCCCCACAGTGTCTCCTCAGGGCTCGCCACGCAAAGGTAACATTCACCTGTCCAACGATTCTGGAAAACTTTGGTTCTACTTCGTTTAAACACTGACATGACAAACACGACATGATGGCACGAACACGAAGGAGGCTTCATAAATATATGTCTGTTGTCATGAAGTATTTGGTAAATACTGAGACTTTTATTAGAAAGTAGATACTTTTATTGGACTTTTGATGAAATGTTGCATTTAAAGTGTCATTATTAATTGAAATATGCAAATCTGACACAGTTAATGGACATTTAATGCAACTTTTAGCGCAACTTTGCATTAAAAGTGTCATTATTTATCATCCATCCATCCATGTTCCTACACCCTTGTCCCTTACTGGGGTCTGGAGGGCTGCAGGTGCCTATCTCCAGCTATCGTTTCGTTGTTTATCAGTTGTAGATATTTATGAAGACTCCTTCATGTTCATAGCAGGTATGATTTACAGCATCACACTGCAAAAACACTAAATGTTACCAAGTCCAGATTCCAGCGTAACTGTCTTAATACGCCTGGAATAAGAGAAAACGAACTGAAAAGGACACTTTAAATAAGACAATATTAATATACAAGTAACAAGATAAAGGAGTTTGTTTTAAGTCAATAATTCCTTAATGCTGGTGAAAAAGTTCTAGTTCCACTGGCAGATTGTTTTACTAAGAGAATTATGCCGTTACCTAGCAACCCCAGCCAAGCCCAGCCAGTTACCTAGCAACCTCAGCTCTAGTTCCATTGGCTGATTCTTTTACTTTTAAGACATTTTAGAACTTTTTCTAAAAAGAACTTTTTTTAAGTAAATAAATTAAGGATTTATTTACTTAAAACAAGCTCTTATTTCTTGCTTGAAAGCTACTTTTCAGTTAGTTTTGTCTTATTTCAGGTGTAGTGAGATATTTGCACTAGAAACTAGACCAAAGCTACTTGGTAAGTTCTTCATTTTCCTGCTGATTTACTCCAGGATTTTTTTCACACGTTCTCCTTTCCGTCTCTTTCATTTCTTCTGCCAGTGGGCGGCGCCACAAAATCGCAGAACTCCAGCCAGATGAACTTATCGGGATCCTCGTCGTCACTGACCAGCGATGCCAGCACAAAGACGGGCACCATCAGTCTGCGCAGCTACGGCATAGGTGGGGCCCTTCTCCACAAGAGGATCCTGCAGATGACCAGTCAGCGTAGCCGAGAGAGCAGCAGGAACAGAGAGGGACAGACTGAGGACGAGGCAGAGGCAGGTCAGGAAGAACCGAGGAGAGGAAGATCCAGGCAGCAGAGGAAACCAGAGGCAGGGCAAATGTTACCCAGGAGATCAGGAACCCCAGAGATGCAGGGGGAGAACCCCGCGGTCCCCTGCGGGTCTCCTCCTCCACCCCACGTTGGAGTCAGGACCCCCATCAGGGCCAGACTGCTGTCTCCTTTCAGGGTGCTGAGAGAGAGGAGTCAGTCCAGAGAAAGGCCGCTGCCAAAGAGCGAGGAAACTTCTGAGGAGACGTCATCCTCCTTAGAACAGCCGGAGGCTGGAGGACAGACAGAGCAGAGAGTCAGGAGATCAGTCAGCCCCAACCCGTTCCTCTGGCTGTGCCGAGACCGACACAGCAGGAGGAAGACCATCTGAGCCACAGACAGACAGGGACTGCAGCGCCAGGATGCCTCCGAATGATTCAGTAGCTTCAGAACGAGTGATTCAGGAACAAGAGATAGAAAACGATTCCACACTGCAAAAACACAAAGCCCCTTACCATCTATGTCTAGTATTTAGTGCAAATATCTTAGTCCTCCTGAAATAAGACTTTTCAGCGAGTTTCAGGAAGTTACTTTGACAGATTATTTAACTTAGAACATTAAAGAAATGTCTTGCTGTAAATTTAATAATCTGCCAAAGTAACTAGAATTATTGAATCAATATTTAGGAATTAAAACAAGCTTCTATTTCTTGTGAGTTAGTTTTTCTTAGTTTGTGTGTTGTTGGATGTTTGCACTAGAAACGAGACAAAAACAAAAGCTCTAGTGTTTTTGCAGTGCAGCGTGTTGCTGAGTTCAGAGACGCAGTCAGAACTTTACAGCTGATTTCTGGTCTCTCGGGTTTGGTAGAGATTTGCCGTGTTGATGGCGTCCAATCAGCACGCAGTGCAATCGGTGCACTGCAAAAACACAAAATCTCAACAAATATTTTTGTCTAGTTTTTAGTGCAAACATTTTAACACACTTGAAATAAAACTAAACTAACTTACAAATGACTTTTCAGAAAGAAATGTTTTAAGTTCCATTGGGAAATAATTTTATTTGTAACATGGAAACATGTAAGTGAAATGATGCTCCAATGGAACTAGAATTGGGTTGCTAGGTAACGGGCTGCTAGGCTGGGGTTGCTAGGTAACGGCAAAGTTCTCTTTGTGACATAATCTGCTGGTGCAACTACAACTTGTTCACTAATATTAAGGAATTAGTGACTTAAAACAAACTCATACATCCTGCTGAAAAGTTGCTAGTATGTTTGTTTTGTCTTATTTCAAGTTATTTTCTCTTAGACCATAAGTATTTGGTGAGGCTTTGTGTTCACTCACTGATCAGAAAAGCTGGTGCATTTGGGTTTTTCGGGGCGGCTGATCTCCAGCCAGTTTCTTCTTCAGTTAATGTTGAAGCATTAGTCCTGCCATGAACAGAACAACATTCACCACCAAACAGACGGTTCTTTTAGAAACAAGCGAGGTTTGTTCATTCATTCATGTGTGTTTCTGAGGTTCTTGTGATAAAAAGTTCAAACTGTGAGTTCAAACTTGTTTCACCATCATTTTAACTTACACAGTTAGTTAAGTGGATGAATGGAGGTTTGGTCGGCCTGCAGGTAGTGTACAGAACATCGTTCACGGTTTTTGATTCGCCTTCCAGTCTGCTCATCCTAAATGTCCTCCGTCTTCAGGCTGTCCCCTCCTGCCTTCTGCCAAGTCGGACAACCTGTCGGACTCCAGTCACAGCGAGATCTCGTCCCGCTCCAGCATCTGCTCTGTGGACTCGGCGCAGGCCTCCGGACCGGACGACCGCTGCAACCGGGCCGGTTCCGGTACCGCTGCCAACGCCACGGCCGTGACGGCTGCTGTGGTCGCTGAGGGCACAGCGGCATTAAACGCACACTTAACTGCTGATTACAGCCAGCCCAGCACCAGGTAATTGGCTGTAGTTCAGCTCCTTTTATCGAATCTGGCGGCTTAATTACCTGAGGCTGAAAGCCGCGCCTGTAAAGCATAATGAGATGAATGGGATTTAGATTTAGAGGAATCCTTTGGAGTTTAAACGCATCCAGGAATCAGGACATTTAACAGAATAATGAATTTTTATATTGCGATAAACCTTTTAATAATCAAATGCAGTTCTGTGTTTTATATCCTTCTGACTGTTTTCCGTATCACAGCAGAAGGTTTGGTTAATTAAAATAGCTCGTATATTTATGTTAGTTTGTAAGTTTGCTCTTTTTTGTTTTTTACAAAATACATTAAACAATAATCACATTTTTCCCCGATATGTTTTATTCTATATTTTTTTACATCTGGGCTTTGACTGGACCATTCTAACATTAGTAGTTTTTTATTGAAACCTCAGCATTGCAGCTCTTTCTGCATGTTTAAGGTTGTTACCTGGTTTTCTTCCACACTGGTTTTGTATTTTCCTCCATCCATCTAAACCAGGGGAGCCCAAAGGGGGTCCTGGAGGCCCGGCATCCTGCAGGCTTTAGTTCCTCCCTGCTGGTAGCAGCGACCTCCTCAGCAGGTCAATGTTCTCCTAACGAGCCGTCATTTGATCCAGGACCCACTTTGGACACCACTGATCTAAACTTTGCTCAGGAAAAACATTCCCACAGCATGATGTCCCCACCGCCATGCTGTTTGTAGCTTAGCTCAGCCGCAGATGTATGCAGTTTCCTCTCCAGGCCAACAGGGGGCTCAGGAGAGAAGAAAAGTTTGGTTGCTTGTGTTTTATTAGGGATGTCAAAGTAAACAAGGCTGAATTTTCCTGCTTATTCAAATAAAACTGCAATAAAAAGCGATGAAGTTAGCAGTTTAAATTACTTTTAACTGAAAATTCAACTTTTTGGCTCCTTTATTCACCTCAAACTTTTGCACCAAACATCCACCTATCGCCCATCTGCTGCCACTCGCCTCTCCCTGTTTCCTCCCCAGCTGCTTCCATTTACACCGTCCTCATTAAAATCTCCAAGAACTGGAAGCCATAAAAAATAACACCTGTTTATTAGCATCCCTGCGTTTTACTGCTCTCCTCTCTCCTTCTTTTATCCACGGACAAAGTGTCGGCTTTTTAATCTGGCTGAGTAAACAACGCTGCTTTTTTATTGTCTGCACCTTCTTTATTGTTTGTCCATAATCAGGCCATTCTGTCTCATAAAGAGAAAACTGAAATATCTCTCTCTGATATTATATTACCTTGGCAGCCTTGCTTTGAAGCATCGGCTTGTTTTATGAAATACGGCTCGGTTTCATTGACTCTGCTTTGTCCTGTAAAATACTGGATCCAGCAGCCGGTCCAGAAAACAAGAATCTTTCCCCAGAGTTAATTATCATGTGGGACAGATTTCTGCCTGGTAAATTATGTTTTATCCTTCAGCCATTTTACCTGCACTCAGCCTTTACTTGGTCAACAGAGGATGATTTGTTCTTTTATGAGCTGAACTCCCAGTTTGATCTAATGTGGATTATTGCATTAAAACTGTTCTGTGACATGAAGAGGAAACAGACGGTGGAACATTTCATCTCTTTTCTCCTCCTGTCCAGCAGCTCTTCAGTCGTGGCTCGAGGAGGACATGCCGCGCGACCTTTCACCTCCTCGCTCTCCACGGAGGAGCTGACCCCGGACCACGCCTCGCTGTCCCTGGACTCGGTGGTGGACAGCGGCCGCGGCAGCTGGACTTCCTGTTCCTCCAACTCTCACGAATCCTTCCAAATCCTTCCCGCCTCGTCCTGCCGGCCCTGGGACCACGGCATCCACGGCCACCCGCTCTCCCTCCCCCACACGCACCTGAGCGGCTTCAAACACGCGGCGCTGGGCCGGGCCGTGGCTGAGGCGGAGGCCGCCGGGCCCTCGTGGGCCAGCGCCGCCGCCGCCGGCCGCCACCCCAGAGACTCCAGCTCAGACCTGAGCGCCGCGGCGCGGGAGAGCCGGGCGTCGTCGGGCTCCCTGTCGGACAACTACGAGGGGAATTACGGAACGATAAAGCGGCGCAACGCCTCGGAGCTTCCTTCCTCGCCGGCCAACGAGGAAGGAGGGCAAAGCGCAGACGCCTCGTACAAAACGGTGACGTCGAGCACAGAGAAGGGCCTGATAGGTGAGGGACCAGGACGAACCGAGCGGCGCTCACCTCGCCTGCATGCGCGTCCGTCTGTCCGATGAGGAAAATCAAACACAAGCAGAAAACATTTATCTAAGAAAATTATATATATATATATATATATATATATATATAATTTTTTTTTTCTAATTAAACCTACAAACACACCATCACCCGTTTCAGCTCAGGGATTTGTTTATGCACGGCCGCCATCCATCTTATTAGTTTGGTTTTTCTGTTAATGGGCAGTATTATTTTTCATCATGTTTTAATGTTTTGACTTCATCCATAACAAACCTGGAGTGTTGCTTCGATTGTTTCATGAATGTTAGGAATCCTTTAGTCTCCATGACAACCAGTCAGCTGTTCAAAACGCCTGGCTGGGCTTAGCTCCGCCTTCGAGGCGAAGCTCCTCCTCAGTGCTGCAGTTTGTAACCTTCCAGGCACTCGGCTCCTTCAGACTAGCCAGCAGCAATTAGCAAACACCAGAGGAGCTGCTGGTTAAAACAGAGGAGCCATGTTGTGACGACTTCCTGAAGGCCGAGCTTTTTAAAGAGACAGAGGCCCAATTTTACTTTCAAAGATATCATATTTGATACATGTAGCATTTTTATAACAACTAAAAGTAACATAATTACTTGATTGCACTGGGAAACATAAAACTGCCCCTTTAAGTTTCCATGTTTTGCATGTTTTGTTCATGAAGTTTATTTAATTTTTCCATTTTTCCCTCTTGTTTTCTGCACATCACTTCCTTCTTTTCCTCCATCCTCCCTTTATTTCCACCTTCACATCCACCCAGTGTACTGTGTCACGTCCCCCACTAAGGATGAGCGTTACCGAGCTCCCCCTCCCACCCCTCCAGGCTACCAGGGTCTGGCCCTGGGCGACCTCGGGGTCGCAGACGGCGGGCCAGGGTCTCCCGCCCCCCGACCTCCTCACCTCAGACCTCCAGACTACAGCGTGGCCCTGCAGAGGAGCAAACTCCTGCAGAGCCCCAGCGCGGCCAGCGGGCTGGCCGAGGTGCGGAGGCTGCACCTCCGAACGGCCAGCCCCGTTCAGGGCCCGTCCAGGCCGCCCAGCATCGTCCCCCCAGCGCCGGAGCTGGCCGACAGCGAGGACGGTACGTCACATTCCTGCATCGCTGTCCTGCCACAGCCAGACGACCTTCGTCCTTCCATTTCTATTCACTTAGGCTTCAGTGGAAGCAACGACTGAGAACCAATTCACTTCTCCAAATGTAAAACATTAAACACTTATTGTTTAATGCAACAAATGATAATGTTGTTGATTTGAACTCATTTCCAAGTGATTTAATCATAATGACATAATTATTAATGCAATTTATGTGAAGAACTTCAACAGTCACCAAAAACAATAAATAGAAAGGAAATTAAAACCAACTGAACCTGTGAATAAAAGTGACTCAAAGTTATTATTACTGGAAATAAATTCAGTTGAGCCCAAAAGAAAAACCAGATGATTTTCTTCTAACGCAGCAAAACCTGCGACTGCATGTTACAGGACCACTGCAGAGAAAGAAACGTAGGAAGGAAATTTGCTAGAAAAAAATTTACATTTTCGATTAATATCAAACATATTCTACAAAAAAAATTCAGATTTTCAAATGAACATTTTTCTAGAATATTTCTGAGTTTTTGGTGGAAATTTTGTCCTTTTTTCAATCCTCAGCGGCCCTAACACGCAGCTATAAAAATCCCTTTGAACAATTAAAATAAAAACAAAACTTCAAAACATCGGCAATACTTTGCATCGGAGATACAAACTCCAGCCACTTGGTTTGTCCAAACTGGTTTAAAGTCTTCCTGCGTTGCTGAACAGTTGATGGTTCTGTGGTTTTTTCACTAAAATAGGGAAACGTTGTCCCGTCTTCTCTGTTCCAGATGAACAGGTGTCGGCGGTGTGACCCCATCACCTGGGGTCATCACGTGACCCCTCTGGACTTTTCTGGACCCGTTTCACAAATCAGATTTTAGAGACTCTTTTTTTTTAAAATGAGATCTTCTGAACAAAGCTGGAAGAGGCGATCGCATCGCAGGAGACAGACTTTTGAAAGCAGAAGGACAGAGAGACGATATTTATGCCTCGCTGGAAAAGCCGACCGCCGTACCTCCATCCGCTCTCCAGGCTCATCTGCACGTTTTGCTTCAGCGCGACGTTTTGCTTTAATCGGCTGGATTTCTGAGCTTGCAAATGTGAACTCCTTGGTTTCATTCTTTTTAACTTGAATGTAAATTATGAAGATCCAAAGCTCTCAAACAAAGGATTCTGGGAGTTTCAAGTGTTTTAAGACATTTATTTTTTTTGCGTTCCCTCACAATAAATGTGCAAAACCACTCTGGTCTGTTTTACATGCAGTCACAAATTTAGAATTGCACACATGCACATTTAAAGAAGACGTGTTTTTACATTCTCAACTATCTGGTGCATAAACCTGATTGGAAATCGATTTACTAGCTGCATGTTTACATTTGTTTGTATCTGATTGAGAAAGAGCTGCTCATGGAAACGACCCTTTAACATTACAAACTGTCAGGTGTCTTTAAAATAACTCAGAAGAGTTTCTGTCTGTATCTTAGAAGGAACGCAGAGCTTTTATAATTTGGTCGTATGTTTATGGTGCATTTCTAAAAAGATATCAAACTTCTGATATCTCAAACGTTCGGAAACCTTAAAACAGCAGAAACACTTTCAGGATTCAAACATCCTGAAAGTCTGTTTCAGACTTTCAGGATGTTTTGCTGACTGGTAAATTATTGTAAGGGAACGCAAAGAAAAAAAATCCATCCTTTTCTAATCGTTAAAACCTAAAAAGCACTGATGAATATTGATGAATATTTTTCAAAAGGTGGAAAAAGAGAAAGTTTTCAGAAATCCCTCATGTCTGTGCAGCTCTTACCGTCCCGACCTGAAACTTTCGCCTTGTCGTGTCGCTGCTTCCTGCTCGATCTATAAAACCTGGATTAAAACTCGCCTTTAATGAGCTAAAGAACAAACGCCTCGCTGCCACCCGCAGAGAAAAACCTCCAATTTACTGCAGCCGCTGCAATAAAACCATAAATCAACACACACACACCAGAATCAGAAGGACAGTGTTTACGTGAGGCGTCTGTGTTTTGTTTGCAGTGTTTACTGGTTGTCTGGAGTTACGAGCTGCAGAGCCTTCAGTTGTAAATTTGTTTATAATGCAGCATTATTTTTTGCTGACGCAGCATTATCTTTTGCTGACGCAGCATTATTTTGTAGCTCTTCCCACCCAGACGAGGTGCAACAAATACAGTCTGCCTGGCTTGCATCTCCCAAAATGCGTGTATTTTGTAAAATATTTAAAGAAAACTCTTGAAGATTCGTTTTGAAAGCAGATTTGTACAGAAATGAATTCTTTTAGTTTTTAACTGGAATCTCTTTTTCTCCCTCCGTCTCTGTTCTGTTTGCTTCCTGTAATTTGTTTTTGCCACACAAAGACTTGAAATGATTACTGCTAGTATACATAAATATATAGAGATACTCACAGCAGATATATAAATTTGTACATATATATTTTTGCTGTTCCTTTGCCATAATTTAATGTAAACTGAGTCTGTATAAATGTGCAGAGAGGATATTTTTGAATATTTTTTTTGAAAGTTTTGGAGTCTAAAGGAATTAGTTTTGATTCTTGTCATTTTGACGCGTTCTCCCCGTTCTGTTTGCTGAAACTTTGGATCTTTGAGTGTAATAGCTGCTGAGTTTTAGGTGGATGTAGCGCAGTGTGTGTGTTTGGATCAGAACAGGTCTTTTATTTGAGTCGCTCGGTGCTGCGCTGCTCTCACATTACTTCTGTAGCTGCAGCTCTGCTTTGAAGGCTTCTGCCTTCGTGACACCAGGCGAGTTCATGCAAACTCCCGACGCTGAAAGGAGCTTTTTGTAGCCAATATGTGAACTGGAGAGAAGAGTCGTCGCTCTAATCCCACATTCAGCTAAACATCAAGCTTTCTACCTGCCTGCTCTCTCTGCTGCCTGGGAGCTTTTATTTTGGCCCTCCCCTCTTGGTATTTTGTCTTTAATGTCACTTTGACGTTTTGCACAACTTGTATTCTTAAACTGAAATCAGTGTTACAGAAATGCACCAACCAGAGTTTTGTGCAAACGTTTTCAATTTCTTTTGAAAGAGTGAAATACCAGAAAATTAAGAGTCACTCTTAGACAAAGTATTAATAATATTCTAGAATAAAACAATAAATAAGTGAACTAGCTTTGCAAAAACATATGAATCTTAACGTCTTGATTTCCAAAGAGCCGACAAATTTTCCAAATCCAGCTTTTTCCATTACAGGAAGGATTAAAGTTCAAAAGAATAAAGAAAGCAACTCTGATCTTCTTGTACTGCAAAAACACTAAATCTTATCAAGTGTTTTGCAAATATAGTGCAAATATCTCAGCAGACTTGAAATAAGACAAAACAAACTTACAAGTAACTTTTCAACAAAATAAAAGAGCTTATAAAATACTGAATATTGATGAAAATGTTCGAGTTTCATTAGCAGATAAATTCACTTATAACAGACATTTTTCTCATGTCATATTGACTCAAAATATTAATGTTTCATCCTGAACGGTTACTTTTGAGTCCTTTATTATGAAGATATTTGCACTAAAACAATGGACTAAAACTAGTTGGTAGGATTTAGTGTTTCTGCAGTGTGCTGATTGAAGTCCTGCTCTCTCTCGCTCTCCTGCAGCCAGGAGGAGCTGCAGTGAGTTCCCTTTTAAAAAGCTTCATGCTGAAGCTTCATTCATTCAGTAGTGGCCTACATTTTGAACAGTTTATGTTTGATCAGGTTTAAAATCGATCAAACAAACGTTTTCTTTTTGCATCTCTGGAGTTTTATTGAATCTTTGAGCTGAAAGTTAATTTCTCTGTTTTTTTCTCCTGTTTTCATTTTAATCCACAGTCATGGACCTCAAAAATGCTAATTAGTGTTTGTTTTATCAAAACCCGCAGATTTATTGTTTCCTCTCTAAAAAAGAAATCTGAACATGATTGTTTCTTTGAAAATGGAACGAGAAAAACAACCATTCCCTCACCTCAGAATATAATTTAGCCCTTTGTTTCCTGGAAGGCAATAAGAGACGTGTTTGTGTGAGTTTGTGTCAACGTCTTCTGGCATTACAGCAGAAATGCACAATAAGCTTAAACGTGGAGAGTGAGCAGCACAATCCTGTACAAAGAGGAATTAACTCGGTCTGTGGCTAAACGCTGGTTTCTCGTCTCACCTATAGATGTTGTAACTTATGTCTTTTAGAAAGACAAAAATGAATTTAGCTTGTATGCTTTTTATGTATTTTTTACAAGTGATTGTAAATAGTTGTTATATTTTTGTTTAAAAGAATGTTTAAAAAGGAACAATTAACTTTTATTTCTCGGAGTCTACTGATATTAATTTGGACTATGAATAAAATGTTAAACTTAAACAGTTGGTGTCTTTATTTTGTATGTCTTGAATGTTTAGGTCAAAATAATCTTTAAAATTGTTTCTGCAGCTGAATTTAATCTTAGAAAGCAGAACTTTGGACGTATTGGAGCTGAAAACTAAATCTGATCAGAGAAAGACATTTTTAAAGATCTTCAGTCTATAAATTTAATAGCGCAGTCATTTAATGTTGGATATTATTTTTGAAAAAATCCGTTTTCACTTTTTACGTTTTTGATCCAAGCAATCAAAAGAAGACAATATTTTTAATCATTGATTTCTGTTTATTCAAACTGAATTTGATGTTTATTTGTTAAGGTTTTAATCTCACACATGTCAAACTCAAGGCTCGGGGGCCAAATCTGGCCCGCCGTAGCTTTTTGTGTGGCCCTCTAGACTCTAAAAGGACACATAAATAGAACCGTCAAGATAACTGTGATAAATGTTATTTTATTTACCAAATCAAATCAGTTTTTATCTATTTACTGACAAATTGTTTCTTGTTTCTTTCAAATTATTGTGGAAATTCACTAAAAAACTCAACATATCCCTGCATTTTTCACTCTAATACATAACTGTGATTTTATTGCAGATTTTTGGGAAACTTTGAAAAACATTGGATCTAAATGCCTGTTTCCTCCCACCTGCAGGTGGCAGTATTTCTTCTACTAAACAGCTGCTTCAGCTTTGATGTGAAGTTATAATCCATCTGGTGAATAATATGTATAAATATTCTTCAATTAGCACCACTAACACTTTGATTTTTATTGGAAAAAAATCACAAAAACAATTGTGAAATCTGGAGGGACTGAAAAGATTTTCAATATTATTTAACTTTAAGAATTTTTTTATATTTTAAGTTTTGTTTGCAGGTTTTATCAGTACATTCTGGCACGACTGGCCCTTTAAGAGCATTCATGATGCTGATTTGGCCCAAAATGAAAATGAGTTTGACGCCTCTAAGTACTAACTGCTCTGGTTTATAAGGTGGGAAATCTCCTCTAATGCCACTTCTATTTCTTTTTGTTTTGTTCAGCACTTTCTCTGATCCAAACCGGAGAGCGCTCAAGGTCGGCCGGTTTTTTATTGTTCATTAAAGTTTTACTGTCACAGAGTCGGGGGATCGACCTTCCCGTGTGAGAGGAAGTCTCTGTGTTTGGATGCACACAGATGGGCTACCAACCACAGAAAGGTCTCATTTTACTGCCAAACTGGACTGATTATGGTTTCCTTTTTGCCCCAGATTTTTGGAGTGAAGCTCTGAGTTTAGGATCTCTGTAGCTCCCCCAGAGTTACCTGAAGCAGTTTAATGGTCTGGTTTAAGCAGACCATTAAAGTGGTTCCACTTTATTTTATTGATATGAAACCAGAAGAATACATACAAATGCAAATACTTGTAGATTTTTGAGAGAAAAAAACATTTTCTTCCAGTTTATGTGCTATTTTGTCTTTTAACCTAATATCACAAAGTCACATTAAAGTTGGTCTGTACACAGAAAAATGTAGGAAGGTAAAAGATATGACTACATTTCAGAGACCAAAACTAATTTCTGCAAAAAAAAAATATTTATGGCTTACAGTTGATGGACCAAACATAAAATGAGCCAGAATTTCCAGTTTAAAAGCCTCCAACACTCAAGATTCGCCTAAAATTGAGTTACTGTTGGTTTTGCTCTCAGATTGAATCCCTGTTTGGTCTAAAATTTATTCAAAATACAGTATTTTCCAAGATATAGATCAAGACAAAAAAATCTGGATTGTATTTCATATTTGTGATATAAAACATGGAGTAAGTCAGCCAATCATTGTTAAGGAAGAACACTTACCTCAATCAAAATGAGGTTTAAAATATTTTCCTTTTGGTCTGAATTGAAGTGAAAGTGGGGAGGAAAAGTTTGTTAGAGGCGCTGGGCTGATGACAAGAGAAAAGCTCAGATCCAGGTGGGATTTCAATAAAACAAAGTGAAATAACTCTGAAAGTATGTCACAAGCATGACAGGAGAGGAAACTCAGGAAAAAAACAACTCCAAGGTGTTGTAATGTGTGGGACCTGCATTCACATCGGTGAGCGCGCGCGTCTCACCTTTCCGCTGCTTTGACTTTGAAGTTGTGACTTTGTCAGGAGCAGAAGCTGAGAGCAGGAGGTGGGAAAACGGAAACCTGACTCCTGAGGCGCGTGCTCACACATGGGGGCTGGCTGTTAGCATATTCCTGTCTAAATGAAAATTTGTGAAGCAAAACAGCTTGGAAAGATATTCCGTCACCTGTAAAGTCTCAGCATATCTGCCCTTGAGTTTATGTGCATTTGCTGCCATGTATGTAAGAATCTAAAAGCAAGATGGTCCATTAAACTGCCACGTCTGGTTTTGAATTTAGCATTTCTCTCTGTCAGGTGAATACGAATTAATGCTCCAATGGGTGTGCTATGGTGGTGCAGGGGTTTAGCACGCCCACTTATGGAGGACCTAGTCCTAGACGCGGCCGTCCCAGGATCGATTCCCGGCCTGGCGACCCTTGCTGTATGTCTTTCCTGTCCATTAACTGTTAGATAGAGGCCACTAGAGCCAATAAAACCTTTAAAAAAAAGAATTAGGCAAAATGAAGTGAAAAATAAATTCGCTTAATGGAAACACAACAATTAAAAAAACTCACGTTAAAACGTTTTTGCGCTGGGATGAGGTGGTTTCCAGCCGTATTAAAATATATTTCATAAAACTGTAATGGAAACACTTAGGCTATATTCTCACTGCAGCCTTTAGTGACTCAAGTTCCACTTTTTGCAAAATCGTTCACATTTCCAAATATATTCGTCTTGCATGTGATCTTCCGTGTGAACTGCAAACGACTTGAAAGTGTCCCGCATGCGCAGCAGAGGGCGCAAAAGCTCAGCTGGCCAACCGCCATTAATATGGAGTGAAAATAGTCTCAAAAGATTCGTAACTCGTAAAACAGGATTCGTAACTCGTAAAAAGGGTACCGGTCCAGTTACGGCTGCAAAACTACTTTTGAGACTCTTTTCACGCTTCCCTGATTTGTGTTGTAGACGGTGCGTTTACATGCTACTAAAAGCTCGGACATCTGAGTTTACTTCGGAATTGTTTTTTTCCATAGTTCAACACGTATTTCCCTCTCTGCTTGTCTCGTCTCGTGGCTAAGACATATTTTTGTGAAAAATATATGTCATTAGTACCAAATCTAATTTTTATATAAATGTTTATATACGATTCCTTGTTTGTGACGTGTACAACTGTAATAACATGGCTAAAAGATTCGGCCACTGCGTGGCGGAAGTTTATTCTGCTCTGGTTGCGAGAAGCGTTCAGTCAGACACTCCAGAATGGCGGGTCGGGTCGGAACCAGTAATCGTGGTGGTGGTCTTCTGGCCCTCAAAAGTTAGTGGATGTTCCGGATGGCTCTTCCTGCAGCCGAGTTCTCCTGAGGTTCGGGACATGCGGTTCAGGAGGCATAGCAGCAGGAAGTAAACTCAGATGTCCGAGCTTTTAGTAGGATGTAACGCACCATCTACACACAAATCAGAAGTGAAATGAGTCTCAAAAGTAGTTTTGAGTCGTAACTGACGGTACCCTTTTACGAGTTACGAATCATGTTTTACGAGTTACGAATCATTTTTTACGAGTTACGAATCTTTTGAGACTATTTTCACTCCATACATTAAAAACAAGAAGAAGAAGTGCTTCTTGTTTTTGCGGAAGTAAACCTAGATGCTAATGGTGGAGCGTATCTTGGGATTTTGACGATGTTGTCTGACCGGATCAAGCACATTAACAACTTAATCCTCATTGTAGCCCGCTGCAGTTGTTATTTTTCTTCCCGCTTGCGTGACGGCACAGAATAGTGACGTTTGTCGCGTATCGATGACGTGCATAGAGTGCGACCTGGCTGTGCGGTCACGTTCTAAAAGATCAGATATGTATCGAATATCCAAGTGGACCGAGGCGCGTTCGCCATGAAAAGATCAGATTCATCTGGCGTTAAAAATGAATCGGAGTTTGGTCACTTCAGGCTGTGTAACGTAGCCGTAGTGTCGTCGGATGTTACAACAGGCGAAAGCCATGAAGAAGAAGACAGGAAGTAGTCTTCTTCGTGGTTTGTAGTTTATTTTTGTTTTTTCGGTTGGCTCCGCCGGAGCCCTCATTCCAACGTGTTGAATCCAAAGCGCTTCAACGATTACAATTTCCCCCAAACGTCGCATACCAGTAGGCGGGGCTTGTGGCTCCAACGCCTGCCGACGTCTCCTCTGATTGGCTGACAGATAATCAGCGCCACCACTGATTTATGAACGCATCTCAGGTAAGTGTTTACGTGTCTCGGCCATGATTTTTAATGACGTATCGCGATAACAATTATTTATACGTGATTTTAATGTCGATGCAGCCAAAAGCTCAACTTTTAAAAGTTTATTTCATTTAATTTATTTTAGTAGTGTTTGTTTCTAAAAGCAGTTACCTTTAACTCTTTAACAGAGTTTGTGGCATTTCTGAAGTTGACCAGTTATGTTTTTTAAAATACCAGGAGGTTAACACTTTTTATGAACCCAGGTCACAGCCTAATGTGAGGCTGACTTTAACCGGTAAATATTATGATTTAAAAACGATTCTTTTACTAATATTTCTCAGACTTTTACTTTCTCTCCTGCCTATAAATTGACAAGCAAAGCAACATCTCTGAAATAAACAACCTTCTGTTGTGAGACCTTGTTGACATTTGCAGTTTGAGATCTCACAGTCAACTATAGCTGCTAATGAACCTGAATCTCACATTCCTCTTTTTATGGAACCGGGATAAAAAGGTGATTGCTCTGAGCAGACGGATCGTTGGCTTGATCACGTTTCCATTCTGGTTTTTAAAACCCCCAAAAGAGGTGGGAGTAAACAGAACTATAGATGTTTAATGTGAGGCTTTTTAAAATCACCAACTTCAAGAGGAATGTGAATTTTCGGTGTCATTAGAGACATGCTGCTTCCTGCTGCCTGTCCTTGCTGCACCGCCTCACTGGTCATCAAATGTTACAGTGACACTTTTCAGAGTTGTTCCAGCCATTTGTCACGAGTCCTCAAGGTTTCCCTCTGCTTATGAAAGGTTGAGGTCAGCGTCCTTGATTCTGACATTCATCTGTGACGTCTGCAGATAAATAACCAGGCAAGCCACCGCCTGCAACCCGAGGCTCCAAGGACTCCAGGTAATCCTTTAAGTCTTCCCTTTGTTCATAAATGCTTTACCTTTTTGAGATATTCAGTTATCAGTGCGGCTCTTCATGATCTGTCATGAGGCAACATAAATATTATATTTTTTATCCACATTAATCAGTTCAGAGAACAATGAGTCAGATGAAAGCATAAATCTGTCTTTATGGTCAGAAATGAATGAATTAATCTATTGTGAAATGAACTCTGCTCTGTTTTGGACACTTTTATGAGCTTCTTGCAGCTCCATTCTACCAAAACTGAATTACCTTCAACACAAATCACCCAACTTATACATTTTTAACACATCAGGAAGTTCCTCTCAGTATTTTATTACAATACTCAGATTTCATCAAAAATTAGAACACTATGTGAGATATTTTTATTTTCACTTATGATATAATTTTATGCATGGAATCTTTTGATATTTTGAGAGATTAAAAAACTAATTTTGATTACAAAGTTCCTGTCCTGCTCTTCCACAGATGGCCAGAGGGGGGCAGTGCTGCTTTTCCACAAACGCTGCATGTGGAGCGGCTCAACCTCTCCGTGTTGGTGCCCTCAGGCTTTAGGCAAGATTTGTAAAAGAGGACTATTTGAAGAGCATGTTTCGCCCCAGAGGTTGGCCATCCTATTAAGGTGCAAATTACCAACACGTTGTCAGTGCTGGAACAATGCAGACCTGGCTTTGCAGAGAAGGTGATTGCATCTTCCTCCATCCTCTTTGCCCTCTTAAAGCCTCCCCTCATTCTGCTGCTGATGAATCTCTCTTCTCCTGCTGCTCCATGCTGGGAATTGATTGTCAGTTTTAATGGGTGGTCACACATGTGTGGTGATTTCCTCTAATGGTTGTGTGCAAACATTTGTGGGTGCAAATTAGTGTCATATATTGCCGGTCTGTGTGTGGGATAGAAGTGGTTGCTAAGTGCATTATGTCTCCTCTCTTAACTGCAGAAGAAGCTGAAGTGTTCATCGTTAACCTGAACCCGCAGAATGACGCACAAATTAACCCTGTTTATGTCTCTATGTAGAAACATACTTGATTTTATTGATCGGCCTTTCTTTAGCCACGTTGCTCTGTTACCTTTCCTTGAACCCAGTTTTAACTTTTGGCCCAACACCAAGTCTGAAAACTCGTCCAAGGCTTTGACAGATGGAGGAAAAAGTGAGAAATGGCCTGAAGTTCTTGGTTTTTCCACAAACACTGTTGCTGCGGAGCGAGAGGTAAACTGCAGTTCAAATCCTCTTTTGTCCCTTTTTAAGTAAAGCTGGCAAAGCATCACTCCAGAAGTGACTGTCTGTGTTGGCAACAGGTTGAGTCTGATTCTGAGGAAAAGAAAATACTGCTGAAAGCTTAAGAATCTGTTTCAATCCTGCAGAAATGTAACAGGGAACATCCCCAGGTTTTAGCATCTTCTCCAAAGTGGATGAGGAAATTAGGAAACTCTTTCCTGATTTATTTTATTACATTTTCCCAGAAGAAGCTGAATTGTCTCAGCCCTCTGTGTTTAGCTGTGTCTCTGCTGGATGGAGAGCTGTTGCTAACATTTACTTTGTCCTTTTTTTATTTACTCCACATGTGTCAAACTCGAGGCGCGGGGGCCAAATCTGGCCCACCGTAGCTTTTTATGTGGCCCTCAAGGCTACAAATTACATCAAAAAGATTTTTTCTCAAATTGGTCAAAAACATTGAGTTTGATTGACTGCGTAACAATCACAGTTATGGTCCATGATTGATACGCGAGTGATAAAAAGTCACATTTAACATCATAAATTAGGGCAAATATGAAAGTTTCTTACAAATATTTTCAAATTAGCATCACACAATATGTGGTTTTGATCACAAAAACAAAACCCATTTAACTGTTAAAATGTGAATAAATAGCAGTTCCTCCAGGATTTTATTATCAACACATTCTGGCTCAACCGGCCCTTTAAGAACATTCAGATTTTTGATTTGACTCTCCTGATTTACTCCGTCTGTTTAGCCAACCCCTTTAACTCTTTAGAAAACATGCGTTACTCTGTGTTTTCTCTAAGTTTGTGTTTATCTCAGATGTTGTAAAACTTTGTGCTCTCTGGTCCAAAAAGTGTTAATTGACTCAACTTCAATAATGCATCTGCCTCAGATTCTGCAGCCAGCTGGCTGCACAGACTGCCTGTCATCTCTACATCTCATCCCATTTTCCATACATAAAATGAACATTTCATCGCTGCCTTTGCTTCACTCAGTGGTTGACTTCGACCCGTTCAGAAATCCCACAGAGACGCACTAACTGAACCCTTTTCAGCTCAACAGTATTGGGACTAATGTAAGTGAGCTTTGGACCCTTTTGTCTTCCTAAGTGTCCATCGAAGACATGCACTGTGAAGTATCTGATATTCCCAATAAACATGTCAAACAAATGCAACTTTACAGAATCACAGATCTGAGATTGAGGAGCAGAGAGAAGGAAGAGAGGGAATATTAGAAGGAGTGAAGTGATAAAAACAGAAGAAGAGAGACAGAGATCTACGCAGATCTATGAAACATCCCTACTGAGCAAACTGAGGAGAAGCTGCAAAGAAATGGATGAAGCGGTGATGGGTGCTTAGTGGGAGGCCGCGCTTTTGAACTAGAGAGGAGGGAAGGATGCAGCGCATCGCAGACTGCAAACCAGCAGATTAAAGACGGAGAGATCACAACTGATGAGACGGGGAAAGTAGAGACTAAAACCTCAGCAAGTCTAGGAAAGGAGGCAAGAGAAGGAGACAAGGCGACGGAGGGTCCAATCTCCCCTGGAGTCTCTGAGCTGCAGCCAGGACTTTGATCCTGCACTTCATTTAAAATCCACTGTAGGAAACCTTCCCACTTGTACAGGATTAAACCCTCATTCCACTTTATTTGGAATATGAAATATTACTCGCATACATCCAGGATGAGTTCAAATTAAAAAGTTTTTTTTCAACTTAAATTCAGAAAGCCTGGTGCAGAAAGAGGGCGATCATCATTTGTCTCTGTTCCCTCTCTCGCCGCCGTTATAAAGGTGAAACCTGAAGAGAAGTCTTACTCCATTTTCCCACCACTCTAATGTGGCTCATTATGTCTTTTGAATTAGTGCGCAGCGACGTACATTAGTGTTGGAGACGGAGCAAAGAGGGGGAAATGTTTTCACCAGGCATTTCTCTTCAGTCAGAGCCTTAAAAGCTGCAGAACATCTGATGTATGCACAGGACTCTGACAAATGGTGCTTTTCTTTTTTAATAAAATATATTCAACTGTATGTAGTTCTCGATGAGGAAGATCAGATTCTGGATCAAGTTTGCTTGCCACAATAAAAAAGATGATAAACAGTAAAAACTCGTGATCTGGAGCCGACATGGAGATGCTTCCAGAATGTCCAGAACAGAGACGCCTGTCCAGAACAGAGACGCCTGTCCAGAATAGAGGCGCCTGTCCAGATAGAGACGCCTGTCCAGAACAGAGACGCCTGTCCAGAACAGAGACGTCTGTCCAGAACAGAGACGTCTGTCCAGAACAGAGACGCCTGTCCAGAATGACAACGTTCAGCTCGGACAGATGCAACCTGGACGAACAGACACATTTAAAGAGATCAGATAGTGGATATCCAATTGGCTTGGATCACATAAACTAAAAATAATCCAATCAGTTGTTCAGGCTCATGAAAAGATCAGGTGCAGGTCGCATTAAACCCAAAAAGTCGCGATTGCATCACTTCAGGCTGCAGGGTGAACGAAGCCTCAGAGATCCTGGTATAAAACTTTATCTTCAAGCAGTTCAGCCAAAAATAAATGTGGCAAAATGTATGATTACTAAGAAAATAAGTCAGCTGGTTGTTTGGCAACATTAGCACTTCTGTGCCATAAAATGAGGTCGTAATGTTCAGTGTGTTCACAGCCTCTGTCCTTCCAGAAGGAAATGTTAAAGTGTTTTTCTGCAGCATCAAGCTGCTTGGCCAGTCCGAGTCTGGAAATTGATTTTTTAGTTTATCTGCTTTTATGGTTTGTCTGACACTCTATAAACCAAAGATATATACATATATAGAAAATATATGGCAATCTAATAAACATATTGCCAAACAAAGTATAATAAAACGTGGCACACCACAGTCTGTGGGGCAGAATCTGAAATGCCCTTCACTCCCCTGCTTTAATATTACATCACAACCAGAGGCTAATGCTAATTTATTCTTTACAACCAAAACTAAAAACATGATTTCAGGACATATTTAAACCACAATGAACGACAAAGACCTTAAAAAGTCTGATGTTTAAGCTGTTTCCTGGTCTGCAGCTGTTCTGCATCATGTCTAATGAAACATCTGCAGCTCCGCAAAGCAACGAAGACCTGATGAAAAACTTTCATTCATTTTGCTGCCAAAGTTTTTCTGTCTATTTTTGTTTGAAACTGGTAACGTGGCATCATGGAAACCTGCTCACCTCTGGGATATCACTCCGCCATTCAAGGACTCGATGAGCGACTGTAAGTAGAAACGTGTTTAATGTCGCCCTGCTGTGACTGTTTCGGTGCTTTTAGCTGTTAAAGTTTCATTAGCATTTGGTTTGGTTTTGTTTTTTAGCTGTGGCATAAAGTCTGTTTTAACTCGATACATGTTTGTCTTGTTGCTCCTTCGGTTTCTCTGCTGGTTTTATTTTTGCATCGTTTTACGTCCAAACTGCCGATTTACGGCTCGTTCTGCTGCGCTGCCGTAAATGTCCAGACTGAATTTGTTATTCTGTTTTTATTTATTTTGATGGAGCTTTACTGTGGAGTTATGAAATGGACTCCAAGTTTTTTCCTTAAATACTCTTTCCTCCTGCTTTTACGTTTTCACATTTCAAGACTTCCTGCAGCTGAAGTTGCTTCATTACGTTCCTTGTGTTGCATGAAAAACATCGTTCTAACTTCACTGGACCTCGTTAAAAAATTAAAGCTTCTTTGTCGATTTCCATTTAAATCTCTGAGGTTCTTTTGTTATGAAAGAAATGAGTTAAAATGAGTTTTTTGAAGTTAAAACAATACTCCTTTCAGGTTTTCTGCACAGACCCGTCGGCCACTGCTGCAGAAACACTGATGTTCCCTCCTCTCTGAAGGCTTCCTCACCTTTTCTGCTGAGCAGCTTTCTTTCTTCACAGAGAATAAAAATTGGGCATGTGAAACAAATTAATGTTGGAAATCAAAAGTTCAGTTATTTGGTTAAATTTCAAACAGCATAAATGAGATCTCAT
This sequence comes from Phalloptychus januarius, assembly GCA_902982915.1. NCBI lineage: Eukaryota > Metazoa > Chordata > Actinopteri > Cyprinodontiformes > Poeciliidae > Phalloptychus > Phalloptychus januarius. The sequence continues at coordinate 16,229,526 of CADWAE010000475.1, forward strand.
TAGCAACCACAAAAGATTCCTGCATTGAGACGTCCTGGAAAGTCTGGGATTTAACTACTGCTTTTCTGTCTATCTCACTTTCACTTTAAGGGGAAAATTACATGCATGTGGCTTTTGGATTGATGGATGAATGCAGAACCCGGAGGCAACAATTTCAACTTACAAGTGAGTAGCTGTGAGATTTCAGCCCAGCTTTTATGTCGGTTAAAAGACGACACCGCCTCATGCACAATGTTATGATGGGAGGTTGTCAATCTCTGGTTTTATCGCTGCGTTTCCCCACCGCGCTGCTTTGACTAGGCCCCTGCTGCATGGTGACTGTAAAATGTGCATTTATATTCTTTATTTCTCTCCCATACGAGCCTGTGCTGCTCAGATGTCGAGCGCCTCTTGGCTGTGACTCATTGTCTCCTGTTGGCAGGGAAAGATGACGTTTTCAGACTCATGTTTTATCTCCATCAGATAAAAGGTGTGTGAAGGTGACTCTGTTTAGAAGCTTTTCCATTGTTTGAACATCCATCAGTTTATTTTGTCAGTTTTGAACAAATATGCAGCACTAAAAATGCTTTGCATCAATCCGCTTTCATAAAAGTAAACTGAATTGCTTTTTGAAAGATTGCAGCTAAATTATGCAAGCAAGAGGTTTTAGGACAGCTTTGTGAATATATTGGATTCTGTATGATGAAATATTTGAGTTTCTGCAGACACAACAAACTATCTGAAGTTAGCACGCATCTGTAGCTTTGCTACATTTGAGCAAATTCAAATGTAGCAACTCAAAATATTAAGAACATATTTAATGTTCTCAAAACAGTGATATAAAAATGCTACAATATTTAAGTAAATATAACTGTCTGAATTTTTACTTTAAAACGCAACATTTATTATTTCAAACAGACAAAAAGTAAAAACAAGAAAAAATAAAAATTAAAGCAAATTATCTTGCCCAATTGACATAAAACTTTCCATAATTTGTTCAAAATCTTCAGTCAGTTTAATAGATGAACTTTCACTTTGCCAAGACATTAATGCTTTTGCGTCCGCGACATTCTGCAGTTTCGGCGCACAGACAACATCCACAAGCGCTCTGTAACCGGGATGGGAGGAAATGTATTTTACGGTTTGTCTGTAAAGCAGCAGCAGCTGAAGCAGCTGTGTTCAGCCTGCATCTGCACAGCGGCTGCCGTCTTCCAGCCATCGCTTCACTCATCTCCCCCGATAAAAACCGGATCTGATCATGAATCAACAAAATCCCCTGGACCGAACTTGGAAACTGTTGTGCTGCTAGCGCTTAGCATTAGTCAACAACTCGGAGGGAGAAGTGAGAATGTTGAGCAACACAAATAATCTCCAGCAGGAACTCGTGGCGCCAATGACAGCGAGGCGAGGCAGCTCGTTTCCTCCAATCATTTTTATAATTGCAGAACTCGGATCATTACAGCCCCACCTCAGTTCTACGTTTTTATGGGAACGGGTCGATTTTAACCCCCCGAATGAAAGTTGATGGGTTTTATTCTGGGCATCTTCTGTCACTCCAGCTTGGTGTGTAAATGTGTGTGTGTGTGTGTACACACACTGTTGTGATGCTTTTGAGGGACAAATGAAGGTGAGCAATCACCTGGCTGTGTTCTGTTTAAGGCCGGCTGCCTGCCTGGGGCTACAGCTGCTCTGTTACACACTCACATCTCTAGTCCAACATTAACCCAAGCAAACATTATTCAGGCAGTTGGAGTCCTTTTCAAAGACAGAAATAATGCCGTCGCTTTTGCAGAAGTTCAGAAAGTCGTCTGCAGTTGAACTGCAAATAGGTGACCCGGTTTCTTTGTATTTGTCTTTCTGCTCTTCTTCTTCTTTGGTGTTGAAAGTAAATCAGTGGTTCCCAACATGGAGGCCCGGCATCCTGCATGTTTTAGTTCCTCCCTGGTTTAACACACCTGGATCAACTGACGGCTCATTAGAAGGTCTAAGGAGAACATTGACCTGCTGAAACGTTGTTACTCCTGCAGGATGCCGGGCCTGAGGACCGACTTCAAGAACCGCTGCAGTAAATGATGGAGAATCATTTATGAGCAGAAAATTCTTCAGATCTGGTAAAAATGCGTTTAGCCAATGACTTTTACTTTAAAGCAGCAGTGAGTTAATTGGAGGTTTTGTGATTAATTATACTTTCACCAAATGTGAGACGGTAAGCAAACAGATTACGTCAAGCAGCATCACCACGGTTAGCTGCTGCAGATCTCTATCGTTTATGTCGCGCTTTCCTTTCTAACTGTGTTCAGTAATTGTTGCAAACCTGACAAGTCTTTCATCTCGCAATAATACATTTCAAACTGACTCAGTGGGAAAATATTAACCAGGTTTATCTGCAGTGAATAATGTTTCATTCTGAAATGAAACTTGTGACATGGAGAGAAAAGCCCTGGTGTGAATAATGAAGTCACTGGTCTTGCTGCTGCGGGTCACAGTCACTCTGTCGGCGCTCACAGGAACAGCAAAGAGCCAACATTAATGATGTTAGTGACACCTGTGCTCTCCAGGTGAGTCACTGTGGCCTCTTACTGAGCTGAAAACACCGAACAGCCTTTAGCTACTCAACACACCAAGCAGATGATGTGACCTTCTAAATGCTTCGGTGTCTTGAGGGATGATGAACATTTACTCCATTAAATAGAAATCTGCTGCTGTGGGTAGAAATCCCTTCCTCTAGAACAGAAACCTTTATTTTCTCTACATGTAGCACAACTTTCTCCAGCTGAACAAAAACTGAAGTTATTGAAGAGGAAGGGTCTAGAGTCAGGGCTCAGGCTGACCTCTGACCTGAACCTTCAGAGCCATATAAAGACGGTTGTAAAGAAGTCGTTAGCTGTGGAAAATGCCTGGGCAGACTGAGCTGCAGCTCCTCCTCTGAGCCGCGGCGGCTCCTTCAGCCTAGCCAGCAGCAATTAGCAAACACCTGATAGAACTGCTGATCTCAAAGTAGAAGATACTTCTCAGAGCAATGTTGGTAAAAACGTTGTTAATATAGGAGTCATATTGTGATGACTTCCTGGAGGCGGAGCTTCAGAATGAGCAGGAGCTTCTTAAAGAGACAGAGGCCCAATTTCAAGGCGTTAAGTCAGAAAGTAATTTTTTTATTTCTTATACTACAAGCACTTTTATAGCATTTGGTATAAAAATGCAACGGGGATATATAATTTTATATCAACTGAAGGTAACATGGTTACTTGATTGTGTTATAAAATGGCTCTTTGTGCCTGGAAATCTGAAAATATCTCTGTTTTTAAAATGGCTGTAAACCAGTTAGTGCAGAGACTAAACTAATGAAGCTGGTTTGAATTTACCTTGTAAGTTCTTGTTGACAAACCTTGTTGCATTTTTATTTTTTCTTTGTGCCTAAATCTGAAAGGGGAACTGTAAAACCAAAGGGATTGTTCCCATAACACATCTGTGATTATTAAGAAAATAACCTTAAAAAGATCTTAACCTGAGTTATGAAGGATTAACTTTCCTCTGCAGCAGCATTATGAGCTTAAAGTGAATTATTTCCTTTTATGTTTAGGTGCATCTTGGGTATATTTCCTGACAAAACCTAAACGCTGCAACAAACATTTCCTGGGAAAGAAAAATAGAAATCCACCATTGTTTAGTGTGAAACCCAGTTCAGGTGAAAACTCTCTGTTCTCTCCACTGGTCTTATGTGACATTTCCAAAAATCAATACTTTGTTTGTGTGTGACATTTATAAGAAGTTCATAATTTGGTGGAGCTGCAGATTTAATAGTTGAGAGCATATGAGAGAAGGTTGAACCAGTGATCCAGACTCTCCACATGACAAGTGCTGATTACACCCATGTTTGCTTCCAAGAAATCATTGCAGGCTTTGAAGGCAGAGAGGCAGAGGCACCGAGCAAATGGCAGAAAGCTCATGTGGGGCAGTGGAAGAGGAAATTATCCCCCTGACCTTGAGCTGGAGAGGTTGTTGTTTCTGGATCGAGTGCTCACTGGAAATGAATCCGGGGTACTTATCAGATGTAAACATTCGCAAAGGTTTAAGAAACTAAACTGCAGGTGAAGGGAGCATGATGCTTATTTGGAATAGTTTTAGCAAGAATTATGTTGCCATAATGAGGCAGAGAAGCAAAAACTGATTTTTGGAGCAACGAATGACGTCTGAATCTCCTCCGGTTCCTCAACTCGCCGCTCAGCATCATCCAGTTTCTTCCTTCATTTCCTCCAGCTGCACATTAACACGGCGTCCAATTCAGCCACATTCCTGCAGGTTTTTGCTTTTCTTGAGTCATAAAATGTGCAGGTTTGTAGTGAATAGCGATTAGCATTAGCCGAGATGCTAGCTGTATTTTCCCAACTTTAAACTTGTTTTTTGACGCATCAGTTTTGGTGTTTTCACTCATTCCTTTCTTATTCTACTCTACAGAAAAGCTTGAGTCGTTTTAATGGTTTAGCGTTTCTATTTTTTGGGCTTGATGTTCGGACTGGAAGTCTGGAAGATTTGATACTTTTCCACATTTGTTTGAATACATCGAGTAATTGTACTATTTCTTCTTGACTAAAGCAACCAGACCAGTCTCTCAGACTGACAGGAACATGAATGCATCCCCTCTCCAACACTTCTGAATCGGTTCTTGTTGCCAGGTCTCTGCAGGGCTAAATGCCTGCTTTGTTTCAGGTGTGTTGGAGCACAAATGCATCTGGTTTCTGTAGCCAGTTCACCAGTTTGTCCTTTAGGAACCAAAGATGGAGACGGGAAACTGCTCTGCAGAGCTGCACACACCCAACCATCCAGGCATCTCAATGTTGCCTCTGTTTGCACCGTCCCATTCGTCCTTCTGCTAAATCGGTGTTTCTTAAGCTTTTTCAGGCTGATGATCACTTTCCCCATTTAACAAGCACTCACAGGGCACCTCACCTTAAAATGCGAAAGGTGGCGCTGTCTGTAAATGTGACTGTTGATGTTAAACCCTCGAACGCGTCGACTGAGGCGTTTATGGATTCTAAGCTCCCCAATGCTGGAAAACGCATCAGAAATTAAAAAGTTCTTCACTACAAGTGTTGACTGCACTAATAATGTTTTAACGTTTATAATTTAGAAACATAATAAAAGAAAAATGGGCTGGAGTTGCTTTGGCAAAAACAAACATTTTCAGTCAGCCAGTCGATGGTCCAACATAAATCATTTAATTTTAGGTGTTAAGATGCAGTTAGTCAGCAGGGGGCGCAGCGCTGATCACTGCACCGTCTTCATGTCGCATTCAGCACAGCTGCAGATCTCCATCCCTGTGACATAATATGCATCATAAATAATATACAATAATAAAATATTCAGCTTTCCTTTCTTTCTTGGTATTGCATACTTTACTCAGACCAGTTTGCCTGACTTCAGTCTGTGTTCAACTTTCCTCACATTTCATAACTGCCAGTTTAAAAAGTGACAGACAGAATTGACATGATTTGCTGTGAAAGCAGCAGAGGTGTTTCTGACATTAATACATATGGAGAAAAGCTGAGATGCACTTTGACCTCCGCTGGACAAAATCCCCATCAGAAATTGGATTGTTAGAGGAGCTGTCGGTCTGATTTAGTGCCGCTTTGATTAATGACTTCACGGTGCGTTCAGGTGATTAGGTCAGACTGTGGAGCTCAGAGCTGCAACACCTCACTTCTACCAATTAGAGACTGGCTGAGGGCTTTTAAAGAACGAAGCAAGCGAGCGTCATTTGAGGGAAAGTTAAAGTTTTAGTGGGGATTTATTTCTGCACTATTAGGCAGAAGGTGAATAAATGGAGATTTATTCACTTGGCTGGGATTTTGGCTAAAGACAACTCATTTCTTTTTTATATTTATTTCTAAAAGTCAGCCAAAAACAAAATTTAAACAAGTTTCCCATCCCCTGTAGAGCCAAGCTGTCGTATTGAACCAGTTTTACCGGAATATTGCTGTCGTTGCCAAAGAGGCAGACTGAGATCAAACAGCAGTCGGTTTGATAATTACAGAGAAATCCTGCTGAAAACACGGCGCTGAATCACAGCGGGGGGCAGAAATCATCCAGAACACCTGCAAAACAAACACCTTAAACTTTCTGCTGTTTGTGACTCAACATATAACAAATATAATCAGATTAATGTCAGAAACCAGTGAAATGCAAACGGTGAGAAACCTTTCAAATCTGGACCAACTGATGGTCCAGTTATGTTTTGCTCAGGCAGGTGAATAAAGAGCTGCAGGTAATTCAAGTGCAAATTAAAAATAACCAACATTAATCAGAGGCTCAGTTATCAGTATTTTTGTAACTGATTTAGAAACATGAGCGAATGAAACTCCTTTATGAGCCTGATTTAAAAATGAAAGATTTTATGAAAAACAAAGAGGTTACCTGAAAATAAAATCTCAAGGTTTGGTCGATTCAATTAGGCCTGCAGTCGATGCCCCATCAGACCTGGTTATTGACCAAGAAAGGACTGGGAGTTGGTCGGCTCTTTTCCATTAGCATCAGAAGCACTCGGAGCTTTCCAGAGTTAATAAGAGACCAGCTGCGCCTCGGAGACGGCCGTGCTGCAGCCGGTCAGGCAGCCGGTCAGGGCAGCCGCAGTTGGTCAGGGCAGCCGCAGGCGGCCGGTCAGGGCGGCCGGTCAGGCGGTCAGGGCGCCTGTCAGGGCGGCCGGTCAGGGCGGCCGGTCAGGGCGGCCGGTCAGGGCGGCCGGTCAGGGCAGTTACATTCAACCAAATCTGCAGAAACGAGACTTGAAATCTGGTATTTCTTCAAAACTCAACCTGAAAGTTTGGTAAACACTGCTGTAACAGAAAAATCTGATTTTAGAAGAGCAAAAATGGGAAAAATGTAACAGATTTCATAGCGAATAAAATAACCTCAACAGCTTTTCTCATACAAATAATTACATTTCTTGACAAATGATGATGGTGTTGCTTTAATTCGCAGCACAACAAAATGTTTGCTTTCTGCTCTTGCAGTTCAGTCGCTTCTGTTTGCTCTTGTTCTGGGAAAAGGTCACCTTGTCCTTGAGAAACAAATCAAGCTGCGTTTGCCCCCAAGATGCTTTCAGTGTCAGGAGATGCTTTGCTCCACTTTTGGAAAGGGACAAGAGAGCATCTTTACCAACAAATCTCTAGATGAGGGAAACATCTACCAGTATGCAGGCACACGCACACACATGCACACATGCACACCCCCACACACACACTCACACACAGAAAACCTCCTGAACCTTTCCTCCATTCCCTTTTGGCTTCCTCCCCAGTTTCAGGACATAAAGCTGTTTTTCTGATTTTATTTTAACTTGTGGCAATTTGTTCAATTCCCTCCGCTCTGTCGCTGACCCTGGTGAGAAAAACGTCAGATTGCAGAGGGAGCGAGTCCCCCGCCCATCTCAGTGGAGCTGCAACTCATTTTCAACACTTTCACCCTCTTTTTAGAGAAACGGCGTTCTCTGGAAAGGCCCATATGCCACAATGGGTTTGTGTGATGATATGATTTGCCATGAGAGTCTGTGCTGCCATCACTGCTCAGCACTATTTAGATTACTTTCACCTCATCAGCCCACATGCTCTTGGCTGGGACCTTTGGGACGTTCTCCCATGCGGATAGATGTTTTCACTGCGCCACAAATATATGTGCCTCAGTATGTGGGTTTTGTCTGCATGAGGTGAGATAAGGAAATGGGAAGATGGGGAAGAAAGGACACCGGGGAGAGAAAGAAAGACATTTGTGACTTATAGAGAAATGTAGGGGAGCTGTGTAAACAGGAAATTGTCTGCAGGCTTGCAGTGGAGCCGTTTTATTGCAGTAGGTTTATACAGACGTTCTCCTCTGGCTGTAGAACCAGGCGACTGTAATGTTTGCATTCTGCAAAGAAGCTGCAGCTTCCAAACTTACAAAATCCAGGATGTTGATTTTCAACATCTTTCAACAGCTCAGCTACGTTGGATTTCCTTTACTTTTGTTTTTGTTTTGCACAATTAGCTATAATCTTTTTTTTGTTGTTATTTTAATCATCATCTTTTTTGGGTTATTTTAGCTATAATTTATAAATTGACTCAAAATCTTTATCTTTCTTCTAATAGAGCAAATAATCAGGTTTTTCTATTTCCAGCAAACAAGCAGTTAAAAGTTGTAAAAGTACAAAGTCATCCAATTGAGAAAACCAGCAACAAAAACATGATTTTCCATGAATATGACGTCTTTCCCACCAAAATAAAATCCTTTACTTGCTTCATTGGTCATAAAGTCTAATCCTTTAATGGGTAAAAACTCGATCGTTTTTAGTTTTCTGGTGATTTTTGTCCAGGGAAAACAAATGTTTTCCTTCCAATTTAGGAAAATTAAACTCTTGTTTTTCCCTCCGCAGCTGTGAATTTTAATGAACTTTAACTTACCAAGTCACTTTAAAATATTATGTGACTGTAGATTTAATGAAAACAACTTTTCAGAACCTTATTAATCTCTGATCCGGGCGTCAGATGCATTTTTGTTGGCATGCTGCAAGTTTTACCTTTTCCTCCATGGAGATGATGCTCCAGAAGTAATTTATAATTTCCTTCAGTGATTTTAAAATCATAACTGAGCCAAAGCAGAAATCCAAAAACCCTGAGACTGATGAGGCTGAAACTCCTGAGGAGGATTTGATTTTAATCTGCTTTAATATTTTCACTTCCAGTCCTAAACTTTTACTCCAGGATTCGTTTCTAGATTAATTAGTTTGCTGTAGTCATTTGGCATTTTGATGAATTTGAATCCATTGATGCTTTTATTTATAAATACTTTCTAAGAATCTCATTTTGTCCTCTAATAAAAGATTCAGCTGTAGATTTTTTCTGATGGATGAACTTTCTTTGCTGTCGCTCCTCTCTTTATATTGCAGGTCAGACCTAAAAGGCATGATGGAAACTGAAAGTGTATTCAAAGTACATTTGAGTTTGTCCCTTTAATGAAAGTGGAGCCAAGCCAAAATTCTACTTTTATTTTACAATCCATGCTTCAGTCAAACTGCTGTGTTTTTTTAAACTGCCCATTTTCCCTGAAGCGTTTTAACAGCTGCAGCTTGAAGGTGGAGCAAAACTATCAGTTAAATTCACTTTATTTGATCTGGGTAATGGATAGTAATGAACGTACAATATTGTTTTTGCATTCGCTGCTTTTAGCAAGATCATTTCCATCTGTGGAAAATCATGGCTTACAAAACATTAATACATAAATAATAACCCAAACCTGTTTGTTTGGATATGAACACCAACGTTACCCCTGTTACTCATATAACTACAGTCACATTTTTCCTGCTCAGATTTTTGAGATTTTGTGCTATTTTTTACTTAAATATATATATATTTTCCTTTTCCATCATGTCAGTTTAGAGTGATTTATAGACCGAATGCCTCATTTAGTCATGAATACTTTTTACTGAAAGTTTGTTGTTCCAGTGTTACATTGTGTAAATTTTTGTTTGTTTTTGTTCCTAAATTCATGCCTTGGAGTTTGTTGACTTCTAGTTAAGTTGTTGCTTTTTGGAAACATTTTTTGTGGCTAAAAGTTGCTTTTTGTTATAAAAGCAAATCCTGTTTCTGTCACATCCTAACGCTGCAGATTCAGTAATGGATACATTTAAAACGGCAGGTTTTCTGGTCACATTTCTAAAGCACCTGAACTTCAGGCTGGATGGAAACGTCTCATTTATTGTCTCTGGTTCTGTTGGATTTCTGTCACTGGATGTTCAGGTTGTTTGGTTTTAAGCCTTGGTCAGTTCCTCTGAGCATTCCCACAGCATGATGCAGCCACCACTATATGTCACCATGTTGACATGATTTGCTGTCATTTCCTGGAAAAGTAAAAGATTTCGGTAGTTTGGTGGAAACTAGTTACAGTAACTCCAGTAACTCAGAGGAGTATTTTTTACTGCGCTGTACTTTCTATTTTTACTTGAGTAATTTAATTCTGAAGTTTTTTTTACTCTTCAGTGAATTTCTGGATTTTCTTCCCACTGAATGAAAGTCAAACATGTTTGAACCAGAAACTTTCAGCTGCAGCTTCTTAAAGTTTAACAAGTTTTTTATTGAAATAACCTGAGTTGGAAACATAACATTTTTTAGCATTTGGGTTATTAAAACACCAAAACTTCCACTTAACTTTATATTTTGGTTTGTCTGATGTAATTTTTAAATATTAAATCATTTGATCAGTTTCTCAGTACTTCATTAGACTTTTTATCAATACTTTTTAACTCTTGACTAATTTCTTTGACAGTTACTTTTACCTGAGTAAAAGTATTTCTACTCTTTGGTAAAATACTCCAGTACTTTTACATACCAAACATTTTGTGCTTCATTCTCCACAGTCGTTGTATCGTAGAGAAATATTGTAGGAAAGGTTTTTATAGATCGGAGTTCAGACTTCATGTGGGAGATGTTTTGTTTTTATCTGTCCTTCCATCAACTGAGGGGAATCTGTGGACACGGCCAACCTCATTAAACTTACTGCCATCGAAATGGGGCTCCATTACTGTGAGTGTGTGGCGCGGCGTCCCAGATCAATACTGCAGGAATCTGGCGGCGCGAACGCAACCAAAACACGAGCAGGAATGAAGACGACGCTTCGTCTGGAGTTTATCCCAGTTTTTATTTCAGCTTTGTTCTTTTGTGAAGATGTGGAAGGATTAATTTGGAACAAACCTAATATTTTATAAGGCAGACATGATTTATCTTTGTTACGTCATGAATAAACGATGCGCTGCTGCGTACAGTAAATAACAGTAATGACGTAAAATGTCTGTTTACCGCCTTCTTGTGCCAGGAAGCATTTAAAGAAAAGAACGAACTGGTTTCCAGTTCACACACAGGAAGCTTTTTTACATGTTAAAATAAATCCGATGCTAAATTGAAGGTAACTCTTAACAGAACATGTAACCATGTCAGGATTTCCAAAACTCTACTTAAAACAGAGGTTTGTTTAATGAACTCCCTAAAACCAGATAAATGCTGCTGTCAGATGCAGCGAATGCAGCAGTTAGTTACGTCCGGATATCTGGAACAAGATATGAATGTGTGAACAGACTGAATAAGGAAGAAGTTTTGTGGATAAAACATGTTTCAGTGTTCATCTTTTGGTTAGAAAGCATAAAAACACATTTAGTTCATGTCAGAGGAACCGTCTCTATTTCAGACTTTTAAAGTGATGAACAAACTTTGGCTTCAACATGAAGCAAAACAGAAATCAGTTGATCTTTAGGTACTTATTTTGTCTCGCTTGGTGTTTGCTTTACAGTTTGCAGAGGGAATGTAAATGAACTGCTTTGAAAAAACATGCAACAAAAGGTTTTAATCCTAAATGTCTTCGTCTGTCTGAGACGTAAAACTTTTTATTCTGCCTGAATAACTGAACTTTTATTTTTACAAAAGGATTTTGAATCCATTTACTGTAATACAAGAACTGGAGAAATACTGGAAATGTGAAAGTGCAAAGTCACGAATCATCTCCAGTCGGGTATTTTGCTTTTTATGGTCATTTGAATCATTTCCTCTGCAGACATTAAGAATTGGACGTATATTCAGATATTATATTAAATATCTGCACATATTCAGAAAATTACATATTTGTTGAAACTGATACATAATCTGTGAAAAATCTGAGCTCCCAGTGCTAACTAGGATTAACCAATCAGAATCAGGAGGCGGGTCTTAGCGCTGTCAATCACTCTTCTGTTTACCACAGTCTGTAATTAATGCTAAGGCTAGTTAGCATCGTCACTGATGATGGTGGATAAACGGTTTTCCTGTACGTTGTTTCTTCACTGTTGGAACATTTTGCAGCAGGTGTATGAGGTTGATTGACAGCTCTAAGCCCCTCCTCCTGGCTCTGTTTGGTTGTTTTTCTGCATTTCTGCAGACAATTCAGGGAAGAGGTAGAGGAAATCAATCTTATCACAGATTATCTGTCACATAGCAAACTGTCACAACATGGTGGCAGTTTTAATAAATATGTTCACAAACTACCTTTTTTTTCCCCAATATAATAATAAGTAGCGTTAAATGAGTAAAACTAAATCCAATAACTAAAATATGCATTTTTTTCACATAAAGGAAAACCTCAGATAGACACTGCTGGTGTGAATGAATTGAATCTTTTTACTTGTTTTTCTCGAGGCACATTTTAACTTTTTAAAGTTTTAGTTTTTGTGAAATGTTGTACAGACACGTAAATAACAGCCAACATATGAAAAATATCTGCTCATGCTTTGATGAGCAGGAAAGACAGTAACTGTGGTTTCCGTCTGTCCTGTTCGGTCCATTAGCTTCTGCTGCATTGAACTCAAGCTGCTTTGATTTCAACATCAGCAGATTGGCACAATCCAACCGCAGCTACATTACATGAAATGCTGCTGAAATTTGGTCCAGAATATTTACTGTTTGTGTTTCTTTTGTTTTCTGCCTCTATAAAGTTACTACTTGTTTCACCCAAATATTTAAAAATAAATAAATAAAAACATCTTTTAGCATCTTTTAGCCTGAACATGTTCTTAAACAAGTGAATTGGTGGCGTAAAGACAGGCAGCAATATTGTTTAATTAATCAAAGTGTTATCTGTTTACCACCAAATTACATGAGTGAATATTTCCAGTTTTACTGCAGTCGTGGAAATTCATGCAAAATCGAATAATTTTTATGAGCATTTCTATGGATAATCTTAGAGTTTTGAAGAGATTCCAACTCCCATCTGCAGGTGGCAGTATAATTTACTTCTACACGTCTGTAATTAAATCACATTTACATTTGAGTGCAAATTTTGCCAAAGTCCTTGTAAATATTTTTAAATTAACAATTTGTTGCAAAAAAAAAAAAAAAGCAAAGTCCTGGAGTGATTGATATGGAAAAACTGCCAGCAATGATTCAATTTTAAGAACTTCTCAGATGCAAAGTCGGTTCTATCGGGTTTATCGATGCGTTCTGACCCATTGGAGATCTGAATGGGACAGAAAACGGGTCTGACGCCCCTCCGGTCCTGCTGGCTTTAACGAGCGCCGACTCCAGGATGAGGTCTCCCAAGTGCACAGAAACGGCAATTACAAGGACCTGATGGGAGCGCAAGGTGAGAGCAAACAACTCCCCTCGCTCATCAGGAAATGGGAGGACAGGATCCATGAAACGGGACGCTGTGATTATTCAGTCCACAAGCTGTTAGTGCGATGGCTTTTTAATCGCTGCTAATGGTGTTCCTGCAAACACAAGCGCCCCACGGGAGTTTGGAGAGTGACTTTGGTCCACTCCTCCATTGCTTCCTCTCAGTGCATCTATCACTTAATGATATCTTGCCTCACACACTTTGTTTTTATTCTTTACTCCTCTTTCTCTTTGCTTTTCCTCCCCTTGGTCAGAAATTATGCACTAGAAAAAGAGTGGCTGTTATTTTTAATGTGCCAGCGCTCTCGCCTTTTAAAAGCAAACACAGTATTGTGCTCAGCAGTAAACAGTCACCCCAGGGCAACGTATTAGCTGCTGAAGTAGCTATTTAGACTGAAAGAGTCGAGGGATGACAGGTGAGCTAAATGCTTTGGGTTTGCCAAGGACACTCGCTGCCTCCAACATCCTTCATGCTCATGTTATAGAAAGTCATTCAGAAGGATCTTTTTCTCCACAGCTACTATTTTCTCCTGCATCCAACTTTTCCCTCTTCATCCATAGTAAGAGCATCCTGCTGTGGCAGTTGCTTGGCTCCTCCTCCTCCCCATGCTGGTTGCTGCTCACTGAGAGCAAAAGCACCAGAGATTGAAAGGACTCTGAAATTGTTCTCCATTCTGAGCCGCCTCCCCCAGAATCCTCCCGCTGCGCCGCCAGTTCAGCTGACAATATAGAAATGAACCCGGGTTAGGAGCCACGGAGACACATTGTCAAGAAAAGTCACAAACCGCCGCGCAGGTTCAGTTGCAGTGTGAATGGAAATGCACTTTCTACTCTGAATAAGTTTTTTTTTTATCTCTGTTTTATCTGAAATCAAGCAGAACAGTAATGCAGTTCTACCAAAAGTGCTCAGGACTTATTTTTAATATTTAAAATAAAGCTTAAGGGCCATTATCATGTAAAATCAACTGTTTTTTTAGCTATACATAATAAAAAAAACAAACCTGGAATTACCTTGATTCTTTCATCAATGTTTGAGAAATCCTTTAATCTCCATGGCAACCATTCATCTGCCCAAAATACCTGGGTGGGCTTAGCCCCGCCTCCAGGACACAGCTCCTCCTCTTAATTACATTTTTTTTCAATTAAACATGATTTATTCTGGAAAGAAATACAATTGATAGAAACGGGAGGATAATTTTTACATTTAATGATACAGATTTTTGTTTCTGCCAAAGTAAATCTATTTTTCTTTTATTATGCTTCTAAATTATGATTAAAATGGTATTAATGCACACAACACAACTTCTTTTTGATTTTTGTTTGATATCCTTGAAAAGCTTAAAATCTACACTTGAACAATCTGTAAATGACTTCAGGGTTTTATTTTCCAAACAGCATGGATGGAAAAGGAAACAACAATAAGTGAGTTCAGAGGCTAATATTTATATCAAAATGTGTTACTTTGGGGCAATTTAAAGTTAATTGGTCTATGAATGTTAGAGGTTAAGAAACATGGAAATAATAATCTAAATGCTCATTTGTAATATCACAGCTATGCTTCTGTATGCCTAATATTTCCATTTTCAGATGGCAGATATTATTTCACTGAGTTCATCCAGACCAAGCCATAAAACAAACATTTATTTACATGTTTTCTCTCATAAAACCAACGTAAATTAGGTGGAATTGCATCTACTGAAGCGCAGAGGGCAGCGTTTGCATCATCATGCATTTATCAACACAAGCTAAATTTTGTGCATCGACTGTAGAAGGTGACTTTCTCTGCATCCTCCTGACAGCGACGCCCCGGGTGCAGGGCTGCGGCGCCCGATGTGCCTCACTGGGTCTTTGGAAATAAACGTCTCCATGTTTAGACTTTTTGTTGGCCATAAACAAAAAACATTACACTTGGGATTAATCGCCCTTACCTCACCATTACTCCCCCATTAACGGTTGTTTAGCCAGAATATACTGCTGTCTGTGCACCTTTGGGAAGTTGGAGGAATTTCACTCAGGTACTTTTGTGAGGTTGTTAAAATTGCAGGTAAAGTTGTGATAAAAACTAAAATATATGGATTTTCAGTGCTTTTTTTAATTGTTGGCATGTTATGAAATTACATTCAAGTGGTTACCATTTCCTCTTGAACTAATGTTTGATATTTTCTTGGACAACTTTTGTTTTTCAAAATGCCAAGAAGTCGTATTAGACACTGTTGAAATAACTCATCTGCAGAAGAAGTTTAGGGCCATTTAATAAAAAATTATTCTGAATTTAGAAGTGGAAGACATTAAAAAGTAGAGAATAACCTTTTAAATTTATGATCAAAATGACTTTTACAGAGTAAAACCTGCAAACAAAAAGCTGATTAGTTTAATTCAGTCAGATTGGTTTGGGTTGGATTCACCTGAATAACCAACCAGTCATTTTTTAAAAGTTCACAGATCTTAAAGTATATGGAGGCTATCTATTTTAATAATCTGCTCAAACGTCTTGCGGCAGCCATATTGAATATCCTTGAAGAATCTAGTTGATTTGTGCTCAGAGTCCATGTCTGGTACATCATCTTGACTGCTGTACCGAGATATTAGAAATCCATACACCCAAAATATGATGTATGGTTCTGTTGCTGTGGAAGTGACTGGAGCCTCGGCTTTTTCTAGAAGAAAAGAAAAAGTATTAAGCCTCAAAATTAAGAGTAATCTGCAGATTCCAGGCAGTGGAAAAGGTCAGACGTGTAGCTAAAGCAGGCGGTTTGATGAGGGCTCTTAGCTTGTGTTTGTGGCATGCTGTGTGAAATAAGTGGCTCACATATTGAAGGCAGTTTGGCCAAATTTTCACCCTGTGTGCCGTTTTATTTCACGCTCTCATCTCAGAAATATGCATAGAAACGGATCCAAGCAAGAGGCTCAGCTCAGTTTTCTGTTTTAAATTTATCAATAATGGGAAATTACAATTATACTCTATAATATAAGTTTTACTGAAAAAATGCAGTAAATTTGACATTTTTGCCCGTTTTTCCCCCTAAAGCCACCAGCAGGTCCAACGCATCGCGGCTCCGGCTCAGAAACCTCCGATGTGCAACAATGCTGCAGAAATGATCAGGTTCAGGAAGCAAACACTTCCACTCAGCGCCTGATGTAAAAACAGCATGTTGTCTTCAGGTTTATTTAAATGGGTTTGATGTGAAAGGCTGACAAACAGGAACAAAAGATGAAATTGGGAAGAGGGCAAACACTGTTCACTAATAAAAATATGGACAAAATGCTTATTTTCCTGATAATTATGATAAATGATTTTGCTCTCACTAACAATTATTTTTACAGTGGAAATCTTATTGCCTGTCATTTGATCAGCTGCTCAGATGGATAATGATGCGATGCAGACAGAACAAATGCAGATCTGGACCCGCATGCAGCTGTCAGTCAAACATCCAGGCGTTTTGCACTGGACTCGTCCTGCAATCAGAGAAAACATGGAGCTGAAATCTGCGAATCAAAACGGTGCTGCAAAGCAAACGCAGTAAAATCTTAATGAAAATAAAGTCAGGTGTCCTTCAGACTTGGATCTGTACAGGTAATCGGGTCGGATGGAGCTCAGACTTTACGTCTGTGGACTCGGTCCGATCTACGTTTAGCGCAAATTTCTCCTCCAGATGTGAACCAGGAAGACGATGTGAGGCTTTTACTTTCAGTTGATTTATTTCATTGTTCTGTCAATGGCAGAGAAAAGTTAGAAATGTTCATCATAAACTTGAAATGCAACAGAATAGCCGTATTGGCCGGTAAAAATAGAATATGACGGAATATTTTTCTGTCAGAATGACGGGCAACTAAAAGCTCTAGTGCGACCTCGGCTCATCTGATCAGAATTATAAAACTTGGATACAAAATTCAAATTAAATTGGCTCTAAATCACATAATTTCAGACGTTGGCCCTCTTGGAGTCACTGAAGGGAAGCTAATAGACGCAGAGGAAATTAGAGCCGGCGTTCGATTCCTCTCTCTGCACCTGGAAGGTGAGGTGACGGGTCAAGAGGAGGGACAGCCATTATCATGACTCATGTGAAGGCCACATTCCTGTCTTTATCTTTCACATCTTTGACCTTTGGATTGGCGAGAAATTACTGCTCAAAGAGGTTAAAAAGTGCAAAAGGGAAGAAATCAAGACTAATGGCATGCAATGATGAGAAAATGAGACAGTGGCGAAGGAAGAATCGGAGGAAGTTGAAAGAAAAGAGGTGCTTAAAGATGAGCTGGAACAAGGCAAGACATTAGTCTGTCCTTGCAATTAGTCACTGGTCACAGATCTGTGGCTTTATGGCGACGTTCCTGTCATGCTGCTGCCTTTTAATTGACAGTAAAGTTCATGGACCAGCATGGGAGACTCCACCTCTCCTCTCCATAAATACCCTCAGTTCCCTTTAATTCCTTATGACGAAATCTGGGAACATTTTCCACATCACGTTTCTTTCTATTCAGGCTGCTGGATCTTCATCTGCAGCTGCAAATTTAAATTATGAAAATAAATTTGCCTCATAGCTGGAAAAACTCAAGTTTTTGATTAAAAGTTGTCGGGATGTTTTCAGAGTTGGATAGTAACCAGTTACATCTAATTATTTACAACTTGACTGTGTTTTTTTTAAAAAGAAATTTACTTTTTGGAGTATTTTTACTGCACTGTACTTTTTACTTTTGAGTAATTTTATTATGAAGTACTTCTACTTGAATAAAATTTCTGGATTTTCTACCCACTGCAAAGCAGCAGCTGGACGTTAAAGCAGCGCTGGACGTTAAAGCAGCTGGACGTTAAAGCAGCTGGACGTTAAAGCAGCTGGACGTTAAAGCAGCTGGACGTTAAAGCAGCTGGACGTTAAAGCAGCTGGACGTTAAAGCAGCTGTCCTAAACTTATCTTTTTTCTTAAAATTGTTGAACAAAAAGGTTTCTTCATTTCTTCATTTGGTGGAAAAAGGCTGTGAAGTTGCAGCTGGAACAAAATGAATTTCTGGCCTTTATGCGGTTTTGGTTCAGCGTTCGGATAATTTTAGGCTTGAATCTCTCTTTGCTAACAGGCTAGCTGGTTCGTAGCGCCTCACCTCTCTACTGATTTTTGATGCTTAATTTAAATTTGACTCTTTTCTTTAAACTACCATTAAGATATTGATGAACTGTTGAGTCTTTCCTGTGTTGTGAAATCCTTCTTTGTTTTTCCAATGAAAACGTCTGTTAAATGATTTTAAAAGTATTTTATGTTTGCTGGTATTCTCGGTTTTTGATGTGAAGCGCTGCAGAGCCAGTCCCTCTGCAAGAGGTCGAGTTCCTTTTTACGGCCCTGCGCCTGCTAATTTGTTCTCAGAGGGATCCGTGATTAACAAAGTTTCTGAAGGTCAGTTTGTGCAGAAATTTCATAGCTTGTTAATAGAAACAGACGGAGCAAAGAGAAGAGAGAGATGGATAGAGGGAAGGACAGAAAGGGACAGATATCCCATTAGAGACGATAGAGGAGGATAGAGGGATAAATATAAAGTAATAGACAGAAAGATGAGTAGCCAGCAAGCCAAAGTGTTTTCTTTTTTATTCTTTCCAAGGACGAGCCGCGCGTCGCTTCCTGGTGGCAGCGGCGGCTGCAGAGTTCATGGGTTCATGTCCTTCAAGGCCTGCTGCTCTGTTTGACCTACTTATGATTTGTGACGTCTTCCATGAACTGCAGAGCCTTTCCAATCTATCAAAAAAGAGGAAACTTTAAAGAAGTTGCACCACAAACATGGAAAGACTTACCTGTTCACCTGACGAACACGGAGCCAAATCATCAGCCCTTCTGCCAGGTATGATGATAGAGGAATATTAATTAATAATAAATCACTCTGCAGCTCTCTTAAAATACAAATTAGTGTCGAGGATGATGGATGCCTCAAAAATCTGAATCCTCTTAAAGGGCCGGTTGATTAAACCCATTAAACTGTTAAAATATCAATAAATAGATGTTTATTTTAAAATCACATATTTTGTGATGCTAATTTAGAATTATTTATATATTCTATATTTTATATAAAATTTTTGCTAATGTAGGATGTTAATGTGACTTTTCATTACTTGCTGTATGTGAAATTGTTTGTTTTTCAAATTTATAGAAAATCCATAAATTTTACTCAAGCAAGAATAGAAATACTTAGTAATAAAGTTACTTAAGTAAAAGTAAAAAGTCGAGTGTAGAGAAAATGTTCCTAAAAGGGCATTTCTTCACAAATGTGTTTTTGTGACAATAATCACATTACAAATCTTCCTTGAATATGAAGATTTGGGACAAATGAACCAGATGTGCATTTTTTCTGAGTGATTATAAGAAGTAGACGCGTCATGGTAATGTCGTATTACGTTACCTGTGAGTTTAATGTCCATTTCTAAAATATTTATGCTCATAACTCCATAGTTCTGTCACCTTGACATCCAGTCAGACTTTCTGCTCTGACTGTTTGTTTTTCTTTGGGGACTGAATATACGGCACTGCAGAAACTACTTTGTTGATGTCAGCATATAATTGGCTTTGTGCAGCAATCTGTGTCACTTGTTGGCATGCCTCCACACTCATTCGCACGTTGACAGCTTTATTGTTCCAGTGTTTGAGCAACCAACCCTGCAAACTCATTTTCAGATAATTTCCTTTTTTTTCTGCATTCACTCACCTATGCTGACTGAATCTTCAAAGACTTACAATTTCACATTTTAACACCTGTTTTTTAAATATTAAAAAAATATGACAAGCCTTTTATCATTTCCAGTTGAAGCCACAAGTTTACATGCACTGTAAAAAATGGCTTCTTTTCTTACCAACATAAAAAAACTGTTTTGTGGTCAGTTAGTTTTCACTCATTTCAAACAGAAAATTCTTTAATTTCTTACTTATTTAAACTCAAAAGCAGATGTTTACTTCCTTAGTCCATAGAAAAGCTTTTAAACCTCTTTCTCTAGTTCTGGTCCGCCGGCGCCCCCTGGTGGTGCGCCAGGTACTGCATGTAAATGACCGTTTAAAGTTACGCTGGAGGTTTCTCTAGTTTACCGGCTAATCCTGGATAAATGGCTTAAAACCAGGTCATTAAAAAAAGAAACTGAAGATACCAGTAGGAAGAAAACAACTCCAGGATGATTTGCATGATCAGAAGAAGCTAAGTTATACCAGTTCAGAGTTTTGATGTGGTTCATGAACGTTTCGATTCTTTTGAACGACTCAAAGCTGTGAACGAGTCTCAGTTGGTGAGAACTGCTCTTTGTTTCTTTACCACTTTAATAGTTTATGATGCTGCAGAGGATAATTTTTGTTTCTGATAAATCTATTAAAGTCTGTTTTTATTTTGTTGTCCTAAATTACTTATATCCCTAACATGTTAATAATGCACAAAACACTTGGTAGTAAAGAACAACTTCTTTTTTCATTTCATTGATGTCATTAGAGAGCTTAAAATCCACAGCTGTAAAGAAGAGGCTTCTTTGGTTATGAATTGGAAGGAAAAGGATTTTCCTTTGTCATCTCAATGAGAAAACCAAAAGCAAAAGCTGTGAAAAGTTTATAAATCAAAATTTAGGCATCAAAAGACCTAAAAATGACTTGTTAATAGAAAGAGGAGAAAATAGCCCTAGAAAATCAATCTTTTCATTCCAGTTAAACTTTTTTCCTCGCTTATTGACCGTCTTCGTTGTCTGTTCAACCACATTTTAACAAGCCTCCATTTTTTCTCTCCTCTCCACCTTTCACTGCGGATCATCGTCAACACCTCGGAGATCCGGCGTTTGAGGTGCTGCACGATAATGAATCTCGCTTGCCCCTTCCTGCCATCTTTGCCCCATATTACCCAACGTGATTTTCACCTTCACCGAAGCTTCCTGTCGCTTCAAACCCCCTGCTTGTTGGTTGCCATGGTGTTAATTCTGGGGATCGTTATGATAAAAACCAATTACTGATTTATTTTTGTTTTTTTGTAAAACGTATATGAAATCCAAGAAAAGGCATGTTTGTGAATATGAAACCTGCGACTTTCCATCAAAAATTTCCATAATTTCTGTGCATAAAATTTGACGGGTGACCTTTTCTGGTAAGTGATTAATCTTTCTCACGTTGAGAAAAGTTTTTCACCTGCTAATTGGCCTCTGTGGAAATCCCAATTAACAGCTCAACCTGTCTTCTCCCCCTGTGAAAAGGTGGGAATGAATTCAACAGGAGAGTTCACTCTTCAGGTTCTCCTGCTGACCTTTCACCTTTATTGATCCACATTAATTATGGTGGCACTACTGATGGAAGGAACATCCAGCAGTTTTATGCTGCTTAGCCCAATTTTTATTTTTTATTTCTGAAGGTTTCATAATGCAGCATCATATTTGGCATTGTGAAAATTCATGACTAACTGAAGCAGGATGAATATTTAATAAGGATGAATTAATAAAACACAATATTGTTCAGTAGAGTTGCTGCACATCAGTATTTACCTCAAATGATCTGATCTTAGTATTTTATTTGTGTATGTAAAACAGAAAAATTGGTCATCAGTAGGAAAATAAAAGCCACAAGCTGACAATATTGGATTCTATACTCTGTGGAAGTGAATATCTGTACTTTAGTCAGATATTTCCATTTCAACTAAACAGAATTAAAGTAGATTAAAAAGCTGACACATGCTGCTGTAAGAGATAGGTTCTTTGACATCTGCACAAAGATGCAGTTACAAAGAGTAACAAATATTGATTGTGGGAGTTTTCTGGAACAAACTTCCAGAAAACTGCAAAACAGCTGGAACACTGAGTTCCTTTAAATCCACCGGGTTTGAGTTATAATAAAGGCCTAAAACAGGGACGTCAAATTGATCTTCAAATCGAGATCATGAATGTTCTTAAAGGGCCGGTTCCACTAGAATGTATTGATAAAACCCACTAGCAGAACCGTTAATATAAAAATACATTCTTAAAATTAAATATTGGAAATGCAGAGTTTTGTGCATTTTGTGTGAATTTCCACGATAATTCGCAAAAACAGGAGTGACTGATGTAATTTAGCAGTAAAAAGATTAAAACCTGCTTTGATTTGATTGATAATATTCAAGCACTCTGTTATCTTGATGATCCTATTTATGTGTCTTTTTAAAACCTATGGGGCCTCATAAAAATCTATGGCGGACTGTATTTGGCCCCTGGACCTCAAGTTTGACACATGTGGTCTACACCATAATATCCCACCAAAACAGTGATGTTTGTAGCTGAAATGTGGCAAACTGTGAAACTCTTCATGGTGTGAAGATTCCCTGAAATGTTAGAAGGCATTCCTTGGCTAAAAACATTTCTTGCAATTTTGGAAACTTAAGAAATAACAAGCTGTTTCTAAATATTGCTTTTTAGAAAATGTTTCCCTGAAGAGGAATGGTTTCTCTCCCACTGTTCCTGCATAATATTTGCATTTTAAGATCATATTTAAGCTTTAAATAACCTCATGAGTCAAATCAACATAAAACTAAAATCCTTTTTACTGTTGAGGAATATATTCATCAATTTTACAGTCATGTAAATAAAGCCTTCAACCCAGAAACTAACACCTAAGGTGGGAGGACATATGGATGTTCTCTAGAGTTGGCAAAATGGTTTCAAACGAGCACAGCTAATTCGCAAAACAAAGTTGCGTATACCGCCCACAGCTTTCCCTTCAATCAGCATCGCTTCTTAATCATCTGTGATGAAAAATAAAAAAACTTTTCTCATCTGAGCTTGGCAGTTTTAGGGTATGCTTAGAAAATGTACAATTACTACCTGATTGGAAATGTGCAGGTTACCCTGAAAGAATCTCCGATTAATTGTAACAATCGACTTCACTTGAGAAATATTTATTTTAGATGTAAAAAAGTAATAAAACTGCAGGCTATTTGGTTTTTATACATTTTAATGAAATATTGTCACACAAGAGTCACCATGTTTACGCTGCAATGCATTCTGGGTAAATGACGCCAAATGGTCCAACCGCACGTGGTTTTGCCAGCAGCATAGCTGCGTTAGCATTTCAAGTAGCAATATCTCTATTAGTGCTACTTGTCTTTGTTTCTCCCAGTGTCTGTAGCTCTGTGTCCTGTGTCTGTAGCAGATGTTCAGAGTCTGTCTTGGGTTGAATTGGTGGTTTCATATTCATTTCTATTAGCGTTACCTCTGTTAGCATTTCAAAGAGCTTTCAGCTCTGCTTGTCTCAGCAAGGCATTTATTTTTAGCTCTTTAATTTAGAGCCTTTGTTAGTTTTGCTCATACAAATGACTCGATGTGTTCTGGAGAAAAATGTTGAGGGCACTGATTAGGTCTTTTGGAAACTGTTTTCTCCATCTCTTGCACTGCGCTCTTTTCTTTTTTTGTGTCGGAAATTATCCTGATTTGCCAATCCCAAGACAAAAATATTAATTTTCTGAAAATCTATAATCTATTGCCAACTCTGTAATAAGAACTGTAATCTGTCTTTTTGTGAACTTTAAAATCTCATAAAACCTTTAATTTTTGTAGATGCGCCCCCGCTGTGTTAATGGTCATTAACTTTCAGTTTCAAAGTCGATTTCCCGCCTGGTTGGTTTCTGGTTGACAACAATCTAGGAGGAAAATAAAATATCTATGCATGCAGCTGTTTGTCAATGAGATGAGAATAAAAAATAACTTTTGACTTTGTTTTGTTTTCAAGCAACAGCTTCTTTCTCTCTCTGTCCTTATTAAAATGTTTAAATATCTTAGGAGCCATATATCGTGTTTCTGCTTTGCAAAGCCTTTCAATAAAAAGGTTATAATTTTAATCTGGTGGGAAATTTTTGCATAGATAATGAATTTTTTCCATTTTAACTTGGGACTGGATTTGCTTTATGACATGCCTTTGGATGATTCTGACATTGTTCTGCTACAAAATCCTCATTGGTTCTACTTGGCAGTCAAATCAATTTGCTCTCAGGAGTCTCTTTTGCTGTTCAACAAAAGCAGCTGCAGGAGGAATTTCTCTTGTATAATCCTTTGACACACTTCAGTATCGCTCTGCGGAAGTCTGGCCTGGAGGTTCACACACACACATCCACACACTTTGTAATTTTTACCAAGGGAGACCTGCAGGTAGTCCCTATCTGTTGATAAGGGGGAGGAATTGTGTGCTGAGCAAGCAGACCTTAAACATCAGAGAAAATGTGTAGTCCAGTGTCCACACATCTGCCACCGAGCGGCCTGCGTGTGTGTGTGTGTGGGGTGTGTAGGGGTGTGTGTGTGTGCATGGGTGTGTGAGAGATCTCTGTGTCAAACTCAGTTTCATTTGATCAAAGTCTGAACGCTCTTAAAGGTCTCAAACACCAGAACGTATTGATAAAACCTTCTAACAAAACTGTTCAAATATATAAATAAATTCTTAAAATTAAATAATAGTGAAAATCTTTTCAGTCCCTCCAGGATTTTGTGATTGTTTTTTATCTTTTTGCAATAAAAAAAAATCAGTGTTTGTGGTTCTAGTTTAGGAATATTTGCGGTTATGTGTGACTTTTTATTACCTGCCGTATCATTATGCATCATAGCATCAAGTCAGGCTGAAGCGGCTGTGCAGTAGAAGTAAGAAATACCGCCACCTGCAATGGGAGAGAGCAGTCACTGAGAGGCAATGTTTTAAAACATTTTTACCAAAAATCTGATATAACTCACAATTACGGGTTAGCATGAAAACGTGCTAATAATTTGTTAATTTTGTGTGAATTTCCATGATATTTTGCAAGAAACAAGAGGAACTGCTTGATGTAATCTGGCAGTAAATGGATAAAAACTATTATTATGGATAAATATTATTGATAAAATAATATTTAAGCACACAGTTATCTTTGGGGTTTAATTTATATGTGAAGACGGCCACTTAAAAAGCTACGGCGTGCCAGATTTTGCCCCAGACCTCGAGTTTGATGTGTCCACAGGACTAGTCTATAAGACTAAGGTTTTTATTTCAGTGTTTCTCCATAGAAAGTGCTCCTATATCAGCTCTGTTTCTTTTTGTTTTCTGATCTGTCAGTTGTAGCAGATTGGTGCTGGTACTGAGCCAGGTTCTGGTTCCTCTCCACTGTCGCGGCTTGCATTCGTCTCAGGTCCTGTAGGTTGACTGCATGACAGACAAACTAATGTTCACCATTATTATTCCAACAAAAGAGGAAATCAAGTTGGTGGTTAACATCAGCCCAGTATTTAACATAAATAACAATGAATATATATTTTTAGTACAGGAAATAAAATAATACATGAAACCTGAAACATTGCTTCATATCAAAAATTAAAACATACCTACCTATATTAAGTAAAATACAATAAATAACACTAAACAAACTACAGAGCAATACAGAGAATAGTCAGCAGCTAGCAGCAGTTAGCAGTTTAAAATTAAACATATCTACAACACGCAACATTAATATCAGTTAAAGATATACACAAAACTTAGCAAAATTACTCAAGAAGCACAGTGATCAAATTTAAATTATATATATATTTATATAGATCTGTTAAAATATAATCCTTGTAAAGGAAACAGAGCAGCAACAGAAAAAGTGGGCGGAGCTGTCAGTTACTGGTTGCTATGGCAACCGCCAACTGCCAAGAGCAACAAAACATAAATAAATGTCTGGAGAAATTACAAAATAAATTGAAATAAACAAACAGATTCTGACCAACTTCACATCTAAAATATTAGAATAAAATCCTGTTACTTATGCTCAGAAGAGGAATTAATGTGAACATGTAATATACCGTTTGGTAATTGTCATATGTGTGATTCATCTGAAATTAATTTTTGTAAAGCGTCTTGAGACAAAATTTCATACTAATTTTAATATTTTCTGTTAAAAACCATCTGATGTTCTTTTACCTTCATATAAATATTGAAAATAACATTTCCAACTGGTCCCTAAGTACACGATATATAATTTCTATATTATGTAATAAATATTTACCAGTGTAAAGAGCTATATAAAAAAAACTAATGAAGCTCAAATGTTAAAATGTGAACTTTATCTCTTAGACTTCAGGTTTCTGTGTATTCACCAGGAAATTTGTCACCTAAAGTGGAAAATGGAGAGCTGCTTGTGGCCTTCCTGTTGTCTGTTTCTCTCTTTGTCTGAATGACCAACAACAGAGTTTTTAAAATCTGGTTTTCTTTTTAAACAGCTTGAAACCTTTTCTGCTCCATCTGACTATTAATTATAAAGTTTTCTTCACTCAGTAACAGCATCCATACTGAACTGTTTGAGTTGCTTTGTGTTTTTGGTATTCCAGGTTCTTGGTTATAATGTTCTTTCCTTTGTGTTTTTAGCTTTTTTCCTTCATATCCTCATTTCACACCTGGTCATATGATAAATCTCACACCTGCATTGTTTAATTTCACACCCTGCTATTTATCCTCCTTCTGCTTATTGAAGAGTCTGCAGCATGTTTGTGGCTTTTCCTTTAAATGAGACTTCATGTTTTCTCCTAATTCTACATAAAGTCTGCAAGTATTTTACTCTACATAAGATCTGGTAACGTCTAAAAGGTTTCTCAGTCTGTTGTCCCATGGTTACCTAATTACTAATTAGGTTCAGATGTATCTGAGATTAGATGATGGCTTTATTAAATGACCCGAATCTTTATCATCTTTCATTTCTGGTTTTATTGGTTTTTAATTCTCCCTGGCGCTGATGAAATCAGCATATAGTCATATGTAAGTGTTGCAAACCACCACTCTTCCTCTAGAAAGGGAAAAATGCTCAAAAGAAGCAGAAAAAATCATGTCCTTACATCACCTTCACTCTGGCTTCATATAAATGTTAAAAAGAGGAAGGAGAGAAAAGTTGAGCTTTGTGCCTCAGAAATATGAAAATTTTCTCTATTTTTAAAAATTCTATCAAGAGATAAATTAATGATCAATAACTGATTGTATGTTTTAAACATGAGGTACTCCAAAGAGTCATGAGGCAATGTGAAGTAACTACTCCCCACTACTGGCTGGACCCAGTGCAACCAGCTGGTCCCGTTTTAATATGACCCATTTTGTCAGCAAGATCAACTGAGAGTGAATTACAGTATAGGAGAGAGCAAACCGTTTAGATTACATCTAAGACTGCTGTTCAGTGCCATGTTTTTTCTAATGTTAATATCTAAAGGAACGGCGGTTCTCTTCCTTTTTTATCCTCAGAATGTATTTAAAGAGATCAGCTTCAGATAACTTCAAGCTCTTTTATTAGCCTGCTGAATTAGATTTTTGAAAAGTCCAAGTCCTTTATAGGAACCACACTTCTAATGTTTTAACATTTATTAGTTTTTAAAAGCATTTTGATATATTTGAGTGAGAATCAGTTTTTCTACTGGAGTAGAGAAATATCAGATAAACTAGTCACTTATTTTCTGCACTGGGTCCTTTGTTTGATGCTAAGCTAACGTTAGCGCATTTACTCAGTGTTTTGGTGAGACTCAGTTTTAAGGTCTTTCCCTTCAACAGTCAGTTGGTGGTCTATGGAGAGGTGAAAATTTAGCAGTTTTCTGGAAGTTTGTTCCAGATTTGTGATGCATAGAAGCTGAATGTTGTTTCTCCATGTTTGTTTCTGTAAATTAGACCCAGAAGACCTGAGAGGTCTGATACGATACCAGGCTTTAATGTGTTTTAGTGATAAGTCGTTTAGTGAGCAGCTACCTGGAGTTAATTTCATAATAATATAAGAAATGACAACAAAGAATCTGAGAAACATTAAAATGAGTGATTAGGGCATTTAAAGTGGCAGAGTCTCATTCCTTATACTCAATAACTCCTCCAGCCTTCTGCTCAGTTAAATAATTGAATCATAAGGGAACAACGGACTTCCTGTGTCTGAACATGCTGCTGCTCTGAGTGACGGTCATTGACCAGGATGGATGTGGAGGATTTCAGCTCCATACAAACTAAAGAGCTTCTGTGACTGCAGACCTTTCAGCTCATGCAGCGCTGATCAATAGGAGAGGCCAGAACAAGCTGATAGCATCGGCCTCTTCAGGAATAAACACTTTTCTTTTTAACAAGAGCTGTCGAGAACTTTATTCTGAAAGGTGCAGAGTACCTAAAAATTTTAAGTAAAAGTAGCACTACTTCAACATAGTTTCACTGATGTAAAAGTAAAACGTAGCCAGTCAAGAAATGACCCAAGTAAAGAAATATTTGGTGAAAAATCTCAAATACTGAGTAACTGATCAAATTATCAATCATTTAATATTTAATAATTACATCATCAGATGGACCAAAATATAAAGTTAAGTCCAAATGTTGGTATTTTAGGAGCCAAAATGACAATAATTCAACAAAAATGAACAAAACCAGGCAAAAGAAAATGTTTCCAAATCAGTTTATTTCAGTAAAAAACTAAAACTGCAGGAGTGAGTCTGAGGCTTTTGATTAAAACATGTTTGATTTTTATTCAGTGGGAAGAAAGTCCAGAAACTTTACTCAAGTAAGAGCAGAAATACTTCATAATTAAATGATTTAAGTAGAAGTAAATCATGGTAAAAATGTTTACTGTAATTTACATAGTAAAGTGGAGTTTTAAATGTAACTAGTTACTGCTTGAGCTCTGAACAATGATTTGGTTTGTTGCTGCAGCATCTTGTCTTCATCCATAGTTTATATTTGATCATCCTGCCTCCTGCGGCGCCACGTTGAACCAGTTACAAGGATTAACAGCTTCTCATTTAAATCTTGAACATCACTGTTTTTTTCCACAGCAGTTTTGTAAAGTTAGCAACTAAATTTTGCTCAATTTGTAAATTTTAAGTGCACTTATTGTCTGATCCTCTGACATTTTTCAGATTTTGTTGCAAATGTATGTCAATATTTGCGGCTTCCTTTTTGCCGTCATGTATTATTTGTAAGAGTTTGTACAGCAACTGTTCCCCTTTGTTTCAAAATCAAACCAGATTGTTTGAAATGGTTTGTGATTTTAGCGAAAAATGTTTTCCTGAATTATTATTCTTGTGCTGGGTAAATTATCCCTCCTCTGCTACATTAGTTATAAACAGATTGACAAAATGGGTACAAAGTGTCCCCAAGAAGCGCAGTAATTTATTCAAAGCTTGCACAAAATATCCTGACGGCTTTTTTCCTGCTCTCTGTGGATACAAAAAGGAAAAATAAATGATTAAAACTGGAAGTAGAAAGCAAACAGCTTAAATATTTAATGGATAAAATAACTATTTTATTGATTTTAAGACTTTTGAGCTGTTTTCTTTTTGTCACTGATGACAGAAATGTTAACATTTTGTAAATATTAACATTTAAAGTTGGTGGGAAAAAGTAGACAAATCCAAAACCACAGGCTGTACAAGTATTTTGCTTACATTGTTGTGTTTAATGCAGAGGTTTGCTTTGAGCAAACAGTCTATAAAGTATTCAAAGATCTGAATCTGATTAGAAGATCGACCCATTTGTGTTCGAGGAAAAACTTTGTAAACAGGAATGAAGAAGTTATTTATAAAGGAAGATGGATTCGATGTTTTCCAAAGGTATAAAATATTCCTGTCAAATCCAGCTGGGATTAATCAAAACCAATCATACAGCAAACACTTTGCAGTAGATTGGCAACTTTTCTACTTCTAATCAATTGTTTAGAAGTTGAGTTTGTCCATTTCTGAATAAAGTCCTCAGGGCAGAGGCATCAAAATGGGCCTCAGGAAAAGGAATTTCATTTTATCGCTTCTCCATTCTGCTGAGGTGGAGAGAAGGGAAACCGGTTCAGTTCCTAAACATTTCATCTGAGGCTGCGTCTGAACCTCCGGCTGTGGTTGTTCATTTCATCGCTGTGGGGTTGTGAAGCGGCCCGGTGCTGCAGGGTGAGGAGATGATTACCCGATACATCACAACCCCGTCGATGAGCTGATCCATTAAGCAGGCCTTTATTAGATTTTCTTGGTTTTGTTTTGCAGACTGGATCAGATTTATTTCTGATCCATCATTTTTGTGTGTTGTGGTTGACTTGGTAGCTTCCAAACCATCTTGATTTAATCATTTGGGCTCCAAACAGCACCTCATCATTTACCTCATTTGGTCATATTGATGACTTTTAAAGAATCATGAGACTTTTTTCAGCAAGACAGTTTCTTCATGACTAACTTTACTGAATATGTAAGGAAGATCCCATTATTTGGTTTGTGTGAGGTTTTAAGACCAACTGCAACACTTTTAAAGAAAATGACAATGCTATTGCTAATTCTAACCCATGTTATTTCTGTGTTCTTGGAGCTACTTGTAAATAATTTACTTCTGTAAATTCACATTAATGTCAA
Organism: Phalloptychus januarius; assembly: GCA_902982915.1. Lineage (NCBI taxonomy): Eukaryota > Metazoa > Chordata > Actinopteri > Cyprinodontiformes > Poeciliidae > Phalloptychus > Phalloptychus januarius. The sequence continues at coordinate 16,259,958 of CADWAE010000475.1, forward strand.
ACTGCAATTCTACAGTGAAGGTCAGCCAGCGATCTGCAGAAACTGCTTTAAAAACACGGTTCAACCGAGACAGAGCAAAATAATATACCTGCAAGAAGGTTCTGGGTTCGATTCCCAGTCTTTCTGCATGGAGTCTCCATGTTCTCCCTGTGCATGGTGGGTTCTCTCCGGGTACTCCGGCTTCCTCCCACAGTCCAAAAACATGACTGTCAGGTTAATTGGCCTCTCCAAATTGTCCCTAGGTGTGAGTGTGTGTGTGCATGTTTGTTTGTCCTGTGTGTCTCTGTGTTGCCCTGCGACAGACTGACGACCTGTCCAGGTGACCTGTCCAGGTGACCTGTCCAGGTGACCCCGGCTCTCACCTGTAACTTTAGCTGGAGAGGCACCAGCAACCCTCCCGACCCCAGTAATAGGGACAAGGGTGTCAGAAAATGGATGGATGGACATATGAATGTCTGATCCAGCCTGATCCAGCCAGGCTGCGTTTACTTCCTCCATCCAGGTGACGTCGGTGCTGCCTCACCTGAAACCCAACAATTATCACTGATCTGAGTTTCTGTGAAATAACTGCAACCGAAATTCAGCATGTTTTGGTATTTTCTGACAATTTTCTAATTATTTTTACTAATTAAATTAAATGTTTTGCACCTACCTGTGATTTTGTGATTGTTGTGAAGCACTTTGGTCAGTTGAGGTTGTTTTATCTAAACACATTTTGACTTGGATGAGATTCATTGAAAGTTGTTTTTAAATTTTTATCTGCAGAGATCTTTTTCATCTCAGCCTGACGTCTCTGTCCATCTGTCTCTGTGTTTCTTGCTACTTCTCTGGATGATGTGCAGCATTATGTACCCTTCAAATGATTTCCAGAGTCTCTTGATGTAATATGAATGGCTCGCATTCTGTCCGGGGAGGATGCGAACCGTGGCGAGAACATGTGGATTCACACAGCGGTAGAAGAAGAAAGGTACAAAGATGGGCGACGAATCAAAGCCCCGAGCTGAGAGGAGAAAGATAACGATGGGGAGAGACGTTAAATATGGAGGATAAAGAAAAATGAGCCGGGAATAGCCAGAGGCGAACCAGAGCAAGAGATAGTTGGAGACAAACATTCATCTTTTTGATGCCTTAAAGTAAACTCTATAAAATAAAGACGGAGACGATTTGTATTACTGATAGGAGAAGGTCAGACTATTCACCCTGTGGGAGCCGGATACCTTACAGACAGCTGCCATGAACATGAAGGAGTCTTTATGTTAATGACTGCTGTCATTCGGCAAATAATGACATTTTTATGCTTTAAAAGTTGCATTAAAAGTCGACTTTGCAATTAGTCAGGTTATTAATAAACTGAATATCGAGGAAGTTATTCAGACATTTCAGATGCATTAGATCAGTTAGTTAAACAGAATAGATAGTAACTAGTTATGTTTAGTTATTTGAGTAACTATTTTTTTAAATGACTTCTAGGAGTAATTTTACTTTATTAATTGTGTTATGAAGTATTTCTGCTCTTACTCGAGTAACATTTCTGGATTCTTTACCCACTGAATGAAAAACAAACATGTTTCACCAGAAAGTGTTTTTAACGTTTACCCCCATAAACATTAAAAACACTCCGACTTCGTTTCTCCCATCGTAGAAGTTTGATTTAATCTTTTATCTTGCTGGGATTCAGTTCAAATCTTCAGCCATTTTTCCTCTAAATAAGAAAAATAAACATGAACAGGAAAAGTTAGAAGATCTTTGCTTTTGCTGCTTTTTCTTCTGTAATTATTTATTTTCTTTATAATTTTCTAGCGTCATTGACCTTTGACCTATTTAGCGCCACAATGAGGCTATCACTAAACAGATGTTAGCTTCTGCAGTCTGTATTTTTAGATACAGGAGAGTTGCTGACCTTTTTAAAGGGCTTGCCTTGTTGCCTTGTTGCTGATTTTTGTAGTAGCTTAGAAGCTTTTAATGCTCAAACTCTCCAAGGTGGGGAGGGGACAAAATGTTGGAAAAAAAAGGTCAAATTAAGGTGCATTTAAAAAACAAAAACAAGACATAATTTCAAATCTCAGCTTCAGACTTTAAAATTCAAAAGCCTCAGTTTCATAGAAAAATAGATGCAAGGAGTGGTGAAGAGTAGGCGGTGCATTGGGAGGTTTCCAGTTCAGCTGGAGACGGAGTGACAGCATAAAGCTTTAAGGACGCTTCTGGCAAATTCTAGTGCCAAATAGAGACGTGTTTATTACAAAAACATTAATTGAATCTGTTTTAACGCTTTATAAAATTGAGACTTTGGGCGAACAGCCATTTGGAATAAACACAAAGCAAAAAGTATTAGCACAGAGATAATAACACTACAATATGAGAGTTAGATTTGAGGTCATGAAGTTTAATAGCTGCAGCTTCTAGATTATTTTTAACGCACAACATATAATTATCATTTAACTTTTTATGGAATAATGAGTCACATGGGATCATTTCCAATATCTCCAGGTAAATTATCATGTCTGTCAAAAAAGAAGGAAAACTTTCAGTTTCAAAAAAAGTTAATTTTTTGGGCATTTGGAAAGCAGCATGGTAAAGTGGAATAAAACTTAAACTTGTGCAATCCTCTTATTTACGCTCTTGTTTCGCCAAGCTTGACAAAAGGAAACTCTACTGGCCGTGTTGGGCCTTTTATTAATGCACTGTGACATTTAGAGGAGCAGGATTTCACTGAAAGCTGGATTATGTTTCTATTCTTCAGACGCCTTGTAGTCCGTCTTCCTCTGTCTGTGGCTCCTTCTGTCTTTATTTTAGAGAAATCCTCCCTGGACTGAGCGCCGCTCTCTGGGAACGAGCATTAACATTTATATAGAAACAGGAGGCCGTTGTTTGACGTGAGGTAAATTGGGTATTTTCCCAAATCTGACTGGAACAAAAACACATTGTCCACTGGAAGACAGTAGGGATGCGTCAAGCCTGAAATAAATGAACACAATTGTCTTTATTAGTTTGTGTTTCAGGGTTTATTGTTGGGTTTTGAACAGCGGGGGGGGCGTTAATACGTCAGGCTGCTTAGGAGGCTCAAAGTCGATGGCGGCGGCAATTTGAAAGTCACACACATGATAAATACATTGTGAGAAGAATGTGAGCGGAAACAAACACAGAATCCCAGGGGGGGGGGCGATGCAATAAATCACATGAATAAATCCGCCAGCTGACCGCTAGGGAGCACTAATAAACTGGACCCGACGCGGCCTCTCCCGCGCTCATTCTCATTTTTCTCCTTCTTTTACTGTTTTTGTCTTTGTCCCCCTGCTCAACCCTGCACACACACACACACGCACGCTCACCCCCACACCCCTACACACACACACACACACGCGCACGCTCACGCCCACACACACGCGCACGCTCACGCCCACACGCGCGCACGCTGCGCCTGGCCCCGTCATGAATGAATCAGTGCTGGGGGAGCTCTGTATCTGTATGTGAACATCGACCCTGGAAAGTTGGCTGGAGTTTGTTGCATCGCTGAGTAAACGTGTGAAACTACGATGGTTGCATTTCCTGTGTGGTTTTGGAAAAGAGGTCAATAAGAAAACTGATTAAATTTGCAGTGAATGTTTTTTTATTTTTGAAGCTACAACCTTTTGAGAACCTTTAAACTCAAAACGTAAGTAGAAGTTGAGCTCACAAGCTCTCACCTCTGCATGAGTTAAACCACTGAGCAAATAAATACTGAAGCCTCATTTTTATCTTGATATTTTACAAAAATGTAGCAGGACTCAGGTTATGGTTTCTGATGCAAGGCTAAAGTTTGGTTTAACTATATAATCATCAAAGTTTTGTAACTTTTATACACATTATAAGGAAACATTACTGTCTAAATGTTAAGTATTACATCTGCAAATTAGTCGCATTTATTGATGTTCAGTATTTTTCTGGCTAATATTAATGGCTTTTTTGTTGTTGCTTTGGGTTGATTGCACTTAAATTAGTTAGCCTCAGTACCTCAATTGGACTTTGATCAAATCCCTTTTATTGCCTGCATTTATAATACAACCATATTTGACTGTTACCCAAATTTTTCTGCTGAAATGCATTGAAAATAAGATAGAAATAGTTGCTGTCTAGAATTTTCTACAATCCAGTGACGGATTAAATGTTTAATCCAGGAGTTAAACATTTCTAGATCATCTTGGAGCAACATTCTGATCTGGAGCACATAAAAAGCTTAGATTACGGATCGGTGTTTCTGAAATGTTTCCAGGCCGAGCATCACTTACCCCGTTTAATAAACTCTAAACACTTTAACTGCCCCAACGACACAACATCCGAACATACAGCCTGAGATTTCAATATTAGTGTCTTAACTTTTTATTCCTGCTAATGTGAAAGGTGGCGCTGTTGTGTAAATGTGACGGTCGACTAGAGAGCCATGAACACGTCCAGTTATTTACAGCCTGGATTCTCAGCTTTCCAATAATGGAAAACACATGGAAATCATAAACATTTCTTAACTACAAGTGTTGTGTGCACTAGTAATGTTTAGGGATATTTGTAATTTAGAAACATAAAGAAAATAGACTTGAGTTGCTTTGGCAAAACCAAACATTTTCTCTCATGGGTAGAGAGTTTTAGCACCTAATTGAACTTTAGGTGCAGTTAGTCAGCGTGGCGCAGCGCTGTCCACCCGGCAGCGCTGACCTGGGCCCACCTGCCTGCGACATGCTGCCTTATCTTCAGCTTTTATTTTATTTGAGCAACTTATCCGTTGTTGTTTTCAAACACAATCCTTTGCTAAGCTAGCTATAGACCGTTTATAAGCCTCGACAAATAAACACTGTGCATGTTTGCATGCAGTGACCCGTGGGCCGCTAGGGGGCGCCCATGGCCCACCAGTGGATCACGGTTTGAGAAAGACGTGAGGCTTAATGTTCAAGATTCCCTTCATATTTGTTTCCAGTATGTCAGCATAGGTAGAACATTGGCAGATATGAAGCTGTGTGATAGCAGCTGGTTTCTGAACAGCGTCACCTTCTAAAATCGATTCAGCTCCAAAAAGAGAAGAGGAACTAAAGATGAAAGCTCCTTCTGTCCGGCTCCCAATGAGGATAAAGGAACCCCAGCGAGAGCCTGGATGAAGCATATGAATGCTTTTTCACTCACTACATGATCGTTGTGGCAGCGGTTATCTCTCGCTTACCTCCTTCCTCTCCCGCTCTGACCTTGCTGAACCTGGAAGGTGTATCAGCTTCTGTATCTGATCTTCCTTCTCACCAGGGCTCCTTTTGTCAGTGGCTGTTCTTGCCCACAGTATCGAACCGAAATCCAGGCAGGTGAGGCTGATTCATCAGATAAGCTATCAGATGCCTGCATCACATAGAGAAACCATCAAGTCATGAAATGTGTCTGGCTGTGAGTCGGGATGATGGCTCTGCCTGAGGAGAAACAAACAGCAACTCTGAGCTCCAGCGTATGAAAGAGGACACATTTCTGCACAAATCGGATCTGAAATAATGCAGATTATTTCACAAATCTATAAAAATCAAAGTAGGACAAACACTGGAAGAGCCAAATGAACATGTTTAAACTTCTTAAGAAATAAAAACTGTTTAAAATGAAATTTCTAATAATATTGATTCTTTTTCATGCAGATTTGGAGACATTAAGACATTAAGTTATATAAAATGTCCTTTTCTGCAGCCTTTCATCATGTTATAATATTATTTCTTCATCAAAACCAAAACCGCAGCGTTGCTCTGACTTTCACGTTTCTGTTTTAGACCAGAAATGATTTACATCAACAATCAGCTGAATTGACCTCATTAATGTTAAACAAAGCTTATTTTGTCTTTCATGTTTGCTGTTTCACCAGGAGGAAAACAAACCACAGAAACGCAGTTATTCACTTTTTAAATATATGTATTAGTGAAGAGTTTTGATAATGGGAGGATAATCTCTCATTGAGGACTTTAATAAATCTGACCCATTTTTTCACATTAGAAGAAATATTATTTCCTATGAAGAGAATTTCAGTGTAAATCTTTATTGTGGCATTTAGTAAAAATGATTTACTATAAACAATCAGAGAAGTGTTTTTATTCTAGTATTTAAACTTCTGGTTTCAAAAATTGTTAATAGTCTTTTAATTTTTTGTTTGAACAGGCATTATAAATGTGTTTTTTGAAGCTTTCGGTATTTGCTGTAATTGTGACCTAACACAGTATTTGGATCCATTTGGAGCCAAAATCCACAATCCTCTGGAGTGAAAACGCGTTTCCAGATAAACTGATGCTGCCACAGATTTGACTAAATCAAGTCGTTATCTTCTAAACGGCAAAACGTCCCGCGTGTTCGTTAGGATTATGTTTCATCGCTGATCAGTGGCAGAGCGTTTTTGGCATTATCAGTGTCGCAATCCCTAATGCCGCTGCTGAGGATTACTGTTGCTTGTAATCTTAGCTTAGTCATTTTTAGAAGGATCACTGAGCCAAAAGTGTATTTGCCATAATTTAGTCATCTTCTTTTAGTCCTGGTATTTGCAGGAATGCATACCATAACATTACCTATCTCCGGTTTTTCCACCTGCTTCTTGTCCTTGTGAAAATGTTGAAAGTTGGCCTTGCAGGCCTTTAGGTTTGAGAAAAATCAGGCATAATTCAGGAGATAGCCTCACGGCTACAGGATCACAGTCTCTTCTGCTTTGTTTCAGTAATTTAACTTCATGTGAATATAACTCTGGGCAGATTGGCCACAAAACCCCAAAAATAAGACACCAACAGCAAGTTAAAAAAATGATGGCAAGTAGCCAGAGAAGGAGAAAAACGGCTCAAGAAAGCGAGACGGAAAGAAAAGAAATGTTTGTTTGATTGAATGAGGTTTAGCCTGGCTGTTGGACCAAAAACAGTTTCATCCCTTTTCCTGCCCGTAATATTTTCCTTCAAGCCTTCTCATGATTAATGAAAACCCGCTGAGGACGGGCGCTCGTCCACTTTCTCTCTCCTGAACTGCAGGCTGTTTTCCAGGTCAACAGAAATAATTAAATGGAAATGGACCGCCATGTTGTCTTCGGTGTTCAACAGAAGGTGGAAAGAAAAATCCAAACTGATGAATCATTTTTTTGTAATTTCCATTTTGTGTGTAACAAAAGTCTTGCACCTTGTAATAGTTGATGTTAAATTCCAGTCTTAGTGTTTGGTTGTTTATTTGCTCTGAGAGGCTAAAAGGTGTTGAATCAGCAGGGCAGTTCGGCTGGAAGCTCCTGCTAACGTCCATCTGTTGGTCGGGCTCTCTGTGTGTCCCGATGTGGCAGGTTCTAATATATGCAAATAGTGATGCTAGTTTCAGCCTGTTCTTCTTCCTTCACCTCAAAGCAACACGTTTCTGCTAAATAACTCACCTTTTTGAAAAATAAGGAAAGTTAAGAAGTCCAACTTGTGGATGGTAATCTACAGACTCCGCTTTGATTTCAGTCGAGTTTGTCTGGTAAAAATAAAATGGTCTCTAAAGCAGCTAATGAAAGTACAGAAAAGCAAGAAGTGTTGATGTCAGACTTTATGAAACACAGTCACAGTTTATGAAACTTCTGTAAATAAAGCAGTTTTAGCTCCTTCCATGTCGTCTGGGCTGCAGAGATCATCTGGGCTCCAGATGATCATCTGGAGTCCAGATGATCATCTGGAGCCCAGATGATCATCTGGACTTTTGAAGACTTTAATAAAACTCACAGATTCTTTCCCACTTTAGAAAAAATATCCTTTATTGTGCCAGAGTAGGGAAATTCACTGTAAGTCATTATTGTAGCATTTAGCAAGTAAAAATTATTTACTATAAACAATAAGTCTTTTTATTCTGTGTGTGTAAACTTTAAAAATAACTCGTTTAAAAAATAGTATCTCAGTATTATTAGCCAAATGTAAGATTTTTTTAAAGAAACTAAATCATAAACTGTAATCAATAACCAATATATTTAATCTGAATTATGAGCTTGCCTTTATAAAACAAAGTATTAAATTTCTTTCCAGTTTACAAACATTTTGCGCCCGGTATTCGGTGCAGATCCTCCTGCAGGTCTCAGATCCTCCTGCAGGTCTCAGATCCTCCTGCAGGTCTCGGATCCTCCTGCAGGTCTCGGATCCTCCTGCAGGTCTCGGATCCTCCTGCAGGTCTCAGATCCTGTAAGTCGAACGACTAAAAGCTTTTCCGCAGTGACATTTCCTTCATGAGTGATTTATGGCGCTTCCTGCTGTCATCTCCTGATGCGTTTGTTGGAATCAATAAAACACTAAATGACTGATGACGGATATTTTCATGGCGTGTAGTGAACCGTTAGAAACTGTTGCATATTGCTTCTTCCATCAGAGGTGTTGCCCCGTCGACTTCTCTTGTCCAGACCTTATTATCCACCCTGATGTGACATTTCCTCTTAAAAGGCCACAGATGGATCTTGTTTTTGTAGACTTGGTTCAGAAAGTAATGAGCCTTGCTGTACTAAAAAAAGAAAACGTCTTCTGTGGTTTAGCGTTGCTAAATACTGTATTTATCATATCAAACAGCAGCATAACTCCCAAGGGTGGAGGCGGAAATATTCCTCTTACGTTCTCCTTTCATAAATGTGGTGAAAAACTATTTTCTTTGAATCTTCCCCAAGTTTCACAAGATCTTGCATAATCTGGTTACAGTAAACAGATTAAAAATAAATGCTTCAACCAAAGCATTTATTTTCAGTAAGGAAACATTTGTAAGCCTTCCTGTGTTCATTCATCAACCCAACATGCAGGGGAAAAATGGCAACGTAACAAAAGTTATACATTTATTTAAATGAGTTTTTACGATTCAGAAAAAGCCTTTTTTTGGTTAAAAGGAAAATTACAAAACATTTAGGCCAACATGTTCAGCTAATCATGGATTAAGATTTACCTGTCGGCATGTTCAGCCTGATCAGTTCATCACCGGATAGAAAAAAAGATGTTTTATGCTGACATACATTATTTCTACTGCTATAATTTTAAAATATAAAAGGACAACAAACATTATGTGCTTCTGATACTTTAACATATTTAAAAAAATGTTTGCACAAACAAAAAATCAAACATTGAACTAACTGCTGAATTTGTTTTTTCTTTTGCTTAATTTGGGAATAAATTTTTTTTATTGCATTTACAACAAGTAAGCAGCTCTGGAGGGCTGCATGTATTGTCCTTGTAAAATACAACATTCTGATTTATTAAGTATTATCTATTGTGTAGATAATACTTCCCAAAGTAAATGCAAACATTTAGATGCAAAACACAAACCTTTGGTGAGATTGAACTATAAAAGGCCAAATGATCCTTTTGTCATAAAACAGTAATTTCCCAGAGCTCTGCTGAACCGCATTCTTTAATGAGATAAGACCAAGAACTCTCAGTCAGACTGACGGGAAATAAAATAAGATAGGTGCATGTGCACAACACGTTGCAGGAATAAAAATGTAAATCATGCACTGAGGATGTCACAAAATACAAAAAAAAAGTTTACAAGAATTAATTTCTGGTGTAAATTTAGTCGTGTTTTACAGCTCAGATTTACAGCAGCAATCTAGTCGGTTTTTTAAAGAAAATTAAGAGATTACTGGAGACACTGATCATGTTGAAACGCTTCCAGCCTCCACTGGTTGCCACGGTAACCACCTGATCTACACATGAGGTCTGCAGTGTCGCCCTAAAGCAAAACCAAGATCTATACCATTTATTGTCAACAATTTTTTTATCATAAGAATTTAGATTTTTTGTTATAAATTCCAATTAATGTTTAAAATCCCCCCAAATTCTCTGTATTGTCGAGATGTTAGTTTCACTATTTTCTCCACTGATTAATTTTTAATTTAGAGCATCAATAAATAAATATTAGACACAGTTAGAGTGTGCAGTTTGGTGATAATAATAGCACTCCATTCAGTCAAAGGTACCTAAAGTTATCTAAAAAATGATACCATTACTTTTACAATTATCACAATTATAATATGGATCATGAGTCCATATTGCCCAACTCTTCATCTAAGCCTGCAATAAACTCATCTACACTTGACTGATGATTGATTTTATATTTCTGCAGATCAACTTGCACTTCCAGAGCTTTGCAACCTTTTCTAAACTCCACTGTAGATGCAACATCTGTCACACCAAACTCTATTAGGCAGTCTGTAGTTGGCCATATTTCTCTTTATATATATATTTAATTGGCCTTTAAAACAGCTCTCTTACAAATGTCTTTTTAAATGCACGATGTCTACAGTGAAGCCAAACTCTTTCTCTTTGCTTTTCTCTGTTGCAAATCTGACAAAGTCAATAGTTTACAGCAAAGCTTAGAGTAGAAATGAAGCATAGTGCAATATGCTGTAAGTTTTCCTGCCAGACAGATTTGCCAAAGCAGCAGTGAGCTCAATGACCCGATTCCACCAACAAAAAGGGAGAAAACATGAAATATGTCAGTTTTCTTGCTTTATGCTCTGGTAGGGTGAGGCAGATCTGAATGCAAGTGGGAGGCAGACACCTCCACATTTCCCTCTTTCTGCCTCAGGTGGGAATCTGAGTCATGCCGTCTATGCAGCTTATGGTGGTGTGACATGTTTTCCAAATTGCATATGTCATGTCAAATTGTCTGTATCTTAAAAACCTAAAGTCACCAAACATTTAGCTGCTCCTCTTCCATGATTATCTTTGACTCGCCCCATGCTGCGGATTCAGAGCCTGGAGCCTGAGGCTTAGTGGGAATGTTCCACTCACAGCAGGGAAATCGCTTTAAATGTAAAATTACATTTTATATACTTGTCTATAATGTAAACACAACATTTTTAATAATTAAACATACTAAATTTAATTTTTCATACCTATATTGCTGCATAAATTGCAGTTTTTAATTTCTGGAATCCATGAATGCATTTCAAGTCGTGTCTGAGCCGAGACGCTCTGAACATTAAACCTCACACAGCAGTGTCATCGCCATGCATTACAAACAACATGATTACAATTTAAAGACAAAAATCTGATTTTGGGAGTTTCATTTTAGTTTGCTGCACTAAAATAAGTCACAAACTTAAAATACACCTACCAAATAATTTTCTATACAATGGAGCAACATAATGAAGGATATCAGACTGTTGGTAGACAGATTAAAATGGTGAACATCAAATTGTATTTTAAGAGGACATAAACAAGCAGAAATTGTTTAGTCATACTGTTGGACTCTTGGAAATGGGAAAGAAGAAAAAAACAACAACAAAAAACTCCAAGATAATTGAAAATGTCAAAAAGGACTCAGCTTTACTGGGACTTCAGATGGTCTAAAAAATAATTTTTTCCCATTTTTTTTCTACAGTTCATCCTTTTCATTGTTTAAACTGTGGCTCACCATCTCTGCTATAAGGCATCTTTTATTTCCTTGAATTGCTTTTTGCAAAGTTTGAGTTTTTTTTGTTTGAATTCCCTTGTGCATTAACAGGAGTCAAAAAATCGTGGTAAAAGTTTCTTATTTTTTCTGAGCCAGTCTTGAGAGTTGACGTTCTGCAACTTTTAGATTTGCAGGGTCTAAAGGAGACCAGAGATATCTTGTTGAATTCAAATAAGATTTGTTTCTTATTTGAATTTGATTTGATTCAAATGCATAACTTCCGCCTGATGAGATTCAGCGCTGCAGAGTCCTGATAATAACCTGTAACAAATGTCTGAGGCTTGTTTGAAGCAGAAGCATCTAAAAGTTACAGGACATCGTCCCCCAAGTAGCTCTAGATGTGAGGTTTACACAGAGCCAATTCTGCCTCTGTGGATCAAAACCGACACCAAGGACTGAATATACAGCGTATTCATGAAGGGCTTCCCTCAAGCATCTGTGTAGGTGTCCTGCTTTCTTTCTCAATTTTTTGGAGTTTTCATAGCTGGAAATAAAGCAATGAAAGCTGGACACCATGTAGGGTGAGAGAAATATTAGATATGTAATGGAAATAAGAGATATTCGGGGGGAGATGACATTTAATTTGCTTTTCTAGATTGAAAATTATGAGAGATTTTCAAATGCAGAGAAGTGCATTTGAGAATGAAGTGTAGAGTAAAGCCGACCCAGAGAGCAAGGAAAAGCAGAATATAGGTCAATTTATTTTTCTGCGTTATTTTCCCTTTGCTGTGTCCACTGTAATTTTTAAACCTGCAATACAAAGAAACCAGACTAATTCCCTCGTTTGTTAGTAGAATGTGGCAATAGTCATAACAACCATCAAACAGGATGAAATATTTCATTAAGTACAGGAGCCGTGGTTTGTTCAATTTTAACAAACAAAATTTAATTATGTACAATGAAATAACTGACCAATTCTCGAAGAGGTGGATCAGCGAAGTTCACATTAATATTTAATTTCAAGTTAACACATAAATATGTGCCTGTTATGTTTAACTCTAGTAAAGATAATATGATTTTGTTACATGTTAACCTAATGAAATAAGTTTGTGTGAAATTTTAATTTAGTTAAGTGAATTAGCACGCCGATACCTCTCTTGGCCACAAGGGGGCAGTTCTGCAACAATAAAACTGCACTAAAAGGAAAACCAGTTTAAACCGGATTAATCTGGATGCAGCCCGCCACTTTCTGAGCCCCGATTTTCTCAAAGTTTGATCAGGTAAGGATTGTTTTTTTCACCAGTTTGCCGTCAGTATTGTTTATTGATAATGTACTTGTGGTGCTCTCAGAGACAGGAACAGTTTTAAAGCTTAAACTAAACCAGCCTGGAAGACGTGGCTCGCTCTGGGCTGAGAATAGAGTCAAAATGAAATCAGGTGGACGAGGCTTACTGTTGAATGTTATTTTAACCTAGCAACTGCGCCATCTTTCTTTTGAAATGGTTTATCAAGGGGAGGGTTTGCCTGAACCGGAATGCATCCCTGTTTTTCGTTTAATACATATAGAGAAATGTGTTTAGCTTCTCTTGCATCTTGACAGAAACCAAACTGTTTATAGACTTATATCCAGGGAGAAAACATATTTTACATATGAGATCAGTCACATTTTATAGAAATGTGGTAATAAATCAGGGTGCTGTCATTTTTGTGACAGATTCCTTTTCATCCTTTGCCGTCTGGTTTCGCGTCGCAAGCGGCTAATAGGCGAAACCAAACCAGTAATTTATATCAATGTAAAAATCCCCCAACCGCTAAAATCTGACGCCTCCATTTTTGTTTCTATTTTCTGTAGAAGGAAGTTTTGCTGCGTCTTCTTCAGAGGTTTTCGTGTCATTTCCTTGAGTTATTCTTGATGCAGCGCCCCCACAGGCGAAGAGGGGAACATGTTTTACCGAACTATCAGGTGTGAAAACATCCTTAAAGATTTCATCCAACAGCTCTATTAAAGAAAGAGACATAAAATCACAGACTGGAGCTTTTTTCCCTTCAAAGCTTAAATTGCATGGAGGAAGGAGCTTTATGTCCAACAAAACCTCAAGAGAACTGCAACTTTGGTTTGATGTCTAAAAATACACAGCAGAAGTTGCCAGTGTTGCAGCAATGTGCCAATTAAGGATGAGGTTATGAGGTAAGCCAGTGATAACAATAAGGAACATGGCTTTTTCAGCCCACCAGCGCCTTACATGAAGGGGGGGAGGAACTGTAAAAACAATTTCCTCTTTTCAAGACATAAATCACATGACGGTGTGTGATTCACCTGCAGTGTAATAGTTACTGTTCAGGGTAATTACAAGCCTTTGTGTTTGTGGTATGAAGAGTCCTCAGCTTCTAATTATTAAATTCTTCAAACATTAATTTAATTTCAGCTCTTGTCAGGTCGGAGAAACATGCTAATCAACAATCTCTTCATATTTCTGAGTATATCTGTAAATGTCAAACAGCTGCTGCTCCTAGTTTTGAATGGGAATAATTTCCTTTGACTTGTATTATTAACTGGATGTGTGAACTACAAGGTGGAGGCTCAGCAGGTGGAGTAGTCTTCAATTAATTAGACTAATGGTTTAAATTGAGGGGTTTTATGAAAAATCCATTTTTATGGTAAGTACAGCTGGAACATGAATTTCTAAAATAAATTTGATGGTGTCAGAAAAGGTGGAAGAGACATCCAGACTAAACTAAAACTGTAAATAAAAAGTATAAATTTTTATTAAAACATTTCTGGTAGTAAAAAGTCATAAATCATGAGTATAATTAATGAAATTATTTAAGTGAAAAAAGTGCCATAAAACAACAAAGATAAAAGCTGAAACTGAGAAACCTGCAAATGTTTTTATAGGTTTCATATTTCACTGAATCCTTAAAGTTATGTTGGCTTTGCTTCAACTTTCTATTTGACCTTTGAATTTTCTGTTTGAAGTCGATGACTCTTAATGACTTCACTTTCATTTAGAGGAATGAAGGAAAAACTGTTCTGAATGTCATGGTTACCAGTTTATTACCCTGTTAATGCAACTTTAAAGGGGTTGTTGAGAGGAAAGTGAGTTTAGAAAGTGATACATCTTCACTGCAAAAACATAAAAATAATTGTGTTTCTGCAATTATTGCAAAAACTCCCAGTTAGCTTTGTCTTATTCCAGGTGTACTAAGACATTTTCACTAAAAATTAGACCAAAACTATTTGGTCATGTTTTGTTTTTGCAGTGAAATAAACCAAATCCTGTCACCTTCTGAGCATAAATCCCTGTTTTCATTTCCCTCTGACTTTCCTTTCAGAAACGTAGCTGTGAACTGTCTAATTGTGCTCGTTTCTCATCTCTGTAGAGGCATGTCTGCGTGACAAAGAAAAGTGTAATTGTGTTTGAGGGTAAGGGCTGTGAGAGTGAGAGGATGTGCAGCTGCTCTCCTGTTCACAGCTGACTGCCTGTTTGTATTTGTGTGCCATCGCTGCTGATGAGTTATTGACTGCTGCGTTCAAACCGACTCTTCCTCCTCTGGAGAGCAGCCACATCAGGAGCTCTTGTAGCTACAAAGGAGTCTGGACAGCGGGATCGTCTGTTGTTCTAATCAAATTTACTAGAAATTTTTTCTAGTAAATTTCTGAGATTAATCTCAAAATTACTGATATTTTTTTTTCCTAGAAAATTTTCAACATTCCTTCTTATACGCCATTGTAAAACCTCTTTCAAGTTTTGGATCTACAATAAATATTTATTTTTTGGGGGGGAAAATCGGACTTCTTTATTTGCTTGATTTTGGGTTGTTGGTTTTCAACTCCACAGTTTTGGTCCATATGACAAAAAGTTTGAACACAAAAAGTTCAACCACATCGTCTTACGTTTTTAAAAAAATCTTCCACTAAATTCAAAACATTATTGCGAAAATTCAGATGCAAGAATAAAGTAACCAAGTGGTTTGGTTTTCAGCACAGAAATTAACATCTGGTTAACAAAATGAATAAACTTCATTGCATCTAATGAAATCTTCTGCTGTAACTGACCTCCAGTGGAGCATGTCCTCATATTACATGCATGTGTCGCCTATCTTTTCTGTCCCATTAGAGCTTTCTTAATGAATCATGACAACATGTAATGAAGTAATTTTCTGGTGTGCTGTCCTGCTGTGCTGACAGCTTCAACACCAAACCTGATGTCTCTTATTTATAGCAGGAACCAGATGCAGCTGCCTTCCTTTAAATAATTAACTGCTGAAGACTAAGTTAATGTGCGGACGCGCAGTTTCCTCTTTGACCCATCTGTCAAGCAGAGAGACTAATAAACTGTCAGTGGAAATAAACAGACTTAAGATAACAGCAAATCGTACGCAGCTGGCAGCGACAGTGTGCCACGTACTCAACACTGCAAAAAGACAAAACGAATCTCAGTATTATTATTACTGTTATGCTCCAATTTGGATCCGTCACCAGGGCTGGAAAACGTGCTCATCAAATGTTATTAATCTAATTATAATGCTGTCATGACACAGGAAGAATGCACTTTGTATCCCTGCCACTTAGCATTTGCTGTCAACGTCTTAATCAGCAGCTATGTGTTGATACATTTTAACAAATTCAAGCTGATCCGATTCTACGTGACAATAAAGTTCAGTTTCACTCTCATATTCAGGCAGAGGAAATGTTTGTCCAGTTTAGTTTGCATGAAATCCTTCAAAAATCAGCAACATTATTCCTGTTGTCCCTTTTATTTTTTGGGACATTTCTATAGAGATCTAAAGATTATGAACCGCCTCCATATTTCTCAAAGTAAAGTTTGTGGAATGCAATTAATTGCTGTCAACTTTTACATTTGTCTAAATTATTAATATTCAAACTGCAAAAACACAATGTTACAATTTTTGATCCAGTTTCTAGTGCAAATATCTTAACACACATGAAATAAGAGAAAAGTAACTTTTCAGTAAGAAATATGAACTTGTTTTAAGACAATAATTTCTTAATATATGTGAAAAAGTTCATGTTCCACTGGAAGATTGTTTCACAAAGAGAACTGTGCCGTTACCTAGCAACCACAGCCAAGAACAGTCTGTTACCTAGCAACCCCAATGGTTACTAGCTGTTACATTTCCTTACCTTTTTGAGAAAAAAATACTTTTAGGACTATTTTATCTTTACTCTTGAGTAATTTCTTGGACGGCAATTTTTTACTTTTATCTGAGTAAAAGTTGAGTATAATTTTTAAGTGCTCTTCCCATGTATATACCATACTTTAAGAGTCACTATGACGGACTATATCTGTGTCAGTATGTGATTTTGAAGGTAAATTTTTCTAAATGACATAAACCTGAACCAGTACTAATATAACTAATCAGTAGTTTAGTTGTTCACGCTTTAGAAGGAGAAATAAAAATCTACTGCAGTTAGTTTGCTCAGTATCTTTTAAAAGCCAGCCCTTAAACTCAGAGGACTTGAGCTCAAGCCGTGTCTCTCCTTATCTTTTGCTCAAGTGGTTTAAGACTCTGAGGTCCCAGCCTGGTTCATGCTGAAGTGGCGCCTCCTGAAAATTGCAGATTGTGCCGATGAAATGGACCGTTGCTTTCTCTGCTGCTTCACAGTCAACAACCAAGAAGTCAAATCAGGGTTGATGTTTCCCCTCTGTTGCTTGGATTGCTTTTATTACCCACAAAACTAAGTCTAACAACCTTGATTTTCTATTTCAAGTCTATTTTAATTACTGTGGATTGTTTGTTTTGTCCTGAGACGCTATGAATTACGGAAACTTCTGTACTTCTGAAGTGTTCAATGTGACAAACACAACATGAACTTAATACACTTGGTTGGTTGGTTGTTGTGATGATTGATTGGTTGGCTGTTGTGATGGTTGGTTGGTTGTTGTGATGGCTGATGGTTGGTTGATTGGTTGGTTGCTGTGATGATTGATTGGTTGGTTGTTGTGATGGCTGATGGTTGGCTGGTTGGTTGATTGGTTGGTTGCTGTGATGGCTGTTTGGTGTTGGGTCGACTGTTTATCTGTTTAAAGTGAATTGATCTCACCTTCGTAAAAATCATTGGGCAAAAAACACAAATGAACATTTCCTCATAAATATTTACTTTCAATGGAAACTGTTGTGTAAAAACTTGTGAAGTGGTGCATGGCCATAGAAAACCACTGAGATTATGTTTGATAATTAAAGACGTTAAAATGTAACAAATTTACACAGATATCTTTAAATGTTTAAAGGTTTCTAGACTTTAAATAAATCCCACTTAGAAAGTTGAAAAGTATGTTACAGTAAGAACTGCATGAAAAGTGCTGGATTCAAATGGTAATCACTAACATATATGCTTTAAATCCGCAGTGGAGTAGCTTATATTTTCTAAATTTAAGAATAGTCCTTATGCCAACGGCGCGTTTTGAGCTGTCTGGGTGAGTGTGTGTTAAAAGCCTTCTCTGCCCTGTCAGTGACACACACAGCAGACCCCTGCTTTCTGGATGGCTGACTACTGAAGAGGGATAAGACTGAAGTCTTAGTTGTTCCAAATCGGTTTGGGCCGTTGCCAACTGCAAAGCACATTTCACCGTCTGCAGGAGCCTCCACGGCTCTGCAGAGTTTCACCCAGCTGAAGACTCTTTCTCATCAAATAGATCTGTTCCCTGAAATAAATCAGCTGCATTGATTTGCTTTGCTGACAACCAGTAAACCATTGACTGGTTATATGGAAATTAGAGTTCAGGTTCTGTATATCAAGATAATATATATCAGAAAATGGCAGTTCTAACTCTCAATCAATCAATCAAGTTTATTTATGCTGCACATTTCAACTTCCAGGCAGCTTTACATCATAAAATCACAAAAATACAAAGTCATAAAGCACCCAGTTAATAACTGAAGCATTACAAGGACCAGATGAAATCTCATGATCTGAGAACAGTTTTATGCTTAACATGTAAGGAACCTTTTTATAAAGTCCATAAATCTATTCTAACAAACGAACGATAGTAAAGTTCATGTTGGTGTGAAACTTTACAGTTTGCATCATAAAACTTTTGTACCAATTTACCAAATTCAGTTAAATTTGTCAGCTGTTCCAGATCAAACTGGAGGCTTAAAACTTGTGATAAATTCAGCTGTAAGAATAAAACTAAATTATCATTTACTTGACCAAACGTCAGTCCGAGCTTGTTGACCTGAATGTGTCAGAATAATAAAAGATCTCAGCTGAACATGATAAGTAACATGCACCATCCCTTGTTTGTGTTTCTGCTCCCTTTATGGCCCCATAATGTTTATAACTCCACCTTTAATGCTTCACAAAGTCGGAGCAAATGGGACTTCCCGTTGTAATGCATTATGCATGCATTCTAATAAACAGAGCTATCAGGTCCTTTAGAGGATCTCTCTCACATATAGAATACATAAATGCATTGCTGTATTTATATGTTGTGTAGAATATTTTCTCTAATGGAAGTCTGGTGTAAGATTAATGCTGTGGGGGATAAAAGATGTAGCTTTGTTAGCAATTACTGTTAATGGTTTTGAGCAGGACAGTTAGTATGTAGCCAAAAAGTAAGTGGATTGTTTTTCATCATAACCCAGCAGCTGCTCTGATGTTCAGTTTAATCATCTGTAGAGCAGAATCAACAGGAAGGACATGAAAACACACCCACCAAAAACCCACCACTGGCCAAAAACACGATGCTGCAGCGCAGAAGGGTCACGCAGATTCACTCGTCCAGATTCAGTCTGTGCATAAATGCAGCTTCCTTCATATTCAACTGTTACTCTCACATTTCTTCACGCAAAAATGAACAAAATGCCACAAGAAGAAAATTCAGTTTTTCCCAGTTGACGGATCAAACTCATCAAAAGGTTCATGTCAGTCAGAATATTCTGCAGAATATTCCTGAGATGTAAATAATTCATCATTCACTTTGGCCTTGACGTTAGAATATCTGCCTCTCTCCTCTCAAATTTTGACTTTATGAAGCGATAAATCATCTTATATTAGCAGCGCAGCGTTTGACGTCTGTTGTTTCAGATTCCTGAGTGGCGTCTTTACAATCCTGAGAACAAGTCAGGGTGTAAATCCTGAAACAATCCTGAGAACGAGTTATGCATTGATGCTAAGTCAGTCATTATTTATGACAGTTATTAATCTGTGTGGTCAGTGAAGTGCTTTCACTCTACGGCTGATATAAACTCTCTCTGCCCTGATTTTATGAACTTTGTGCTGGCTGCTGGAAAACGTTTAGATTCATAACTCCGTTAAATATAATTGATTCAGTTGATTGGGTTCTTCTGGAACATCAGGATTGCAAATTAAAATGAAACCTTTTTACTAAATATTTTTAGCAATACTCACAAAATCAGTAATTCCATATAAAAATCAAAACACTTCAACGTTTTTCTTCTTTGCAACCATTGAGAAAACCGAGATTCTCTGGCAGAGCGTGGAAACGTTTGACCTCAGATGTTAGTAATGAAACCTGAGGATTCAACATCACAAACGGCAGAAAACAAAATAAAACTTTGACACATGGAGAGAAACCAAATCATTTCTAATCGCAGCATGGCTGTGCATGCTTTGGCTTCCTGCTCCCAAATTTACCAGGAGAAACAGAAAACGGCTCAAAAACTACATTTAATACAAACAAAAGGGACAATGTTGACGTTAACTATGACATTTAATAAATTATATTAAATATTTTGTGAAAATGAAGCTGCTGTGACAAATTATCACTGCTGATAGAATCAATATGCAACATATTGATATGTCTTTTTTAAGTATATGCAGTAATCCCTTTATAGTTATTATATAAATGCTCCTTATTTATATTAAACATAAATAGAGCTGAAAAGTTCCTCCAGTGATTTAAGTTCCTCGATTATTAAAATTCCTGGAGGAAGATTGATCTGCCTCGACGCTTCGTTAAGTTTGATTATTTAGCTCAAATATGAAAAATTGGACTGATGTTGATATGCGATGGTAATACTGCTGGATGCGGCTCCGCCGTGGCTGGATGGGCTCCGCCGTGGCTGGATGGGGCTCCGCCGTGGCTGGATGGGCTCCGCCGTGGCTGGATGGAGCTCCGCCGTGGCTGGATGGGGCTCCGCCGTGGCTGGATGGGGCTCCGCCGTGGCTGGATGGAGCTCCGCCGTGGCTGGATGGAGCTCCGCCGTGGCTGGATGGAGCTCCGCCGGGCTGGATGGGCTCCGCCCTGGCTGGATGGAGTCCGCCGTGGCTGGATGGGCTCCGCCGTGGCTGGATGGAGCTCCGCCCTGGCTGGATGGAGCTCCGCCCTGGCTGGATGGAGCTCCGCCCTGGCTGGATGCGGCTCCGCCGTGGCTGGATGGAAGCAAAATTTCGTCTTTCCTGCCAATGAGAAGTGAAACCAGGTGGGAACAGATGTAGAGTTTGTGCTGATCTCAGGCGCTCTGTCATCCCAACGTGGACCGGATCCCAGAACGGTTCACACGCCTGCAGACACCCTGCCAGCATGAACAAGATAAAAATAAATCTCCTGATGCAACACAATCGGCCTATCTAAAGTAAGAAAGACTGAAAGATTTACACGTTTTCTCCTTTGTTTCTTTAGCAGCATGCTGTTTGGTGTCAAGGGAAGAAACTTGGGAATTTTTCAATGGATTGGTTTAAATATCTTTATTTAAAATATTTGTACTCATTTAATGCAGGCAGGGGCTGCACAGTGGCGCAGCTGGTAGAGCTGCTGCCTTGCAGCAAGAAGGTTCTGGTTTCAATTCCCGGCCCCAGTCTTTCTGCATGGAGTTATACTATGAAGTAAAAATACTTCGTAGTATTTTTACTATGGGAAGAAAATTTTGGGATTTTCCACACATAAGGACAATGCAGAAAGATCTGGGCCAGGAATCGAACCCAGAAGTTTCTTGCTGCAAGGCAGCAGCTCTACCAGCTGCACCACTGTGCACCTGGATTTTCTTCCCACTGAAAGAAAATCAAACATGGTTTAAAATACACCAGACTGAGGCTCACCTGCAGCTTCTGTTAAAGTTTAACAGGTCTTTAAGGACCAAAATGACAATAATTTATATAAGTAACAAAAAATAAGATTTGTTTCCCCAAATCAGTTTCTGTCATTAAAAAACGTCTGAAGCTGCAGGCGTGTTTTGAGTCTGGTGAGTTTCTGGTTAAAACATGTTTTTCATTCAGTGGGAAGAAAATACTGAAACTAAAGAGTAGAAAAACTTTACAATAATTATTCAAGTTAAAGTGAAAATAAAAAAGTCCTAAAAATAATTTTTTTCAAAAGCGTTACTCAAATACCCAACTGAGAAAACCTTTGACCAAATACTTGAGTAAGTCTTGGACGGATACGTTGTAGTTTAGTAAAACTGAGTTGTAGTTTCTGGGTACTCTTCCGTCTGTTTCAGTCGTTCTTCTCCTCAAAGCTTTTGACACGTCGGCGTCTTGTGGTTTCACCCCTCCTGTAATTATCCTGCTGAACGATTACCTGTAAACGCTCTGCAGAAGCATTCAGACAGATTGAGATCTGCTCACTCATTTCAAACCTCCAGGGAGGCGTTTCTTCAGGTTCACACCAGATGTTGAAAAGGTGTAAACGTGCTTCCCGTCAGCGCCGAGCAGACGCTCCACGTTTCCACGCCGCCTCGGCTCACGCAGGCGGAGCTTTTCTCAGGTTTTACTCTGAAGTGAGACCTCCACAGTCTGACAAGTGTTTGGTTTTTTTCACCGCTGTGGACAGAGAAACGGTTCATAACTGAACTCTTGGATTGTGGATGGATATAGCTTACACCAAATAGTTTCTCTAATTGAAACAACTTTATTATTATCTTATACATTTTTACTGCCTGTATGTGAGACTTAATTAAAGATTCATGTGCAAACTAACCCTCTGCGTAACTCCTTTAAAATCAGGGAAATCTTCAGGTAAATGACTGCTGTGACATCATCAACACTAATCTGAGTTTAGCTTAAACTACCAATCATAGACTATGATATGCTAAGATTAGCTTAGATTAAGCTGTGGTTGTTAGCTTAGTTTATCAGTTTCATCTTTGTAGTTTATAAAAACATTTTAATCCTCACTTAATGAAAACTGTTTTTGCAGTCAGTTTTGCTTTCTGTGAAACGTTCTCACAAAAATGTATAGTTATTTTATTCATGATCAGAAATATTTTAAAGGAAGCTGCTAACACAAGATCACAGATTAAACTGTATTTTACTCTGATTTTGCATTTAGAGCAAGTCCTGGTGTTGTGTAAATTACCGGACCTTTATCATCAAACTAACCTTTTATAGCATCTTACTTTGAAAAACCGACTCTCTGAACCACACGGAAATGATTTTAACAATATATTTATTTCCATTTTTTTCTTACAAAACAATTCCCTCATAAACCAGAACACACAAAATGCATAAAGAAAACTGTACAGTTCATGTCTGAAGGTGTCCTAACTGGAACAATGTTATCTACAACAGTGGTTCTACCACACCGAGCCGCTCGCTCTGCGGCCTGAACACCGACCCACAGAACGCCGGGAGCTGGCCTGAATCGCCTGCAGAGGTTTGCTCTCGCACTCCTTGGCTCTAGCAGTGGCGTCTTACTGAAAAGTGACTTTTACAAGCAGCTTTTGGGCGATCAGTGCGAGGTCAGAGGTCATGTTGCAGAGCTGTTTGGTTACATGCAGGATTCGGATTTAGATGGAAGTGAATTTGGGTCATTATGTAGTTGGAACTTCAGGAAGCAGAGCCAAAAACTAGTTTAACATTTTAAAAATAAAGCGACAGCCTAATGTATTCGGACACGTTTGTCTTCTCAGAGCATCAGTGGTCTAAGAAACATCAACAAGTCGCTGTTGACGTCCTCAAAACTGTCTTTTAAAACCAGAAATGTTGCATTAGCCTAAAAGTCTAAGCAAATAATGAAACTTAACTCGGGTTGCTAAATGCTAAAACCAGACTTTGACATCTTAGTTTGTGGATCTCAGATTAAAGGTCCTTGACCTGCCAAAATAAAAGCTGGGAACATTTCATTTCAAGAACTTGTGATCTGCAGAGCTAATTTTGTTTGTTTTTCCTCATTTTAGCAGGTTACAACCACAAACCTCAGTGTTTTTCTTTACATTTGCTATTTTTGGGGAACAGGAGAAACAAGTTGATGTAGATTTTGTGAAGTGGAAGAAAAAAGCAGTTAAAAGTTTTCATGTTTTGTTTGGGACATTTTTTCAACTTCGGACAAATAAAACTAATATTTGCTCTTTTGTGAAAAGGTTCAGGCTCAGATTGGATTCTCCAGTCATTCTTTGTTGGGGTTTTGTATATCATTTAAATTAAATCTACGTATTGCAGCTCCGTCCGTCTGCTTTGTGCGCGATATTCATCACAATCTGGCATCTTTTTCACCTTCCAGCAGATTTTCTGTGTTTTTCTGCCACACATTCAGCCATGAACAGTTTAATTTCAATCTCATCTAATCTGATCGACACGTTCTACATGTTTTCTGTCATTTTCTGGTTTTTAAAAGTTAGTTTCCAAATCACCAGATGTTTTTGTATTGCAGATTTCTCTAAATTTAAAGTGGTTTTAATGACATGCCAGAAAAATGATAAATTCACTGCAACTTTCTCCCTCATGCTGCTGCGCTTTGCTGGTCAGCTGGCTCAAATAAAGCTTAGGAAAGGTTTAAATTTAATTTTGTGGAAATTGAAGCTAGCAAGCAGCATGTCTGTTAAGCAGATCATATAATTAGTTTTCCACCTGAAATCAGTTTGATGTAAATATAAAATTCTTAAATGTTACCAGATCAGTAAAATATCAAACTATTTCTCAGGATATTGACTTTTTTTATGTCTCTTCCCTAAACTTTAGACATGTGGAATCCTGTTCTATTAGTTTTGTATTTAAAAACATAATTTGTTGTTTTTTAATAAATTTGATCAGAGAAAATAGGGCTTAAGGCCTTTTTATCCTACTTTACGATGTTCTTTCTATGCACATTGAACTTTGTGGTCGTAACGTTGCAAATATGCAAACGATGAAAAGTTTAATCTGTACTCAGAAAAATCACATGAACCTCATGTAAAAACTCAGATGTTGATAAAAATGTCTCCATTTTGCCTCAAAGTAAATTGTTGTGGCTGCAGACGAAACACCAAATGCACAAGTTTCCAGTTTAGCAAAACGCACAAATATTCAAATGAGAGATGCTGAGTAAGTGAGCTGCCTTCCTGATCCAGAGGATCAACGCTTAGAGCAACAACATCTTAGCTACATAATGTAGATTAAGGCATTGTGTGAATTTAGGGCAACTAACTAAAACTTAGAAGTAAAGATTTGGATCTCCTGGATTTAACTGAAGCACCGCGGCTAATGAGGTTAGCTTAGAAACTCTGGTTACATTTGAGCAAAAGCAGCGAAGTTTCTGATTCATTTTTATAACCATTAATGTAGCAAGTCACTCAGAATAACAAACGCTGTAAATGATTATTTATCCAGATAGTTTTCAGGTTTAAACTTTGTAGCATTTTGTTCACTTTGTTCATAACTGCATGAATAATTAACACTGCAAAAACATACAATATTACCAAGTATAACAAGCTTCTATATCTTGCTGAATGTACTTGTTAGTTTTGTATTAATTCAAATGTAATAATATATTTGCGCTAGAAAAAAGGACTAAGATACTTGGTAAGATTTTGTTTATGCAGTATCTGTTTTTATTTCTGCTGTTGAAGAGGGAAAGTTAAAGTTTTCAGACTTTTCGATAAATCTGCTGCTGTATTATCCTAAATATACGATTTTCCTTAATCATCCGCAAATGGACCTAGAATCAGCTTTCTGACAAATCTCATCATTTGAAACAAAAGTTGCCCATCAGCCGCTTTGAGTCCATTAAGCGTGTTGTCCAAGCGAAGCTTTGTGTGCAGAGCAGCCCTGCTGTTGAGAGGCAGATGTGCTTAGTGAGGCTCTTATTTCAGTCATTATTACAGAAGCTGCAGAGATGTCTGGTTGCTAATAGCTCATCATTGCAGTGATTAGTGTAACTGCAGAAACACAATTACACCAAGAATGATGCAGTTCAGCTGGAGAAAATGTGCTATTCTCATACACAAAGAGTTGCTGGTGTTCATTTAGTAACTTCTCTAAGAATCCATGAACCCATTGCAGCGTAACGTCACCAAGATCCCGCCCCCAGCTTCCTGCTGGAGGGCAAAAAGATGCTCGCTAACGATGACTAGCATCGGTTTTAGCTGCCAAGTTTCAATATAACGCGATAGATAAATCTGAAATGTATAAAAGAAAAAGAGAAGCAGAGCTTTGCTGCTAATTGTCATCACTACAGCTAGATAAGGTAAGGAAAAAGTTTTAATAAAAAAACTTGTGAGGGAAAGGGCAGTAGATCAGCTATGCTAGCTTGACTATGACAAACTTAACATGTAGATGTTCTGCAGAATTCTGTGTTAAATTAGCTAACCAACCAGCCAACCAGAGATAGCTTAGCTAATAGCAACGGCAGCTAATCTACCACAGTGATCACTTATTAATAATCAAACTGTAACGGACTGAATCTTCTGTTCTGTGTGGGAAATGTTTGAGTGATTTTGGTGCTGAATCCTGATACATAAAGTGGCGTTGTGGTCAGTTGCTATGGAAACCAGTCTGTGTGTAACGCAGCCGACACACAGCGAGAAAGAAAGTGGTTGCACTGAATTAATAACTAAGTTAATAACATCTCCAGGTTTCAGTTCGTTAACGGTTCTTCCAGCGCCGCTGTGGATGGGAAAGAAAAGAATCGTCTTTTTGCCCTCCAGCCTGGTGCGGGAAAGAGCTTCAAAAACAGCAGCGGGTCCATAGGATCGTTTTTAACACCCCTGCAGATAAGCTTATATGGTCAGTGGTTTGTATAAATGGTTTTCAAAGATATATTTTAAGAAACAGTCGCTCATGTTTTTAAAAACTTTTACAGCCACAAAATATTTCTGAAGTGCCATTGCTGTGATTTAAACTCCTTTCCAAACTGCAGCCAGTCATGAAAGAACGAAGGAGGCGACTTTTCACAGCTGATTATTGGACAGTTGAGCTTTGTGTTTAACAGAAATGCTGCATATAAAACAACCATTTAAGTTTCTCAAGCAGCAGGATATTTGTCTTTCTTTCAGCCAGCTGACTGGCAGTGTGCAGAGAAAACGCCAAATGATTTTTTCTGGCATTTCATTTAATCCTTGCAGGCTGAACGTGTCGGCGACGACGGGCAAATTACCGTAACTCCATGACACTTTGCGGCATCTGAAAAGTTCTGAGACGTTTTCCAGCTGATGTCAGATTAATTTCACTTCCTGCCACATTGGGAAGTGAAATTAATCACTTCCTGCTGCCAGCACCGCAGGAAGTATTAATATTTTCTCTAATTTCACTTCCTGCCGCATCAGAAATTAATTTGAGGGAAAATAGTAAATTCTGAAAAATTACTGCTATATTGAAAGTTCCAGTTGTTACGGACAAATGAGCAAATGATTTACTCTCAGGAGGTTTAAAGAACTTCATACAGTTTAAATGAATGTCCAGGTGGAGATTTTAAACTTGGGTCTCAAAGGGTTAAACCATAACTTCTTAAAACGTTGACGCCTGCAGCTGTCATTCTGGATGGATGCAAAATGCTCACAGAACGGAGCTGCTTTGCCTCGGTGTGAACCGGAGCCGTTGGCCCGATGGATCGGCTAAGTGGCGTTTTTAGGCTTCCCAGCTCGGCGCTGTGACGTGAACATGGGGAGATTAACCCATTGCGGAGGTCGCGACATACGTTCTGTTTCCTCTGCGACTGAAGCATCCAGAGTTGCTTAATGGACCAATTGGACTCTTTGGATAGGCAACAGAAATGGAGGGAATTAGATAAGTGCATGAAGCCAAGCTCTGCCAGGCTGAATGAAAGCTTTCAGAGAGTACAGTACAATACATGAGAGAACAGATGTTCGCTTTTAAAAGGACTCAGAACACTACACACTAGAGCCAGACAAGACAGACTGTTGGTGACTATATGCAGCACTGGTGAGAACGACAAACATGAGATTAACAAAACTGGGAAAGCTTTTTATTCTTAAAAAAAAAGTGAGCATTGTGCATAGTTCATAGTTGTTACTTTCGCCTCTTCAGGCACCTATTTGCTGTGATAACATGGAAGGAAGTGCAATAATGTACGACTCTGTATAGTTAAGTGCACATAGATCACTGCTGCACTGAACGGCATTGACACTTTCTCCCAATAGGAATATCACAACAGATTTTCTTAGTATTTTCTCTACTTTAGGTGAACTTTTGATACATCTCTCAGGCGTGTTTCCCCTCAGTCCCAGTTTGGGTCACATGAATCTTAATGATCGGTAATTTGGCCTGATTTCTCGTTTACTTCTAACTCTAAGTCTCCGTTTTTCCGGTTTTCTGTTTTACTCATACCTCGCCAACCCAGACCACTGTGTTGGCTCGTTTGATGTCTGACACCTCGCAGTGCGGCGTTCTCTGTTTGCCGTCCAGGATGAAGAGCGACTCGACCGACGGCGTCACCAGGTACTGTCCGAACAAGCCGCTGGAGATGATCACTCTGTTGGGCCCCCCCCACGGCCAGGCCTGGGCACCCAGAGGCTCTTTGAGGCTCCGGAGAACCTCCGTGCGTCCTGATGACAGATCAGCAAACAGCAGGTCTGAGCCCGACCCGGACGACGCCACCAACATGTGTTGGTTCGATTCCGTGAAAGAAGGCTGGAAAACCATATCGGAGACGCTTATGGGCTCGTCTAGTTCCTGGTTTAGCGTCAGCTCTCCCTGGAAGGACACCGTCTGAACAGTCAGCTTGGAGCGCCGCGGGTCCGGCGTCACAACATAGCGGCCGTCTGGCGACACGTAAGCCTGGCCTGTGATGTTCCGGTTGGGGCCGATGACGGTGTCCGTCACGCTGTCGACGAGGAGCTGGGCTGGAGCGCCCAGAAGGCTCTTGCTCTGGCACTGGACGAAGTAGAAGCCGCTCAGGTGTGTGTAGGCCATGCTGGCCGGGATGCAGCTGTAGTTCTTCAGGCTGATGGTCTTGACGCGGTGGAAGGTCTCCAGATCAATCTTGTGGACCGCTGGCTCGTTTTTCAGGAAGACGAATGCAAACCTACACAGACGAAGATCAAACAGGAGGTTAATTGCCTGTCAAGGCGTTTTTGGAGGGGACGGGATTATTACACATGGAAATTCTCATTTGCTCTGATTGAACAAGCAGTAAGGCTGCTGGAGAGTCTAAGGTCAAACGTGGCTGGTTTACCTCACGTGAGTTATGATGAGGTTAGTTGGAGGGATGAAGAAGTCCGTCACCCTTTGGAAAGTGGTTCGGATGGCATGATGAACTTCACCCACGCTGGCTTGAGGAATTACCTGGAAACACCAAAAATATGCAGAAGCATGAGCTTTCTGTGAACTTTGCTGTACGTAGTTCCCACAAGTCTGAACCGGAAGTGATGTGCGCCATCGTGGTAGGCAAGCACAGTGGGAAGAACAGATGAACCATGGCTTCCAAACCAACAGAAACAAAGTTTACTGACACTCTGGACCAAATTCAGAAGAAATGTATATAAACATAATGGCTGCTGTTGGGATTGAAGGATGTCGGATGATCTCCTACTACGACACATTTCACTACTTAGTGAACAGGAGGAGTTGGTACAACATGGAGGAGCTTTGTAAAGGGTGTACAAACTCTTCAGGGGAAGAAGAAGGTTCTGGTGACTGGCAGAGAGTACATGTAGCTACATCCATGTAGCCCACATGCCAGTCTTAGCTAGCAGAAAAAAGCTACATTAGCTGAGCTAATTTTGCAGTTCATACTACAGTAAATATCACTGATGTTTATCAGTTTTACACAGAGGTGGGTAGAGTACTCAAGAGTTATGTACTGAC
Source organism: Phalloptychus januarius (assembly GCA_902982915.1). NCBI lineage: Eukaryota > Metazoa > Chordata > Actinopteri > Cyprinodontiformes > Poeciliidae > Phalloptychus > Phalloptychus januarius. The sequence goes on from CADWAE010000475.1 coordinate 16,289,254, forward strand.
ATTGTTTATAAGGTAGATAGGAACGAGGCGAGAGCTAGTTGAAAGCTTGTTGTCATGACAACTCCATAGCAACTGTGTTATTCTACCTACCAAAATGGCCGTCAGCTACAGTTTCCGTAAGTGTGACACCACGAGAGTTTTGTGTTGATCCAGCTGCAATTCCTGAATGTTTGTGGTCCAATCATATTCTGTTTTACTGTAAACGAAAAATCTGCTTGATTTATTCAGGGAAGCAAAACTGATTTACTTAAATCAGTATTTTTTGCTGAAAAGTTACTTTTAAGTTGTTTTGTCTTATTTCCAGTGCCAAGATATTTTTACTAGAAACTAAACCAAAATAATAAGGCAGATGACAAACATGAACATGAAAACGTCATTTTCAAACCTTCTTTGATAACTATGGAACACCAACACGCTTGAATGATAAAACACTTACATCCACAAACTTTGCTGCAGTTTAGAGTTTTGTCTGTTCAAATATATAAATGAATCTTTTCCGATAAGCAGTACGAGATATTTTAGCTCTTCCTGAATACCTTGCGATTCCTTTTCTTCTTGTCAGGTGAAACGAAGGCTCATCTGTCAGATCCTAACCACCAGAGCTTGTTCAGGTGACACCGTCATACATCCTGGAGCAGATAAACATCTGCAGTTTATGACCTGAGCTGATGATATGTGGCTCTGCCTCAGTTCTCTGCAGCAGTGTCTCACTCAGAGATGGTTGTCTCAGGAGAACAAGCCACTATAAAAGCCTCATCTTTCATGTCATCCTCCTGACTCTGAATCAGCAAGTTTGCAAAGTGAAGCAAACGTCTGTCGACCTTCGATTCGCCTCAGAAAGTTCCCAAAACCGGATCATCCTGCACATCCTGGCAATCGAGTCCGAATCAAATCGACCAAAGTGTTTGATAAGAGTAAAAAACCGTCTGAACCGCAGCGTCTTCACGGTGCAGACGTTTGTCCTCCTGACTCACTCACGGTTTAAAATGATAGTTTTGGTCCGTCTGATGATGCAATTTTTGAATATTAAATGATTGATAATTTGACCAGCTACTCAGTTCTTGAGTCGACTTTCCATCAAATACTTTGTTACTCTTCAGTAATTCCTTGGACAGTTGCTTTACTCACTTCACTAATATTTTTGGGCACTTCTACTGACCGCTGATTTGTTCTGACCTGTTGCCTCTATTGCATAAAGTAACTAACTTATCATTTAAGTCCGACTTCATTGCACCTCCTCCTTCTTGGGTGCACAAAAAAACAAGTTATTAATGCCACCCTCCCACAAAATGCTCTTTATGCATTTCTCTGGACAAAGCAGGTTTTTTAAGCAGAACTCTGTTAACCTCGTTAACAAAATGTCATTAGCAGCACTGCAGAGCTGTGGCAGTGATGGGAGTTAATGAGTTTAATCTACAATCACTCATGTATTATTAGGCAGCTGCCGTGCTGCAGGTGCTCCATCTTTGTTAGAGCTCATCCGCTCAGCGACCCGCTGGAGTTTCACTCCGACCCAAAGCCAAGCGGGATTTGGTTCTGGCACAGCAGGGAGTCTCCACTCTGCAGGATTTGGACGTTTCTAAATTTAATACTAATCCTAACAATGGCTCTATTAATTCATCATTTAGAAAATTCAATAAACCTTCCGAGGCGTTTTAATATTACCGCCTGTATTTCATGTTACACTGGTTTACTGCTGTGGTCGCTCCTGAGAAGCAATAAACCAAATTATGGATTATATGATGGCTTATGAGGGAAAACACTCTGTCAGTGATTCATTTTTAAATTAAAAGTGTAACTTAGGAAAATTACCTTCCAGATGCCTCAACTTTGTTTTTCTGCACATTATTCACTCAAACTGCATTATAATCACAATTATTTGACTGGTTCACTGGGAGCATTTTCTAGCTTCATTAGTGAATTTATGGAGGTCACATTTGACCTTTCACCTTTGGCTGACGGTTTATACAAGTTGTTTGGTAGGAAAAAACTGTTCAAATGATCATTTATTCAAATGTATATTTATTATTAATTTGCTCTTTTTGAAGAAAATACAGATAATCCTAATATCAGTTTTCTATTGGCCCTTTGCTCGTCACATTCTCCAGAGCTCCGCCCACTCCACCATGACGGCGCCAAAACAACCAACACGCTCATTTAAAGCTGATCTAAACACAGACTTCCGACCCGTCGTAACTTCCGACCCGTCGTAACTTCCGACCCGTCGTAACTTCCGACCCGTCGTAACTTCCGACCCGTCAGTCCTCGGTGTAATCACGGATTAGCAGCAAACATTCATGTACTTTATAAGTAAATATGATTAGAAATATATCAAATATCGCGTTATAGAGAAGGTACGCATCTAATCATTGGTTACCATGGAGACAGTGGCGCGCCGTCATGTAGCCTAGCATGTATTCAATAATCTGGTTAGCATCTCGTCTTTTGTACGTTTTTAAAATGTCTCTTGTGTGAAAGGAGACGCTGTTTATCACAGTGACATTAATCATGTGGTGTGAGTCCAGGTAAAGTCGGTAATGTGATCAACGCGTCAGGAGGAGGAGGAGCGGGTCTTCGCTAGCTGTTTGAGCCCAACATTCACAGACAAATTAACTCCAACAAGAAGAAACCAGGAAAAAACATTTTCAGTGGCTCTGTGCAGCGCGCCGTCCCTCACTTCCCTCCATCAAGGATGGTTGAGTGTCGCAGCTGCAAAGGGTCAACAGCTGCTGATTCCCTCTAGGCTGAAAGGTATTTTCTCTACTAAAATAAATTAAATATGTTCACTCTGTCCTGTTTATGCAGATGTGTTAGTTATAATTTAATATTTTAAGGTCATTTAGTACCTGACCTTGAGATGACCTTGCCTGGACGTCTTTCCTACCATTATTTACCGTTTCTCCTGTTTTCTTGCACAAAGTCAAATACTTTTCACCAGAAAACGTTTCTGCACCTTCGACTCAGTTGTGTTGCTTTTCTTTGTGTCCTTCGTCATGACCCAGGCTGCACACTGCATTTAGGAAAGAGCTGGTGACTTCATGCTGTCAGCTCTCATGCAGGATGGAAAGGCCACGTCTGTCTGTCTGTCTGGAAGATTCCTCCTCTTGTCTCTAATGAATTGACAGCCACTCTCCCTCTGATATTTACTCTGAGTTATTGAACCATCCTGAAGCCCAGCTGCTTAGAAAAACCACCGACGAGTTTCCGCAGCAGCAGTTCTCAACAGACGGCGTCACGTGAAGCGGAGCCACATCGCCGCCGCCGGACGGGTCAATTACTTCACTTCAAATGATATTAACATTATCAGAACATTTATTTGCGTTCTGATCCATGTAGCCTGAAATCCATTATGCGGCTTCCATGCAATTGTGTTTTTTGATAGATTCATGCTGCTCTTATTATTCATTACTGGTGGAGGTTTGCAGGGACAAGATGAAAAACATTTCTGTGCTAAACGTCTCTCTCTCTAAATGAGGCTGAAATTATTTTGTCTGAATAAAATATTTGAATCAAATCCAAACCATTTACTAACATCACCAAAGCTGAAGCGCTAAAAACAAAAATAAATGGTGCTTTTTAATTCTGTGCTCAGTCTTTGGGATATTTGTCTTTCTGCAGACCTAAAGGTGCCACTATGGGTTGGGAAAACTCGCCATCTGTGTGTGGGCTTTCACAGTTTCTACTAAGTTACAATCTGAGGCCAGTCACCAGTAGATGCTTTACAGCGTTCGTCTGCAGAACCGCAGCTTGAAGAGGTGAGGACCTGATCATTAGATTCTGCTGCAAGTTTATCTTTTCAGTCAGTTTGGTAAAAACCTTTGGAAACGTTTCTGAGATTTACACTGAAAGTACGATGATAATGATCCAAAGCACATGACTAGTCAAAGAAATGATTCACTGGGCACAAATTAATATTGCCCATTATGATCTCAGTTTCCATATTTAAATATTAAGCAACGCTGGAGGAGTGAGAAGACGATAGCTGGGACTCTGGAGAACCTGGAGAATCTAGAAAACTGAGAAACTGGAGCATGAGATGCTGCTCTGCTGGTAAAAGACCAATAACTGTGAAGTCAGGGATTTGATTTAATATTTAATGTATCCTCATTTTTAAATGTATTTTAAGTTTTTTTCCACGTCTTTGTTAAATGTGATAATCTGCCTCCTTCACATTTTTACACCTGGACTGAAGAAAACCAGCAGCTGAGCTGAAGAGCCCAGAATGATTCATTCATCTCTAACTGCTCATTCAAACAGAAACTTAATAAATGTGATTGCACAATCCCTTTGCGTATTTGTTAGAGCAAACATACAGAAGTCCCCCAAAGACGGAGCAGAACCGGCTGAGAGGGGGTCCCCTCCCTGCACAGCGGCGCTCCTGTTTGTTCCAGAGATTACAATCAGCTGCACAGCAAACAAACTTTAAAACAAACCATCCTGGAGCCTCTGCAGCCGCTCCCTCCTGCCTCTGGGCCCGTCCCCGGAGGAGGATGAAACACCTGCCATCATCCCTCATGGTGAAGCCTCCGGCGCCAGCAGCCCGAAGGGACGCGGCGAGGAGCCTGCAGCTTCCTGCTAACCGCTCTAAAACATGGATAGTTTAGCTGCTGCAGCGCGTCGCGTTTAAATCACAAACAACTGAGCTCAATTAGTTATCAGGAACGGTTGTTTACTCCGAGCTGCCTGGGCGTAAAACGAGGCAGCAGCGCTGCTTCAACAACCAGCATCTGTCTGCACATTACAGAAATACATGAGGGAACATTAACGTGTTTTACATGAAAACCAGGATCTGGTTCTGCAGCCACATTGAAACAGATATAAGTCACTGTGACAGGATGTTACTGTTGGCGAAAACCACGAAGAAGACAACAGGAAGTAGTCTTCTTCTTGGTTTGTTTTTTTGCTCTCAGCATCACAGTTCATTAAGTTTTGTTTCGTTCCAACGTGTCGAATCCGTCGCTCTCCTGGAAAATCATCCACTACAATTTCCACAAACGCTGCATACAAGCCGCTCCCAAGTAGGCGGGGCTTATCGCGCCAACGCCTGAATAAACACCAACGTCTGACTGGCTGTTCACGTCAAACAGCCTCGTCTCATTTACTCCACAACTGCAAAACTGTGTTTTTCCAACATTAGCAAAATACAGACAAAGATTTGAGGTCATTTGATGATGTTTCCCATATTGACATGGAAAATTACACGAACATCATGGCTGATCAATAAGCATTCAGTGCACTGAAATATTACATCACTCTTACCTGGAGTGTCGGGTGAGTTTTGTCCATGTCGCCCCAGGTAAGAATCCACACCTGGTCATGTGACTTATCGTAGAGCATCTTCACAGGAAACGGGTCTGTTGCCACCGCCTGCAGGTCAAAACCAGAAGGGACGGCTCAAATGCTTTAACTACACCAGAAAGACAGAGCTTGATTCATTAATTCAGATGAAAACTGGAAAAGTCTGTAAAAACTTTAACATCATGAAACATTTTAACATTTTGGCACGTTAGACCCTTTCATGTGTTTTTAGTTCTTAGACCAACACAAAGTCCAACAGCGATTTAAAATGTGCTTCAATCTGAGCTCAGAGCTTCTTTACGTTACCTGACCGTTTGAACAGAAGAGACTTCAGTTTACAGAACTAAACTTTTGCAGAAAGAGGATTGATAAAGATTTCAATAAGTGTGCAAAATGATAAAACAAACAGTTTATAATCTATTAACAAAAACACCAGATCAAAGCAACATTTCTTGTGCAGTTAATGTCATTATGTTGAGCAAAATTAAGCAATTGTTCCATAAAGAGAGAAAACGCTGATCTGAGTCACTGTGGTTCTGGTGCCGCTGGAGGAAACCCTACAGACTAGTCCAAAGTGCTTTGGAGCCTCTGAATAAAAAAAAATTCATTCTGTGGTATCAAACTACCAGAGAAGAGATTTTAATAATATACAGAAATGAAAATAACAACCAGGTTTTAGCAGATTTTAGCTCTGGGTTTTCTGTGCGGTTACCGTCCTTCCAGCTCAGCAACTAATAAATAGGAAACATGAATTCAAACAGTAAAGGTTTATATTCTGAAGATTAACTTTCATTTCTTAAAAAGTACTAAAGGAGGCGTCACCAACACAGCGACACCTTTCCAATGCTTTGAACTCAAACCTCAGGTTACAGATTGTATTTTTCCTGTTTGGATTTCAGCTGCTCCGATTAGTGATCCTGCTGTGAGGACGGCTTGTCATGCTGGAGTCACACTAATAACCAAGAAACACTCTGGATACGTTGATACAGCCAACACCAGCTGGGATAAACTTTGCATGAACTGTGAAGACGTTCCTGCATCAGGAAAACAACACAATGCAAAGCAGAGCCGGTGCAGAACCAGAGCTGTACTGTACGTACTGTATGCCGCTGGAGACGCTTTAATGATTCTGTCTGAAACGCAACATGAGCAGGAATAGAAGGAATGCACAAAGCAGGGAGAGCAGAGAACACGGAGGGATCGGCGAGGCGAGGGAACAAACTCAACCTCAGATCTGCTGCAATGTCAACAACAAGGAATAACACAATCCATTACCTGGTCTGCGGCCGGGGAGCCGCTGACACCAGCGGAGCGAGACCAGCAGCTCTGCTGTCAGTAATGGGGGGTGCAGCCCTCCGCTCCGGTCAGCCGAGTGTCAACACAGCCTGAGTCTATGAACGCTTTGAGGGGAAGCTGGACGCTCTGCCTGTTTTCAGTGTGATGGGAGCAAAGGTAAAGCTGAGGCCGGGCCCCCAATACTGTAGCCTGGGAGCCGCGCCGCCACTTAAGACCCAGCATGTTGAAAACCAGGGAGCAGCAGTTTAGAGGTGACCTAGTGAACAGGGAAGGGTCGGTCTGAACATGTTCATTTGAACAGAATCATCCTTAAAGAGATTCAGTCTGCTCACTTCTGCCCCTGTCACTTTAAATCCACACAAGCTGCTGCTGGCCACGCCCCCAACTCAACAGTTACACTGCAAACAATGGCTGCAAACAGATGAAGAACTATACAACTGTACATCTTTGAAAAGCAGAAGTAGAGCCTCCTGCACAAGCAAGCAGAATGCAGCAAGCAGTGGTTTCTGGATGTCTTGTCCAGTAGCCGCTGGTTTTCTTGCTGTATGCAGTAGCATGTATGCTACCATTATACCGCTGTATGCAGTAGCATGTATGCTACCAGCGGGCCAATTGTGCTGGTTGCTAGGTGATGGAGGGGCGGGCTCTGCTGTGGTTGCTAGGTAACGGGCCGTGCTTGCTGTGACGTTAGATTCCAGTTTTTGAAACAGCTCATTTTCCAGACACCAAAAAATATGAACATATTTTCAATAAGTGGCTGTTTTGTTTTGATACGTTTTGTTTTTAAGTTCATGGTCTGAGATTTAAATGGAATTACCTAAATGTACAAAATGTGAATTTTGCTAAATCTCTGTTTTAAAAATGCTCTGGTCATGGATCCCGCCGCCTCCTCTCTGCTTCTAAGGGGCGTTTTTGAAAGAGAAGTGCATTGTGCTCTGAGATACCAGAGAGGATGCATTAACCCTCTGCAGCCAGAGGCCAGCCAGGTGGGGCTCAGAAAGGGCAATGAAGGATGGGAAAGTGGTTTTCCACTGTTTGATGGAGTAAAACAGGAAAGTGAGCAGCTGGTGGGTCACAGGATGATAAAGGTTGAAGCAAAGTGTCAGGAAAACATCTTTATGGACAGAAGCGCCACAGCACTGCCTTCCTCCTTCCACTACAGAGATATTGTTCTTAGTTAAAGATAAAATGTTATGTTTATTAAAATTAGCTGTGTTAGCTTAGCTAATAGCAGCTATGGCTAATTAACCGCCACTATTAGCTAGTAGCAGTGGTAGCTAATCTACCACAGCGATCACTTATTAATAATCACAAAATAAACATGAACCTGAAACCGGCTGATTGTCCTGTTTGTGTTTTTTGTGCTGAATCCTGATACATTAGTGGCGTTGTTTTAAAAGTTGCTATGGCAACGAGTCTCCAGCTGACTCTGAGAAAAAAGTGGCTTTGAGTTTTTCTTCAACGGTTTTCTTTGCGTTATTTTTCGGTTGGCTCCAAGTTAATAACGGCTTCATCTCCAGGTTTCGTTTGGCCGCAGCGCCGCGACGGATGGGAAGGACAAGAATCGTCTCCTTCGTGCACAAGCACTACATTTCTAGATGTAAACAATAACATGCAAAGGTTTCTCTACAACTGAGCTGATAAATCAGCATAAATTCTAAAACCAAACCTTAATGTAAAAGAAATGGATTTGAAACAAATTGTTAAAAATCTGTAATTATTGTGAATCAGAACCTGGTTGAGCAGCAGAGTTTGTGTTTGGATCCGTCTTTGCTTTAAGTCCAGTTTCCCCTCCTGGATAACGAGGCTCATTTTGCTCTGCCTGCTGCCCCTCTTCCTGTCTCAGGCTTTCAGCTAATATCCTTCCTTCTCTCCCACCTCCTTCGCCTTGAGTTGGGCCAATTTCCTCTGTTCCTGCTCCTCAGTATAAATGATGCTGACCCTCACAGGGACCCTGAGGGATTCGGCTCTAAACAGCCGTTACAGGTAAGACAAATGGCAGCCAGCTGCAGCCACCGGGCAGCACAGCGCTGCAGGGAGGCCGATTCATCCAGCATGAGGCCGAGACAACACCAAGATGTTTGGTTTGACTTCTTAGTGTAGCTGGGGAGAAGGGGTCAAAGGGCACGCTGCAAAAACACTGAATCTGAAGTGTTTCTGGTCCAGTTTCTACTGAAAATAAAGCAAAATTAACTGACAAGCAACTTTTCAGCACGAAATATGATGAAAAAATACCTTATTATCTCACTTATGACGAGATATTTTTAGTAAGTAATCTGCCAAAAGAAGCTGAACTTTTTCATCAAGATTAAGGAATTATTGACTCAAAACAGCTGAAACGTTGCTTTAAATTAACTGGTTTGTTTTTAATCCAGATGAGCCAAAAATACTTTGTAAGATTTTGTGTTTTTGGGGATCATTTTGTAAATCTGGAACTTTTTATTTCTATTTTATGCAACAAACCAACAGAAGTTCATGATGATTCTTCACTAGTCAAACCAACTGACTCCACTTTGGGAAATAATCTGCTGCTCTAATCTCTTCTAGAGGTTTTCTAGAGAATATTAGCGGATCAACCATGAAGACAAAGACACAGCGCAGCAGATCTGGACACATATAGAGGTTTTAAAGCACAGCTCAGTTATTACAACAATATTTCAAGCTTTCAACACCTAACAGGTCACTGAGCGACTCGTTCTCTGCAGAGAACAGCTGCAAACCTCCAGCAGCCTGTCGTCTCTGCACTTTCCAAACACTCCTTCCCCAAACTATCAATCATTTAATACTTAAAAATTACTTTAAAAATATTAAATTAAGTGGAAATCTTAGTATTTTAAGAACAAACATTATAATAGTTCATATTAACATAATGAAATGAGGCAAAATAAAATGTTTCCAAATCAGTTTCTTTGAATAAAGACTTCATAAACTTTAACAAAACCTGTAGGTGTGAATCCGAGTCAGGTGTGTGTCTGAGTCAGGTGTGTGTCTGGCTTGTTTTTCATTCAGTGGGTAAAAAAATCCAGAAATTTACTCAACTAAAAGTAAAAATAAAATACACATGAAAGTACATTTTTTCAAACACGTTACTCAGAGAAACTATTTACTCCCTTCAGAGGAGCAGCACAGATCTGAAAATGGCTCCAATTCAACACCATCTACATTTTTAAAGCTAATAAAACCTGCGTGTCTTTGAGGCGATGCGTTCATGCAGCAGGTGTTCAGATCCGTGTTCCTAGAAGCTGCTGCTCTCACCTGAACCACTTTCTGGGCCTGGATGTCGACGACCAGCAGGCGGCTCTGGAGCGGCTGGCTCACGTAGATGTACTTCTCCCTGACGTTGACGGCTGCAGACCAAACGCAGCGCTGCGGAGACACGCCGTCCCCTTTGGGACACATCTCCTCCTGAGGGAAAGCAGCAGAAAGCAGGAGACGGTGAGTTCAGGGGTCATCGCCGAGTGATTCAGTCTGTTTGAAAAGCAGAATCTGATGGATAATTCAGCCTGTTGGCTCAGTTCCACCTGGACTAAAGAAGGTCAGAGCTACAGAGCAGCTGAGCTACCTGTGTAGTTTCTGTGGCGTTTGACCCTTGACCTGATGTGAAACCAGTGGAAACGTCTTCGCCTGTAAAAACATTCCTGTCCCCAACTCTACAACTGTTGTTCATTTTATTGGCTCTATTTTATGATTAAAAATGTATTTTAATCATAAAATGTTTCTGCCAGAAATATAAGATCTCGCTGTCGTCCACTTAATGTTTGGCGCTGATGATGCTTTTGATAAACTCTAATATAAAAACTAAATTATCAGGTAGAATCTTTAGAACCTGGCCTGAACGTTTCTGATCCACTCAGAAACTTTAATTCAGATTTAAACCCAAACTGTCCTGGTTCTCTGACCCACTAAGCGCCGAGAAGCCGGACCGCCGGGATTCAGGTGAGTCCGACTCCTCTGCAGGTAGGCAAACTGCTGCTTGTAGCAGGAACTGGCTGAAACGACTGGCTGTGTTTATATCGATCCTTAACACTGTTACACTCCTGAAAAACCCAAATCCCTCCAGAAAACAAGAATCCTGTTTTTAACGCTCTCGTCCTGAGATGCTATCCGGTGGATCAGAAGCCTGGAGGTCGAACATGAGACGGTATGGAAGCCACTGACTAATGGACACCAATAATCCCAGTATATTTAGAAAGCAGAGTCGCATTGTGGCAGCAGGAGGACAGAGGACATCAGCCTGGACTGAAAACCGGTGCAAGAGGACAAATTTAATAATCTGAGGATTTGATATTCAATTCGAAGATGACAAATGGAAATCGTACCAATGATGATTGGTACGATTCATCATTGGTACGATGATTCCCATCATACCAATGATGGTACGATGATTGGTACGATGATTCCCATCATTGGTACGAATGATGGGAATATAAGATCCAAATAAGACGTCGTCTTTGGCAGCTGCTGTTTGTGCAGCAAAAAGCCTCTTGTGACTGCAGAAGCTTCACTGCATAATACTTTGGTGTCGCTTTCTCACTTTCACCCAGCATTGCACAAAGAGACCAGCGACGAAAACCACGGCAACAACGGAAACCACGGCAACAACGGAAACCACGGCGATGGAAACCACGGCAGCGATGGAAACACATCCAGACTTTGCCTGACTTCTCTCATAGCATGTTCAGATATAAACAAGGTGCAGCTTCCCTTTGGGGTCTAAAACGTTCTGCACAGACTGAGTTAGCAGGAACAGTTCTTCAGATGTACGTACGTAAGTAGCGACGATCCGCTCTGTCCGCTTCATGTGTCTCCGTATTTCACATTCGCTGGGCTGCAGGACGGTGATGCCTTCATCAGAAAACACGTAGAACATGTTTCCCACACTCAACCCTACAGGAGCACAAGAAAGGAAATGCTGTCAAAAATGTCGCCTTAAAAAGAACAAATGCAATCTGAGCCTCTCTAAATGCCACTCTTGTCATATCTGGCATTTGTGATGGACGTTTCAATCTCAGAGACTCAGAGAGGCTCCTGTTAGCGAGCCGTTATATTAGCAGGCTGGGGCAGCGTGCCGGCCTTCAGAGGCTGCTGTCAGCAACCCGTCTGGATGCTGCCGTAACCGGAGGATCAAGCTCTGCTGTGGAGAGACACGGCGCCTCCAAATACATCACAAAGAAAGAAAACGAGCCATTTGAATGGTGTGTGGAAGAACATTTACTGCAGAAAACACAGCGCTACTTTTCCACATGTCATTCTGTACCACAGTCTCTCAGGCGCCCCCTAGTGGCCAGGCTCTGAGTGTAAACAACCATTTATTCACGGTGCCTTGAGCTCCGATGCTACAGCTAGTTACACTGAGTTTAAAAATGAAACTGGGTCACTAAAAGAAAAGCTGAAGATAACGGCGGAAAGTTCTTCAGGGTGAGTTACAGAACTTTGTTTTTGAACATTATTGCAGTACATAGATATATACCTATGTAGATCTATGTCTGCAGCTGTGCTGAATGCCATATGATGGAGACAATACGTGAGCAGTGCTGCATTTATTACATAGAGTTACTGTGAAAATGTGCTTTGTTTTCAGTCTATCTTATTATTATGACTTATTTTATGATATAAGGTGTGATAGTTGGGAATTTCTGAATTCATGTTTCTCATGTTATCTTAAGTGTGTAGTTTATTTTTTGTAATAAATGTTTTTGAGAGAGTAACCATTGTTACAGCTACGGCTAATGGAGATCCAAACAAACAAACCGATGCTGTGTTTACCACTCAACTCAGCATGCCAGATGCTCGAGTCTGATAAATACCGGAGCTGTTTGTCAACTATTTAGATTCTAGCATGTTAGCTAAAAAATATCAGGATATGGGAAAAGAAATATACAAGATGGAGGAAAACTAAACTACAATGATCCATCTCAGTCTTCATTTCAAATCCAAAATGGCTCCTCATGCAGCTACTGGAATACATTTTGACCAACATCTGGAAAAACATGACTCCAGTTTCAGTGACTGGAAAAGGTAAAAGTTTATTGTGACTCTTTCCTACTTATTCAACTGAACCTTGAAGTGATGACAGCATAGGAATCACATCAAGCTTCTGCTGATTTTATATAAAATGTATTTATAAAGGAAAACCCATAAAGCTGTTTTCATTGTAGACACAAAACTAGACCTGCCATAAAATATGAATTGTTTCCCTTTTATTTCACCAAATTATTAAAGTAAAACCTCTGCTCCTCTGTTTTTTCTTTGGGACTTGCAGACATTTGCCCGGAGGAAACAACTTTGTTGGTCCTTTTGGTCAGTGGACTCAGTAAATCTGCTGAGCCCTCAAAACAAGCCTAGAACAATTTCAAGTGCACAAAGAAAAAAAAAAGATATTTTAAGAACTGCTAATGTATTACCTTCTTCTCTCCAAAGGATGTTTGCGACTGCAGAGAAGAAAAGAGGTGGAAAGAGGAAGAAAAACATTAATTAATCTTAGCGTACACATATGCTGCAGCTGCAAATTGCTCCTCACTGGTGTTGACAGGCCATGTTTTCTTCCAACTCTGAAGATTATTATTTTTCCTTAGTGAAGACATGCAGACAGTTTTTCAGTTTAATTAAATGTCTAATTAAATCTCTCTAAGCACTGAAAATCATCTCCTAAAAGTGATGCAATCTCCTCTAAGGTAGGATCACTGCGTAGCTTTAAGCTGTCCATAAGAACCAAATGAAGACAAAACAACCAAATTTCCATAAATAAATTTATCATTTTATTTAAATTGGCTGAAATGAAGGGATTTTCTTTGTTTTGGTAGCTAATCTACCATCTTTTTGTTAGCTTAGGTAGTAGCAGCGGTAGCTAATCTACAAAAGCTGTGTTAGCTTAGCTAGTAGCAGCAGTAGCTAATCTACTATAGCTGTGTTAGCTTGGCTAAAGCAGCAGTAGCTAATTTACCATAGCTGTGTTAGCTTAGCTGTGAAATCATAAAACTGTAACAGACTGAATGCTCTGTGTATGGAAAATGCTTGAGTGTTTTTTGGTGTTGAATCCTGATACGTCGTAGCATTGTTGTCAGTTGCTATGGCAACGAGTCGTGTGTAACGTAGTCGACACAGAGAGCGAGAAAAAAGCTACATCTCCAGGTTTCATTTAGTTAACTGTTGATTGTTAAACTTGTGGATGTAAACAATAAAATGCAAGAGGTGCACAGCATCTGGATACATATTAAGCTAATCTTGTGCTAAACAGTTTTTATTATGATAAAACATAAGACCTAATGTTCTTCCAGAACAACCTGAACTGTCCTGGATACCTGGGAACTGAAACAGGGAGTCCAGCCTTTCTGCCAGTGAGAATCATTAGAAAAACTGATGTAAAAAACAGATGACAAAAGAAGATGGTTGTTAAAAACTTTGACTTCTTTCTGAAACCAACTGTAATCAGAAACCTGGTTTCCTCAGGACTGTTGGAAACCAATCTAAATCTGTTCCAGAACCTATTTTATAATAACTTTTCTTCATGCATCAGGCCTGCACTAAACCCGTCATATGAAATGCTGCAGCCAGATCCGACTCATATTCTGCTAAATGCATCTCAGAGAAATGAGATGCTGGTATTCCTGTTTACCTACAGGATCACTTCTCCGCTCTCTTCGCTCTCAGAATCACGATTTGCTCGTCATTCCTCTGCAGATTAGAGGCAGAGAGAATCGGCCTTTCAGGCTCTGGCCTGCGGCTGTGAAACTATCTGCTTTAATCACTGAGTTCTTTAAAAAACACTTAAAAGGAAATCAGTTCTTTTAGGCCTTCGCCTGCGGTGCTTCCTGGATGAAGCAGCTGCCTATTTGCATATGTTCTTATACTGGCTTCTTTCATGTTTTCATTTCTATTGACCTTTTACGCCTCATGTCTTTAGATCTGTTATGATCTTCAGTGCTTTGTGCCGATGAAAAGGCTTTTATAAATAAATCCATTGTTCATCCATGGTTGGCTCTGTAAGTGACGGGATCTTGATCTTACTGGATGCTGCCTAAACATCGACCGGGATTAGAAATCTGCATCTCCATCTACAGATTCTACACAGTTCAAAATAAAAGCAAATTATACACTAAGGCATTTATTCAAAGCTTCACATTATTTCCAGGAACCTGGTTCTCATGGATTCCTCTTGGGAATAAATATTTTTTATTTTTTAATTGTCTTTCAAGGATGGAATAAAAATATGACTTTGTTCACCTAAGACCAAAAATCTGAATTTATGAATTTTATCTATTCCACACATGTAGGAAGTTCTAAATATGAACTGATAAATATCATTTAGCTCCTCGTCTTCTGGCACCAAAAAGCTTCTTTTTCATAAGATTTTATTAAATGTGGGATTTGACATTAATCCAGTGTGAATAGAGGTTAATATAAATATTTTATATTAAAGTGTGACATCAGGAGAAATTTTTTAATTAATTTCAAATTTGTGAACCATTTTAGAAAACATTGTTGTATAATCCTTCAAATTAAAAATATTAAAAAGTTGTAAATAAATGTTAAAATCCTCTCTGGAAGGGAATAAAAACAGTTTCTAAAAATATTCTATAAATGTTAGATAATCTCAAAATTTACAGATTAGATAAATAAAAGCTGTTCGGTTTAACTGGCTGGTTCTTATTGCCAGGCCTAATAGAAGCTAATCTAATAATTTAATCCCATAAATCATCCGAAATACCTTAACATCTCGGTTTCCAAAGATAAAACCTCAGTTAGCTTTAAAAGAGTAAAATGATAAAAACTTGATGCCCAAAGCTTGGGAAAGCTCCAGATTATTGAATTATTTTACTTTTTAAGCAGAAATATCAACATTTAATGTTCACTACTTTCAAAAAGGCCAAAATAAAAACCTTGAACTTTTCTGAAACCTGACTTCACTGGATGCATTAAACTAGATCCATCGTCTCTTAGCTTCAACATTTATAGCTTTTTAATCTGTCATAATCTCTGACATGAATTCCCTCACATGCAGATTCATGTTTTATTGGTTTCTGCTTTTGGCTCCAAATGATTGTATCAGGCTAGGAAAAGCAAATGATTTACTGTCCCGATTTATTTTGGGCTCAGATCTTTCATTTCCATGTTTCCTGATTTTATGCTGTGCTACGTCATTTCTTTTATTCTTTATTTAGGATGTTTTCTTTTAAATGAGGCACAGAAACAAAACTAGTAGCAGAACGGGAAGCGACCCAGCATCGCCGACCGTTTTGCATCTGAGCGGTAAATAAAGTAAAATGTGACTTACGTGTTTTCTTGGCTGAATCTTCCACAAACAGAGAGGAGATGTCCTCATCCACTCCCACCTCGTTCTTGGCGATGCAGGTGTAAGCGCCGGTGTCCTCGTAACGCACGCTGGCGATGAACAGCTCGCTACCGTTGGCTACCAGGAGAGACAACACAAAACAAACAGTGAACTGCACGTCCTGCGTGCCGTAAACCCGCTGCATGTCACCGTTTACATCTGGAAGATTCGCACAACGCTGGAGGGAAAAGGACGATTCTTGTCCTTCCCATCCTTCCCACACCAAACACACACCAAACACCCACCAAACACTCACCAAACACACACCAAACACTCACCAAACACACACCAAACACTCACCAAACACACACCAAACACTCACCAAACACACACCAAACACTCACCAAACACACACCAAACACACACACACCATTTGAAGCCATTATTTCTTCTTTTATGCTCATATTTACTTCCTGCTTCTATCAGATGTTATTATGTTGTTATTCTAAAGATAAATTTTTATGTTAATGCTTAAAATACTTAAAGTATTTTTGAATTTGAATATTTCAAAATATACTAAATGCAAATAATTTTTAATTTAATATATTTTTGAATTACATATCAACATATTCATATTTAAATATTTTTAAATGTTTTCAATTGAAATTAATATATTTTAATGTATTACAAATTCTAATCATTTAAAGGCAATATTTTTAAATATATCTTGACATAACAAAATATAATAGGGCTGTACATTTATTAATATATTAATAAATATATTAATATTTCAAAGTATATTAAACTCAGATTATATTAGAACATGTTCAAATATATGAATTTGAATTTCATATATTTTGAAGCATATGTGAATAAACTTCTTGATATGTTAATATATTTTAGTATTTCTGTGTTTCCTCCATGATTTAGTCTAATTGTGACATAAAGAGGATCTGAACTAAACATTTCATTTCTTCCTCCCAGTCGTTCTGGTGGCTCCTTCTGACTTGGCTGATCTGTAAACCTTCGTCGTCTCTGAACCAGAGGAAGCTCTCAGCTGAGCGTCGCTGGGTTGATAATCGGCTGTTTCCAAAGCTAATGACCCAACGTGGCAAATAAACTCTCCTTAATGAGAACCAGGCCATGAAGGAGCGGCGTCTCATCCAACCGCTCAGTCAGAAAGCTGAGATTTTATTTCTGGTCCTTCTTGTTGTCAGAGGAGCAAAATGAACCAAATTTGGCTGCAACCTGAGAGGAGACGCCCGACCAGCCAGGATGAGCTGCAAGTTTCATGCTGAAGTTCTTCCTCCATGTTTCTGAAAAAGTATTTTATAAAAATCCTTTGCAGCTAAACATTAAATGTCACGTTGCCTGCACTACAGGGGCACTAAATGTGTTTAATTTAATTACATAAACTATTCATGTTTTTTATTTTTACTTGGTAAACAAACAAACCAAACATCATAATTTACTGAAATTAGCAAAGCAGTCAGATTATTGCACATTTAGAGGAGGATGCAGGTTTGCCAGATTAAAAGCAAAAAACCTCAAAGCATCTCCACATTTTTTAGCATCAAGAACAATTTGCTTTTTTCCAATTTTAATAAATAGTTTAATAAAGTCTGGATTTCAGTAAAAGTCACTGGATGTTTTTAGTTCCTGTTGCTAATAAATTAAAGTTTAAGGGAATTTAATTTATCTTTTTTCCCCACATCAGTGAAACTTTTTACCAACATTGATTTTAACTGCCTGAACCAGCAAAGTCATTTTTACGTCTTGAACTGTGATCCAGACGAAGTTGTTTGGAGGGCCACTTGTGGCCCCCGAACCACACTTTGGACACCCCCCTCTCAGCCAAGAGGCTAAATTAGTCATGACAGCAAATCTAACTGGACGATAAATTGTCCCAGAGTTGCTGCAATAAACGACAATATTGTTGTTTTCCAATAAGATTCTAAAATATAAACATGAAATTCTAGTAAACATTTAAAGCTGCAGCTGGAAAACATTTGAAATAAACAGAAACCATAAAGTGAATTATGAGGTCTCTGCTCATTAAGACAAGACTGGAAACTTTTATCATTCAGTTTTTGGTAAAGAACTGATTGATTGATTGTTGTAAGCTGCTCTACAGTTTCTGCTCAGACGACCTGCAGGGCTTCTCACCGATGAGGGACAGTTGAGTGGAGGAGCTGAGCTGCAGGTCCATGCCGTTCTTCAGCCAGAGCAGCTTCGGGTCGGGGATGCCGTCGGCGTGGCAGTGCAGGCTGGCCGACACGCCGGGCTCCTGGGCCTGCGTCTCCGGGTAAACCAGGATCACCGGGGGGACTGGACACACACAGCGGGGGGGCGAGTGAAGACATAATTACGTCCTGTTTCACGGTGGGCCACAAATCCCAGGAGGTAAAAAACACAACAGCCACACGCTCCGTGGAGGAGAGAAATTCATCTCACGCCGCTGTGAAATATATTCACAAATAACAAGAATGCGAGCTCTGGGGCCGTTATTACAGCTCCGGCCCGCATGAAATAGATGCTGGACGACTCTGCCAGTTACTCCGTCCTCTGGGGGACGAGAGCGAATGAATGCTGAAGAACTGCAAGTCAAAGGAAATATGAGGTAATAGTTTACAGGAGCAGGTAGGAAGCAGCTCAATGCTGATGCAAACCTGCTGCTTTCATCACTTTCACCTTTAACCTTTCACCTCAGTAAATCTGATGACTCTGGATTAAGACTATAACATTTCATTATAGTCACATACTGAGCATTTTCTTTTTATTGTATCCCTCTTTCCAAAAGTCTTAAAATCTGGAAACTTTTCAGGATTTTGTCAGTTTTGTGTCAGATT
Source organism: Phalloptychus januarius (assembly GCA_902982915.1). Lineage (NCBI taxonomy): Eukaryota > Metazoa > Chordata > Actinopteri > Cyprinodontiformes > Poeciliidae > Phalloptychus > Phalloptychus januarius. The sequence goes on from CADWAE010000475.1 coordinate 16,307,968, forward strand.
TATTTATACATCAATTTTAAAAACTGCAGCAAAGTGCTGCACAAAAACAGCAACTCTACAGAAGAAGTTGATGAAAAGAGAAAAAATAATACAAAATAATAATAATCAGTAAATAAAATAAAAAGGGTTAGGGTTGCTAGGTAACGGACTGGGCTTGGCTGGGGTTGCTAGGTAACGGGCTGGGCTTGGCTGGGGTTGCTAGGTAACGGGCTGGGCTTGGCTGGGGTTGCTAGGTAACGGCGCAGTTCTCTTTGTGAAACAATCAGGAACTTTTTCATCAATATTAAGGAATTTCTTAAACTTAAACTCCTGCATCTTCCTGAAAAGTTACTTTAATGTTGAAATAAAACAAACTAAGACATTTGCAGAATTGGCTGATTATTAACAGGGGAAAAATATCTTATTAGTGAAATCATCTGCCAATGGAACGAGTCATTTTTCACCAATATTAAGGAATTACTGACTTAAAACAAGCTCTTATATCTTCCTTACAAGCTACTTCGAAAGTACACTTGAAATCAGACAAAACTAAGAGATTTACACTAGAAACTAGACCAAATTATGTGGTAATATTTTGTTTTTTGCAGTGTGGTACTGATGTCAAGCTGTTTGAGCTTCAGCCTGTTGACTCAATGAAAACCAGAGACACGCTGGCAGCAATCAGAACCGTTTCCTCTGTCAAAAAAAGGAAATTGTCCAACATCCACAACCGACTCTCCCTGCATGTTTTGGCTCTTGAAACAACTGCTCTTCACTCGAATGGAAGTCGTACTTTACAGCTCCTTTTCAGTGTTTATTAGGTGTTACTTTATGGTGCAAACACATTTCCAACAGTGATGGCGTCACACTGGTAAGTGCTAAAATAATATAGAGCAGAGTTTTACACTGCAGTTCTGTGTACTTAAGGAAAGCTAAAGCTGCAGCATTGTCATTCTCCTCAGCCAACAGATTGCTTTAATAGCGGAGCGGGATGCAAACCGCCCACTTAGTATAATGTGGCACTTGGCTCCACTCCATTCCACCTTATCTCACCTCCTCCGATCTTTTTTGAAATACCCTGAATACCCAAAGCTAACATTTGGTAATTGCCCTGTGCTGATAACGCCTCCCCAGACTCCTCTGTCTGTGTGGCTCCGCTTCCCACTCTGAAGAATCTGCTGTTTTGTTTCATATTAATTAGCTTAATTTATTTAGCGGGCAGAAAAACCAAGCGATCACATATTTTTATTGAAAAGGTTTTAAGGGGTTGAGGAGGTCAGAGATTTGAAACTGTCTGATGTTATCAGTTTGTGGATGTTCAGAAAAATAAAATATCCTGTGGCATTTGTTCTTCAAAAGTATTTAACTGATGAGATCTAATACTTTATATGCAGGCAGAGCCAGCCCAATGCACAAGAGACCAAAAATAATTCCAGAATATTTATTTAAAATGCATAGAGTCGTTACTAACCACTGTAAGATATGGATATTAACACCGTAACACAGAATAAAACAAAAAATAGTTTTTCTTGCTATGTGTCTGCTGCACTACACGCAGACTCGTTACCATAGCAACGGACAACAACGCCACTTTATCTATCAGGATTCAACACCAAAAAACACTCAAACATTTCCCACACAAAGAACATTCAGTCGGTTACGTTTTCAGGCTTGATGTTTATTTTGCTATTATTAATAATTGATCACTGTGGTTGATTAGCTACCGATGCTAGTAGCTAAACTGACAGCGGTGGTTGGTTAGCTGGTTTAAACACCTGCTCTACTGATGATCTGTCAGAGTTGGTGTCTGGATCTCCTTTTCAACTGAACCAAAACACACAGAATTCCACAGCACATCTACATGTTACGGTTGTCATAGTCAAGCTAGCATAGCTGATCTACTTGCCTGTTCCTCGCTATTTTTTCTTAATTAATACTTTTTCCTAACCTTATTATTTAGATGTTGTTGTGTTGACATTTAGTAGAAAATCACTGCATTCATTTTCCTTTTACATATCAGGCGTACATTTAAGATTTAATGCGTTATATTGATAGCAGCTAGAACCAATTCTAGTCATTGTTAGTGACTAGCAGCTTTTTACCCTCCAGCAGGCAGCTGGGGGCCGGATCTGGGTAAACAAGTTTACATTCATGTTCAAAGACACCAAACCAGTTTTTAGTTTATTCCAAATATCTGAATTAATCACACATTTTGTTATTTTGAAGAGCTGGAAGTGAGAAATTAAGATGGTTTTCTTTTGAAGAAATTAAGATGGTTTTCTTTTGAATTTTGTAAGTAATTTCATACAGAATTCACTTTGTCTTCACTATTATGATGCTAATAAATTAATAACCCACCTTCCTGAAACAACCTGGGCTGGTAAATTAAAAAGACATGGAGATGTCACACCTCTGCATCAATACATACTGATTATGCGGCACCATTTGCTGAAGGCAAAGGGTTTTAAACTGGCTTCTGCTTGGCCTCTAACTCAGACCTCCAAGTAGTTTGTTGCTCCATTTTTATTTGAAATGCAACAAAACAAAAAGTATTTTTCTGGGGCTTTTTCTGGCATCCACAAAGTATACAAAGACAAATGTTTTTAACATTTCTTCTGGAATTTGAGGAAAGAAATGAGCCACTACTGACCATTCACCTGCAGCACATGAGTCTGATAGAGGTCTTCGTAGCCATAGGCATGGCAGCTGTAGTTCCCCATGTGTATTGTTGTCACCTTAGTGATGTACAGCGACCCGTCATCCCCAAAGTCCTGCAACACAGGGAAGAGATGGAAGAGAGGAGTTAGGCCTGGTGGAGCTGGGACAAGGAGCGAGGCTGGGGAAGGTGGTGAAGAATTGGGTGCAGCAGATCCACAGGGAGCCGGTGGGAAACGTAGGCAGCTTGATAGACTGCAGAGAGCGGCGCAAAGACGAGGACTGCAGCAGCAGGGAATGATGGGAAGAGACAGGGGAGAAAGAGAGTGATGGGGGAAGGAAGACAAACCATGAATCAAGGGTTTCCCTGTTGAGCTGAAGCAGGCATTTGGGGATTTGATCCTGCTCTCCCCTCATGATGCTGCCTCAGTCTGATAAATGGCAAGGGTTAAAAATATAAAGCCCATTAGGCTGATGAATGGAGCCAGAGTTGTTGGTGCAGCAGGGACTTCCTGCTACAAGTTAGCGCGAATTAAGGCATTAAACACTCTGCTGTCCCACCAGCAGCACGGATCTGATGGATCCGACATGACTTCTAAACCTGAAAACACTAAATCTTACAAAGTACGTTGATCTACTTTCTAGTACAAAGATCTTTGTACACTTGAAATACAACAAAATTAACCAAGTAACTTTTCAACACCAAATAAGAGTTTTTTTAAAGTCAATAATATTGATGAGAAACGTTTATTCCCACTGGTAGATTATTTTAATAAAAATAAGAGGAATATTTTGTTGCCAACGGAACTAGAACCTTTTCATCAACATTAAGGAACTGTTTATTTAAATAAAGCTCCTATCTTGGTGAAAAGTTATTTGTGAATTAATTTTCTCTTATTTCAAGTACTAAGACACTTTCACTAGAAGAAAACGACTCGGTGAGACTTTGTGTTTTTTCAGGGATGTACACATGACAGTGAATGAAGAATCAAGTTTATCCTTTGAACAAAAAATGAGCCAGAGGTTATTCTCTGTTTTACAGCTGAACATATCTGTTATTCCATCTGAAGAATATGAGCACATGAACTGAAGTTGCACACATTTTATTCAATCTTTGCACAAATCTACTTGTGCTTTAATTAGTGATAATGCAGAGTCTATTTTCTGTTAAATGATATTTTTAACTTGTCCTTAGTGTGACTTCATTGACAAGAACAGCTGATAAAAATCAGATGATTGAAACATTTATAACATCCATGTGAATTAGGGTTTGTTTTTGGAGACTGATTTATGTGCATATTTTTCTACAATGCAGTTCAAAACAAAGTGCTTCTTTTTTTCTATTTTTTCCAACAGATACATGCAGCCAAACATCAAATTTAATTCATTTCTCTGTTTTGGCTTCATCAGACTGCCAGCAGCCGCTGCTGCGGCTCAGGTCTGTGTGAAATCCACTGTGTGGTGCGGAGCTGCAGGGCCCTGACATTCCCGTTGGAGTCACGGCCCCAACATGTGAGGCTGTTTATCCGCTCATCACCCCAGCAGACCAACATGCTGCTCATTAACTTGCAATCAGCAGGTTGTGAAGCGGCGCTGGATAAAGCCAAGCTGAGCTTCCACCCAAACAGAAGCCGTTCATTAAGCGCAGGGCTTACATTAATTGTATTGTTTCATGGAGGATGCTCTGCAATCATTGTTCTCTTATTTCCACTCGTTTGTTCGTTTTCTTGTAATTAGTCTTCCACCCCTCTGCAGCTGAATATTGGAGATGAAGGCAGAACCACTTTGCTTTAGTCTGCAGGAACATAAATTGTGTAAACTTAAAACACAAAGTAAAGAGGTGAGTATAAATCAGCTGAGATTCTCTCAGGGTTCTTTACGGCTCTCAGCAGCATCGTAATTTTCACATTTTGCATTTCAAAAACGGGCTGTAATTGGTTTATTTTAATATAAATGTGAAGAGACCACCCAGCGTGCCTCTTGCTGCTAAAATCAACCAGATATTAATTAGGCAGCCTACTCACATTAAGTATTTTTAGTTTTATTTAAAAGTTCAATGCATTTTTATGTGGTAATTATGCCTTCAGTCTGATGCATGTTTACACTTCTTATCTGGATCCGTTTTCCTTCCTGTACCTACAATTCATTCAATCATTACACACTTTAACACAGGATGATTCTTTGCTTAGTCAGCATGTTGCTAAAGTATTCACACCCCTTTTCTCATTTTCTTACATCATAACTTTCCATGTTTGGATCTGGGTCAGTCCAGTTCCTCAGGATCCACTCTGTGTTTCAGACGCCCGGTTCTGCACCACCCGGTTCTACAGTCCTTCACTGAGAGAACAGACTTTAAACTACTGCTGGTAGTTTATAAATCACTGAATTAAAGATCTGCTGCTGTTGGATCAACCTTCCAGATCTCAGGTCCAGACATGGAGAAGCAGCATTCAGCTTCTATGCACCATCAATCTGGACCAAACTTCCAGAAAACTGAAAAACAGCCGAAACGCTGAGTTCCGCCTGGTTAGAGCCGATTAGATGAAACATTTTGATGATTTGGATGACAGAAGTTATAAGCAATGCTTCAGTTGTTGATGACTTTGTGTTTTATGATGTAAAGCACTTTGAACTGCCTCGTTGTTGAAATGTGCTACAGAAATAAACCTGATTGATCGATTGATTATGAGGTGGAAAGAAAACTATCCAAATTATGCACATTATATTTTCATTATTAAACCGTCACTTGGCTCAGGATTAAATGCTGTTTACCTACTGGATTAATGCAGCGTTCATTAATTCTCATAGCAAATGTCAAAGTGTTCTTACCGCCATGTTAGGATTAACAGTTTGTTTTCTTTCTTAATTGAAAAGTCAAATTACATGAGTGAAAATTATTTACTGATGGAAATTAATTGGTTATTGGAGGAATAATGGATCCAGAGCCAATATTTGTGGTCAGTGCTCTGCTGTGGAACCAGAACCTCCAGTAACTGTCTGGACTCACGTTGATGTCCTCCAGGTCCAGGAAGTTCAGGATGATGCCGTTCCTCTTCCAGATGATGGGCGGCCGCAGCGTTCCCTGGATGGCGCAGGTGAGGACGGCGCTGAGGCCCACCGTCACAGTCGAGCTGCTGATTCGCTGATCCTCCGCCAGGCTCAGCTGCACGACCTCTGTTGGTTTGAAGCAAAACAATCCGAACAGATGAAGGAGGAAAACGGTTTTAAATCCCACATCTGAATGTTGGTGCTGAAGAGGTGAAGCTGCAGCCAAGCTGAACTAAGATTCCCTCTCCTCTGCTGTTTTTATGATTTATCTCATGATTAAGATGCCATCGCCCTCATCTTTAGCTCCCTTCACATAATCCCCATCAGATTTAAGCTGAGACTCCAAAACATTATTTTCACTTCAAATCAGAAGAAATATGTTGGTAAAATTAAAAGATGACTAAATATGAAAACTTTGGGCGTTGGAAGCCAATGGGAGAGAGGCGGAGTCACCCGGTCGGGTCACCTGACCGAATGTTGCTATGGTCACACAAACTCCCTGAAAACCTGAGCTGTGCAGAAACTGGTGGCTCCTTCACATCCTGATAAATATCCCCAGACTTTATTGCGATAAACTATAATATTGCTGTTAGGTTAGAGGCATAATAATAACAACGCAGGAACAAACCCTGAAAGATCCATAAACTGTAAATTCTAATGAACATTTAACACTGGAACTGAAACACATTTTAAATATCCAAAATAAATAACACAAAAAACAAATATAATGCACCAGACTGAAGGCCAGTTTTGATAGAAATAAAAAGAGGAAAACAATAAATCATTCCTCTGCTCCCACTCAAAACCAACCTTGCTTGTTTGCAAATGCTGTCAGCTCACCATCAAACTATGAATCTACAGTCATAGTTCATATTTTTGCACAATGATCTCCTGCTGCATGGCGATTCCTGCTTCCTCTGCTGGAGGTTTCGATTTCACCTCCATGAAAACTACATGAGCAGCCGGATTAGAACGGATCAGAATAAGGAATCTGAGCAAGAGGAAGAAAATCTGACTTGAGACACATCAGGAGGAGGGAAAGTTTAACATCTGCCTGTAAAAATAAGGAACGTAGCTCTGGAAGTAAAACTGTAAAATCTCCTCATAAATACCTGCAGAGGCAATGATGGCACAAAAGGATTTTAAATGTTTTTATTATTACGGTGCAAATTATGTTCTTTTATTATTTGTCATGAAAGCAGAAAGTAAACATGCACTTTTTCTAAAAGTCTGTTTTTCCTCCAAAAGCTGAAATAAATGCTTGTTTACTTTGATACTTTACAAACTTTACATAGTAGATTTATTTATATTATTATTATTATTTTGTAGCAGAATGGGCATAATTATTTAGTTTCTGAAACTTGCTGACCTCCGACCTTCACTGTTTTTGTTTTGCTCAGCGGACGAGTGAAGCAGCCGTTTGGTTTCTCAGAGATAACGCTGCTACATTTTTCAGACCTCGCCGTCTCTTTCAGCTCCATCTGACAGCACTATCTGCATCCACTACTTCTGTTTATGGTATCGTAACTCTGCCACATAAAGTCAAGCAAATCTTTCCTGTTATGACAGGGAAGCGGCGATAAGGCCGGAGGAAACATCCCCTCCCTCCAGCAGCCACAGGTGACAGTATTTCATTGTCCAAACAGGCTCTAGGTAAGATGCCTAACAGGCTTTGAGATGTTTGTGGGAAGCCTCCTGTCACAATGCAGACTTTGACAAAAGCAGTTGTAAAGGTCCTGAGGATATTAGCTGTCTGCTCCACGCAGCTCTCCCAGTGACAGATGAATGTGGGACGACAGCTCGGCCTGCCAGCGGCTCCTCAGATCGCCCTGGGTGCTGCTCGCTGCTGCGCTACCAAATTATAATTCAGCACATCAGGAACCTCTGTGGCAGAACAGGCTTTGAGTGCCATGTGACAGATGAGAGATGAAGTGCATTGATCTGGCTTAGAGGGCCAGTTTCAGGTCACGCCGTGAATCTCAACTAGACGCCAACGATACGAGACCGGCGAGGTTTGCAAAGTCAGCAGCAGCCGACTGTTCGGACGGACATCTGAGGCCGCTTCGTATCGATTCTCTAAAAGGGGGACGAGAAGTGTAACGGCTTAAAAGTCTGCTGGTGAGAAAATCTCTTTAGCGTTCAGTTCAGCTGTAATTAATAGACTGTGGCAGATAAACCACAGCGAGGCAGAGAGGTTATTTTAACAGCTACAGCTGGAACATGCAAGCATAAACTGCTTCCCCAGAGTCAGACTGAAGCTTAAACACGGAAAAACAGGAGGGCTGGGGAAACGACTCTAATCTGCTCAGTGAGGACGACCTGCTGGTTGAATATTTGCATAGATACAAACATACATGTTCCTGAGTTTCCTTTAGATAATAGTTGTACAGATAGTGATTTCACCTGCAATACTTTTAAAAATGCTTGAATATTGGCTTTTTAAATGAGAAAATAAAACAATGAGAAGCATTAAAACTTTCTCTGTGTGTAATGTGACGTTAATGAACAGCTGCTGCTGGAAGATAAATATAACGATTAAAAAGCTGCAGTGACCTGGTCATTATGAAATAACCTGGTTTTATGCATGAAGACCCTGCCAATAACCTGATTCTGTTTTAACATTCAATGTTCACATCTTTTCTGAATCAGGTCACAAAACATCAGAACCATTACACTGCACCACAGGTGGCCCCCGAGCCGCACTTTGGACACCCGTCAGCCTGAACAACATGTCTCCAGTGTCCAGCAAGAGGAAGTGGAAGAAATGCATACAGAGCTGAAATCTCAGGAAAAAAAAGTTAAATGAAACAAAACAAAGCCGAGACAACAAGAACAGCATGAAAAACCTTGAAAAAAAAGGAAGAAAAAACAGCTGGAGTTGGAGGGAATGAGAAAAGCTAACTGATATTCGACTTGAAACATTTTTTAAAAAGATTTAAAAAATGTCTTCATGTGTCTGGATGATGCAGAGCAGCTGGAATATCTCAGAGTGAAACTGGAGTTTGTCCCTTTTCCACCCGTATGAGGCGAGACGTCAAACCGGGACGCAGAGAAACGGAGAGGAGCGCAGAGACGGTTTCAAAAGAGAAGCAGGAAGGACGCCTGCAGGAACCGAGAGGAGGACACAGGTAGAAGGTCAAAGGTGAAGCTGTGGGATGCAATGAGGCGGACCACAAACTGAAGAACGCCATTTCACAGAAAGAAAATATGAAAAGAGCAGGTCAGATTGTTGTTTTGGAAATCAGTGTAAAAAACCTAAAATACAAAGAGTTCTTCAAAGCAAAAAATCTAAATTTGACCAAATATTTCTGAGCAGTTCCTGCAGCAAAGAAATGTGGATTTGATTTACAAATGAACAGCAGCAAGATGCCGAGTTGTTTAATTGGGATGTCAGAGTGCAGGTAACTAAATTCAAATGAATGCCACATTTTCACACTTATTTTAATAAATGAATGAATCTGAGCTCCCTGTGTTGCTTTAACACATACAGTAAAATCCTAATAAAATGAAAAGTTTTACTGGTAAAACTTGAAAAAAGTTACTAAGATATGAGTTAAAAACAGGAGCAAGTTTTAACACCACAAAAGGGAATGAGTGATATAAACGGCATGCAGCAGAAACAATAGAAACGTAGCCAACAATACAGATCTATAATCTACCGGCTAACTGCGGTTAAGCTTGTTGACGATGTAACCGACCAGCATCAATACAAAGCAAGCAGTGCAACAGAGCGCAAGGGAAGAAGAGCTCATTAAAAAGGCAGACGCAAAGAACATTAACAATCTGGACCTGGTTTTGGTTTTAGCGCGACGCTCAGGAGGAGCGCAGCAGATGTCACAGTCAGACAGCAGGGAAGCGTGAAAGCGCACACGGGATCGGTGCGACGTACAGCGGGCAAAGGCACAGGGCAAAGCTCGCAGAGCCCAACGGACCTTGTTTCTTACCGTGATGCTCAGGAGGAGGACAGCAAATTTCACGGTCGGACAGCAAGGAAGCGTCAAAACCTTAAATGACCCAGTCTCTTAAGACTGCAGGAGGGTTAAACAGTCAGACCAGGAGCAGAAAAATGTAATCTGCAGAGTGTGGAAGAGAGAAAATACAAGCAATTTGCTGTTTAACGAAGCCTGTGCTTGAATAGCAGCAACGCAGCCGATTCGTTCCAGTCACAGCACTGGGAACAAAAGGTGGGATTTACCGCAGACATCCATTACATTAAAGTTATTATGTTTCTATATAGAGATATATTTTCCATTTGAACTTTGATTTACTCATTGAGATTTTAAGGGAGACCTGGAAATGATTGGCAGCAGAATAAAACAAAAGGTACAAACAAACAACATCCACATAAATGACCCAAAAAACGTTTCAACACATACAAATATATCAAATATATACATTCCACTCAATTAGTGGAATGTATATTACATACATGTGATATTTTTTAGTTTCTACTGTAAGTTTTATACAAACCATATGACCGCCCATCACAACACATATGATGATATGAATTTTATGTCACATTCCTGACCACAAACCAGCTGTATGTAAAAACCAGCTGAACAGCTTTGCCTCTCCTGAATAGTGACTGAGTTATAGTTGAGAGAGAAACCACACAAACCTGCTCTCTGTGAGAACCAGGTCTTCATGCCGACTCTGCAGATCCTGTCCACCTGTAAACGACTGATCTGCCGTACGGCGGCGATGTCACTGTTCTGACATCACTTCCCCTTGGTACATGTAAATCACGTGCAACTCACTGGATTACTCATATTCATAAGAGCTAGTCGGATTTGGCGGATTAATCATTTTACCCACTGCGGAGTGACAAACATCTGCTGCCAAACGCAACACGGATTTAATAAATAAAAGATTTCTTAAACAGAAACTTTAATTAAACTAAATGTCATTTTTTAAATGCTGTGTTCGGCTTGATGGCTGCGACGCAACAATGAAATGTCACGGCAACAGGCTCTCTTTTGGACTGTAAGGATCAAACACAAACATCCAATAATAGTAGCACATGCTGACATTATTAATGTCCTTTAAACGAGCAGAAACAAATACTTTAGTGCCTGAAAGGGGACATATCACGAAGAAAATCCACTTTTTGGTCCTTTAACACATCTTGTGCCTCTAGGAGGGCAAAAAGGTTTAACTTAGTTTCTCCCAGTGCTGCATAAATCATTTTTATATTCTGATTTTTTATATTTTTTAAATCTGTTCAGTTGTCTTTATTCTCTATTACATTTTTTAAACAATAACTCTACTGTTTTCTGCAGAACTGCTATTGAAAGTCACGGACGTACAACCATCCAGTTTTGCGAATCAACCATTTTTATTTCTCGCTGTGGTTTTGTAGTCAAAGTTCAGGGATGCCAAAGCTACGAGTGAATAAGTTAAAATCTTTGGTTGTGGAGTGAAATAACCCACACAAGTCATTACACTGTCACAGCCTCTGCAAAGTGCCTGGTGGAATTTAATTTTTCTTGGAAATGTCACCATATCAGTGGAGAAAGTCTCTGTCTGTGCAAGGACGAGCGCTTCAGCAGCATTAAAGCATCAAGAGGAATTTGACTAAATAATTCGTCTGAGGGTTCAGGTCCTTCTCTCTATGGAAACACTTAAATGACAACAAACTTTATAGTAGATATAAATTCATTGTATGTTAATATCCTAGTTCTATTTTGATAGCAGAAGCATCGTGGTTTCTGCTAATGTTAGCACTGTGTGCTAGCTTGTACTTCCTAGAGAACATATCCAGACTGAATGTTTGGAATAGGTTTACAAATCATTGATTCAGTTGGTCTCGTTGCTAGCGTTAGCTAACTCATTAGCTAACTGGTTAACTATGTTGAGGCCTTGTTGATGAGAGGAAAGGAACATTTTCTGGCTTGAACTTATGAGTCGAGATGGACAAGTCTTCCGTTGTTGACCGCTGTTGATCAATTCAGTGAAAAAGTTGCATCTCTGCTCTCAAACTACAGAAATGGCCGACTGTGGTGAGTGGCACTCTGTGATGTGGAGGGGGGTGAAGTGTCTCAGCTGCATTTAAAGAGTCGGCACCAAAATCAGATGCTCTCAGACACAACTCAGATTTTAATAAACGGTCAAAGACGGAAAGTAATCAGTTAACGCGACCCTTGACCCAAAGTTACCTAGTTAAGACATTAACCCTGCCCACAGCATCATAGAGCCTCTACTGTACTGAACAGGAGTCTGCATTATGGATGTCATGTGTTATATGCTAGATACTAAATTATTTTATTAATGTCGCCAAATTACAGTTTGTACTTTCCTTTTCTTTAGAGTGAGGTTATAAGCTTGTCTAACGTACAATGGATGAGTATCCAATTAATGTCAAGAGTTTACAGAATGTATTTTAATGATCTGAACTGATTGAGATCTGGAAACAGAAAAACCTGCCATACTGTGTCTGAGGACGAGGGAGAAATCTGCTGCAATCATGCCAGACATTTTTATCCTAATGGAAAAACAGCTTCAAGTTCATCTCCGATTCACACAGACTTACATGTGCAAACACACAGCTGATGGAGGAAATGCAGTGACCTGCCCAGTGGGAGCAGAGTACGGGCTCAAGGACGCGCTCATGTGCAGTCAGGACCGATCTTCTGATTAATGGCAGAAGTCCTGAACATCCTGAGCCGCAGCTTTTAACCCGTACTTCATCATCTTTAAAAATATCTCCTGTTTTACTGCAACCCAGCTTACAATTCACCTTCATTACTGCAGCCATTTAAACAACAATTACCTCCGTGAGTGTTGTAAAGTTTCCTGAACATAATGGCAGCAGCAGGTACGTATAGTACACGTAATGAGACAGAACTCCCACTGGAACCCGGAGAGAGCGCAAATTATCTCAGAGTGTCACTGTGCATTTGTTATGAGCTCGGATCTCTGTAGCTTTTAGTAAATACATCATCAATATTTCAAACACTGACACCAAATTAATGACGCGCAGCATTTCTCTTCAGCCAATCAATAACTGCACTCTCTTCAGGTCTTAATCCTATGCATACTGTATATACATCACGTATTATTTAAACGTTACACGCAGCCTGATCATTTGCTGTGTTTCATGCATAAAGGCTCGGCTCTTCTGCATCTCTTGTGAAACAAGCACTTATTCTCTCACGCATATGCAGAAAATGATGCTTTTTCAGTGAGAGTGCTGGCGTGGTGATTATTCATGGGAAGGATAGCGGGGATGAGCAATCAGTGGCCAGCTCATTAATCATGCTGGATGCAGACCCTTAATCTCCTCCACAGGTACAGAGGGATCCTCTGCTAACTCTTCCTCTCTCTTTCCTCCCACCAGCTCATTTTCCCCCGTTCGTATCTTCGGCTGCAGCTCTCTGTCCTTCGCAGAACCTCTAACCCTCTCCATATCTATGTGGCTGTAACTGCATGTCAATCTCCTTCTCTGTGCTTCTATTATGCTTTTCTCCTTCTCCTTTCGTTCCACTTGATGTGCGTCTTTGCCCAGCTGTCTCTCCATTTGCTGCAAAAGCCACATTTTAGCTACGTTTTCCTGAAGGACCCCTTAACTAGGCAGTGAATATGCCTTGTTAGGATCACAGACCAAAAGATTGGGGGCAAAACCGAGGCCAGTATAGTAGAAATGTGAGCAGTAGGGACTATTTTAGGAAAATATGTCACAAATTGCATCAATAAAGTGACTCCAGAGGATTTCAGCTGAATATCTGTCAATGGCTGCTACACTTGAAGGGAAAGATTCTGAAGAAAACGGGGGATGTAACAGTTCAAACAAACTGCTACACAACATGGAGACATACAAACTGAAGAGAATTATTTTCATTGCATGAGAAATACTTAAAGCCCACCGGTGCCAAGACACTAGATTTTTAAAGAAAGCCTCTACAGTCCCTCAGCAGCAGACAGAAATGTCCTCAAAGGTTTAAAATGTGCATGATGCCACCAACCAACTTTGTAAATAAACACTAAGCAGTTTTTGTAGTAATTTCTGCAGTTTTCTGTATTTTCAAAGGGTTTTATAGGTTTGCCAGATTAAAAACAAAAAACCCAACAAAAACCATATCCTACATTTTTCATCTTTTCTGGATCCTATGCATGTTTTTAGAGACAATAACAGTTTATGACGTGCTATTGCTTTTTTTTATTTTTATTAAATGGTCCTGCCACAGTCTGCATGTTAGTAAAAGTCATTGAATGTTTTTGGATCTTATTCCTAATAAAGTAATTGTTTGGGTAAACAATTAAATAAATTCCAGTGAAATCGTTTTTAAAACGCGCCTCCGTATTTCCATCCAGCTTCCTTTTGCTCCTCGGTTCTGCAGCTGCTAGCAGGCACAGCCAGCCCTTTGCCCAGGTGGCTGGGAGCTAATGCTAGCACCTGGGCCCTTTGCCACTCTTTGGTGTGATTGCTGTTCTTCTGCTATTGTCTGGTTCAACATGTGAAAACCTGCAGGGGCCAAGCAGACACAGGCTTGACTGTAAAAGTCAGACACTATCCAGGATTTACATGGTTGAAATGGCAGATGCAGAGAGCCGAGTTTATTTTTATCTCCCCGTTTGTTTGAATATTTGCTTTGTTCTAAAGTACATAAGAATGTAACGCGTCCTGTTTCCCTATGCTTTGATGGAAGGGAAACCAAAGCAGCTTTTATCAGTTTGATGCCTCATTTTTCGTTTGTCAGAAATAGTGGATAAAAGGATAATAAAAATGAAGTTTAGGTGATAGATTGGAAAGAAAAAACTCTTATCTTCACACTTTTATTTGATAAAAGTGAGAACACTAAGTCTCAGGGGCTGAAAAAGCCATCCTGGTCCGGGAGGATTAGTGGAAACAAGCTGACAGTCTGGAGCTAATCTCCCATACTTCATTTGGCCGGATGAGATCCAATTCATTAAAGCTACATTCTCGTCTGACAGCAGCATAAGATCTCTGACAATCTCTGTAATCTTTCATCTTTATGGAGAGAAAAGGCCTGGTTGTATCCGCCGACTGTAAAACGCCGGAGCATCTTGTGACAGCCTGGCTAAGTGCTGTTTCTTGTAGGAAAGCCATTTGAGTTTTGCAGCCAGCAACACAACTCTGCTCTGCTGGAGCCGCAGCGTGACCCGACCCGAGGGCCCGCCTCCGCCCGGGCAGAGCGCACAATGAGAAGAGTTTGGCTGCATGCGTCCAAACGCATCAGCAGGACTAGTTATTTAAGCTCTGTGGGAAATCTCTGAGAGTGTGGACACTTTGAAGCATTCACAAACATTTTGCAAACAGCATGATTGCTGCTGCAGGAAGGCCTGTAATGTTCTTTATTTAAACTGGCATGAGGGCGAAACACTGAGGGTAAGGAGCGCTGCACAACTCTGTGTGCCGCATTATTAATCAGATATATTATTCCCAGGGTTTAAACATTTTAATGGTTAAATCTGGCTGAACTTTATGCTATAAAATGATAAACAGAATTCAGTTTGGAACAGGAAGTAAGATGCCCGTTTGACTCCAGTAGAATTTTTATTTAAACTCTAGTCTTATAGGCCCATTTCTCCCTGATATTTCTAATTAAATAATTAAAGTCCTTACAGATTACGTATATAATTTATAACTGATTCCACACTTCATGCTGTAGTTGTGAAGGTCTGTCAGGATGATCATTTTGCTAGATGATAAATTATTTCAGAAGTTATTGAGATAAACAAAAGGAAAACAAAAAAAGCAAAAGGTTGTTGGGAACAAACAACTAAAAACGTTGATCTGACCAGAACCAAGCTGGAACTTCGTGACGTCAAAAAGACTCAATATTCAGAAAAGAAACTATACTAAAAATGAGCTGCCAAATACTGGATTCAGAAATATGAAGCGAAGACGACAGAATTTACCTGCCCAGGTAACAGGAGCCAGAGGTCAGGAAGGTCAGGTCCAATCCAACCACAGGGAATCTTTGCTTACCTTTATTATTAATAAAGTTTTACTATTAAACCTAACCTGATAAATTATTACACTCCAGTTTCCTTTAACGCATCGGCTCCTCATCACTTATTCCAAAGGTGTTTCACGGGTTTTATGATTAATGGTCTCAATAGGTTAGATGGGCCCAAAATAGATTCTCTATATTAAGAAAAATGACTTTAAATAAAGTGACAACAGCCTTATTCTAACAGCAGGAACGCTGGTAAAACACAAGGCCGGATCGGGCCTCATTGATCTGTTCTGACAGAGTAATTTGGGTGAGAAATGGCAACGGTTCAAGTGTTGTCAACAAAAATAACCAAGAGCTCCTGTGATGAAATGCAAGGATAAAAAATGGTGTCATTTTTACATGATGTGAAGTTTGACCTTTATCAGTTTTCCAACTACGAATCACAAAGTCTGGAGAATTTAGATGGTTTTATTCTACCTGCATCAAAGTTTCACAGCTTTTAGTTTAGTTTGCTAATCAGCTTGTTTTCTGTTTTTTCCTCTAAATGTTGACTAATAAACCTGATCAAACTGTTTCCACCATCTTGGAAGGCCAGGTGACAACATTACAATTCATGCTGCAGCATTTCATTTGTCAAAACAGCTAAAATCATTTGGATTTTCTATCTTTTCAATCATAAAACATTCATTTCATACAACTTGGATCATGTTTGCAAAGGTCATTTTATAACTGCCAATATCTCAGCTTTTCACCTCAAATCTGAAGGCATTTCTCTGGAAACAAACGAAGGACTGATTGTCATTTTTAGACGCTTCAGCCTTGAATCTGAACCACATGGAGTCCATCGCTCTGGAGAAGAGCTTCTTCACACGCCTCAGAGATAATTACCCTGGCAGTAACTTTAACAGTAAATAATGAAACTTCGTATTTGAGTAATTTTGCTATGAATGATTTCTACTATTGAGTAAAATTTTCTACTGAATGAAAAAGAAACAATTTAACCAGAAATTCACCAGACAGACAACAAAGTTTAAGTCTTAAACTTCTGTTAAAGTTTAAGACATTTTTATTGAAAGAAACTGATTTGGAAAAAAACCATTTTAGTTTTTGTTACTTATATGAATTATTGTCATTTTGGTCCTTGAAAATAACCGCTTTCATGCGATGAAGGTGTAATTATTTCTCTTGTGGTCTTTCATAATATACCATACGCTGATTAACTGGCAGAAAGTGAAGCAAACAGTGACTGCAGCTCTATTATATCAGCTAACAGGCTTTTAAAAAGCTGCTGATGAGTTGATGAAGTTGATTAATTGCTGGATAATTTATCCTGAAGTACTCCCTCAGTAATGAATTATGGGAGAGTAAACTTTGTCTCCAGCACGCTCGCTCCACTCTGCTAAATCATTATGGATCCTCCAAGCATGACAGGAATCTTGCAAATAACTCTGAAAGTTTCAGGCTCAATACCTGCCTGCTTGCTGATTAAATTAGACGTAGGCAGCGCAGCGGCTCGGAGGGAGAAGCGTCTGCTCAAAGAGAGGACGACACTGGAGGGACACCGAGCGGACCTGGACTGACCCCGTGTGTTTACAGTAGATACTATGCTAATTTCTGCACACACAACCTGCAACAGTAGCATGCAGTTACCAAACGCTGCAAACGGCACGGCACAGCTCTGTCATCATGGCTGCTTTGTCCATTATAACCGTTTCTACAGACGGCGTCTGTATTGGGAAATTAACACATATCACAATAATCCATGAATCAATTAATCGCATGTTAACTTAAACTCAATCATTTCCATGGTTTGTTTTTCTGTTTTCTACCATGAACTGGATGATAAAACTCTTCAGTGTGCTGCTTTTTAAAGGATCATTTTGTTTAGAGAGACTTTAAAATTCATTTTATTTGTTGTTTTCTTTTTTGGATATTTAAAATGTCTTCCAGTTTCAGTGTTAAATTCAAAGCCATCAATCTTTGACGGTGCATTTTTATGTTATTACCATTGTATTAGTTGAAAATCGTCCAAACAGCTTCATTACTCTGATCTACTGACATCAAGATTTAATATTCCCTTCTGGATTTCTGGTGTTCAGTTCATCCACTCATCTATGAGGATTGACCAGTTGCTGCTTCCGCCTGGAAACACAAAGCATCTAAACAATTCAATCTGCATTTTGTAAAAAAAGAAACTAAACGGAAAACAATCTCAATGGGGCTCAGTTCACCTGGAGGCCCAGCAGAGCTCAGTTCACCTGGACTCTGCTGGGACTCTGCATCCTTCAGCTGCACTCCTGAGAATAAAGGCTTTGGTGATTCCAGGTTGCCTGCTCTGCTGTGATCAGCATCTTTTTCCCTTCAAGCTGTTTGAACTTCCTGAAGCTGTCAGGGATGCACTCTCAAGGTCAACTGAATGAAATCCTTTGACAGCCACTAAACGGTTATGGCTGTTGGTATGAATGGTCAGCAGGTTTACTTTAATTCTTCTTAACAGTTAAAGCAAAGCTCCAGCTTCCTGAGTGAAACCTGTAGCAAAAAACATTTAAACTTGGAGGAAGAAAGTGTCTTCTCCTCAAAACAACAGAAGGTTATCTGCACAAATCTTTCAGAAAGTTTAGTGATGCTTGGTGTTGGGACACAGAAATGCAAATGAGGACATTTCTGCATATTTACAGCAAATTCCACTGCAAAAACACTAAAACTTACCGAGTAATTTGGTCTGGTATCTTCTCTGCTGAAAGAAGTTCTTGTTCCATTGGCAGATAAAGTAACTTATAAAATGGAAAGAATGTTAAATTATCTGCCAATGGAAATAGATATTTTTCATCAATATTGAGGAATTATTGATTTAAAACAAGCCTCCATAACCAGTTGAAACGTTACTTTTCTGTTAGTTTCGTCTTATTCCAAGGATATTTCCACTAGAAACTAATCAAAAATACTTGGTAAGGTTCTGGGTTTTGCAGTGCAGGCTGCTTGTTTTTTTCCATAAAAGATAAAACTGTAAATTTATTTTGTTGCATACAATTTAATATTTTCAATATATTTGAATCATTTTAAATGATAAGGGATTCAGTAATGTTCAGTATTTCTGAGCTTGTAGGGTAATCGTCTCTTTACTCTGAGAAAACGGAGGCCTGAGTTATTCTGCTGGACGGGTCAGGAATGGACCGGACTGGACTGGACGGGTTGGACGGGTCGGGACTGGACAGATCGGGACTGGACAGGACGGGTCGGGAACGGACTGGACGGGACGGGATTGGACAGGTCGGGACTGGACTGGACGGGATTGGACGGGTCGGGTCAGGACTGGACAGGTGAACGGGACCCGACCCAGTTAGACCAGTTACCCTGCAGGACAATGGACCAACGAGAGGAAAAGGCCAAAGTTCTCCATAGCTCTGGATTGTGCTGACAGTGAAACGTCTCCAAATGTCCGATGGGATCGTTCACAATATGAGCTAAAACCACCGTCATTAACACCGAGCTGGAAAACATCCCGCAGGAGCAACTTCACCTCCAACTCAACGAGCAATTTAGTGATTTTTTCCAGGATAGTGGAGGAGAAATATGGCAGCCCAGGTGGTTCAGGGATGACAACATTAAAATGTTGGCTCTGTGGCCAGAAAACTCCCAGACCTTCATCTAATGGAGAAATGTTGGAGAAAAAGATGCAGCTCTCAGAGCGCTGATGAAGCAGAAATGTGTCAAAATTGTTCTGAGTTTTGCCCGGAAGTTGATTTTCAGCCTGTCAGGATCAATTCTCGAAAACAACATTTGCATAAACTAGATATAATTTGCAATTCTTGAAAAAAAGATATTTGTGTTCATTTCTAAAGTTCATTGGTAGAGTGACTAAACATTATCCTCAAGTAAGAGCAGGAATACTTCAGAATAAAATGACTCAAGTAAAAAGGTTGCTCTAGTAACTAATTGAGTAAATGTAACTAGTTACTGGCTAACGTCTGGCAGGATGATGTAACTTACGGCTCCATTCAGCCAGAAGAGCTTTGACAACTTCAGCTATAGAGACAAATTCAACGCTTCTCCCAGTTCTCATCAGAAGAAAACATTCACAGCCTCTAAATATTCAGAATAAAGTTCAAAAGAATTGAAAAGACGACAAGCCAAACCGTTAACGAGCCTGGAAGAGAGGAACAGACAGAGATGCGTCCTTGTCCCAGTTTGCGACCTGCCTGTTAGCGGCTGCCTGCCAGGTTGGTGTGTCGCCTTGTTCAACGTTGCATCATCCTCTAACTTATGCGGTTTGGTGAATTTGAGACATTTTACAGCCTCTGCTCCTCACACTGCTAAGAAACAAATAGTTTATAGTCCAGGTTTGTGTGTCTGTCCTCTTAAAAGCATCAGAAACAGAGGAGAGAAGCACAGATGTTTTCCTGAATTACCTCCTCAGATTAAGAGTTTAGACGCCCTCTGGGTGAAGCACATCCAAATCTAAACTACCAGCCAATATCGATACATCTGGACGCTTAAATCATCCAGGTAAACATGCCTGAGCAGAACGAAACAGGTTACAAAAATCAACAAGTGTCTACAAGTTAATTGTAAAGTCAAGTAGATTAAAACATCTGCTGATCATATTTATTCTGCAGCTCTAAATAAAATGGAGTCTAATCCAGTGTTTTAAGAGCCACATTTACAGGTCAGAGTCAAGTGAAAAGCTGCAAAAATCACAGCGTTAAATAAGAGTAACTAGTCCCACCTGAACCTCGGCAGAGAGGCCAGGTGTGCATGCCGCATCAATATTTGACTCTTCACCTTTCATGTTAACATCTTCTTCATTATTTAACTTTCAAAATAAAATATTTCTGAAATTCTAATATTTAGGCTTTTGTTTCGTGGCCTGATGGAAACCAACATCTGCAAACTTCACAGTTCAGTTTTCAGACTCATTTCAGCTTTTTGAGTCGTTTCTAAAGTACTGGTTCACATGTTCACACTTTTCTCTGACCTGAAGAAACACGATAAAACATTTATTCATTAACTCTGTTAATATTCAGGATCTCTTTTTCATGCCCTGATTTTCTCCTAGCGGCTCGTTCCTCCTAGTCGACATGAGCAGGTGATGCAGCTGCCCAAACATCCATTTAAAACAGCCAAGAGGAGAGACTCTGACCCGAGTTGGACATGACTATATGAGCGTTTGGATGTTTCTGAAAAGGCACAGGAAGTAAAACTCTGGCTACTTTCCTTCCTCCATAATTCTCCACTATCAGAGTTTGTTGCCATGTTTGTTGCCCTGGCCTCCATTCAGCCGAGAAAAGGAAAACTTCTTTCATTAAATGCAACCTTATCAGTATTAGCACACCATCTGGAACAACTTTCTGATGATTTGCATAAAACAGATGTTTGCCCACAGAAAACAGGTCTGACTGCGTCTATTGGACAATGTTTCTCTTTCACAGTGAGGTTATCCAGCTGCCACTGATTTCATAGCTGTGCTCTCACCTTGATTGGTCGTTTCCATTTTATATTTATTTTCCAAGTCAAAATGCCTTTCATATCTCTTAGTGTTTCTTTCTTGTTCTGAAAGTACATTTTCAGAGCTGACAAAAGTGGTTGCTAGAGGGGATCTGCCAAGTATGATGAGGAAAATAATGGAAGCAAAGAACCTCAATGCAAGCAGACATTAAGCCAGAGCAGACACACACCCATACGAACGCACACTGGTTTGAAATTGAAGAAGGGTGTTAAAATCAGGAGGAGAGAGAGGAGACTGTTTCACTGCAGAGGGAAGACAAAGACCAAATCAATGGAGGCATGATAATAAATTATGTCCTCCTGGAAACGAGTTAAAGAAGAGAGATAAAAGCAGACCACATGCTGCGCCACTAACAGCCTGGAGGCTGCTGCCTGTGAATTATGGGTGCTGAAACACACTCGCTGCCCTAGGGGCCCATCGGCTGCAAACCAAAGAGGAGCGGGAAAAAATTGCAGCAAGAAAGTGTCTAAGAGATGAGGGGAGCAGAAAATAGATGTCAGAGAGGATAACGGGTCAAACCGGAGCCCCTGGAGGCGCAGAGGAGCGTGGATTTACATCTCGATGGCTAATTAGAGACATAACGATGAAATTAAAGTGGGGAAAATGAAAGACGGATAGATGGAGATAGAGGGATTTCTGCGGGTGAAATTATTCAGCGTGTGGGTAATTATGAAGGATATTAGATGTCTGGTCGGACGGCGAGTGTCACCAATCAGAAGTCATAACTTAATAATCCTAACATGATACTCTGGATGCACCGTCAGAGTTTAACAAGAGGATTTTTCCCCAGTGCAACATTACGTCCACTTAGCGGTTAGGAACACTCAGCCGAACTGAAGAGAGCGGAAATGACTCCGAGTCGTCCTCTTGCTCTCCCCAGGCTCCCTGCTGGGCCTTGGTTTAGGTTAGCCTTTAAACGGGCTCCTTCAGTCCGATGCCTGGACTAAATTTTCTAAATTATTCACAAATTGCCCGCCATAAAGAGGACAAGCAGCACACTAACGTTTGGACAAAACTCAAAAATAATATTTACAACTATAAGCCAAAATGCAGCAAAGTTCCAGGTTTTATACAACATTTCCAAAGGTTCTCATGCGAGTTAATACATATTTGTTATGCAGTTTCGATTCCATTTTTAAATTAAAAGGATATTCCTATCTGATTTTTTATTTTACTTCTAGGCAGCATGAACCAATCTTTTTACTGGCTAATCTTCTCTAAACCTGGAGAAACATCTCCAGAAAGAAAAGATGCTGTTTTTATTCATTCATTACTTTTTACAATATTTGTGCCATAAAAAGTGGAGTAGAGGTGAAAACACATCGAGCCAGAATGATCAGCTTTATGGAACAATCTTTAGCACCATATTCACACTCAGGAATCTTTCACTTCTTATTTACTCTGAAGAACAATAACTAAAACTGCATGTCTGGTAGAGGCTTACAGAGCTCCAGCGTCTGGGTGAGTGAAGCCAAACAGAATCATATCTATAACATCATAGAGTAGCAGATGGCCCTCAGCCTCCATGTCTCCTCTGAGAACTGCTCTTACGTTCCTTTGATGCACAGTGGAGCCGAAACGTTTCAGCGTGAAGACGTTCCCTCTGCTCGACTCCATCTCTGCTTCACTGCTGAGCCCAGGAATGTCCAGGGCTGCATCTGAAACTACACAAATCTGCAACGTCTAACTGCTAATCGTTCACTTCGCTCAAGCTGCCTCCTTAACTCTATTCTCCTTTTATTTTCCGTTTCTCCTACCTGCTGGGAATTAGCTGTTCCACAAAATAAATCATTTACAGATTAAACAGATAGCCACAGTTGCTATGGCAACCTACTGGGCATCTCTTACTATTGTATTCACATCACGGCAAGGTGACCACTGGCTTCGAGGCGATGCTTCTGTGTGCCTGTTCGGAGGAGACGCAGCATCGGCTCTCCGTTAAAACGCCGCAGTGGACGGTCAACCTACAGTTAGTAAAAACGACTTGTGATGAATCGGATTAAATCCTGATTGCAATGTTCAACAGTAATTTTATGTTTTCCTGCTTTTTTCCACACTTGTTTGTGTGATCAGTAGTATGTTTCCGTTCTGAAGCTTTTCTGTCACATATTCTGCTGCAAAGCAGTTTATGCAAATACAAATGTGACAGGAATTAATAAATGACAGTATTTCTTAACCTCATGTTACACTATGCAAACGCTCCGTCTGTTCGGATGAATTTTCACTCGCTGAACGCCACAGTGTCTAAATAATTCAGATAATTACATCAGGACTGATGGTCATCAGTGAAGGCAGTTGTGCATCATCAGAATACATTTATTTATTCCTTATGCATTAAAGGATTATCACTGAATATTGCAATGACTAAAGCAACATTAACTTTTTCTTTTCCTCTGCCTTGGTCCTGGGTTCATTAAGATAATATAATGAGAGTCTCTAAGGACAGTTAAAGTCCATCCAAGTGTCAAAATTTATTCAAGCAGAGCTTTTAATGCCTTGCACTTGAAATATTATAGTCTAGCAAATATTGTGTTAAAACAGCCCATAAATCTGGCAGTACATAAAACGGAAAACTTCCCAAAGGGTTCCAGGGTTTCTACAGATCTAGTGAGATTCACTACAAATAAAAGACGACGTTAAGAATTTATTCACTTACTTTATAATTTAAGTAAAACAATTTAATAACCTTTGACATGTTTCCAAGCAAATCCCAATTAATTTTTCATTTCCAAATCAAATGACAGACAAAGTAACAAGAACGTTTTAACTGTATTGTCCTTAAGACAACCTCCGGTGTAGCTTTGGTTTGCAGCCTCGTGTGGGAGGTTAAATTCCTCCTGACAGTTTTCTGCTGCCTTGCATCATGGGGCTTATAGTTTTGTTACAGCATTAAGTCAGAACTCATTTAAAGCTTGCAGCTCATTAAAAAAAAAAAAAAAAAGATAAGAAGCAATGAATATATCAACTTACAAATTTAAGACAAAGTCAGGACCTACAGCAGTTCGGTAAATCTGGGTCTGTTTGAGACTTTTAGGGCTTGTGAGATTATTGGATATCAGGAAACTAAAAGCCTTCCAGAAACCCTTTCAGGTCCTTTCTGCCCTGTAAGCCTATCGATGGCTCCTATATTTCACATTACATTTCCTTTCACTCACAACACGTATTGATCTGAGTAAACAAGCAGAGGCGCGGATGTTTTTCATGTTCTTATGGAGAGTCTGCTCTATTCTTTGTGTTTGCAGAATTTAAATGTTGTATCACTAATCTGAGTTCATATTAACACGACTGTAGTGGCAGAAAATATCATCTTTCTCCATGTTTGAGCTCATTAAACATGTGTTATACTATTAAGGGTCTAATTAAAGTACTGCAGTAAAATCTCATATGTCACCACAGCAACTGGCTCTGCTTCATAAGAGGTTAATAACCTCATCTGCATGCGGCACAGAAAGTTCTTCTGGAGTTGGAGATTCCTCACAAGCATTAATGACATTAAGCTTACAATCATTACAGTGAGATAAAAAAGATAAATACTGAAGTACACCTCTTTCAGTTTAATTTATGGGTGAAGTTTGAGAAGCAAAGTTATGATTTTTTTGATTTTGATCATCTGGTTTCTAGCACAAATTGGCACAAAGCTGCTAGTCAGTCAAAAGCCATCTTATTTTGGTGGACCATTTACTTAAAGTCTAATATCAGCAAACTGCATTTTAAAGCCGTTGCATAAAGAATGAGAAACAAAACGTTGCAGTGGAACAGAACCGTCCAATATGGCTGCCTCTGAAATGAGCTACATGTAAACAACCATTTGTTTACTGTGATGCAGCTCAAAGTGCGACGCTACAGCTAGCTCACCAAAGGATTGTGTTTAAAAATAATGAAGAGAAAGTGGCTTAAAACTGGGTCATTAAAAACAGAACCTGACGATACCGGTGGAAAGAACATTATTAAGGTACATATTAAACCAGAGGCATGTAGGTCCAGGTCTGCGGCTCTGCAGTGAGCAGCGCTGCACCTTAACAACGGTCCTGACTGAGACGGTTTGAGAAACACTGACTTATATCTTTATAGCTTCACTCCTAAAAGGCAAACTTTGCTTTCAGTGGTCAGTGAATACAGCCAGAGATATCCAGTAAAATCCAAACATGTTTCTCCTTAATGCTGTTCTGAAAGTTAAACTGCTGCTGACCTTAAAACAATCCACAGCGTCCTCCAGGAAACTCAGAGAGCTTCAGACGATTCTGATCAGGGAGCAAAACACCAGCGGATCACACAAGAAATGTAATTTTTTAAATAACACGAAGCTGCAGAGCCTGAGCCAGAAAGTAAGTCTGTCTTGGATTAAAGCCTTTACAGCCCCTCACCTGTTAGTGCAGCTCTGGACAATGGGTAATTACCCAGGAACAGAGATGACACTTGGACGGCACCGAAGCCCCATATTCACACTGGCAATTAGATGTTAGGGTCCAGTGAGCGGTAATGAGGCATCAGACACAGGCGAGGTGGAGTGGTGTGGTAATGATTTAAAATGAGAAGAATTAAAAGAAGAGAACAGGATTCTCAGGGAAATAAATCAGAATTGTGTGTAAAGGTTGAAGGCATATTAAAGTACAACAGATAAGAAAAGGGTGATGATAGCAAACAATGGAAGGTGCAGAACATGTCCATTTCAAAGTGACTTTGCGGCTGACGGCTTCGCTGGAGGTCGCCACCCGCTCGGCTGTCAGAGAACAACAGGCGCCTCTTGTAAAAGTGATATCTGATCTCAGCCACATCATTTCAGCAGATTAAAGGCAAACCTGAGCAACATAAAGGATCAAACCCTGGCAGGTGCAGCTGGGCGGCAACAAAAGACATTATCTGGCATCGCAGGTATGTAAATGTACAACATGGAGGCAGAGTTGGAAGAATAATCATTCTGAGACACAAAGCGATGCTCACCGACTGACCACTTAACCGGATGCAACACAAAGCAAATCAATCGAACCAATGGCAGAGACTCAATCCGCAAGTCACTTGGAGAAGAGAAGAGGACCTTCTAAAGTTAAAGCGGAGCATTGGGAAGGAGAAATGGAGGTTTGAGTCACTTTGAAAGGCTGATCTTGATACTCTGAGGTGTCCAAAGTGCGGTTCAGGGGCCACTTGTGGCCATCCAACACTTTTTGTAATTTTTTTAAAGGATGATATTTTTCATGATTCAAATATGAACTAAACGCAGATCATTTTTGTTGAGTTAGCGTTTTATTTTTATTATTATTGTGTTAGTCGTGCCATGAACATCCAGCTTGTTTTTACACATGAACAGACAGAAACCCGTTTGTTGCTTTTGGCTAAATACAGCAAAGGTTCAACGAGAAAATTATTACTGTTGTTGGTGCGAATAAACCAAAAACATTTTGAAGAAAATAAGTTCAAAAGGTGAAAGAACTGTAAACATTCAGGTGAATCTAAAATATTACATGTATTATTTAATATTGTGATGGTAAAAGAAAATTTACAATAATATTTCTGTGTTTTTTTAATGGCTGGAAAACATAAAACTTTGGCCCCTGAACGCTTTCAGTTCGGCCCTCGGTGTAAAAAGCTCTGGGCGCCTCTGGTTCACCGACTCTGGGCTTTTCAGTTTCTGTCATGTTTACTGGGAAAGAGTCAATCAAATGTCATGAAGAAGCATTTTACCAACCAATAACTCGTCTCAGAAATTATCACGATAAACGATAATATTTTGAGACCATTTCCAAGTAACATTAAGCAAGAACACATTCTCAAAGATCAATAAACTTAAATAAAACTGGAAGACATTTTAATATCCAAAATTAATAAACAACAAATGAAATTAATTATAAAGTCTGTGCAAATAAAATCATCTTTCAAAAAAGGATGATTTGAGACAAAAACACCAGACTGAAGGCTTTTATCATCCTGTTTCCGGTTAAATATTAAATATATTAAATTTATATTAAGCAAACTGGTTTATAAATGTTGCAGTCTTATTCTTTTACACAACTAAAATTGTGTTTTTATCAAATTTGGATAAATTGACTCAAGCTGAATGAGTTATGTACGCATAGAAACCTCTGGAGTTAAATGAAAACTTGTTTTTGTTTATCTGCTCCTTTAATTAAAACCCTTGAAGCTGCTCTTCTACTTGCCGATTGTTTCTTTGCAATTAGATATCCAGACAAAGTGGTTGCAGTCCTTCCCGTTTGTTTCTTATAATCATTAAGTTCCCTCTTGTGAACGTAAAACCAAATTACTTAGAAATGCGAGACTTCGTGACATGAAGCCAAATCCTCCCATAAACTATTCCACATAAGCATCAGGACACGTAAACCTGAAACCGGCTGCTTCTCTCACCAGGCGACAGCATTTCATTCCCCATCACACTTTTCACCATTTCTTCTTCTATTGCTTCAGATATGCAGCACCGACACTCGTCCAAGGCTTCCCTCATATCCTGCTCATCCAGTTCAGCTCCTTGTCTTCGCATCGTCATCCTCCCTCTTGGTGTCTTCTTTACTTCTTGATAAATTAGTAAGAGCTGCTGAGTGGTACTGCAGCGCTGCTCGGGATCCTTATAATTACACTCCTTACTGGAGTCGTGGAAAGGAAATGCAGCAGAGGATTAGCTGGGAAAGGAGTAGCAGGACCAAACAATAAGGATTAAATTACAAACATTTGTCCTCTTTACTAAGAACAGTCAGTTTCTACTGAAGATGTTTAAAACAGTGAATCTCAAAATGGACTTATTGGATGTTCAGTTAAAGAAAAAGCTTTTAAAACATGATTGAAGTTCAGACTTTAAGAAGAATGTTGACCTGTGTGCATGTTTAGGGGTTCTTCTCCCAAAAGGATGTAAGCTAACGTTGTTATTAGACTCAGTTTGCCTCTTTGCGTCGCCACAGCAGCGCCAAAGCGTTTTTAGACGACCAGGTTTTGTTTTCACAGAATTAACTGGAACAGCGCCGACATGTTACAAGCTGAATTATCAACAAGTCATATTAAAACGTATAATAAGCATGCTAGTGTTAGCATATCTCTTTACGTAAACAAATGCCCATATATTTTGGTGCCATCAGATCATCAGCTGTTCTTAGCCGAGTTAATTTTGTGTGAGCAGCAATAACACTCATTCAGCCCAGAGCTGTTTTTATTTCTGTGGATCATTGGTAAGTAAAGGGCTGATCATTTTGAGAACATGATATCCTCAGTTATTGTTTCTCTGTGTTGTTCCTGCTGTAAAGGTTTGAATTAATGGTAAAGATTTACAGACGCGGCTCCAGCAGGCAGCACGGAGCTTCATCCTGCTGCCCCAGCGGGGCTGGAGGGTTTCCACTGCTCTCCATGTTCCCGTCTTTAAGCCAGCTGCACCACATTCTCAACATGATCACACGCTGGGGCCCCTAATTTCTCAGTGGAAAATTAAAGCGCAACAGTGCTGCTGTGCATCAATCCTCCTGTGATGGAAAGTTCCCTTCTGGCATGCTGATCTGACAAATGCAACAGCTGCAGTGACAAAACCAGCAAACAAATGTCCTCCCTGATTATCTGCAGAGGCTCTGAACAGATATCTGAACTATCAGGCCGGCAGTTCGGATAAAAACATCACAGCGGGAAATAAAAACGATTAGATATTTTCACAAACAAAACAAGTTTTATGTGAAGTTGTATTCATCCTTATTGTACTTATGAGTAGAAATATAGAAACATATGTTGACTCAAGCAAAAGCGAGAAGTATCCGTCCAAGAGTTTGGTAAAAGGTCTATTCAAGTACCGAGGAACTGACCAAATTATTAAACATTTAAAGTTTCATTACCAACTGGACCAGGATATAAAAATAAGTTGCAATTTTGGCATTTTAAGGACCAAAATGACATTTTATGAGTAACAAAAAATAAAAATGTTTCAAAATCTGTTTTTTTTTTCCAATAAAAACTTGAGGGACGTTTTCAGAAGCTGCAGGTGAGTCTGAGTTCAGTGAACTTCTGGTTAAAACGTGTTTGTTTTTCAAGTAGAAAATATAGACATTTTATCCAAGTAAAAATTCAATATAGTAAATGTAACTGGTTACCATCCAGCTCTGTCACTCAGAGGATGACAAGCAGAAGATTCTCACGCTGGATGCGACCAAATGTTTTTCTAATGGGTCATAAAACTAAAACAGAACAACACCAACAGACTCGGTGGTGGCAGCATCATGCTGTGGATGAACATCTCTCCACTTGCACAGTAAAGTTGATCAGCGAAACAGAAGTGATTCCTAGCCAGCGCTGATGGTTAAAGATGTGGATCATTGACTGCAGCTTCTGTAGGGATTCATTCAAAAGTTCATTGTTTATCATTTTCAGCCATGTTTGCTTTCTGATTTACCACATCCGGCTTTTTCTGCTGCAGAATTATGAGGCGAGAGAAATGCAACAAAATCTTTCAAATGCAAAAACTTTGGAAACAATTTGATACATATCCAAATAATAAGAGACCACTGAACCCCATTGAAAACCTGCTGGTTGTTTCTGAACTCTTCCTGAGTTAAAACATTAAAATGATTATTTCTAAATGAATATCAAATTATTTTCTCTGCATTATTTGAGGTCTGAAAGCTCTGCCCTGCTGTCAGTCGTTCATAGAACAACAGAACAAAGTTCACTTTACTCAAACTTACACCTATAACTCGTCAAATCAGATTATTTTAAGTATCTTCATCTTTCCAGAGCTGTAGACGTGATCAGACGTCAGAATTGGGTGAAAGTTTGGATGGTCTGAGATATGGAGTTTGGTCACAATGTGAACAAAGTGTTAGAAATGATCCGTTCCTGAATCTGTTTTAGTTTGTGGTTTAGAAATGACTTTCACAGAAGTTTTGCTGATTTAATTGAACTAATTGTTCATCAGCAGCCAGTATTTTCACTGTGAGAATCTCATGTCTGCCAGTTGAATCGTTTTCCAATGAACTGGACATAACAAGCAGATAAAGCACTTCTGCATTGTAGCACGTTTCCATTAGGGAGCTCTGACCTTGAGAGAACATATATGTATGTTTATATACATATTACACCTGTAGGCCATAGAGCTCTCTCACTAATCCCTCTCACTTATCGACTCCACTGTTAATGCTCTGCTGCCTTCAGCTGTGCCGTTAATGCGATCCGATAGCAGCGGTCATGTCCGGGAGGCAGATTCCTGCACATTTGCTATTGTGTAATTACAGGGTTTTGATTCTGATACAAAGGGCATCGCCTCCTCCGCAATAATGACAATGTAATGAATATTAGGAAACACAAGCCTGTGAACCTGCGAACCATTAGGGAACTGCAGCGCTCATTCAAAGCCATTACGTTGTTATCTCTGTCCTGCAATAAGCTCCAAAAGAATGGGAATTATTGTGTTGCACAGAGCCGTCGCTCTTTTCTCAGGCTTTATTGAGCAAACCTGCAGAATTATTGGTGCAAAAAGCTCCAGAGGAAACAGTGAAAACATTCCCCTCCAGCCCGGCTCTTCCTACCTCCAGAAAACCCGACTTCAGGCTCAACAGCTTCCCAGGGGTTTGTGATAACCTGGCATCATGAACTCATGCCTACTTATCAAAGGGATCATTACAGGATTTACAATCATTATATGGCTGCATTTTCTGATTCAATTAGACACACAATTGTAAATCTGATTGCTCTGATTGCTTTCTGCAGTTAATTATCTGTAATCTCTGTGGATAAATCAGGTAAAGCTGCAGTGTTTAGGAAGGGAAAAGGTGTTGAAGCACTTCAGTTCAGCAGACAGGAGAAAACATGACAGAATAAGGAGCAGTGGATCGATAGGAATGCAATCAGGACTATTCTCTAACCATATTTTCTAATCAACTTGTTGCAAAAAAGAAAAAATATATAACAAGATTCATGTGGCAAGGCAGCAAAACGCTGCGATGTGCTTGTCAAGATTTATGCGTTCGATTACTGGAGTTTTACAGGACAGGAGGAAATGACAGAACAAGACGGCAGACAAGAATAGATACAGTAGCTTAACAATCTATTTATGACGCTTTTACTTTTCCACATGTTGTCCCAGTGGCGCCACAGACTGCAGGGTTTACTGGGCTGTTTGTGACCAACAGAGAAGAGAAACAAATGAGGCAAGATTTAGATTCATTTTATTGTTTTAATAAATAAAACAGATCTAGTGGATCCAAATTCAGAAGTAGTTAGTAAATACATTTAATCATCATTTAATTTCATAACTTTGCTCTAAGGGAAACTGGATCAGGTTTTATTAAAGTTTATACCAACTTTGTCTGGAATAATATTTTTGATAAAGACACTAAACAGTCTACAGTTTTATTACTGTAAAATAAATATTTATCAAAGTCTATTGTTACAAGTAATAGTGGATCATTTTAAAAGATCTGCAACATTTAAAATCCCTGAAAGTTGTTTTTAGTTTCCGTCTGGTTCAGGCGCCTGAACCCAAATCCTTCCTGACGGGTCACATAAACATTTCAACGTTTTACGGGTAAATTTTGGTTTGTAACCTGGTACATGGGGTCAAAGTTCAAACTGTATGAACATTTCCTAAAGTTTACATGTCAGTTAAAAGACTTTAAAATGTCACCAAGGGCTGTGGGGAACCAGCTCACCTGAAATCAGACATTTGGCTTGAAATATAATAAACCATGAAAATAATAAACCATCATTTAGATGCATAATCTGCATGTTTCTTTCCAAGTTTAAATCTGGAACCGTCAATTTCCTCCCTGCTGAGACCACCTGCGATTTCTGGCTCTGCTGTTTCCCAGATCATTCACTGGATACAGAACTGAGATTATTCCAAGACACACACACACCCACACACACACCCACGCACCCCCACCCCGACACGCGCACACACACACCCCCGACACGCGCACACACACCCACACACACCCCGACACGCACCCACACGCACGCACCCCCACACCCCGCTCACAATCATGATAAATTACACAATTTAAAACATCCACATTCCCTAAAATACCAGATGTGCCACTCATACATAACGACTCCCTGTGGTGCCTTCTCACCGCCCAACACTTAACCTTGAGCTTTAACTGATCAATATCTTGTTATTGGTCCCTGCCCACCTCTTCAGCTGCTTGTCAAACATAAAATGCTTTGACAAACTCAGCCTAATACCCTGTGGGCGAATCTGCAGGTGGATAAATACAGTCAGCTTCCTGCCCATCTGGACAGTCGCAGCCAGCGGCGGGACGTTTCCTCTGGCTGGAGGCTGAATTAGCGGCTGAGCTTAATAAACGCTTAATAAACCGTCACCAGGTGAAATTAAAGGCTCACAAATGGCCGACTGTTTGCTGCTGTCCTCGCAAACTTTCCATCACCTTGCAGGACCTGACCTCTTCTACTCATGTCTCAGGTGACGTTTGGAGGAGGGGCGGCAGTTTTTAAATCGCAACGTGGTTCCCATGGCGACCAGAAAATGTTCAGGTTGGATTTCAGTGGCGTATCTGAGAGGATGGTGATCATGGTCCTGATAAGGCGGAAGCTCTTAGCTTCAGACGCTCTAGTCAGGCTGCGGCCGCATGGCGACCGCGCAATCATCATTGATCTGTCGCTTTGGTCCTGACTGATGCAACGGAGAGGAAGCGACGCTGGCCCTTTAATCGGTGCAAACGGACAGTTTTTGTTTCCAGCTATAAGCTGGACTGCAGGACGCAATTCAAAGTGTGTTTTATATAAACCAGATGCACGAAGATGGTGAAACTTTAATCTTCACGGAATGATATGGAATTAGGTTATCGATAAAACATTAAACAATCTGATGACAAAATACGATGCTGTGACTGCTGACAGTGTGTTTCTATGACATAAAGGGCTGTGAAATGCCTTATTGCTGAAATGATTGCTTGATTGCTAAGTTGGAGAAACCAGATGTGATTTCTTGGTTCTTTAAATTGTCAAAAAGCAAAGAACAAGATTTTCAGCAGATAACAGGAAGAGATACGATTTTATATTTGTCTGTCTTTGTTTATAATGTTTTTTTTATTATTTCACATAATTTCTTTTAAACATAAATTATTTTTGTATTTTTTATGTGAATTTTATTTTGAACTGAGAAATTAAAAACAGGTCAAAGCTTTACGCCAACACTTTGGTCACAGAACACAGACTGGTGCAAATAGCAAACAAAAACATTTAGATCTCTGAAAGAGAAACTTACGGAAAGCTGTGTAGAACTCATGGAGGCTCAGATGTCCGTCGTTGTTGTAGTCGTCGTACCGCAGCAGGTCCTGCATGGTGCACTGCAACAGGCTGCTCTCCACCTGCTCCCTCATCGGTACCTGCAGACGGATCGCGTCAGTGAACTGAAACGTCTCAGAAGTATGACGTCTTTTTCCTGTTGCTGCAAATATTCCCAATTTAATTATGAAAAGCTTAAGAAAATAAACTCGCATGTTAAGGACGATATGTCAAATGAAAAATACATATTTCTATTCACAGGTCACACTATTCAGTTAGACGGTTGACCTGATTGTTATTTCACTGTTTAAAGTGAAGAATGTCGAGGAGAACGTCTCCAAACTGCTGCAGCTGTTTGGAGACGTTTTTTCCAGACCGTTTAAATGTACCTGAACGCCTCACAAAACACGTCTGCAGTGTTGCTGGTTAGAGTCAAGAGCCTCCAACTTCACACAGCGTGTAATTTCCTTCCTCAGCGTCTCAGTGTCAGATGAACTTTAACCTCCGTGATGATTCCCTGGTTTCAGCCCAGAGAATCATATATAGATCATCAATGACCTCGGCTTTAAGGTCAGTGGAACATTAACTATTTAACCATATATATGTTTAGATTGATGTTAAGGATTTATTTAGTTCTCTGCCTTATGAAGATTATGCAATGAAACATTTTAAATGTTAATATACTGGTTTAATTTAAGAAACTGTTCATCGGTGGCCAGCATGAAGTATGGAGTTCCACAAGGCTCGAGTCTCGTTCCCACACAGTTCAAACTCAACAAGGTGCCAAACTGATAAAACTGTTTAAACAAAATTCACTTTGGATCAAGCACTGAGAGGACTCTAGAGTATGGATCTGAGCTACGGCATCAGGTTCAGATCACAGTAAATATTGTGATGGTTGGCCGTAACGATATATGTATCGCAAAATGATTTGCATAAATCTTACAGTAGAAATGAAAAAAGTCACAGTGGAATATATATATCTGTTTGCGTTAAAACTCATTTATCTTTCTTTCTCTGTCATTTGCTTGTAATGTTTAACTGTTTTGCTTTATGTCCATCACTGCCAGGCCTCCATTAAACTCTCATTTGAAGGGGCTTGCACCGTCCTGCCCTCATGCCGCAGTCCCACTCTAGAGTAAAAAACTAGATCAGATTCACGTTTTAAGTTTCACAGAATGCATCATAAAAACATGACCACAGGCTGTTTTCATGGCTGATTATTGCACTACTTTGCTTTTTAACAAATACGTTGCAAATACACGAGGACAGCAAGCTTACATCACACAGAAATCATAAAAACATGTTGCTTATTTTCAAAGCCGGTGAAGGACAATGGCTGTGAATAACAGGGAGCTTCAAAATGAAACATTAAGACGAACACAAAAACTATAGCTACATAACAGAATTACCAATCCTAACAAGCCTGCCAAAACACAAACAAATAATTCAAGAGGCAAAGAGTTTCCCATTGCCCTATTTGCAAACTCTATAGAAAAACCTCAAAAGCATCCAATACAGCGAGAGAATATTACAGCCTAAGAAGCATTTTGCATGAAGAATGAGCAAAATCCCCCAAAGAAGAAGCAAAAGCCTCTTAGCTGCTGCTGCAGAGTTTAAAGGCCATGAAACATGCAAAGCAGATTGTTAGAGTGCAGATGCTGCAAAGAGCTGATGGATTTTTGTTTCTTTTGGTAGCTTGAACGCATAGATTTATCTAGATTGAATTAGTAGATTTAATTTTATGATTTATAGAAATTAGATCCTGAGAAGAGCAGTGATAAAGAATGTGAAGGTTTTGCCAGGAGAGCTGCATCATGTGTCTGATTCCTGGTCTGCAACTCGTCTTCACAGTAATCTCCTTTTAAATGGTTTATATGGACACGCACATGTGACATGGCAGATTAAAGGATGTGAAACTTTTTATCCACCCGCAGCCGACTGCAGCCATGTGTTTGCTGTCACAGGGTGCTCTGCCCTGGGGCGCCTGAATAAAACATCCTCAGCCCCTCAGTAGAAGGACTTCACCAGCCAACATTATCTGTGACAAAAGGCAGATCGCCGAGTGAAGATGCTGCGGACGGATGACTGCGCTTCCACTTTGATCCGGAGAGCCGTCATCGATGCAAAGCAGAACTCATGAATTCCTACATGATAAGAATGTCTTATCAAGGGATTTCTCTGCCTTATTAAATCTTTTAATACAGCGCTGACATAAAGGGGGAAGTTGCTTAACTTTTTATTTTCTCCTATTGTAAAAACTGAATAAAACTTGTTGGAATTTCACACAATCATCCAACAAAAGACCAGCTTTCTGTTCAGCTTCTTATGAGATTATTATGAAGCAACGTTTGCATTTATGCTACACAAACAAAGAGAGATTAATGGAGATTTCCACTTCCTGGTCGCCGACGACGCTCAATTACTGACCAGAAAAATCTGTTTAATGGCTCATATCTAATTAAACACACAAGTTTTTAAATAAATGCATCCCTTTTGTTAAAAATGTAGTAAAAAAACCTTCTTGATACTTTATAACACAACACTATCTAATATATACTAACCCTAACCCTAACTGACTCGCATATGAAAACATTTTTAAAAGTGTACTAATTTGGATCAAGCCAGTTTTCAGTAATCAAACATTTACTTTTAGGAGTATTTGACTTTTACTTGAGTCATTTTACTGTGAAGCATTTCTGCTCTTCAGTCAAATTTCTGGATTTTTTACCCTCTGAATGAAAATCTAACATGTTTTAACCAAAGATTCTCCAGACAGAAACCGGCCTGCAGTTTGTTAAAGTGTCAGGAGGAAGTGACACGTTAAAGAAACTGATTCAGAAACATTTTATGTTGCCTGATGTTTTTGTTACTTATATGAATTATTGTAATTTTGGTCCTTAAAATACCAAAATTTGAACTGAGCTTCATATTCTGGATGTACTTTTACTCAGTTCTTGAGTTGCTTTTTACCAGATACTTTTTTGCTTTCTTGAGTGAAAACATGTTGAAGCAGTTGCCGCCCGAGTTGCCGCCCGAGTTGCTGCTCGTACTTTTTGGACGCTCTGAATAAAAGTCACCTTCTCCAATTCGTCGCTGATCAGCCGGCCGTCTCCGTTCCCATCCAGGTATTTAAACATGGCGTCCACCAGCGCCCTCTTCTCCTCCATGTCACGCTGCCGGCTCCGCTCGCCGCTCCCCACCGCCCTGGGTTGCATTTCCAGGAGCGTGCTCTTCAGCTTGTTGTACTCTGACATGGTGCATGCGCTGCCTGCAGGGGTAAACACACAGACAGGGATAAAAAGACATTTAAATAATCTCAATTATACAAGCCTTTGGATTGTAGCTGTAAATTGGATTTAATGTGTTTAATAGTGGGAGCAGAGGAAGAAAGGGTTAGAGGGAACGACAATGTGTGTATCTGCACAGGCTTGTGTGTCCTTGAGACCTCATCTAAGGAGATGAAGCTCATATTTGCACGGTTTGTTCAGAGCCTTTTGGTTTCTGAGCTTCTAA
Source organism: Phalloptychus januarius (assembly GCA_902982915.1). NCBI lineage: Eukaryota > Metazoa > Chordata > Actinopteri > Cyprinodontiformes > Poeciliidae > Phalloptychus > Phalloptychus januarius. Next base: position 16,344,814 of record CADWAE010000475.1, read on the forward strand.
ATAATTACATATAATCCCTGAATTCAGATTACAGACAAAGGTAAATATTCTCATTCAGTGCCTCTGGAGCGACACGTCACATTGTTGTCTGGATGTTGTGGCTCTGAAGCGCAAGTGTAAAACGATACTGGTTGCTGTGGCGACGCAGGGCCGAAGCATGACCCACATATGGAGGCCTTGTGGCGGTGGTCGCAGGTTCGATTCCCGGCCTGGAGACATTTGCCACACATCTCTCTCAGTACCCTGTTTCCTGTCAGACTAATAAAGGACAGCAGAGCAAAAAAACCTCTAAGAAAAAGAAAGAGTGTAAACAATATTGTTTTCTTATTTACATTTGTCCAGAGTCCCAAAAATAACCATGTGTTTATTTTTTACTCTTCTAAGTCAAAGTTTATCCAAAAAGTTGTAAGGAGGAAAAGACCAAGCATGAAAAATATGAAGAAGGAAGAATGTTTCCTTTCAGCGTGGATGAAGCTGCTGGTCATAGTTTATAGGAAACCAGAGGAGTTTAATGATGTCCAGTAAAAGTCACATTTTACATTGATGCCAGATCTGAAATAAACAAATTAAGACTAAAACCTGAGCTGCTTAAAATATAATATTTATAATAAAATGAGTGAAAGTTTCAGTCACTAAACGTTAAAAGGTGGTAAAAACAAATCGCATCTAAAAGACAAATAGTTTTATTTCAGCTGAACGAGGTAAAGCAATGAAATTATGTTTTATGTCAAATTCACTTTTTGTAGAAATCCTTGAATCTCCATGGCAACCATAAACGCCGGATCACATAAAGAACCGTCCGTTTCCTCAAAGCTCCTGCCTGGAGCTGCAGTCCCACTTTACCCCCACGCCGCTCCTGGAAACACGGTGATGCTAATGCTTATCCATCCACTTAATAAATCAAGTAAAAATGTTATTTAATGCTTTAGCAAAAGGAAGGGCTACAGTTTTTCAACTTTCGCTACAGTAATACGTTCACTTTTTCAGAGAATTCATAAATATGTAGAGGATAAATAGTTTCCTTAATGTCCTCAGCAGAGCAGACCTCGCTCTGTTGCTGCAGCTGCAGGAGTTCAGCGACGCTCAGTGACCACAGGATGAAAACAGAAGGCCTCTTGTACCTGCTAATGAATTACTTACAGTCACATTACAGAGAGAGCAAACAAGGTTTTAGGGAGGACTTCTAATTTGTAGTACTCAGATTTACCAATCAACTACATCCATCAAAGTGTTTTGCTAAATGTTGGTCAATTTAAAAAGGTCATCAGTACAATAAATCACATTAAAGGCTGTATATTTCCTCCTCCACTGAGAAGTGAGACACAAATGACACTGTCGACCCTCCTAAGACTCTGAAAGCCATGCAGCAGAGACAATGCGCATTCTTCCCTGCAAGCAGGCAGTCACGTCAAGGTCTTTGCTAAATCCATGCTCAATGTTATTCCTGCGAGGCGAATGAGGCGTGAGAAGGCTCAGATATTAGGGATCATCACCTGACCGTCATCTCTGTCCTCGCACCGCAGGGACAGAAATAAATTCACCTCCATGCCAATTTAGATCTTGTCATAGACGGCAGGAATTACGCTCTCCTTGCCCCGATCTCACCGCGCTGCCTCACAATCCGTGCAGCAGAAACCAAGGGCATCTGTGAGAAAACTGTTTACTAAATATTTAACATACATTCTGCTGCACCAATATTTGAAGGCTGAAACAGAAGCAGAGCTGAGTGCTGCAGAGAGTCATGTCTGCTCTGTAAACCTCATGTCCTTTGACTCGGGTTTCTCATTCTGCTGAGCGCAGCAGCTGAAGACCTGGCAGAGAAATATCCGTCTGCTTTACGCAGGATCCGCCTCTTGCTGCTGCTTTATTGCTCAGGAGGGACCTGGACTCTCTTTACAGCCTGTTTGAAATATTAGCTATTTAAGTGAGCGTGCTTCCCTGCAACGTTCTCCAAACTTAAACCTGAGAGGAGCCAAGCAGAGAGAAACATGGGAAGTAGGAGGAAACTACAGGTAAAGTCCAGAAGTCACAGCAGGAGTCCTGCAGCGCTGGACAGGCAGGAAGCTCAAAGCACACGCCAACTTCAGCAGCAAGCAGACGGCAGCTGCATTTTCTCAAAGCATTTCAATTTAATCTCAGTTTTTCGATAGCAGGTCTTCATGAGTCAACAACTCAACAACCGTTAAAATGTAGACGGGTCTAAAAAACTCACCTTCTCATCTGGGGATTTATAATAATGTGGCACTTTAATATTGGAAGAATTTTTTTTATAAAACTCCACTCTGACTTCATATTTAGTGAATAAGTTGTTTCATTTCTAGGCAGGCATAAACTGCACCTCAGTGTAATGCCTGATGAAATATTCATGATCAATTTGCTTAAAGGTCAGTTTTTAAAAACTAAAGAATAAAGTCATGAATCAATAAATAACCATTGAACTGATCCAGGTTCAGTGGGACTGAGGAACTCGACTCACTAGCAATTATCCATCAATATGTGATTCATGCCAGTCAAATTTTGCTCTACTGAAAAAAACATCAAATTAATGTTAGTGGAAAAATAGGTCAATGTTGCCACACGTCTAACAGAAGTAAATTAGTGTATAATAAACAAGTCAGTATTTCCTGGGCACTGGAAAGCATCAATCCTCCATGTGATGAAACCTCCCACAATGCCCTGCAGCATGTAAAAGTGCTCTGCGTTAAATGTATGTGTGCCTGACCTCCTCTGGCTGAGATGATGGGATTATTTACTGCCATGCTGCCTGTATGTTAGTGAGATGCAACAGTGATGGACCTCCCTTCCAGATAATTCTGGATATGATGGACACTTTCTGCTCCCGAGGGCAGCTGGGTCTGAGGGAGCACAGCCAATCTGGGAAGGGTTAGGGTTAGGGGTTAGGGTACACAGAAGAACCACATACTGCATAATCGCAGATGGCAGCTGTTTAAATCGGCTTACTGTGAGATTCATACAGAACTTCTGCTGTCACAGAAACTACTTCAACTTTAAACATGCCTCTTGTTGCTTTTTCTAAATGTTCTTATTTCAAGCAGAGAATGTGAAAGGTTCACCTACTGATGTCACTCAGGCCTGTCGCAATCAGCTACAAATCAGTTAAGATAAATTAAAACAAACTCAGTAATTTCCATTTGCATGATTTATCATTTTTCTCCTTTCTATTTCTACCACAAACTGGATGATAAAAGAATCTGTGCATAAATTTGTTGTATTAAATGCTTGTTGGAGCTTGAGGAATGCATTCTCCCATTATTATAGATATGACCTGAAAATGGTCTCAAAACAACATCATCTATCATGATCACTTCTGGGACAATTTATTGTCCACAAAAACCTGTTGACAGGCCGAAGGTCACTAGGTCACCGGAGGGATGGGAGTGTTGAACAGATAGCGTCTCCATGGTTACCATAATGTGATATTTGGTATCTTTCTCAGCATATTCACTTATAAACTAAATGAATATTAATATCTTACCTTGTAAAAAATGTTCGCTGCAAATCTGCGATTACACCAAGAGCTGCCAGTCATGATTGACGGCTGCCATAACTTTCCTCACTAGAAATTATGAAATAGAGACTAATGTGGTTCCTGTCCTTGTCTGTGCAGCCGACCACGCAGCATCCTGTGAACATTTTAAGGCAATATTAGTCTGACCGCTGCTTGTTTCTAGACTGGCTTTAAAGGAGAGCATCCATCCTGGCGGAGTGGGCGGAGTCTGAAAATGTGACATCATGTGCAAAATAAAATGACGTTACTTTAATATAAGTGAGGACTGCTGTCCAGGAAGCAAGTGAGACTCTGCAGTCTGTGTTGTGAGGAGAGCAGCGAGTTGCAACAGTAAAATGATGCTCAGAAAGGAGGAACATGTTTCAGATATAAGAAGGTCAGCAACGCCGTCAGTATGTTCTGGGATTGGAGGGATCAGTCAGTGGATCAACTGAGACGCAACAGCAGACCTCTGAGTAAGCCATCATGGCCCAAGTGATTTTTACTCTCTGAATTAATATCTTACATTAAGTTGCTGCTGTGAGCCGTGATCCTATTTCTGTGAAGCACAGAGTTGATCCATAGTCTAAACTGACTCCCACGCTTCCTGGCAAACATAACTTACCGTAGTTTAAAAACGACACCCTTAGATTTCCTGAGTAAAGACGAGGCGTCTGCCAGTTTGCCTCTGTGCGTACGGCAGAGTGGATCTGTGTGTTCGGGAAGCCTTATCAGTCCCTGCAGCTGGAGCCAACTAAATGAGAAACCTGCTGCACACCCAGAGTTATTGGTAAAGCAATGAAGGAGAAATAGTAGAGCAGCTTTCACTACCTGCCTACATGCATGTCAGCGAGCCCATCGTTATCGGGCCTCTACACATCGGGCCCGATCGTCTCCCACTCTGGATCAAATCCTTCCACATTCAAAGCGTTTCCATTACAAATGTGCACAAATCTTTTGTAAAAGAATAAAAACTATTTGGCTTTCGCAGTGTTTCCGTCATGGGAAAAAGTTTGGTGAAGTGATAAGGCATTAAAAATCATGGCAGCATTAGATTTAACAAGAGATGCATGCTGACATCCATCTTCTATCAGCCAATCAGATAAGACGTTGGCGCAACAAGCCCCGCCTACTTGTGAGTGGCTGTGTTTGCGGCGTTTGGGGGAACTGTGGTTGATTTTACTGGCTCTGGTGGAGCCAGTAGAAAGAAACACTTGATAAGATGTTGTGTTTTTGCTGGGGATCCTGGCAACCTGTGACTTATTACCCAATGAGGTTGTTACGGTTCAGATTTGTAGTTGTAAAAGGTACTGAGACTATTGCACCATGTATTCATAGAAAGGAGCGAGTGCAGTGATTTCAGAGCGGATAGCAGCGAGAGACGAAGCAGCAGAAAACCAGCAGCTGATGCATACCTAGTAAAATGTCACCAATGCACTTCATAGAACAGCTTCATGAAGAGAGAGAAGTCATGCTTTTGGTTAAAAAATGTATCCACTGACTGAACTTAAGAGATTTCTTATGACTCTTAGTGAGTTGGGATTTTTAAGCTTCACAGAAATGACTTTTTACTCAGAACTGTTAGAACAAAAATCACACAAAATAAATGTATTTGATACATTTTTGCAGATTTTGGGCTGCACCACCAAACAGAGTTGGATTTGCCCTTTTGCCCCCAAAGCTCTGGCAAAGCGGCTCAAGCCCCCCAAAATAATTACAAAGGTCCTGCTTCGCTAACAGATTAAGATGGGGAACAAGAGGCGGCGTTGATTACATTTTTAGCATCACACCTGCAGTTCCTGTTCCCCAGACGTTTCCCAGGTCTGGCTGAGGCCTGCGAGTCGCTGCCTGACCATCCCAGGAGAATACACATTTTAAACTGCCTGAATGAGGAGGCTGGAGGAAATGGATGCCTCTGGCTGAATGTGCCCCTCTGACAACGTAGCGCCCCAAACCAACTTATCACGTTGCCCCTCACAAACAGCGGGTTGACCTTGTGCTGAGAGTTTTTAGAGGTTGGTGCAGACAGAAAGAGCGAGCAGGAGGCTGAACGCTTTTAGACAAATAGATTCTCAGTTTGATGGCTTTTCACCCAAATGTAAAGTTTATTGTTTGCAAACACAGCCAAGTTAGCACCGCGTGATATTAGGAAAGTATGAATAAGATCAGGTGTATGCAAACCATCCTGTGTGTCAGTCGAGGGCATCAAGAACATTATTTTCTAAATATTGAACCCAATGAGTTATGCTATTGCAGTATTGCACATATTGATACTTTGGGACATATTGTGCAGCTTTTATATAAATGAGTCCTCTGTGCTTCCAGATGAGTGACATAGCAAGAGCATATCCTCTCTGGACATAATTAGGTGTTTGCTAACCGAAATCGCAACTCAAAACCAAACAATAGCAACTCGATTTCCTCAGACATCTAAAGTAGAAAAGACAACTTGCTCTAAACAAGCTGAGCATCTGAATCAGGGAAAAGGTGGATTTAGGTGGTTTTAACGCACATAACCAGGACATCAAACAAAAAACACAAAGTTATACCAAGTAATTTTGGTCCAAGTTCTACAAAAAAAAATCTCCAAGTACTGTTGAAATACAACAAAACTAACTTACAGGTAACTTTGCAGCATGAAATATGAGATTGTTGATTCTTTAATATTAATGAAAAAATACATGAGATGAAACCAAGTTATTAGCTCTAGAAACTAGATCAGTGTAAACATGATCTGGTTCAACAAATCTCTAAATGAATCAAACTGGTGGTGGTGTAAACATCGGGGCAGCTTTCATGCTGCAATGTCTCGGTGTACCGTAGGTTTGCTGCTGACCACAGCATCTTCTGATTCATGCCTCCATACCGTCTCACACAGATCAACCCATCTGGTTTGTTAATCATAACAGAATTCACTCCAACTGAATCTACAGTCACCACATCCCAACCAACGGAGAACGTTTGGGATTTGGTCAAAAAGGAAATCTGTCAGCTGACAACAGGATCCATCAGGGTCAATATGGACCAAGGAATGTTTCCAACACCTGGCTGAGTCTGTGCAGAATGTAAGGCAGCTCAGAGGGACCAATCATGATGTCATTTAGTGGCCATTGAGGGTTTGGATTTATGGACAGGACATTTTAGGAGTTTAACGGTTTTTAATGTGGAGTATTGTCCTTTATGATGTGCAGCAGTTGCTTTTGTTCTTGTAGTCTCTGCACTTCAGCTCTGAATGAATTTCCCTTATGGGACAATAAAGTACATCTTAATGTTTTTAACATTACACCATCCTCCGTATGGTGCCTGGGCTCCGCTGGCGATGGGGCAAGGAGCTTGGCATTCTGGGAGCAACTGGGAGTAGAGCTGCTGCTACTCCACATCGAAAGAAGTCAACTTCTTTATCTTTTCCGCCCTGAACGCCTCCGTTCAGGTGTTTTAGGCCAGTCCTTCCAGGCAGAGGACCAGGACAACCCAGGACATGCAGGAAGGACATGTCTCTGCCCCGCGACCCAATTCCCCGATCAACAGATGACGACAAATACGAATATGAACATTTGTTCAACAATTGAGCTGGTGGGATTATATAAATGACATTTTAAGTTATGAAGAAAAAAAAAGTATTTTTTCTTGTTCCTCACAAAATAACATCCATAAATAATGCAACAGTAATAACTGTATTTTTCTAACCCGAGTATTTCTGTCTCATCATTTCAAGCACTATGTATCCATGTTGCTGCTCTCCAGTGTGAAAAGCCCTGGCCCTATTTTGGACTGCGTCTTGCACTTGTGTCTCCAAGTGAAGCTGGGAAAAAATAACACATTTGTTATTTCTGGGCTGAAATGTTGCTGGAATCCTCTGTGGAAAGGATCAGCAGCAAAACATCCAGAGGAGTCTACATCAGCGAGGAAGTCTCCGGGTCTCTCAGCGCCTCACACCTGGCAGAAACAAAGCGCTCAGCTCGGGACAGCAGGCAGCATTTAGTTACACCTTTACACTTATTTATAGTTGAAATAACAAAGTACTTTAACTAGACCACCAAATGCTGCTGACATAAACCGGCTTCAGACGTTTGACTAACAAGCAGAGGGACGATTAAAGAGGATCTACATAGAATAGATTATCCAGTCAGCTAACCTGAGCCACACAACCCAGAGATAATCTGCAGGATTATTGATGTTTCTGGAGAATTGCATTTAAATTCAGGCACCTGCAAACCTTACACTTATTTCGATGCAGATGGTTCAGGCTCTGAATTTAAAACTCAAAAAATCTCATACAGCCTTGCAGAAGTAGAAATGGCCGTAGGTTTGGGTCCAAATGTTTTGACTGTTTATTAAATTCACTACAACAATCTGTAGTAAATTTCAGTTTATCTGTAAACTGAATTATCTGTAGAGCTAATTTCAGTCAGAAAATTAAGTTCCTATGTCTGTCGTTTTGTTGCTTTTCCAAAAGGTTATGAAAATAACTTCAGTTATAATATGAATGTCTTCTTGCTAGCAACCCAACCTCTTAACTAACCTGTAAGATTAAGTAATTTAGCATCCCAGTTTGCACATATTCCAACAAATCCGCAGCCTAATTATGCTTGACGGCAGCAAAAGAAACTGGGTTTATTCTCTAATGCAGACAAAAGAAGGAAGGTTTAGTTATTTCAATTAAGCTAGGCTAAAGTCAGGGATTTCTATCCTGCCTAAATGTGATCATCTTTGGTAAAATGTCCAAATAGAATAATTATATGAACAAGTGTGAGTAAAAAACACTGATGGAGGAGGAAACACCATTTAACTCTAATACAATTTCTAAGATTGTCTTAGAAGATAAAAGTCAAGTCAGTTGTAATAAGAATCTGAATAGCTTTATTTAAATATAAAGAAAGAAAACATGCATCTTTTGCAGCCAGAACTTTATTCATTTTAAAAGATAATCATGACTTTAAGGTAAAAATAAATCTTTCACCTATTTGGCATCTGTTACCGAGATCTGACCAACGCAACCAGACAGAGAAGAGAAATGCACGGTGGACACAGATAATTCGCTTCAGTCAAGGAGAAAGACGTTCATCTGTTTCATGTGGGTTCATCTAAATTCTGGAGGTGGATGTGTGGCTCGAGAAGAATTCATGAATTCATCTTTTCTCCATACAACAGGTCATCACTGTGGTAAAGGCTGGAGCGCTGCGTGTGTGTGTGTGTGTGTGTATGTGAGAGGCTTGACAAAATATCCAGCCTCTTCACGTCTCAGTAAAGCAGCATAAACATTTGACGAACCATCGACCTTTAAATATATAAAAATATTTTAAAATTTCATATTTTCTTACTTTTCATACAAAAAAGTTTGACCCACCAAAAACCGATTCAGAATTAAATGCTGAATTAATGTTCAAAACATTTTCATTAAATAAAACTTACATATGGAAAACCTGAATTTTATTTAACTAATGAAAATTGACTGAACAGAAATTTAATAAAGACGTTTTTCCAAAGGGGGAGAGGAGAACCGGTTAGCTACATGTGAGTCAACACGAAAATAATAGTTTTCATTACCTTCAAATGCAGCACATGCAGCTCAATTTTAACAGCTCTTACTTCAAATTTCTGTCTCTGTTTATTAGCTAGAACTATTTCATCAATATTATTAATTCCAGGGATGTCTAGGTAAGATGCATCGATTGTATTTAATGTTCATAAATAAAAGCATCCTTAACAGAAATGTTGAGTTTGTAGAAGCCCAACTAAAGCCGGTTCATTTAAAAATAAAAAGAAAGAAAAAAACCATTTGAGACTGAAATTGCCTTTGGGGCTTGGAGTCAGCGCCCCCTGCGGGTCAAACCAGAGCTCAGGCTTCATCCACTCTCTTGGCTGCAGCACTAGGCTGATATTGACTCACAGTTTACAGTTGGCTACTCTCTTCCCAAACAGGTAGATATACTAGCAGGGCAGGTCATTATCCAGAAAGCAGAAACTAATGAAGGGGAAAATTAACAAAAGGCAAACATCACATCCATTTCTGTAAATTTCCTCCCAAGCGCCGGTTCCCAGGGCTTTGCTGCCTGCACACTCCACCTCCTGAACATATCTGGGTCACATATCTGCTACCACAAGAGGGAAGTTGTCAAAACCAAAGGGGGAATGGAAACTGGATTTATTTTCTGCAGTAAAGTCATGATTTACGATTGATAATAAAGTGACCTAAATGAGGAGAGTTATTCAGACCTTTCTACCACCAGGATATTTTTGGAAAGACCATTGTGTAAACACACAGGTGCATTTCTCACTGGGCTAAGACGAAATGAAATCATTTTAACTTTGTTCTTAGTGACTGGCAGGCAAGTAAGGCTTTTTTAGGCCTTGTCCACATGGATAGCTGATAAACCAAATAGATATTGATCAAATTTAATATCACTAAAAACAACTGATAATAAAACCTCCAGCCAAATTTTTGTGTACGAATAGGCCTGTCGCGATAAACGATAAATCAATTAATCGGACAATTAAATGGAACTCCACAATCAACAGTTTTTGACTCCCGTGAGCCGCCCTGCTGGCCGCCAGGGCGGCTGACGGCTAGCAGGGCGGCCAGCAGGGCGCTGACTAGTCAGCATAAAACTTGCCAGCAAGGCGGCCAGCTGGCGGCCCTGCTAGCCGTCGGCCGCCACCCTGCTAGCCGTCGGCCACCCTGCTGGCCGCCCTGCTAGCCGTCGGCCGCCCTGCTAGCCGTCGGCGGCCATCCTGCTAGCTGGCGGTGGCCGTTGCTCACGTTCGTGTCAGTGTACTGAGTCAAAGACGCCACTTTTCGTGCAGTGAATGAATACATAAGGACGGGATTTATACCGAGCTAAGCTTTGTTTATGATACAGGTTTTTATGTTCCATGTTCGTCCAGGTTGATATTCCAACCAGATTCAAGTTTAAAATAAAACCAGTGACCTATATTTGCATTTTAAAAACATTCAGGTTATATATTGAAAGATGCATTAGGTGATGAAGACAGAAACAAAGGAGTTACACTCCTCAGCCTTCACTGTTTGACTGAATATAGAAATCCATATGCATGAGGAGTAGTTCTGCATATTGAAGGCCAGATAATGAACTTTGATATTCAATGAACATGTTTAAATATGAGGGAGGCAGTGGAACAAATTTAGGCCAGTTGGTCATAAGTAGTACAGTATGAAGTGTAACCGTAAACCCTGGAGTCCTGCTTGTTGAGGTGACTAATTAGAGTACATTAGGGAAACACCGTTCATCACTGTACTTTCTGTAATTACCCAAAACCCGGTGCATGATGAATTATGGGTCAGCTCATCTTCTCTTGAATAAAATCGAAGCAAGAAAAAGTGCAAAATGGAGCCAGTTTAGATGCATGAATGCAACACAAAGCAGGGGGAGAAATTCTGTGATTCAGAAAAGATCCAGAAACATTTTCAACGTTAACAGAAAAAATATAAAAACATGTCTGCATGATCAAAAACATGCAGAAAATTATTAACTTAAGCAGACCGAAGTGTTTTCTGTCATGTTTTATAAGGCGAGTCTCTTCTTTTGGCTTGTTGACTTCTATTTATACATTTTTAAATAATGATGAGTCACAACCTATCAGTGACTTGGAGTTAATAGAAAAAACTGTTTTTATGATTGTTGATAAGGAATTTAATCATTTTTTAAATAATCGCTCAGATTTTGTGCTCCTTTTAGATGACTATCTTTTGAGTAGGGCTGTATGATTCCTCGAGTGAGTCGAGTACTTCGATTATTAAAACTCCTCGAGAAAAATTCATCTGCCTCGAAGCTTCGTCAAATTCAGTTTTACCATTAATGCACCACAAATGCAGCTGCATTGAGATTTGAATCCAGCCCTCCAGCTGCACGTCGTCCTCTGGCTGCTTTGATTGGAGCGATCCCAGTGAACAGACAGCAGACTGAAGTCAATGAGGAACCGAGATCGGAGAGCTGTGAGGGTGAATCATTAACCAGTCTCTGCTTTCATTCATCAGTCACTGTTTTGCTTTGTTGACCAATGAATTCGTCTGCACAAACTAAAAGCAATACAATTGCAATTTCAGTCATTTACAAAGAAAAGTCTTTTTTCTCTTGTCAGTCTGACGTCAGAACAAACCTTCACTGTAAAATTACCAAACAGTCATTAACATTCAGGTTAAATGAAGGTAAACCTTCAAACTGCTTAGTGTGACAACATTAAGGCTGAAACGATTCCTCGAATGATTCGACTGCCTCGATTAATAAAATTACTCGAGGAAAATTAATCTGACTCAAAGCGTCGTTAAATTATGTTTAATTAGCTCTGACTGCTGCCTTTGAGTCGTTGTGAAGTGCCAGCAGCTTGGTGGGGAACTGCGCCGCGTTTTGGGGAGAGATACGGATTATTGCGGTGAGATGGGTGGATTACCACAGCTTTTGTTGCGTCGCCACGGTTTTGGAGCGAACAGTAGGAATGGAGCAGAGAGAGAGAGATCCGATTCCTCGGATAATCATAGAAATATTCTATAGAGTACTCGATTACTAAAATATTCTTTTACAACAGACCTAGACAACATGGAAACAAAAACCACTCAATATAGCAGGAGGAAAACTGCAGTTCTCCACAAACCGATGCATGCAGGGCCACATTCACACACTTATACAGTAAACTTTGAAGCAAAAGTGTTAGAATATCTAGCTATTGAACGTTTATACCAGAGATAAATGAGTTCTGTTAAAAATGTGTTCATATGAATAAAATTAAAGTTATGGTAGCATCAGCATCATAACTTCAGCTGTTAGTTTTTTGTCTCAACAAGTAAGAATTAAAATGTTCCTAGCAGCTGATAATTAAAATGGACGGAGTCGGTTATAGCAGGACAAACAGCTCATGAAATGGTTACATCTGAAGTGTTAGCTGTCTCTCGTACTGATTTAACGTGATGAAATAATTTAACATTTTATTTTCTCTTAATCTAAAGTCCATCAATAATCAGCCATTTGGTTTTTAAACACAAAAGGCTTCAGGCAGAAGTAATGTACAACTTCATCTCCACACAGGAGATTAATAAACATTTCTTGTTGTCTGTATTCAGGTGGTCACACCTTCATCTGTTAACATTGCAGCGTTCACTGATTCACAATCTGCCTTGGAGTCGGCGCACACCTCCATAACAGAGTTACAGCAAAGCTCTCTCTGGGCTGATATAATTAATCAGCTGGGAATAATTAACGAACAAAGAAAATTTAAGCAATTACAAGGCCAAACAGCGGGGAAACAGCAACCACCTCTGAGGGAGACAGATAGAAGTACAGATCAGTAATTATGTGCTTTAAACTTTAATGAGACAAGTGTTGCTGCAGATTCTTTTAAACATCAAAGATTTCTAATTAAAGCCTCTGAATCCTCACAGTTTCATTTATTTGCTAATCAATCATCACTCGTTTAAAATGGGGAGCTGATCGTCGCTGCATGCATTTTAAATATCTGACGTCTCATCTGTGATCATAGCATATCATACAAATGATATGAAGTATGTGATTATAGTAGAAATATGCTGGTATTTAGGTAAACTGCATGCAGTTACAGATTACACCCAGAAATATGAATAAAAGCAGAAACAAACCTAAAAATAAAACCAAAACTAATCTGAATAATTTCCTTTCTTAGAACTATGAGATGAATGCAAAGCATTTTACTTAAAGGAGAAAGTTTCACTGTAAAACAGATTTTTTCTCTTCTAATTCATATGAAACCAGGAAACCAATTATGCATTTTCTCTTTTTTCCCCCCATTTTATCAAGAATGACCAACGGCAACAACAAGTAATATGGATGTTAAAATGTTAAATAATAAATTCCCAGCTAAAATCATGGAAATTAATAAGTGCTTTTGACAGAAACCTTTAAATCCAAAGAGTTGGATTTAGTCAGAGCTGTGTTTTCTGAAACAAATTGAGCAACACTTTGAGAATATATGCAGAATATATATGGCATCCTGCAGCAGTAGATATTTGATTCAAGCAGAATTGAAGTGTTATAACTAAATCTGCATATCTAACCATTTATCTATAAAAAAAAGAGGGATGCAGAGAATTATGAAAAGTTTGGCAAAATTTGACCAAAACTAATCCTGAGAATTATAGGTGAACAAAAACGGAGCTACATTTTTTAGTTTCTTGTGTCTCTTGCTTTAAAAAAAGCACAGAGAAAGCTTCGTGTGTTACAGAGACACTTTGTGTCTTAGCAGCATCTGTGGCTGGACTTGGAGATGATTCATAAGATAAGTCTCAAAGCCTAAAATCTTCTCTTAAGATGATGCCCTCGTGGGTTTGAAACGGAGCATTTTTCCTACTTTGTGTTAATCCAGAAGAAGCTCCAGCGGTTGTGCTGAGCTTAAAAGGACATGAAGGATCCCTCAGTCCTTAACGGTTTCTATCTCTGAAAATCAAAAAGTTCAATTCAAAACTTGACACTAAATTTTATCAGATTTGGAAAACTTAATTGTACCCTTCCAACAATACTAAATGTTAAAACTGTAGTGTGAAAAGTTTAAATAAAACTGTCAGAATCGTCTTATTGTGAATGTGATACCCTACCCAGGAAGATTGGCTTAACCAGGCTGCCGTAGATTTATTTAGAGCTGCCAAAATTCAACATGTAGCACAGAAATACTCCACTGCTATGGTAATACATCAGAGCTGCTCAGTTACCTCTGACCCAATATTAGGTCAAAATATGTTTGTTTTTCATTCAGTAGGTAGAAAGTCCAGACATTTTACTCAAGTAAGAGTAGAGATACTTCATAATAACTCAAGGAAAAGGCAAGTAAGGTGAGTCAAATAAATGTAACTGAGTAAATGTAAATACCTATTGCCCAACTCTGAATATACAGAGTAGAACTGTAATCCAACCATACCAACTACCTAAACATGGAGTGTAATTTAACTACAATGTCTATGCTTGCCAGATGTTTATTAAAATATAAAAACAATCACAATATGAAGTAAACAAAGCCTCCCGTTAGCTAATTAAGGAGTTAGCTAATGGGAGCGTTAAAAACGCATTATGTATTCCCCAAGACAAAAACAGCAAAACAAAGCCAGAAATTTACATCCAAAACATGCAGTAGCTATATCCTCCTGCAGGAGGCAGCTAACAGCTAGCACGCTGCGCTAACGGAAGCAGAAGGCTCGATGCTATCAAACCAATAGCCATTAGCTCATTATCAACACACAGAGGTCATGTCTAAAATAGCTTTGCTGACATGTTAGCAGCTTACCGCCTTGCTGCGGCTCTCGTAGAAGTAGACGCAAACAACTGACCGTCAATCAAACGAAGTACTTCGGAAAATCCCTCTTGGTGCTAGCGCAGGTCCGCAAGTGCTCCAGAAACGGACTTTCCCCACTGATAGAGGGAAATTCCCGAGAAAAATAAAATGTAACCAAACACTTGGAAGCGGCTCAGACTCCGGGGGCGATGAAAGGAATCCTGAGCGAAAACAGGCAGAACCGAACATTTTGACTCGTTTACTAGCAACTTAGGTAGAAAGGAACTTGGACTACAAAATCGCTGCGAAGAGGAAAAATGGCGGATTCATAAACTGATCAACCGGAAGTCATGATCTTCTTTTAGCAGTTCCCGAGACAGTGTGATGACGTCACAGATAAGAAAAACGTTATAGCTAATAGATAAAAATATGAAAAATATAACTCATAAAGAATATAAAGACAGCTAAGCAGCACCGGGAGAAAATGTATTTTTTTTCCACTCCCAGACATTCAATATCTATGTTTTAGATAATAATAATAATAATAAAACTTCTAATAAAAAATAAATAAATAGGAGAGTGGCATGATGGCAGACTAAACGCGACAGATATTTTTAAGATATAAATGTCACCATACGTACCGCTTATTGTCTGCAAATAGTAAATAGAGATTCACTGAAGGTAAAACATCTGTTTTTGTTTTGATGACATTTTTGCTAGCTGGTATAATAAAATTAATCTTTTGTCATTTTGTTGTAAATAGAACTGAATAGGAAGTGGATTAAATTGACCAAAAGTGGCTGTAAAGTGCATGAATTGATAAGTTGAACTAAAATAAAAATACAATTTCATCATCTTTCAAGTTGTATATTTCCAGTTGTGTGAACTGCGATATTTCATATTTCAATTCATCAGAATTTTTTTTAACCTTTTATTTAATGACATTGATAGTAAAAATAATTGAGCATTTAAAGGTTTAAAATTGCTTCAGCTAAAACTTTCTACATGCAACAGTTTGCTGCTCTGATGCTTCTGTTTCCATGATGTCCTTGAATGCACCTAACAAGGACAGTTTGATTACAACCAGATCAAGAGCTGGACTTTAAAATACCTGTTGTTATTTCCAGCACTTTGCAGACATTACAGCTCATTCCCAATAGCCGAAGGGAAGCTGAGCACGTGTCAGGACAAAAGGTACTAAAAGTTAAAGGGCTCCTTTGATGTACCGCCATGATGAGAAGCAGCGTTAGTAGAGTTGAGGCAATTCAGTCTGAAAAGCACCTTGGCTTCCATAAACATGGTCAAAGTGGTGAAGAAAGCTGCACATGTGAATTTATACTTGTAAGAAAAAAGAAGAAATGATCATGATGGGAAGGTTGTTCAGTGTAAACCCTCCAGACGAATGTTGGAACGTCTGTCTGGTGAATATTTCCCTGGTCTCTTTAAATGAACGTGTGGTGCGGTGTCAAAACTTTCTCCAACTGAACAGAAACAAAACTGAAGTTACGAAGGAGGAACAATCTACAGTTATAGATCTAGAGTCTACGCACAGCTTCAGTTATTACAACTGGAAACTAGAAATCAGACTGACCTCTGACCTGACCCTCCAGAGCCACATAAAGCCGATTCCAAAGTGGGCCTTTTGCCAGCTGCAGAACCTCCAGGACCAGAGGACTAAAGTCTCTGATCAGAGAAACTCATCAGGCGTTTCTCTCTAGTGGCTTTGATTCCTGCAGCAGCGAATGACAGGACTGACTGACCAACCAGAACGCTGCAGCTGGAGTCCTGACTAGAACACCAACCAACCAGAACGCTGCTGCTGGAGTCCTGACTAGAACCAGGAAGATAGAGACGCCACCCAGTTCTACACCACCCGGCTTTACACCAAGTAAATGCAAGTCGTTACCGCCCAACTCTGACTTTGTGTTTATGATGTAAAGCTCTTTGAACTGCCTTGTTGCTGAAATGTGCTACATAAATAAACTTGAGTGAAACCTGATTGATTGATCTGTCAACATGTCCAGTGAATTATTCTAAACGGTTTCCAGATTATGAGGATCCACACATTATGTGATTAAATTTAACCAAAAGCATTTTTTACTGGAGAGTTATGTTGTTTCAATAATCAACTAAACTGCACCAAGATTTAATAAGTGTTTGCTCAATAAAATTGGCTTCTCATAATTGTGAATCAAAACAAAACTATGCAAAAGCCTTTACAGTTTTAGGGATGCATAGAAGGGAGGAGATAAATATTCATCAGTTTGTTTGTTTTGATGATTTTATTTTAACAGATGGGAGCCTAAAGAAAGCCGACACACATTCCTTCACAACGTTTCTCTATTGATCTGTCTTCCTCCCGCCTGAAATTCTCCTCCTCTAAAGCGTGTTATTTCTTTCTCCTTGGAGTGCGACAGCATTTGCTGGTGATGGGGCATGTGAGGGCGACTGCCACCAGCGCCGCCGCCGCTGCAGCCACTTCATGA
Organism: Phalloptychus januarius; assembly: GCA_902982915.1. NCBI lineage: Eukaryota > Metazoa > Chordata > Actinopteri > Cyprinodontiformes > Poeciliidae > Phalloptychus > Phalloptychus januarius. The sequence continues at coordinate 16,362,058 of CADWAE010000475.1, forward strand.
TTTAATCAGGATGAGACACACTGCGACTCTGTCTTTGTTTATCCGTTTGATCCGATATTTTCCTACCTGCGCCTCCATCACACATCACTCCTCCAGCGTTTCTCTGTAACGTCGCTCCAGCGGCGCGGTTTAGAGCTGACACTGATGACAGATCTATTATCTGTGGCTTCTTGTAAGTAGTGCATGTTCCTGACATCCTGTACACATGCACAGACACATGCATTCCTGCAGATTCTTATGCATCAGCTGCAGAAGATGTTTTACTCAGACACATCAATAAGCTTCATTTAGCAGAGAAAACTAAAATGATGCTTTTTTTTAATGGTTGACTGTATTTTTAAAATTTAACAGAAAGAAAAAACTACTGATAGATTACAGTAAGTCATGAAGATTGATGAGTTTAATGTTTCACATGTGCAGGAAGGTGTTTCATGGAAGAACTGAAACGGTTCTTGTGTCTAATCAAAGTCCTGATGCTCAGTCGGTGCAGAGCAGTGGAGCAAGTTTTCCATCTGCATCAAATTTTCTCAACGATGCAGAAATCTGAATTTTAAATCCAGCAATGTGATTGATGAGCAGTAATCACGAATTCAAGGCTTCTATCCCATCTTCAGTCTATTAATTATGAATATATGCAGATTGATCTGAGAATTATATCTAATGTCATCCAAGAAAGTATTAATATGATGCTTTCAAGCTAATTTTCCATTTGCATTTCAGGGAAACATTTGCATTAAGCAAAGATTTTATTTTCTATAATTGACATTTTAAACCCCAACGGTTATGAACTGTTATAAAGGTAGTTCCTTTATGAAGAATAATACATTTTAACTAAACAAAGGAATTTATTTCATTCATTGTATCAACATCTAAGTTTACTTCAAAGAATATTATTTATTTGAAAAACATATACTGTGCTAAAAAACCCACTAAATATGAAATGCTCCAAACAAGCGAGGGACTAAAGGTCATAATCTTAGTGAAAAGTCACCAACATGCCTCCGACTCAGGAACAGCTGAATACATTTTCAAAATGGCTTCGCTTTTAAGCCACTATTATTCTAAAGGTAGCTTATAATCATGGTAATTATTGTAATCTGTCCTTGTTCAATGGGCAAAAAAAATCTGATGACATTTTCTGTAACTTCAAAACCAAAGTAGAGAAAGTGAGGCTGAATCCGACAGAAATTACTCGTCTGAAAGGGATTAATAACATCACATTAAGAGCATGATCCGGTCCAGACAGAAAAATAACAGTGAGAAAAGGACAAGACGCTTTTAATACACTGATAAACACACAGAGCTTCACACAGAAGCTGGAACATCAAAGCTGTTTGTGTGTTTTCATCATGTGGAGAGCAGCTGCTCTCAGCACAACCACTGCTCTGTTCGAGACATGGGAGGGTATTAAACAACAAATCCAACTGAACACTGGATGAAAACACAAACCTCACTTTGTTCCCTACAACTGAACTAAAAACTCGTAACAAAGAAGAAAAAAACTTTCAATCTTTAGTACAATCCAAGAAAATGTTTTCCTGAAGATAAAGAAATATGAATGGATGATTCACTGCAAAAACACAAAATCTTTCCAGGTATTTTTGTTTAGTTTCTATTGCAAATATCTTATTACACTTCAAATAAGAGAAAAATAACTTTTCAGCAACATGTAGGAAGGAGCCTGATTTAAGTTACTAAACAGTTCTAGAGACACTGGCAGACTATTTCCCAAAGAGAACTGTGCCGCTACCTAGCAACCTCAGCCCGCTACCTAGCAACCCCAGACAAGCCCAGCCCGTTACCTAGCAACGCAGTTCTAGTTCCATTAGCAGATTATTTCACTTTTCAAGGCATTTTTCCAATGTTATAAGTGGAATAATCTGTACTTTTTCATCAGTTATAAGAAATATTGATGAAAAATCTCACTGAAAATGTACTTGTCAGTTAGATTTGTCTCATTTTAAATGTACCAAGATATTTGCTCTAGAAACCAAAATGACTTGGTGAGATTTTGTGTTTTTGCGGTGCTCAGTTTGTTCATTATGTTTCAGCAGGTAAACAGTAACATTCATCTTCTGTAATTCTGTACCAGATCTGTCAAACTGATTGTTTTCCTTTCATACAAAACAAACATTTAAACCAAGATAAATATAGCAGGAAAGCAAAAACCAATAACAGCACTGCATTGACCAAACAATCACTCCAACATCTTCAAATATTCCTTAATTTAAATCAAACTAGATTCATATGAAGGCCTAGTCAAAGTATGGACCAAAATCCAAATGAGAATTTGGGGAAAGTCATTCTTCACCCAACCAGAGAAAACATTTTAATTTCACTCCATTCACTTTACTTTTGTCTATCATATAAAACAAAAAAATAGCTTTGAAGTTTCTAATTTAAACATATTTGAAGGATCAGAGCTGCAAACGGGATAAAGTCCAACTCTCTCCCTCTTACACACATGTAATGCAAAGTTATTTCAGATTTTGCAAATATTACCAGGACTCCACTTCTTGCCAAGGGGGCCTGTCATGATGAACAGTGTTTGCATAGTTGGAGAGCATCATTAGCTCCCTGCTAACTGCTAGCGCGCGGCGCGGTGCAGCGCGGCCATGTCCTGGCATCTCACCTGCTCTGTGAGAAGGAATATCCTCAGGTGAAAACCTCCTCGGCCGTCTCCTCCATCCAAGCAGAAATCTATTCATCAGCGATATAATGAGGCATGGCCACATCTGCAGTACAGCTGGACCGCTGCGCACACGCACACACACACACACACACACAACCCCACACAGGCTTCACAGGTTCACATCCATTTCTATGGAGGTCGAAGCAAAGTCTACTGTATGGCTGCACTTAAATACTTATGACTACTCAGTTTTTATGAGAATGAGATAAAAAAGAAAAATTAATGATTCTCTTTAGTGGAAAATATGAAGAAGACAAAAGATGTTACAGGACTACCAGCAGTATTCAACATCATAAGCATATCGAATAAAACAGCATATTGTTATTAATCTATGAGGCAGTGAATTATTGAATGGAAAAAACCAGTTATATATAGACGAGAATATCATATTCCCACTGTTTAAAACAGATTGGATTTAAAAAGTTACTAAATAAGGCAAAAAATACCTGCAGAAACTTTTTGGTTTATCAAACATCAAGAAAAAATACAAACAAAATACAAACACAGGAAGGAAGACATGAAGGATAAAAACTAATGAGCAAAAGTAAAGAGACAGAAACTGGTGGAAACAGGAGTTAATGTGACAAAACAAATCAGCTGCAATCAGAGACAGGAAGGAAAAGTTTCTTGTCTTGGAGATCCAGGAACTCCACTTTTTAAATGATTTTATTGTCTATTTTTCATTGTCAAATTGAAAAAAGTTTGATATTAAATCTGTTTTCAATGCATTTGTCCTCAGATGAAGTGGAGGTGAAAGTGATTCATTTCACAGCAAACTCCAGCGAACTGCACCGTGACACAAAAACATCAAATCTCCTCGGTTCTGTTGATGCCACATGTGAAGCGCTGACCCGATTACAGGCCCATAAATTAGACTGAAAACTCCTCCATTAAAGTCCAGATAATCTCAGTAGCTCTCTATTTCTGTCGCCCCTTTTCCCTCCGTTTTTAAATGTCCAGCTTTCAAGAAACTTAAACTGCACTGACATATTTGCCAGTTTGGGTTTTTAGAAAATTATGAGGCTTACATTTTAAAGAAACAAGAAAACTCACATATAAAACACCTACATTAGATCTAAAATCACACTAAAGAAAGAGCAGAACTACTTTAACATAGTTTTATCAGGTGAAAACTATGTTAGTAGTAAAAAGTAGTCGTCCAAGAAATTAAGAGTAAAAAAGTATTTGGTAAAAAGTTTACCCGACTACTGAGTAACTAATCAAATTACCAATCATTTAGTATTTAAAACTTACATCATCAGAAGGACCAAAATACGAAGGAAAGTGAAAATTTTGGCATTTTAAGAACCAAAATGACAATAATTCATATAAATGTCAAAAAAAAAAAGAAAAATGAGGCAAAATAAAATGTTTCCAAATCAGTTCATTTGAATAAAACCTGATGAAACTTTAACAGGAACAGCAGGTCTTCTGGTTAAACATGTTTGTGTTTCATTCAGAGGGAAGAAAATCCAGAAATTTTACTCTAGAGCAGAAACACTTCAGAGTAAAATGACTGATCTGTAAGGAAACAACTGAGTCTCACTACGAGGCTCATCGGTTCAGGGAAATATTGACAACACGTCATTATTTAAGTGAACATAAAGACTAAGTTAGTGTTTTGTCTGAGTGTGATTTTCGGTTTTATTCTGCTCCCTAAATCTCTCAGAGCGTTTCACGTCTTTTAGCAAACTGATCAATATGTTTCCACCAATCAACTGCTTCCTGCTAAATGGGGATATTTTTTAAACGATTGCTATCAGAGCCTCCAGCTAAATTTAACTCCTGTTGTTGCACCGTCTCTCATCTAGTCAGTTTGCTTTTTTCAACCCCACCAAAACTGTATCTCAAATAAATCTGGTAACCATCAGTATTGTTCACTGCGCCTGCCCCATCAGAGCTGATCACAAAGCAGCTAAACGCTCATGAAACACAACAACCTTTTCTCTAAGTTTCATCTGTAAAAATAGATGGACAACGAAACACAATGCTCTGAAATGTGCTACAAATGGAATAATCAACAAGTCAGATCAAAACAGAGTAAACATGCTAACATTAGCATAGCACTTCAGCAAACTGTCTCATGAAAACAGCAGAAGAAAATGTGCAAAATCAATTTACTAAAGACTGCAGATGGTGAGATATTAGCATTAGTATTAGCGCCTGCTAATGCTATAACATGTTGCTTCCAATTCAGACAATATATTAAGGAAAAAACTGCCTTCAGGAAGAATAAATATTTCTGAAATAATACACGTTAATGCAGGTATTGCACTATGTGTCATTATATGAAACTAAACATTAAAAACTCAGTTTTTGACTCAAAAAACAGTAATGAAAGTTTAGCAAACCAAAGTTAATGTTGCAGAAGAATCTCCCATGAAAATGTTTGTTTTATTAGTGAAAGTTCACCAGGTTTTCCCAGCTCTGCAATGTATCTGAATGCAAAAAACCCTGCAAGCAAGCATGTAAATAATGAAGGTTTCATTAAATAAATGTTTGTTAGGAGTGGTTTATATGATTAAGGAAACGTATTAAACCCATTCATCCGGCCTGGAGGAAACACACAACATTCTGAGTAAAAGTCAAGGCAAACAGAAAACCGGTTTGTTAGCAGAAATCCTCCACAGGGCAACTTTAACTGTTCAGCAGTGAGTTTTCAAATCTGCACAGTAAATTATTTAGGACAAAGCAAATGAGCAAACAGGGGACTAATTCACCAACTGTATAAAATACAACCCACCGACAACAAAGCTTAATATAAGGTGAATTTTTAAATCCACATATTTGCGAAGACCTATAGAAATGCAAAGCTAGCAAGCCTAACATCTCAGAAGTGAGTTGGCACAATGTAAACAGATCATATTTATAAAAACTAAATAATGGTGCAAGAATAAAGAATGTGAAAAATTCTCCTTTCAGTGATTATACAGAATTACAATCAGGATTTATTTAGTATCTTTATAATTATGGGTCATTTCTACATCCAGCACACAGAGATCTGGTATTTCTATCAGGACAAAATGAGGTTGGTGGTTTCAATGATGCTGTGTGTAAAACAGACCTGTTTTCATATGTAATGCGTTAGTTCACGTGTCAAACCGGAGGCTCGTGGGCCAGATCTGGCCCGCCATAAATATTTATATGGCCCTTTATACTCTAGAAAGCCACCTAAGGCCAACTTCAAGGTAAAGATGTTAAATATTATTGATTGATTATAATACAAGGGATAGAAACTCATCAATCTGGCAAATAATGTTGACTCTGATTTAATTTTAAGAAGTAAATGTTGTAATATTTTAGCGTCTTGTTAATGGCCAGTTTGGCTTATTTTATTTATATACATATTTAAATGAAATAAGTTACTTGATTTATTGAAACAGTAAAAAAAATCTTCATCTTTTAAAATAAAAACTACATGAAAAAAAGTTACTTGATTGTAATGGAACAAAAAAATCCTTCTAAAAAACAACAAATTTACGGGTATTATGATGAACATTAGGTTGTTTTTTGTGCCCAGATTTGAGTTCTGGAGAGCAGGAGAGTGTGCGGTTCACAGCAGCAGGGGAGCGGCGCCGGAGGCCCGGTTTCAGCAGAACGGGTTCAATGGCAGTCAATGACGGGCTTTAGATGCTCCTGGTTTGCTGCATCAAAGACCTGCAGCTAAAAGGCTCTGCGCTCTGCAGGAGCCGCGGTCGGCCCTCACAAAGGATTCTGGGAAAAACTAGAGCCGCTTGAAGACAGGAGTGGATGTTCCCATGAAGAAACTATCGTTTCATTATTACAGCTGGAACATGAGTTTTACAACAACAGATGGACATGTTTTGTAAAAATATAACATAAATCTCAATGTGCAGTCGTATTCAACAAACTAAAATATTATTTAAAGGTTCATTTATTTACACACTGAAGTTTTCAAACCTTTATTTCTAACCATTATAATGATTTTATGGTTATAAGCTTCACGTAAAGAAAGTTTATCATCTACCTTGAAGAAGTTCTAAGACTTGTGTCAAACCCGAGATTCGGGGGCCAAATCCGGCCCACCTTAGTTTTCTATGTGGCCCTCTGGACTCCAGAGGTTTTTAATATTTTTAAATGAGCAATTTACTGCAAAAAATTACAAACAAAAAATAGTGAAATTGATGTGAAAAACAGTCGGTTCTAATCGTGTTGCGTTCTGGCCCTTTAAGAACAGTTGTGATCGTAATGAATTGATCCTGAGGAAACACTTTTAAATCATCCTCTGCTCTTCTCACCTGCTGTCCCACATGTTTCAGAGTCAAGCAGAGCTGGGGGGAAACGTTGACTTTAAGTTTTGAGCTAAAGAAAAGCTTGCAGCGCCGCGCCTCCCACATGCAGAACTCTGACAAATGTCAGCAGTAGTTTACTGCTTCCATGTTGCCAAGTGGCTCCGATTACCAGGAGATTTAAATATGCAGCTTTTATTTTGGTGGGGAGGGGGGCGGTTGTTTTTGTATTTTTATCTCTTTCCAGAGTAATTGGTTTAGAAAATGAGTTTGTCCACAGCCCAGGCTTAATTGGAATTAAACACAAATGGAAGTTTGCACCTGTCTTGCTCTCAGATAAACAGAGTCTATAAACGTCTACCTGAGGTAATGGCATTGAAGGAAACATGTTTGTGTAGGCGAGTCTCCAGGTTTATATATGGTGGTGCCGACATGAAGGAAAAATTAACTCATTTCACTGAAGGTCAGTGCAAACATGCCATCAGCTTCCAGGTGAAAGGATATCATCTTGTTTTCCTGAAACTGTGTGGAAAACAGTGGAGTTCTCTTATAAACCACCTAAATTATACTCAAGTTAGAGCAGAATATATGTTATAAAAGGTCTATTCAAGTACTGAGCAACTGATCAAATTATGAATCATTTAATATTTAAAGATTAGATCTAAAATATAAGAAAATGACAGTAATTCATAGAGTAAAAAGTAATAAAATCAGGCAAAATAAAATACTTCTAAATCAGTTTCTTCAATAAAAATCTTAACTTTAACAGAAGCTGCAGGTGAGTCTGAGTTTGGTGAACTTTGGTTAAAACATGCTTGTGTTGGATAAATGTAAATAATATTTTATGCCATCTGTCCTATTTGTTTATAAGAAATGTTTGTGTACTGTTTAGTTGTATGACTCTGAGTTTAAGGAGAAGAGAACGAGTGGAAAATAACTGGCCGAGGGGGGCAGGCAGAAAACTGTCTGCAGAGGAAGCTGTAGATCATTGTGTGGCAGGTACGGATTCCAGAGAAGAACATGAGAAGATGGTCATTCTTCAGTAACCATATATGGAGGTGTTTTTTGTGTGTTCTACGGCCAACTGGTTTTAACCCTCCCTTTAGCAGTTGACCGTGTCATGTAACTAGGGCGTCCCTATTCTTAATAAAAAGCGTTGAGAGCGGAGATGTTTTCAGAGTAGTTTGGGGCATGTAACTGAAACACATCTCCGAACTCCTCTCCTCGCGAGTTTGAAACTAATTCTCTTGTCTCTATTGTCTCTTTGCAGCATGTGTGTTAAAAATGTTTGGGGTTTGAACCCAACAGTTTGATTTTCATTCAGTGGGAAGGAAACACATTTCCTCTGTGTGGCCAAATGAAGTCAGGGAGGACCTGAAGGGTCTGACTCCCAGTCGGGTATTCATAATGGCTTTCAATTATTTGCATAGTCTTGAAGCATCAATCCTGCCTGAGTGGTGAGCACCTGCTGCAGTCATTAGCATCTTGTGCGTTGAGACGGAGACGCGGCTTCCTCTGCAGGCGCCGTAAAATAAACACGAGAAAAAACCCAACAGAGTAAAACATCAAGTTTCCAGATTCAGTTTCACTGAGCCGGTGGGTTCACTGTGCTGCAGGCGCAGCAGAGACCTGACATTTACATAAACTGCATCCAAATAGAAATATTAATATTACATATAAATAGTTTCATGTATAAAACAATTTTCTAAATGGTAAAATGAAGAATGAATGACAGTATTTGCAGAGTTGGACAGTAGATAGTTTATCTGCTTTAGAGTCTTTTTGGGAAAAAAACATTTACTTTAAATTTATTTTATTTTTGCTTTTATTTGGGTCATTTTATTATAAAGCATTTCTACTCTTAAGAAAAATTTCTGGATTTTCTTCCCACTGAATGAGAAACAAACATGTTTTAACCCAAATTCACCAGACAGACTCTGAGCTGCAGCTTCTCTCAAAGTTTCAGAAGATTTTTATCAAAAGAAAAAATTTACTTTACCTGATTTTGTTATGTTTTGTTCCTAATATGAATTATTGTCATTTTTCCACATAACCTTATGTTTTACCTACAACTTTTAAATATTAAATGATTAATAATTTGATCAGTTACTCTGTACTTGAGTAAACTTTTTAGCAAATACTTTTTCACTAATTTCTTGGATGGATACGTTTTACTTTTGAGTAAAAATATATTGAAGTATTTCTACTCTTGTGTATAATTTCTAGGTACTCTGCTTTCCTCTGCCTATCAAACTGAATGTGCACCAATTTATCCTGTTTCCATCCAAGTGCAGCGCAGCTGGCGGATTCAAGAACAGAGAAAAGTATTATGTATGGCTGTCACTAGATAACAGAAAACTCGCAGGTTTTACAGGAAGAGCAGGAGTCAAACATTTCTGCTCTCTGGTCACCATGTGGAAATATTAAGGTAAATATTGTTTTGGCCAATTTCTGTTGGTTCAATGTTCTTTAATTTCTGAAAATAAAGCACTTAATCCATGAAACAGGTTAAGAAATGACTCTTTCCACACAATGTTTCATTAGGTGGCAAAGATACTTCATAAATACTTCCTAGTCCTGAGGAATTGCTGAAAATAGATGAAATGCAATTAAATCTAAATAAAATATCCTGCAGACATTGAGAAGAGAAGCTCTGGTCTCTGCAGCTGTGAGCCAGTGAAGAGGCGATGCAGTGGCCTGAATCCCCGTCACAAGACTCAGGAGACGGAGCGTCGCTCTGAGTCAGACAGATTAATGCAGGCTGGTTGAAGGGACGGAGCGGGAGGGACGGAGCGTGAGGGACGGAGCGGGAGGGACGGAGCGGGAGGGACGGAGCGGGAGGGACGGAGCGGGAGGGACGGAGCGGGAGGGACGGAGCGGAGGGCGGAGCGGAGGGCGGAGCGTGAGGACGGAGCGTGAGGACGAGCGTGAGGACGGAGCGGAGTGAGGACGGAGCGTGGGAGAGCGGGACAGGGAGACAGAGGTGGACTGTCATTGCAAACCGCAAGACGATCGCCTAGCAAAACAGACAAAGGGAAGGTGAGGGGCAGAGAGCGCCAACCGCAGGACGGAGGGGAAAGTGCAACCTCAGAGGAAATTCAAGTAACACAAACACGTCGTCATGGTAAAATTGATCTGAAATCATCTAATGAATTTATATTTGACGTGAATAAAAACTGATCTAAACTGACGGATGACTTTAAAAACTCACAAGGTTTGAATTAAAGTGAAACAAAAATTTAGAGGCAGCTTTAATTTTAGAAATCAAGTAACTGAATAAACAATTTGATCAAATAAAATATGATTAAATGCTGCCGAAATATTTCTATCGGATTTAAAAATCCACCCAAAGTTTCACTAACATTTACTTTTAGTTTATAAAATTAACCTGTAACAAGTTAAAAAGTTATGCAAAAATCTGAAATTAGATTCAATTTATTAACAAAGCAACATTTCTGAAACACTTCAGTTCTCCAAATGTATTTTCCAGTTCATTCATGAATCTGCATTTACGCTGATCTATGAAATATTCCCGTTTCCCCGGACGGTGCTAGCGGTTAGCATTCGTCAACAACTCACAGGCGGAGGTAAAAGTGTTGCGCAACATAAATAATCACCTGCCTGGAACTCACTAAATAATAAAACATCATTTAACAAGGAATCATTAGAGCTCTACTTTAATTTACAGATTTTTAACCAATTCGTCGTCCCGTTTATCTGCAGGATAAACATGCAAACAAATATTTTTAAACTGAAGGAGGACATGGAAACTGCACAGAATGCAGTTTGGGAAAACCAGGAAGAAAATGAGTGAGCTCACATCAAAAACATTTACTGTTAAGCTGAGTCGGGGCTGGTTTATTCTAAAACTCAGTTTCAATTAAATTGTTGCAATAAGAGATTTATTTATTCCATGGAAGTGATGTGTTTATACTGAATGAATGAACTAAAAACAAAATGAAAAGCAGCCTACGTCTTTACAAAAGAGGACTTCCAGAACTATCGTCAATCTGGCTTCATCAGATTGAGAAAAACTTTCCTTTCTTATTGTTTTTTGTACCAATAGAAAAACTTCGCTGAGCTTCTACTGGAAAGACTATTTGTGCAAATCAGTGCAGAAGCAATGAAAGAGGACATGGACGAGGAGGAGAGGGACCAAGGGACCCAGAATGAAGCGGATGAGTGAATAACTAGTAAGGGCATAAGGAGGGAAGAGCGGGAAGAGAAGGTGGCAAAGCGGAGGGGAACAGAAGAGGGGCATGCAGATGGCTCTGAGAGCTGGGTTGAGGCTCCGGGGACACAAAGGAAGACATGATGTAGCTGTAGGGATGGCTGCTTCGTTGGGCTGCTTGCGCTAGAAAAGAAGGCAGAGATGGAAGTGACTTTGTAAGCTCTGGGGCCTGCAGCCCGGTGTGTGTGTCGGTCGGGGTAGGAAGTGTGTTTTTGGCGCCGTGGCCGGCCACCGGTGCAGCGTTGCATGGCGAATTACCCTGCAGCGAAGAGACGCATTCGGATCCGCTTTCCTTCTCTGCTCATTTTTGCAAATGTCTCTTTTCTTCTGCAGACAACACTGTAGCCATTCTTCAGAAGCAATTATTGAATCTGGAATGCAGTGTTTGTTTACCATGAAAGTGACCTGCCACTCAGGATTTCAATTATCATCCTCTCTGCCAGCGAACCCAATCGTACACACAGAAGAATAACATCCAGCGGCGCGGCCGATAAGGCAGAACGCGCCGGCCCCGGCCACAGTGGATATTATTACATCAAACAGATAAGACAACTATTACAACATTTGACGTGTGCATGAGTAGCTGCTATCTGGCAGGACAGCTGTCATCTGGAACAACAACAAACAACAGGGTTGCATCATGACTCCCATTAAACTCTTTTTAGATATTATTATCTTTATGTGAAAACAGAAAATATTTATCAAAGACCTTCAGGCTGCAGGTGAGGCACCTAAAAATCAAACTCCTTGTTGCAGATTTGTTGTGTCCGAGGAAAGACGCGTCACCTTTCATCACTGCAGCCTTTCACAAACACACCACAACCTACAGAAGCAGCTGAGAGGACATGAAAACTCAGTCCGTCAGTTTTTATGCATTTTGTTCCTAAATGTGACTGGATGTGGGCGCTGGCGGGAACTCCTGGGAATATGGACGTAATGCTGAGGGACGGGAGAGTTGAACTGAAAATGTTCTTACAGTTTTTCATGGTTTCTTCTTGTTGGAGTCGAGTTCATTTGCCTGAACGTAACTCACCTGGTCGGGCTCATGAACGGGATTTAAACAGCTAGTTTAGAAACCGACCAAATAACCGACTTTACCTGAATTCACGGGGTTCAGGTCTGGACTGCCATCCAGGCAGGAATCCTCCAGCTGGAGGCTTATTGGCTTAGCCAGGACCAGCTGGTTTAACCAAGACTGTATTTACTGAATAGCATCCAGCTGATGTTATGCATGTTCTTAGCAAACATCCCAGGATGCTACTAACAGCAAAACTACACACCTGCAAATCTGCAAAGCTTTTAGGTCACTTGATTTACAGAAAGAGTCAGAAGGCTGGAGGAGCTCGGCGCTCAGTGAGCCGTTCAGTCGCTTCCCCCAGACAGGCGGCTGGTGGACAACCTGAGTCTGCCTGAAAGTGGCCTTTTGTGCAACGTGCTCAAACAAACGCTCAGCATGCAGAGAGACGAGGAGCAGCAGAATTAGCAAGCAGAGAAATAAACAGCCTTTCCTCCATCCAGCTGGAAGTAATTCGTCTGAAGTGCCAACAGTAATTCATGTGAAATGGTTTCCATCAATGACGCCTCAAATTGCAATGAAGCCCACTTCAGTCATTTGGCTGTTTTGCATGAAAATGAGGCCAAAGACGAAACAAACATTAAATGTCACAAAGATCTGGAATCAAACCGGAACCAGAACCGGAACCAGAACCCAAACTGGTTCAGGAAACTGATCACATTCTTCACTTTCCTCTTTTATTCACACATTTTTCCTTTTCAGCAACTTCAGATAAATAACTTGCTGAGATTTAAACTTCTTTTTATTAATTTAATCAATTTTTTTCTCAGCTTATTTAACTTTAAAACTAAATCTTTCAGGTACTGGAAGCAGTAAAGCATAATTGATAAGTGGATCTAGTTGGATCCAGTTAAATTGTTTTCAATTGGTGAAAGTGACACTCAGATAATAAATTATTACTACTTAATAAATAATTACTTTGTTTTAAAACAGTCAAAGTTCATTATAGGATGAGATCAAACATGTTTCAGGCTGAGAAGCAGTGAGCTTCCCTTCAGCTACGATTCAGCTGCTAACCGCAGCGCCTTGCTGCCTCAGCACCGCCGTCTAAATACTTGTTACATAGAGGAATATGAAACTAAATAAGGAGTAAAATTATTTTTATAATGTGTTTAATTTCCTCCTTTCTTGTCATTTTCCCCTGAGCTGTAAGAAATGTCTGCAATATTTCGCAGCCCTTTGGATCAGAAGCTGCTTTCTGTTTTAATCGATAAACTGAAACCCAGCAACACTTGGAAATCCTGTTTTAACAGGAAAAATCCAGCAGTTCTGAACAAGGACCAGATTTATGACAATAAAATATATTCTGCCATTTTTGGTAAATTTTCAGCTCAAACATAATTCCAAAAACGGCGTCAAAGTAGAGCAGAAACAGCAGCCAGTCTAAAAATAAAGTTTGGGGAACCTTTCAGGCCGCTGGGGAACGATTAACCAAGAGCACTTCGCTGAAATTTAGCCTTTAGGAGAGATTTAAAACCTGTAATTTGCTGTAGTTTGAGTTATGATGTGTACAAAGCTGAACAGATGGTAAAAGCAGCGAAATAATTAAAGATGTAACGTGTGAGTGGCCAAAATAGAGAAAAAAGTATTTGGTAAAATGTTTCCTCAAGTACTGAGTAACTGATAAAATTATCATTTAATATCTAAAAATTACATAATCAGACAAAATATACAGATTAATGGACATTTGGGTATTTTAAAAACCAAAATGACAATAAATAGGAAAAATAAAACCAAACAAAAGAAAATGTCCTAAATCAGTTTCTTTCATTATAAAACTTGTTAAACTTTCACAGAAACTGCAGCTGTGAGTCTGAATCTGGAGGATTTCTGGTTAAAACATGTTTGATTTTCATTCAGTGGGAAGAAAATCCAGAAATTTTACTCAAGAGTAGAAATACTTCATAATAAAATTACTCAAGTAAAGGTAAAAGAATAAAATTCACCTAAAAGTAAATATTTTCAAAAACGTGATGCAGTTTAATGTAAATAGTTAGGACCGTACAAGTAAAGAAGCAGCAGGTGAAACCTGGTTAATGTGACGAATAAACCTGCTGGCATCCTCAGAGACAAACCTTAAAAACAACTTGTGAAGAGCAGGAGCTACAATCGGCGCTGCAGCGACGGCACCAGATGTGTCAGAACAGAATCAGCGGAGGTCGCTTCCACGGCTGCAGGAACAGGAAGGTCAGCAGCAGCTGCGCTCAGGTTTTCAGAGGAAACCTTAGGGGACAAGCGTGAAAACAATAACAGGCCTGATGAGCTCCCTCCAGCAGCTGGTGGGGTCGCCAGTCCCTTTGGATCGGAGAGCTGCAGCGTTCTCCAAAGTCAGCAGCTTATGGGAGAATCGTAACTCAATGATGCAAATCGCTTCTGCTGTGCTGAGACCAACAACCAAGGTCAAGGACGTCAAGTCGCAGCTTATTGTTTTGATGGCCATGAAACAAGCGGAAAACATAAGAAATGTCTCGCTTAAAGGACAGCAGCAGGTGAAGAACAACTTGTTTTATGAAGACGATTAACGGTGAGCATTAGAACCGTCCTGAGGGTCAGACGTCCAGGATTACAACGACTGAAAATAGGGAGGAACCGATCCACTGCTGTGCTCCTAATGCTGATATCTGAGGTATTAGAATCCCGATCCGATACTGACAATCAGAGCTGAGCTGACTTGGTACTGTTTAAAACACAGATAAATGTATTTGATAACTCTGCACCACTGCAGCTAATTAAATCCACCAATAGCTTCAAGTTTGGTCAAACATTTAACAACAACTTTAATCTATTCAGTCAGTGCAATAAAACAGCCACATAAATAAATGATAGAAAAAACTTTCAAATGGATCAGGAAGTCTAATTATGTGTTTAACAACCAATGTAAAGTAAATATAGAAACTAAAACTGATAAACATTCAGGAAGTGCAATTAAATTAATTAAATATATAATTTAATAATAAGTAATAAGCATGATGTCACTCGGAGCTCAAAGCATAGAATTAGACTGAATAGATCTGCTCTTATAGATTAGGGACATTGTCACCGATACCAAATCTATAATCATTTTAAATATTGATATCGAATCGATGCATCTCTATTCACAATTAAAAGCTTTTAATGGCAACACAGGAAAAAAGAACATTGAATCCATTAAAATAGATCATAAATACGCAGAAGAGCAGAATCAACCTGCAGGAGCCTTTTGTGCTGCTAATGCAGGAAATCAGTGAGATAAATCTCCTGTGTGCAGCTTTCTGAGAGAGCAGGAACTGAAGAGCCTGGGTCAGATAAAGGCTGTGTGGGAACACGGAGTGTTTTAGCTGAGGATTCTGTCAGAACCGCGTTGAGCTCCGCTCGTTGTCGACGCCGGCTCATTTTTCTGCCCTCTGGTCAAACTGTTGAGCTGGCAGGGAGGAAATGTAAAATCTGACAACCCAGATTACAGCGGACTGAGGCGAGCCAGGAGAAGAAAAGGTTTTATGAATGGAGCAAAGTAACAGAGAAGATGTTCTGATAGAAACTGTACAGCAAGAAGAGAATCATTTAATACAGGATTACAGAAATTACTGAACTTTAGGAATTTCTCTCAGGGTTTCACCCAATCAAACCCTGATTCTTTTCTTTAAGCAAACATTTTTTTTATTTTAGCAATTTTCCATTTGTTGTGCTCAAAGCAAAATAGAATAATAGAGCACTATCAAAACAATGCAAATAGTTACCTTCAGTTGTACATTTAGATTTGGCATCCAAGAAGTGAGTCTTTCTAGTATTAACAGTTTAAGTATCTTGCTGCTCACTAGCGATGACTAGCATTGGCTTTAGCTGCCAAGTTAACATAACGCACTAAATCTAAAATGTATGCTTGATATATAAAAGGAAAAGGGATGCAGTACTTTACTACTAACTTTCAACACTATGTATCACAACTAGATAAAGTCTGGAAAAAGTTTTAATTAAGAAAGAAAATAGAGAGGAAGTAGGGCAGTTATGCTAGCTTGACCATGACAACCTTAACATGTAGATATGCTGCAGAATTCAGTGTGATAAACACCAACTGACAGATCATCAGCAGAGCAGATGTTTAATTAGTTAATCTATTACTGCTAGCTTAGCTACTAGCAGCTAATCTACAACAGCAATCTCTTATTAATAATTGTAAAATAAACATCAAGCCTAAAACTCAATGTTTTGTTCGTTATGTGGGAAATATTTGACTGTTTTTTGGTGGAGTTGTTAGTCGCTATGGCAACGAGTCGGTGCGTAGCGCAGCCGACAGAGGAAGCAAGAAAAAAGTGGTTTTCAGTTGTTCTTCAATGGTTTATTTGCGTTATTTTTCCTAAAGCACTAAATTAATAACATGTACATATTATTAATATGTCCAGGTTTAATTTGGTTTGGTTCCACCGCTGCAGCGCCGCTACGGATGGAAAGGAAAGGAATCGTCTTTTTACCCTCCAATGTTACGTTATTATTAACAATAACATAAAGATGTTATTGTTTACGTTATTATAAACAATAACAAGCAAATACATGTTTTGAGTATTTGCGACCATTAAAAGACCTATCAGCAAATCAAACTACGTACACTATAGTTTGTGTTTAAGACTGAAAATATTTGGGAAATCTTCTGGATATGGTTTTATAATATGTAAACATTCTCATGACATTTTGCTGAAGAAAAAGCCAAAATAAATCAGGAAAACATTTCAGAGGGATGTTGATAAAGGTAGATTTTCCATCAGGTTTATCTTTCTTTTAGACCAGGAAATGGTGTGGGAATGATAAAAACAATGAGCTCAGATTCTACAGGCCAACTTCACTCCATGGCAGTACAGCTGGTAAGTAAACACTTGACAAGTAGAAGGTCTCTTTTCTCTGAAATAGAAATGACAGCATGACTTCTGTTTGCACAGCCTTATCTGAGAAAGACTTTCTGAACAGTCACATTTCTGACAAACCAAACTGCTATGCTCTTATTTTATCTTTTTTGGGTACGTTCACAGTGACTGGTACATTTTTCATTTGCCTGCTGTGACTCGTCAGAAATGCAGGCTGGAGGTCAGGAGGTGATTGAGCTCATGTTCAATGTTAGCCACGTTAGCATGCTCTGCTTCGCTGCAGTCTTACCAGGTGTTCATTTCTCCTGCCAAAGCTTTGTTTAATACATTTATTCATTATATGGATTCTAAATGTGGTGATGATGGATTTTTATTACTGTTTAAACTGCAGATTTAATTCTGAGTAATTTAAAGTGATTTTTTCTCATTAAACCCAGGACTGGACAATAACTGAATAGCAATATATGTCGCAATGAACACGTGATCAATGTCAATATAGTAGCTGATAGAATATTCAATAATTCCACTAACTCCAGAATTGCACAGCATTCTGGGAGATGTAGGCAGAGGAAACGCTTTAGCCTTCAAAACTCTCAAGACCAGCTAAGTTAGATCGGTGGAATCGACTAACTTTCTGACTCTTTGGTTACCTAGCAACTCACTCACTCTATGGTTACCTAGCAACAACCTGCTGGGTAACTGGCGCAGCAGCAGTTTCAGGTTTCGCCACCGTTCCTCAAAACGTCATACCACCAGTTTGGCAGGATTTCAGACATTAAAAGCAATAAACTAATCAATAATTATGGATATCGACTGAAATGTTGAAGCTGCTTGGAATACAGGTCAAGACATAAACAGAGAGTTTGATCACGTAGTAAACCATGGAACATTTTTCAAATTGGGTTTATCTGAAATAAAAACAAAAAAGGAAACCAGGTTGGAGATCAAATCACGACCAACAAGAAGCAAAGTTCAGGTTTAAATAAAAGACTTGTAGTCCAGTCATTATGGACTCTATATTCATGTTTTACTCTGGGAATAAGTGATTTGGAACCGAACTCAGTACATTTTTAACTCCAGGCTTATTAATGCGAGCACACATGCAAGTGTTTGCATTTGTCAGAGACATCGCCGACCCAGCCAGGGTCACTTTGCCTCAAGATGTTGTTTGTATTTTTATTTATTTCTTTTTTTCTCTCCCAGGCTCACTCTCTGCTTAAGCTCTGAACCAATTTAACACAGACCGGGAATGTAGAGAGAAGCTTGACAGAGTCACTCAAATCCCCGTCTGCACTATATTGGGGGCATAGCAGGAGAAAAATGAGGGTAAGAGATAGAGGAGAGGAAAGTAGTGTGTAAGGCGGGGTGAGATGAGGGGAAAGGAACAGATCTACATTGGGACGAAGGGTGAGCTGTGCGCTTATGTCTGGTGATACTAAACAAGAGCTGCTTTGCAAAGATACTTTAGCACTTCTCCTGTTAGCAACTGGAATGCATCTTTGAACCAATCATTAAATGCATCCATTAAGCTAATTAATGACTGCACATTTAAAATAATGAATCATTTAAGTCTTAAGGGGCATTTTCCTGTAAAAGAATTAGCAACAGTAGAATACATATGTGACTAATGAGCATTACAGCAACAAGGCAGTGGAAAGTATAAGAACACAAAAATACAAAGTCATCAACAACTGAAGCATTTCTCCAAGTACCATCATTACACATCAAAATGTTGGTTAGTGTTTTATTTATACTGTTTCTAAAGCAACTCTAACCAGTTGGCAACCATCACCTGCTAGGACCTTTGTCAGTTTTGCTCATACAAACGACTCAAAGTCTTCTGGAGACAAATGTTGAGGGCACAAATGTAGGTCCTTTGGAAGTTGTTTTCATCTTCAACATAAACAGGTAAAGGAAAAGTTACCCACCGGAAGGTAAAGTTAGTCTTCCTGTGTTTACTGTGTAGATTCCAGTACAGAATGAAACCGTCCCGTGGAAAATATAACGTACATTTTTTAAGTTTTGGTGGATCACAAACAGCAATTTGTTTAGTTAATAGGAAAATTACAACATATTTAGTGCAACATGTTCAACTAATCACTTTAAAGAAACTCAGTGTTTGTGCAGTTTTACAGTTTTCTGGAGGTTCATTCCAGATATGTGGTGCCTAGAAGCTGCACGCTGCTCCTCCATGATTGGTTCTGATTCTGATGCAGACCAGAACCAGAACCAGAAGACCTGAGAGGCCTGGAAGGTTTTTAACATCACAAACGATAAAAGGCAGAAGAAACATTTGATAGAGTCAGCACTAGCTGTACGCTGCTGGTGTCGAGTTTCCTTATTTCATTTCATAATAAGTTAAAGTTGCTTCTTCTAATTTGCTCATATCTCCTGTTTCAATTATGAATGTGACCCTACAGAGGAGGCAGGCGAGCTAAGCACATGAAAGGCTGATCATCCCAGAAGCTAAACGTAGCGCCGTCAGAGTGCGGCTCATGTCTGGGACGGCCAAGCGATAAGCAGCACCGTGACAAGCATGTCAAAATCTCTTAGGCGGAAATAAACATCCACCTGAATGCAGCAGCACACGTATAAACCTCTGAATGCCAGAGCAGCAGCACATCCAGCTCAGAGTGGGTTTTATGGATTAATAGTCTCTGAAAAGGATCGGAGTCGGTGGCAGAGAAAAGCAAAGAGGAGAAAAATAAAAATAAGTGAGTTACACAAAGAAATCAACATGATGATCATCATCAAATAAAGACAGATGAACAATTATCCTGCACAACATTATTTACATCGACACAAAGCGATTCAACATCTGAATAAAAGTTTCCTAGCTTGGAAATTAATTCTTCTACCTTCTTCTAGGTTTTGTTTTCCTTTAATCTAAATGGTAATTATGTATTTATTCATTTGTTTTATTTACTGTGACTTTGGTCTTTTCTCCCCATTTTTGATGTGATTCTTTGGTAACATTTTATTTTAAGTGGCTTGTATAAGACTGATAGCACCGTAATAAACATTAACTTTGCATCAACTTTGTTGTAAATAATGACAAACAGTTTTATGTCAGTCTTATCCTCAACCCTTCAGATAAAGTGTGAGGATTTTTCTCCTGCTTTGTTCTCCTGATTCAGTCAAACCACGGACCTGAAATAGAATAAAATCACTTCGTTTACATCAGAAACGTCTCCGCATAATGAAAACGTGAGCACAGAATCCTTGAGAAAGTCTCAGTAAAGTTTGCAAGCAGATGTCAGTGGTCAAAGAGACCCTGATGTTTATGAGGCGGGGGACCAGAACCGGGCCGGGGGAACATCTATCTGGGCCAGGGCATCCACTCCACAATGCATCCCAAGTAATGACTCTGTGGGGAGGATCCACCTAATGAGGGAAGACTCACATGGCTGCTGGGGGAGAACAGGAAAGGAAGGAGCAGGATGGTGCGGAGTGCTCATTAATAAACACCGTCAGGGTGGAAGGACAGTTTAGTGCACAAGCCGATATGTCAGCAGTTCACCGCGGCCTGTAACCATGTTGACCTAACAGGTTCTGATGCAGAGCAACCAGAAAATCTGCTGGAAACCTTTTATTTAGGATGATGAAATATGAGTCATTTGGGTTGAGATGAGAGGTCAGGTGTGACGCTGCGTTCACACCAAACGAGTTTCATGTTTGCGCTTTGGAGTCAGATGTTTCTCTTTGTACAATGGCAGCTGAAATAGAGAGCAGCACTATTATGCAGTGAAGCCTCCTCCATCATACTGGAGGCTCAGATGTCTTTGTTGAGCATTTTGTGTTCAGATTCTGTTGAACAAACGGCGGCGACAGCTGATAACGGCTCGACGCGCGCTGAGCCTCTTACCTTTTCCCTCTCCTAGTTACTTTGAACAATGGCAGATGAAACATTGAGAGTTTCAACAGAACGCCGTCGTCGTGTTTGAATTCACCAGATAATTCAGAGGTTTTGTGAGTTTGGTGAGTTTCACAAGCCAGCTGGTCACAAACGACGGCCTGCTGACCTGCGTCGCGCCTGCGTCTCCTGGCAGGACGCCACCTACAGGCCACTACGTCACATAGCAGAGTCACTCTGATTGGTCGATGGCTCTCCAGATCCCGCGGCGGCCATGTTGGACGCGGTTGACTCTTGTCGAACACTCAAGACCCTCAAGATGCTTCAACCGCTCATCACTGAAGGTGCTGCAAAGCCCCTCGACGCGTGTCCACAGAGAACCAGACTCTTCTGATGGCGTTTGGTGTGAATGCAGCATTACGACTTTAACTGAGGATGCACCAATTGCAGTTTTCTGGCTGATTATCGATCTTTAAAAAGCCTGACCTGCTGATCCACTTTCAGTCGACATTCCGTCTGAAATGTTGCTAAATGAAGTGGCTGATTTTGCAGCAGTGAGGTGACTGTTGTTACTGTGAAGGTTTGACCCGACAGTCAAACAGTAGAGGTCAGCGGCTGATTCTCAAGCCGTTTCTGATGCAGATGAGATCAGCTTCACATGGAAGCATCATGTACGTATCAAGTATGTGTCAGCGTTTGATCCGCTAATCGTTTCAGTTTTAAACAGAATAAATCATGAAAGCACCAAGCATTCTTCATTAAATCTTCTGACATTTTGTCACCAAAAGAGGAATCCAAGCAGCCCAACAGAAACTGATCGCTGTACTGTACAGCCTCTGTGTTCACAGCTGAAGTTACAGAGCCTGAACTCGTGTCAGGAGTTAATCCTCTTGGTGAGTGCAGTGCGTTTGTGTGGCCCAGTTAATGGCTGCAGTCACAGGAGGAGGCAGAAGGTCAGTGAAGACGGAGGGACAGCGCTCCTGGCTGATGCAACAACTGCAGCTGCCACATAAATCCTGCTCTGTGGGTTGAGGCTGATCTTACAGTGAAGGCTGTGTAGAAAATGGATGGCTGACAGGGAGTGGGAGAAATGCATCATCAAAAATGATCCACACTGGCGTTTGTTGAAATCTGGAAACATCTTTTGGATTCCAGATTATTTAGATTTCTGATAACCAATTAGGACATTTCTGACTCCCAGTACCACAATTCCCACAAGTCTGGACCTGATCAGCGCCATCTTGGTAGGCAAACGCAGCGCAAAGCATAGCGGACCCACGGCTTCCCAACCAACAACGAGAAAATATGTAGAAACTCTCAACCAACGCGCGACAGAAAGACACGAGAACAAAATGGCTGCTGTTGTACAATTAGTTAATAGCTCTGCAGTTGATCAAACAGCCAAACATCCTGGGAGCAGCGCCCTTAAAACTCATGGAACAGCAATTTAATATTAATTTATTAACGCTAAAGAAACCAAGTAATCCACATAACTCTAAAAACAGCCTACTCTCTGTAGAGAAGCATTCACCTGTGAATTATTTAACAGACAATAAATCTATATGCAGCACCATGAAGACCATGTCAAATATTTCCCCAACATTTCAAAACCATCACTTCATGATTATCCACAACTTTGTGTTTATCTCATAAAAACACCCTGAATTCTGCAGTTCTCACTGCACAAAATGGGATTAAATCCTAATCTAACATCCTGTGCAGTTCAGACATTCAGGTCAAAACCTACATTTCAGTTCATAAAGTCAAATCAAACCAGAACACATTTTCTGACTAAGCTTTCCACTGGTAACAGATCCAGATAAATCTCTGTCCTGCTTCAAATCAAACATCATCATAACCCAACTAATTCCTCCCCGAGCCGCCCTGAGCAGACCTGAAGGTCGCTGAAGGTCACCAGGTCCCCTGCGGAGCGTCGTTCATCACTGATGAAGTGCTGCTACCTGGACGCACTAAAGAGCTAAACAACCTGAGGGAGGCAGCGCCTCTCTGAGGCTTCCTATTCATCACCACGGCGAGCCATTAATCAGCGGCGCCGTTCGCAGGGAGACGCTCGTAATCACAGGCAGGAGGAGAAACGGACCAAACATCTGGCAGTCCTACAAATCAGCCCACTGATTGCTAAATGTAATGAGATTTTTAAATGTGTAAATTAGATTATGACCCTTTTAGGCTGAAATGCAGCTTTAATACTGCAGGCTCTGACTTCCTCTTATTTCTATTCACTCACATTCCTGCAAAGGTAAATTATTAATAATTCTCATATGATCCAGAATGTTGGTTTTTAAAATGGTTTGTTGTAGAAAAAAAAAACAAGATGATGACAAGCAGGAAGCGTTTTACTCAAATTAACTTTGTGTATTTAGTCTGTAATCTGAGATTAGCCGCTCACTAATCCAGCATTAATAATCAGATAGGATTTTACCAACAACATGAATTATATTTATGTCCACTCAGTAACCTTTGGCCCCGAATTACTGATGAAAGAATGAAATGTTTTGTATTTAAATCAGTTGTTAGATAACATTATTCATGTCCTATTATTTTATTTGTTTATTTTATGTAATTTATGAAAATATGTAAATCTTTGCACATAATCCAAGCAGCAAATTTGGATTTGCTCCAAATATGGTA
This sequence comes from Phalloptychus januarius, assembly GCA_902982915.1. Taxonomy (NCBI): domain Eukaryota; kingdom Metazoa; phylum Chordata; class Actinopteri; order Cyprinodontiformes; family Poeciliidae; genus Phalloptychus; species Phalloptychus januarius. The sequence continues at coordinate 16,385,646 of CADWAE010000475.1, forward strand.
AATGAAAATAAAACAACTTAGATGAGTAACTGTGCAATAAGAGATGCTGTTTCTGATCTAAAATTGTGTATAATTTAAAGTATTTTCATATAATTAACAATTCCACTGAAAAATCACAATAGAACAAAAAGTTTTCTTTAATATTTTCTGGAAAAGTAAGTGAATAAGAGCATCCAGGTAATTATAATGCTCACATGAAAGCAGGACTTTGTGCAACAAATCTTGTAAAATTGATTCTACTTTTAGTGAGAGGGAAGATGACGGTTCGCTCTCCCTGAAGCCACTTAAAGCCAGAGACTTTTGTTCATTTCTGCTCAGAAAGCAAAGTAATCTCTTTTATATATATATATATATCTTTGTGCTGCTGAAAACTTTTACCAGCTCAGAATAATCCTAAAAACACTCCATAACAAATCCTATTATCCTGCTTTGCCTCTATTTTACGTTTATTTCTATATTTATATTATAATTTAAAGTACTGAACACAAACAACAAAATCCCATCAACCCAGAGGTTCAGAAAACAAACGACAAAAATCCAACCACGTCAGAAGAAAGCCTGGATTTTCCTTCTGCTTCAAAGAGAATATTTGGTTTCCACAGATGGAGCTAAACTCCTTCACCTCAGCGGCTGTTTGCCCCAGCAGGGCGGCTGCAGGGCGGCTGCAGCTCAGAACCGAGTCGTATCGGGCCGACCGCCTCAGGACAAAACTGATAAAATGTATTTTTGATAAAACACATGAAACCAAGTATGTCAGGCCTCTCTCCTGGAAGAAAGCTCAATTCTTCTTTGATGCTCATAAGAAAACATGTGAAGTTACATGATTTACGCCGGAAAGACAAACAGGAAACACAGGAAAGACCAAATTACCAGAAACAACAAAGATACAGCAAAACTGTCTGCTTACTGTGAATTCACCACTACAGAAACTAGACTTGGTAAGATTTGGTGTTTTTACAGTGGAACAATCCTGGCAGTGATGAATGTAAACACTTAGCTGAGAGACATTCATAATTCAGCCTGCATGGCACTAGAGCTCATCAGCCAATCAGAGAAGACGCTGCCATCTTACTCAGGAGGCGGAGCAATAAGCCCCGCCCACCTGCTACAAACCCAAGAGAAAACTACTTCCTGTTGTCTTCTTTGTTGTTTCCACCAGCAGTAACTTGTGACTGCGTGTTTCCTCTGCAAAATAAATCCATTTCAAAGCAGCTGAGTAACCAAGTAGCACAACAACTTTCTACCAGAATGTCTGTTTCCTTAAAGCAAATTCAGTTTCATAATTTAAATCTGTGCAATTCTATTGTTAATGGAAACACAGCTATTGTCAAAAAGTTATTCCAAGATCTATTCCTGAACAGGCGCAGAGGAGCCAGAACTGGCAAAATGTTACTAAAGATTTTTACTTACCGTGTAGGTTTTTATTCATTTTCTATCAAACTTAATTTTAATTGTCATTATGTCATTCATCTACCTGTGATGCTGTAATTATTGTGAAGCACTGTGTTCTGCTGTGCTTCATGAATAAATTAAACCTGTATGTGTTGGCAGAGCAGATGAAGGTCTGCTGATACCCTGGCTCTGGTTTCAGCCCTGAGCTGAAGGAAATCAGCTTTCACAGCTTTTAAATCTAAAGCTTCCCCCCAAAAACCAGAAAACCAGGATAAAAGTTTGGGTGTTAAGGCCTCTGTTCTTTAGGCTTACAGATTGTTGGGTAGAATGAATGAAGACATAAATAAGCAAGCGCTAAATAAAAGTAAAACTTGAACTGGTTGAGGTTGAATCTGAGCCGCATGTTGGATCCAACAGTCGTGATTCAAATAAACCAACTGCGATTGTAGAAACCACTTAAGCAGCCAAAGTGAGACACGTCAACCCATGAAGCCTTTGTCTGTCAACTGCAATGATTACTCGCAATTTACACACCAGTACGACGCTCATGACTTATTCCCAGCGTTTTCAATCTCCCGCTGGTTCGCATTCAGACATCAAGTTAAAGCTTAATGTGGCGACTGAACATCCCAAATGTGGATTAGATATGCATGGCGGTGTCTGCCAGCAACGCTTCCCTCCCTAATGTGACATGACAAAAAGTGCTGCCAGCTCTGTATGTGTGCATCTGTTTTTTAAAGTTGTGCTGACATGCAACCAAAAATAACCAGAGCTTTAACTTTATTTTTTTAAACATCTGCTGTGGAAGGAGCGATTTTAAAAGGTTTTATACCAGAGTGATCTGACTGCAAGCAGGAGGAACTTCTCCAAAGTCCTGATCCAATGCTTTCTAAAACTGGCAAACAGGACATTTAAATTTTAATGTCCAAATTAAAACCTCTGATGTGCAGCATGTAAAACGGACCCATTTGGTTGTTTTTAGTCATTTAAAAGAGAATGTTTGAACATGAAAATAAAAACGGAGGCTGTTGCTTTTTGAGGCATCATTTAAAATTGTTTATAACTTTAAATATTTTTATACATCCTTTAACTTAATCGGTGAGGGAACAATTCCAATAAAAATCACAAAGTTTTTCTTAAATATTTCTGTAAAAAAGGAGCTGAATAAAAGCATCCAGGTGAATATTTATGTTGTATTTGAGTGTGAACCTATTTTAGCCATTTAATGTCAGAAAGCAAACCAGCGGGAGAAACATTGGGAATAGGGGGAATATGGAAATTGTTTTTTTGGTTAGTAGCAGCTTTAATATCCAGCTTCAAAAGTGTCATTTCTGCAGGATCAAATCTGAAACTGACCTTCCATTAACAAGAAAATGAATTAAAACTTCTCCAGGACCAAACAGACTTCAGAAACTGCAGGATAAACTCAGAGCACGTTCTATCTCTCAGTAATCCCAACCTATTAATCCTAATGACGGTAAGTTTCCCTCAGGCCGAGTCATTTCAGTTTCCCAGACTGACCTTTGAAGAAGCAGTCTTTGCTGTGCACCACGTAGATCCGCCTCCTCTCCAGGCAGGCGGTGCGGTAAACCTCGCAGTGGTTCTCGTAAAACCTGCCGTCCGAGCCGCACACGGGCACAAAGGAGGGCCGACATTTTTCCTGGCACACGCACTCGGCGCGCCCGCTTTCCGCCATCAGCACACACTGCCGGCCTCTTCCACAGTAGGTCCTGTGACACGGGTCTTCCTCTGCATCAGAACGAGCTGCAAGAAATAGAAAGTACAGGATTTTACTGCTTCCAGTTAAATTTCAAGCAGAAAATTACAAATTTCTAATTAAAAAAACTACAAATTATCCAAAAATGCAGCTTTATTGCTGCAGTTGCTTTTGCAGCATGACATCATGAGCACAAGATCCCGCCCCCATCTTCCTGCAGGAGGGCAAAAAGCCGCTAGCTAACTATGACTAGCATTGGTTTAGCCGTCACTTTATCAACATAATGTGCTAAACTTATGCCTGATGTATAAAAGAAGGATGCAGAGCTGTGATACTAATAGTCAACATTATGACAGCTAGATACCAAGGTCAGGAAAAAGTTTTAATTAAGAAAGGAAATAGCAAAGGAGAGGGAAGTAGCTCAATTATGCTAGCTTGACTATGGCAACCGTAACATGTAGATGTGCTGCAGAATTTAATATGTTTTGGTTCAGACACAAAATAAAAAAAAAGTCGACCTAAACAGCAACTCTGACAGATTATCAGCAAAGCAGATGTTTAAATTAGTTAATCTACCACCTCTGGGTTAGCTTAGCTAATAGCAGCAGTAGCTAATTTTCCACCACTGGGTTAGTTTAGCTAATAGCAATAGTAGCTAATCTGCCACCACTGGGTTAGCTTAGCTAATCACAGCTACCACAGCGATCACTTAATAATCACAAAATAAACATGTAGAAAACATAAAACCGTTTGAGTGATTTCTGGTGTTGAATCCTGTTACATTAGTGGCGTTGTTGTCAGTTGTCCCAAGTCTGAGTGTAGCATAACCAACACAGAGCTAGAAAAAAGTGGTTTTGAGTTGTTTAATGGTTTTTCTGCGTTATTTTTCCCTGTGCTGCCCTGAATTGAAAGCAGCTTCATCTCCAGGTTAGCGGTTCTGCTGCAGCAACGCCGCTACGGATGGAAAGAACAAGAATCGCATTTCTTCGCTCCAGCGTTGTGTTTATGTGGGAAATTTCCAAATGTAACATGCAGTTATAAAGTCCATTCGTTGACTGATAACTGATCTTTGACAAACATGTAAAGAAAACAAGAATTTCAGTCATCTTGATGACAAGTTGAACGTCTCCATCAGTAAAAAAAGGAAGGAGCACCAGACAGAAAAAACACAAACTGACGTCATGAACCTCCAGGCTCGCGTTGCGTTAACAAGGAAATCCTTTTTTTAACCACCGCTAACCAGCTGTCAGGTGTCCGAATCAACACCTCTCTGCTCTCATTTACACATTCAAATGTGAAAACTATGATTTTCATACAGGAGCAGCTTCTGGTGGAGCTTCAAGCAAATGTTGCTGCTTGTTTTTCTTGTTTGACAGAAAGCAGTAAAATAAACCCAAACATGTCCGAAACGTCGTCTCCGCTGCACACCAACAGGACAGACGTTACGGCCGTTAACATAGTTTTAATTCTCAACAATCAATGAACTTTACAGTCTAATGAACATTTAACACTGGATCTGGAAGACATTTTAAATATCCAAAATAAATAAACAAAAACAAAAAATAAAATGAATTATGAAGTTTCCGATTGGAGACTTTTATCAGGTTGGAGTTAAAAGGAAAAAAGATCTAGTTTCCATTTATCATGTTATTAATTAATTGATTTGTTGATTATTGCAGCAGCTCTACTCTACATATTTCAGCAGATTTATTTTCAGTAATTCAGTCAAAAGAAACTAAAACTCTCTGGTTATTTGAAGTGTTTATTTCTGTTCATAAAATAATATGACAGGTAATGAAAATAATGAGTTCAGTTACTTTTCATGTTATTTGTAACATTATATAACATTCCTATATTCTAATTGGACTATTTTGCATTGTTTTCCTAAATTTTATCATTTAAATAATATTCATGAATACTACAGAAATGCTTTAGTGCTAGAAAATGTCCAAAAATATTCTTACTCCAGCAGATTTATAAAAATATTTTTAATTAACCAGGAAATTTATTTTTTTCAGGAAATGAGACGGGTTTATATCAAAACAAAAAATAATATAGAAGATGAACAAAATGTTAAAAAGTGATTTAAATCAAGAATCATAAGATAAATTGTTTGGCGATGAACTGAGAGGTTGGGACTCATCATCCTTTATGATGCATCTCTGGAAATTAACTGCAAAATGAAACATGGAGACTCTGCAGAGAAACAAACTGCTCAGGTTTGAGTTTTTATCATACAGACACAATTAGAGTTGACAAATATAAACTACTCTTCAAATTGTTAGAAAACATCAAAAAGTGCCAAAAATACAACAGCCTGTATCAGGATCCTCTGCTACGAGCTATTTTGAGATAAAATAAAAAGCTCAAGCGGTGACGTCAAAGCAACCTCCAGCCCTGCTGACTTTCATTCCTGCATTTCATTTTAGAAATTTAAAGCACTTCTTTCTGTCACTTCATTTTTTACCTTTTGATGTCAACAAGCTTCTCTTTTTAGGAATCCAGGCCAAACATAAAGGCGATGGATGGAGCTGCTGCTGCAGCAATCTGGGCAAACAAACCGCACAACATGAAATGTTCAGAGTGGAGCAGAAGACACCCGGGACGTAAAACGCTTCAGATAATGGAGGAACCAAAAGACAAGCTAATGTGCAGCTAAATCTGATGCTGCTGCTCGTAACGTTTCACTGAGAGGCGACAGGAGCGGATCTGGACTGTTAAAGGAATAAACATTCCTCCAGCTTCGTCCTCGGCTCCATTATCCCTGTGAAATAAGGCTAAAAAGCTAAAACGCATATTGGCTTAACGCGCAGAAAGCTCAGGCTGTGCTCTTATAATCAAACTGCTGAAAACAGAAATTGAATTTGCCTCAAGTATAATCATATCTCCACTCTCAGCATATTAAATAACAGAGATAATGCGCCGCCGTCGGAGGACAATAGTGTAGTAATTGCATGAAGGCGATTTCAGGGTTGGTGCACAGAGGTCAACGGCAGCACACACACATTTCACACACGGTAGCTCTCTCTCTGTCTGCGGGGGGCCTGGCAGAGCCAAAATATTCATGCAGATTGGTGGCGCAATAAAACGACGTTCAATGGATTCGTTTTATTTTAGGTGAAAGAAAAACTGCAAGAAGTGCAGAAAGAAAAACACTCAAAGTTTATCCCTCTACGGATAAACAGGGCGACGATCAGGAGACAATAAAACTACAGTAACGCACTATAAAAATGACGAGAGCATGACCATAGGTTCGTTTCTGGAGTAAATTTCTTAGTTCAATGAGACAAAATGTAAAAGTAACATTTAGCGACATGAGCCTGATTTGGTTGGTAGGTTTTTTCAGTGTAAACATGCAGATCATCATTCAGTCAAACTGCTTGATTCAGGAAAACTTTCAAAACCATCCAGGAAATTAAACCTTTTAAAAACCTTTAGGAGTATTTTATTTATTTAAGTGTTTCTGCTCTTGAGTAAAATTTCTGGATTTTCTTCCCACTGAATAAAAATCAAACATGTTTTAACCAACTCAGACTCACACCTGCAGTTTCTGTTAAAGTTTAACAAGTTTTGAAAAAAACTGACTTGGAAAAACTTTATTTTATTTATAAGAATTATTATTTTGTTCCTTAAAATAACAAGATTTCCACTTAACTGTAAATTGTGTATGTCATTTTTCAATATTTAATGATAATTGTTACAAAATGCTTTTTTCCTCTTATTTTTTTGGTTACTCTTCCTCCTCTGCTATGTTGCACCGCTCATAAAGGTTGGAGAAGTAATTTAGCAGTCAGATCGATGATCCCAGATGGATGAAGCCCACAGGAACGTCCAGCCTGACCCAACATGGCCGCTCTGTCATAATTAAGTGTTGGAAATGAGAGGAAGCTGTGGTTTGGGGTTCTGCCAGGTTCGCACTCCGGTGGGAACGCCAGGCGGACGCGGCGCGTAAGACGGGCTCAGCTCCGTTTTATCCAGTTGGCTAATTGTTCTGCGTGTCTCGGGAAGTCATCTGTGGGAAATGCAAAGCAGCCCCGCTCCCTCGCCACCTCGCTGCTCATGTCAAGGTCAGGGACGATTACAAGATCGTTTGTATTCTCCAAGCACGAGAGATTAAACGCTTAGCAACAACCGTCCAGCGGCAGCAGCGCGCCTCGTCTTCCTCCCGGCGTCTTCATCACGTCAGAGAAACAACATGAACTGCAGCAAAACTGCATAAAAGCTACATTTACAATACAAAGCTGCCTGACATTTAGCTCCGTCTTTCATCTGCTTTGTCTCCATGCTGTTTGCAGTGGTGGCTTGCTTAAGAGGCTGAAAGTGGCGTCTGATAATCCTCCCTGTCTAAGCTGCTGGCACAATGTTTGTCAATGGATGAGGCGCTGAACGGTGCCAGGACAAAGCCAGGCTGCCCAACCGGGTCCAGTCCAGGCCTCCTGTCACTCTAATGCCGTCATTTTTATTCTGACCCCCGGGGGCGCCGTCTTTCCTCCTCCTTAGCAGACAGAGCGTGTCCACTCTTTGTTCTTTCAGGCTAAATCTGCAGATTTCCTATAAGAAAACTAAAGTCCAGCCGCACTTTTTGAAAAATAACTAAAGTTCTGCTGTGAAGCTTAAAACCAAAACTTTCTCCAGCTGAACAGAAACTCAAGTTATTAAAGAGGAACAATCTAGTGTTATAGATCTAGAGATATAGATCTAGAGTCAATACACAGCTTCAGTTATTACAGATAGAAACTAGAGATCAGGCTGACCTCTGACCTGAGCCTCCAGAGCTACATAAAGCTGGTTCCAAACTGGGCCTTCTACCAGAACTTCCAGGACCAGAGAACTAAAGTCTTTGATGAGAGAAACTCATCAGGCGTTTCTCTCTAGTGGCTTTGATTCCTGCAGGAGCAAATGACAGGGCTGACTGACAAACCAATCAGAACGCTGCAGCTGGAGTCCTGACTAGAACATCAACCAACCAGAACGCTGCTGCTGGAGTCCTGACTAGAACATCAACCAACCAGAACGCTGCTGCTGGAGTCCTGACTAGAACACCAACCAACCAGAACGCTGCTGCTGGAGTCCTGACTAGAACACCAACCAACCAGAACGCTGCTGCTGGAGTCCTGACTAGAACACCAACCAACCAGAACGCTGCTGCTGGAGTCCTGACTAGAACATCAACCAACCAGAACGCTGCTGCTGGAGTCCTGACTAGAACACCAACCAACCAGAACGCTGCAGCTGCTGGAGTCCTGACTAGAACACCAACCAACCAGAATGCTGCTGCTGGAGTCCTGACTAGAACACCAACCAACCAGAACGCTGCAGCTGGAGTCCTGACTAGAACACCAACCAACCAGAACGCTGCTGCTGGAGTCCTGACTAGAACCAGGAAGATAGAGACGCCACCCAGTTCTACACCACTCGGCTTTACACCAAGTAAATGCAAGTCGTTACCGCCCAACTCTGGAAATAAACTCCAGGAATCGGCTGCAAAAAGCGTTGAAGATGCAACTAGGAGTCATTTACCTCAAAGTGAGTCAAGGTTTGGTGTCGATCAGATTAAAGTGAACCAGCCATAGCTAAAACTCGGCTCTTCTGACCAGAAGTTTGTCTGGACATGAGAGACAAGGCAGCAGCCATTCAGCAGAGCGACTGACAATACTTTCCTTTTTCAGCTCCTTTCCCTGGTAGATGAAAGCATCAGAGCCCAGCATGTCTGATTGTGCTGGGAGAAGCCACAATGCAGAGAGCCTCGGCTCTGACTGAGTCATTGTGGGAGAGCAGATGAATCCAGAGTGAGGTGTGCAATGCGTCTCTGCGCCTACGGCGAAACCACACAGACCACCGGGAAGGAAGCAGACTAAGAATGTCACTTTTGTCTTCAAGCAAATTCCTCAATCCATTTAATAAACTTAAGCTACTGCACCTCAGGCTGGGGTCTGCATCTAACATTTACAATCGCCAACAACAATATTTACTTTGTAGTTAATCCAGCCTCTCCGTGTTTGCAGCTGCTGATATATTTTCCTCAGAGACGAACGAATACCACTGAGCATCTCACTAATTAGACTGGAAGTACCTTCACCCTGCTGCTTGGGCCGCCGCCTGGAGCAGGACCACATTATTCATCTCTCCAAGCCAAGAATCGCTCCACGGCTCGCTCACAAATCTTTCAGGACAATTTACGACATGTTTCTGTTGCTTTCAGATTTCTACCCAAATGATCTGGATTCAATGTAAGCAGTGGTGTTTTCATTTTACGAGCCTTTTTAAAGCTAAAGGAACGTGTGAAGGACACACGAAGGCTGGATGTGTTTCTCCACCTGAGCAGAGCGCAGGGATGTCTGCAGATCGGACAGATGATTCTATTTGCCCTGTAGCAGCTGTAGATAATTAAATATTGAGACACACTGTCAAACGCCGTCTTCCCCGAGCTGCTCAGTCGGACAAAGCGCTGCTGACATGCACACGGCGCTTGAATATCAATGGACACCTGCATCCCTCGGTGCTAGGTAAGATATGCTGCGGTGTTCCCGCACAGATAAGGACAAACTTATTTTTGCTGCATTGTATCAAATACTTTAATTTTTCTGTGTAAACAGAGATGGGGAAGGAATAGGAATTATTGGGGAGGATTCAGATTCAGGGTCTATTTATAGGCCTGACATGATAAATTGTTACAGATGTTATTGCAATAAATGATAATATTGCTGTCTTGAGATCATTTTCAGTTAATATAGTGGCAGTATCACTGCTATGTTGATTAACATGGACTTACCCGATTTAGTATGTAAAGCACAATTAATAAATCAAAAATGAGCTGAAATGCTTATTTTAGGTTCTAGGCTAATATTAGCATGAGGGCTATTACTAGCATGTTAATGCTACCAGTAGGATGAGGGTTAATGTTAGCATGATTAGCATGTTGACACCACCAGTAGAACGCGGATTATAACCAGCATGTTGACTAACATTCATTTAGCATGTAAAGCTTTTGTAGACAAATTAGCTAAAATGCTAATGCTTTCTTAAATGCTACTTTAGTGTGTGGGTTATCACTAGCATGTTGATGCTACAATGAAAACATGTTCCAAGCCAATACGTGCTGCCATAGCAACGCGTAGAAGAACAATCAGTCAGCCTGGAATACTTTAGTTCCTGTGTTTATTGAGCTTTGACTATGTGTTCTTGTCACACTATGCCATTACCATTATATTACATAAAAATGATCAAAACTGCGATATTATCATTTATCGCCACAAATCCTGGTAAAAGTTATTGTGACAGACCTGCAGGGTAATGGATAAATGGTGAGAGAAAAAAGACTTTAGCGACGCAATATTATTTATTTGTATTAAAGCTGTTTTGTTCACGGTAAGATCACCAGAGATATGTTGAGTCCCTCTAAATAGGATAAACTTCTCCATGGTGAGCAAAACATCGCAGTAGTGTTTTCCTAAAACAACACTTCATTCAAATAAAAAACTCAAATTTAGTTTGAAAAGGACAAATAAAATATAATCATTTCTTCTTATTTTGTCACAATTAGTGAAAAAATAAACATGCAGCTGCAGCCATGAAGGCAGGCGGCAAACCAAGCAAAAGATTAAAAATGAACCGGAAGTGATGCGGCGTTCAGAGACACTGGGCTAAAATTATTTTATTGCCATTGTCAAAGCCCGACAGGAATCCCAACTCAATGGGATGCCCACCTCAAAATGATTAGGTAGAAAACCTTCATCTTCTGAAATAATTAATTTCTGATGCAGCCTCAGGAAAACTACGGTAATTAAGTAGCTACAAAAGCAAAGAGTAAAAAATTAGCTTTTTGGTCAGGCAGTTTGCAAAACTTTGGAAATTGAGGCTTTAAATTAATTTAACTGGTTAGAATTAAACCCTGAAGGAGGAGAAACTATTGACTTCATCCACGAGTTACATCTGGTAAGTTATGTAGAAACAGTAAGCAGGGAGCAACAAAAACAGGTACAATTCTGCATGTTTTGGTTCAGATAAATTTTTAAAAAAGGCGAATTAAACACCAACACATTGTCAGTAGAGTAGGAGTTTAAATAAGCTAATCTACCATCGCAGCTTAGCTGTTAGCATCAGTAGCTAATCTACCACAGCATCGCTTATTAATAATCACAAAATAATCATCAAGCCTGAAATGATAACTCTAACGGACTGAATGTTCTGTGTGGGAATAGTTTTCATTTAGTTCACTGTTCATGTTGCTGCTTGGAGCTAGCATGGTGTTAGCATGGTGCTGCTTGGTGTTAGCATGGTGTTAGATTGGTGCTAGCATGGTGTTAGCCTGGTGCTGCTTGGTGTTAGCATGGCGTTAGATTAGTGCTAGCATGGTGTTAGCATGTTGCCGCTTGGTGTTAGCATGCTATTAGCATGTTGCTGCTTAGAGCTAGCATGGTGTTAGATTGGTGTAAGCATGGTGTTAGATTGGTGTTAAATTGGTGCTAGCGTGGTGCTAACATGGTGTTAGCATGGTGAACCGTTTTAAGTGTTCAGTGAGTGTAGATGTGTATGTATAATAATATTTGTTTAAGGTTTTAATGTAACTCAGTAGTTTTCTCTTTTAAACTAAAGAAGCTGCCACTTCAGATATGTTTTCATAACATTTTCACAACAAATGCAAAATATGGAAACATAAAGCTTTTGAAAAAAGCTCCAACATTTCTATATTTATGCATATGTATGTAGTCGGAAAGTCGCTGTTATAGATCTGCGGTTTATTTGCAGCTTAAGTCAAAGCTGCATCCTTTACAAACCAACAGTAAAGGTTCGCTCACCCTGCCTCTCTCCTATTTACATACTTTTACCAACGCAGCAAAGGACTAAATAAGATCTCAACTATTTTTCAGAAGTAGGCTGAACATGTGAGTTGGAGGTAAATAAACCTCCTCACATCTCCTGGGACTGGGAAAAGATGGAACGTCCCTGTTGTGCTCATAATCTCAAACTTCAAGGACTGAATTAAAATTTCATGTCTGTTTGTCTACAGATGCACCAGAGACAGAAAGGAAAAGCTAAATTCTTGCTCCAGCATGTAAACAGCTGTTTCTTTTCATGAAAAATGCAGCATTTTCATAGCTGTGGAAGCTCATTGTTCCACTCGCTGCTGCTCTTCTCTTTATTATCAACAGCATCTTAATCCCATTGATCCATCCTTCCTCCATTTATCTCTGTATTTATACACCTCTCTACAACATAAGGAGCATTTCTGCTGACACCACAGCAGCACCTCCCTCGCTGCGGGACTCTGGGAAACAGAGACCAACGAGACGCGATGGCCTTGCTCCTACAGCAGAGATGACTAATAACCCCTGCAGGGCAGAGGCCTGCAGAGCCGCGGCGCCGAGGTTCCTCTGCTGGGTGGGCTTTGCTGCTGCGCTCCATGCTGACAGCTTTGTGCACAAAGTATTTTATGTCCACTTGGAGGGAGTGAACATCGCTAGCAAGCACAGGCTCCTATTAACGAGAGCTTACTCAGATATCGGAGTTTTGTCTGTTCGGAGAGGACAGGACGGCTACGCTTCAGTGATTACAGGTTATTTTGACTGTACTTGTATTCTGTGAAAAAATGAGAAGATAAAACACGATTTGTCTGAAAATATTTATGCAGCCTATGAATTCATGTTTACGGTACGGAGCCACATAGCGGACATGGAGAAAACATGTCTTCTGCATTCCCTCGCAATAAATTAGCTAATATATCCTAATCTAATCTAAAGTTATACATTTAAAGAGAATCAGAGAAAATATGTTTACTACCTTGATTAAAAATCGATTTCTTCCCTGCATGTTTATGTCTGTGTGAGGTGCAGATGGAACCGCAGATGAAAACGTCCCTTTAACCTTTCAGACTAAAAGCACAAAAACACACAAACTGTCAGACAGGACCTATCACAACAACTCCTGCACAAACTTTCTGTTTCTGTGTCAGAAGGCATGAAGGAGACGGAAAGCCCATGTTGGACCTTTGTGGTGCATTTCTATCCTAAAAAAAAAGATATAAAACTTCCGATTTTTCACAAATGAGACGTTAACATGCATGGAAAAGCCTTATGAAAACCATCACCAGAGAAAAACATTCAGCACTCGGTTATGATGCATGAACTGTTCAGTAGTTACTGCAAGAGAACAAAAGAATAAAAATCCTCCATAAAAGGGGGCCCCCTAGAGGACTAGAGGTGTTTCCCCACGCTGTGATGTGCTGGAAACTTTAACCTGAATTATGAATATAATCTCACGTTTATATCCGTCGCTGCTGACATATTGCATGAACAAACATATTTAACTTAATCTTTAATGGAAAGGTTAAGTTTCCATTAAAGGTTAACCGAAACACAATTACAAAATTGTGTTTTTTAAACATTATTAGGGTACAGACATATTTATTAGTAATGGAGCCGCAGCTCTGCAGGCTCCTACTGCGGACCAATCACACAACAGGACGCATTACTTCCTGGTTTAGTTTATGATCCTCCAAACAGCAGCTGGATGCTGATATTCCCACATCCTGATGATAAAGTAAATGTTTGTTTTCCTTGCTGCCTGCCATCCAGGTCGAACAGAAAACCCGACTGTTTCCAAGTCAAATGCAGCCATGCACAACGACGGGCGCGCAGGACGCCAGCCGGCTCTGCTGCACTGAAGAGAGGAACAACCTGAAACGCCGTGTTTGGTCACACTGACTGCACCCGCTTGTCCTTTGACAACCCCAGACTTTTTATCGCCATCCGCAGAGGAATCTTCCTCTGGCTTTGAATCCACCTGAGAACAGGTGAGTCTTCTGAAGCGAATGTAAAAAGTGGCGCTTTGTTTCAGAACTCCAGACAGACGCACACAGGCTGACGTTTCACTGCACGACGTTTTCCTGACGCTGTGATCCAGATTTAACATGTTTGACTCGGAGCGATGAAAATACACTGCAAAACCTCAAAGTATTTTTGTCTAGACTAGAGCAAATATCTTAGTACAATAAGACAAAACTAACTAACAGGTCAGTTTTCAGCAAGATATAGAAAACTGTTTTGATTTTTAATAATGGAGGAAAAGTCCTTATTCTATGTGCAGATCATTTTACTCATAACAGGGAAACACGTTGTTACAAGTTAAATAATCTGCAAATGGTATCAGTATTTTTGTATCAATATGAAGGCATTATTGATTTAAAACAAACTTTTATATGTGCTGGAAAGTTAGTTTTTTCTCATTTCAACTGGTAAGCTTTGCACTGCACTTGCTAAATTTACTGTAAAAAATGGTTTTGTCCATAGAAAATCATATTTTATTCATTAGTAATGGCTTAATTGTTAAATCCTTCAATGAAAACACTTGGAAGGACAGTAATGTTTTGTGCATTCAGTTTTACTTTTGATTTTAATCTTTAATAAAATGCAGGCTTGGGAATCAGTTCCACATTTCACTGGTGACAAAAGTTTGGGGTTAAATTGGATATGAAGCTTTGCAGTGCATTGCATTTTCCAAAACCAAACCAATTTAGAGACAAGAAGAGACCTTCAGGGGTTTTACCAGAGTCCAGGCTGAGAGGAGCTGCAGCTGCTGATTGTCAACTTGCTTTAAATCTGTTGAATAAACTAACTAACACGCCGCACCTTTAAGATAAATCTGTAAACAATCATGTCAGCAAAGACCAAAAATAAACAGCTGAAGGTTTAAAAGTTGGCAAACAGCAGAGGAGAGGAGAGAATAAATTATAATAAAGTAAGAGCAGAAATACTTCAACATGTTTATAAGTACAGAGGAGCTGAGAGTAAAAAGCATTTAGTCAAAAGTTACTCAAGTGCTGAGTAACTGATCAAATGATCAATCATTTAATATCTTAAAATTACATCATCAGATGGATCAAAATATTAAGTTAACTGGAAATGTTGGTATGTTAAGGTCCAAAATAGCAATAATTCATATAACAAAAAATACCAAAAGTGTTTTTCCAGATTATTTTCTTTGAATAAAAAACTTGTTAAACTTTAACAGAAGCTGCAGCTGAGAGTCTGTCTGGTGAGTTTCTGGTTAAAATGTCTGATTTTCATTCAGTGGGAAGAAAATCCAGACTTTTACTGAAATAAGAACAAAAACACTTTAGGATAAAATTACTTAGTAAAAATACTCCTAAAAGCAGTTCTTCAGAAAAGTTACTCAAGTGAAACGTTACAGAAAAAAAGTGAGAACCCTTCATTATGTTAACAAACCTGTTTGTTTCACTGCAGCAGAAACTAAAACATCAGATAAATAAACTGAGACTTTATGATGACATGTAAAGAATACATGAGAAATCTGAGTCAGTTTAGTGCTGATCAGATCAGACCAGGAAGAGGAGGGAATATCTGACGCGACATTCAGTAATAAAACAGTAACAATAACAATGTTAGATTTGCATGGCAATCTAAAAGCAAACTAAACTACATGAAAAGAAACGCCCACATGTTATTATACTGTAAATAAATGTCAATTTGAGGAGCAGCAAAATGTTCAGCTCCTGATTTTTTTAGTAGCTGAAATGATTTTCTGTGCAGAAACAGGACTAATGCATCTCGGTTCTGGAGAGGTTGGACTTAAACAAATGAATTACATGCAGGGTGTGGATGATATTTATGGATATGGTTTCATTTCTAACAAATATAAAAGACTATTTGCATTTCACATATGAAAAACCCAAAGAAACTGTGCAGAAACTCAAAGCTACATTTAAATACAGTAGAAAAGATCTGCTACATTAAGCAGTAAATAATGGCATGATGAATTAATTCAATGTTTTGGTCCCAACGAGACATTTTCTGTTTGTGGTTGTTGCGTGTTTGAACAATTATTCCTCGTGGTTTCAAATGCAGCGCAGCTGGAAGGATTTCTACTTTTCTACATGGTAACATTTTATTTGAATGGTGACAGAGTCTTCATGAATATTCATGATTCCTGTTGTGACGCGTCATTCAGTAAATAATGACTCTCTTAACACAAAGTGGCATAAAAGTGTCATTATTTACTGAATGACAAGTCATAACGGTTCATGAATTCATGTTTTATGCACAGCCTTCAGATGAAGTGTTGCCTTTCACTTTGAACCGTTATTTTACTTTAACAGAGCCGTTCTCCCAACAGACAGCAACCAATGCAGAGAGATAACTGCTCTTGTACATTTAAAACAAAATGGATGTGTAGATGTATAACTTTATACAGTCATAAATTATTCCTCTAAAAAGAGATGATGGCAAATCAACCCTGAAGGTCATGCAAGGACACCAGAGTTACAGGGAAATAATCTCTAAGCTCAGAAAATCCCATTTATCTGATCATTTTCATGTAAAAATAAAAAGTTAAAATGCCAGCTGGAAAATTAGAATGATGCTGAGAATTCAAGAAATCTATTACTGAATGGCAGCTGCCTGGTCATTATAGATCAGTGGGAAAACAAATGCATATTTATTATTAAAACTGATATTAATGGTTTCCATGTTAACAGCAGATCTGTAGCCTTATTGGACACGAGCTGCAGACTAGAACCGAGCGAAACCCGAAGTCCTGAATAAAACATCCTCGTCTTTTCCCTCTTACAAAGCTGGCAGGTCTAATGTTTAAATGATGATTTGCCTCCAGGTGGCAACAGGCACAATGGAGACAATAGATATAGACGAGCTCTCCTGTTTTTAAGAAACGTATTTAAATAACAGGCATGGAGGGGGAGTCAGATATCCATCCAAACAAAAAGAAACATCAACAATGAAAGTAAAGGACTAAAAAACGAAGCTTTTTCCTGTCAGACATCTGGTGAGCGAGTTCTTCAGTTTCGCCTGTCATAATGCAGGAAGACAACAAATAAAAAAGATCTTCAGAAATGTGACCATTCACTGCAAAAACACAAAATACTACCAAGTCATTTTAGTCTAATTTATAGAGCAAAACAAAGATATGAGTTTAAGTTCATCCTTAATACGGAGGGAAAATTTCTCGTTCCATCAGCAGATTATTTCACTTATAACCTGGGAAAAATTATTTAAATCTGTAAACTAACCTCAACTTAATTACTGAGGATAATTTGACAAGCTCATATTTTGATGGAAACTTACTGTAAGTTCATTTGTATTGTTTCCAGATATTTAGTTTAGAAACTTGTTAAGGTTTTGCGTATTTACAGCGTTTCTCTCTCAGCTTCGGTCCAAACTGAAAACTCATCATGTTTCTGTTTTCTATCTATAACTCATTACAACGACAAGTTCAGATGGTTGGAACCGAAATGGTTTTGCAAGAACACAAAGGATTCTTCTGTCTTTTTGCTTTTGCAACATTAGAAATAAACATAAATAATCTCAGATATCTTCCAGTTTTTATAATAAATTCTAGGGTTTCTGCACAAAAAGCCCTGATATCCTTGGCAGTCCATGTGGAAATAATACATTTTCTTGCAGCATTTTTATGTTTGCCCATTGACTTTAATCCACATCACTCAGGTTACACATAAATGCATAAAGTGGGAAAAAAAACTATTTGGGAGTAAATTTAATTTCTGTTTATATTTTATTTCCAACAGATAAATCTTTGGGGTCCGGACGAGTTTGAGCTACATTTTATTTAGGAGCATCAGAGTAAATGAGAGGAATATGGTTTTATACTTTAAATATTTTCAGAAACCTTCACATTTTCTCATCATAAATGTGAATGTTTGAGGTTTTTAATGTCATTAATCAACTCAAAGTAACACAACTGGGTCGTATCGGTAAGTTTTACTTTTTCTCAAAGGTTACGTAAAGAATATCAATACTTTGTTTCTCTTGGCTGAAATCTACCAAAAAAAACTGACTTTAAATCTGAGAAACATGAAATCTTGTTTTTGTGCGGCTCCACCTCTAATATAAAACCTGCTGATGTCGGCAACATTGTCTCCTAATTTAAAGTCTAAATCCAGGGTGAGTTTGGAGGATCTCCCCTCCTCTGAAACCAGAGGGAGATTTCTGGCCTCATTGCCTGAAATCCCTTCGGATCCGTCTCTCTCTCTCTCTCTGCTTCTTTTAAAATCCCTCCTCCCTCTCTTCACCGCTCTGTCGCCGGATCGGGTCCGAGATGAGAAGGCCAGACGGCTGACCGCGCGCTGCCCACGCCGACATTCGCCTCGTTTCCCGTCCGTTTGCTTCAGGTTTGATTCTTTTCACCCTCCGCTCTGCTGATGCTTCGCTTCCTCTACATCAGGGGTGTCCAAACTTTTCCACGTCGGCTCAAAAGGAGTCCACCAGAAACAGACATTTTTTACAAGTGAAATTCAGAAATTTCCAAATTCTGATATTAATCTAAAAATGTCTTTTTTTTTTTGGCAGAAATGTTCTACTTCTAATACGCTGCAGTAAATTTGGCAGATTTCCTGTTTTAAAAGAAAAGCGTCTAGTTCTCAGTTTGTTTTGGGCTCGATTTAATACATTTATTTTCAGCAATAAGAACAGTATTAGGGTCACTTCCTTTCAAAGCTCCTGCTATATTTGGCCAAATTTAATAGAGATAAAGCTGATTTGGTTGCAGAAAACTAAAAGCCTCTGGATAAACTTGACATTTTGATAAAACTTGGTTATAAAAACACAAATACTTTGTTTTGTACTTTACATTTCCCTGAATACAAATTAAAAATCTCCATCTGCATTTATGGGTCATATTTGTATCATTTTCTAATCAGTCCAAGGGCCGCAAATGGCCCCTAGACCTCAGTTTGGACAGCTCTGGTTTAAAAGGTGGTTAATGTTGAACTGACTGGACATTTTGTCATTTAGTAATGAATGATGGATACATTGATAGAAGCATTATTAGACTATAAAACCACCTGGAAATGTACTGGAATATTTGCCAATATTTGACTAATAATAATATTATTTAATGGTTACTTTTATTTGAGATGTGTGGAGAGTAAAAAAGTTTAAAGTGCCACACAACAACTTTAATTTTAAGTTTTTTGGTCTAGTCTCCTAAAAACCTGGTGCTGGGAGGTGAGTTCACAGAAAGGGCAAGATGGGAACACTCAACTTCAATCAGATCACAATCCATAATAGATGTTCATGTAAATATCTTATGAGAAGGAGCAATGGAGAAAATTACTTAGGACCACACACACACACACACAGGCGCGCACACACAGAACCACGCGTGTAGAAACCGGGCCCGGAAGGAGCAGACAACCATCTGAAAAAGAAAAAGTGTAATAGAGGGGATTTATCTAATATTGATGCTCGATCTTAATGGAGCTGCTCTTGTTTTCCAGGTTGTCTGAGTGAATGCTCAACACAAACAGAACCGCAGAACTGCAAGACTTCTCCAACGGGATCCAGATCCAACATCACAAACAAATCTCTCTGTTTGTATGCAACTTTAAATAAATAAAAAGTTAAAAAGGTAGTCACAAGGAAAATGTTTGGCACTAAAACCAAACAGTGTCGTAATGGCGTCCAGCCGGCTACCGACCTGCTTGGTTTGTCTCCGGGTCAGACCGGACGGGCAGCGGCGCTGGTGGACACCGTCTCCGACTGCCCACAGCCGTGTTTTGTAGAAATTGTTTGCATAGATTTGTTCGTCTGTCTCCCATTTCTGGCATGGCCTTTAAGCCAGGGGTGACAAATGGGGGCTCGTCCGGGATGACAATGAGACTGCCATGCAGCAACAGACTTCAGTCAGAGGCTTTTTTAAAGTCGCTGCAAGACCGACTGCTACTGTATATCCTTTCTGATGATTATTTAGTTTATGACAACATTTAATTTCCCGTTGAGATTAATATATATTTTTTAATTGACTTGATTTGAAATACCAAATTAATACAAAAGCTGCAAAAATAAACCAAAACACAAACTTTTACCAAATAGTTTTAGTCCAGTTTCTAGTGCAAATATTTTAGTCCATTTGAAATAAGAGAAAACTAACTTACAAGTAACTTTTCAGCAGAAAATAGTAGCATGTATGAAGTAAAAAAAAATCCTTAATATTGATGAAAATGTTTTAGTTAAATTGGCAAATTATTTTACTAAAATATGGGGAAAATATCTTATTTAATAACCTGCTAAAGGAACTTAGCAGGATTTTTTTCATCAATATGGAGTAATTACTGATATAAAACGCTCCTATGTCTTTTTGAAAACTTACTGATAAGTTAGTTTGTCTGATTAAGATATGTTCACTAGAAACTAGACCAAAAACACTTGGTAGAATTTAGTTCTTTTTCAGTGCAAAGAAAACTGACTTTAGGCCTTTTTTCCAACCCTTTCTGTTTCCATTCAAAGTATTTAACCATCTGGGTTAAAATATAAAGTCCATCTATCAAAACTTCAGCTAGTTAGATTTTAAATAAGTGAATGTGAAGTTAGCATCATGTTAGCTAACTTCTTTAGATTATTTCTGATCACATTTATTGTTTTCAGACTTTGTCAGCAAATATTTACAGCACACTGTGTCTAAGCAGAGAAAGTCATCATATCTTCACACACCGCCGAACCTTCCAGCCTCTGCTGCTCGCCGCCTGAGCGGCCGTGATACTATGAGTGCTGATGTGATGCTAAGCCCTGCAGAGCTCCCCAGGGAAGCACTAAAAGCAAACCCTGACCCTGTTGACCATCAATAATTCAGCAGAAATCAGGGTTAGAGTAAGTGCACTGAAAAGCAGCGCAGTGTTTCTACAGCCAGCTGTCTCCGCCATCATAAAGTTTGCATAAGGCCCAGGCTTCTGGTAGACGTCAGGCAGAGCGGATGTTAGCTCCATTACCGTTAAGACCGATGAAGGGTAAGGGAGGGGTTAATCACGGACCAGATTGGGCCCGTTCTGAGACCCAGTTGGCCTTTAGAAAAGCACCAACAGAGTGGATGCAGGAGGCCGTCTGCAGCTGGCTGACCAGCTGGCTGTCCAACTGGGATCCCTGTCAGCCGGGGAGGAGCGACGGCAAACTGACAAGCCGGTCTGAGAGCGATGAATAAATGAGGAAGAAGAAGGTTCAGGAGTCTATATTTGCTTTTGTTTTAGAGTGAAGAAGTTAAAACTATTCCTGCGGAAACGATTGGACAGGAAAATATATTTAGACCAAAGTTTTTTAACAGCAAAATTCTGAAATGTGAGACATAATTACCTGCCGTTGTCCACATAGTTGGGTAATATAGCACTTGGAAAATAAATTTGCTTAATGGAAACACAGAAAGTTAAAAGAAACAATTGTCTGATTGTTTTGAAATAATGCATTTCATTAAACTGCAATGGAAACATTTTTTCTGCATCACAAACCATGAAAAGGACGACAGGAAGTAGGTGGAGGACCATGGTGCCGCATTTCCTTTATTGACTTATTGCAAAAACAAACTGAGTTTCTTAGTTAATCACCGAAATAGCAAACTTGTGTTTCTGCGTCTAATCTCTGCAATATTGACAAGATTTTGTGCACATTTCTAACAGAAAGGCTTAAATAACCCTGAATAAAATCTGGTGCAATTAATTGTCTCCAGAAGTTGCCGAAAAAGCAAAAAGCCCACCTGATTCTGTGATTCACATGTTGGTTTAAAAACAGAGAACCTGGATAAGAAACTGCAGGCTGGAGCAGAAATGTGTCGTCCAGCAGGACGAAGACTCAGGACATTTAAAGTGGACATTTATATCTGAAGTCCAGACTGAGTTCATGTGTGCTTAGATTTAATCTGATCATTATTATCTCTCTGAAGAGTTGAGAAGAAATAATTCAGCTTATCTAAAGCTGATGACCTGCAGGTCCACAAAGTACCAACTGTTAAGAGTTTTATTTGATAAAAATATTATAATATGCATCATTCTAAACTCTTTCTGCTTGGAATCAGACAAAACAGGAAAATGACTCAGCATTTTCTGTTTGGCCTTGACATTAAACTTGTAAACATTTTTCAGTTAATGCAAAGCAGAGCCAATAATAAACGTGTGGATTTAATGTGGGTGTTTTAAATCAAACTGGTTTAAAGTTCTGTTGTCATTGGCATTAAACAGGTGAGCAGGATTTGCATTTTTATGGAGTTTCTCTGGCCTTCCTGCCCTCAGCGCTCTTTGAAGAGGAGAGACAGCAGATAGGATGTTAATTAAGGACCAAAAGAACCACAATGGGAACGATATCAATGGCTGCATTGTGCTACCAAGATAGGAATAAATTGAATTAAAGCGAAAACTGTGGAGGAAGCAGAGCAGAGGAAAAAACACAAAACAAAGGCAGAACGGTTCAATAATTTAAACATTTTTACACGTTATGATTTGGGATGAGGTCACAATTCAAGGTTATAGATATTACCTAGAATAATGTAGACTTATGTTGCATTCATTTCAACAGGAAAGAGGAACCACATCACTGACTCTCTTGATCAAGACAAATTATGTCTCACTGCAAATATGCAAATATTATGAATGAATAACTGATACTCAAGACTGAGCAAAAACAAGTTAAGATTTTGAGGCTTTATCCTTTTGAAAATCTCAGTTGGATCATAAAATCTTCTGAACAATAAAAGGTTCAGTTTGATTTCATCACTATAAACAAAACAGAGTTTAGAGATGAAACTAATACTAATAAAACATTCAGATGTATGAAAACACCAACAGCAGAAAGTGGGATGTTGATTGATTTAGAATAATAAAAATCAGGGTTTCAAAGAATTATAAGCCTGGCGGGTCACCAGGCTTCACTTGTGCCCCTCCAGGCTTAGCATTGTTGGTTAATTAGTTTTCTGTTAACAGTTGACTTTTTTAAGACTTTACAGCTGGTGTTTAGGTATTATTCTCTGAAAGTCTTGCAAAAATGCTTATCAAATTATATTTTAAATGTTTTTAACTCAAAAACCCGGCGGGTGGCTGCATGGCTAAGCTAGCACCCTGAGCTCCAGGCTTAGCAGGTTTTCTGGGGAAACACTGAATATATTTACAAAAATAAACAGGATGAACATCCTACAAGTAATTTTACATTTGTTGTTTTTATTTTTTCTGAATTTTGGTGTAAATAAAACCATGTCTCTCCAGAGAGCCGCACAGAGATAATGCAGCCTGCTGCAGAAACAAAACCACTGCAGCCACAGAACAACAAGGAATCCCGCAGGATGAGTGAAAATGGAGAAACGGATTACATACATAAACAACACAAAGAGCCACTACAGCTACATGTCCTCTGAACTCCTCTTCCTTGGTGTTTTTTAACACCAATTCTCACCAGTTCCCTCCCTCTCTCCGCTCTCATACATGGATAAAGACACTAATTGTTTATTTCTCTTTGTCAGCAGCTGACAACACCTGCAGAATAAGACACAACTCTAATGGAAGTAAGGAATGACTCAGATGGCTGAATAAAATCAAAGTGACACGATGCTCAGCTGGAATCAGAGCAAAAAGAGTGATAGGTATTCATCGTTGCTGACAGCGTCTGCAGCCGCGCTGCAGCAGATAAGGAAAGCTGGCAAAGCCAGAGTAAAATGCCAAACCATGTCAAAGGGTATTTGTAACTGTATTCTGACTTTGCCAATAAAGACAGAAAAGAAGAACGACTCTGCAGCTTCCTCATGCATCGACCAAAACCGCTGACAAGGTTTTCAATCAGGACAATATTTTATAAAAATACACGTTTGCATTTCAGATTATTTCACTTATAACAAGACATTTTTCCCACTTTATAAGTTAATTTATCTTCCATAGGAAGAACTCCTTTCTAAGAAAGAAACCTGCTGCGATGTTAAGTCTTTGCCGTGTAAACATTTAGCCAGAGCTGCAGTTTTAGATCAAAATATATCATGTTTTAATCTGAGGCAAAACTCAAAAATAGATTTCTGTCTGACCTCATCATAAGGAAAATGCGTAACATGTTCAGACTTGGTTGCAATGATCTTGTGATTGCAGTGAAATCTGCAGGCTAATAAAACCTTTAGCAGTTTCTATCATTTTTCTTTCTCTCCACATTTTTTGCTGCTCTGTGTTGGTCCATGACATGAAATCTTAATAAAATCTACTGAAGTGTGTTTTTATATAATTTCATAAAATGTGAAAAAAAAACTATATTCAAGGTGTGAAATTGATTTTTGCAAAGCACTTTGATGATTTTGTGTAGGCAAACACTTCATGTGAGGTATTTTAACAGTTCCATTACTGTGGAGAATCCACAAAACCAGCAGCAATTCTCAGGGAAGAAAAAGGTAAATGGCCAACCAAATCACCCTGACATTTCACGCCGATACTCTCCCCCTGATCCATAGAGCTGCCTGCTGTATGACAGCCAATGGAGACAGATGAGTCTGCCAGTCTCTCAACAATATAGGATGCAGCCAACCATGCAAGTAGAGATAAAAGCCGACGTTATCACCCTGCAGACTTTCTCCCCTGGGTAAAGTTTTGCAGCCTTCACTTCTTTTTACTCATCCTTCCAGCAACATGTCATCATTCCATACATTTAAAGAACCAGCAGGTCTTTAATGATGATGTCATTGAGAAAATGTCAATGCTTGGAGGCACTTTGTCAATTTTTAAATGTCACACTAAAAACTCACTTCAGATTCCCAAGAATGAAGGAACCGTTTAGTCATTTTACGACGTCTTTTTCTAATATTATTATCAAAACTGTTTACTTTCATCATGCATCCTGCAGCACCAGGCCTGAACTGTAAAACAGTGAATTTATACCACTAAACAGAAGCTGAAGCTTCAAATGGAGAAACAAAAATGTCACAAGTAAACCTGGCACTTGATTTCATGGTTCATGAGGAAAGTGGCAACCGGCAGCAACTTCAGCGACAGGAAGGAGCAGAGTTTGGTTTGGTGGGCCGAAACTTACCGAAGGAAATGGGAAATATAACATTTAGTTAAAATGAAGTGAAAGAGTCAGATGCAGTATGATCTGATACGTGATCAGCAGAGATCTGGTCAACAAAACGCTCAAACGATGAGAAAAAATTATTTTAATTTTAAAGGATTACATCTGCAAACTAATAAATCGTTACCAACTGAAGTACAATAACTGTCATTAGTAGAAGCTGCTTAATAGTCGACACTAAGCATTAAACAATACAAAAAGAAGAGCTGAATGTGCATAAATTAACCGATGGGGATTAAAATAAAATAATCCAAATAAATATCCTTTTGATTTTTTGAGTTCATATTATACAATATTATTTTCATGTCTAAAAAGATTTTATTTGTTTGTATAATAGGTTCGTTAAAAACAGTCAGAGAAACTGATATCGTTTTGAACCGAGTGAATCTGAAATAAATATTTTGATTATCATTTCTAGGTTTGGTTTTATTGTGATAATGAACTCAATTTACTTCACTGATTTTTTCCCCTGACTGTATTTTCCTGGACGAAGTTTAATTCATAGCGCTGAGCCAGTTTTTCACTTCCGATACGATATCTGATGTTTAGCATCAGCCGATACGATGCAGAAAAACAGGCAACAGACTTATAAAGTCCCTCTTTTAAAACAACAGACAAATATACCAAACTGTGAATTTGTTTAATGACTTAAATACAACAACAGCTTCACAAGCTTAGAAAAACTCTAATCTGTTCAATTAGTTCAACAAACTGATAAAAACAATAAACATACAAGATAATTCAGAAATGTAATTAGGAATCCCAATTATACTGTAAAGCATGATGTCACTCAGAGCACAAAGCATAGAATTAGACTGAATAGATCTGCTTTGAAAGATCGAGTACCATTGATATCTAGTCTAGATTTTTAGTCAATATTGGGACTGATACAGATATTGATATTGGATCATGAGGATTTTTAGATCTTTGGTGTTTGACTGGTAAAATCTGTGTAAATATCAACAAAACAGAATTTAATTAATTTACAAATTACTTAAAATTCCCATTAATAGCTTTATAAATTCATGAAAATAACCTTTTAAATCAAAAAAGTTTTATTATTTAACATTAACGTAATAAAAAAAGCACTTTGGAAATGACTGAAATGTATTTATTTCATTATAAGTTAAAATAAGAATAATTATTGTGTATTAAGCACCTTGCTGTTATCCTCACCATTTAATTTAAATAAAGATTAATTTTCTGTAGTTTCAGAGATGCCAGCTCATCACCTGCTGGAACATCACTGGTCAAGCCATCAAACCAATCAACCTTCCTGATTGCTGCTGATTAGATGTGAACCAGCCAATCAAACGCTGTGGAAAATCAAGATGGCCTTCCTGGCAAAATAACAGTAAATCCTCCTCATTTCAGAGTAAATGCTTTCCATCTGCTGCACTCAGACGAGTCCTGAGACGTGAAAACAGCAGCCAGCTGAATATTTGTCCTTCAAGCTAAAAGTGACGGAGCAATTAATGAAAACAAAGCCACGATTCCTGGATGCCTTCGAATCATCCTCTCTTCGGGTTTGTTCCCGCTTTCCCCAGCTGCCATCCAGGCCATAAATATCACTTATCACGCTAACCGACGTCTCTCTGGAGAGAGACTGGAGCAGAGAAACGTCCACAGGTTGGATCGGCTGCCAAGAAAAATGGCATCCATCAACGTTAGCTGAGCTGCAGTTTCAGGAACGACTGAATCCAGTCATGCAGATGCAGCAACGGGGGTGGGAGGGGCAAGCGAGAGATTCAAGAGACTCTCACTGTCCAGCGCTAAGTGTGAATGTTCAACTGCTTGATGCTGAGAACTGAAGAGACGACCAAGAAGGCAGGAGCAAAGGTACTTCACTGTATTTATACTCAGGTAAAAGTGAAAAGTATTTGTTAAAAAATCTGCTAACGTACTGAATAACTGATCATATTATTAATCATATTTAAAAATTACATCATCAGATGGATCTAAATGAAAAGTTATAAAGTGGAAATTTTGGTATTTTAAGAACCAACATGACAAAAAGTGACAAAATCAGACAAAACAAAATTTATCTTTCAATAAAGAATTGATGAAACTTGAACAGAAACTGCAGGTTTGTTTTCGGTAAAACATGTTTGTTTTTCATTCAGTCGGAAGAAAATCCAGAATCTTATCCAAGAGTAGAAATACTTCAAAATAAAATTACTGAAGTAAATGTAACAGAGTAACTGGAACTAGTTACTCACTCTGATGGTAACTAACATCCAGCTACTGAAGCTTCGGTCACTTCCTGGCGTTTATCCACTACCCAGCATGCAATGCGTCTGGATCATTAATGGGTCTCTCTATATTAGCAGCAGAGTTTGGTCTTTGTCCACGCTGTGATAAACGGTTGAAACATGCTAGCAGATGCTCAAACAGCAAGACAAACGAATGTAACCATGGAAAGTTTAAAGGTCGAGCGGCTCGTCCTGCAGCGAGCGTCGCTCTGCTTGCAAACAAATAATCCCTCTACAGTGTTTGTTGTTTAACATTTTAACTTAAATCTGCTAGCTTTGCCACGCTGATCAGAGCAAGTGTGCAATAAAACTTGTTTTCCTTCAAATGAAGCTCTGGCGTCGCTTGCAGGCAGCGAGCGTTTCTCTTTGAGCGGCGGTAAATTAACCGGAGTTAGTGAGCTGAGCCGGGGCTCCTGGCTCGACTCCCAGAGCGAGCGGAGGCTGCCTCGCCGTGCCGACTCATCACCGCTCAGCAGGACCTGGCAGCACCGCTGGGTCCTGAAGGGACGCACACTTCTGCACCGGTTCTCTGATAAACCCAGCTGTAAATCTCGCCTCTGGATCCCAGGATCCATCTGTGGGTTCCTGCCATGCTTCCTGCTCCACATCTACTAGTTTTGTTCCAACTTTCCTCCTGCGGACAGATTAATCTCTTATGAGATTAGAGGGTTTTTCTGTCATTTGTCATTAGCACAAACAGCAGGAGGTATAATTATAAATAAACAGAGCAGGGAGGAAGTTTTTACAAATCAGCAGAAAGCAGATGTAAAAAACATGGTATACCGTCAACTGCAGTTTATTATAAATAGAAACTTTGAAGTTTTGCAGAAAAATGGATCCAGATGATTTACAGTTCAAAATCAGCACCGATTTCCAACAAACATTCAACCAGAGGGTAAAGTTCCCACAAATATTACTGAGACAAGAGCAGCACCACTTCACATATTTTACTGATAGTAAAAACTGCTGAAAATAAATTTTTTTCAAAAAGTAAATGCAACTGCTGCTCTGCTAGAGTACAGGCTTTGGGTGATCTACTCACCTGCGGTTATCACAATAACCAGACAAGAAATTACTTGTCTGATTATTTCATTTCTAAATGGGAACAATATTTTACTGGAACAAGAATTTTTCCATAAATATTAAGGAATTACTTAAAACAAGCTCCTATATCTGGCTGAAAAACTACTTGTAATTTAGTTTGTCTTATTTTAAGTGTGCTAAGATATCTGAACTAGAAACTAGACCAGAAATATTTGGTAAGATTCTGAATTTCAAAATCAAAATACATTTCATAGTTTGCTGCTCCTGAATGGTTAAAATGAACACCACAATAAAGCTGGCTTGATGTAAGCTAATTACAGATGATCCTTATGACACACAGGAATAATGAAGCATGTGGTGCATCTGGCCAGCCAAAGCCTTTTTGGGGCCCCAAAAGGTCTTGGACCGGCCCTGCCATCCACTGCAACAGAAGGCTGCAGCAGTTGAGTTTTATCTGAAAACTAGCAGCTAAAATGTTATGTTTGTCTAATGTTGTCAATATTACATCAAGGATGAAGCAACATTAGTGCTGCTGAGCTTTCTCTGTCTTTAGTCTCTTGGAAGGAGAGCTGTGTTATTTAGCTGGGCTAGCGTTAGCTTTGGGCACCGAGCGAACCAAACCTCATTCGTCCTCCTCGCCTCATAGACTCACATTAAGGCTGAGAGAGTTTCAGACGGCGCTGGGTTTACTTCAGAGTGAGGTGAACTGAGATCAATACTGCTTAGTGATAAAGCTGCAGCAAGGAGACATCAATTCTATTTTTATCTCTACCTCAACAATTACAGAAAGAAAACAAAAGTGTTTTCTCAAAGCTCAGGTCAAATCTTATGTGTTGGATTTCTTGATTTGATTCACCACCGTTGGGGAGCAGAGGGGGATTTTCAAGTTGCTTCTACATTTGTAGTATTTTCAATTTAAATTACACAAACCATTTAATTTTTACTTTGTAAAAAAATTTAATTTTTTAATAAAACAAACAAAGCAGTTCGATTTCTGTAGTTTTTTGTATATTTAAAGAGTCGGGTTTACTCAGCTACCGCTGCTATTGGCTAAGCTAACACAGCGGTGGTAGATTAGCTGCGGCTGCTATTAGCTAAGCTAACACAGCGGTGGTAGATTAGCTATGGCTGCTATTAGCTAAGCTAACACAGCGGTGGTAGATTAGCTACGGCTGCTATTAGCTAAGCTAACACAGTGGTGGTAGGTTAGCTAATAGCAGCCATCCAGCCCTCCAGCAGGAAGCTGGAGACGGGATCTTGGGCGTGTGACGCCTCACTGCAGGGGATCCATAGCAGAGATTTGTTTGTGGAATTAATTTGCTGAACAAACCCAAAAAGAATTGGCTTCAGTTTCCTCAGAACATCCAGAGCGCCAGCTTGAGTGATGGTCTCCACTCTGCTATCAAATATTTAAGATTCCAGTCCAACATGACTGTATACATGCCAAATGGAAGAGTAACTGATGCTACAGAAGCATTTAAAGAGCCACAGCTGAAAGCAGGAGTCCAGGGCTGCACATATTGAATCAACAGTCTTCCACTGAATAACTCAGATTAAATTTTAATGGTTTCAGTTTTCTTCTCTGCAGCCGTTTGTGATCCATGTCTTGCAAGGAAACATTTTTTCCTTGAATCCTTCGATTGTAGGAAGGTTGTGTTTATTCTCATGAGGTAGAAAAGGTTTTATGTTGCATCTGAATATGAAATTATGATTGAATTGTTCTGTAGAAAAGGCACGTTGAGATGACATCTGCTTTACAAAGAAACTGAATTCAAACTGAACTGAACTCACATCTGAACTTCTGTTTAAATGTAACGATTTTGAATATCACTGGTCTGATAATTATTGATGTCTACTGGCAACATGGTTTCAACCAACAGGAATTCTTCCGGAGCTGCAACGATTCCTCCAATGATTAGAGTTCCTCGATTATTAAAATTCCTCGAAGCTTTGCTAAATTCACCATGTCCTTATACATCCCTTAAATGTACTACTGAAGTGTAAACCAGACAATAAATGCCTGGTGAGAATTGACTATGTTTTTGCAGCTCATCTGCATTCACTGACCAAACGCAGGTGAATTTATAAAGCGTCGGGACTCTCCTGGCATAACGCTCAGCTTTCCACTCCTTAGCATTCAGGAACTGATTACCAGCCAGCATTCCTTCATGCAATACATTTCCATGATAGCTTATTTATTATTTTATCTTGAACCTCAGTAGAAGCCCTTTCTGTAACCTTTTTATTCATAAAACAAAACAAACTAGTTTCCCCCAGAAAAAGCTGTTGGACTATGCAGCATTGTTTTCCAGTTATTGCTCAGTATTAGACATGCTTTTCAATTCAATATCATTTAAATTTGTGGCATTCAATGTTATTTACTCTCAAGATTGTACAAAAATCCATTTGAAGAATGTGTGACAGTCCATAGAGGAATGGATATAATTCATAAGGTTCTACGTTATTATTCCTGGGGAAAATAATGAGAAGCCACAACAGAGGAAGCATAATGTTTTATAGCAGCTCCGTTCCATACTAATGCTCACAGGTTACTGCTTGCATGAATACCAACGAAGAAGAAGCATAGATCTGAATAAAGACACAGCCTCTAATCCTCGATAAGAATGGCTTCTTGTTTTTTATTTTCCAGAGGAAGCATCTGTCACTTAAATGCAAATAGTGGAAAACACTCCATTATCTTGGACAGCAGAGCTCCTCTGAAGATTTCCTATAGAGAAACATTTCAAATGTACAGAAATAAAGCAACAATGTGTCAGATTCAGGTGTGATATGATGTGATCAATAATCTAGATTAGTTAAAGTATTAAAGGGTAACGGATCCAAATTAACATCAGTGTCGTCTTTAGATCAATCACTTCTGAAGGAAGAAAATTAATTACCACAAACAAGGTTACAACAATAAGAAAATAAAAACTATAACACCATGTCAACATGTTTTCACTCAAGTAAAAGTGAAAAGTGTCCAAGAAATGACTCAGGAGTAAAAATGTATTTGGTACAACGTCTACTCAAGTACTGAGTAACTAATCAAATTATCAATCAATTAACATTTAGAAATTACATCCAAAATACAAAGTTAAGTGGAAATGTTGGTATTTTAAAAACCAAAATGACAATAATTCATGGAAGCAACAAAAAAAATAGCAAAATAATTTTTTCTTTCAATACAAACTTAGGAAACTTTAAAAAAACTGCAGGTGTTTGTCTGGTGACTTTGTACATAAAACATGTTTTTCATTGAGGACCCAGAAATTTTACTCAAGAAGAGATAATTTATAATAAAATTACGCAAGTAAAAAGTATAGTGCAGTAAAAATATTTCTAAAAGTAAATTTTTTCAAAAAAAGTTACTTAAGTAAATGTAATTAGTTACTCTTGTTATGACCGGCGTCGTAAATTTAGTCATGCAAACATGATTGTGCAGGAGCCCGTCCCCGATTGGCTCCCAGAAAACAACGGAGACGTCCAATTGGTGGGCGGCCGCAGGTGAAAGCTGCAGACGCTTTTACCTCATCCAGCTCATCTCAACTGGTCACACTTTGTTAAAAACGCTGTTTGTTTGTTAAAAACACTGTTTGTTAAAAAAACCTTGTCAAAGTTCTTGGCGTTTGTAGCAGTGAGCTGCTGCTTATGTTTCCTTAGTTTTCTCATGTTTTCGTCATCTGAACGGTACAACACTGCCTCATCGAGTTGGAATGTTACTACGGCTTCTTGTAAGGAAATTTAATGGCAGCTGCTTTTCTAACATTGCTGTTTAAATTTTATGTGTGCTGTGCAAAAATCTAATTTAACAATCCCTGTGGCCTCTGCCGACCTCCAGAAAAGGAATTGTTTCATTATTCAGTTGACTTTGTTAAATCGAACTGTGACTCCAACAGCGAAACAGATGTTGCCTGGCGCTCTGACCTCTCATCATTAGCAGCTGGTACAGAGTTGTACTGGTTAGGGGGCGACCTTTACCTCCGGACCTTAGGGACAAAACGCTTAGCCGTTTCCTCAAACCAAAAATCACATCAATTTGTCATGTTGAATATTACACTGCAAAAACATTAAATCTTTCCAAGTAATGCTGGCTTAGCTTCAAGTGCAAACATCTTGGTAGACCTGAAATAAAACAAACCAACTTAAAAGTAACTCTTTAGCAAGAAATAGGGAAGTGTTTCTCAAACTATGCAGGCGCCCCCTAGAGGTGTGCAAGGTACTGCATGTTAACCGTTTATTTGCTGCAATGCTACAGCTAGCTTACCAAAAGTTGAGTTTAAAATTAAGACTTAGAACCAGGCCACTAAAAGCTGAAGATACTGCTGGAAATAAAACACCAGGATTATTTAATGATCAGAGGAAACGCCTGTTTCTCCTCTCATTAAATAATTCTGGTGTAATCCTGGTGAGAGAACTGATTCTCTCAGCGATTTGATTCTTTTGAACGGCTCCAAGTGAAAAATGTTTTAAGTGAAATAATGGATCTAGAACTTCTTCATCAATATTGAGGAATTATTTTACTAAAACAAGCCTCTGTGGAAGAAACTAGACCAAAATTACTTGGTAAGATCTTGTGTCTTTGCAGTGTAAATAACATCCAGTGAAACTTGGGATTTCATTTTACACTGAAAAATCTTGAAAACAAATTAAGGAAAAACCTGAGTTGTGCTGAATAATCTGAGCAGCATCTTGTTTCACTGAACAGAGAAGTTTGTTATGATCTCGTCCCACGCAGGATGACAGCTGAGTTATCACTCTGCTCTGCGAGACACGGCTCTTTCCAACACTTCAAAATAACCAAGCTATCTGATTTCACACCATTCCTGCTGCTCCTGCTTACGATGCCGAGTAGCAATTTCACCAAAAAGCTCTCCTCTCTCTTTTTCCTTTAACCAATGACACCCTAATTCATTCGCTGCCCTATTTGCGCCGGCGCTGATGCACTCGGGGTGAAGAGCCTCTCACCAGGCCCAGCTGTCGTCAACACACCTGGAAGTCTGCGCCGCTGTAACATTTTCTATTTGCACAAATTGCTCCATTTGTGTTTAAACATGACAGGCAATTCCCAAAAATGACTGGAGGCCGTGTCTCGTCTCCAGGGAAACGGAGACATGAGGGATAAATGAGATTGTCTCTTCATTGCTTTGTTGTTAAGAGAAATTTAAATTTTATGCTCCAAAAACTGCATGAAAAAAAACCTGAAACCACTGCTTTGGTTGAAATGTTTTTCAACTGAGAGCATTGAATTATGAGCAGTTTCACTAACAACATGTGCTGGACTGCAGTCAGAGTTAACTAATTACATTTACTTGAGTGGACTTTTTACCAAATACTTTCTTACCCTGGAGTAACTTCTTGGAGAGCTACTTTTTACCTTTACTTGAGTAAAAATAGGTTAAAGTAGTGCTACTCTTACTTGAGCACAATTTGAGTGCTCTGCCCTCCTCTGGCTAGATGAGCTTGTTTTAAATCAATAATTGTTTAAAGTTGATGACAAAGTGCAGATTATTTATAGAATGGGATCAAAGTCATGTTGTAAGAGAATTTATCTGCCAATGGAACTAGGACTGGGTTGCCAGGCAACGGGCTGGGCTTGGCTGAGGTTGCCAGGTAACGGCGCAATTCTTTGGTTGTGAAATAATCTGCCAGTGCAACATGAAGTTTTTCATCAATATGAAGGAACTATTTGCTCTTATATGTTGCTGAAAAGTCACTTATAAGTTTGTTTTTCTTATAAACGACTTTAAGATAAGAGATTCAAGTTTGAGTGAACTTGACAAAAACTTGACAAAAAACACATCTTTGCAAGATGTGTTTTTTGCAGAGCAGTAAGCTGAGATATACTCCATATAACTGGTACCAATAGGGTTAAAAAGAGGAACAATAATGAAGCAACTTGTGGGCATAATTTTTTATAACAGAACTAAACTGGAAGATTATGTCATTCAATTGTGAGTAGAAGAAAAACAGGTGAAAGCAGATGAACAAATCGCTTCAGATATGTTTGATACAAACTATTTCACAAAGCAATTCAGGCCCAACAGAGGGAGAGAGCTACAGGAGCGCGTGAGGCAGCTGTGATTAAATTCGCAACAGAACATGAACAAGAAGATAGCAGCTTGTGGTGTTTAAATCCAGCCTACATGCTTCTGTTAGCGCCGAGTCTGTTTGGGGGCGTGGAGGAACAGATTCAATCAAAACTGGAATTTCATCACCCAAAAAACATTTAAACTTTAGATTTACTTTTCAGGAGAGCGCTTAACTTTTAAAATGAAAGAGTAGAAAACACAAAACATGATTCAAGACGATCCACCGCTTGAGTTGGTGATGTGTTGGAACAACCAGCAGTCGCAACAGGAGATATAATAAACAGCAGCAAGAGAGTAAAACCGTCTCGTCTCACAAACCAAGCCTGAGGCGAAAGGCTAACAACGTGAACAACTGGACACTGCAGACAGACTGGTGCTCACTAAACGCTGCACAGAGGGGAGCGTGGACAGAACGATTGGTTGCATGATTTTAATAAATCATGCAACCAAAACAGGATCATTAAACGCCTCTGATCGCCTTTGATCCGTTTTATGACATAAAATGCTTCACTCAAATTTGTCTAAATTTTCATTGTCAGGGAGCCAAAAAGCAATGAAGGTGATATAGTCATATTCAATAAATTAGAATGTGATACAATGAGGCTGATGTGGCAGATTAAAGTGGATTGGAAAAACAACTCATTTTGCAAAATAATCAAGTTTGTCTCCCAAATGATTAAACAGATCATCGCAGGAATAATTACAATAACCTCAAACCACTTTCATTACCAATAAATATTTAAAGTACAAACTGTAGAAAGTTACTGTAAAGTTAATCAGATGAGTACAGTAGCTCTACAGTTTCCTAAACTCTCAAAATCATCATCATCCTACCACTTCCTGTCATCTTCTTCAGAGTTTCCGCCTGTAGTAACACCCGGCTGTTGATCATATGACTCGTGATGTGAAAAAGTGTTATAGTAGCAGTTTTGCGAAATAAATCAAAAGAGATAAATAATGAATCATGCAAATGGAAATTTAGTTTTTTTTATTTATGAGACTAATTGATTTATTGTTCATTTCAAAACTGCCCCATTATCATGGATACGATTTAATCTGTTTCCAGTTATAAGAGCAGAATTTGGGTCACTTTCTTCCAAAATGTTTGCTAAATTTAGCCAAGTTTAATAAATTAAATAAAAGCTGGTTTGGGTGCAGCAGAGTCGGTTTTCCAATAAAAATAGACGAGGTTCTAATTATTGTTTAACATTTTCCACTGAGAAAAACTGGAATCATTCTTGAACTGCAGCTGTGGGCCTCAGAAAAACCGTCCAAGGAAAACAGCCGTTTTAAACCGTGGTGATGCAATCCGACAAATATCTGACATTTTCTACCTTTCTGTCAATAATATGTGCGACTGCAGCTGAATTACTTTGATGCTCTTCATAGATGGTAACATTTGGAGAATCTGCAGATAATCCTGCATATTTAATTCTCAACAGACTCTGGAAGGCAGAGTCCTGGCGAACACACACACTGCTGCTGCCAGACCTGGACAAAGGTAATTGCTTGTCATATTTAGGGAAATTACGTGGGAAACACGAACGCCTCATTAAAACGCTCTTTAGATTCCATAGCAGTCGGTTTGATTCATGTTGTTCTCGCTCCGTCCTGACAGGCACGGCTGCTGTGATCACCATGCTGATTTCTCACACTCACCACTTTATTGTTGCATCATTTGTTTCATCCAGAATCCTACAGTCACTTCAGGGCGCTACGTCTGGATGAACGTCTTCGTTTAAATACAAAAAATAATCAATTTAAGTTCTCTGTTACCAATAAGACGTCAAGAACTGTCCGAGAAAATCAACAGAATAACTACGGAGGTTAACACCATGTGGTGAACTGTTGTGCTATTCTGTTTTTTATTTTTTTAATTTGTAACTGGATATTTTCTGTTGATAGTATCTTTGATAACTAGCCTTCATTGCCAATGTTTGGATGTCATGATGTGAATTATCTCTTTTGAGAAAATAAACACAAACATTTGCCATAAATCATGTGAAGGAGCCACATCGGAGCAAAGCTGAATACCACATTTTTCAAATTTGCACTTGCAAAAACATGCATTTATTTTTTTCCTCTTTACAACAAAAAATAAAAATAAAAACAAATCTATGTAAAGAAAACATGTTCACCTTTGCACTGTGTTTGTTTTAGTATCTTGAAACTGAAAATGGCTGTGAATCGTTTCAGTAATGTGAAAAATAAAGTCGATTTTAAATCACAGCCTGCATAGATTCAGGATTTCAGCCCAGTTGCACACCTATTGGACGTGTTAGTATTTTCTACAAGACACCAAACAAGTCAATATTTGTTGAAGAGCAGCATTAAATCCTCCATCAGAGCCCCAGAAAGTGGAAGAATCGATTGAAAAGCCGTTCGAAATGAAAGGTTTTCAGTCAGCACGTCGCCTTTTTGTATGTAGATATAAATTCAGACTATAGATGCAGATGTTTGGACAGACAGAGGGAGCCGAGCACACAGGCATATAATCTGAACTGAAAAGCAATCATTTTTGTCCTCGGCGCATAAAGCTGTCTGTGGTTGATAAGTAAAGCAGTAAAAATTGAAGGTAAGAAGAAAAGCTGTGCAGCGACGCCAAAGATCACAGCAGCTGCTGAGGATTTGACCTCTGGATAAAAAGGTGACAAATAACTGAGTGGAAGATAATTGGAATAATTAGAGGTAATTAAAATAATTTAAAACAATTCTAAGCAGCATATCTGCTTAAGAACAGAATTTATAACAGAAAATCAGAAATTAAAAAGTTACTTTGTGCTTCACATGAAAAAAACAACTGAGGTATAACTATTCCCTAACTGCAGAAAACTGTCAATATGCGGAAAATAATAGAATGTTTCTGTGTAAATTATCCCTTTTTATTGCTCTTACATAATATTCTTAATTTATGAGAAAGAATTGGGAATTTTCATCATCTGTAAGACATGCTAAAAATCAAAAAACAAACATCTTAAAACCTCACAGCATTTATTGAAAGAAAAAGTCAACTGGACAATAAATCAATATTTTCCATGATAGACGCGTATAAATACCAATAGATATTACTTCTTCAGAATATTGACTGAACTCTGATCCAGAACCGCAGAGCATTCTGGGAGATGTAGGCAGAAGAAAGGCTTTACCTGAGCTAGAATCAACAAACTCACTCACTCTTTGGTTGCCTAGCAACAGCCTGCTGTGGTAAGATTTTACCATCGCTCGTCATATTGATTTAAAAATAAAAAATGGAGTGAAAACTTTTAAGAATTTGAATGAATGCATTCCAACAACATTTCATTTCCCTTTGGGATCAATAAACCAGGAGTGGTCACGCCATGTTTGGCAGAACTAAATTCATTTCAAAATTCTAATTTTAGACATTTTAGTCATGCTAAATGAAGTATGTTAGTCAACAGGCTGGTGATATCCCAGGCCCTACAGCTGGTGTCGACGTGCTAATCGCTCTATAGGCCAGTGATAGCCCTCATGCTAACATTAGCCTTACAGCTAAAACAAGCATTTTAGCTCATTTTTGATTTATTAGCAATATCTATCATACATAGATTGCACAAAAGTTCTGCATAAGCAGAACTTTTATAACATTCAGCTTATGCACAGCTGAATGTCCTCCTTTCGCCCGTCATCAGGGTCGGCAGGCAAACTCAAATGGAGCCACAACTGTCACAACAGTGAAATCCCCTTTTTGTCTTTGACTTTCACACTTTCGCTAATAATTATGATAACATAAAACATGTTCAGCCTGTGAACTGAATCAAATCTCAAGCCTGAGCAGATTTATGTTTATGAGTATTTATGCTCACAGCTTTACCTGCAGAGAGTTTTGTTTTATCGAAGTGGATTTTATTCCAGTAATTTGATAATGTCCTCCATGACTCAATGAACCTTTAGCCTGATCATTTTTATTGCTTCAGAGTTAAATCATATTTCATACATTCCTGACCTGAGCGAGGGAGCGACGTGAGATTTATGGCAATGAAAAGTCAATCTGATCATCTAATGCTCACACCAGACAACAGAAAATGCCATCATTTTTTACGTTTTCTGAATCAAATATCATTTCTTCCAAAGAGAAAAGCTTAAATCATTAAATTACTTACATGAAAATTAAAAACCACACACAAATGATAACCTTTTAAAACTATATTAACAATAGATTTTATACTACATACATTGAACCACAATAGCCTCCACCTGCAGAGGGCGCCATTTTGGTTGAAAACTGAAATTACTGAGAACCATAAAGAAGTTAGACTTTTTTTTTTTAATAAAAAGACAAAATAGTCATTTACTCAATGAATCATAACTTTACTTCTGTTACTTGTTTAGTTTTACTTCAAAAAGTAAAACTAAAACATTATTTTTCTAAAATTTGTCGCTGATGGTTTGGTAAGATTCTGTCCATGTTTTTTATTTTGGTTTGTTGAAACTTTTCTATTTTTAATGGCGTCCATGTAGTGCAATGATTTATTTTTTATTATTTCAGGCATTTATTGTTTTACTGCTTCACAGTCAAGTCGTTTCTGTCATGAGTGATGAAATGACTAACAATTTAAACATTTATTAACATTCAGCAACATGCTTCAGTCAGAGGGCTCTTCTGTTTTGTTGCAACACTGACTGCTACATAGGATCCCCTCATTATTCCCAATGACTCTTTGAAAATACTTTGAGTTGAAGTATTCTTTATCCCAAGGGAAAATTGAAAGTATTTTTAATTGAATTGACTTTGTTTCATTCATTAAGTCATGTTTATATAAACATAAATTATATACAAACTGAAGACGAGTGAAGAAATCTGAATAAGAATGGCTACCTGTTAGCATCTGTTCACTCATCCATCAACACCAGCAGCTGAATTTATTGTCTCACTAAAAACTTCCCCCACTTTGTGACAGGCCATTAATAATAGCTCACACTAAATATTAACATTTTTTGTTCTACATGCCCCAGATTTACTAAACATGTGTGTAAATGTTCGCTGCAGCTCAGCAGGGGGCCAAAAAAAAGAAAAACAACATCAAGATCTTCTGACACCTAATAAATAACATGCAATGAAATATTTTCTATAAGAGTTTAATAATTAAAATTTTCCTGTCAGCTTTAATCTCTTCATGTTTTAGAACAGTTTTACTACAAAGGAGGGAAAAACGTCAACAGGATGCCGTGAATGAGATCATGACTTATATATCAAAACATTGATTATTAATCTTCTCTAATTGGACCAAATCCAGATCACTTTCCTCGTTTCTTTGTAACAATCTGGTCTGGTTTTTATTTCCTCTTTGCTTTTAGATTCTCCATCTACACAGAGAAGCTGACAATGACTGAATAATTAAGAAGGAGTCGACTTCAGCTCCGTCTCACCCCTGTGTCTCACAGCTCCGTCTCAGTCTCTCCCCTCCGTCTCCGTCTCGCCCATCCGTCTCTCCCCTCTGTCTCAGTCTCTCCCCTCCGTCCCCTCCGTCCGCCTCCTCGCCCCTCCGTCCTCCTCTCAGCTCCCTGCCGTCTCAGTCGTCTCTCGCCCTCCGCTCTCCGTTCAGTCTCGCCTCCGTCTCACCCTTCTCAGCTTCCTCCCTGTCCATCTCTCCCCGTTCATCTATATCCACAGAGTCCTGCTGTCAACCTTGTCATCAATTCTCTCCCAATTTAATTATGAACAACAGGACCTCTTAACTTCTGCCCTGCCATTTTAATTGCGGAACAACCCGATTGCGTCTGCAAAGGTTCATAAATTAAGCACTCAAGACCAAATTAATCTCCATTTCCTGGGAAGATAAATGAGGAATATTCAATTTTTCCACATGGATCCCACTGACAAGATTAACACGAGGAGTAAATAATGTAAAATCATGTAAAAATGACAAGAAGTGACCTTTAAACCGCAAGCTAACCTTTATGCACAATGTCTGTAAGACGGTTTCGACCAGAAATGGGTTGAGCTGATTAACGTCATCGTCTGAATGCGAGGCACAAACACGCCGTTAAAAACACAAAGGATGGACAGAAAATTTAAAAACACAGAAAGTCATTTCTACATTGTGATGTCTGTCCAGTTTCTGCATCAATTTGTACCTTCAATTGTAAAGAAATGTGGTTTTATTTTTAACTACTTTGGTTGATAAGTGATTCTTACAGGTCATATTTTAAAAAAAGAGCTGAGAGGTAAGAATTTTATGAGGTTTCAGATAAATAAAGTTTTCTGTCTGCAACCTGGTAAAATGCTGAGCTTAAGCTCCGTCCTCTCGGCAAATGGAGGCTGTTCAACACATCAGGGACTGAGCAAGCTGTGATTTTGTTAAAAACTGTTTCAGTGCTGGGATTTTTCCCACTTCATCAACACCATAGAAATGAAAGCTTAGATTATTTTGCTCATTTCTCAGAATTAGATAAAAAATCTGATGAAAATTTTTAGTGTTTTTGTCACTTTTTAAAGCATCAGCACCAATAAATGATGCAGAGCGGCTGGCTGCTCAGAGTGACGGCTGACATCATGAATCACTAAAGCCGCGCGAGGAAAAACTCAAAGAAACAAAAACATCTGACAGCAAAATAATGAGTTACATTTCAACAGAGAGGGTCACGGAAAATGAGCTCAAGATGCAAAAACACAAAATGTTACCAATGTCTGGTTTAATACACTGAAAATAAGACAAAAATAACTCAACTAACCTTTCAACAAGATGTAGAAGCTTATTATAGGTAAATTATTCCTTAATATTCACTATAAAGTTATTTCACTGTAATATGAGGAAAACGTTAAATAATTCACCAATAGAACAAGAACTTTACCAACATAAAGGAATAATTTACTCAAAATAAACTCCTACAGCTCAAAAGTTACTTGTGACTTAGTTTCTTTCAATTAAGAACAACCTAAGACAGGGTGTCCAAACCTTTTATCACAACGATCAAAATCATTTAATCAAAAACATTAAAGAGTCAAGAAACTAAAAAACCTCCAATTTTATTTTGTTTTTAGTTATTATTTTTTGTTATTTTCTATGTAGATTCTTAATGTAAAATGGATTTTTCTGTATTAAAAGAGCTACCATAACAGTTTACACATTATTTTGGACTCGATTGAACATATTTATTTCCAAGTATAAGAGCAGAATTTTGGTCATTTTCTTCCTAAATGTTTGCTAAATTTAGTCACGTTTAATAAAAGAAATAAAATCTGGTTTGTGTGCAGCAGAGTCACCTATATGGATAGATGAGGTTATGATGACAGCTGGATTATAATCTGCTACTTTGAAACAAATTAATATCATTCTTCAACTGCAGGCCATAAAAAAACAGTCCACGAACAACAAATGGCCCCCGGGCCACACTTTGGACACCCCTGGACTAAGATGTCTGCACTAGAAATGAGACCAGACTTACTTGTGGGTTTTGTTCACACTTTGTGGAGCAAAGTGGCATCAGAAACCAATAAATGAATCTCAGGCCCTGGAGCAACAAGGAGAGTTTCTCTTGTTTCGCAGAGATATTTTATTATCAGAAGCCCATTTTATCAGAGCCATTTAGAGCAGAATGACTTGCTGCTGCGTTTGCCAGTAATCAGAGGACAGAAGCACAGCAGAAGAAAAACCATATTGTGACGGCATATTCTGAAAAATGCTGTTTTGGTTTGAACACTGTAAGCGTACTCACACTGATCGATGCTCCCGTCTGCTTTCTCCTTCTCCTGCAAACAGAGAACACACAGGATGGGTTATTACACGAGCTCAGAGGAGCGAGGGCAACACCGCAGCGTCATCCGTTACTCTGCCTCTTCTCTCGGCACAAAGCAAGGGCAGAGAGAGAGGAGTAAAACAAAACGCTGCTGGTGACAGCAGAAAAACTCAGTCACTAATTGGAAATACAAGGTGTCAACATATTGTTCAGGAATCTTTGTTCAGATGTCAAACGGGATGAGCGGCGCGGCGTTCCCCGGTTTGAAGCAGACGTCATGTTTCCAGACGGGGGCGTGTCTGTCATCCATCAACGTTTAAAGATTTAAACCATTTCCTGGAGGTTTTTTCTGCGCTGGCATTTCTGTTTAGCTGTGACCGTAGAGCGCCCGGGTGCGCCAGAAAGGCTACCATTCTCTGATTTTATAATTAGGACAGCAAAACGTCCTGCAAACGGAGATCTGTGGCAACAAGCAATAAATCTATTAATTACGCTACAAATTAAAACAAACTCAATCAGTTTGTTGTTTTGGTCTCAACTGTTTCCAGAGATTTCATAATTCATTTTATCTGTTTTATTTTGGATATTTAAAGTATCTTCCAGTTTTAAATGTTCATTAGAATTTAAAGTTTATCGATCTTTGAGAATCTGTTGCTTTATTATTGCCATTCCTTAAAAATGGTCTTAAATGAACAATTTATCATTTATAGCAATAACATCGTCCAGCATAATTAGTTATTGTGACAGAGATAACTACTGATTCTGACCCAATTTCTATAAAATATGCCTTAAATTAAACTCCGAAAACATCTGATCCTTTGACAAGTAAAATATGGATCTACCTGGATAAACCGACTCCATGTTTCTTTGTTTAAACTGGATTTGTTTTAAATCAGCACAATTTAAATAAATGTTAATGCCAAAGAAAGTAGCCTTACATTTGTCATGTCAGTTGAATATATTTAACATTTTATGAGATCACTATTTTGTAGATTAATATCTGTTTAATATGCATCAATTAGTGAAAAAATGTAAATCTACAAAGAGAAACAGTTTTACATTATATGTAAATATCTTGATGTTACATTTTAGAACAGCTGTCACAGTAAAACTACTTCTACGTATTTTTACTCGAGTAAAAAGTCGCAGAATAAAAAGGTAATTCATATAAATAACAAAACAAATCAGTTCCTGTCAATAAAAAGCTTAAACTTTAACAGAAGCTGCAGGTTTGTGTCTGTCTGGTGAGTTTTTGGTCAAAACATTTTTTAGTTTTCATTCAGTGGGAAGAAAATCCAGAAATTTGACTCAACAAGAGTAGAAATACTTTATAATAAAATTACATTGTAAAAGTACTCCTAGAGTAAATGTAACTAGTTATTATTACCCGACTCTGCATGTAGAATATGTCAGTAATGTTTTAGCACATGAGAGACGCTTTGAAGCTGATTAGTGACCAATCAGTTGAGCTTCTTTTAGGACTTGAACAAACGTGTCATCTGGAGACTCGCTTCATTAGCATATGCAGGGAAAACATGACATGATATTAGAAAATAGAACGGCCGTCTTTCAGAGAATCGCCACTCCAGAACAATCCGATATCCGGCAGCGTTTGAAGTGCAGTGACATTTTGCGTTCTTGTCCCTCAGCATGGAAGCCAGCAGTAATGAGCCTCACTGATAAAAGCAGCGTGTGTGTGTGTGCAGGGGGGGTGTAGCGGTGTGTGTGTGCGTGTCTGACGTCTAACCCCTGGAGCCCCAGACTCCCACGGGGAACGCAGCGGTTGTCAAACCTTCTGCATCTCCATTCCTCTCTCCTCGCCGCCTGTCTGTCTTAATTGCAGACATTCTTCCTCATGATGCCCAGATAAAACTGAGCGGTTTGATCAATTGATTAAAGATTTAAATCAAGCACAGGGGTGACAGCACGGCTCTGAGCTCCTTTCTAAAAATACAGTTTGCTCTGACAAACAAAAGCTGCTTTTGTCACTTTATTTTACACATTTAGACTTTCGGTGTTCACAAGTAATTAGCTGTAACCTGATTTTCTTGCTGCTGCTGATTTCTGTGCTTATCCGAGTTTAAATAGTTCCCATCTGATTTAATCTGAGCAAATAGGACAAATCAGCAGGTTTAAGGGAAAAGGAGCCAGTTCTTCTCTGGAAATACAGGTTGGCAGGTGTATTTTTAAATACAACTTTTGTTTTTCCGTCAGGTAAAGAGGTGCTGCGGTCCTGACAGATGCAGTGTGAATAATTGGGAGTGGAGAGGATTCGGATCTTTTAACCTTTGTTGCCTCCGGCTGGCGTCTTGACTTCAGGCGACATCGCAGACAGGAATTAGATAAATACCTCAAACCAGGGCAACATCTTCACCATAATGTAGGGCAGGGGTGTCCAAAGTGAGGCGCAGGGGCCATTTGTGGGCCTTGAACTGATTTTGTGCAGCCCCAAACTGAAATTCAAAATGATACAAATTTGGCCCGAATATAGATGGAGACTTTTCATTTGTAATCAGGGTAAAAAATGTTACCAACATTCATTTCTTACACAGGGAAATGCAATGTATTCATCACTTTATAGTCAAGTTTTAACAAAAAGTAAAAATGTTTATTCAGACACAACTGCACCAAATCAGCTTCTATTCTTTATTAAATTTGGCTAAATATAGAAGGTGTTTCCTGTTATTTCTGAAAGTAAATGTATTCAATCGAGTCAAAAAGAAACTGAAAACTAGGGGGGAAAAAACAGAAATTCATTTCAAACAAAACAAATGTTCTAGTAAAAAGTTAGTAGATTAATATAAATTTTTGGACATGGAAGTTTCTGAATTTCAAATGTTGAAGTAAAATTCTGAAAATGTTTTCAGAAAGTTTCTAGTGGAAACTTTCTCCTGTTTTGGCTCCAATAGATCGTTATAAAAAATCTATTTCAG
Organism: Phalloptychus januarius; assembly: GCA_902982915.1. Classification (NCBI taxonomy): domain Eukaryota; kingdom Metazoa; phylum Chordata; class Actinopteri; order Cyprinodontiformes; family Poeciliidae; genus Phalloptychus; species Phalloptychus januarius. The sequence goes on from CADWAE010000475.1 coordinate 16,430,616, forward strand.
GTTTTAAATCTACTATAAATACCTGGATGATTTTAGGTTTTGTGCAGAAACTAATCGCTGAATCTGGCATTTAAAAGGTCAAAATGCATCCATGAATATCAGTCATGGATTATATGTGGTGATGACTGAAAATGTATTCATAACATTATTGAATTGAACATCAATATGATAATCTTTAAATGGACACACATCCCTTTACATCCTAGTTTATGAAGATTTTTAAAACCAGGCACCAAAGTGATTAAATCAGATTTACTGTAACCTAATTTACAACATTTAGCAGTTTTAATATAAAAGTTGTGTTTATTTGTCTCATATTCTGCTTCACACTGAGGAGACTTCACAAACACAAACCCAATAAGGTGGTTGCAGCTTCTAGATAAAAAAATACCAGAATCAAATCTCTGAGCATCCCTTTAAATCCCCCAATCAGCAATAATCTGGCATTTGTTCAAAAGCAATCAGAAAAATAATTCAGACTGTTGTAAAGTAAATATTGTTCTGACTGATAAATCCACGGCGACGCAGGAAGGTTTCATTAGAGATTCATGTTTCAACATGTATAGAAATATATTCCTCTCATGTCTTATATTTAGCAGGTATGGAGGAGTTTCAATGCACTTTGTAATCTGAGATTAAGATACAATAATAAGCCCAGAAAAACAGCAAGAACGAAAGAGGAATCATTGTTTTCACAGGATTAATTAACTACTTTAACTTATAATATTTTACAATATGTCTCATCTTCCTCCATTTTTATGAAAACTTGGAAATATCCCGCAGCTTTTACCGTTTTTTTCCTGTGATTAAAAAAACAGAAGCATTTCATATTGAATGTTTATTTAAATCCTAAATTAAGTGGATTTTATTTTTGAGCACACGCCAAACAAAACAGCAGCAAATAAACTAGTAGGACAAAATATCATATCTATGGTCAATATATTTATAATGGGATAATGGAAAACAAACAAACGGGTGTAAAATGACCAATAATTTAAACTGTGGTGTCATGGTGACTGTAGAGTTACATCTAATAAAAAAGAGGGAAATGTAACTATGAGTTGATGGAGGGAGTTTGATCATTTTATTTTAATACCAACACATCCAAACACCTGATGAGAGTCTGAGAAAAAGCTTGGATGAAGCTGCAGAGACTCCAGGCATGTTTGATTAAAAGATGTCAAGGCAGCAGGTTGACTTAAACCAACGTTAAATGTTGTACAGTGCAGCAGGTCAATAAAGCAGCTTTAATAAAGTCTCCTTTACATGGAAAACAGGATGAAACTCCTAAGTTGCAAACATAAAGAATCACTGATTGTGGATAGTTCATGTAAAGTTTTACCATTTTAGAAAATCTCTTACAAGAAAAAACTTCCCATTTGCTCCAAGCAAGAATTTAAGGTCAAATCTGGTTTGAATAAGTTGTGATGTTTTTCCTGGATCAGTGGACGGTTGGAGTCGGTTTGGGCTGCAGACGACCAAATGAGTCAACCTGAAGGCTTTCCTATGCAGATAACTGCTAGTGTCACCAATTAACTGGGAGCACTTAGCGTTCAGCTTTCCTCTGCAGCAGTGCATTTCAGAACGCTTTGAAGAGGATTTCAACGTGGCATATATTTGACTAAAAGATTATAATATTTTTGTGGAGTGGTGTTTATTTAAGAGCAGAGTGTTTATGAGATTTGCAGAAACCATAAAGAAACACTAAATGTGCTCATTGGATTAAAGGCTTATGCGTAAGAGGGTTATGTGTAAAACAAACAGGGACAAACTGCATAAACAGAAATGAAAAGAATGGAAATTGGCCCCTGCCTGTGATGGCAGATCCTCATGTTTTCGTTTTTTAAATGTTTTTGTATTTTCTCCTCTGCATTTACATTTTGATTACGGCCAGAAACTGTAAAGGTTTGGTTTTTATTCTGCAGCGTTTCCTCACAGTCCTTCTGATCCAATATTCATTCAAACTGAAGAAAAACTTTAACAGTTATTTTGCATGTTTCTTAGACTTTTATTGACTTTTTTTCCCTCATGTGTTTGATGTGTGTTGTTCTTACATATATGACCATTTTATCAAACTTTCATAAATCACAGGGGTCATGGTTTGTTAAATCCTACAAATTGTTTACATTTTAGTTCAATTTTAACTCATTCATGTAAAACTTAATTATTGACCAATCAAAGAGATGGAGTGACCAATCCAGGAACTTTGCCTAATGAAACTTTATTTCTTTTATTCTGAAAAGCGGTGAGGATGCTTACCATGGAGTGCGACTCCTGGTGGGAGGTGTGGGACTTGGCGGCTGCATCAGTGGCGCCTCGTCGGCTGCTCCTGTGGCCTTCAGCTGTCCAGCATCCCAACGTTCCCAGCAGAACCACCACAACCCAAACACCCAGGATGCCCATCTTATCTAGAGAAAAAACGAGAAAAAGCCCAAAACAATAAATACATCGACCAACTCTGCAGCACCACAAGCACATAAAGAGATCCCATCATAAACCCACTGCATGTTATTGTTGACATCCGGAAATTCTGCACATGTTCACAACACTGGAGGGCAAAAAGACGGTTTCTTTCCTTCCTATCCAGAGCGGCGCTGCAGCAGTAAAACCGTAAAAATGAAACCTGAGATGGAGCTGTTATTGATGTAGTGCAGCACAGGGGAAAATAAAGCAATAAAACCATTGAAGAAGAACTCAAAATCACTTTTTTCTCGCTCTGTGTGTCGACTGCTCTACACAGATTCGCTGCCATCAACGCCACAACATTTACCAGGATTCAACACCAAGAAACACTCAAACATTTTCCACTCAAAGAACAGAACATTCAGCCTGTTACGGTTTCATGTTTTCAGGCTTGATGTTTATTTTGTGATTATTAATAAGCGATCTGTGTGGTCGATTAGCTACCAATGCTAGTAGCTAAGCTAACACAGCAGTTGTAGATTAGCTCATTTAAACACCTGTTGTACTGATCTGTCAGAGTTGGTGTTTAGGTTGCCTTTATTTTTTAACTGAACCAAAACGCACTGAAATCTGCAGCACATCTACATGTTACGGTTGTCATAGTCAAGCTAGCGTAACTGATCTACTGCCCTTTCCCTTTTTCTCTTCATTAAAACTTTCTCCTGACCTTGCTATCTAGTTGCTGCAGTGTTGATAATTAGTAGCAAAGCTCTGCATCTATTTTTCTTTCTTATATCCAGGGTACATTTCAGATTTTCCGTGTTATGTTGATAACTTGCTGGGCGCGGGATCTTGTGACGTCACGCTGCAACGGATCCATAAGTAGCACCTTGATATTCATCTGTTTTGACCACAATGTCATCTCTTTAAGCAGATTAAGTAGATTTAAACAGTGTTTGAAAATTGTGTCCAATTGGTTTTTATTTGTAACTTTGACAGTGTTTCATCACATTTTAGCTCAGAGTTTAATCCGTTTTGAAAGGAAGCGCTTTTTGATGACTTTATTTAGTTGGCAGTGAATCGGTTTGCCTCACAGAGGAGATTAAACAAAGATCAGAGGAAATTCAGATCACTGGCTTTGTGATTTTGACAGCAGTCTAATGGACATGAGTATGAGAGCAAAATTAGGCTAGCAGTCACTTCTGCTCGTTTCTTTGACAAATATATTCATACTGTGCCTTCTAACAGTTTTACATTCTAACTTTTCCTCCTGATTTACAGATACAGACTATGCACAAACGTATCCAGGTGAAATATGAAGGATTTACTGAAACTATAGAGTACAACTAGAGGCTTGTGCAGACAGACTGCATAATGAAGCCGTGTAAACATCAAAGGCCAAACTGATGAAGGATAATTATCTGTATTACAAAAGGACATGGAAAATCTTTTGATGTCAACAAAGAAGCAACACTTTGATGAGTCAAAAAATAAAGAAATGTGATAGCCTGGGAGCTTAAAATATGAACTACATTTTCACACCTTCTCATTGACACACATTAAAAACGGGATTTCACCTGAAACAAAAACGCTTCCCATGGTTAACGCTGCATTGCATTTATGTTGTAGTATTGAGTTTCCCAGATCACAGAAAAATTATAACATTTAATATCAGAGAGAAGCAGCAGCGAAGTGCAAAAACAAAATCTTACCAAGTAAGTTTGTTCTAGTTTCTAGTGAAAATATCTTAATGCATTTGAAATAAGACAAAGCTATTATAAAAGTGACTTCTCAGGATGAGGTATGAGCTGGTTTTAAGTCAATAATTTCTTAATATTGATGAAAAGGTTCTGGTTCCATTGGCAGATTATTTTACTCATGGGAAAAATGTCTTGTTTCAAATAAAATAATCTGCCAATAGAAATAGAACATTTTCATTAAAATTATTTACTTGAAACAATTACCTGTATCTTGCTTAAAGCTTACTTATCAGTTAGTTTTGTCTTATTTCAAGTGTATAGAGATATTTTCACTAGAAATTAGACCAAAATTACTGGGTTAGACTTTGTGTTTTTGCAGTTTTTTTCCCCACCTATCAGTGATTCACCATTTGCAGATTTGGAGAATCAATGTTGGAATCCAATGTACCACAGAGGCTCAGTTTGAGTTTACATCTACTTCTGTCTGATTCATTTCATCTTTCAGTTCAGCATTTCCTGTTTTTATGATGATGTCACTGATTGCATCACTACCAAATGGAGGGTTTTCTATTTTTTTTGTTTGGCTTGTTTTTTTCCTTTAAACTAACTTTTTGAGTTGCTGTTTATTACAGGTTTTATTTTGTGTGGGAAGCTAAGCATTATATCCATATTCAAAAAAGGTAGGAGACATTTAATTCTAGTGAGTTATCTCTATGAAGACTTTCACAAATCAGAATATATCTGCTTTACAAAATATAACTTTTGGACTTCTATTAAATGTATTTTTCCTTAAACACACATTTCTGTATTATAAAATATTTTTTGGATTTTTATTGGTCTGATTTAATATTCTAATTTTAAACGTAATTCATTTCAAGCAAAAAATCATTATAATTGACAAAAATAAAGGCTGGAAAAGAAATTATTTCCTGCATATTAATGAATATTTGGTGCTTCAACTACTAAAATATGAAGCCTGAAGTGGCGGTTGAAAAGAGCTTATATTAACCTTTATAAAAAACTGATAATTTTGAGAAAAACATGTCTAAATTATTACAGAACTAAATCTATTTCTTGGTGACCTTTTTCATTATATTGCCATCTAGTCCATAAAGGAGCAAAACCCCAAAGTGACATTGCATTAGAAGTATCTGCTGGTATAGTATTATTAAAACTCATGACTCCAGTTCAGAAAGTTTTTTGGATTTTGAAATAAAGTTATGCTTTCTGTGTGCAGGAACACTTGAGGGATAAATAATGAAGACAAAGGAGACTGCAGAGTTTGGGAAAAAAGGCTGGAAGCAACAGAAAAGTTTGGGAAACGGCAGTAAATCGAGCAGCTTCTGCCATTTCCTCCCACTTTAAGCTGCCACAGCACTAACTAAATGTAACTAAATGTGAATTCCTGTGATATTTACATTTCTACTTTTTAATCTGTGGTCTATTTCAAGGCCACCATAAAGTGAATCTTTTGTCTTTCTCCTTTGGTTTTGTTTGCTGATCTGCTTTACGTTGGGTTTAACTGAACAGACTGAATAGATTGTTGTTGACCTTCCAACAAATATGCTTTCATCCAAATATTGTTTTCCATTATTGACCAGCTGCAACTGCTTCACTGAAGCACAGGCGCCATGATGGGCGGGAGTATTGGACAGAGCGACTGACATTGGTTTCCTAAGTTGTTTTTTTTCCAGTTTTCCGTGGTTTCTTCTTGTTCCAGTCCAGTTGATTTTTGCTTAACGTAACTCACCTGGTCAACGGGATTCTTAAAAGTTTTAAACCGCTAGCTTAGAAACCGACCCGCTCCTCCTCCCTCCTGACTGTTGATCAAGTTACCGACATTAGCTGGATTCACACTACATGATTTATGTCCCTGTGTGATAAACAGCGTTTCCTTTCACACCGGAACAGCCGTAAAAACCTACAAAAGACGAGATGCTAACCCGTTTTTTCCAAACATGCTAGGCTACACGACGGTGCGGCACTGTCTCCATGGTAACCAACGCGATATATTTCTAATCATATTTACTTATAAACTATATCAACGTTAGTCTTCCTACCTTGTAAAAAGCGTTCGCTGCTAATCCGTGATTACACCAAGAGCTGCCAGCCATTATTTATTCAGCTCCCCGTCACAATTTTTAAAGTGAAATCAACTAAATAGACGCGATTTCAGGCTCCCGGTGTTCTGACTGGCTGGCTGTTGTAGCGCCGTCATGGCGGAGTGGGCGGAGTTCGAAGAGCGTGACGTCACGGGCAAAGGGTCACCGCAGAGTAGCGCTGACTAGCAGCACTTTACTCTTTCTGTTGAGTTTTAAATTTATGACGATAAAGAAGTGGGATTTACAACAAAAATACACAACTGGGACTAATTTAAAAATATTCTGTTCTGGGAAGCTGTCAGCCGCTGTAATGATCGTTCTTCCATAAACATGTTTATTTGTTAAAATGACACCTTCAGTTATTTACGTTTTATAAAATTATTTATCTTATCATGTTTATGAGTATTTTGTTGTTGGGTTGAACTCTAAATCCTTTTTTAAATGAGGATTTTTTTTTGTTAGTGTTGCACATAATGTTTGAGTTCTTCAAAAATAAAAGGATGAAAAACTTTTCACCACCTTGTCTGTCAAGCTGTTTAATTTGTCTAGCCATTTAATTATACAATTTCTTCAATTCACACCATTATTATCTACTTTTTAGGTTAATAAGTATGTTTAAAATGGAAAACTGATATATATATACATAAGGCTCTATGGATGACAATAAAGTGTTTCATATTTTTTTTATTTTATATTTCTATGCAGCAAGTTAAGAGCTTTCCACTTAATTTAATAAATATGTAAGTTTAATAGTGAGAGAAACCCACACTTTTCTGTTATTCAGTCAATATTCAATACAACTGAAAAAATTTTGCTTTAATTCACCATATTCTGAAAAATTTAACCATTTATGTTATGCAAAGCTGGTCAGAACTCTTGATACAGAAAAAAAGGTTTTTAAGAAAATGGTCGCTAATTAATTGTTCGTTGATCGATAAGATCAGTCACCTTTAGATTAACTTATAAATCGATCACTTTCATCACTAACATACCAACGTTTTCCCTTTGCTCTCATGTTTCCTATGTATCTAATATTGATGTTTAACATACAAACATCATGAATCCTGTGAATGTAAACATCACTTTGAGGAGCGCAGACAGTTTTCAGCCGGCGGCGAACGGGTCGTCATAGATGAGAGCTGGTGAAATTAAACACTAAATGAGATCCGACAGTCACTGTCTTAATGTGCTGGCCTCCAGGCACTGACCCACACACACACACACATGCACCCCCACCCCCACACACACACTCCCACACACACACACACACACCCCCACACCCACACACACACACACACACACCCCACAACCACACACACACAGATCTGGCTGAATGATGTTAAATTCATCAGAAGTGAGGAAAAAACACGAGGCAGTTATTTGACCAGAATATTAAAATATTAAAGAGTTGTAGAAGAGTCTTTTTAAAGCCGGAACAATCATTGGTAGCTCTTCAGACTTGCTCAATTTGGTGCTCAGACCTTATAATGCACTAAAATTACCCATCAGAGCTTTTTGCTTATGAGTCTCTCTTTTAAACTTTCAATTTTCAGGAGATAACAGGAGATAGAAGTATCCCACTTGGCCAGAGCGTCTAGGAATGATTCATATTCAGGCTCCTGCTTTTGCTAGAAAGTTTCTTTGCCACTTTTGTGTTGAAATAACAAGAAGACAGCAGGCAGATAGGCCAGTAATGTGTTTTAAGATAAACATTTCAAGAAAAAGATCATAAAACAGAAGGTGAAATACAAATCCTCTTTAGTTTCACTGTTTATTCTCAACTAGTGTTGGAAATGATAATTCAATGATGCTAGTTTTAACTTTAAGCACATGTTTAAATATTAGACACATCAACATTGTCTTGATTAGGCCTCAAATATAAGTTAACATTTAGTTAGATTTGGCTCAATCAACAGTCTGATCAGCAGAACATTTTCCTTAGACATAATGTGCATGACTTGATCAAACTAGTCTAATCTGCAGTTTTTTATTAACAGTTCTAGCTATTAATCTGGATATGTGATAGTCTATGATAATCAACAAGTAGAAGATAATTGTTCCAGTTCTTGTATCCAGATCGGCCTGTTGCATGTTCTGGTTGGGAGAGAAGCTCTGCCCCCTCCTGTTGTTAGTTTACAGCCAGGATCTGTTTATTCAGAGGAGTCTCTCACAAGGCCTGTGTTAAGATAACCTTTTCCTGAACCCCTATAAGAGTTAGGGTCCTATCTTGTGAGGACACCTGGAGAATCCAGGATCTCACAGAGATGTGAAATGAAGCACATGGTCACTCCTCCTCCAGGCCTCGCAAGAAAAGTCCTAAAATCATTTAGAGCATCTTCCCTTTGAAATGTGAAACTCCTTGTAGTCAGGGGAGCAGGAACCTCCCAGACTGCATACATTAGGGTTAGGGTTAGGGTAACCCTCTCTGGTTACCCTAACCAGAGAGGCATCTCTGGAGACGAGATGCGTCTCCATATTTGTCTCTGTATATTTGTTCTGCTTCTTCCAGGTGATTGATGTCTGTCTTGTGGTTTTGAGGTTCTGATGATTCTGGTGCTGTTGGTGTGATTTGATGCATTTGATTGTCTGAATAAACTCTGGATGTGTCTGCAGTGGATCAGTAGATTGATGTGTTTGTGCTTTCACCCTTACGCGCGGGGAAACCCTCGATCCGGGGAACGAGAGGAGACAAGGAGCTACAGGTTTTAATAATAACCCTCTCAACGCGAACCAGTGCATTAAATAAATGCAATACCTGGAAATCTGGCCTGCCGTAGCTTTTTATGGCCGTCTAGACTCCAAATTACTTCAATAAGTTCCTCCAGTTTTTCACAAATCCTGTACAAAATCAACACATTTTAATTTAAAAATGACTTATTTTAATTCAAAGTTAAATATAATGAGGAATTTATTTTAAGATCAACACAAGAAAAACTCAAAGTCAATCTTCCATATTTTGTTAATAAAGTTTGCTTGACACCCGTCTGCTTGAGTGAGGCGAATCAGCGAAACTCGGAGGTCGAATATTTATGTTCCTTAGTTCTGTGTTGGTTTTTCGAGGGAAACAGTTCAAAGTGGTCGACACGGTGCAGGAGTTTTAATACAACACATTCTGTCAAAGTCTGTCATTTATCGCCGTGGGGCCAAATTCACCTTGAGAGGTTATTATTTCACAAACCGCTGCTCAACGTTTCTGCTCTCAAATTGATGCAAAACTGTCAAAATACAAATCAGAATCCAATCTGACTAAATTAGAATGAATTTCGATCTTAAGCCGGGAGAAGAAATCGATCTTTTTGCATAATGATGTGATTATGTCCAATTGTAAAACAGAAACATTTTCGTTCTGCCAAGCGAAGAAACCTCAGAAACACATCTGGTCCGGTTCTGGAAGCAGATGCAGGATGTCGGGTTTGACTGGAAGTGTCACCAAAACCAGATCCGAGGAGGGATAATCTGCAGCACAAAATGAGGCCGCCTCGTTTTCCTCAATCTGTCACTAAACATCCAATTATCCTACAGGAGCTTTTTATGAATAAAAACAATATTCCCAGAGTTTATTAGTGACTCCAGGATCAAATGTTGATCATTTACTTGGAAACTGTTTCTACTTTGTAACGTTTGTGGTTTTAAATGATCGACTGATGTAAGAAACTTTATTTATTTGTGTCAAATTAACGTCACAAAAATTAGCACCAGAACCTGAGATTTTGATTACAAAAAATAAAAACATTCTGGCACAACCGGCCCTTTAAGAACATTCAGATTTTTGATCAAATGAAACCGAGTTTGAATTTTAGAGCATCAAATTCTCTGAAAACACAAAGTAAGAGATCTGAATTCTCCTTCAAGCTGCCGTCATCAGGAACAACATCAGCTTTAAGATTTAAAGCCTTTTGGCCCCACTAAGCACACTTTGTTTAAATAAGAAATGGAGCTTTTTTTTATTAAACGAAAATCTCCTCTGGGATAAATTATTCATGATCTGAGCTTGTAAAGCAGCAAAGTTACAGAAACCGGGAAGAAAAGATTCAATCGAATATTTCTTGAGCAATTTTTATATTATAGATGATCCATCAACATGCCAACTGTGACCAGAACCAGAACCTGAACCAGAACCAGAACCAGAACCAGAACCAGAACCAGAACCAGAACCAGAACCTGAACCAGAACCAGAACCAGAACCTGAACCAGAACCAGAACCTGAACCAGAACCGAACCTGAACCAGCAGGTTGATCCAACATCAGCAGATCTTTAATTCAGTGATTACAAACTACCAGCAGTAGTTTAAAGTCTGTTCTCTCAGTGAAGGACTGTAGAACTGGGTGGTGCAGATCTGGGTGGTGTAGATCTGGGTGCTGTAGATCTGGGTGGTGTAGATCTGGGTGGTGTAGAACTGGGTGCTGTAGATCTGGGTGGTGTAGATCTGGGTGGTGTAGATATGGGTGGTGTAGAACTGGGTGGTTCCTCTATATTAACATCAGTTTCTGTCAGCTGGAGAAAGTTGTGGCACATCCACACTTCTGCTCAGTGATCGGTTCAAAGGTCACCTGCTGACATCGTGATGTAGAGCTGGGTATCATGTAGCTTTGGTAGCTAATCGTATTTCCTGTTATAACCTGAGCTAATGGGATTGTTTGGGGTCCAAGGACTGAGCCTTGGGGTTCCGTCGCTTTTTGGCTCAACACCTGTTGTTTCTGGATTGTTTGCAGGAGGCAGTTCTCCTGAGGCTAATCAGAGGAGCAGAAATGCTTTTTACAAAATACATTATTATATCCCTGTATTATACGAAAACAGGGAGACGGCGGGACAGAGGGCTGAAGTACTTTAGTTTCTTGGTCAGTAATGATTTAAACCAACCCCTAAAACCATTAGTGAGTGTTGCCAGTGATCCTGTTTAAGAAGCTGAAACTCCAGTAGAAGTGGAGACAGGCAGGCGTCTCTCTGCTCTGCAGCTCTCCAGGTAGGATTGCTGTCACAGTTACAAATGACACACGCAGTTCCACTCCGACAGTCATTTCACGCTCAGCGTGCTTTTTTCCTCCCTGCAAGTTGCTGAGTATTTAAAAAAACGATACAAAAGAGTGTTGGAAGGATGGAGAAAGTTTCATTTGTGAGCGATTCCCCTGGCTGGAGTCGGAGTTTCTGCATTGGAGGCTATTTTACTGCAATCTGAACACAGATGAGATTGTAAATGCATTTTTAACCTAAACTGTTGAGAAGAGTCATGCATTAGAGATATGCAGTGGTTAACATATTCCCGAGTACAGTTAAAGCAGAAGGTAAAAAATAAATGGCCTTTGTCAATCACTCCATATTCCCCTCCAAATGGTGCATGGCCCATTGTGGAACAAACCTCTCTACACTCGGCTGCCCTAAGTGGCGCCTTACGCTGACACCCGTCTCTTCAGGAACATCTCTGCCGGCTCTCAGGTTCAAACAGACACTTCTTCACCCTGATCCAAACAGAACCAGTGGGAGAGTCGCGTTCTGCCCGATCCTGGTTTCTCTGCATCGTCTTCCTGTGTGGTTGGAGGAGACACCGGAGGTGTCAGTCTGTCAGACAGCTGCGCCTCACCATCACACGCTCCAACTGGTTAGACTGCAGGCTGAGCAGGATCTGCAGCTTTTCAGACTTTTCTCTTTTGTTGTTTACTTTTTACTTCCATTTTTTATGAATTTCAGAATAACGATGAGTCTGTCCGATGGAAATAATAAGTTTATGTTTAAATATGCAAAACAGAAACATTAGAAAGAACTAATGAAGGCATTGAAGAAATGCTGGTATGAAAATAAATGTATTTAATGGAAATATTCCAGTGCCCAGTGCCTGGCGACCAGCTGACCCGCCTCTCACCCAAAACGCTGGCTGGAGAGGCAGCAGCACCTCCTGACCCCACAGGGACCAGGATGTTAGAAAATGGATGGATGGATGGAAACGCTCCAGTTTCATTTTTCACAGGCTCCTCAGGTGCATTGAAATTTGTTTATTTCACAAAATTGCAATGAAAACACATCTTCACATCAAATAATGTCATGTGACCAACAGCCGGATGTTACTACTGGTGGAAACTATGAAGAAAAAAATGACAGGAAGTGAGTAATTGCAAAACTTTGTTTTCCATTAATGAAATATCAACACAGTTTTCTGCACATTTCTAACGGAAACGCAGCAGAATGAGGAAAACCAGCAGACCGGCTTCAAATGACAGAAAGAAAACAGAAGTTCAGACAACTAATCATCACAGTGACGGTTCAGAACAACGACTCTGCACAACAATGTGAACCTGAAGCTGATGAGCTACAGCAGCAGAAAACCACAACAGGTGCAACAGGAAACCAAGGCTACAATTCACACGAGCTAATGAACAACAAGCTAATGCAGAACAGGCTGGTGAAAAACAAGCTAATAAAAACAAGCTAGTGAAAAACAAGCTAATGCACAACAAGCTAATGAACAACAAGCTAATGAAAAACAAGCTAATAAACAAGCTAATGCACAACAAGCTAATAAAAAACAAGCTAATGAACAACAAGGTAATGAACAACAAGGTAATGAATAACAAGCTAGCGAACAACAACTAGCGAACAACAAGCTAGCGAACAACAGTTCCTGGTCCAGTGAGCCAAAGATTCTGATGCTACAGAACTTGGTTGTGTAGATCTGGGCGAATTCACACCAGTTCTGTTAATTTGGCTTTAGTCCGACTCCAGTCCGTTTGCCTAGAATCTCTGTTCTGGTTCTGGAGGTGTGATTACGCAATTGGACTATAAAGTGAACCAATAATCAAACTTTGGTTCGCCTACAAACCTCGGTCTGGGTTCGGTTGAAGTGAACTCTGGTTCGGTTTGAATGTGAACGCCAAGTGGATCAGAGACCAGGAATACAACCAAAGCTAACGTGTTAGCCTAGCGTTAGCAGCAGAAATGGCTCCTGTTCTTTAGCCAAAAATTACAGAGAAATCCTCCAATCGCTAAAATGTGACACGTTCATTTTGTTTCCATCTGCTGCTGCTATTTCAGCAGCTGGAGGTGGAGCAGATGTTCTGGTTCCAGTAGAACCGGGTCGACCGGACCATCAGGTGGAAAAACATTAGTGCTTAAAGGCATAGATCCTACTGAAGGTAAAATGATGAGGGATAATTTCATTTTGTTTAGAGTTATCTTCGATTGATAACAGAAACATCAGAAATTGTAGTCAGTTTTTCCAACTTTCGTCTATTTCGCCACAGCAGCATCATGTTTTATTAAAAATATATATATATTTCCAATAAGACTTGTATGTAGAAACTCTTTTTGTATTAGAGGTCATTTAAATATCTACTTTTATGTATTTCCAGTCTCTACATATCTGGTTAAAGCCGGAGCAGATCCTGTACTTTGTGCTCTGAGAGTTATGGATTAAAAATAATCTCATAATAATGATGAAACATGGACATGCCAGCAGAGATATTGGATTTGCAGATGGTGCTAGTTAGCAGGAATGACCATCTCATTTTATCACTGTGGTTTTATTAACGATGAAAACTAAATAAGATTCATCACCAAGATGTAATAAATTTGCCAGCAGCTGCTGTCTTACACTGTACTGTAATAAGCAAGAAACAATGCAGTTAGTTCTGGCTTTTTTCATTTAAAAATAAAGAAACTGACCATCAGTGGAAAAAGGCATAGATGTGTCAAACTGAAGGCCTGAGGGCCAAATCTGGCCCGCCAGAAGTTTTTTTTGTGGCCGCTACATTCCAGAAGGACGAAGAAATACAATTTTATGTGCTTAAATATTATTTTATCAATCAAAGCAGTTTTTTTCTGTTTGCCAAAGTACATCAATCAATCCCTCCAATTTTTTCTATTTTGATTGCTAATTTTCCGCAAAGAATGGTCAAAAAGCTTGGGTTAGCGGATGCTAACTATTTCCTCTTTCTGTTCCACTGCTGCCTCAGTCTGTGATCAATGCAGCAAGAAATGAAAAGAAAATCACATTTACGGTCATACATAAGTGGAAATATTTCAGCTTTACCTACATAAAGTAAATCATGAAAACATGTTGAGTATTTACATCAGCATCATCAAGCGCACATGCAGCTATGTATTACTATTATTACAGTTTGTTAAAGAGTTTCATACACTCTGGCTCTACCGGCCCTTTAAGAACAAAAGAGGCTTAAATTGAAATAATCATTTCAATTAAAAGTCAGCATTTAGGAGGAAAACCTCCAACAGAGGAGGAAAAGTCATTAGAGCAATTAGAGCCGTGACCAAAGCATATGGAGATCAGATCAGTTTTCATTGTGAAGAGAAGCAGCAGCGCATGCGGCCTTTAACACAGAGACGTCAGCCAGAAAGCGTCGGCTGCAGAATCAGCTCAGCTTCCAAACTGAGAGCTGCAGACTGTTGGGTTCAATTAAACCCATCGTCCTCAGAAACGGGAGAAGAGCAGGAAGAACAACGGCTGCTTCTTCTCCAGAGCATCCCTCTCTGCTCCCAGGTTCGTCCCTGACAGGTTCCCATAACCAGATTGGAGCCGTTGGCGTTAAAGCCCATCCTGGCTGTCAGGTGCATCTGAAAGGCGCACAAACGGAGCGACTTGTTAAACCAGAAACTCCCTGCAGGGTTTGTGACAGAGCAGCAGGAGCAAACGAGACATCAGGGGGTTTGGCCAACACCACTGCATCTGCTCGTCACAAAACCGCAGAAATACGATCCAGGCAAGAAGAAACGGCTGCTGCAAGCACAGCTGACCAGGCCTTTACATCCACCAACATGAATTTTGTTCCATTCTGTGGTTTTTAGAGATGGAGGCGCCACTTTGAATTTATTCCAATTTTTCTCATTCAAACAGGAAAACCCAGAGCAACATGAACGGAGCAGCGACTGTTTAGAGCTTTTTATCAGCAGCACTCATCTGGACGCACTGTGAATCGTAGGCCTTGAATCTTCTACGGAGCTACATTAGTGCCATGACCAAAAGACAAAGAACTGAACAGAAAAAAAAAAGATTTGAAACTGAAAATTTTTTAAATTAAGATTTGAAACAGAAATAAACATTTCTAATAAAAAGATTTGAAACTTTTCAGCTTACGAGGGTTTTTCAGTTTAAACATAATTTTTCAGTTCCACGTCGTTTTTAAGTTTCGTTTTCTTTCCTTTTCAACAAACATTATGGCCCTGATGAAATCCATAATCTTCCATCGTTCACAAAGTCGTCTGGAACCAGAACCGAAGCGGGTCAGGATGTGCAGAATCAACTCAGTAACTTTTATCCAGAGCAGAAAATGAACAAACTGAGCCAAAAGCTTCCAGCTGAAGTCAGAGCTGACCAAAAGCACAAAGAAAGACAGAAACTGGGTAACATGGAGAAACATGGCAGCTGTTAGGCTCACGTGCATAAAAGTAAATTTAATCTGTCGACGGCGGATCGACGGCCATGAAGAGGATTTCTCTTCAAAACGCCGCGACGCTCAGACACACAGATGAAACAAAATAAACTCAGAGCTGATATCTTTATTGGGCTTTGGTCGGATGTAGTCTGGCTCTTCTGCAGGAATAAAAACCCTCCAGCCAAAAATAACATCAAAGCTTATCGAAGAATGATGCACTTCTTACATCACTGGTCAAACTTTCTACAAAGTCAATCAAATTCATGTTAAACGTCACCGTGGAGACGACCTATGATCGGTCGCTCTGCCATTTTGTTGAAAATGTTTCTAATTATTTTTTGTTATTATTCAAGTCGTCAGATCAGTTCTTTGTATTCATCTCAATGTTTTATTTCTGTAAATGTTTTTAATCTAATTTCTCCTGCAGAACAAGCTGAAGTTTGATAAAACAGGAAAGATTTATTTAGCATCATCTGCCGTTATTTCTGTCTATATTGATCCAGTTCTACCTGTTTGTGGCCTGCGGTTCTTCTGAACCTGCAGCTGTTAACTTTCCTCAGAAATGTTGAATGACTTGTAATGTTTTAACATGTAAAGGTAATTAAAAACATTCTGCCTGGGCTGAATGCATCACATTTCCATGAACAATAACACCAATAATATTCTGTCTTTTCAGGCTGAGAATCACTTAATACATTTAACTCTTAACTCACTTTTTGTCATGAACGAATCGACTTGACTCGTTCAACAGAACCAAAACGTTCCTAAACGACATCAGAACTCTGCATCAGTATCATCAGTGACCCGGTTCTGACCCACTTATCCATTATTATTTCTGAGCTGACGTCACGGCAAATAATCGGTCGATTAGATGCAGTACCTTCCGGACCACTAGGGGGCGTCTGTGAACCACCAGTTCACAAATCATCTATTTAAAAGGAAACAAGCAAAATTCAAGATTTACTGAGTTTACCAGAGGAATACACATAAAACCCGATGAGACGGAAGAATTCAAATGAGATTATAATCAGTTTAATCCAGTAAATAATCTGATTATTGTCAATGTTGCATCAGCGACCATCTACAGTGGCGTCCAGACTCAAACGTCCAGCTCTGATTCCGGATCATTGATCCAAGATCAGCAGCTCTGGCTGACTGAACCCAAATCTGTGATCTGGGACAGAAATGACAACAAAATAAAGTAAAACTCCCTGTCAAATGAAAAACTCAAAAATTCAGAGAAATCATCTCATCCTGTTTGCTTTCTTTCTAAAACTCCAGGTTCAAAAGGTCAGGGTTCGACCTCTGTAGGTCAACACAGGCACAAAGCATGAAGATCCTTATTATCTGAGCTTAGTGAGTTAAAAATAAGTAACTAGTTACATTTCCTTGTGTTGCTTTTTTTGGAAACATTTACTTTTACTACATTGTACTTTTTACTTTTACTTGAGTAATTTTATTATAAAGTATTTTTACTCTTAAGTAAGATTTCAGGATTTTCTGCCCACTGAATGAAAAACAAACATGTTTTAACCAAAACTTCACAAACCTGCAGTTTGTGTTAAAGTTTCTGAAGTTTTTATTGAAAGAAACTGATTTTACCTGATTCTGTTGCTTTTTGTCATTTTTGTCCATAAAATACCAAAATGTCCAATTGGGTTTATATTTTGGTTCATCAGATGATGTAATTTTTAATTTGACACAAATATTTTTCCTCAAGCCTTTTGTTGGCCACTTTGATAAAAACGCTGAGTTCAGCCTCCAGGAGCCTGACCAGGACTTCAGCCTCCTGGTCCTGAGCGCCGTCTGCAGAGCTGCAGAGACGACCCGGAGGCTGGAGGCATTTCGCCCGCTGCAGCAGGAAGAGCCTCGGTTTGGGCTTTTCTCCATGAGGGCAGAGGGACGGCGGCACAAAAGAGGCTGACAGATGGCTGACTAAAGTGGATGCTGAAAGCAGAGATGGCAGCTGACCTTTCGCTAACCCCTCTCCACGTTTCTCACTCTCTGCAGACTCTTTCCAGGCGGCGGCTCTGTTTGGGCAGAGCTGCCCGCTGATGCTCTGAGCTCATATGGGATGCAGCAGTAAAGGTCATTTCTAGAAGTTCAACATCACTGATCAGAATTTCAAGTGACCGGCGATGTCTGCGATCTGCGAGGAGATCCAACCAGCCGGGCGTTAGCGTCGTTCTGATCCAACCAGCCGGGCGTTAGCGTCGTTCTGATCCAACCAGCCGGGCGTTAGCCGCTTCTGATCCAACCAGCCGGGCGTTAGCTTCGTTCTGATCCAACCAGCCGGGCGTTAGCGTCGCTCTGATCCAACCAGCCGGGTTAGGGTTAGGGTTAGGGTTACCATCTCCGAGCTCGAGTTTAAATCGCTGATCAGCTCCTGCATGGCAGAGCGGGTGGCGGCTCAGAACACGCAATAAATCTTTGCTTTTGTTTTTGAGCAGCTCAACGAGTCGCCAGAACCGGTTCACCTGCGGGGACGGCCATGTTGAACAGGAAAACATGAATCATCTTTCTGATGAGTCGACGCCGGCTTCAGCTGAAGACTAAATGTTACTTCATGACCAATCAAAAAGCTGTGAGCATCCTGTGGAGCAAGTTATCCTTTTTCTACTCAGCTCAACTAACCCTGAGGAAAATAAAACTATAAAACCAAAGCGCTCACTGAGTTTGGACCCATTACTACGCCATTTAAAATATTAAATAAAAAGACACAACTCAACTGATCCGGTGGGAAACAAACCGACCGGATCTCTGAAAGTCACAACAATCCGTCCAAAAGCAGCCGAGTTCGTTTCAAACCAACAGCAACCCTGCAAAAATAAAGAAATTGAGTTTTTATTAAACTGCAAACCAATGTGAAGCTGTTTTTGTTACATTTTGTGGGACTTTTTTTGTAATTTATTCTCCAGAACCAGAACCAAGCAGGATTCAGCTGCTAAACACCACAAACCTGGAACAAACTCCCAGAAAACTGAAAAGCAGCCGAAACGCGGAGCTCCTTTAAATCTGAGCTGAACATCCAGCTGGTTGGAGTCGCTTTAGATTTGTTGTGTTTGGATCTTAATTGTTAGCTGTGGTTTATGATTTTTGTGCTTTATGAAGCATCCTGAACTGCCTTGTTGCTGAAATGTGCTGCACAAATAAACTTGACTGATTAATGACATCATTGTCGTTCCTGTACCAATGGGTCTGATGTCATTTGACATAAAAACGAACTGAAATGTATTTAATTAAACTGGCTAAAGTTAAAATGAGCCCTTGTGTTCATTATTAGAACAAACAGAAAATCTGATGGAGAAACAAAAACCACGCAGCTGCTGAGTTTTATCACTGCTCATATTTATATGATCATTTTTCTGATGCTACATGCGAGGCTAACTCCTGAGTTTTTCCAGCAGTGTTTTTCTATCTGAACCCCCTCCCTCTGCATCACCCAATCAAACAATGTGAAATCAAATCGCCCATTAACGATGACAAAACAACAGCGACGCCGCGCAGCAGTTTGTCGGAGTGGAAAACTCGCTGCAGCATTTATTCTGTCAGCGTCGCTCCAAAGGTCAATTACATGCTTATGATGATGAATTTAAATGCAGACCTGCCAGACTAAGAGCAGAGCACGGAGACCTGGAGGAAGCCTCTCACGCTGCAGCAGAAAGGCGTCCTGCTGACACGGAAACAGAAGTTACTGTCAGGCTGAGGCGCCTTTAAGCCGCTTCTGCTTTAATTGGTCATCAGCGCAGCTCCAGAAGCCTAATTCAGCTCTAATGACTGGAAATGTTACGGTAAGGATTTGTTTGGGTGTGTGTGTGTGTGTGTGTAATCTCCGGACTCTGATGACTCTCTGGACGGCGGCAGCAGGTTGTTCAGTTCTGACTCTGTTCTGGTTGACATCATTATTTGTAAGGCGACCCGGGCTCGGCTGGTTTAATCACTGCTGATTAGCGGCGGTTTCATCTCCACTTCTGCTGCTGCTGCGTTTCTTCTTCTTCTTTCTCTCCACAGAGTCAGCAGGTTCTACAGCAAACCGCGCAACGTGTCCAGGTGAGTGAAACTGGAGTCAGAGAACTGCACCAGACCGGAAACCAGGGTCACACATCGGTCCTGACGCTGCACGTGCTTTTTGCTGCTCATGCACGCGCAGATGCCCGCAGCTGCGCGTGTTGTTTATAAGCTGAAGGGTTTTCATTAAATGTCTTTTCTGTGCATGGATTCATACTTCAGGCAGCCCGATGCGGAGCGGAGGATCCGGCAGGTTTTCAGCGGCAGCCCTGCTCCACCGGCCGGCCTCTGCTCTGCTCTGCTCTGCTCTGCTCTGCTCTGCTCTGCTCTGCTCTGCTCTGACTCGGGTTTCTTGGCAAAAGCAGCTGGTTTAAGTCGATGCTGTTAAGGATTTTCTTCCTTCTCCACTCCTGTGAGTTTTCTCTGCATGTCTCCAGCTAAAGGTGAAGTCTTGTCAACATCCACGCCGGAGTGTCCAGTCAGACATGCGCCTCCTCATCAAACCCCGCAGCTCTCCGTTATGTTCATTCCGCTGAATGGTTTGCAGCAGCAGTTAAACCCGGTCACTGCCGTCGCCCTGCGCTGAGCGGCTCCATTCCAACCCAGCTGGAATTTCTCACGGTTTTATTTTCAAATAAAACTATTTCAAATTGTGCAAAAGAGAAGAGCAGCCCAGCCTGCGCTCCCTGAGAATCAAATCAAACCCTCCAAACTTGTAGCTGCTGGGTTAAAGCCAGCTGCCTCCTTACCTGAGACGCTCCGAGGAGAAGCGCAGAAAGAAACCAGCAGATTCCACGCAGCGGCGAGTCCGAGCTGCTCTGTCTTAGTCCCACTGGGTTCGTGTTTTGGTCGGAATAATTATTGCTGGCGGCTCTCAGCTGTTCGGGCGGCGCGGCGCGTCCCCGACCCTCAGCAGCGGCGGCGGCTGTCCATCCTGCGGCTCTGCGCGGCTGCTTTCCTCTCGCAGCTCCGCTTTCTGCTCTGCCCTATTTCAACTCCTCTCGTGCCGCTCCGCTCCTGACGTCAGCCGCTCCGCACGCAGCTGCGTCCCGCGACGGAAGGCGACACCTGGGCGTGCGCGCGCGCGCGAGCGCTGACATCTGTGGGGATGAGCTTCACTGACAGCGGAAACGGAGGATTAATCTGAGTCACATTAATCCATAATGTTTGGTTTATTAAGAGGTGCAGCTACATTAATCAGAGGAGTTCTTTTATTTCGGATTCAAAAACCAGTTCAGTTGATTTACACACCAGCCCAGCCAGCACACCTAGGTGGGCCCCATATGGGGAAAAGGAGGGAATATGGGCCCCACATGGGTTTGTCTGCAGTTTCCATGGTGGCCCCCCATGAGTTTGCCCATGTAGGACCCTACGTGTGGGCCCTACATGGCCGCCTTTTCCCCATATGGGGCCCACTTGCTGGCTGGGTGTTTTGCTGGCCAAAGTTTTACCAGTCTCAGCTTGTGGCCAGGGGCCAAACAAAACCATTCCAAGGGCCACAAATGGCCCGTGGACCACACTTTGAGCACCGTGATGCTGTGGTAAGCAGGTGCTGGTAGATTTGATAGACTTTCTGATTTAAACTGGAGGCCAATCACAGCTGATTTCTTTAAGCTGCGTTTGCTTTAAGGCTCAACACCAGTTTTTTGTGAAATCAGATTTTTTTGTGCCACTGTTCACATTTCCCAATGTGACCTGAATCTTATTCTCATAATGAGAAACACAAACAACCTGAAAGTATCCCTGATAGAGGGTGCAGGAGCGTCAGATGCAGCAAAGGCGCAGAAACAAACATGGATGCTAACATTTTGACCAGAGCAGCACTTTAATCCTCATTATAATCCACATTGGCTGTTGTTTTCTTCCCACTCATCAGGATGCAGATTAGTGACGTTTATCGAGTATCAGTGACGCGGGTCGGACATGTATCAGATTCAGAACCACACATCCAGCAGCCCTGGGTTGCATTTAGAAAAATCCACTCTGAGATCGTCATAAAAAGATCACATAGAGGTTGCATTAAGGCAAAAAGTCAGATTTGGATCATTTCAGGATGCAGTGTGAATGGCATCATCTCATTTCCACTTCATAAAAGGTTTGATGTGGTTTAAAAAACTTCTGGGACAAGATTAGAAAACTATTTCACACTGAATACTACAGATGAAAGTCGAACAGGGAGGGTCTCCGTAGATCTACTGTCCTGCTATTTTTGGCATAAACTCCAAAACACCTGAGTTCCCTCATCAGCAGGAACTAAACATTCATGTGACTGAGGTCAAAGGTGCAGCAGCTCTGCGGCATCAGGCACTCCTGGTGGTCAGCATCCTGTCAAATCCTGCAGAACCAGGTTCCCCATCCGAAACGTTGAAACAATAACTCAGAAAAACTTGACTTTTCTTCAGGCTCTTCAATTAAGGCAACAAAGAAAACATCAAGAAAACCAATGAGACTCAGCACAAGTTCAGTCAGGAAATTCAAAATCTTTAACAAACTTATAAAGGCTTCCCCAGTCCTGGGGATCAAGCAAAATATCTACAAGAAAAAGGTGGAAGCGTAAAGCAGAGAGAAAAGACTGAATGTTGTTTACTGGCAGGAAATGAGCTGGAAGGATCTGATGCGTTTCTTTATCTCCCAACTACAGGCTGAAATAAAATATATATGAGCCTGAGAGGAAAGCAGAAACTGGACAAACTTGCTCTACAAATAAACTCGAGTTGACCTTCATACATTTTGAAACTGTCCCAGAATCCAACTGTTCAGGAAGTGTGTTAATAAAATCATTAAGGCATCCTGGGAGAGCCCATGGAAATGTTTCCACCGCGCTATTTCTGGGTGAAGCGACAAAAACCTGCAGAAAACATTAAAGAAAAAAGATAACCCAAATATAGTGAGAGACTGATCCGCTGAACACTGACATGTTTCAACTCAGTGGAATATCTAAGACCAGAGGTAACTACTTACATTTACTCCATTACATTTACTTAAGTAACTATTTTAATGTACTTTTAGGAGTATTTTGTACTTCTTATTTTTATTTTGAAGTATTTCTACTTTTACCTGAGTAAAGCCTTTGGGTCAAATCCCAAGCTATGACATGTTGCTCATTATTCCCCTCATGTTCTCTAAAACGCCATGAAAAATTGCAATAATATTTTTCTCCAGTGTGGGCAGGTTCCAACCAAATCCTGCTCAAATCTGTTCTTCAAACAGAAAATGAATAACTGTGATCTGTTATGTTCCTCTGGAGTCATCAGGACTCCACTTTTAGTTTGCTCAGTTTAAAGTTGCAGCTGCATGTAGCCTGATTTAAGATGAACTCATGTTTCCATCACATCTTACTGGTTTTGAGGAGCGGCCATATTGAAAGGTAAAGTCGGCCCTAGCAGTGGGAAATCTGACTTCAGAGAGCGATTCTCCCAGACGGGAAGTCCAAATTTCCCCAGTACAACTGGAACGAAACATGAAGTTCCTTTCACTTTAGACCAGGTGGAGGAAACTCCTTCACGATTCCTTCTAAAAGGAAAAACGGGTTACAAAGAAACCTGCTTTTACCTGTCTCTCAAAATCTGCTGACTTGACGTTGGAAAGACTTTTCACCTGAGCAGAAGCCGGTGGTCCGAAGCCGGTGGTCCGAAGCCGGTGGTCCGAAGCCGGTGGTTTGAAGCCGGTGGTTTGAAGCCGGTGGTCCGAAGCCGGCGGTCCGAAGCCGGTGGTTTGAAGCCGGTGGTTTGAAGCCGGTGGTCCGAAGCCAGCGGTCCGAAGCCGGTGGTTTGAAGCCGGTGGTCTGCTTTTCCTCGGCTCGCAGAAAGCAAATGTGGAAAACTGAGGAGCACATCCAGGCTCAGACAACAAGGACTGTTTCCTACAGAGACACCAGGATGCATGTGGCACTGAAACATTTATGATGGCTGTAATATTTATCAAGACAAGGACAAAAAATAGGGCACACCAATTCTTTTCTTAAGGCACAGAAACAACAAAACGTTATCAGAGAGCGATGATTCGTCAGACTGAATCCAGCTGGCATTTGTAAATCCACCAATCAAAGCTTCCAGTTGTTTTTTATCAGTTCTTCATCCAGGAAGCTCTGTCTGTGGCTTCGATGCGCTGAGGCTCCTGGATGGATCAAAACTACGTACATTTCCTCCAAACTGGCTTTGAGAAATATTTCAACATCGTTTATCTGTCATGATTACACGTCATTGCATTTTTACACATTAGAGCAGTAAACTCATAAAACGTGTGAACCAATGTTTTCCTCTTATTTTCTGACGTAATATCCAGATTTTTACTCATATTGAACTGTGATTATTTCAGCGTCATGGACAGAGACTCACTGGGAACCAGAATGTTTTCATAATTTAGCAAAAATCTGCTGAGGAATGAACAGAAAATGCACCAAAGTAATGTGGGCGTATTGTGCCGGATGTTAATCCTGATTCAGAGACAAAAGAACAACATTTTAGAAAAATAAGGCTTACATTGCATTTAATATTTTACTCTTTGTTTCCTGAAGATGAAATAGAATTAAATCAGCTCCAGAAAAAATAAGCTTTTTAAAATATGCTTTAGTTGCTAGTAAAGTTTGTTTAATCCATTATTGATAATTTATCTGTTTATTTTACTTGACTGAAACCATTTAAAACCACAGTCCTGTTAGTACTAAAGCAGCAAACGTTTTTTTTCTGATTCCTTAGTGTGTGTGATAGGAATGAGCTACTGCTGTGTGTGTGAGAGCTACCTCTGACGCTCCCATCCACCCAGTCTTGTAGCTCAGCTGAGCCGCTGCGCTTCACTCAGACATGCAGTTTCCACCACAGCTTCATAGGAACTGATAATGTGCTGCTTTACATGCCGTCCCTTTATTTGCTCCAGAAAAGCAAAACAGACCCAGAAATCTGGGCAGTAAGTCAACCTGAGGCGGATATGATCTGTCCTACACCGGCAGACACACCATGATGGTTTACTAAGATTATCTAACCAATGACACGAATCATCTCTACTTCTTTACAAAAACTGGAAAAACACAAAACTTTACCAAACAGTTTGAATTTAATTTCTAGTGAAAATATTTTATAGCACTTGAACTCAGCCAAAACTTCTAGGTTGCTGAGCAACCCAGCCAAACTCAGTCCGTTACTTAGCAACCCAGCCAAGCTCAGCCCTTTACCTAGCAACCCAGCCAAGCTCAGCCCTTTACCTAGCAACCCAGCCAAGCTCAGCCCTTTACCTAGCAACCCACTTTTGGTTCCACTCGCAGGTTATTTCACACATTGGCCCTGATATATATGTTACATAAAAATTACAGAGTTAGTTTTGTCTAATTTTAAGAGCACTAAGATATTTTTTCTAGAAACTAGACCAGAAAAACTTGGTAAGATTTTGCATTTTTGCAGTGAATCGTTCCTTCAATTTGCTGCTCTGGATGTTATTTAAAAGCTTCATGGTTAAAATGCTTAAGATGAATTCTTCAGGTGTTATTTGTAAAAAAAAATAAAAGGAAACCTGCAGAATTGCAATTCAAATCGACAATTAAGCACAACTTTGTGTTGCTGCTGTAACATGAGGAAAAGTACTTTGGCGAGGCTTCGTACATATCTACAGCATTTACACTTTTTAATCAAAGAAAAGCTAAAAAGCTTCTTGCTCTGAATCCTAAACGAACCATGGAGAGTATTACCCGCCTCCCGACCCGAGTCCAGCTGAACCTGGTCCGAGACCAACGTGGCTTCATGAGGAGTTATCATCATCATCATCATCATCATCATCATCATCATCATCATCTGCTGCTTGGGACTGTTTGCAGTTGCAGTCGTCATCAGAAACATAATATCTTCTTCTTCCGACCTTAAAGGCGCTGAGGCGTGTGTCAGCACTTAAAGGTCTCTCACACACCCACACACAGGTGCAGCTTTGCAGACAGTAACACTGGGAGATAAACCATTACTCTTCTTTATGTGCCGTCTCCTCTGGTGCGCCGCTGCTCATATTGATGCAATCCTCTCACGCTAAACATACACCTCTATGTCCCTCACAGCATTTGGGATTCTGTATAACTATCAGCTTCTGGGTGGTAAAAATAGTTCAACAAAACTTTAATTGCTCTCAAATTTCATTAAAGATAAAGAGTTTGGAAGAAAAGTGAGAAGGGAGTTTCTGTTCCTGCAGGGATGAAAACCTGCAGCCGGGACTCGACCGACTCGTCCCAAAAAGTTTCATTACACGTTACAAAACTTTTTAAAACTTTAGAAATCACCCTAAAAATTACATCTGGCAGCTTCAGTTATTCTAGCTGGAAACCAGAGATCAGGGTGACCTCTGACCTCTGACCTGAGCCTCCAGAGCCACATAAAGACGCTTCTAAAGTGGGCCTTCTACCAGCTGCAGAACAGTTCTACACCACCCAGTTCCACATCATCCGGTTTTACATCACCCGGTTCAGCAGCAGAACCTCCAGGACCAGAGGACTAAAGTCTCCGACCAGAGAAACTCATCCAGGCGTTTCTCTCTAGTGGCTTTGACTCCTGCAGCAGCGAATCACAGGACTGACTGACCAACCAGAACGCTGCAGCTGGAGTCCTGACTAGAGCCAGGGAGGTAGAGACACCACCCGGTTCTACAGTCCTTCAGTGAGAGAACTTAAAGAGACTTTAAATACTGCTGGTATTCAGCTGCTGTGCACCATACATCTGGAACTAATTTCCAGAAAACTGCAAAACATTCGAAACACTAATTTCCTTTAAATCCGGACTTAAGACCCGTCTGGTTAGAGCTACTTTAGATCGCTAACAAATAAAACATTGAGCAACATATTTAATGCAATTACCAAAATGTTTTCTGGGTTCCTCAGCTGGTGACTGTGTGGTTCTCTCATGACTTTGTATTTCATCTATTTACAAATAAACTTGATTGATTAGTTTCTCTGAGGTTAAAATGTGAGAAATTGTGAAACAGTGAAATAGCTTTTAAACAACAGCAGCTGATTTCATCCTGGAGTCGTCTGTTTGTACCGACGACTCCAGGATCGTCTGCAGGGCTTTGATTTCTATGCTGCCCTTTTCATCCGTTTGTACTAATACACACAAAAAAATACATGTGTGAAGAAACACACTGACTGTGGAGAACATTTCTCACTCCAGGTCCAATACCTGGACCACACACCAACACATCTTTATAATGGCCTTTGTTTCCTTCCTCCTCCGCTCCCTGCTCCAATTTGATGGCAGCACGGCCGCCGGGTTCCCCAGATGACCATTGAGATAGAGCTAACAGATGAAAGCAGCAGTAAGACGCTGGCGGTAATGGTGCTACAGCTCCGGCTTACAGCCCATATTTCTCACTGATGGCTGCGCTGCTCTGCCTCCCTCTGACACCTGCAGGAGTGAGCCTCATAAGAGAGCTGTTAGCATGAGAGAGGGAGAAACATCCAGTGAAGTAGGATCTTCCAGAAACATGTGAGGTTTCTGACATGTTTTCTTCTCATTTCTCATTATCATCTGTGGCGTGCAGAGGAAACCGTGAACGTACTGCACGAGGTGCAAAGGATGCAAACATGTAGATTAAGTAGATTAAACGTGCATCAGAACAACAGAACTGCACAGATTAAGGCAGTCTGGGTTGCTTGTTTGGATCAGGACCAGAACAAGTTGCCTCACCAATAAATTTCTGGGTAACATTCAAGAAAACTGGAGTGTCTTTGAATTACTTGAGTAGTAATTGTAAGTTGTAATTTTAACATCACAACTATTTAAAAAATGAAAGAAGCAAAACCCTGTCACAGGTTTCCTGATGTGTCTGGAAATGTATATGAAATATTAAACAGTAAAAAATCTAACAGAAACAGAATTTCTGTTTAAAACCACAAATGCATATTTTAGTGGTTGGTAAAAGTCCAGTGAGCAGAAAGGGTTGAATAGCAAAACTTCAACATATTTTTACTCAAGAGTAAAAAAGTATTTGATAAAAAGTGAATTCAAGTGACTGATCACATTATCAATCATTTGATATTTTAAAATTAGATAATCAGACAGACCAAAATATGACAATATGTGGAAATGTTGGTACTGTAAGGACCAAAATGACAAAAAAACAAAACATTTTTCCAAATCTTTCAATATAAAACTTCAGAAACTTTAGGTGTGTGTCTGAGTTTTTGGTTAAAACATGTTTTGTTTTTTTATTTGCTCTTGAGGCCTCCATTTGGCAGGAAA
Organism: Phalloptychus januarius; assembly: GCA_902982915.1. Taxonomy (NCBI): domain Eukaryota; kingdom Metazoa; phylum Chordata; class Actinopteri; order Cyprinodontiformes; family Poeciliidae; genus Phalloptychus; species Phalloptychus januarius. Next base: position 16,458,420 of record CADWAE010000475.1, read on the forward strand.
GTGAGCAATGAGAGAAGGGGAAGACATGCAGCAAAGGTTGCCAGGGCAGGAATTGAACCTGCGACAGCCGTCGAGGACTGAGGCCTCCACATGTGGCCCTGCGCCACCACAGCACATCAAACATGTTTGTTTTCCATTCAGTGGGAAGAAAATCCAGAAATTTTACTCAAGTAAGAGTGAAAATAAAAAATATTCCTAAAAGTAATTTTTTCACAAAAGTTACTCAAGTGGAAGGTGGTTAGGTAACCCAGGTGTTAATTCCAAACTATATCTTCCCATTTGCTCGTCTCTTCTGTTCTGTTTGCTTCCGTCTCGCTATAGTTCTAATCTATTGAATACCAATTATCGCGAGATTATTCAACAGCCAATCGCTGTGGGTTATGAGGGGTCACCTGAGCTACAGAAAAATTAAAGTGCCTTAAATATTCATTGAGCACTTTGGTTTAGTTGTGCTGCCAATTGTTGAACAAACTGTATTTCAATCAGCTAGTTTATGTGGTTTATATTTTCCATGACTGTAATTTATGTTGGACTTTCTATTTATTGAATACACATATTGACTGGAAATGATTGTTTAGAATTGTTAACTGTGCAAAGAGTGATATGAACATGAAGAGCTAGATCTAATTTATTGAAACGATAGTCCTGTCTTATTGTCCAGGTGTGATGGAGAGCCGATGGTCCAGACCTCGAGTCTAAAAGATCGCAGCGTGAAGACTTCTGCTTCAGCCGTTTGCCTGGGGTTCATGAACCGAAGGGAGTAAAGGAAGACGTAATGATTTTAGTTTGAATAAAGTTGTTTTGGGTAAATTCATCACGTTGCATCAAGCAAACGGAGGTTTCTGATGGAAGAGTGAAGGAATCGTCCAAGAAGCCCCTAGAAAAGAAAATCAGACAGTAAGAGGCAGCATTTATGCTAAACCAGCATAATACTTGAAAGTGAACAATCTTTACATTGTGGATTTAAAAAGAAGCTAATGCTGTTTGAGGAGTTAAGATGTGGAAAAAGTTTGGGAACTCCTGGTTTAGAAAATCTGATTTATTCCATTTTTAGGCAATTTAAAAAAATGTTTAACTGTATTTTAAAGTACATGAGTAATTCAATATTTTTGAACGGAACTGCTTCGCTGTGATTCCCAGTTCAGTTAACATGAGTCACTAATGTTGGTCAAATTGTGAATCTGTTTGCTCTGCAGTTCAGTCGTCTGGATGCTTTAAAATGATTCTTCTTGGATGAATCAGATTTCTCATCTTAATCTCTTTCCACTGCTGGAGTGTCGTAATCTCAAACTGATTAGCTTCTTAAACTCATTTCTGTTTTACATCCATGTCCAAACAGTATCAGTAAATGTGTAGCTGTGAAAACAAAAAGCAGATCGACTGAAATACGAGCCTTAAAAAGAAAAGGAAAACTGTCTTCACAGGCAGGAACCACAGCAGGGTCACTAGTAAGATTATGTGTCCCAGTGGCATCTAACGGTGCTGCCAGGATTCCCTGACTGACGATCTGCGAGGAGGATTTACCACAGCGCCCCCTGGAGGCTCCAAGCAGCCGCTGCAGCGCGTGGAAAACCAAAAAAAGCACAAAATGACACAAAGCAAAAGCCGATGGAGAGCAGAGAATTCAATGCTGCTGCTGGATGGAGTTAGTTTAGTTTCCATTATAAAGCTAAACGATCAAATTCCCAAAAGCTGATCTGCACCATCAACAAAACTGAAAACCAAAAGTTAAAGGCTTCTTCTCCAATAATTAATTGGTTTAATAGATTCAAAGTATCAAAACGGGAAAATACTGATCAGAAAATTTAATTAAAATGTATCTGTGGCATTTTATTAAAGCAGAACTTTCTTCTAATGCAGATCAGATCTTATTGGGAACTGGACATTTAGTACTTTTACTGTAATTTCATTAAAATGTTCCATTTACCATGAGACATTGTGGTATTTTATTTACATTAAATAAATTTAATGTAAACCTGTTTATGGGTAGTTGTGTGTTTATTTCGTTCATTTGTTTCTAGTTGGACCTCGAGTCTGAAACAGTTTCTTCATTTCTATGTTGTTTGTAGTTTGTTGTAGCTGAATTCAGTCGTGTGGCTTTAAGTCAGAAACTGCATAAAGTTTCCATTAGGAGTCAAAATTTGCTTCTAGAAAAAAATCCAAACGCTTTAAAAGAAACACTCAGCCATGTTCTGGCAGGGAGTGAATGGGCCCCGTCACCTAGCAACCCCAGTCGAGCCCAGGCCCGTCACCTAGCAACCCCAGTCGAGCCCAGGCCCGTCACCTAGCAACCCTGGCGAGCTCAAGCAGATTTGGTCAGCTGGTTCTAGTTAATTTTTTTATTTAACAGACATGTTTCAATATTCTGCTTGCAGTGGAAGCTGCAGTTCAGTCCAAACAAAATAAGAAGTGAAAATGCAAACATAATTCAAATCAACAAAACCATATGTGCACAGAAATGTCAGAATCGCCATTTCTGACGTTTGTTTTTATGCTTCGTTTTGACCCATTTTGATGCTCCGGGAAATTTAGCAGATCAAAACTTTGAGTTTTAGGAGATATCAAACTAAATCCTGTGGAATCATAATGTCATCGTCCTAATGGGTTTATAATCCCGAGAGGCTCAAACGATTGAAGCGAGCGCCGGCGTCCAAGACGGATTATAAATGAGCTCAGAGTCGGATCGATACTGCAGATGTGATGTTAGTCACTACGGCTGAACCGCGTCCAGCTCGGCCCAAAGCTCAGGCCTCCTCTGCCACCTCCATTAGTTATTAAAATGGAAGAAAAAAAATCTAAATGTTTATTACAATGACGTGGAAGATTCAGTTAAAAAGGACATTTTCTGTCAATTTCATTCATTTTATTCCAAACCTTTAAGAAAAACTTTAAAACTTTCCGGCAGAATGTGATTATTTTAAAGAAACACAGAAATACATTGTTTTTAAAATCCAGACAACATCAGTCGACAGCACTGCTCACAAACTGCGGGTCAGAACCGGGTCACAGGAGGCGTTTACAAATCAAATTACAGAATAAAAAAAGCTACATTTCAGCTTCTTTCAGTGAAGCCGGTGCTGCACATGCAGAGCCGCTGGGGTTTTCAGACAAATAAAAAAACGCTGTTACTAATGCAAGCTTTACAAACCGACTCAAATCCAAACGAATAAAACTGTTCAGTTTTTATTAAAAGGATATTTCACAATGTCAAACATTAAACTGTAAGTATAAAAAATAAATGCTTAATGAGGCAAGAGGAACTGAAATTAAAAACATGTAGAATCTCAACAAATATGAAAAGATTTTGTCTCAATGTAACTGGAGTTGAACTGAGTATGGAACTAAAACAATGTCCAAACATCAACCAGCGTAAAAATAAAGATCATAAAACATCAACAGGGAGGAAAGGAAGACAAGTGAGTCATTATATCTGTTGCTATTATTAGTTACATTATTGGTAGATTATCCATCTTTTTTTATTTTATTTATGTAGCGCAAATTAAAAATAATTTACAGGGTGAACATTGGAAATGAGTTAATAATTATTCTGTCTGGTTATAATTATTATTATTCTGTAGATTTTCCTGTCTTATAATTTATGTTAGAACAGTATATTGAACAGGCATATTTACAAATTTCAGATAATTAGTGAATGGATAAGTAACATATTTCATTAAACTGAGATTAAATAAATATTTGCTCCCTTTCAAACAGAAAAGTGATGCTAGGCTAATTATTTTGTTCACGTTTTCCCTATTGATGATTTTATTGTTTTAAAAACTTGACTGAAATAAATCCATCAGGTTTCTCATGAAAATGATAAACATCAGTGAAAGCTTCTCCCTTTGGTCCAGAATGGATGAGTCTTCATAACAGGAAACATTATTTTTATTTAGAGGCTGGAATGAAACTGAACTGAAAATGAAAGCGACGTTAAACCGGCACACGGTTCCAATGAGATGAAGCGCCGGGGCAGCGGAGGAACGTAAACCTGCTCATTACAGCAGGAAGTGCAGCTCAGTTTTACCACCATTGATAAAAAACAGTTCATATTGATGTTAAGTTGAAACGTGAAAAACATGTTTTTATAAAAACATGTTTACAGAACATAAATGGGAGCGAGTTTGCTCCAGTTTGGTGCTTGTTCTGGTTATTTTTCTCCCTGGTTGTGATCGTCAGCTTCACCTGGTCTAATTAACTCCCAGGTGAATAAACGCTGCGTTTTCCTGCCTGCTGCGCAGCAACTCTTCAATCTGCTGCCAATCATTCAGCTCCATCTTCCTCCTGCTCCTGTGTTTTGACCTCGCTTTTAAATTGGAGTCTTGGATAACTTTTGACTTTTCAGACTAATTACCCGTATCGCCACTATTTTTAAAATGCCTGTCACTTTGGTTTTTAAGCTAAGCACCTGGTTGTTTTTCATAAACATGGAATCCACTGAGGCAGGTGAAAGGAAACCTGCAGCAAACTGGGGTTTGTAGAGCAACCAAACATTTAGTGTAGGAAAACTTTGCACAAGCTGGAACAACTAAACACACAAAAGGTTCAAATATGGATCATTTATAGATGATTTTTTTTAAGATTGGAGTGTTTGCAGATCCTAGAAATGTGTCTTAGTTTGAACTCCTGGACTGTGAGTTGGGTTGTCATGGCAGCCATGACACTATCATACAGCGGCCATCTTCAGTCAGAGGGCCCTACAGAGTCGTAGAGGCATATCATGATGTATATACATCGTTTGGGTCGAAGTTACCTACGACCCAGACCCGTAGGCAGAGGGAAAGGCTTTCCTCTTGTTCACCCCAACATAATGGCACCAAGATGGGAGGCAACAAGTCGGCCCACTCCTGCCCAGCGCCTCCCACCAGGGGCGACTCCAGAGTGGGAGAACATCCAACCTCTTCCAAGGAAACCAGAACCAGAGCCCTGAAGTGAGTCCGACTTTTTAGCCAGAACCTCTGAGTCTCACACCCACAGGCGGTGACCCGTTGGCCCTCTTTGGGCTGAGCCCGGCCGGGCTCCGTGGGTTAAAGCCCGGCCACCAGGCACCAACGTGGCCCAGCTCCAGGGTGGGGCCCCATGTAGGGGCCCAACCAGAGGCATTGGGGGCCCTGCATCATCACTCCTAGGATCACTGGGACACTCAATTCCCTCCACCACGATAAGGTGGCAGCCATGGAGGAAACGTGTGCAGGGTGTGTGTGTGGGTGGGGGGGGCTATTAAGTAACCTATAAATTATTTAACAAATAGAGAAAATGAGGGAAAGTTGTATTTGTGATTATTTTTTAACTAGCGCCATGTGGAGCTCTTGAGGTGAAATGCATTTTTTTGTTGTTTTTTAGGCTCTAGTGCCGTGTTTTAAAAGTGTTTGAACAGGAAACTGGGAGGAGAGAGAAGGGAACGACATGCAGCAGATTCACCAGGACTGGCAACTGAACGCAGGTTGAAAAGGAAAACCTGCAGGCAACGTCCTAAACAAAACATAATTTGCAATTTTACTGTAAAAAATAACTGAATTAGGCCCTTGGCCCCTTTCCCTTCTCTTTTATAACAGCAGAAAACTCATAATCTCAACAACACATAAGCTTTATTTCTATTACAAAGTATCCATCTCAGAACTGAATTGTTCCTGTAATGGAAAATATTTCTGATTAAATTCTCTGTTTCCATACTTTCATGGATTGTTCTTCAATTTTCCCTTTTCATGTTAAATTGCATTTTAACAAAAAAAGGGAGGGATATGGTAGGGCTGGAAAAATATGCAGGATTCTGTTACATATATACAGTTGATGACATCACAGACCTCTTCGCCAGTGACATCACAGACCGCTTCGCCAGTGACATCACAGACCGCTTCGCCAGTGACATCACAGACCTCTTCGCCAGTGACATGATTCCTCCACCAAATATCTCACTCTTTATTCTTGTTTACATTCAAAATGGTCCATGATTCACTTGTTTTTATTCCATATATCAGGGGCATCAAACCCATTTTCATTTTGGGCCAGATCAAAATCTGACTGTTCTTAAAGGGCCTGTTCTAGATAGAAACTATAACTACTGATTTCTAAATGTTGTTGAAAGTTCATTAGCATTGACTCAACCTCATTTTAATACTCTAAAATAAATAAATAAATAAATAAATCCATCCATCCATCTTCTACCGCTTATCCGGGGTCGGGTCGCGGGGGCAGCAGCTTAAGGGAGGCCCAGTCTTCCCTCTCCCCAGCCACTTGTTCCAGCTCCTCTGGGGGAATCCCGAGGCGTTCCCAGGCCAGCCGAGAGACATAGTCCCTCCAGCGTGTCCTGGGTCTTCCCCGGGGCCTCGTCCCGGTGGGACGGACCCGGAACACCTCACCAGGGAGGCGTCCAGGAGGCATCCTAAAATTATAAATGAGTAATAGTTGTAATGTTGTGGCTTGTTTGTTGTCATAGCAACTGCCTACCAAGATGGCTGTCAGTTAAAATGAATCTATTTTCAGTATGTTTTCATTAGCGTTATCAAGGCACAATATAGTTTTTATTATAAATAGTTTTTCCCCAGTAATTCCCGCTTTTATTTATATCAAATGTTTCAGTTTGTTATTAACTTCAGTTTTTGTTATTTTGTTGGTGTTACCTAACTGCGGTGGTCTGGTTCTGATCTGGTTCTGTGTGTCGTTCCAAACCCCGCAGGCTCCGGTCCCAGTCCTCACCCCAGGATCAGTGCTGACTGATTCAGACCCTGATCTCTGCTGCTTCTTGAACCCTAACCCGTTCCACCGACGGCGCTGCCATGGCTGCCGTGGCTCCGAGCTGGTTAAAAAGGCATATCGCCATAGCAACACCGCGCTTCCTCTGCCAAGGAATTGACCTGCTACTGACATGATCTGTCTCTGCTCAGGCTCACAGCCACTGTCAAAGTTATAGTGTTTCGTTTGTTTTGGCCATTAAGCCAAGTTCGCCGCTCTGCCACGCCCCCTGAACATACACAAAAAGTCAATTTTTTAAATAACTTTTAAAGCCCTATGCCTTTACTGCATTTTGACCAAGAATGAAGCCGATAGGTCGAAATCTCTAGGAGGAGTTTGTTCGACGTGAGTAAAAGTGAAAAAAAATGGCCAAACTTTGACCTTTGACCCAAAATGGACGCCTCTCTGTGCATTTTAGGGGGTACCTCCAAGAGACCTCTTTTCTTGATTCGGGGGGATCTACCTACGTACCGAGTTTCAGATCTTTATGACCTACAGTTTCCCCCAACTCACTCTAGGGGGCGCTGTAGCGCGGTTTGGCCACGCCCAGTTGTGATTCCATTAGAATCTGAAAATTTTCCTAGAGGGACAATTTTGGGTCAAGTCTGGTGAGTTTTTGAATCCGTTAAAGGCCCCAAGCAGCGCCGCGAAGTGACGGAAAAATAAGAAAAAGAAATCCTGCGATTACAATAGGCCTTCGCCAGCGCTTCGCTGCTCGGGTCTAATAATAAGCAGCATTGTCCTGGTAAAGAGTAAAAAAATAAATCCTTTATTTTATTTAACTGCCTGTCCGCTTCGTTTCCAGCCTCAGTTTTACGGGTCCATTTCCTACCGGATCAGCACTTTTCCCTCACTTTGCCGCTGTGGGTGTGCAGCCATCGGATTATCACCACGTTGTAAAGGGAAGAAGGTTTTTATCAAATGCCACCGAACGGCGTCCTGGAAATGACCCGCCCTCCTCCGGCGGGAGTGGCCGGACCTTTCCGGATCTCAAGGACTGAAAAGCTGTAAACAAGTTCTTTAAACGCTCATAAAGACGCTCAGCTAATAGACTGGAACCAGCCGGGTCATTTTCCTTACCGCAGGGTTTATGTGGAGCTGCTGACTTTGCTCCTGGAAATATTTTACAGATGACTTGACACATTAAGCACAAACTTCTCCATGCAGAAAGGAAAACATTTTGACTTCATGTCGTCAACTCGGCGACCAGAAAGACGGGTTTGTAGTCCTACGGAAACATTTGCTTATTTAAGCCTTTCTTCTTCCTTTTCTGTTTTCTCTAGACGTGTTTCCATCAACCATAGAATTGCGTAAATTCAAACTATGAACATTTGCTTAATGGAAACAGATACGTTTTTTAAAAACACATTTTTCTTTAATTAAAAAGGTTTATTTTGCAGAAAAGTAAATGAAACTTTTTTCACATTGCGAGTCGGATGTTACTACTGGCAGAAACGACAAAGAAGACAATAGGAAGTTTATTTTTGTGGTTTGTAGTTTTTCATAATTCATAAAACATTTCGTCTCAACCCAACACTTTTGAATCCATCACTCTTCTGGAAAATAGCCGACTACAGTTTCCCAAGGTGTTGTTGCTCCAACTCCTGAACACACAGTTCCCACAAGTCGAAACTGGAAGTGATCGGTGCCATTTTGGTAGGCAAAATGCAGCACAAAGCAGAGCGGACCCATGGCTTCCTGGCCAATAAAAAGGAAATATGTGGACACTCTTAACCAAGAGAGAAAGATGCATGACCAAAGTGGCTGCTGGTGGGATCAAACTGCCTGAGACGGAGGAGAAACATGTCAGACGAAGAGAACAAGCTGCTTCCAATTTCATACTGTGACACAGTTCACGACTTGGGGAACAGGAAGAGTGTTTGCAACATGGAGGAGCTTCATGGACGCAGACAATCAGCATTTGAACGGATTTGTAAAAGACGTACGAACTCTTCAGGTGAATATCAAGTTTCTGGTGACTGATAACTGTGCCTCTGCTCCCTGAGCTGCATGGCATCTTTCAGACAACCAGAAACAGGTTGAACGCTAATTATGACACTTTTAGTTTGGACGAGATTAAAGGCGAGAATTTTTTTCTCTAACGTGTTCCAAAAAAAACAAAAACGACATCCATTCATTCATCCTTTCATTTCTACACTGACGGGGTCACGCAGGGGTCGCGCTGCAGCTTTCATCAGGTGAGAAGTGAGTTTCAACCCAAACACAAAGAGCAGAAAACTTCAGCTCAAATCCACTGACCAGCGGCCAGACAAAACAGGAAATCAGTTCAACTCCACCATGGATTCACTAGTTACCGCGGCAACGTCTCCTTTTCTCATTCATTTAATGACGGAACAAGTTTCTGGACCAGAGGAGTCGACAACATGGAAAAGCAACAACAAAATGCAACAACGAAAGCGACAATGCAACAAAAGGCAACATAGAAACAAAAGTAACACAAATGCCAAAGCCAGAATGGAAATTATGCATAACATCCGTTATGATTTATGTTTTTATACATCTGATCTTTCCCAAATATTCCTCTTCTTCTCTGACCCACAGACGGAGAGATGGACAGACTTTAGCTGCTAACATTTCACCTGCTTTGCTACAGACAGGTCGTAATTAAACATTAGTATTTGTCCGTCTAAAGCTGAGGTGAATGTTTTCTGTGGTTTAACTCTTCTGAGGAAAATGTGTTTCTTAAGCTGTTGTTGTAAAATGTAGTTTCTGACTTTGATCTGCCACTGCTGAGTAACAAACATGAAGGAAAAATTTATCTCACTTCTGAGTTTCAGGTTAATGCCTAGATTTATTCTTTTTTCTTCAAAGACTGAAAACCTTAAAATAGCGTCTCCAGAGAAACGCTTTGTTCTCTGCTTGCTTGTTGATTTGCTTATGAAGCTGTTTAAATGAAATAAAAACACAAACAATGGACCAGTGTTTTTTTTTTTTCATCAAATGGTTTTTACATCTTCATAACCTCTGACTAACCAGATAAACTATGAACGCTGCACATCTGAACCACAGCTTCATAAGCTGAAAGGCTTCCCAAAAGTCTCTCAATAACACGGTTTTTTAATCTCATGCTACGCTAGTTTGAGGTTCTGTCTGCACTGACGAAGTTTCACTTCAGAATGCATGTAGTGACTGACATTATGTTACTCTGGTAAACCATTACACTTTCAGATAGGGAATTATTAAATACATGTTAATAAACATCCCAATTCATATAATGCATGTTGTTCAATGCAGATTCTTGATATTTGTGACAGAACTTCACTGCTTAATTTGTAGAAATTAAACTCACAAAAAGCATTTTTAAATATATCAGCATTCTTGACCAGATAAACTGACAGCAGCAATAATTAAAAAACCTTAATTATAATTTATTTCTATACATTTATGTTCAAATATTTAGTTTGAATAGTGTTACATATTTTTATACCAATGATTTTCAAACTATCAGATAAAAAATGCAGTAGACTTTAGAAAATTAATAAAGTGGAGACGTAAAAAATGTCTAAAACTCACGAAGGACCAAATTGTCTCCTACAAAGTCTGAAAATCACATCACTGGTGCAAACATGTGGTTTTACTCTCGGGAAACGTCAGAGGCTAAATTTAAAAATGCATTGTGCAACCTGAAAAAATAATATCAGATGATTAAGTTCCAAATGGTTCATCACCAAACTGTTTATGATTTTTAAACACAAACATGGAAGAGTTACACGGCTTTGTTTAAACGGCAAGCTGAATGACTCCAGCAGGGTTTAAGTACTAATACATGAAGATGACTCAAGACTTTTGCACAATACTGCAACAATCTGCTGTAATGCAACTTTTCCCAAACTTTTTAAATTAAGGCAATGGGTTTCTCTCTGCAGAAGAAAAGACTAATTTCACTTTAGGCACCACTGAAATCAGTATGCAAGGTTAATGCAAAAAAGACACTTATATCAATCTCTCTTTAAGACGGCCATGAATCACGATTGCTTTACGCAAAATTTTATGACAGCAATCAATGTCACTTTGCTGATGGATAACTTGAGTGAAAAAGGAAACTCATCTCGAAAAGGCAATAACATTAGGCCGTTAAGTCGTGACGAATGACGAGACAGTGCAGCAGTCAGGAAGGCAGGAAGGCTTCATGCGCCGTCTTCCCATTCATCCCCAACACAAGTTCGGTTTGTCTGCTGAGTAAAGCGGCAGCTGGCGCTCTCCACAAGGCTCTAAACATGCATCAGCTGCAGAAACTACATAAATCTCTGCGGCCACTCCGTGAGAAAATCAGAACCAGAAACGAGTCCAATAAGTGAGACAGAAGGAGACTGATCTGCAGAGACGCAGGAAACAGCGAGGAGGGGAAAACATTTGAACTCACAGCTGATATGGTCAAGTCTGCAATTCATGTACGATAAAAGCTTAAAATAAATCACATTTTCTCCATTTACCAGCACATTAGCATTCAGCAGAGTTTTAATCCAACATCTGGAGCCTAAAGGCGCCGACACTCTGACTAAGGTCATGCAAGGTCACCAAACACACTGCATTATGGGATTCCTTGTGGCCGAGGCGCGACGCTTGTGGACTCCAGGGGAGATGGGAACATTCCCAACCCAGTGAGGCAGAGGAAGCGACTCCTCCCATCCCAAGGCCATCCCACGCTGCAGCGACTCCCACAGACAGTTTCCCATGGAGAGCAACAATGGCCGACTCCCGCTGCAAGTCCTCCAGGTTTGGAGGAGAAAATAAGTCGTCACTCTCTGTTATCTCCCTTCTTGCTGGAGTGTTGAGTCTCTGCAAACACTCATTTAGTTAATCTCTTAGTAAAGTTCTGCACATCAAAGTATCATCAGTTTACAGCCCAGAATCAAAGCTCAGAACATTCCTGACTTTACTCTCCGATTTCTTTGCTTTTTTGGTGAAAATTTGCAACTTTTTAATTTTATTTTTTAAATCTACAACGACCTCAATACGCCATCTTAGAATTTGCACGTTTGCATTTCAAACATCTCGATTGAACAAATTTATTTTAAGAACAGGATCACAAACAGAAAATTACAAATTAAAAGTCTGTGGGCCAAATTTCTCTTTTTTGAATTATCAACTGTTTTTCTCTAAGACACTGACAATAGCAGAATATTATTCATTTTTGCTTCTTTTATCTGGAGTGATGCACAGAAACGGTTAAGGAAAATGGCTGAACTGGAAAGCAATCTGTGCACCAATCTGTGCAGACGGGCAGCGACACGGCTGGATAACTTCACCACAGAGAGTAAAGCAACATGTCGAATCAGCACGCAGGATCTCATGAGCATAGCTTTCTCTCTGGCTTCATCACGGATCTCAACATCAGACAGACAGGAGATGGCGAGGATTATCAGCCGGCTGGCAGGCGGCGGCCAAAATGTTTACCGCTCATTTTAAAGGATCAAAACGTCCAGAGGAGATAACGGCCCCACAAACAAGAAATCAGATTTCAGTTTGTTTACCTGAGCTGCACCGTGGCGCTATGTAAATGAGCACATCTAGAAATCATTTCTATGTTTGAATTCTTTGATGGTCAGAGCACATCTACTGTAGATCTGAAACATTAGAGCTTTCCTGTTTCATGAATTTAATTTACATCAGTTTCTGCTCCAATATGTTCCCATACATCTCACATAACGTCTGACACAGATATGAACAAGACTGTTTTTATCAGTCAGTGACTTTATTCACAAATCCTGAAGTCAAATGTTGTGATCAGTCGCTCTGAGTGTCAGTAACCTCACTCTGACTTTATTCATTTTTCCAGTTACTTTTACTTCAGTAAAAACACATTGAAGAGGTGAAATGTTTGGTTGCTGCAGTGACATTTATATCTTGTTGCTGGTTTCTGTTAGGTAATAAAATATAAGTTTCTAAATTTAAAAGAAAACTAATTTAAGTTTTTGCACAAATAATGAGAAAAACAGAACTACAAGCTATTACTGGTACCTTTAGTGTTTAAGTTAAAGTTTATTTATTGATGTATTTATTGACTATTTTTGTCAAAAAGAAGAAAAAAACCATCATACTGAAGAAAAATGCAAAAAAAGGCACAATTAGTACAGAAAGACCATATTTATTCTATTATGGGATATATATGGTGTTATATATACATTTTTACCATTCTTGACGACCAGGGGCCAAACAAAATCCTTTCAAGGGCCACAAATGGCCCCAGCCCCCACTTTGAACACCCCTGCATTAGAGTTACAGTCACCTATTAAAACCTAAACCTTTATCTGCGATTCAAAGGATTATTGGGGTTAAAAACAGTGGACAAGTGAAAGAACGAAGCTGAAATCGAACTATAAGGCCCGCGCTCTCCCACTGAACCACCGTCAGCCAGACATAAATTTAACCTGGAAACACGCAGAAACCCATTTGCTTTGTAATTCAGGACTTCAGAATGAAATGGCAAATGTAGCTCCCTAGGAAATGGGATCGATACCTGAATCAGATGAAGAATCACTTCAATCCCGCTCCCTGGGTCGCGCCTGGATTCGTCTATGTATCACCGATGGCCGACTGGCAGAGCGCACGTTACACAAATACGGAGCGACTGCAGGAATCAAAGCACTTCCTCCAACTGAGTCCAGAGACGCAAAACATGCATCATTTATCCAACTAAACTGCAAAACACGATGCAGCTTTCTGCATCCTGCAGGGTCAAAACAGCTAAAATAACCTTAAATCAGAAAAATATTCAGAGTGGAAGAAAATTAGAATCAAGTAAGAGTAATAATACTTTAACATATTTTATTCAAGAGTTAAAAAGTATTTGGTAAAATGTTTACTTAAGTACTGAGTAACTGATCAAATTATCATTGAATATTTAAAAATTACATCAGACAAACCAAAATATAAAATTAAGTAGAAATGTTGGTATTTTTAGAACCAAAATGACAATAATTCATATAAGAAACAAAAAGTTAAATATTTTTCCAAATCAGTTTCTTTCAATAATAAAAAACCTGTTAACCTTGAACAGAAACTGCAGGACTGAGTCTGGTGGATTTTAAAACATGTTTGTTTTTCATTCAGTGGGAAGAAAATCCAGAAATTTGACTCAAGAGCAGAAATACTTCAGAATAAAATTACTCAAGTAGAAGTTAAAAGTACAACGTAGTAAAAATACTCCCAAAAGTTAAATATTCAAATAATTACTCAACTAAATGTAACTGGTTACTACCCAGCTCTGCTGCAGGGTCATAAAAACGACTCCGATAAAAAATCAGACTAAACTTTCAGACTGGATGTTTCTGAATAATTCACATCTCTCTATAATAAATGGCTAAAATAACACCCACATTTACGGAGGACCAAAACTGATATAATTAAAAATAAAAGCAGAATTAAAGCTGCAAGCAGCCTCGGACGGCCCTCGCAGCTCAGCGCCGCCGCGGCCGATTGGTGAGCGCAGCGGCTCGCCAGGTCGCCGCCGCTCGCCAGGTCGCCAGCCGCGCCGCCGCAGTCGCCGCCGCGCAGGTCGCCCCCGCTCGGTCGCCGCCGCTGCCGGTCGTCGCCGCCGCCAGGTCAGCCGCCGCGAGCCGCCGCCAGGTTTAAATCATTAAACTGATCTGATGTTGATCCAGGTACTCGGTAGGCGCTGAGGTAAACATTTTACCAAATACCTTTTTTAATATTAATTTGATAATTTGATCAGTTACTCTACTTTCAGTTTAGAAAAGTCTTGAGCTAATTTTAGGTCAATTCAGGAAGTCTGAGGGCTCATCAGCTCAGAGTCTGACTCTTCCCTCCAATTACCCCGGCCTGCTCCTACAGGTGGTTAGCTCTAATTACTGCCCCCTGGTGGCGGGGCCAATCACTGCAGGTTAATTGGTTGATCTCTGCCATATGCACCGCCTGCCGTCATGCTGATCCACCTGCTCCAGTCAAATCACCAAACTTTACTCACAAACCAAAACCTGACCTGATCACTGCTTTTCAAAATGACGACTTGCTTTTTTCCATCTTATAAATAAAAAAATGCAAATAAAAATTCCTGAGAAACATTTTAAAATCAGCTGGCATGTTAGGAGTTTTTCCTCCTTATGCAGTCAGAAATGACGAATATATTTCAGGAAATTAAGTAAATTAGACATTGTTTACTGGAGAATAAGTGGAAACAAACATCTTCTAGAAGTGTCAAAAACCTTAAAATACATTTTGTCTGAAGGTTATTCCTCTGTTCGGAGCACATAGGAGGACTGTGTCCTCGTCTGACTTTGTGTTGTTGTTTAAAAGGGTCAATCAGGTGATTTGAGAAGCGGCTCACACCCACACACACATGCCCCCCCCCCCCCCCACACACATCCCCCCCCCCCCACACACACACATCCCCACACACACCCCCCTACACGCACATGGTGCCCTGGAACAGGAATCCAAATGGCGGCGCTCCCTTGATGGAAAACAGCACATCCAGGGGAAAAGGACGGATATTACACGGATCATTAGTCTCAAATATAAGAAAGGGAGCATCGCCGCAGCCTAATGACGCTTTGATAAGCCCCGTTCTGGAAGCAAACATAATCTGTTGACTTTCAATTCTTTTGTCACAGCACCAATGATAGTTGAGGCAGAATGAAGCATTCTGCAGTAAATGGGCTGCTGTCATGCAGAGCAGCAAAATGTGGGACCCTCTTGAAAAGATAAAAGGAGCTCATGGAGAGGAGCGTATAAATATCTGTGTTTTTTAGCATTTTCAGCCGAATGTTTACAGCTGCTTCTCATCAGGGCTGACATAAACGCCTGCTGTCTGCCGCCGTCCCATCAGCCGTGAATCAGAACTCGGCTGATGGCGGCAGCAGTACTCACCTGTCAGCAACCACAGACAACTACATATTACTGCTGCACCCAGCAATCCCCGTCTGGTTAGACGGTAAAAACTCATATTGGTGATGACTGACAGTGCATTATCTGTTAACTAAAATGTTTCTTTGCTTGTATTTGTCCTCTCCTCATGATGGGAAACGACCCATGAATTCAACCGCTTCTCATTTCATAGAGTCAATATGTTACGTTATTCTGAAACACGATTCTTACTGGAAAAAATAAAATAAGGAAGATAAACACTTTCCCACAGTAGTTTTGAAAACATATTTCCTGCTCTTCCATCCATTAGCGCCTGCAGTTGTGCGAGTCTTGTAATTATTGGATTTTTTATTATCTAAGTCTCTTCACTATTAACCAAATAGTGGCGATAAAAAAGGTATTTTGAACATGTGTTGGCTGGTGTCCGTCCTAAACCTTACTGGTCAGATTAGGTTTGTTTGTTTCTGTACATTAACAATGAATGAGTTTGAATCCTCTCGTAGCGTCGGTGCTGCCTTCACACCGAATGCGTCTGATGCTTCAGTTTGGACGTGTTTGAAATCAGACGCTTGACATTTTGCCCCAGACTCGCTGCAGACGCGCGTTGGGACGAGTCGTTGCTTTCTGTTGCCGGTCTCTTTGAACGATGGTGGAGGGATCATAACCGAGGCTCAGATGCTGAACATTTTGGGTTCAGTTTCTATCGAACAAACAGCGGCGACAGCTGATAACGGCTCGGCGCGCGTTGAGCCTCTGGTCTTTTTTCCCCTCTTACTTTGAATGATGGTGGATGAAATATTGAGAGTCTAGGTTTTATTTGCTCATATCAACAGAACGTTGTTGTCGGATGCATGTCTGAATTCACCAGATAATTCAGAGATGTTGTGACTTTCACAAACTATCTGGGCGCTCAGCTATCAGCGTCTCCTCTGGAAGTAAAGAATAACTGTTGTTTGTGCAGTTTTAGCCAGAAGGGTTGTGGTTGTGCTCCAGGTCACTTTGACCTGAAAAGCATGTTTGCATGCTTTATAAAGTGAGAAGGGAGTTTATGTTTGGGCAGGAATAACAACTAGGAAAAGAAGCCCAGTCGGATGTTGAAATGGACCAGATGTGACTTGTGGACAAAGTCTCCAACACACATTCAACACCAGTGTGTAAATCAATGGAAATGATGCCATTGGTAGAAAAGTTCAAGTATGCACCAACAGAGACGATTCCAGTCTTCACTGTATACTGTATGGTCTGTGCTGGGTTCGTGCGTTGGCTGTGCACGAACCGGGTCCGGTGCAGTGATAGTTCCTGCAGGCTCCTGCTTCCATCCAAAGTCAAATTATTTGCACTGAACTTCCTGCGAGCAGGCCTCAGTTAACCTGTCTGATGCTGTTTGCACCCCGAGGCGTCCTGTCAGAAAAACAGCCTGACGACAACCTGACAACTCCATCCATCTCTTCTACCCACCAGAGAGAGCAGATCTGATATGGCAATCAATAACATTTGCAATTAGTTTCCCCCCTGAATGCTGGTTGGAGGGGGTTCTGTTGGGTTCTGCTGGGTCCCTGGCACAGCTGGACAGAGTGGAAATGCAGCCACATGTCCTGACATTAGCCAAAGTCTCTGGAGAGCTGCTGACATTTCCATATGTCCACTGAAAAGACGGAGAGGTGTGTCACAACTCAAGTGCAATGTTTAGTTTTTCACCTGGAAAATCTCTGCAGGACGGTCCAGACGTGGCTGCTGGATCCGTATCAAGCTGTAAAAATAGATAAACGTCATTCATCACTGACCATTCTGGACGTTAACCCTGACCAACAGAGCTTAACTGCACAGAGCATACAATTCCCAGCATGCCTCTGTGTCATCTGGACGCCCTCAACAGCCTGCCAAGGCTGCAGAGACGTGATGGAAATCAGTTTCCTCGCTGTGATTATGTCTTCATGTGAGGAAACTGATTAGATCAGGAACAATATGAAGGACAAAAAGATATAGATATATAAACAAAGACATATTTCATAAATCCTGATGATTTATTAATCTAAGCAGGTGACAGAAGCAAAAAATGGCCTGTCATTCACGACTGATAAAATGCTCCCCATTTGAGTGTGTAGCCAAGGGCGTGTGGAGGCTGCTGGAAAGAAAAGACGGATTAAAACCCTCCATCAACAGCACTTTGATAGATTAGGCCAAACATGCCAGCATGCTCATATTTTCATTTTATAGTGATTTTAAATGTAGAAAGTTTAACTATTAAAATCCGTCCCTGGTGAGAAACATCTTCCAACAATTTGGTTCTAAATTGACTGAATTCGATCGGAAACAAAAACTCCAACATTTGTTACATTTTCAGCTGCGGTTCGTTTTCTCACTGGACTAATTGAAAAAACTGTTCCCTCCTCGCCTGTGGGGGCGCTGCACCAAGAACTACTGAAGGAATCAACACATAACCCTCTGAAGACACTGAGTTCAACTTCCTTCTTCACCAAATGGAAACAAAAATGGAGGCGTCATATTTTGGCAGTTGGAGGATTCCTCCATTTACATAAATTACTGTTTTGGTTTCACCTATTAGCCGCTAACGCTAATGATGCTCCTGCAGGCATTACTGTGTAATATTTATACCCACAAAACCAGACTGTCCCAGTGCAGAATGAGCAGAAACCTGTCACTAAAGGTTTGTAGTGCCCTGATTAGGGATGAAACGATTCCTCGAATTATTTGAATTCCTCGATTATTAAAATTCCTTGAGGAAAATTTACCTGCCTCGAAGCTTCATTAATTTATGTTTTATTATTTAGCGCACCGTGTTCCGGCCGGGACTATACTTGTGTTGCTCTCACTTCCGCCTCCGAGTTGTTGACAAAGGCTAAGTGTTAGCAGCATAATGTCCAATCTTCAGGTTCGACCCGTTTCCGGTCCGCTTGGCGTTCACACTAACACTAACCCACTCGAAGTGGGTCAGAGATCACTTCACTTTTCCCCAAACGAACCGAACCTTTGAGACAAACAGTTTGACTGAAACGGACCGAACAGGTGTGAAAACAAAGTGCTTTGTGTTTCTCCCTTGCTGGGTTTCACTTCAGTTTCCACTGATCATAACTAAAGCATTTCTTTAATCTGTTTCAGTTAGTAAACTCACTTCTAAAATCATCCAAATGCTTATTTAGCACACACACAAAAAAACCACCCAAAAAAAAAAACAATTTTCCCTTTTTTGTTTCGAGAAATTATTAATGTTCCTTCACACTTTTAAAATCCTGGGAGAATGGAAAATAAATATTCAATTTCCCCAGAGGGTTTTGGAAAAAAGACTACACAAGCAAGTTGTTCAGAGTTATTCTGCACAGGAGTGAAAATGCATTAACTCAGCATATTAAAAACCTAAACAAATAAGGAGAGATATTTCTTTTTAATAAATGAGGCTTCAGCAATGAGAATACTGATGAAAAAGGATTCTTAAAGCAAAGACAATATTTTATGCAGAAGGAAGAATATGCTGCTTTCTAAAGCCTAATAAAGCAGAATTACATTCAGCTCTTGAACTTGTTACAACCAAACTGCAAACTGTTTTATTGGAATTGTACATGAAAGAAAAACACAAAGTAATGTGGAAATGTGAAGGAAAATAAAATATAAGGTTTTTATATGACATTCAAGAGAGTAATGCCTTTACAGTATTTGCACAGTAACAATATGTTATTGTTTTTTCTGCAAAATCTCATACAACCAGTCAGATTGGACCAATTCAATAGAAAATTTAACGTTTTCTCATTTAGTTTTTCTAACAGAACTTAAACTTTCTTCCATAATTGTCCGTTTTTTAGCACAAACATCAGTTTCCGTACCGTTTTCTGTGCTTCCTGTTCTAAAAAGGGAAATGATGTGTAATATGAACATGGCTTTTCATATAAATTATGCACAAAGCTGTAAATAACATGATTTAATAAACCTGACGAGCTTTACTAAGGTCAATAATAAGTTTTCATGGTTTTATTATAGAAATGGATACCAAAACATTACAATTAATGTCATAATGGAAATGATTGAACTCTATCTGCTTTACAAATGTGCAACAAAAGCAACTGAATAATGGTCTTGTGAGTCTGGAATAAAACTGAAATATCTTCAGCGTTTAGCTGAGAACTTTGCAGCTTTTTGGTTATTATTATGAACTTCTTGGCTGCTTCTATAATTAATGCCCTTCTTACGAGAGTTTTCAAAAACTATCCTCGAGTAAGAAATAATAAAATCACTTTAATAAAACTAATAAGTACAGTGTAGTGAAAATACTCCTACAAGTCATTTTTTTCAGAAAAGTTACTCAAATAAATGTAACCAGTTACAACCCAACTCATAAATCTGTATTTAGACTGAGGTTACTCACTAATCATGCAGCTTCCTGCAGCAAATGGTTGCACCAGGTTTCCTCTACAACATAAAGTGGATTTTCAGACTCGTTTTTTGCTTCACAGGTAGACGATGTTTCGTGTTGGTTTTTCACATAAAAATGTGCTTTTATTGTGAAAATGTTGAATGCTTCTTAAAAATTTCCTCACGTTTCCTTTTAGGGTCTCGCTAAATAAACTGTAAAGGAATAAATGTGTGTGAAATATAAGTCAGTTTAACTGAACAGCGTTCCTCATCGACCTCGTTGTGTTTGAAGGTTACAGGCAGAAATATCAGCAACGTCTGCGGCCATTAAGTCAGAGTTCAGCTCTGATCATGACAAATAATGATGTTTTCATCTGAGCACACGGATTGGACATCAATAAAGTCTAATGGCATGTCAGTCTATTAATAGATTACCGCACAGAGCTCATAAAAACACAATATCCCATCAGGTCTACAGGCTCTAATGATCCAAAGAGTCTAGTAAAGTCGCTGTGGGTCCGTCCCCTGGAGGACCTCAGCTCTGTCTAAACCACGGGGTCCAAACTGTCGGCCACAAGGGCCAACATTATTCAGTCAAAATCACTTCGGGCCAAAAACATTATTTTATGTGTTTTTGAGCCACATTGTGTCATTTTATAGCACAATCCAGTAATTATTTCACCCTCAGTTGTTATAATAATGCTACATATATAAAATCTATTAAAGGTCTTCTGTCTCTTTAAGAAGCTCCTACTCTGAGACTCCGCCTACAGGAAGTCGTCACAAACTGCCCCTTTAAAACATTTTCTGCCTTTTTAAATTTTATCTGCTCAGTAATAAACAAACATGTAAAATTTGATTTAAATCAACAAAATAGTCAAATTTTTGTTGAAAAATGGAATCATTGCAGATGCAAAACACCAAAAAGGTTTTGAACGGTTGTGTTGTTACCAGACAGTTCAAACTTTTAGGGATTGACAGTTTTCTCATTTGGGCTGTAGGTGATTTGCGTTTGAGTAAAAGTGGGTCGATGTTTGCGGTTGTAGTTTCTCCAAAAGCTAAGATGAAAGCAGAAACATGATAAGTCATTTATCTATGAAAAATAAAGGCTGGAAAATGGTCCATCTGCAGCAAACACCTACACCTGCGCCACAGATTTACTCATTTCTAGAATTGAGGGGACCACACAAAATCCTCCCAAGGACCATAAATGGCCCTCGGGCCTCACTTTGACCCCCAGCTTGTAGCAGGAACAGATCAGTGAGTGTTTATAAGAAGTGAATTTGTGTAAATCAGACGCTGACAGATATAAGCAGCAGTGTGCGATATTTCTTGAGACGTAATTAAAAATAGCTGCTTGCTAAAGCCGCCTCAGCATTGAAGCTTTTGACGTTTCGGGTTTTTAAATCTGCTCTCTGCTTCACTTGGCAGTAAATTTCACTATTTAAAGAACAAAATCCTGTTTCTAAATTTAGCAGCTCTTCATATGCAGCCCTGACTGCTCTGCCATTATTTTATGGCTGTTTACAGTAACATGGTTCAGCTGCATGAATACAGATCTCACACTCATCCTTAAATTCAGCTCAAATGTTTACTTAATCTATGCAGACGCAACATGAAAAAACTGCAGCTTTTCTTTAACATTTATGTAAAACCTTTTCTCACTGTGTATTAAACTTTTTCTGATGTTTCTCTCATGACCTAAATATCCACCACATAAATAAAATGACCTAAAAGACAAAGTTAATAAAACCCAGTAACTGCTGAGTAGGAAGCAGACAATGATGATTACCATTCCTCTGCATATATTTGACATTCTCCGTATTTTATGATGTCATATGTAAAATACAGTTTTTAATCATACAAGTCTAGGTTTTCATTATATCATAAATAAAGTATATAAAGCAAGTTTATTTGTGCAGCACATTTCAGCAACAGGGCAGTTCAAAGTCAACAGCTGAGAAAACCAGGAAACATTTAACATCGTTACACATCAAAACCTTTTAAAGTTTCAAAATCAGCTCCAACCAGGTGGTTTTCAGTCTGGAGTTAAAGGAACTCAGCGTTTCGGCTTTTTCTCAGTTTTCTGGAAGTTTGTTCCAGATTTGTGGTGCACAGAAGCTGAATGCTGCTTCTCCATGTCTGGCAGCAGATCTTTAATTAGTGATTTATAAACTACCAGCAGTAGTTTAAAGTCTGTTCTCTCAGAGAAGGACTGCAGAACCGGGCGATGCAGAACCGGTCGATGCAGAACCGGTCGATGCAGAACCGGGCGATGCAGAACCGGTCGATGCAGAACCGGGCGATGCAGAACCGGGCGATGCAGAACCGGTCGATGCAGAACCGGGCGATGCAGAACCGGGCGATGCAGAACCGGGCGATGCAGAACCGTATCTGATAATATTTTCAAATTTATTGGTAATTATCAATACTCTCATTAAACAAACAATGGAGAACATAGCAAAAGTAACAATAGAGACAGTCCTTTGGTTTTAAATGTCAATTTGAATTTATTGTGACAACAGATTAAAATTCTTATGACAAGGTATTTATCAAGATTAATAATAAACGATATGATAAATGTTAGCTAAAATATAAAGTCTGGAAAGCAGTTGATCATGTAAAAAGGTTTGAGAATTTGTACAGTGAAAGTTTTTTTGTTCCTTTTAAACAAAATGTTTGTTTTTTGTGAAGAAGCTCCTCAGTGGTCCTCTTGGAGAAATGCTTTGGAACAATGTGTCATTTCCACGGCTCAAAATGATCATCTTTCTTCCTCATGCACTTTCCTGCTTGCCTCCTCTCCTCCTCCCTCGGGCCTCCCTGCCGTCTGCCTGCTGTTATATTTCATGTTCAAGATCTCGACCGGGGAATTGAACCCGTGTTTGGAACGGTTATCCTAAATGATAATTAGCGTGGTATTGATACCACCGGTCTAATCTTCACACATGGGCCTCCAGCCACCGAGGTAAACATGTGTTATAACTTCCCTTATTGAGAGAAACAAGAGAGGCTGCTTCCTTCAGCTCCCAGTGTCAGCTAATTATTTCTGGCCTCCTGCTGTTCGCTCTCTCCGACTCATCTACCCCAAACTGTCTCATTAGAGTCCACAGGTCAGCTCTCTTCTGCATCAGCTCAATCCTTCTTCTTACTGCCATTTATCTACTAGCTTAGTTTCTATTGTTCATAAAGAAACTTTTTTTTTGCAAAATATTTTTATTAGAACCAGTCAAACAAATTCCAGTGTGTAATTCTTACTGTACTTCCTGCTGGAGGATAAAAAGCTGCTCGCTAACGATGACTAGCATTGGTATTAGCTGTAAAGCTATCAACATAACTCACTAAATCTTGAATGTTCGCCTGATATATAAAAGAAAAATGAAGGCAGAGCTTCATTATTAATTGTCAACACTATGACAACTAGATAACAAGGTCAGGAAACGTTTTGATTTAAAAATAGTGAGGGAGAGGGAAGTAGGTCAGTTATGTTAGCTTCACTATGACAAGCGTAACACGTAGATGAGCTGTGGAACTCTGTGTTTTGGTTCAGTTACAAAGTAAAAAGCAATAGGCCTTCGCAGCGCTTTGCTGCTCGGGTCTAATAAAGGCGACCCACACCAACTGTGACCGATCGCCAGTAGAGCAGGTGTTAGCATCAGCTAATCAACCACCACTGTGTTAGTTTAGCAGCACTAGCTAATCTACCACAACAATCACTTATTAATAATCACAAAATAAATATCACTACTGAAAACATAAAACTGTAACATAGTGAATGTTCTGTTCTCTGTGGGAAATATTTGTGTTTTTTGGTGTTGAATCGGATGCATTAGTGGCGTTGTTGTCAGTTGCTATGGCAACAAGTCAGAGTAGCAAAGCCGCCACAGAGAGCAAGAAAAAAATGAGATTAAGAGTTGTTTAGAGTTTTTTTTGTGCGTTGTTCTTCCCTTTGCTGTTGCACACTGCGCTAAATTAATAATACCCACTACTACAGGTTTCATTTAGTCAATGTGTTTGTTCTGTCTGCCAAGAGCAAGAATCGTCTTTTTGTCGTCCGGCGTTGTGCGCAAAATTCCCAGATGTAAACAATGACATGGAATGGGCATATACACCTATTAATGCATTTAACAACACTAACAGAAAAACACTTAAGAAATACGATGCACCAGTTCCAGACGTTTCTGGTTCCTTTTTCAACAAAAGTAAAAAAGTTCAAATTAAAAAATAAAACTAGAGAACAAAATCAACGTCCCTTTACGTCTCAGCTCGCTAAAGTTAACCCCATACAAACTTCAGATATATAAATCCATATCTCTAACCAAAGCAAAAGTTTAAAAAATGGGGAAAGATAGGAAAAGAAACATTGATGGTTTTAATCTATATTCTCAAAAAGTGTTTAATTTTCTCAAACTTTAAAGGCCGGGATATTGAGGGACTTTTATCACCATAACAATAAAGAACGTCCAGCAATTAAAGATGTAAAGGCAATATTGTCCTTTGAGCAGAATTTGGTGCTACAAAGAGCCAAAGATACACCAGGAAGTGTTTTTACCTCACAGGTCTGATTCCTGCACCGTCACACCAAGCAGAGCCTCATTAATGAGCAAATGCAGCAGTGAGTCTGCATGATGAATGATTCCTCCGTAAATCTCCCAATGTGACTTAATAAAAGGCAGCACAGGCTAAAATTGGCTTTTTCATGAAATAATCCACAGACAGAGTCTGCAGGCCAATTTAAAAAAGATTTTACTGCCATCTTAAAATGCTGCTAATGACTTCCTTAATCAGTGACTAATAGGAATTTATTCAAAATGAATTACTTAAGATAACCAATAAAGAAATATAGAATTCAATATTTTAATGATTATGGATGCATTAAGTTAAATGATAAGTCTTAGGAGTTTCTTCCATTTCTTTAACAGGTTTTGTTCTTTTTTGGAAAGAAATGTCCACTTCCTGTTTGAGTTTTTGGTATTATTTCGTGAAACATACTATTTTATTGGGGCATTAATTTTGAAGTAATTTCTAAAGGATACTAGAAATTACTCAAACATGTTAGTTCTGTTTAATTCACAGTAAAATAGATACCAGTGCATAACATGAACAAGTTACATTCATATCCAATTCTCTGAATATCTTGAGTCCAGTTCAGCCCAGATGACGTTTGAATGATTATTTATTATCTTCTGAAGGAAACTCGGCACTGAGCCAGGAATACTTTCCACGGCAAAGGAAACATTCGCTGTTTCCTAAATGAAAACATTTCTTTCTTTACATTTTTGTTCTTCTTTGACAAACTAACTTTAATATCGAAGAAATTGAAAATTCAAAAAGTGGTGATTTTCTGCTAGTAGCAGAACTGAGACAGTTCAGGATTTTAATCTGTTTTAGAGATTATAGAGAATACTGAACCTGAAACAACCTGCAGCAGACAAATCGCCATGTTTCCTGTTCTCATAGTTTCTGTTTAATGCTTTTTGTGCTCTGTACAAATTAAATGTGTTCCATTTAAAGAGGCAGTATAATTATATCCTTGCAGGCAAACAAATAACTGTCCTTTGACTGGAAACCTCACTTATTGAAAGCTGCATGGACACAAACAGAGGAGCGCATCTTTAATGTTTATCAATGCCGGCCTGTTGAATGCATCTGCATAATGTCCACATATTTCTGCACACAGGATCTGCTGACTCACTTCACAATAATGAGGTCAAAGCCATCTTTCCCATCAAATGTCTTTGGCGTTTTCTCCGCACCGTCCCCATTAAACTGACGATTTCTTTTTGTTTTAACATATATATAAAAATGATTTCAACTGGCAGCAGCTGAGGAGGAGCGAGGTGAAGGACAAGCAGCCATTCAGGCTTCTAGGCAGAAAATCCCAAATTAGCTCCATCATAAGCAGGTTTGCCAGCTGTCCATTTAAGCTTCTCGTGTCCCTAAAGTCATTCCTTTATGTCAAGATCAGAGACTATAAATGTGATTTGGGAGGAGAAGCAGCGAAGCCGTGATTGGCGAGTTAGAGCTCTGCGTGCGATCCTGAAGGTCGAGCTCCAGGCGGCGTCAGATTTGGTCTGATTAGCTGGGCTGCTCAAAGATTACTTCAGGTACACACCCTCCACGCCTCGCTTTTATTAGAGCCATAGGGGTCTTTGCTGTAATTCATGTGAATAAATGGAGTGTTTAAATGATTTATGATTGATTTAGTGGAGATGGAGGTTTCTGCAACACAGATAACAGCATCCGCAGGCGTTCTCTAACTGGGATCATTCATCATCACATGGCCTTTTATGACTAAACCTGTTCCAGGGGACAAAATGTGCATTTACACGTCAGACTGGGTAGTTGATGCGCTTACATCCACAAGAAGGAGATGGTTTCATATTTTGACTAATTAAATATTTGGATTATCTTTTATTTTTTGGTTTATTGAACAAGTCATAAAATATTAGAAGCATTAATAATGAAATGAAGAGCCTCATGTTAATAAATGGAACAAAATTTAGACATAATAAAAAAACTGAAGCTAACCACCTGCGATGGTTTCCTTTACACACAATTACATATATAATCATCAAATGAATAAATGTCATGGGAGAAACATGCTATGTATATACATTTATATAAATATGAATCTAACCTCAAAACACATTTTGGAAATTATTTTTATCAAACAAAAAATTATTTTTCCAATAGAAAATGTGAAACATTTTTCAAGATTATCAGAAAATGCAGTATGTTTTGGAAAATAATCGCCTTTTATTTTTTAAAAAGTAGATTTAATTTTTAACATGTCAAAAAAAAGTGGTGTGTGGAATTTTGTTGTAAAACTGTCAGATTTCCTGAATACCAGTGGAAACATGCAAAAAGGTCAAAAGCAAAATAAAGAGTGTTCAATTAAAAAATATGGGGCTACTCATATTTCATGACATTTGTTAGATAAAATGTAAATTCTAAGAATAAAAAATACTCATTTTGTATTTCTAATTCATCTTGAAAAATGTCAAATTTTCTATTAGAAAAATAACTTTTTGTTGAATAAAAACAGTTTAAAATTTGGTAAATCATTTTGAGTTTAAATTAATAATAATTTTAGCAAGATCAGTAACATTTTGCTCTAAAGACATTTATTCATTTGATGTTCATATAAAACAAGGTTAAAGGAAACTAAAACAAGTTACAGCTGGTTAGTTTTAGTTTTTCTATGATGTCTTTAAATTTATCATTTTCAGCAAGAAATTTG
Organism: Phalloptychus januarius; assembly: GCA_902982915.1. Taxonomy (NCBI): domain Eukaryota; kingdom Metazoa; phylum Chordata; class Actinopteri; order Cyprinodontiformes; family Poeciliidae; genus Phalloptychus; species Phalloptychus januarius. The sequence goes on from CADWAE010000475.1 coordinate 16,485,604, forward strand.
AGTGTCAGTAAATAATTCCTTAATGTTGGTGAGAAAGTTCTAGATCCGCTGGCAGATTAATTCATTTATAACTTGGGAAAAAGGTCTTGTGAAATAATCTGCCAATGGAACTCGAACTGGGTTACTAGGTAACGGCCGGGCTTGGCTGGGGTTGCTAGGTAACGGCCGGGTTTGGCTGGGGTTGCTAGGTAACAGTATAGTTCTCTTTGTGAAACAATCTGCCAATGGAACGAGAACTTCTTCACCAATATTAAGGAATTATTGACTTAAAGCAAACTCATATTTCTTACTGTAACGTTACTTGTAAGTTAGTTTTGTCTCATTTGAACTACGATATTTGTAGATTTTGTGTTTCTGCAGTGTGGTCTGGAGAGGTGAAAGAAACAAAATTGCTAGTCTTTCAGGAAATGACCATACCAGAGTTTAATCTGTTAGTAAATGATACCAGCAGTCAGGGACATCCTGCATAATTGACGATAAATTTCCAGCAGGTTTTGTATAATTTTATTATTATTAATTTCTTGTGACTGAATGAGTTTTTATACAAAGTCTACAAATTTCAAACTGTGTTGAGGTCAGTATTTTAGAAGGCCACTCAAAAAGCTTAATGTAAGTTTTATAAAACTGAACATAACTGGTCTGAAACTTAATTCTGTTGTAAACTAGAAAATGCTTTAACTGTCCGCACTGAAATTAGTTTCACATCTACATTGACCTTGAAGTGACGATCCGAAACACAGAGAAGCCAAAAATCATCTGCAGAATATTTAAGAACTCTTTTATGTGGCCACAACGTAAAGAAAAAAGTAAAATATCAGCGTTGTAGTAGCTTCATGTTGCTGCCTAAGGTACTGGTTCATTACACAGTGAATGAAATTATGAAAATATTCTTGACTTTCTGAAAACAATTCAGAAAAAAAAGTGAAAAATAAACAGAGTAATACATTCATGTTTACCTAAATATAGGTAATTATCTATGTGGTATATCAAATCAAATTGCAAGAGAAAGAGAATAAAAATGTAAAACGTTTTCTGAGATACCAAAGTAAATAAGTGATAATATATTTAAACCCCAGGATGCCCAGAAAGCATGAACTGAGGTAACACAATCTGAGTAAGTATAGCACTGATGCATAAAACATAAACTGCACTCACATCACATGCATTTTCATATTTGCATATCAGCAGGCAAAATCACAAAGCAGAAATGCTGATGGTAAAGAATGAGGGAGAGCTTCTAAAAACCGCAGCATGTGTAGAGGAGTGAGTGCAATAGAGCTGGATGATGCACTTCTCTGCCTTTGGTTCCTCTGCTTTTGCAGCTAATAGACACAAACATTTATTTATTTTTACCTCAGAGTGGCCAACTTCATATCATTCCTCTCGATTTGATACAGTGGAGCAGGTGTGTCAAAATGCAAATTCAAACTCGTTTGCATTTTGGTGAAAGTGAATCTAATCTGATGTTTCAGGTTCAAAAATAATAATTTCATAAAGAATCTTCCTCCGTCTGTCGTCACGCCGGACATTGGACAAACAAAACGACCTCCATCCCACCAGGCCTCTAAAAGTTATCCAAACAGTTCCAAATATAACAATTACACATTTCTCACCTAGCTGAAGTACATTCTAACTACCTGAGAAACAGAAATTAATCAATTTGATTTATCGTTTCTTTTTAATACCAAAAACTGGATGAGAAAAGTTTTCAGTCTGCTGTTTTGGTCTCAACTAGGACGGTTTTTGACTTCATAATCATAATTTGGATATTTAAAATGTCTTCTTGTGTTAGTTAGTTATTATCTTTGGACCTAAAGGTGAATGATCTAGAATTATAGATCAAGAGTTATAGATCTAGAGCAGGGGTCACCAACTCCAGTCCTCAATGGCTACCATCCCACAACTTTTAGATGCACCTCTGCTCCAAAATGTCTGAATTAATTCCTCTCTGCAATAGGCTGGAAACGAGCCGGTTATTTGATCCAGGTGTGTTTGAGCAGAGACGCTTCTAAAAGTTGCAGGATGGTAGCCCTTGAGGACTGGAGTTGGTGACCCCTGCTCTAGAGTCAACGCACAGATCCAGAACTTCCAGAAAACTGAAAAACAGCTGAAACACCGAGATGAATCTAAAATCCCACCTGGTTAGAATTGATTTTAAAACAATAAATGAAACGCTGATCAACATTTTGATGTGCAGCGACGACAAAATGTAATTATTGTCTGTTTTATAACTTTGTGTTTCATGATGTTCAGCTCTTTGAAATGCCTTGCTGACTAAATGTGCTGCACAAAATTTGATTGATGTGGACTAAAAAGTTTGTTAATCTTTGAGAATAGGTTCTTGCATTATTATACTATTATTGTCATCGTACTTGAAAATTGTCTGAAAACAACAATACAACAGTTTATTGCAATAACTTCTGGGATAATTTATCATTTTGTGACAACCCTATTTATGCAAGTGTGTCAAACTAAAAGCCCGTTTATGGTGCCCCCCTCCAGGCTAATGTTTCTGGAGCCGGGGCTGCTAGCCGGTGCTGCTAGCCGGTGCTGCCAGCCGGGGCTGCTAGCCGGTGCTGCCAGCCGGGGCTGCTAGCCGGTGCTGCTAGCCGGGGCTGCCAGCCGTCTCTAAGCGCTAACCGCCTCCGACAGTCTGTGGAGCAGCCAGGGCTCATCTCGCCTGAGTCGCTTGCTCACCTCTAAACGAGGGCTGTCAGGCGCAGCCATTGTGACGCCTGCCACCTCTAATTGGCAGTGCATTAACAATCAAATCAGGCTAATTAGCCGGAGCATGGCAGCGAGAAATAATAATCTCAGTGTATGCAATTGTGGCACATTCCTGCTCCGCTGCTGCCATCCTATTTTGCATTTTCTAATTTCTTATGGACAATAGAAGGAAATTAGAAAGCTGGAGGAGTACAACAGATCCAGTGAAAAGAAAAGACAGCACTGACAGAATATTTAAGCGAGGTTTGTTCAGCTTTGTTAAATCTGTTACGGTCTATAAAATGTTTTGTATAAATTCGTGTTGTGTTCCTGTTTTTCTCTGTAGTTCAGTTTGTCTTGGTTTCACAGTTCTGTGCTTTTGTCTCCATGTTTATTCACTCAGTTTTGCTCTTTGCTTTCTAAATAAAGCTAACTTTAATTGCCTATTACAACATCGGTGTTCTTATAGGAGTACACTCCTTGGTGCATAGATCAACAATGTTTTCTTTTGTCCATATTTTGGTTGGAACATTAGTTAACATTAGTAAATGGTAATAAATGGGCTTTATTGAACAGTAAATAACATTAAACTTTTGACTTGTTGAAATGTGCTGCACAAATAAATATGATTTGAGCTGGTAAAAACATTAATGGGTTAATAGAGGAGCCATGTTGGGATGACAGGAGTTATGACAGATGATAAATTACAAAGTCAAATTTCTTCTAAGTCAAATTTAATATATATAAATAGATATTTATATATATATAGCATTTTTATAACAACTTAAGGTAACAACAAATCCAGATTCCTTCTGGCTCAGTTTAGCGACGTGGTGCTTTTTGTTTTCACAGACCTTGAAGCTAGCAAGGTCCTGGGGATGGAGACAACAAGAGGGCCTGACCGGCCAATCAGACGCAGGCTTGGTTATCATGAAACCCAAACGATGCTGGAATAAATAATTCTCTTATTTCTTCTTTCCACACTGTTTTGGCAAGAACAAGTACTCAGTCCAGCTCTTTAACAACCCATCCTATTTTACACACCAACAACGAAAACACACATGAGCAACGTCATTAATTACTTCTCCTGCCCAAGATGGATGCTTTGTTTGCGCATGTGGCTGGTGTTATGTGGGTCGTCTTCTGCCCTCCGTTTTATTTGTGTTTGGCCTGTTAACCATGAAAGGCTTTGCTTTCAGATGAGTAATTAGGGAACCGAGATGCAGAGCTTTGTTTTATTTGTTTTCCCCTAAAGAGTCTAATAAAGAGCTGAGCGAGAAAATGAGCGAGGTGGAAAACAACAAATTTGGTCACAACTGGAAGTAAAAGCTTCCTGTATGTTTAAACTGTAAGCCATCTGTGTTTATGTACAACGTATTGGATGTAGAGGAGCTTCATATATTGCTACCCAATTGTTTATCAAAATATGACCTGCAGCAACAGAAACCATCACATTTGGACAGACGGAGGCATCGATGACGATGTCCAGAACATAAACTGGATTAAACTGGAAACATTTCTACTCATTCTTTAAATCCAACAAAATTTGTGCAGCAAATATTTTTGTTTGTGCGCATAACGTTTTAATAAAGACGTTTCCAGAGATCCAAAATAATTGTTCATTTGTGCAAAATCAGCACAAATGAACATTCTTACTGTAATACCAATTTTGTTTGATTTGAGGGGTGGTTGACCTTTCATGACCTCTGGACACATTTATTAATATCTTTAAAATTATAGCAAACAAAAGTTTAATACTTTTATGTGAGGGAGATTTGTGATTAAAGGTTCCTGAACTTCTTTCCCAAGAAAAACAATTTTGCAAAATGTTTCAGTAACATTAATTTTAAAGCCACTTGATGTACTCAGATAAAAGGTTTGACTTTCTGAATTATTCAGTGGAAGATTAAGCTCTGGCAATAAATAAGAATAAAAATTGCACATCTTATCTAATGCTGCATGAATAAAATGCTCTCCTGTGATTCTTACTGATTTATTTTCTGTCATGACCATGAAAACAAACAAACATCCAATCCTCCCCCCCCACACGGCGACACTAAATTCAATGACCCTTTTATTTTACTCCGTCTCTATTGTTCAAATTCCTGTCAGCAGAAAGCTGCAGTTTACTGTACATCTTTCTTTCTTAACTTCTGCTGAAAGCATAAAAGATCATAATTATTTATGTCACATTATGCAATCAGCATGCCATTTCCAGAAATGGCAGGATTAATTAAGCTGTCAAAACATTTTTTCTAGGCTGTCCAATCGCAGCAGCCGTCCTCTTGTGTTACCATTATGACTCAAACTATTGTCACGGCTTTGATAGATGTGGGAGAAGAAAACTGCAATTTCTCATTGTAAGATGAAGCTGCAACTTATGATTACGCTTGTGGTTAAACTAAATCTGTTATTTAAAAGCTGCAGACGGCGCGACACATTACAGGACAATGAGGGTTTAAACTGAACCAGTGAGTCACAGTTTGAGTTTAAAAAGACGATACGATGCGTTTATGATGTTTTGATGTCTCCAGAACATTTTGAACTGCCTTGTTGATGAAATGTGGCGTATAAATAAACATGATTGATTCATTCATTAACTTCTTAAATAAAAGAAAATGGAAAACAAGACGACAACTGTAAGAGTTTTGCTTTTTGAAACCAATTACTGCAGCAAATCTGCTTTTTTTGCAGATGGCGGCACACACACACACACACACACACACACACACGCACAACACACCTTACTCCCATTTAATTTGCTCACGCTTTACCCTCACATGCAAATTGACAAACGTGTTTACCATCATTACCAAAAGCTCGCCTGTGCCTCTGCATGCTCGTCAGCACAATTAGCAGAAGGGGAATAATCGCAGCTCTTTACCTCACCCAGCACAGCTGCGAGCGGATACAACACGGAACACAATTAACATCCAAAACCCAATTAGCAAACAATGAAAGGTAACACAACCTGATGGTTCTAGTTAACCACAGAGGAGCTGGATGCTGACAGCGTGTCAGGAAGGAGAAAGGTCAAAGGTCGAGACGCGATCAGCAAGCGGTTTGAACATTTTATCTTTTTAAGAAACTAAAATGTATTTCTTTAATTCTTCAACTATTGGCAAACAACAAAGGAAATAAAATATGTTTTCCTGAATGTGTCGTTAGTTGGAGCCAGGCCAAGCATTTGGCATGTGGAGGGAAGTGAACATTAACCAGAGCAGACTGAGCATGTGCCGAGTGTAGAATGAGATTAACCAGGTTTATTGGTTTATTACTGTGAGATTTAATTAGCTTTGGCTTAAATTTCCTAACACTGGCGCATATGGGTGGTAAATAGTGCCTACAAAACTAAATTTGAACATGTCAAAAGAAGCCTTTAATAGCCTAGCTTAGCAGGATGCTAGTTTCAGAGGCAGATAAATGTTTAACTTTATTTAGCTAACCCATAACAATTTGACTGTCTGATTTTGATCAAGCCTATTGTTTTATGTAATTACAATTTTCAAAGTATGAGATTTCTGCATAGTAAAATGAACCAATACATTTTTACCTATTGGGAAAAGTTTTATCCAGTTCCTAGAAAATATAATTTTCATTTAGTCAGTTTGCTAAATGTCAAAATAACAACAGAATTTATTCATAATACAATATAAACATTAAATCCACGAGAGACTCAAACATTCAGTATGTAAGTTTTGCGTCAGGAAATGTTTCTGCGCTGCAACCAGAAAGATGATGGTTAGGTGAGTGGTGATGTGGTGAGTGGCTGAACTGAGGTAAAGAGAAGAGACAAATATTACAGAGGAGGAAGGAAATAATGTAGTCGAAGATAAGGATGTGATTAAAGTGGAAATGACAGAAAAGGAAGGGATGGATGTGAGCCTGCAAGAGGATATGAGTGGCACTGACCAAGAAATGTTGGACAGGTAATTACCTTGGAACTGCAAATCTCACAAATTTAATGGCTGCAGAAAAAAAAGGTAAAAGACGACAGTATAGTGCAGACGAGCAGCAGACTGCAGGGCACTTCTTTTAGAGACGGCTCTTACGCAAGGGACGATTTAGTGGATCGTGTCCACACTATGCATAAAGAGAATCCTTGGTGAGTGAAGTCTTACATATCGAGGTGGACTAGAAATATGAAAAGAGCCCAAAAAAAAACTCTAAAGTTCACTGCCTTTCATATCAATATCCAGAAATCCCAAAGTCAAGAGAAATCTGAACTGAATGGAAGAATACACATGAAACTACAGAGGATCCAACTAATTTGTAAGTTTAAAGTCATCTTCCCATAGAAAAAATGACTTGTTTCTATGGCATTGCAGTGTATAGCTATGGTGTATGCACTTATTGGGAAATAATCCAACTGTTATATTTGTGACTGGCTAATGAAGGGTCAGGCCAGACGAACTGTAAAACTAGCTGATTTTGGTCACACATTTCCTTAAGAAAAAAAATAAATCCAAACAGTTTGGACAAACTAGCCAAACTGCTGGGCTAGTTAAGCTAGCTTGTGTGGCCAGATTAGCCTAATTAGCTTCAAAAACATTCAGTAGTATTTCTACTTAAAAGAGAAAGACACTTTCTGTTGGACAACACTCTGTATTATCCAATTACAGGAGCTCAACTGATTTGCAGCATTTCAATTGGCTAAAGACACTGATCACTCTGCTGTTGCCGGGCAGATTAGAGATGGTTAAGAAGCTGAGTACAGAGAGCTGGTGGACACAGTGTTGCCAGATTGGGTGAGTTTTCACCAAGTTGTGTTGCTTTTGAACACATTTGGCTGGAAAATGATTTTAGAAACATTTCAGAGAAACGTTTGTGGAATTTTATCTTGAATATGAACAAAACAACAAAGAATCAAAGATGGCTGCAGAGTCCAGGAGAAACTGGATCAGATCAAACCTGGTTTCCATCATGGGAGAAGAAGTGGAGGTGGTTGAGAAACATAAAAACCTCTGTGTTCACCTAGAAGAGAGACTAGACTTTAGATAGTCTCTCTTCCAGGTCTGACAGGTCTAAAGCTCCAACAGCTTTCACCTGTTAGAGCTTTAGCTTCAGAACCAGAGGCTGGTTCTGTTCTGGTTCTGTGCTGGGGCGACCCTGGAGATGATGATGGAAAGAAGTGGATCAGCCCAGGTCTTCGTGTCAGCATCTAAACTCTCCTGCTCACTCCTCGCTTGTCCCTCCTGTTATTCCCGGTTATTTTCCCCGTTTCTTCCCAGCTGGATTTTTCCTTGGACTTGTGGCTTTTGTTCTGCTCTGGCTCCCTGAGATTTTTTAAAGTTGTCCATCGTTTTTTCAATAAATATTCTTCACTTACTCAAAGTCTCTGCCTTTTTGGGTCCAACAGCCCTGTGAATCATCTTCATGAAATAGTTTTAAAAACACCAGAATCTACAACAACTCTGAAGAACCTTAGAACATGTCAGACAATTTCCCTTTGGGATTAATAAAATACTTCTGAATTGAACTAAAACAAGGGTAACATAGGTAACCATTTATCCAAGAACCACTGAATAAAAGGTGCAGTCAAGTAATTTTTGAAATTTCTTGATGAACATGCATGTATAAGAAAAAGGAAAGACAAAATATATACATGTCTTGTTTCAAACACAAGTGCAAAGAGAGCAAAACAAAACAAATATTTCTGTTTTTATTTTTAATTATGTCAGTTTTGGTCCTCCGTAGAGAAAGGAGCGATCGAGTCAAAGCTAAGCAGCAACCCTCGCTTATTTGTGGTGACAAATCAGTATCTGCTCATTACAGCAGTGTATATTTAGGCAGTTCACTTGGGAGGGTTACCCTATTAAAATTCACAAGGACCGGCACAAAGAGCGAATCTGGATGTTGTTGTTTTGTGTCGTGTATTTGATCAGTAAATTGTTGTATCTGCGCGTTCGTGCAGACTCGAGTCGGCATGTAGACACTCGGCGCATAAATGATGAAAACCCTGCAGTCAATAATAAGGTCTAGTAGATGAGAGGTGTTTCTAAATTAGGACATTGCATCTTCCATCGGAGCGCTAAACTTTATTTATAAGCAGACATAAAATGTCATTTCTCATTTCTCCTGATGGCTCGTCAAGAGACTTCACTCCCAACACTTGAAAAACAAGAGATGCCGACTACAACGGCTTCTTTCCTGCCAACCGGGACGCAGGAAACCGGCGTTAGACGAGAAACCGTTTGGAGAAAACAGGACCATTAGTTCCTCTGCTCATGCAGGACATTCAGCAGAGCATTCACAAAGCTCTTTGGTTGGAGCCAAACCAACATGGCAGCCTGTCGCTGCTGCGCCATCCTGCAACCAAAATGTCCGTCAAATTATCCACAAAGCAGCCATAGAGCAGGAACTGTTCATTCTTCTAGAGAAATGAATCTGATTTAGAAGAGAGAGAGAATGTGTGTGTTCATGGTTGTATATTTTTATTTTTCTCCCCCTACACAAGATTACAAGTATTAAAGTAATTGGTGGAGACAGAAATATAAAGTTGTGCAGACTTTATGTTTCTGTCTCCACCAGTGGTGAAACTAAAGTAAAATAACTCATAATGTTTTAATTATTGTGCAGTGAAAACAGGAGCCAATAATGTAAGAAAATATGGCTGAACACCAAACATGCCTGCTGACGTGTTAACTCTTCTTTAACATATTACTACTCAAATAAAAGTTAAAGGTATTTGGTAAAAAATACTCAAGTACTGAGTAACTGATCAATCATTAGATATTAAACATGACATTATTATAATATAAAAATACGTGAAAATTTAGATATTTCAAAATGACAAACAAATAAAAAAAACAAAATTATGCAACATAGTTTTTCCAAATCAGTTTCTTTGAATAAAAAACTTCTGAAACTTTAGCAGAAACTGCAGCTGTGAATCAGAATCTGAGACACTTTGGTTAAAACATGTTTGATTTTCATTCAGTAGGAAGGAAATCCAGGAATCCAAGAATAAAAACACTTTATAATAAAATGACTCAAGTAAAAGGTCACCGTTTGAGTTTTAGAAACTCGATCTGCACCTGCGCTTCTAAATATCATCTGAAGTCACATTTATTTTCCATTCCTGCTCATACAAAAAGCAGGTTGAACTTACTAAAAAACTGATGCAATTTGGCATTTTGCAGATAAAACCAATACAATAATATTTAAGCACACAACAAGGTTTTGTGTATGCGTCCCTCTGGAGTCCAAAGGGCCACATAAACAGCTACGGCGGGCCAGATTTGGCCCCCGGGCCTTGAGTTTGAAACATGTTGTAAAGGAAATTCCTTTTTCTGAATGTATGTGAGGCATTAGCAAACCTGAAATGGATTTAATGTTCTTACTTATTCATTTAGATGAAGCAGATCTCTGTGGTTGTTTCACCTTTTCAAGACCATTCAGCTCCTTTCTATCAAATCAGATCTTTTTTAATTACTTTCCTCCAGTTGGCCAAGAAGTTTCTTCCTCCAAAAACAGATAAATTCTTTTTTCTGTTTGCAGTTTTAACCAGTGAAGCTAAATGACAAACAATCAGACCCCTGTGTCGACTGACTGACAGGAAAACTAATCTCCACGGGGCTCCACCCACTTTGTTTTTGTCTTTGGAACAAATAACACGATGCTCATTAATAAAGCTGCTTAAATATATTCCATTTTAGCAACATATTGCACCTTGCCAACAGAAAGAGAACGGATTGGGCCCGTTCCTCAGACTCAAATATTTCATAAATCAACAGTTTCCTCCACAACATTTTTCAGTTTTTCTAAGGAATAAAGCCTGAAGTTCACAAACGATCATAAATCATCTGACTCAACACACCATGTCATCCAGCTCTTCTATCCACCTCTAACTGCATTGTTATGGCTCCTGCTGCACATACACAAAAATCAGCTCATCCAGCTCCTTTAATAGACTGGATACAGAGAGACTGGCTTGATGTTTCCCAGCAGTGCATGCTGGGAAAACTCCACCAAAGCAACGCGTTTATTTCTCCGTCCTCCGGTTGCCAGAGGGAAGTGGAGGGATGGAGCCATCAGCAGCAGGTATCTGAATCATCCTGCAGCAGATTTAAGGTGAGATTATGTTTTGGAAACATTGTACAAACCAAAATCAATGTCCATCAGGTGAGGTGTTTTAATTTATTGCATAACCAATTAATTTAAATATTGACACATTTTCATATTAGGGGATGGGATTTTTTTATGCAATAAACTGAAGTTGCCATGTTTGGGTCGTATTAATTATTGTTTGATGTGGATGAAAAAGGTTGATGTCTGGATTATCTTTAGACTGTTATACCTTTACAACAATGTGTGCTGGTTGTTTGTTAACTATTGAGTCAGGAGTGTGTTTAGGAGTTTTACAAAAAGCTTCTACATTTTTAAGTTAATCACCATAAAATCTGGTTTGTTGTATTCAACAGCTGAAACTTCTTAGAGTTTGTGATTTTAAATTAGAAAAATTTGCAAAGACTAAGTGGAGACACGATTCGCTTTCTGTGCATCATGAAATGAACTTTGTGCTGCTGAAGCCGGGAAGAACTTTATTATTTTTTAGAATGACTTAAACTAATTCAGTGCAAGTCAAACTGGAAGCATTGATGTGTGTTTATTTGAACATCATCCATCTGTAGTTAGATTTATGTTCATGTAAAGGTGAGGATGTGTTGAGTGAACATGCAGGTCACATGAAACTTTTACTTGTGATAAAAATGATGAGCAGCGCTTCCTTTTCTTTGGCTATAAATCAGATAAAACCCGATGACATTACCTCTATATCGACTTTTACAACCAACCTGAAGTCTAATCCACACAGTAAAAACGCACAACAAGCTGAGTGCAAGACGCCTGCGAATAAACGTTACGGCTTTAAGAACACCAAGCACCGTTACAAGGTTTATAGCCCCTCCAGTAGGAGAAGCGAAGTTATGCCGTTAACTCAGAGATCACACCAACACAGCGACGGGGCAGACACCACATCGCATCGTTTTAGGCTCCACCTGGTCTAAAACCAGCTGCTGCAGGTAGCTGCCTGGCTGTGATTCGCTCACACTGCTGCCAGTCCAAGAGACGAGCTGCTGCAGGGCCGGATCCAGAAAAACCAAAGAGGGAGAGGCACTAACTGACGGAGAATCACAAACACCCATCAGGCCAAAATAACGCAGGAAGGAAACAAACCGCAGCCCTCCAGTATTAACTATCTCCCAGGTTAAGAGGCCAGATTTTGCTGGACGACTAATTGTTGATTCAATTATTGTGATAAATGATAATATTGCCATTTTCAGACCTTTGTTAACTAATATAAAAATTGCAAGAGTCAAAAACATAAAACTCAAGTCATCCAAATACAAACCTCATAAATAACTCATTTTTATTCCAGTTTAATTTTGATATGATCACTGATGTTTAAGAGTTAAAGAATGTAAATAAAACATTCACTGAAAATGCATGCATGAAATAAACTGGGTCACATAATCACTTTACTCCACAGCCCAATCCCACAGGAAGAAAACCTCATGAATCTTGCAGACCAGGGGTGTCCAAAGTGTGGGTCGGGGGCCATTTGTGGCCCTCAACTCAGCACAAGAAAAAAATCAGTTTGTCAGTGGAAAGTTTTTACTGACATGATTTTCTTACAATGGAAAATTTTAAGTACAACAAAGTATTTGTCTTTTTACAACCAAATCTATTCAGAGACTTTTAGCTGATTTTACTGCACCAAAATCAGCTTTTATGTCTTTTTTATTATGATTAAAGTTGGCTAAATATAACAACTTTTTTTAAATAAATCCTGCTTTTATAACTGAGGATAAATGTGTTCAATCGAGACAAAGAGAAGTTGAAAACTATGTGAATTTCATTTATTGCAGCAGAAGTTTTGATTCTGATATCTCTTTCCTGCAATAATAATACAATATTTTTAAGACTATTTGCTTATTATTTTTTAATTTTGACTTGAAAAGGTCTGGACCCCCGGCTGCAGGTCATATAAAACAGAGTAATGTCAAATGTACGTGTGTGTTCAACACATTTCTTACTGCAGTGTCCACACACACTCACACACACGCACTGGTGTTTCAATTAAATTTTTATTTTGGGTTTGTTTTCTCCCCTTGAAGAAATTAATGACCCATGAGTATTAAACCAGCAGCTTGGCACTCGCGTTACATTTAACACATTTTTATACCAAAGATTTTTATATTAGGCAAATTTGCAGGACCATTACTGAACAAACAAACTCATTTGAAAAACTGCTGTTTTACACAGCATCAGTTTTTAATTTCTTGGTTATTTATAGCTGAAGAGAGGAAAGAAATAAAAGGAAACTCAAAAATGTGGCCGGACCTGCAGGCCTAAAATAAAAGACAGAATTTTAACACAAAGAACAGAACATTCAGTCCGTTACAGTTTTATGTTTTCAGACTTTATGTTTGGTTTGTGATTATTAATAAGTGATCACTGTGATAGATTAGCTACCGATGCTGCTAGCTAAACTGACACAGCAGATTAGCTAATTTAAACTCCTGCTCTACTGATGATCTGTCAGTGTTGGTGTTTCGTCGCCTTTAAAAAAAAAATTTTTACTCAACCGAAACGCCTAATCCTGCTGCACAGCTACATGTTAAGGTTGTCATAGTCAAGCTAGCATAACTGGCCTATTTCCCTCCCTTTATTGCTTTTCTTCTAAAAACTTTTTCCTGACCGTGTTAGCTGTGGTTGTGTAGCAAAACACTGCATCCTTTTTACCTTCATATATCAGCCGTACATTTATATTGAGAACTTAGCAGCTAAAATCAGTGCTAGTCATCATTAGCGATCAGCTTTTTGCCCTCCAACAGGAAGCTGGGGGCGGGATGTTGCGTGTGTGAGGTCACTCTGCAACAGATCCACAGATTATTTATTTTGCTTTAATAAATTGGATTATTTATTTTAATTGTGTTTCCTTGTTTATTCGAGATGATCCCTTCCAAAGAAAAAACAATCCTCTCTATTTTTTCCCTTTTTGCCCCATTTAACTTGGACATTTGCTCTCTCTGGCAAACAAAAAACAATCTGCAGTGGTGCACAAAAAGCAAAAGACCATATAACTGTTTTGTTGTAATGATCCCAGTCTTTCAGAGGCCAGACTGGATACTTATGTCGCAGGTATCTGCACCGCAGGTCCAACACTGTGCCATTGTGACACCTGCACAGTCTGGACGGTTATACAACTCGACCACCCGGCATCATGAAAACCCACCAGGCAGCCGCCATAAAATCCTGTCAACTGCTTGTAATGCTTCCTAATGCATTCTCTGTGCAGTGACCTTCACCACCTGCAATCATTTATGTCCTTCTTTGCAGCTCCTTGCAAAGCAAGGCGCTGCACCATCACTGCTCTGCCTGGCTGTCAAATAATATTTAAAGGAATCCATGATTACTTTAAATGTGTAATTTTCCATTACAGTGTAAATTTAGACACTGAAATGAAAAACACAAAATCTTAGTAAGTAATTTTGGTCTAGATTTAAAGTTCACTTGAAATAAGACAAAACTAACTTAAAAAACTTTTCAGCAAGATATAAGAACTTGTTTTAAGTCAATAATTTCTTAATTTTGATAAAATGGGTTAGTTCCATTGGGAAATTATATTAGCAATAACATGGAAAATGTGTTTAGTTTTAAGTGAAATAATTTGACAATAGAAATAGTATTTTCTACATTGGCAAATTGGCAGTTTTACCAAAATAAACAAAACATTTTGTGTTTTTGCAGTGTAGGGCCAGTTGGCTGCAATTTCAAAAAAAAAAAAAAAAACACTAGAAGAAGAAGAGCGCAGCGGTGACACGGACCAACGACCAACGTAAACAACATGGCGACGTCAATGTAACCAAACGGCCCACAGTATTATTACTGTATTGCTTTATATCTAAAATAGATATTTCTCATTTAAAGAGTATATTCTTACAAATAATTTTGGATCCCTTTAAATGGTTTCATGTTCGTGCAGAACCTTGTCAAAGTATTCACCGATTGATTGGTGCCGATTTCCTTCGTGTTGGGAGATCGATGATCAGCTGATATTTACAGGTGAAGCTGATCTTTTCTATCTCAGCACTGGCTTAATAAACAGACACAATGTTCTGACAGTTCATGTCCAAAATGTGGGATCCATTTTATACTGTGACCCCACTGGCAGAAAGGTGTACTGCATCATATCAGCATGCTTAAATGATAAACTATTAACAACACATATGTTTTTAAATGTGCGTTTTATTTTGATATGCTTACTGCTGTTTTGGGAAAGCTAGCTGAACGTTTGCTCCATATCCTGCTTTACCTCCAAAGTGGCTCATTACATTAGTACTGATTGGGTCCTGCTGACTCCACTTTGGGCCGTGTTGTGCTGTCAGATAAGAGCGACAAGCAGAACGAGAGAAATGAGCCGACAGAGGAAATGAAAATGTAAATTAGAAGAAGAATAACCAGTAAAAGGAGGATTATATCTGCAAACTGTAATTTATTCAGGTCTGAACACCAACATGAACACACAGATGATTAGGAAGATAGAAAGATACTGTGGCAAAACGTTTGACTTAATTTGTGTAAACAAACAAAACGGGAAAAAAATGAAATTATGAAACAAAATACATATATATATATTTAAAAAGATCCATGTAAATTATTTTAGATACATTTATAGTTTCAAGAAAAAGAAGAAGAATTGAGAACAAGCAACTTTAGCAATAAAAATTTCTCATTTGAACAATTTTGTCACTACAAACGTGAACTCTGCTCCAATAGCTATTACACTGCAAAAACACAAAATGTTACCACGTATTTTTAGTCTGGATTTGGTGTAAATATCCAAGTACACTTGAAATAAGACAAAAGTCACTTAAAAGAAACTTTTCAGTAAGATATATGAGCTTCTATTAATAATCCCTTAATATTAATGAAAAAGTTCCAGTTCTATTGGCAGATTGTTTCACTTACATCAAGACTTTTTTACCGTATTACAAATGAAATAATCTTCCAACTGAACTAGAATTGCGATGTTTAAATCACACCTGATAATTTAGCTGTACTTTGCGTTTGCCAACTGTTTTTTTCCACTACAGGAAAAAAACCATATCTTATTGTTTAATAAATCAATGAAATTTCCCGGAGGCCGTGGGAAACAAATATGTGGAAATGCAAGAAGACGTTAGTGGAAATGTTGTGATGAAAACTGAAAGAGTGAGTTTGCATTAACAACAACGATCGTAATAAGTCAATTAATCACATGATAAATTAAAATAAACTCAATAATTTCCACTTGTATGTTTTATTATTTTTCCTCTTTTCTCTCCAAAAACTGGATGACAAACGTTCTCACTATGGTGTTTTGGTCTTTACTAAACTTTCACTTGAAGGACAATTTTCATTTTATTTGTCGTTTCTGTTGTTTTCTTTATTTATTTTGGATATGTAAATGTCTTACAGTGCCAGAGTAAAATGTTAGAATTAGAAGTTTTAGCTGAATGTGTTCTTGCATTATAATACCGATTTATTACTTAAACATTGTCTCAAAGCAACAATATTATCGTTTATCGCAAGAACTTCTGGGACAATTCATGGCCCAGCAGAATGTGTTATCGTGACAGGCCACAGGTGACCCGACCCTGCAGCGACTCTCCGGTCTCTCAGACATCAACGCACTGCTTCCTGTTCTGCATCACGTTCTCCTCGTAATAGGAAGGACAAATTTGTCTGGTTATTTGCTCCCTTTTTCCTCCACACTCTTCATTATTGCAGCTTTTTACCCGAGTGGCTGTGCACACAGCGGACTGAGCTCCGCAGCCAAACCTCACAGGCCCAATCTCCCCTGCATGATTGAAGAGGACAAGCTTTATCTCGTCCCAATCAATATCATATACCTGTCGGTGCTAAGCGAATGCCTTTCTCTTCATGTAGATGCTTGTCAGATTAAATGAGCTCCAGGGTTTATTGATTGTGAGATAGCGGAGGTGTAGATTAAGGGATTGGTTGATTCTGATTCATCAGGATGATCTTGGAGGTTTGATGACTTTCGTTAAAATAACAGAAAAGATTCCCAATCAGTGGATTGTTTTCTGTCTGATGAGAATATTAGTGCAAACCGAAAACAAACAGCAGGAGTTTCAGTTTAACATAAACTACAGCCAAAAGTTTAAAATGGTGGCAATCTGAAGATCAGGATTAAAGAAATTAAATAGGAGGATCTCTGAGTTACTAATTTCCAATGAGTCTGAGCTTATTGCCATAAACTAATTTTTATAATCATTAAAGGAAACAAAGTGGCTGTAACCAAAAAAAATCTCCCCTCAGAATAGAGCACCTGTATGGACAATAAATAAATAATATATGTCACGTGATTAATATCAGTAGATAATACATCTGATGGAATATTCGCTGAACTCTGATTCAGACCCGCAAAGCATTCTGGGAGATGTAGGCAGAGGAAAGGCTTTGGTATCAACTAACTCACATGCTTATGTAAAGATAAAGATATTATATATTGAAGTCAGGAATGATTTTAACAAGATTCTTCTCTATAGGAAACACGGCCAACGCATCCAGACGATCCATTTAATAGCAACAGAGCAAATTGGCACCTATAATGTAAACCACCATCCCCTTCTAAAATATGTTCCCATTTTTTCACAATACGGAACTACTTTGATTGAAAACATTGTAAAAACGTAAACCACACATTTAGCTTCTTACTCACCTCATCAGTCATACCTGTGTTAATCCATGCTGTGTCAGATTCTGCTGTTTGAGAACGGAGGCAGGGAAAGCTTTACAAAGCATTAGCCTAGCTAACAAGCAGCTAGCCAGGCGGTCGGAGCTCTGCCGTGTCCTCCTACTTCTCCTGATATGTTCTTCTTCTGTTCTTCTAGCTGAAGTAAGTTAATTTATCTTGCTCCATTTCGTACCTCTTCAAATCCTCAAACTCCCTCGACTGTCAATCAGACGAACTTTCCAACAAACGTGGCGGTATGCAAATGGCAGGCGAGATGCGTCCCGATACGTAACTGGGTCCGCCATATTGAAAGTGGCAGACCTGCCAGTAATACAAGCAAATGGACCGAACTTCATAAAGCTCGAAGTATTTAATGTTAATACCGGCAGGAAAATCTGACGAGGTAGCACTGATAGTCGGAACACAGTTAGGCCGCTGACATGAAAGCGGCCATGACAGGCCGCTTTCATGAAAGAGAAGCTACTGCGCAAGTGTGCATGTGCCCCAGGGCGGAAATACGTCACCAATTTCCTTCGATGAACGAAACAACTTTAATCATCATTAATTATAAAATACTTAACTTGCTACAATTATATTCTTATAGTTCTAAATGTTTTTATTTTATTTTCTCATTTTTATTTTTAATTTTTCTTTATATTTTATTTGAGGTAATGTAGTGAGTGGTGGGGCGACGGGCGTGCGCCCTCTACTGGCCAGCCACCATTGGACTCAGCTACTTGCGTAATGTTTCCATAGCAACCATTACACCTTCTACTACAGATGCTCTTTTCTGCAGTACTTCGTTAATTTGAGATTTTTCATACATATTTGATTAGCATATTTCATACATTTTTAACTATTTTTAACTACATTTTTAACTATTAGGTTATCGGGTTCAGATTAATATTACTTTTATTTTTTGACAAAACTGAATTTGTGCAATTTAAAATTCTTCATCAAAAATATTTTAGTGGAAAATCAACTGGTTTATACTTTCTCACCCTTCTCTTTGTGCTGGGAAGTTTTCATATTCTATTTGTGCTTAGATAAAACTCAGAACAAAAAGTCTTTTAATTGGGCTGCTTCTCCACGAAGACAGAAACTGAAACATTTCAGGGTTTGCTAAAAATACACTGCATATTTAAGTACGAGAGTCGTCAAGGCAAATAGAAGATTTGTGATTGAAATTAGTGTCTCTGCTGCAGATAATTTCACGACATGATCAAAAGAATGGGCACAATTACTGTTTTTAATTTACTGTGTGAAAAACATGACAAAGAGTATAAACACAGCTTAGTTCAGATTTCTGCTGCTGGAATCCATTCCTGAATTATTACAGTGTAATGTGACAGACAGTAGCTTTTGGATATTCAAACTACCCACTAATGTTCCTCCCATTACTGATATTGAAGACCATTAACTGCCTGTCATAAAACTACGACTTCGGCGCCGCAGATTGACTGAGGATTGTATTTTTATCTCTGTTTTAGAGGGAAACCAATAACTTCCTTCTTCTGCTGTATTATTATTTGCTGCAACTCAATTTTGCTCTAAATCAAAACACTGCACATTTATGGTGATGCGAGCTAATAGTTAGATGTTTATGTGAGTGCTAAAGTTTTAAACCTCTTCAGGTACGAGCAAAATATCTTGTTATCATTTAGTATCTCAATTTAAAAGGTGAATCTGATTGATTTTTTGTCCTTAGTGTTCTGTCCTCGTCCTGAGTTTTCCAATTTTCAGCCGCTAGACAGACAGACAACGACGCTCCAATAAGCAACTTCTTCTTTTTCTTTAGTCGTTTATTAAAGAGTGGCCTCTAACCACTGCCCTCTCTTTGGCCATCCGTAAAAAACAAAACTTGTGCAAGGTACAACAAAAAACAGATATTCCACTCACTGCTCCATGAACCGTTCGGCGCTGCATTCCACCATCTTGAATTTTACATTTTTCCTACGTCACCAAACAAAACAAGAAACATCCACCAGGGGGCGTTGTAATACGGTTTTCAACCCTTGCTGCTCCAGCTTAGTTTACAAAAGGCAGCACACTCCCCGCCTGGTACAATACAATTGTGCCACTACAAACAATCTTTTCCAATAACATTTGAACCGTTTACAGCTATAACATTTTAACTTTCATTTGATAACAGTAGAACCATATCGGTAACGGGTCTCAAAAACACTTTTTCGTTTCCGTCTTTTACAGTTTTTACTTCTGCTTTTCGAACTTTATTGTCCTTACTTTCAAATGTCCTCACAACCTTTCCCATTGACCAGTTGTTTCTGTGAGTGAGAGTGTCTTTCAATAACACAATGTCACCGACTGCAACATTCGGTTTATCATCAGTCCATTTTCTCCGTTTCTGCAAAGTTGGTAAGTATTCACTTCTCCACCGTTTCCAAAAAGAATCTGCCAGACACTGTACTTGCTTCCACTGCTTTGAGTAGAGGTCTGGAGATGCAAAGCTTCCTGCTGGTGCAGATAGTGCATTGGTTTTTTGGGTGAGGAGCATTGCTGGAGTGAGAAGACTTGGTTTGTCCGGATCTGTTGAAATTGGTACAAGTGGTCTTGCATTCATTATTGCCATTACTTCTGCCATGAATGTACTTAGCACTTCATGTGTGAGTTGGATGTGTCCAGCTTTCAAAAGAATACCGTCCAGGATGCGCCTTGCAACTCCAATGAGTCGCTCCCATGATCCACCCATATGTGAGGAGTGGGGAGAGTTGAACAGCCATGTGCATCCTTTCTCCAGCAGGTAAGAGTTCAGTTCTGTGTCTTTATGATCAATTTGTAGTTCATGGCATGCTCCGATAAAATTTGTCCCTCTGTCAGAGCGGAGTATTTGAGCAGGTCCACGGATGCAGAAGAACCTTCTTAGTGCATTAATGAAGCTCGATGTTGACATTGATTCAATGAGTTCAATGTGCACGGCTCTTGTGGACATGCAGGTGAAGAGTACAGCCCAGCGTTTGCTGTCTGCACTTCCTCCTCTGGTGCGACGTGTGGTGACCATCCAGGGGCCAAAGACATCCAGTCCTACACTAGTGAATGGTGGCATGGTTGACAGTCTGTCAATGGGTAAATCCGCCATCTTTTGAGTCTGCATTTGTCCTCTAAGTTTTCGACAAAGGACACATTTGTGAATGATGGAAGAAATAAGCCTTTTACTGCCAATAATCCAAAATCCTGCTCCTCTGAGTGCTCCTTCTGTTATGTGACGTCCCTGATGCGCTACCTTCTCATGATGGTATCTGATAAGAAGGACCGATATGTGATGAGACCTTGGAATAATGATGGGATGTTTCTCCTCTTTTGATAGGTTAGCAGGTGCCAAGCGTCCTCCTATTCTGAGAAGTCCCTCTTCATCAATGACAGGGTTCAGTTTTTGGAGACAACTCTGTTTTGGAAGTGGTTGATTTGTTTTTATGCACCTGAGCTCCTCTTTGAATCCTTCACTTTGTACTGTGTGAATGATAAACTTGGCTGCTGTAGATAATTCTTCTGCAGTGTTACTGCTACTGAAACACTTCCATCCTTTACTTTCTGTGTCTGTTTTCTTAAATGATGCTGCCACACGTTTTAGTGATGCAATAGTGCAACACAATCTCATCCAATGAGAGAATCTTTCAAAACGAAATGGTTCCAGCTGCGTTACTGAGGTTTTGGTAACAAAGGTTTTCACATCAGGCCTGATTTCTGTATCTGTCTCGGCGTCGATGAGAGTAAAACTATCACAATGTGATGTCTCAATGTCATGTAGCGTCAAAAAGGAAGGACCACTAAACCAGTTTGTGGAAGCTAATGTGGAAGCTGGTATTGGTCTAGTGGCTGTGTCTGCTGGATTGTCACAAGTGGATATGTAAAACCACTGTGTTGGATGTGTGGTCTTTCTGATTCGAATCACTCGATTGGCCACATAAGTATAGAATTTCTTTGTGTTGTTGTGTATGTAACCAAGGACGATTTTACTGTCTGTAAAAAATCTGACAGTGTTCACCTCAATGTCCATCTCATCTCTAATGAGTTCGTACATTTCTACAGCTAAAACTGCTGCGCATAATTCCAATCTAGGAACGGTATGAGCGGGTCGGGGGGCGACTTTGGACTTGCCCATGATGAAACCTGTGTGCCACTGACCTTCACTGTCGAGAGCTCTCAGGTATGCCACTGCTCCTATGGCCATGGTGGAGGCGTCTGAAAATATGCACAGTTCTTTCCTTGCAGCAACCGACTGGGAGAATGAGAAGTAGCACCTTGGTATTTGTAGTTGCTCCAGATCCTTCAATGAATTTCTCCATTTGTCCCATTCCTCTTCTCTTTCTGCAGGAAGTGGTTCATCCCAGTCTTTCTGCTCTGTGGATAGGTCACGAAGAAGAGCTTTTCCCTGCATTGTGATGGGTGAAACAAAGCCCAATGGGTCGTATAAACTGTTAACAGTAGCCAAGACACCTCTCCTGGTGAATGGTCTTTTCTCTGTTGTGGCATGAAAAGTAAAACAGTCACTTTTAAGATTCCACAGCACCCCTAAGCTCCTTTGCAGGGGTATGTCGTCCAGCTCTAAGTCCAAGTCTTTAAGATCCTTGGCTCTTTCCGCTGCAGGAAATGCTTCCACTACTTTGTGGTCATTAGAAGCTATTTTATGCAGCTTTAAATTTGACTGAGCCAGCATGTTTTGCGCATTTTTGAGTATCTCAACAGCTTCTTCTCTTGTTGCTGTGGATGAAAGGCCGTCATCAACATAAAAATGTCTCATTATGAACTGTTTTGCGTCATGGCCAAACTCTTCTTCTCCCTCAGCTGCAGTGCGCCGCATACAGTAAATAGCCACCGCTGGGGATGGACTATTACCGAAGACGTGAACCTTCATTCGGTAGTCACAGATGCCTTTGTTGGTATCATTATCCACATACCAAAGGAATCTCAAATAATCCCTATGATCTTCTCTCACTTCAAAACAGTAAAACATTTGCTGCACATCAGCTGAAAATGCTACTGACTCTTTTCTAAAACGCATAAGAACACCTATGAGCGTGTTGTTTAGGTCGGGTCCCCTTAATAAGATTTTGTTAAGAGACAGTCCTTCAAATTCTGCACTTGAGTCAAAAACTACTCTCAGCTGGTCAGGTTTTTGTGGGTGGTACACACCAAAGGATGGTAAGTACCAGTGTTCTTTGTCTGGGTCTAAAGGTGAAGCGACCTCTGCGTGATCGTTGTCCAGCATGTTTTGAATGAACTCTGTGTATTGTCTTTTCATTTCAGGCTTCCGGTCCAGTGTTTTTCTAAGGGACTGGAGACGTCTGAGTGCTTGCTCTCTGTTACTTGGAAGCTCTGGTCTGGGAGAGCGGAATGGCAAAGGTGCCACCCAACTATTACCTTCATTCTGATACACTTCTTTTTTCATAATATCAATAAACTCTTTATCCTCTACTGACAGTGCTGGTTTCTCATCATCTTTCGTTTTGTCAAACACTGTTTCTCCCAGTTGACTGGTAGCTGTGTTTTCAATGTCCTTTTGGGAGGTAGGTGTGGTGTTGACCTGGTAATTGCAACCACTTGACTCCTTGACTTGAAATATGTTAGGGCATGGGCAAAGGTAAGAAGCACGACCATTCTGAAGAACATGTGTTTTTAGCACATTCACATTGTGGGGTCTATGCGTTTTCCCCAGGCAGGCTTCCCCAACTATAACCCAGCCTAAGTCTAAACGCTGTGCATAGGGCATACTGTGTGGCCCATTGATTCTCTCTCTGACTTTATGAACCTGAATAATGTCTCTTCCCAAGAGCAAAAGAATAGGTACCTGTTCTTCTACAGGAGGGACTTTTTCTGCTATTTTCTGTAAGTGTGGGAACTTCATAGCAACTTTTGGAGACGGAATCTCTCTTCTGTCGTCCGGAATCATGTCACACTCTATCAGGTTTGGAAGTGGGAGTTTTACTCTACCATCTATTGACTCAATCGTAAAGTTTAATGCTGTTCTGCCAACATTATCTGACAATCCTGAGCATGTCCTGAGCTTGTAAGTGTCTGAGCGTGTCTTAATATTAAAGAGCTCAAAAAACTGAGACTTAGCTAGAGACTTGTTGCTTTGCTCGTCAAGGACTGCGTACATCTTTCTTGCCTGTTCTCTTTTTCCCTCTGGATAGACTAACACAGGACTTATTTTTGAACATGAATGTGGGATATCTACATCACCACAGACTTCTGTGCACTTAGAAACAACTGAGACATTTGTATTGTCCTGCGTCTCCCCGCCATCATCTTTATCAACTTCAAAACTCTCAGCTGGAAGAGGGGGTGGACCTGGATGTAGCGCTGCTAAATGTCTGTCGCTGCCACAGTCCATACACTTTATTTGCACCTTGCAGTCCCTTGCTAGATGCTGGGTAGAGCCACAGCATTTAAAACAAATTCTGTTTTCTTTTAACAATAACTTGCGCTCATCTATGGGTTTTGCTCTGAAGCTTTTACACTTCTTAAGTGGATGAGGCTTCTTATGTATAGGACAAACCTTGTCAGGGCTTTCTATAGACTTGCTGTAACTAGTTTGAACTGAACTAGCATCTGTTTTGTGTACATTAATCACTTGCCTGTTACTGCTTTTGAAGCTTTTCTCCTTTTTGAAGCTTGCGTTGGCAGAAGGTGTGATGTCGAAGCTTGGGTCATTTCTTATTTTGGCTTGCTGTCTTACAAATCTTGAAAAACACTGAAAGGTGGAAAGGCAACTTTATGTTCCTCTTTGTACTTTGCACCTGTTGCGATCCATTTTTCCTGCAGTCCGTAGGGTAACTTCTCCACAATGGGGTTGACTCCGCGAGCCGTGTCCAAATATGAGAGTCCTAGTAAGTATCCTCCATCCTTTGCACATTCAATTTCCTGCAGAATGTCACCCAGCTCTCTTAACTTGATGTTGTCTCTGTTGTTAAGTTTGGGAAACTGCTCAATCTTATTTAACAGTGCATTTTCCACTACTTCAGGAGAACCATAAGATTCCTCCAGCCTTTGCCACACAAGGTCCAGTGCTACAGTTGGACTAAAGACATTGGCAGAGCGGATTCTTTTTGCCTGTTGTCCAGACTCAGCTCCAAGCCATTTGACCATTAAATCTAGCTCTTCTTGGGCTGTAACGTTCAAATCTTTAATAGCATTTTGAAACGACGCTTTCCAGGACCAATAGTTCTCTGGGTGGTCATCAAACTGCAAAAGTCCTGAGCTTAACATTTCTCTCCGTGTAAGGTACTTAGTGATCTCCTGTACACCCTGTGCCTCTGTTGATGCTTGAGGAGTGTGGAACGGATACAGTATAGGGGGGTTCAGTCTTTCTCTTTGTTGTGCTACTTGTGCCACTTTAGGCTCAGCTGATTCTGCGCTGTGTGAGCTGTTATTGTCCATATCTTCTTTCATGGCTTTTTCACACTGTTCACGTGCAGACGTGTGACAGACGAGTGGATCTGCTGGCAATGAGAAGCCTTCAAAACTAATGTCTGAATGTTTTTGAACATACTCTGCCGTACGTCGTTTTGGGTTGGCAGGTGGTCCCACTAATGGATAGTCCTGTTCAATTTTTGAGAGAACCTCCTCTTCTTCATAAACTGCAACTTCAGCTTCTGCAACTGCAACAGCCTTCCGAGAACTCAAAATGTGTAAATTAGCTTCAAGTTCCGTTTTCTGCTTCATTATAGCTGCTTCTTTTTCTGAAAATGCTAGCTGAGCACGTGCAGCCTCTGCTTTAGCTCGTGCTTTTAATGCTGCAGAACTTGTGGACGAACGTTTGGATGTGCGCGAGCGTGTAGACTTAGAGCTTGTGTCTGTATTGCTTGCATTATCCTTGTTCTCCATGTCATCTGCTTTACCTGACCGCAGGCTCATGATTGACGTGCTGAATATCTCCTTGTGGTTGTAGTCCGCCGCGCTGATGTTTTTTACTGTTCTGTCCTCGTCCTGAGTTTTCCAATTTTCAGCCGCTAGACAGACAGACAACGACGCTCCAATAAGCAACTTCTTCTTTTTCTTTAGTCGTTTATTGAAGAGTGGCCTCTAACCACTGCCCTCTCTTTGGCCATCCGTAAAAAACAAAACTTGTGCAAGGTACAACAAAAAACAGATATTCCACTCACTGCTCCATGAACCGTTCGGCGCTGCATTCCACCATCTTGAATTTTACATTTTTCCTACGTCACCAAACAAAACAAGAAACATCCACCAGGGGGCGTTGTAATACGGTTTTCAACCCTTGCTGCTCCAGCTTAGTTTACAAAAGGCAGCACACTTAGCATGGCACCCGGAGCATTGAAGCAATGACCCAGAATCTGGCTCTTTCTCAACATCATTTTAGTGTCTCATAAAGCTCCGTCCCCAGGGCCTTCCTTCCCCGTGTTGCATCTATCCTCCATTTCCACACTGCTCACATCCCACCTGGAAGACCTGCACTGTTTACAAAAAACAGAGAAACAGCTGCAAGACATGCAAGTACTGGGAAAACAGAAGCCATCAGCGCACTAACGAGCTGGCCAGAGGAGTCCAGCCGACAACACAACAGGAATGATTCGTTGAATAAAATAAATGAAATCAAAGAGGGGAAAGCAGGGCAATTGAAAGCTGAGATGCTTCTCCGAAGGTTAATGGCGAGCTTTGGGGGTAAATGAGTGCACATTGTGGGGCAAGTACCTGAAAACAAGAAGCGTTTGGGGAAAACAGAGGGAGAAACAAAGGAAGTCATTCAATGAACTATTAATGAGAAGCCATTTTGTCTGATGGAGGAGGGAGACAGCAGATAAAGGTCAGTGGTTTTCCAGGTGGTGGCGGTCTGCATGAACACTGATGGGCGATGTAAGAAAGGCGACATTAGACAGTCAGAGGGCATATCCAGGATGGTTTTACTGCAAGGAGGAAGGTGAAGCATCTGATGCTTTGGTCAATGCAGCAGCTGGACTCGTCAGCTTTTCAGAAAGCAGAGAAATAGATTCTTACAAATGAAGCAGAGCAAAGTAAAATGAAAAAACGCAGACTTAGATATGCTGACTTCTTTATGGTTTATGGTTAAGACGTCACATGAAGATTCAGCCGTTTAAGGGCAAAAAGCTGCTCGCTAACAATGATTAGCATTGGTCTTAGCTGTCAACATAATGCAGTAAATCTTAAATGTATGTGTGCTATATAAAAGACAAAGGAACACAATGCTTTTCTACTAATTGTCAACATGACAACTAGAAAACAAGATCAGAAAAAAGTTTTAACTAAAAAAATTCCAATGGAGAAGGAAGGAGGTCAGCTATGCTAGCTTGACTATGGCAACCTTAACATGTTGATGTGCTGTAGAATTCTGTGTTTCAGTTCACTTAAAAAACATAAGGCAAGCCCCCGCCAGTCTCTGACAGATCAACAGTAGCGCTAATCAATCACCGCTGTGTTCAGAAAATCACTTAGTGATAATCGAAAATAAAAATCGAACCTCAAAACGTAAATGGTAACGTACTGCATGTCCTGCTCCTTATATGTAATATTTAATTTCCCTTTGGGATTAATAAAGTATTTTTGAATTTGAAATGTTTTTTGGTGTTGAATCCTGAGACATTAGTGGCGTTGTTGGCAGTTGCTATGGCAACGAGGCTGAGTGAGAAAAGAGCGAGAAAAAAGGAACAGGAGTGGTTTAGAGTTATTCTCCAACAGTTTACAGGTTCACAAAGAAAACAAGGAGGAAAAACAGCAGAACACAAAGTGGCCAAGGAAGGATATAAAAGGATCAAGCCAAGGTTTGGGTCAACAAGTTAAAGCATCTAACTTATCCTTCCACTTTTCCTGATTACAACAATGTTCTTGTATTTTTCAAGGTAAAATGTTCAGAATAAGCACAGGAATATCTTCCTCTTTCAATGCTCTTAGACTTTTCTTGTAGTCATTTTCCAGGTCCTTCTCCATGAATAGCCAGCCACAGTGTTAGTCTTTCACTATGTGGTCTGCAATGTATATCATTAAGCTAGCACACAATTTCTGCTAATTTTAGCATCTCATTTCATCTGAGTGCAAAATGATTTAGAGTAATGATGAAGCCTTGACCGGTGGAGTCAGGAACCGGAGTCCGTGTTGCTAGGATACAAGCTGTCAGCTTGCATTGTTTACTCTGGCATGAGACCAATTTCAGCTGCACACTCTGATGAAAGGTATTTATTTGGTTTCTGTGTCAATAGTCAAGTTAAGCACGATTCAATATGTAATCATGGTACATTCAGCTTTTATTAGGAACATGTGACCAGGAAGATAAACTCAGGAACAGATCGGTCCTCCAAACAGACGATGACCCAAAGCGCCCAGGTAATTGGTTACAAAGTGGCTTAAAGGTAACAAAGTCGATGCTTTGCTGTTTACAAAAGCTGCCTGAAAACTGGCTCTACATACAGTTTATTAAAAGACAATCATCCTTAATAGTAAGGAAATGATTTAAAATCTCTAAAAACTGTTCTTTGCAACTTCTGGAGTTTACAAAAAGAATCCAAAACAGGAAAACTTTGGTCTGATAAAACTTCAGATGGTGAGACAAAAATGTCTTTTTTACTGTGTATGTAAACATCTGATTTCTGTAACAGCAAAGACAAAAAACAGCTAAAATCTGAGTTATTGTTTTTCTCCCTACTTGTTAAAAAATCTCCAGAGAAGGTGAAGCACCTGTCCAGGTTGATAGACTGGAAACATATCAAAGCTTTCATAAAAAAGACTAAAATCAATATGGATGTTGACAGGTGACCAAATAAAGGGCAGATATAAAAGGATTTATGCTTTCCTTCCCAGTCCCTGTCATCACTAAAGCAGGCCTGGATCAATGTTAACACACTTACACATCCTGAACAACTCGGCTGTTTCTGCTTGTACCACAGCAGACAGCAGCTTCTCAAAAGTCTTATTTATGTTTGCTTGGTGGTTAAATGAACTGAACTTATGAATTTTCTCTCACAAACAAATAAAGTTTATAACATTAATGTACAGATTGGCAGGTAAGTTGGGGTTAAGTGCCTTGCTCAGGAAATTGTGACAGAAGGAAGCTGGAATCGAACCTTCAACTCATCTATAAATTTGATTCAATCACTGCAAAAACACAAAATCCTACCAAACATTTTTGATCCAGTTTTTAGGACAAATGTCTTAGTACATCTGAAATAAATGCTTTAAGAAATAATTCCTTGATTAAAAAGTCACAGATTCACTGGCAGATTATTTCACTTATTTAACTTTTTTAATTGATGTTAGGGAATAATTTACTTCAAACGAGCTCATAAATCTTGCTGAAATGTTACATGTAAGTTAACATCTGGGTCGTAACTATTTACATTTACTGGTGAAACCTGAAGTTTCTCTGGTCTTACTGAGCTAAACTCTCTGGCTTCTCCACCCAAAGACGCGGCTGCAGCTTTGTTACAGTTTCATAAGTTTATATTGAAAGAAACTGATTTAGAAAAAAATTATTTTTTGTTTTATTGGCTCTAGTGGCCTTTATTTAATAGTTAGTGGACAGGAATGAGGAAGACATGAGGCAAAGGTCACCAGGCCGGGATTTGAACCTGGGACGGCCACGTCGAGGACCAGGGCCTCCGTATGTGGGTGTGCTAAACCCCTGCTAACCAAAGCACCCTGAAAAAAATGATTTTGCCTAACTTTGTTTGTTTTTGTCATTTTGGGCCTTAAAATACCAACATTCCCACTTAACTTTTTTTTATATTTTGGTCTGATTATGTCATTTTTAATTGTTAAATGATTTTATCAGAACTTGAGTAAACTTTTTACCAAAAATGTTTTACTCTCACTTAGTAATTTCTTGCTTTTTAGTTTTACTTGGATGAAAACATGTTTAATGGAGCTGCTCTTATTTAAGTGTAACTCCTCTGATGTTAATTTTATCTTATTTTTCTGACCAGAAATACTTGATAAAATTGAGAGTTTTTGCAGTAATACCACTATAAAAACACATATATCTGAAATCTGGAGCTTAAAGATGATTTGTCATTCGGGGTCATTCAGCCTTTTTGACTCAAATCCAAAGGAAAAATCTTCTCAATGAAGCTTTTTGTGATGGCCTGAAAGTGTAATCTTTTGCTTTGCAGAGGATTTGATGTCCACAGGAAGCCATTAGAGACGGAGCAAATAGTCGTGGTGTGATGGATCTCAGAGAGACGGTCAGCGGCGGGTCGAGAGGATCAGGAGCCGATACCTGACCCTGTTTTTATTATGGAAACAGGACATGGAAAAGAGCCTGAAGGTGACAGGGATTCCTCATCGGCTGAGACTGAAATGAGCTACACAGCCTCCTGAAAAATGAACTAACGGCGCTGTCTGGTTGGCGGGGCGTAAAGGACTGGCTCTGAATGGGAGAGCCTGTTTTCAGCCCATGAGAGAAAGGAAGCTTTTAAGAGCATTTTATCTCCAACAATGGATCCACCCAGGGCAATGTGTGACGCCCACAGACATCACGGCCTCCATCTATCCGGGTGAAATGTAAAGGAACCGCGTTGCTATTCTCCTCTCCCAGTCGCCTCATATTCAATAAGAACACTTCTGGTGAATGAGATGTGAAATTGCCTGCTATCCACATCAGGCCCCTTGGTAAAAGGCAGTTTCAGATTTCTCTGAATTGTATTATTCCACCTTTCATTTGTAGTCCAGAAGTTAATGACCATAATGAATGCAGAGCTGTCCAGGCGGCAGCCATGATGGTGGGGGGGCTTAATATGCCTGCAGGGAGGAACAGGTAAGTAATCCAGAACGAGCCATGTGAGAGAAAAGAC
Source organism: Phalloptychus januarius (assembly GCA_902982915.1). Taxonomy (NCBI): domain Eukaryota; kingdom Metazoa; phylum Chordata; class Actinopteri; order Cyprinodontiformes; family Poeciliidae; genus Phalloptychus; species Phalloptychus januarius. Next base: position 16,515,835 of record CADWAE010000475.1, read on the forward strand.
ATTGTTTGATCATCTAAGACATTTTTACAGAGTAAGAGGAGAAAGGAAAGACGTAGACAAAAAAACATTTATTTTAATATAAAAAAGGTTTTTGTTTGTTCAATGCAAAAACACAAAATCTTAGCAAGTATTTTTGGTCTCGTTTGTAGCAGAAATATGTGGCACAAATAGGATCAAACTAAAATACTAGTAACTTTAATCTATAATTCCTCATTATCAATGAAAAAGTTCTGGTTCCACTGGCAGATTATTTCATTTTTTACAGAACATTTTCCCATATTAAGAGTGGAAATGGAACGGGGTTGCTAGGTAACAGGCTGGGCGTGGCTGTGGTTGCTAGGTAACGGGCTGGGCGAAGCTGTGGTTGCTAGGTAACGGCCTGGGCATGGCTGGGGTTGCTAAGTAACGGCCTCGGCGTGGCTGGGGTTGCTAAGTAACGGTTCTCTGTGAAATATTCTGCCAGTGGAACTCAAACATTGTCATCAATAATAAGGAAATATTGACTTAAAACAAAACCATATAAGTTACTAAGAAGTTACTTGTGAGTTAATTTTATCTTATTTTAAGTCTATTAAAATATTTACTAGATTTTGTGTTTTTGCAGAATTTTTTCCTTCATTGGTGACATAGTTCATGGCGAGGAGCAATAGTTTAGGTTCACTTCAAATAATTTGTTCTAGAAAACCCATCAAGGTCGTTTTATTGGAGTTTAACTAATAAGTTCCAATTATGAAACAAATGTGTCTAAATAAATGAAGAAAAAATCTTTCTGCAAGATAAATGGCTGGATTAGTCACATTATTTATTAGTACTTTATTTAATCAACGGAATAATTTGCACAATTACATATCTACTTTACATAAAACAGTACAATTGCAAAGCAGATATTTTAAATACACAAATACTTTGTGACTTTACCTCTATCTAAACATAACTTTAGAGATCCAGTTGAATCAGTCAGACGAGTTTCTGTGGCTCAGCCACTGAAATAATCACATTTTACAAAAACTCGTCTTCTATAGTCTTTGATTACCAACGTTTTCATTAATCTTAGTCACAGAGCATCACGTCTCTGGGACTTCAGACGTTTATCCGAAACCAGAATCAATCTGGAAATATTGTTCCTGTGAGAAATTTGTGTAAAAACCCCAAAGCAGATGAAAAGCCGGACGCAGGAAGAGAACAAAGGCACCGAGACACAAACAGCTGGAAAAAACAAGATAAGTAGAAGAAGAGGGGTTCTTTTAAAGAACAAATTAATGAAATGTTTGTGGTTTATGATTAATATGGAGGGAGACAGAAGAATTTAGTTTGAATAAACAAGTCAACACAAAAGGAGAGGATGAAAGCAAACATAAGATTTTTCTTTGCTAAACCTGAGATGAAAACTGTTAACATTGCGACTCGATCACTTTCTTTCCTAGCGACTCGTTTAAAACCGCAAAAAGATGAGAAAAAATATGTTTCATTTTTGATTAATAGCTTATTAGATATTAATATCAATACATCTGGAAAAGGTTTCAGTAACTTCATTAAAGCCTGATCCAGAACCGCACAGCATTCTGGGAGATGTAGGCAGAGGGAAGACGTTAGCCGCTTAGCCTCTCACAGCTAGCTAAGCTAGGCTGGTGGCTCTGAGCCGCTATTTGGTTGCCTAGCAACATCCTCAGAACAGCTACAAATGAAAACAAAGGAGTGAAAACAGTAAAAACAAAACAGTGACCAGATATCGACAGATACAGAACCGTTACATCGTGATCAACCTGTCAGCCATGTTGGTTCTACTGGAACCTGTCTCACACGATGGTTGATAAAATACATTTACTCAATTATATTTTTAGGAGTATTTTTACTACGCTGTATGTTTTAATTTTTACCTGAGTTATTTTATTATAAAGTGTTTCTGCTCTTTAGTCAATTTCTGGATTTTCTTCCTGCTGAATGAAAATCAAACATGTTTTATCCTAAACTCCCCAGATTCAGACTCACAGCTGCAGCTTCTGTTAAACTTTTATCAGTTTTTTATTGAAAGAAGCTGATTTGGGATTTTTAAAAACTTTGCCTGATTTTGTTATTTTTTTGTCTCTTTAATGAATTATTGTAATTTTAGTCATTAAAATACCAACATTTGGAAATTAACTCTATATTTTGGTCGGCCTCATCGTGTAAATTTTACATATAAATTAATTGATAATTGATCAACTGATCAGAACTTTTACCAAACACTTTTTGCTCTAGTTGAGTATAAATGTTTCTCTGCCTGTTCAGCCCGCCGTCGGTTTCTGATCCTCCAGACGTTCTTCCTCTCTGCTACGACCCGATCAGGACCAAGATGGCCGCCCGGAGCCTGACGCTTCATTTCTGCAGGAGGAATTTATCCGTCAGCGCGAACAAACCACTTACTCTGGTATTCCTCCCAGCTCTGCAGATTGATTTGCCTCAGTCCCGCTCTAGTAGGCAGATTCTTAAACTGCATTGATTAGGATAAAAAAATCTATTTCTATGCATTGCAGGAGTTGATTCTGGTGCATCGTCCGGAGCAGCAGAGGGAGACGTCCGTCTGCTGCTCTCTGCTGAGGTATTCAATCACTGTTTACTAAAGTTTTGAGGCATTTAAAACTGTTTTTTGCATCTGGCATCTAGAAATAAATTTTGTTCTTTATATGAATTATTGTCATTTTGGTTCTTAAAATCCCAACGTTTCCAACTAACTCTTTGCTTTGATGTAAGTTATAAATATAAATTGATTGGTAATCTGACCAGCTGATCAGGACTTGAGTAAACTTTTTCCAGGTTCACTTTTACCAGAGTAATTTCTGGACGTTTATATCTGAGCAGAAAATGTTGAAGTTTTGCGACTCTTTAGCATCATTTTTACTTTCTCTGCTCTCCTCTGGTCGTTAGTTTGCTGCCAAACAAAAAGAGGCTAAAACCCGAGCCGTGTGGTTCTGTTTCTTTTTATTTTGGGGTTGCGTCGCCACGCCTCATGAATGATTTGTGTGTTTCAATAATTAAGACGCCTTCAGAGATCTGAAGAGGCGCTTCGCTGCTGGGTGGGACCCGTATCTGTGAGGTTTACAACAAACCGTGTGACTCCAGTAAACGCACCAATGTTTCCCCATAGAATGGAGGGAGCATGATGAAATCCCAGCTGTTAGCAGAACGTGATGAAAGTGGGCATCGCCGGGTGTTTGTGTGCATAAATTAACGACTCCAGATTATAGCTGGAGGAAGAGGATTGTATCACTCCGCTAAACGTGATTAAAGAACTTCTTTGCATGTGATTAACATCAGGATGTGTGAATTTGCATAAAGTTCATTATAACCATGCTAAATTTCAACTGTTGTATATGAAATTGTGTAATTGGTTTACATCAGCGCCGCACAGAGTTTCAATACGACTAATGAAGAAAACCTCAGTTACATTTCAGGGCTTTTTTACATTTGCCAACTTTGATCTCTCCCTACAATCTGGAGGTTTTTGTGTCATTAGACCCAGATGATGAGCAGCGAGAGCTTTAGAAGGGGTTCAAATGTCAGCGCCAAGACGAGGCAGGGAGAGGAGGACGAAGATGAAAGGAGCCTGCAAACAAAAAGAGAAAATGAGAGTCAGACAGAGACTCTCGTTACCAAATGACAAACGGAGGAGAGAAACGACAAACCGAGACAGGAGTGAAAGTAGAGAGTCGGATTCAGTGAGGCAACAGTTAGCAACAACCGCTGCGCCCCATTAGCCTCATCATGGAGGCTTTTAAAGAGACAGGCTCGCTTTAAAAGCCTGTTTTAAAACATTCTGTTTTAAATCTGTTAAAACAAACAATTATTTCAATAAACTACAAGAAAATCACTTTGTGCTTTTCACAATTCCAATAAAACATTGGATCTGTAAATGCATTCACAATTATGTCTTTCTAATAAACCAAAATTTATTAGAAGTTTAGGTTGTTGTTCTGTAAAAAGTAAAACTCTGTCCTTTATGCTCAAAACTTTAACAAACGCTGGGATGGACAACATGTCTGAGAAACATGTCACCATGTAATCATATCCGTTGATATCGATGATCATTGATTAGTTTATTTGTTTTAAATATCTGAAATGTTCTTGGTGATTCTGTTTTATCCAGTTTTCTCTCCACATTGTTTTTATTTTTCAGCAATTCTGAGGCAAAAAACCTTAAACTGCTGCTGTGCCAGTTACCCTGCAGGCTGTTGCTAGGCAACCAAAGAACAAGTTGCTAGGCAACCAAAAGAGGGGCAGAGTTTCCAAAAATGATCCTCAAGTAAGAGAAACTCTACTGCTACACATTTTTACTCAAGTACAAGTAAAAAGTTTCCATCCAAGAAATTACTCATGTAAAAAAGTATTTGGTGAAAAGTTTCCTGACGTCCTGAGTAACAGGTCAAATGATCAATCAACTAACATTTCAGAATTACATCATCAGACAGAATTAATTGAGTAAATGTAAGTAGTCACTATCCAACATTAAGCATCAACAGACATCTTTTTAAAAACAAGCAACAAAAGAAAAAATACATCAGAAGCACAAGAGACATTTCAGGAAATCCTGGGTCTTATTTGAACCCCGATGTTTCCTTGATCAATATTTCTCACACATAATTTCACCCAATAAAAAACAACCTTAGTTGAATATCAGTCCTGAGAAAATACCTAATTACTCTTCCTCCTCAGCCTTCACCTCCTCTTCCTCGGCTTCGATCCTCTTCCTCATTAAAATAACTGTTGATTCATATTAACCTCTAGTTTGGAGACAGGAGGTGAAATCAGAATCATTTTGAAACAAAACGCTTTGCAAGGATTTGCAATTTGCATTATTTCAGCAGAAAGTATCCTGCAGCAGCAGTGGGCAAACGCAGAGCCGGCCCAAGGTATGTGCAATCCCAAAGCATCTGATTTTATCATATATTGATAAATTACGCGTTTTGCATGTTTTACACTTTGTTACAAATTAGAAACAATAGTTTTTGTCTGCAGATGTGACATTCAAACATTGAAATGAATATCAGAGATCGGAGCTCAGACAAACCGGTTTTCATCCACCTTCACCGAGGAGAGAAAGGTTTGACTGCTGGCTCCGCCCACCAGGTCATGTCTGAATGTTTCCAGTTAACAGTCACAGCACTGTTGCCAACTCAGCAACTTTATTGCTTTATTTTGACACATTGTAGAGAAAATAAATCAGAATCAGAGATGATGATCTCTGATTGGACAGAAAACGGCTCTGCAGGTAAGTTGCAGATGGGGAAAAAGCTCAAAGAAGTTAATTTTCCATAATCACTCCTTTAACGGTCACTGTGCAGAAGGCTCTACTAATGCTTCTCAAAGACGGTTGTATAATTGTGTCTGTTTGAAGCCATTTTAATGTGAGGGTGATCTCATTATGTGACAATTGTGTGGCTAAGCTGTTTAAGAACACATCTGAAGAATACATGTTAGTTTACAACCGATCTTTGGGAAATAATTAGACAAAAAATGAAGAATAAACAGGAAACAATGCTGAGAAGAAACGTCGAGTTAGCAGGAATACTTGCCTGTTCTAGTAATTTTTTCATCCCCAAAACTGGACTGAAAGTGAAGAAGCATCATTCTGGAGGCAGAGCTGCTGCCTCTGACAAGAGAATCTCATAATGGATCCCAATCATGTGGCTCAAAGAGGCTACATTAATTTTAATCACTGGTTTTATCCGTCCCACATGAGCTTGTGCCGCAGTGCAGCAGTTTTCCTCAAACTTTGAGAACCGAGGTGAAGCAGGAAGACGTGGATGGACAGGCAAAGAGGTTCTGCGTCATTTCAACAAGTGTTTCCTCCGTGTTTCAGTTCCACACGCAGCATTCATCTTAATCACAGGACAGCAAAGCATAATTCCAATTTTTAGGTCAGGCAGATGGTTCCTTTGTTGGGGAGATTAATTACCAGGCTGCGCAGCCTTAATAAAGGCAAATATTTGAAGGGAAATGTAATTTGCCCTGAGAGCAGGCCTGGTGTAAATAGGTGAATCCGGGCCAGAGACGGCCGATGGCCCGTGGCTGGATCATCATTTATTCTCTGGTTCGCCTGTTGAGCCTGAAGCTGGCAGAGCGGGAGACTAATGGGCATTCAACCACCTGGCAGCAGCCGCATCGCAGCGTCTGCCAGAAGCACAACCCTCTCCTGGACCTTAAACACTGTTAGACTTTGAAGGATATGGAGGGAAAATGTTGCCATAAATGCTCAACATTTTCACCAGCTGAACTACAAAATACAAAACATTTTGACTAAATACATTTTCTTCTGCTTTAGTTTGAAACTAAATGCTTCAAACCTAAATGTATCAGTTCAAAAGTCTCTAAAATCAGCAAACAATCAAATCCACCATAACCAGAGGAGGCAGAGTATCAAATATTACTGATACCAGTAAAAGGTATTTGGTGACAGGTCTATTCAAGTAACTGATCAGATTATCATTTAATATCTAACAGTTACATCATCAGTTGTAAAATGTAAAGTGGAAACTTTGGTATTTTCAGGACCACAATGATAATAATTCATATAAAATGTTTCTATATCAGTTTCTATAAAACTGATGAAACTTTAGCAGAAGCTGAGAGTCTGGAGGATTTCTGGTTTTCATGAAACATGTTTCATCTTCATCTCAAGTAAGAATAAAAACACTTCATGGTAAAATGACTGAGGGAAAAGTCAAACGTACAGAGCAGTAAAAATACTCCTAACAGTTACCGCAGTAACTAGTTACTGTCCAGCTCCGGTTCACCTGGTTTCATTTTTATTGTCTGTTAACAGTGGAGGAGGCGGATCGATCAAAACAGATATTGATCAGTATTGGCTGCTGAACAGTTTCAGATTTTCTCTTGAAATTTTATTCTGGTTTCTCACAGGCGACACAGGCGTTTTGATTTGCTCTCAAATTATAATCTTTTGCAATTAACGACAGGGCTGTCCGGTCACATTCCTGTCATCATTGTCCATTCTGTTGTCCTGGTCTAGCCTGACCTGTCCAGGTCACCTGTCCAGGTCACGGGTCGCCTGTCCAGGTCACGGGTCGCCTGTCCAGGTCACGGGTCGCCTGTCCAAGCAGCACAAAGAAATGATGAACTTTTCAAAGAGCTCCTCATGTGCTCAGTTCTTTTTCACTTCAAGCCTTTTAGCCTTAGTCTCTGCAACAAAACTAAATCTTACTGATTTTGTTTCAAAACTAACTCAGAACGAGATAGGAGCCTGTTTTCAGTCAGCAGTTCCTGATGAACAAACAGATTATTTTACCAATAAATGTTTTGTTGGAAATGAAATAATCTGCAGGGTTTTGGATCTTATTCCTGATCCCATGTTTCCATGTGACAAAAGCACAGAGTTCAAATGAAACTCAGATGTTTCTGTTCAGCTGTTGCATGTGTCTGGCTCAGACTGATTGCTTCGCAGAAGGCCCTCCGGATTGAGGCAGCGCCTCAATTTAAGTTGATTATTTGCGGCTGTTTTTCTCCCCGTGTTCAATTGTTGGTCATCAAGAGAAAATGATTGCAGCTGCATTGAGGAAACTTGTGGCGAATCGCCTTAAAGATCCAGTAACATTTGCGTCTTGAGAACAGATGCGCTGCATTATTGTCCATTTTCTCTGTTTCATCTTTATGTTATAAAATACCAGGACAGCAGCTTTTAATCCACGTTTAAAATATGAAAACTACAAATCCTTTATTACGCAATAAAAATATGGAAATACACAAAATACAAAGATAAGCAGCATTAAAATGAAAGGGAAGCAGAAATAAAACTCTCTGTATAAATGTTTCCAATAACTATAACTAGATAACTGTGCTGTCACCTAGCAACCCCAGCCACACCCGGCCCGTTACCTAGCAACCCCAGCCACGCCCGGCCCGTTACCTAGCAACCCCAGCCACGCCCGGCCCGTTACCTAGCAACCCCAGCCACGCCCGGCTCGTTACCTAGCAACCCAGTTCTAGTTCCACTGGCTCGTTACCTAGCAACCCCAGCCACGCCCGGCCCGTTACCTAGCAACCCAGTTCTAGTTCCACTGGCTGATCATTTCACTTATAACACAGGAAAAATGTGTTATCATGCGATTTATTGATTATTGAGACATGCTTATGGACACAGTTTCACTTTCCTCCTTTTCACTCTGCGGATCTCAGACCGACTGTCACACCTGCTGCCAACGATCACAGATCTAATAAATGTGTTTGTCTTTATATGATTTTTTAAAATCAGTTTCTGGTTTTGGCTTCGATGAATTAATTCCTGCTTTCACTTTTCCTCATGTTTAGGCTTTTCTTTTGTAAGTTAAAATGATTTTTTACAGTGTATTAATGGAGCAAAATTGATGTAAATGTCACTTTGTAATAAATCATTGTGTGTCTGTGACATTGAACAAGATGGAGAACAAACAAGCCTCCTGATGCACTGAAGCTCAGAAATGCAGGACATGTATGTAAAATCCTCTTACTGGTTTAATTCGACGCTCTGCAGCCTGGAGTGGTTTTGGATTCTTTCCCTCTCGCCGTTCTCAGCTTCCTCTCATCCTCATCGATTAACTTGTCACAGTGGCCAGCTGTGTTTCGCCAGAGATAATGTTTTAATTAACGGACTTCAATATCCAATTAAGATCAGATGTACATGATGTAGATCATAGCGGTTATTTAAATACAGGCGGACGGCCTGCAGGGGAGCCGATCGATGGGACGTACTGGTGGACGGAACCGGTCTCCGCCATGTTTGGACCAACGTCCAGCACAGGGGACGCTGGGACCAACGTCCAGCACAGGGGACGCTGGGACCAACGTCCAGCACAGGGGACACTGGGACGCTAGTCCTTCTACCAGTGTTTGACTGTTTTCATCACATTTACAAACTGCAGGGTTTTCAAATTTGGTTTTGAGTAATTAAGAAAGGTTGAGTTGGTCTGTTTGAAATGTGAATGTTTGCAGTGCAGTGAAAAGCAAAAAACTGAAAACTTGAGATTTATTTCAGTGGTTCAAACACCAAATATATGGAGGGCCAAAATTGACAAAGAGCAGAAATATATACATATGATTTTTTCTTTTCTTCAAAAATGTGTTTCCATCAATAAATGTCACATTTTCTTTTTTGTTTTCCTTAAATATATACATTTCTTGACGAAAGAGGAAAAACAAAACAGATCTATTTCTGCTTTTATTTTTAATTATGTCAATGTTGGTCCTCCATATGTATCTTTGGCTGTTTAACTAGATTTAAACATGATGAGCTGCTTCATTAATGAGGAAACTTGAAAAAGGCCTATTGAAGACAAAAAAGGCAAACATGTTGATTCTTTCAGTCTAAATTAGAGGTCAAACCTCCCAAGGTCACTTTGATCCATCCTTCCTGTTCTCCTCTCATCTCTTAAATCTCTCCATCTTGTCCTCTGAGCCGTTCAGCTGCAGCCGAACCCCAACAGGCAGAGCTCTAATTAAAGCCAATGTTTAAATACCTTCACTAATCCATGTTCTATTGTAGTGTATTAGGAATCCCACCATTGATTTGACTGGGCCGTTCAGAGGAAAGGCAAACTCATTAGAGCAGATTTGAAGGATGCCCTTTGCTGCTGCTGGACGTTTGTTTACCTGACTGGAAGAACCGTTTTCTAAAAGGCTGATAAATGAAGGCGCTGTTACAGCCGGACGACAGGTGGTGCGTCCTGACTGCTGTCTGTAACAGGGGTGTCCAAAGGGAGGCCCGGGGGCCATTTGCGGTCCTTGGACTGATTTTGTGTGGTCCCCAACGGCAATTAGAAAATGATACAAATTTGGATTACAGATGGAGACTTTTAATTTGTATCAGTGTAATTTTCTTACAAAGGTAACTGGCTGGGGTTGCTAGGTAACGGGCTGGGCTAGGCTGGGGTTGCTAACGGGCTGGACCTGGCTGGGGTTGCTAGGTAACGGGCTGGGCCTGGCTGGGGTTGCTAGGTAACGGGCTGGGCCTGTCTGCCCTTACAAAAAAATCCCATGAAATCACATGTAACTTTCACATGTGATCACATGTGGTTCACATCACTTTTTACATGTGTGAATATGTGACCCACATGTGGGAAATGGGATTCATATGTGAAAACATGTGATTTTCATGTGACTTTTTCATGGATTATGTGAACCACATGTGGAAAATGTGAATCACATGTGATCACATGTGAATTTCATGGGATTTTTTTGTAAGGGTGGGGTTGCTAGGTAACGGGCTAGCCTGGCTTCTGGCTATCTGGGTAGTAAGGGTAGCTAGGTAAAGACCCAGTTCTCTTTGTGAAATAATCTGCCAATGGAACTGATATCCTGCCTCCATCTTCCTAAAAAGTTACTTTTAAGTCAGTTTGTCTTGTTTCAAATATACTTCATGTAAGATTTTTGCACTAGAAACTAAACCAAAAACACAAAACTAGAAAAAAAGAAAGTAAGTGTTTTGGTGTTTTTTACTGAGTTGAGCTGGAGTCTTTTATATAAAACTGTGTTCTGGTGACTCTTGTTCTCTTTGTTCAGACCCAAACCAGCAGTAACGAACTGCATTTTGCCGCTGCAGTGCCAGTCGGCCCCAATCCTGCCTCTCCCTTTTTCTCTTACCCTTTCCTGACCTTTCCTTCTCTTTGGCCGTCTCTCCTTGAAATCTTGATCTTCTTCCCTCAGTGCATTGTAAAGGATCTTTTGTGCTGCACTGATGGAAAGAGCACTTTCAAACAAAGACAGCTCACATTGTGGTACAGCGACAACAAATAGGATGCTTTGTGTGCCGTGTGAAGCTGCTTTTCATCAGCAACAGGCAGAGTAAAGAAAAGGTGAAAGGAAGTAAGTCAGGAAACCTGAAAGGACAGATGCACTCTGCAAGATAATCAGCTGAACTTAATGCACTGGTTGATAACTAAACCCAAATGTAATTTTCATTAAAGTGCCTAAAGATGGAATTTGTAAAACAAAAATTAATAGGACACATTTGTCACTTTTCAAGAATCTTGACTTAAAAAAAGCCTTTTTATGGTTTTGGACTTTGGACTTAGGGAAACTGCTCTCATCCCCTCATTACCAACTTCTGTGTAAAAGAAAAGAAAATTACGTCAGCAAACTTTGGATTTCGGTTGGTTTCAAAAAATCTGAAGATGCTTTGAAAAGTTTCAAAGTCTCAGATTTACTTTTACTTTGAAAACTTCAAAGCAGGAAACAGGAACTTGGACAAATCTGGGAAAATGTAGAATGAAACACACACAGTTCTTTAAGTCTGGATGTTTCTAAATAATCCACATCTCTATAAAAAATGGCTAAAATAACACCCACACCTACGGAGGACCAAAGCTGACATAATTAAAAGTGAAAGCAGAAATATATTGTTTTTCCTTTTCCTCACACGTCTCTCCAAGAAGTGCAACTATTTAAGGAAAAGGCAAAAGAAAATATATACATTTCTGATTTTATTTTTAATTATGTCAGTTTTGGTCTTCCATACAGAGTTGGGGAGTAATTAGTTACTTGAGTAGAAATGTACTTTTAGGAATACTTTTACTAAGTTGTACTATTTACTTAAGTAATTTTATGATAACGTGTTTCTGCTCTTACTTGAGTAAAATTTCTGTATTTTCTTCCCACTGAGTGAAAATCAAACATGTTTTAACCAGAAACTCACCAGACTCTGAGCTGCAGCTCCTGTTAAAGTTCATCAAATTTTATATTGAAAGAAACTGATTTAGAAACATTTTATTTTGCCTGATTTTGTTACTTTTTTCATTTTGGTCCTTAAAATACCAACATTTCCATTTAACATTATATTTTGGTCCGTCTGTTTATGTAATTTTTAAATATTAAATGATTGATAATTTGATCAGCTACTCAGTACTTGAATAGACATTTTACTTTTTTACTCTTGACTAATTTCTTGGCTGGATACTTCTGACTTCTACTTGAATAAAAAACATGTCTAAGTAGTTCTACAGTATAATTTTTTGCGAACTTATAAGACGCTAAAAATATTCTTTCATTGTACTCAGCTTTCTAATAGTTGTATTTATTTTTTAATCTGACAACATTTGGGTATTTAGTTTGATAATTTGGTTGAATTAGCTTTTATTTCCTGAGCAGAAAAAGAGAAGCCCCTGATCATTTGATAAAAACTGGAACGTTACAGACTGGTCAAGTTCATTTTAAACTAAAAGCTGGTTTTCAAAGTCAGAAATGGATAAATTTACGCTGCTTTCCTTTTCTCTGTGGCCGTTTGGCTCCAGGTCTGGGAGCCAAAGTTTAAACCTTTACTCCGAACAGCAGAGCGTAATAAATCATGTCGGCAGGTTTGTTGCTGATAATTGCTGCTTTCCTTTTCCGTGCCTCTCGGTTTGTGGACCTTTTGCTGACCGGCTGCTCCCCGTTTCTCCAGCTCGGCTCCACTGGGGAAACTTCTCTGAAAATATCAAATCTGCTCAACTTCTGGGGCTAACCGGGTCCAAGAGCATCAAACACACCAAATCCTTCAATAAAGAGCCGGACCCGGGGGAGCCGGACCCGGGGAGAGCCGGACCGGGGAGAGCCGGACCCGGGGGAGCCGGACCCGGGGAGAGCCGGACCCGGGGAGAGCCGGACCGGGGAGAGCCGGACCGGGAGAGCCGGACCCGGGGAGAGCCCAACACAGCGGAGAGCGGACGGGAGAGCCGACCGGGAGAGCGACCGGGAAGCGGACAGAGAGCCGGACCGGGGAGAGCCGGACCAGGGCCGGCGTTTCCAGAAAAACGTCTGCAAAAGCTGCAAGTCGGAAGAAAAGCTGGAAACTAAAAGCTTGTTGCTCCTGAAGAAGTCGGATTCTCCCAAAGCAATTAACACGTTGCTGCCGCCACCAGAGCTGTGACAACCAGACAGAAACAGCCACTAGAGGAGGAATTACAGCTTCGATGAAAACTGACAGCTTCTTCTACTGTAAGCCAGAACTTTTTACCGTTTTCTAATTTGAGGAATCAATTGTTTTTCTGATGTCAGATCCTGCGAGAAAGATAATGGATTCTTCATATGTACCACTTCATTCCTCAACAAAAGTGAGACTTCACATGCAGACGAGGTGCATAATTTGCAGATTTCACACATGCTGTCATCCATAAATACATTCTGCTTTGACAGAGAAAATGTAAAGATTGATAAATACTTGTTTGGTAACATTAAACTCCAAGGGAAATTTACAGAGTGAGAAACTATTATGAGTAAGTTACTGAAAGTATGCTATAAGAAATGATCGGAAAAACATGTTTAAACATTGCAAAAATCTATATTAACTAGTTTTTGTGTTTCAGATTTAAAGATTATTAATTAATATTAAGGAAAAAGTATGATGCCAATATCCTCTAATTTGTTACTCACATTTACAGACACTGCAGACTTAATGCTGAAAATCAATAGTGTAGTAAAAGTTTAGGGTTTCATAAATCTCTTGTGTTGTTCCATATATTTGAGAAGCAAAATGTGATGTTTCAGATAAAAAGGTAAATTTCTGCAAAAGACTCAGGAAGGTTCAGAAATTAGTCAGAAATCTTGTAGTAAAACAGAAGAGATATTTCTGAATGTGAAAAGTCGTAAATTTGTAAAAAAAAAAAAAAAAAAAAATCTGAAATTTGAGATTAGTCTAAAAAATTTCAGAAAAAACCCCTGAAACTTTCTGATCTCATAAACTGAAAACATTTGAATTTTGAAAATGTTTTAAAAAGTTAAAAATTTTTGAATGAGCTCAGAGGGTGTCCAACTTCTTCTGTTCGCTGATTGAAATTCTACTGGAGAAATCCAACTGAATTGAAGGAGTCCCAGACAGAGCTGAAGGGAGATGAGAGTCAAAAGGAATTGCATAGGACAGTATATTAATTATAGTAAATGTTATCCATTTCATTTTTAAATTATTTTCTAAAGTAAGAGCAAGATTAGTTTTGTTCTGAGTTTTGGAAGTTAATCCAATTTTTTGTTCTTTCAAAACCTGTTACATCGAAATCAAAAAGGCATCAAGTGTTTTTTCAGGAGTTACATTTATTTTGTGACACTAGGAGTTGGTCATGTCTCTAGTATCAGCGATGCAACAACCAGATCTAAGATAGGATCATTTTGTTTCCAGAGGATTCATAATTAATTTTATTTGTTGTTTCTGTTGTCTTATATATTTTGAATATTTAAAATGTCTTCCGGCTCCAGTGTTTATTGGTCTTGTTTATTGATCTTTCAGAATGTGTTTCTGAATTATTATGCAATTACCATCACATTTCTTCAAAATGATCTCAAAGCAACAGCATTATCGTTTATCACAATCATTTCTGGGGCAATTTATCATCCAGCTGGATTTGTAACAGTAACAGACCTGCCAACACAACATAAAGTCTGCACTGAGCGCTTCACTCTTTTATTTCTGTGTAAATATTTGTTTTTGTTTATAATTGCTACCTTTGCCATGTGCTTAGCTTCCCGTTCCCTTCCTTCCTTTCGTTGGTCCCGGTTCTGTGAGCGATCCAAACCGTGGAGCGTCTGAAGCGTCTGCCAGGACCGACAGGCTGCCAGGCGGCGTGACCTTTGGCAGAACAAGCCGCTCCGCCACAGAGCCAGACTTTCCCTCCAGCTGGTGGGAGGGAGGCGACAGAACGGCTCAGAGCCGGTCCGATCCGGTTCTGCTGCAGCTCAAAGATCACAGATGTGAGTCTTTACATTTATTTAACGTCAATTAAAGTCTGTTAGTTTATAGAAATAAAATCTGACATCATTTATTTAAGCTTCTGGGGAAACACAATCTCCAGAAAGATTTGTCTCCATTAACTAGTTTTCTATGGAGGAACAAAACTGACATAATTAAGAATAAAAGCAGAAATATATATGTTTAGTTTTTTTCTTTTCATTATAGGAAAATTTGCTTTTTTGTCAAGAAATGTAAACATTTCATTGATTGTTGTTGATCCGTAGGTCGATGCCAAACTCAGGACTATGTGGGTCACATTGAGGAGGGAAACCAAACAAAATTGTGTTTTGGCAAAAACTGAGTTGACAGACACACGATGAACAAAAGCATTCAGGGGCAGAGCGGTACGAACAAAAAAACAAAAAAACAATTCACCCAGGTAAACTTTTTTCCCTTTAACCAAAAGTTATTCCGATACGTGCCTAAACTACGTTATGTCATTTCAAAGAAACCCCAGGAAGACGCAGGCAAACAAAACAGGAAACAAAATATGTTTGGCAGAAAAACAAGGCTTGTTCCATCTCCCCGCCACTGATGCAAACAGGTACCTGTACGCAGACCAACCGCCTCTCTGACACACACACAGACAGACTCTGCACACACACACACACACACACACACACACACACGCACACACACACCCCCACACCCACACACACACCCCCCCACACACACACACACTCCTACACACCCCCTCCACGCAGACAGACAAACAGTCGTGTTTTCTTCACTTGTGGGGACTTTACATCGACTTACATTAATTTCTACAGCCTAACCTTAACCTTTACCCTAACCCGACCCATCACACTAACCACCAACCCAAAAACAACTATTTCCTCTTGGGGACCAAGAAAATGTCCCCACAAGGAGCAACAGTCCCCATAACCCATATTGTAGGCAGAGATAGGTTCCCATAAGGATATAAAAACCTGGTTCACACACACACAGATCTTCCCTGGCCGCCATTGCAGGCGCTCAGATCCAGCTCTGCCAAACAGAAGCTGCTGCCAAGGTGGAGCGTTCATATTACCTCCAACGCTTTCCGTCGTCTCAAAGTATCGAATTATTCCTTTGTTTTTCTCTGCAGCTTTGATGGAGTCTGACAACAGGAACAGCTGCTGATCACTGATAAAGTGATGATGGCTTGTTTAACAAACACAAACGATTCATTTTCATTTTGGGTCTTATCAAGATCAGGATGTTCTTAAAGAATGCGGGAATATATTGATAAAACCCATTAAGAAACTATTAAAATATTAATAAATAAACACTTTAATTTTGTAACCTAAAAATATTTAGTGAAGAATATTAATATGCTTACTTACGTTGCGCTCGATTAGTAATGATCCTACATTTCTTGAGCTTCCATGTCTGAAAAGTATTTTATAATTTTACTGCTGAGCTTTTAGCTGGTATTTCTAAGTTGCCCTGAATAAACACAAACTCTTACCAAGTAATTTTAGTTTGGTTTCTAATATTTCTAATATTTTTTATATTTATCTTGAAATAAGATAAAACTAACTTGCAAGTAACTTTTCAGCAACTTTGCAAAGAAAGTTCTAGTTTCATTGGCAGATTATTTTTACTTATAACGAGACATTTTTCCCATGTTACAAGTGAAATGATCTGCCAATGAAACTAGAGCTGGGTTGCTAGGTAACGGGCTGAGCTTGGCTGGGGTTGCTAGGTAACGGCACAGTTCTCTTTGTGGAATAATCTGCCAGTGGAACCAGAACTCTTTCATCAATATTAAGGAATTATTGACTTAAAATAAACTCATATATATTATTGAAAACATTTTTACTGGAAACTAAACCAAAAATACTTTGCAATATTTTGTGTTTTGTGACAGACTGGCGACCTGTCCAGGTGACCTGTCCAGGTGACCTGTCCAGGTGACCTGTCCAGGTGACCTGTCCAGGTGACCTGTCCAGGTGACCCCGCCTCTCGCCCGAAACGAGAGCTGGAGAGGCACCAGCAACGTTCCCGACCCCAGTAAGGGACAAGGGTGCAGGAAGATGAATGGATGGATGGATGGATGGATGGATGGATGGATGGATGGATGGATGGATGGATGGATGGGTGGATGGATGGGGGAGGAGGTGATGGTGGGTGGTGGATGATGGATGGGATGGATGGATGGATGGATGGATGGATGGATGGATGGATGGATGGATGGACGGACGGCAGTTTTTGCTGTTGTTCTGCTGGCGATGGGCCAAACCAGATCAGATATTTATAATAATCCGTTCTTATGGTTTATTCAAACAGATAAACTTCTTTAAAAAATCAAAATGTCTACTTTGACATTAATCCAAAATATTATTTAGCATCTTTTCATTTCAGTAAATCCAGTAAATACAGTAAATCTTAAAAATGGGCTGAAGCAGTCTGAAGGTCATGTCAACGAACACGATGACTCCTGTTCCCACCGGTTCCCTTCACAGCAACACTCAGCCCTCCGTTAAGTTATTTCATCAGCTGCTGTACTGTATCTTCTCATCCTGGTTTCCTTTTCTGCTTCGTGTGTGTGTGTGTGTGTGTGTGTGTGTAAGAGTCACAGGTGGTGTGAGTGTGTCTACGTTTGCCAGCAGCCTCAGCATTGTGAGTAGGTGTGCACCTGACAGCGAAAACACATTAAGCTGATGCTGTCATCTCTCTTCTCAACTTTATTTCTCTGCCAGAGAAAAAGGAAGCGGTACCCACCTGCGCCAGCTGCCATCACTCAGGTCTGTCCCCCCGTCTCCGCACACGCAGACCCAAAGATGTGAAGAAAAAGTCTCTCACTGCCCTGGAACAAACAGAAACATTTCACTACGGAAGACATTCAGCTCCAGTTTTTATTCTGCTGCTCTTGTTCCATGTTTTGTATCTATTTGGTCAAACCTGCATTAGCAGCAGGATTATGTCCTATGCAAGCAGATGGAAAACAAATTAAACCTGGAAAAGAGAAGACCCCCCCCCCACACACACACACAAAGAAACATAGAGCAGATTTTATTTTTCTTCTATAAAAAGTAGATGTGGTGTCAGACATTTAAAATGACCTTTAAAAACAAAACTAGTGATATTAAAACAAGGAAGTGAGTTTTGTCCTTCAAACATTTCTGTGTAATTGCACATAAACAAACGTTACAAGAGAAAAGTCACCAGTTTATTCATGAAACTGCTGAAGAAGTTTTCAATCTGAACGTTATTTACAATGACTGTTTTGATTTTTTTTTTAATTACAAAATATCATCTCTACCCCAGGAAATGGAGCTGCCATCATGTCAACAGCAGAGACAAAGCAGAAGATACACATTTAACTTTCCTTTGGGATAAATAAAGTATTTTTGAATAAAGCAGCTTAAATAAAAGGACACAATGTGTTTTTATGGCCCAATTCAAGTCCAAACCTTAATTAAACTCTTAATTGGTCCAATCAGGCAAAAATAGTCCCCTCAGAAACTGAACTCGTCTATTTAGGCAAAGAGTTCCTGCTCGTAAGGAAGAGATTTTGTTCTCTTTGCAATTCCTTAATTGAGCAAACAAGCCCATGTGTCACTGGTGACAAAGCCACTAATTGACTTTCTGTGGGTATTGTTTCCATGGTGCCAGCGCACAATGTCAACACACAATGCTAACACGAGCACAGCTCAGACTGATTCTGCCTGCTTTACATAGTCAAGAGAAAAATCAGATGACAAAAAAAATGTCATTAAGATTCACCACCTTGCAGATATGAAGGTTCAAAGATAGAAAATAGATTCCTGACTGAATCAATAAAGTGTTTGAACAGATGGTGAAGAAACTGTAGCTGAAATATTTCCCCAAAAGGCCAATATGATGCTGTACTAAGGTAAAGAGGAAATATTGAATATAAAAATTTACTTAAAAAAATTATTAAAAAAACACAAGCAGCCGTCCATTAGTAATAAATTTATGTTTCCTGGTGCCTGGAAAATAAGTGCTTTCAAAAATCCTCCAGAATGTAACATCACAATAAGAAGGCACTGCCCTGTTACCTAGCAACCCTAGCAGAGTTCCGCCCGTTACCTAGTAACCAGAGCTGGTCTCCCGGTCGTTTGGTCAGCTTGGTTTCAATTAACTAAAAGCTGCTTTTGCAATTCAGACAATAAAATGTTTAAAAATGTTTCATATTCAAAAGACAAAATTTTGTGTTTGTGTCTTTCGATCTATTTCTAATACTCTATAAAGACTTAAAATGAAAAATCTGCAGGAAGAGAGACATTTTTTATAAGGTCGACAGATCTATAAAAATAATTTAGTTCCAGCCCTACACTGAAAATATAATTATTATATGTAACTAACTATATTTCAAGTCTTTCCTAAGACAGACATATATTTCTTTTACAACAATGAAAAAAATCCAGAGAAAGTAGAATTTTCCATTATACATAAATAAAATTGATAAATATAGCAAACTGCTTTAATTTACTGCATAGCTCTCCTATAATATAAACATAACATAAAATTACAACAAATTTGATTTGGATATTTAAGCCCAAGTCAATTTCAGTATATTGTATCAGAATCAGTTTGTTTTAGATTTGAAAATCTTAAAGTCATTTTTATTCACTGTTGCTTCACTGAATGTGATTTTAGCGCGCATTTTGCTGCATTGTGCTGCATTTGCTGCATTTTGCTGCATTGTGCTGCATTTTGCTGCATTGTGCTGCAGTTTGCTGCATTGTGCTGCATTGTGCTGCATTTGCTGCATTTGCTTCATTGTGCTGCAGTTTGCATCCGTTCAGCTCTTATTTGTGGAGGACTCAGCTGCGGCTGAAGGACACCGAGGAACCGGACTCACCTCTGAAAGCTCAGCTTCCGGTCGTCTGCCATCCTGATGAAAACATCCAGGTGGGCCAACGTCTTCCCTGATGGGTCAACCTGAAAGGCGAGGAGAACGGGGAGCAAATGAGAGACTGAAGGAAGAAGGAAAAAGGTTAATTGGTTTTGTTGACCATCTGTCTATGAACGCGAAGGCGGCTAACGATGACGCACTTCAGAAAGGATTTGGATCTGCAGCTGCTGATTGGCAGGCGCCTGCCTATTATTAGGACAAGTTCATAGAAGAAGAAAATTCACTGCACTTGTTTCTTTGTGTAAAGTTATTTTACTGCAGTGGTGTCCAAACTGTGGCCCTGGGGCCGTTTGTGGCCCCTTGGATGAATTTTGCAATTCAAACGTGGCTCTCCAATCTTTTTTTAATTTTCTTAGCATGAGAATTAAAGTGGCAACATTTTATAAAACTGAAAAAAATGTGATTACAACACAAATAATATTTCCTTGTAGTTTATTACAAAGAAAAATACTAACTTTAATTAGTTGCTTTCATTTTTATCACGTTTCACAAACATCTGGTGAGTTTTTACTCACCGTCCATCAGATTTTGCTAAATACAGTAAAATTTGTGGAAGAAAATTCTTATTTTTGTTCCTGGGAATAAACTAAACATCAATCAAGTTTATTTGTAAAGCAAATTTCAGCAACAAGGTTCAACATACCGTCAACAATAAATAACTTTTATGGACTTAAAAAGTGGAAAATAATAGGCCCAAAAAAAATCGCCTCACCAAATCTGTTACTTTAATAAACTTTAAGGTTTTGAAGGCCAATAATTGTGGGATGTTTTAGATCCTCCATTAAAACCATAGAACTGACACATGATGTTCTTCATGAAAAACATTTAACATTTGGACACATTGCCAAAGTTAGAGATGTTTAGTTATATTTACTCTGTAAATTGGAAGAAATTATTTCTGGGTGGATTTTTACTGCTCTGCACTTTTTACTTTTACTTGAGTAAATTTATGTAGCGCTGCTCCTGCGTCAGGAATGTTTTGGGCCCACCTCTGCACATTGCATGTAATTATAACTGCATGATGATATTAACCGAAGGTGTATTTGGATGTTAAATAGATTTTCCTCTCGTCTCCAGAAGCTTCCTGGTTTCTCTTCCTGGATGCTCGCTGAGTTTGCTGGAATCGGAGCGGACAGCATTTCCTAAACGTGTCAGAATTCATCCGACTGCTTCTGTCTTTGTCTTGTTGTCAATAAACACAGGTGACCCAAATCCTCTGGCAGCCAAGCATGCCGGCGCCGTCGCACTGCCTCCACCTGCTTAGCAGGCGACGTTTCATGCTTCTGAGCTTTTGTCTTCCTGTTTTCTTCCTGTCCTTCTGGCTCAGGTTGAGCTTTGACTCACAAAACCAATAAAAATCAACCACGTTGTGATTAATTACACATTGTGATTATCGCTTCATTTTCTTCTCTTCTGATATCTTTCTGTACTTGTAGACCAACACAGGGACTTCCAGGGTCTTGATTGGGTATTTTGTTCATTTTGAGTCACAAAACAGCAACTTTTCATATCAAACCAGATTCTTTAGGCCTGTCACAATAACACATTTTGTTATTGTCCCAGAAGTTATTGCAATATAATACTTTTGGTTTGAGACCATTTTCTAGTAAAATAATGGCATATTAATAAAGCAATAACGCATTCTCAAATAAACCTGAGAACTTCTCAGAAACTTGAAACTGTGTTTCCACCAGTAGTAACATCCAGCTGTTGATCATTTGAAATAAACCAATTTATATAAAACTTTTTTAACAAAAAATGTGAGTTGATCATTAAATTATTTTTGTTCCAGCTTGGGAAATCATATGATCAATGGAAACAATGATAGAAATAAGTTTTAAGTATTTGATTTCTAATATAGCCTCCAAATGTCTCAAGAATATAAGAAAATAATTTTATTTTTTTATTTTAACAGGAAAACAATTATCCCCTTCAGCTTTTACTCTCTGCAGAAAACCATGTAATCAGCCAAAAGGTCAGACATAATTCATGAAGTGATTAACTGCAGGCTGGGAGTCAAGTGCTTCACGTCTCTTTCAGTTTAGAAAAGATGGAAAACGAACAACAGAGTTCACCCCAAGAAGAATAAGAAGATTTAAAACAGCAGAAAGAGACACAGTGTTTGGGTTCACAGTCAGGTTCTGTAGTTTTTACTTATTATTAAACCAATAAAGGTAGCAGAAAAAAATTATTTATTCCCAAATATCTGAAGTAAAATGAGGATATAAACCAATTTAACACAATTTATTCCCATATTTTAAGTCCCAAACTTGAAAAACTCAAACCAGCAGAATACATTTTCCCTTAAAAAACAAAGTTTGCTGCAACAGGAGGGGAGAAGAACGTTTTAAACGTTCCCTGCATTATGGCTTAAATAAAATATATTGTCTAAATAGTATCTATCTAGACATGTATAACTGCAGGAAATTCAAACTAAAGAAAAGAAAAAATGAAAAAAAGACAAATAAAAACTGGTTACAGAAAATGAACACAAAGGAATATTGTGTAAAAACTAAGACATTAAGAGTGAAAATCATCAAGACTATTACTAATTATGCATGAAAGTTACAGCATCCAACTTACATTCAATCTGCTCAGTTTTCACTACAACTCAGACAAACACAAAGTCTTACCAAGTAGTACCAACATTAAGGAATTATTGTCTAGAAAAAAGCTCATAATTTCTACTTTTATTTTTAACTATGTCAGTTTTTGTCCTCCATATGTATCAGCAGGAAGTGAAATGCAGGTTTTCAGGTTGGAGATTCAGTGAATCCTTAAATTACAGTAAATTATGCTAAATTACACACTTTTACTATTCATGAGTGAAGTGACTGAAGGCCTATGCATTCTTTGTTTGCTATAACATCTAGAAAATATTCCAATAAAATATAATAAAGTTTGTGGCTGGATATTTGAGATAAAACTGAAAGTTTCCATCATCTTCTCTGTCGACATCTATGACATTATTTAACTGTTTCTAACCAACATGATCCTTTATTTGACTATTTCTTTTGCAGATGTTGAGAAGCCATTTGCAGCTGATGATTAAATGTTAATAACTGACTAATAGCTGGTGAAGCCATGATCGTTTGTTTTCCATCTGTGGGAAACGAGGAAAGTTCTGACCACGCATAAATAATGACAATAATAATTTAGATGGATGTGCCGATTACAGACCGGTTCAATCAAGTGTCCTTTTTATTCTCCCAAAGGTTCAGCAATAAAATAAAATGAAGGCCTACTTCTTTTCATTTATCACCATAAATGATTCATTTAATTTCTCCCTCTGTCAAACGAGCGATCAGAGGATCGTTAAGCCAACGTTTGCGTCGAGTCGGCAGCTTGAACTGCGTTTTATTTAGACGCGTCGGTTGCAGCGACGCGTCAGCAGGTCGTTTCAAAACCTCTGACTTATTCAAGTCTTTTTAGTCGAGTTTCTGTTTGAATTTCTTTGCTTCTGCCTGAACTAACCTGGGAATATTATGAAGGAAAATTACAGATTATTAAAAAGAGAAACAAACATTTCCACAAACGGCTCTTGTTTTTTAAGTCATACACCTTTCTGTGTCTTTATATAGTTCATTATCTTTTGACAAAAAAACCTTTAATATCAAAGTGAAAACTGATTTCTGCAAAAATGATGACAAATAAAATTAGTGAGTGGATAAATATTAACAACCTGCTTTAAAGTGACTGACTGCATTTTCCTAGCAGCATCGCCACCGTTCTCCTGAGCGTCTGCATGCGTTGCTTTCGCCTCACACAGAGCAAAGGATGGTCACGATTCAGAGAGCGGCTCATAAGCAACCCGCTGTACAGCGGCGCCCTTTACAATGACAGCAAGAACAGGCTCAGCCCAAACAGGAAGGAAAGAACAACCAGCTGACCTTGCAATGAAAAGTCACAGAAAGGTTGAAATGTTCCTGCTGCAGAGGAAAAGAGCAGCAGAAAACAGTCCAGCTTTTCCAATAATGCAGTTTATTATGAATGATGTGGGATGGAGATCAATCATCCGTAAATGACCTTATAGGAGAACCTCCAGGAGGGTTAGCCATGCTAGCATGAGGCTACAACCTGGTCGCTAGGGAGGAGAGCAAATCTGACCTGATCCTGATATTCTCCTGGTTACAAGACAAACTGATGGAATGGAGGAGCAGCAGCAGCAAAGGCCGGGGCGTCTCAGTCCAGCAGGTTCAAACAGAAACACTCAGGTTTACCGAATCTATTCCAACAAAAGAGGAAATCAAGCTGCCGATTAACATCTGTTGTTGCTAACTGCTGATGCTAACAGTAGTTACACAATGACAACATTAAAAACTTACGAACGTTACATGAAACTCTGTATCTGATCAAATGTGTCTAAATATATGCTAAAATATAATACTTGTAAAGGAAACACAGGCCTGGGCCTAATCCCACGGTTACCAATGGCAACAGAAAAAGGGGGAGGAGCTAGTTACTGGGTGCTATGGTAACCACCAACCATGAAGAACAACAACAGAAAGTAAAACAAATAATTCCCTGGAGACTTCTTGATCAACAAAATAAATTTCACGACATTAAAATCAAACCTGTTACACTTTCAGAGATCAGTTTATTGTTTCATTTTATGTTTCAAACAGGTTTTTAAAAACCAGCTGCTTTGTCAACCTGAGCTGCAACAACACAAAACGTGAACATTGAGGCCTGCAAAACCCAAAGTATTTCATCTATCTGAGCCTCACTGGACAGAAATACCTCACTGTCATTTTTCTGGGCTCCCCTAAAATAAAAGCCCCAGAATCATAAAAAAACCTGTCACTGCAGTTAAGTTCCTGTGTCAGAAACAGGCCTGAGGGAAAGTCTGCAGCTAAATGCTGGAGAGGAGAAACAGATTTCATCTGATGAAAGGGAATGCTTTAATACCTGATGCTGCTGACTGAGCCTCTAACGGAGAACGAGACTCACTTAATTGCAAGCACTAACTTTCCTGGAGTGATGAGTCGAATTCAACATGAGGGAAAATAAGGAAACACAGAGACAAAGTTAAAGAACTTCAGGCTCTGCAGCTGAATCCACTCATTCATTACTAATAAAACTGTTTGTGCATCTAAACACGTTTCCATGCAAATGTTAATTCAGGGATTCATGTTCTAATATCTAAAGTCATTTTGTTATGAGGTTATTTTCACTGAAACTCCTGTGGACATTTTAAATGGATGAAACTCATGAATCACTATGTTACTTGTGACTCCCACAAAAACAGGATATATTTGGAGGAACAGTCAGGCTGCTTTGACTAAATTATCCAGAACAATATAAACCAAGCAAATAAACTGGTTCAGATGTATTTCTACACATTGGAGGGAATCCAGAGGCAGCTGGAAAGACGAGGCTGAGCATTAATAAAACTCAGAATCAGAACAAAACTAAACGCAGACGAATAAACTGATGATGGCAGATCTCTACAAAAGTAAACAACAAGAATCAAAATACAAACAGATAAAAACCAAACATCCCAAAATGATGACAACACAGCTGTCTAGTCCAAACCCTTCCAGTTCTCTTCCCATCAAGACGTAAAAATGTTTTTATTTTCACAACTTTTTGGACAGAAGTTTCAGCAATCTCCTCTGGTGTTTTGCTCAATTTATGCTGGTACTTTGGCCCTTCTGAAGCAGATTAACATCCTTTCCATAGTATTGCAACATGAAACTACTCACCAATAACTTATGAGTTGAAACATTTCAAACATGCAGGAATTATCCAGTGGGAGGCTTTTCTTTAGCAGCTTTAATGCTACGAAGTATAAAAATGCTGCAATAAAACAAATAAATCCTGTAAAAGATACCCGGAGGAAACGTTCTGGTTTTTTACTACAACTTTAAAGGAGATCTATGGTGCAAAATTCATATTTTGCTCATTTTTGCACTTCCATCTGAGTCTCTCCCGCCTCTAAGAACAGAAGCAATAAGAAGCAGCAACCTGTGTGATTTTATGGTGTTTGGAAAACGACCCGTTTCAAAAACCTCCTGAATACTGGGCTACAAGCAATGTGCCATCACCTAGCAACCCCAGTAGAGCTCCACCTGTCACCTAGCAACCCCAGTAGAGCTCCGCCTGTCACCTAGCAACTCCAGTAGAGCTCCAGGCCGTTTGACCAGCTGGTTTTCCTGATGCTGTACAATGGCTGCTGGAAAATACAGTTTTGTTGTTGATTCATCATCCATAAACCACTGCGTTCTGAGTTTTTGAGCATGAGGCTCCACTAATGCTTTTCAAATATGTGCAGTTGTATAAATGCTCATCTTTTAACGTGAGTATAAGTGTTGGATTTAAAGTGACAGAATCCCTAAATAAGCAGAACAGAGCAGACTGAAATCTCATTATCTGAGAATAACAAAAAGTGCAATGAACATGTTTTGTATGGGCTGATCCTAACTTGTTCAAGGAAGCATAATAGATCACCTTTAAGGTTTATAAACTTATTGGCATGTCTGACCTTCCTCTTGCAACAGCAGCACGCTGTGACTCAAATCTGCTCTTTAAAGAAAGTAAAACAGATTCTCCCCATCCAGATGTTCAGATTACCAGCCATGTCCCACATGCCATTAGCTTCTGTTTCGCTGTAGCAACACGTTGATTCGTCTCCCAGCACGAGCTTTTTTAGGAAACAGTTAATGATGGAGAGTGAAGGAGAGACGGTGTTACGCACTGTGCTTCAGAGATAAAAGGCTCCTTGGTTTTCAGTAAATAATCCCCCATCTGGCAGAAAGTTTGGTTTTTTTCAGAGCAATGTTTAATTGTGATATCCTAATTGATACGGATATTGATACACGGTTCAATGAATGCCAGATCGTCCCTTAAGGACTATTCCAGCTGCGTGTGCAAATATTAACTGAGTCCCACCTTGCTGTTAATCAAACCTGCCGGAGGCGAGCGCGCTCTCAACAGGTTAACAAAAGCTTGTGAAGATGAAAGTACTGTAAACAAGTCACCTCATTAAACCGGAGGAAATAACTTCAGCCTTACTGAGCAACATGTTTGTTCTTAATCAGCGAGGCTCTCAGGTTGCTGAGGGAGTTCTGTGTTGGTTATGTGCAATTACTTATTTGCCATTCAATAAAGCAGCGAGGCAGCGAACCAGCTTTGTGTTAATCTAAAATTAATTCTCATGAATAGTAGATCAAGGAGGGAGATTTCATGCCGCGGAGATAAAATAATGATGCGCTCGCTGGAGATTCATTACCAGCCAAACTCAGGAGAGCAGAATGGGTGGCTGCCGACTTCATTTCTCCACCTGGACGATTAAACAGCTCCTTAAAATATTTTATAAAAGATTACAATTAATCCTGACCAGAGATGGGTTCCAACGTTAGTTACATTTACTCAATTACATTCACTTGAGTGATGCTTTTGAAAAACTTTACTACGCTGCACTTTTTACTTTTACTAGAATAATTTTATCATAAAGTGTTTCTGCTCTTACTTGATCTTAATTTCTGGACTTTCTTCCCACTGAATGAAAATCTAAATGTTTTAACCAGAAACTCCCCAGCTGCAGCTCCTGCTAAAGTTTACAAGATTTTATTGAAAGAAACTGATTTCGAATTTTATTTTGCCTCATTTTGTTGCTTAAAAAACAAAATTTCCACTTAATTTTATATTTTGATGCAACTCTTAAATATGAAATGATTGATAATTTGGTCAGTTACTTATTTTTTGCTCTTACTTCAGTAATTCTTGGATGGCTACTTTTTACTTTTACTGGAGTAAAAATATGTTGGAGTATTGCGACTCTTGAGTATAATTTTTGGATACTTTGCCCAACCATTGGTTGCCTAGCAACTTGCTCTTTGGTTGCCTAGCAACAACCTGCTGGGCAACTGGTGCAGCAGCAGTTTAAGGATTTTTCCTCATAACTGCTTATATGAATTATTGTCATTTTGGTCCTTAAAATATAAAAATTTCCACTCAAGTTTATATTTTGGTCCGTCTGATGATGCAATAAATGATCATTTTCTACTTGAGTAAAAATATGTTGAAGTGGTGCTCGTCTTACTGGAGTATATTTTTGGCACTACCTGCCTCTGATCCTGACAAACCACACCGAAAATAAAAAAATGTTTTAAATGTAGCAAAGAGACAGAAGATAAGGAACACAAAGGGAGGTAAAATGGACTGCGGCGGGTTCTCAGACTCTGCTTGGTGATTCATTCTGCTCCCACTGCTCTCCTAACCAACCACAGCCCATTCACAGCCTTCTGCACAAGATCATCATCACATAATTGGTTATAAATCAAGAGTAAGAGCCTGTTGCCCAGCGGGGACCGCGATCAGTCAGGGGAATCGATGACAAAACACTGAGATAATGCTTCCCAAATCGCATTTCTCAGCCAGGAGGGGGGCCTGAGAGCCGGCCTGGAACAGCACAGGGTGCGCTGGCTGTCAAACACCTTAATTGCTTGATGTGTGATTTACTGAAGTGGATATTTATTGCCTCTTTAGCTGGAATCTATTTCTCTATATAAACAAAAGTAAAACATGTTGAAGCAGATGAACATTTGTTTTGTGATGTATGCTAGAGAGAACGGAGGTAAAGGTCGAGGCCGGCGGGAGGCGCAAAATGTAACATCAATACATCCTGCAATCCAAACACAGAGTTCCTCTAAATACAGACCAGGTCGATTTTGAACCATAATAAATGAAACTTTGACCAACATTTTGTATGATTTTGGTGATGGCATTCATCAAAATGTAACGATTGTTTAATTATTGACTGTTTGGGGTTTTCTTTATAACTTTGTGTTTTTATGATGTGGAGTAACTTAAGCCGCCTTGCTGCTTGTAACTCCGGAGCTCTGGTACGGACGGACTGCAGTTCTACTTTATTTAGACTGAAGTGAAGGATTTACATGCATCCACTTCAGTTTCAAATACAACTTGTTGGTTATTTGAAAATAAAGTCAGTTTTGTCTGAAAATGTTTTTCTTATAATCCATTTTAAATTCACAGCAGACCGCATCACGAACTGTCGTTTTTACATTGCGAACCATTTGCTGATCTATTTCTGGCGCTCTCTAAAAGCAGCGCTTTATCCCAACCGAGAAAAGCCGAGATGGTGCAGAAAACTCTCCGCGATGGTCAGCCGTGACACAAGGTGACATTAATTTAGTCCTTTAAATGGGTCAAACAACAACTTTAGGTCTTAGGTCGTCAACCAACAGAGAGAGAAACCCATGAAGCATCCAGGTGTATAATTTCATCTGTCCTTGTTCTGTCAGCGGTCCCAGCTGAAGGTGATCCTGGTCAACATGTCCTGTCCTAATTACTAGTCCAGCAGGAAGGACCTGGGGCTCAGCAGGACTGTGCAGGAAGGAAACGTCCCTCCACCCATCCGATCGCATGAAAACACACTCAGGTGTGTGCGCACTCGGATTCAAATGTGGAGGGAGAGAAAACGCTTCCAGGTCGTTAGCCGCTGCCTGTCAGTCTGAGCAAAGGTAGCTCAGACTGACACGTCGTCTCTATGGAGGACCAAAACCGACAAAATTAAAAATAAATGCAAGAAATGTATAGATTTTGTTTTTCCTTTTCCTTCCACATGCAGTTCTGTACAGAAATGCTTAATTTTGCTTTTTCTGTTCTTTATACAGATGTTTTCGTCAAGAAATGTTTATATTTTCTTCTGAGTTTTCCTTAAACATATAAATGTTTTGACAAAATCCATGTATATGAAGAAGGAAGAACAAAATATGTATATTTCTGCTTTATTTTTAATTATGTGAGCTTTGGTCCTCCACAGTCTCCAAATGTGTCACTGTGGAAAAACTTATTTATTTAAGTCATCACCTAATTCAGATTAAACATACCTTCCAGTAGCAGAACAGATTGAGGGACGCCTGTGGACCAGTTTGTCTTTTCATGATGGACTAAATATGAGAATATGTAGAATATGAGAACGTTAAATGTTCTTGGCTGATGCTTTCCTAAAGCCTTTAAAGGGACAGTATTATTTAAAATCAACCTTTTTCAGCTTCCCATCATCAAAGTGTTGCTTTGATTCGTGCATGTTTGAGAAATCCTTCAATCTCCATGGCAACCATTCAGCTGAGCAAAACGCCTGGGTGGGCCAAGCCCCGCCTTCCAGGTCGAAGCCCCGCCTTCCAGGACAAAGCTCCTCCTCTGAGCTTCACGTTTCCAAGCTTCTCGGCTCCTTCAGACTAGCCAGCAGCAATCAGCAAAAGCTTGGTGGAAGTGCTGAGCTCATCATAGAAGCGTCTTCTCACTAATGCTGGTAAAAACATTGCTAAAGGGTTAATGCGGGAGCCATGTTTTTAAAGAGACAGGGACCCAATTTCAAAGCACTAAATCAGGAAGTAAAGTTTCTTTTAAATCATATTTGATATATAAAGCATTTCTATAACCACTGAAGGTAACATAATTACTTTATTATGCTATAAAATGTCACTACTGCCCTTTTAATACCCCTGGTTGTTCCACTAATTAAGAGCTTAAACATGATATACTGATTTATTTCCAAATGTTCATTTTAAAGTTGTGTTGCTTTGCAGTTGTTTTTCAAAGTCTTCCCATCTGAGTGAACACAAGTCGACACTGTTGGCTGTCTGTGAGCATTAGCACCCTTTGATAGTCCTCAGTACTGAACCTGGCTGCTGTTTCAGATCCTTCAGCGAATAAAAAACACCCCAAGACTCACTTTTCATCTCCAAACAAGCGCCTCCAGAAAACATGATAAATGGAATCTCAACTCTGAAGGTTAAATTTGGATATTTTTCACGCTTTTCTCCAGCTCAAAAGCAAACCAATACTTTTCTGACTGCTTGTAAACACAACATGACAAATGGGGCAAATTTAGAGTCTCCAATTAGCCAAACATGCCTGGCTTTGGTCTGGTTCACAGTAACACAATCGAGTGTTTATGTGTGGGAGATATGAAGAGGCTGCATCGGGGGGCGGCAGGGTGGGCTTCATGCTGCCTCCTTCGCTCTGCAGCAACTTGGCTGCGGTGAAAGGAAGGACAGCCAAATCCTGTAATCCACAGCAAATATGTCTAGATACAAAAACTGGACCAAACTGCAGAACGGAGTCAACTTGGCTTACGTTGGTTTTTCTGTGAAGGGAAAATTAAATGACTTCGTCACGTCAAGAACATATTAACTTTGATAAATCTGCATTTTCAAAATGTAAATAGATTGCTTTAAAACCATTTTTATTGTGCACAATATGATGCTAATATTGCAAAAACACAAAATATTACCAGGTGTTTTGGTCTTGTTTCTAGTGCAAATATCTTAGTATATTTGAAATAAGACAAAACTAATTTATAAGTAACTTTTCAGCAATGAAATAAGAGCTTGGTTTAAGTCAACATTCCTCTAATATTGATGAAAAAGTTCCATTGGCAGATTATTTGACTTACAATAAGATATTTTCCCATGTTATAGGGTGATTGACAGCACTAGGCCCCGCCTCTTGGCTCTGATTGGTTGCTTCTAGTTAGTCCTGGGAGAAAGCAGAGGAGTTTGATCAGTGCTGAATGTTTCTGTTCAGTTTAACTCCCCAGTGTTCCCAGTTTGACTCAGGATTTCCACTCCAGTTTCTCAGGTTTACAGCAGCTGAACATTTATTCCCACAGCAGCTGAAGGTTTCCTCCCCTTTCAAACTCCAGACACAGGACAAGTTCAAGTTTCTTGTTTCCTTCTCAGCTGTGAAATGTGTTGATAACAAGATGACAATTCCTAAGGAAAGCTTTTATTAAAGGAAGCGGTGCTCTAAACTCACACACACACACTCCAACACCTGAGCATGCACACCTTCAAAACTGAATAAGTGTTATGGAAAATAAAACTATTCATAAAGAGAAAACGTTCTGTTTGTACAGAATTTAAATTTCAAATTTTTTTCTGTCAATTTAAAAATATTTTATTAATCCTAAAAGGAAAATAAATAATAAATTCACTTCAAATTTTTCCTAATTTTATCAAAACAAACCGAACTTTACTGGAATTTTATGTGAAAGACTTTGACAAATAAAATTATTGGGATATGAATCTACCTGCTTCGTACATTTGGGACAAACATTTTTGGTTGTTTTTATTTGTAAAATAGCTCAAACACATTCAGACTGTTTAGCTGAAAATATTTATATAAATATTAAAAATTGTAATCAGTTAAACCCCTGGATGCAACTTTGTAGATTTATGACTAACTGGATTATTCTGTTAAATGTGTTTCTTGCTTTATAAACCAACTCCAACAAATTAAGCTGCTGATTCGGCTGCTTTTAAGTAAATGTTGGATATTTTGGGTTCCTATTTACATCAAAAACATTTTCTTTTTAAAGACATTTCAATTTGTTAGAAAGTATTTCACACTAATTTAAAACAATCTCAGTGAGAATAATAAGTACTAATTTTGAAAAGCCAACATTTTCTCACAACTACAGTATGGAAAATATTCAAACCCTTTGACCCGTCTCACTTTGTTTCATTGCAGCCATTTGCTGAAACCAAAAAGGTTCATATTACTTCTCATTAATGTACTCTCAGCATCCCATCATGACAGAAAAAGCAGAAATGTCTGCAAATGTATTAAAAAACAAAAACTGAAATATGAAAGCACTGCATGCGTTTACTGCAGAAATTGGTTTGCCAGTCAAATCCTAATAAAATACATTTCAGTTCATGTTAAACAGATCTGCAGGCGGCTCTGTAATCTATCATTTAGTGTTGGTATTATTTAATATCTAAATGTTCTTCACCACTTTAATCTCTCAAATCACAACAATAATTTTCGGTTCAACAACTTTGCTAAAAACCATAAATCAGCAGCAACTTCCCTTAAAAACACAAACCGAAATTCACCAAGAAAGGGAGACAGACGTCATCCTCTCAGGCTCACCTGCGCCGCGCCGACCAGGGAGAAGTGTGTTTCTCCCTGGCGTTTGTCAGGTCTAATTAAAGAGCAAGCTGCTCACGAGTCGAGCTGACGACACAGAAGGGTGTTTAATTAATATTGGAAAGCAGCTACGCGTGGTGGAGCCGTGAGATGGACCAGGCTGCAACCGGGGACAGAGCAAGAGAAGAAACAGGAAGGCTGGAAACATGGATGGAATATTTGCTTCAATGCAAAGTTAAAGAGGAGCAAAGTGAATTAAGAAATTTACTTATTTAAGGAAAACACTAAAGAAAATGCATACATTTCTTGACAAAAACAAATGTTTAAGGAAAAAAAATATTGATACATTCCTTGATGGAAACACATCATTCAAGAAAATATATACATTCCAGATGAAAATATGTACATTTCTGAACAAAAACGTATTCATAAGGCAAAGGAAAAACAAAATATATATTTCTGCTTTTATTTTTAATTACGTCAGTGTTGGTCCTCCATAAAAGCTCAACCTAAGCAGACGGGAAAATAAGACAGGAAGCAACAAGGGACAAGAAAATGGGAGTATTGTTTTAATCAAAGGAAGAATAAAAAGAGAAAAAGGAAGAAACAAGAAGAAAAGGAGGAAAAGCGGATTATGGCAGCAGAACTGGCTGTGGCAATTGAATTCTTCTGAGAAACGTTTCATTTTCTGTGTGCACACATCTAAACCTGTCTGCAGCTCCACGGGGAGCGTGTGCATCTGTGTGGGCTTCGCTGGGATTTTCAGCAGAATGGAAGCTACCCAGTTAGCAGCAGGACTCCTTCAGGAGACCAGAACCGGAATCTAATGTCATGTACAAGAGCAAACTTCACAGATTTATATTTATCTGCCAACAGGAAATGTACAAGTCACAAAGCTGGCCTCCAAGGAACAGCTGCACTGCAAAAACACAAAACCTTACCAAGTATTTTTTTGTTAAAATAATTTAATATGAGACGTTTTCCCACTTCATGAATTAAATAATCTGCCAATAATCAGCTAAATTCTCATTAAATATGTCACTATGTGCTGATACTTCTGCCATCTTAAGAAATTAACCACTTCCAACCAAAGGCAACCAATCAGAGCCAGGGGGCGGGGCTTAGCGCTGTTAATCAGCTGTTTATCTGCAAACACCTGCTAACTAGCTTCAGCAATCACAACAGGGGAGAAGCTGTATGGTAGCAGAGACCGAGGGTCGCAGGGTGAGTGGGCATGATTGACAGCAGTAAGTCCCGCCTCCTGGCTCCGATTGGTTGTTTCTCATTTGCACTAGAAGAAAGATTTTAAAGTAATTGAGATTGAACCATCCAGAGGCATTAAAGGGGCAGTATTACATGTTTTCCAGGCACATAGAGCCATTTTATATCATAATAATTATGTTACCTTCAGTTGTTATAAAATGCTTTATACATCAAATATGAGTTAAAAGAAGCTTTTCTTCCTGATTTAATGCCTTGAAATGGTACAAACATGGCTCCTCTATTAACCCTTTAACAACATTTTTACCATACTGGTTACTATTTGGAGCTCAGCAGCTCCACCAGCTGTTTGCTAATTGCTGCTGGCTAGTCTGAAGGAGCAGAGTGGGGAGGAGCTGCACCTCGAAGGCGGGGCTAGGTCCATCCAGCTGAATGGTTGCCATGGAAACTAAAGGATTTCTCAAACATGCAAGAAAGAACCAAAGCAAGACTCCAGGTATGTTGTCAATAAGGGAATAACATGATAAAAAGCTCCAAAAAGTTGATTTTACACAATACTGTTGCTGCTTGGACTGATAAAATGGACGAGCGGTGCTGTTAATTATACTCAGGCTGGTCTTTAAGCAACACATTTGGCAACCCGGTCTGGTTTTCCAACATCCAAATGGGACCAATTTAAGAGGTCGTGACCCTGTCAGAGCTCTGAGACGCCGACAGCAGAGCTGAAAACGCAGTGCACCCCTGAGCATGTATGATTAACTGAATAAAAGTGACAGGAAACGCCTATCCATATGGATAAGCGGCCATGTGGAGAGCTGTGAACTGTGTGCTGCACACTTCAAAGTTTTTCATGCACTAACTGTCTTGGACACAGAGACACAGTTGGCATCTCCGCCAGGATGCCTCCAGTCACTCCATTCTCCTTTATAGCTTTATTTGTTTTGTCATAAAGGCAAATTTTTGAAAATTGACACTTGCCGTAACGAGCATCTGTTTTTGCCATCTGTGGGCTATGCAAATTAAGCCGATGAATATTCAGACAGGACTCAGTTTAGACGCAGATTTCCTCAAGCTTGCTCTCAGTTGGTGGAGAGAATCAGGTGGGACAGGTGGAGAAGAAGCCGATATAAATCTCTGAATCGCTGTTCTCCGCCCACCAGGCTTCTTCTTCTCAGTAAGTGGGCATATGCTGAATGGAAGCTCCACTAATTTGGAACGATTTATGGATTGACAAACATGACTGCTTCATTTATCCATTGCTTTGGACTTCTGAGGAAAATGTTTGCCTCTTTTTGTCTCCCGCCTGAGTGAAGCTGATCTCCCATCTTCTTCGAATTGGATGAAACTGGGGTCAAATGTTTGTGCAGCAAAAATGTAAGTTTGTGCTGCTATAATTTGAAAGATCTTAATAAAAGATCAGGGGTCATCAGAGGTCAACCAGCGTTGACAGCAATTTTGAGTAAAGCTTTGGGGTGGGAGGAGCTGGTTGACCTTTTGTTGACATTGATTAGTTGATTGACACCAATCTTGTCTGATTTGAGAAGTCGTGTGGCTGGTTGACCTTTCATGACCTCTGGAAACATTTACTAACATCTTTAAAATGATTGCGGCACAAACTAACATTTTTACTGCTCAGACTTTTGACACTAATCTTGTTAGATTTGAAGAAGGTGGCAGGAAAACTTCACTCAGGTCATTCGTCTCCTCCGTCTTCCCGCTGCTAGATTTTTCTCAAAAGGTTCAACAAGTCTTTATTTTTCCAGTTTTTATCACCTTTAATTCTCTCTGCATTTTTCTTCTCTTACCCCTTCACTTAATTTCCATTTTTTCAGCTATCCCCATCTATTCACTTTCTCCCTACAGCAAGGCCGTCCCATGAATAATTCAGACAAACTGCAGGATGATAATGGGAAATTAGAGGTGAGCCTGTGTGGAACCGCTGTGTGTGTGAAATTATTCCAGCCAGGAGGCGACTGGAAGCGCCTCTTTGTCTGGATAAATCACGTCAATAAAGTGACAGTTATGTCAGGAGTTGCAAAGTGAGGATGAGCGACAGCTGATTTAGCATGATGAGGAAATGATTAACATGCAGTTGTTACATCAACATTATCACAAACAGCATCAGGACCATCAGTCAAAATGCATTTCCTCACAACGCTTCAGAGGGAAGAGAGAAGATGTTACTCTGTGGTCCAGTGGATGAGAGGACATTTTATGGCTTTTATTCAAAATGTTTTACATGTTTCAGGTTGTGAAGCTGCAACTTTTCTGTGTCTTAAAAAAGAAACGTTTTAAGTGAATTAGCTGTTTTTCGGTATCGACCAATAATAAACCTCAGATATCGGCAAAAAACTGGATCAGGACAATCCTAATATTGATATTTATCATGTTACAAAGGACATATAGAGAACTAAGAAATGGCTAGAAAGCAAATTATCTAAATAAGAGAAAAGCTGCTGAGTTTTTGTGCTTTATAATCCATCCATCTTCTGCCGCTTATCCGGGGTCGGGTCGCAGGGCTTATAAATGCTTTATAATCTGCATGTTAATTACATTATTACATAAAATAACAAAGCATACTAACCACTAGATCCCATATTTTGTGCTGTTTCTACATGCTAGCGCTTCGTTGAGCTTCCTAGAAACAAAAACACTTCAGACTTTGAACACAAATACCTTCAGTTTTATTAAACAGAGGAGCGGATATCAATAATCACTAATCATGACTAAACTTGGTAAAATGTGATTAATACATGAATGCTGTACACTGATAGACCTTTCAGATGCTTGAATTATTGATTTTCCATCAGACAATCTGACGTTTATTCCAACGGTTATTCTATTATTCCAGCGCTCTCATTTGGAGGCAACGTATCCCCAGATTCAATTTTGTGCCTGGCAACATTTAAATCTTTATTAACCTGATTTTGCTGTCTGAGTTTTCACCGTGGAAGACGCACAGCTTGGTCAGGGAGCTCGGAAACGTGAAGTTTTAAGGAAACAGGAGCTGAAAGAGCCGCCCTGCAGGAGACGCCGGAGATTTGGGCTCCAGACGCAGACGCTGTGTTTACCGTCACTGCAGACATTCATAAAACACAAGCAGAAAGCGCTCTGCCCATCACGCCTGTCCAATGAAAACCAACCAGACTGGGAAACTCAGCTGCTTATTACAGGCGATTCCACCTTTATGCGACATATTACTAAGTTTTTATAGTTTTCAGAGCATTCGGGCTGCTGCTGTTGCTCCTGCTTCCTCTAATGATTGATAAAAATGTGTCTTTCTGAACTTCTGTTTGGAGGTTTTCATGTCATCGTCTGTTTTCATCACAATATGAACATTTTACATCAGTTGATATCAGTAACTATTCAATAGTTTTTGCTTTAAATATCCAAAATGCTGCCAAACTGGTGTGACCTTTCCTCTTCCATCCACTATTTCTTCTTGACGTGTTTCTCATTTTCTCCTCTCAATCCAGCCTGGTTTTTAAAAATATTTTTCAATAGTTATGAGGAAAAATATGAAACTGTCTCCAGTTTGATCAGATTGATGTGAACGCTACGTTCCTGCCGAACGTCGAGTAGCGTGGCTCACCGAGGACCGAAGAACGACTGCTGCAGCTCATGCTACAAAACAAGTTGTTGCTAGGTAACCAAAGAGTGAGTGAGTTGCTAGGTAACCAAAGAGTGAGTGAGTTGCTAGGCAACCAAAGAGTGAGTGAGTTGATTTCACCAACTTTGCTTAAGTGGCCATGAGAGGCTCAAATTAAATTCAAATGAACATATATGTTATTGATCCCAAAGGGAATTTAAATGTTGTTGTTACTCACATCAGTTCAGATTGTAGATAGTTATTGTTGAGTTTGAAAAGTTGAAAAGTTTTTTTCTAGAATATTTCTGAGATTAATCACAAAGTTAGTGTACTCCTTTCTCAGTTCGCTGTCAAACATTTCCGTTACCGAAGACATCGTTAGTGTTAGAAACGTTTAACATTTTCAAGAAAAAAACTGTTTGAGTTAGTAAAGTCAAAAATTTTTGACTTTAGGAAATTTTCTAAATTTGAAAAGCTGAAAATTTCTGAGGTTAATCTTAATTTCTGATTTTTGTCTTGAAAATGTTTGACTTTTGGAGCTCAGACATTTCTGAATTTTCTTTAGAAAATGTATGAGATTAATCTAAAACGTTCTGAGCTTTTTTCCATCTACAGTGGCGCTAGTAAGCCATCGTTACGATAGCAATCATTATTGTTTTATCTGCCAGCTAAACTTGTCTCTATGCAGAATCAGCCTCTCAAAAGGTGACAGCAGAAAGAACCTACTGGGTTTTACTCTCTGAATGAAAGGCAAGTTTCTCTGTTTGCTTTGTTTCGAGCGCTGCTGGGAATCTCATTCACTCTCCTTCAAGGCTTCATTTAACTAACTTACAGTCTAAGCTGCACAAATCCATCCAGCTGGAGGAGTCTGCAGCGAAGCAACTGTCAGCTGCAAACTGGCCTCAGTTCAGCTAAATCCCAAAGAAGCAGCAACAACAGAAAGGGACCCCGATGCAGAACTAACCAGAGGGGCACTTTGACAATAAAAGGCATCGTCCTCTTTTATTTTCACTGAACTGGATATCTGAGAAAAGGAAGCGTTGCGACAGGAAAACAGGAAAAGAGCAAAAGGCTTTATGGCTGTGAGCAAGAAATTAGATGTCAGCTTCAGAAATCTGGACAGATGGAGTAGAAGATGAAATGATTGAGACTTTGAGACAGTTAAAGTGCTAAAAAGTAATAAAAAGTGTTTTATCTCAGAAAACAACCTAAACATTGCAGAATTGTCTAAAACAAGATTAGAGCCGGTTTGGCAGAGGATGCCTTCATTTCCCTCCATCACAAGGAAAATATCCAAACTGAAATGTGGCAGATCAGTTTCTCTGCTGCTCATTATTGCAATAGGAAAACATTTAACGGCAATAATGCCATTAAGATCAATACACGATAAATCAAAACATGCTGACTGACTACAAGGTTGGTGTTACAGTCTATTAATGGGATACATTGGCTCAGATCTCACTTGTTAGATCTGGAGTAGTCCGGTGGGGTTCCTCAAGGCTTCACTCTAGCACCACTTTTATTAATAATTCAAGTAAAACAATTAAGCAGTACTGCAACATTTTATACAAGATATGTTGATGACACACAACTTTATGTGTCTTTGTGATAACATGAGCATAACTCCAGACGACCACTAAGTTGGTGGACCCAAGATGCCGCCCCCAGCTTCCTGCAGGAAGAGGGAAGCTGCTGGGTGACGATGACCTGCATCGGTTTTAGCTGCCGTCAATGCAACTCGCTACATCTTAAATGTACGCCTGACATATAAAAGATCAGATACGCTAGCTTGACTATGACAGCTGTAACATGTTGCGTAACAAGCTGCAGCACTTTGTGTGACAAAAACACCAACTCTGACAGATCATCAGTAGAGCAGCGAATCAGCTGTGTTAGCTTAGCAGCGCTAGCTAATCTATCACAATGATCACTTATTAATAATCACAAAATAAACATCAACCCTTAAAACAGAAAACTGGGTCTGTAATGGTTTTTCAGTGTTGATTTGATCAAAAATTCCCCACATATTAATACATTCAAGGATCTGTGGACCAACATGGAGGCTTCACCTCCCATCCTGAAGCTCAGTACCACAACACACCTGCAGGGATCAGCTAATGGCTGTTCAGGGAGAAACTGGTCACAATAACACACTTGTACACAGATGTTCATTACAAAATGCATGATAGATGGAAGATTAGCTATCTTAGCACATTAAATGTCAATGTCATCAAGTCGAAAGTATCTTTAAAATCTCTTGAATTATTATTCTGCTGCTGCTCTAAGCTTCTGTTTTATACGTTCTCACCCACGGAGATCAAACAAAGGTTGTCTCAAGATGACGAAATCACACTGAAGGATGTTAGACAAAGAAATCTGTCAGAAAACAAAACTCTGGCTTCAGGGTGGCTACGAGAAAAACTGGGATCAGAGGCTCAGCCTTGAGGTGATGAAAATATAACTTCTTCCTTCTTGAAAGTCAGAATCTCTTTATTTCACTCAAAAACACTTCATTTTGTCTGATGTGCTGCAAACTCTCTCCCTCGTCCTTTATGTCGCTGGCTCCTCCCCATAGAAACTGTTGGACCAGCCGCTCATGCCTGCATCCACCTCTGTTCACAGGAAGCTGTGCTCAACTCTGATAGAGTCACTGCGGGCCGCAGCCTGGAGGAGCCTGGCAGGAGTTCAGCCAAAGTCACAAAGCTTTACATGAGGCCATCCTCTGAATACGGAAAGAATCAGGAACCGCAGAGGAACCATGGAGGAGGGATGGGAGCCCAGAGCCGGCTCTCAGCGTGCTGAACGACCCTCTCATCAGCTCCCGTAATGTGTGACGTAACATACACGCTCCAGGCTCAATTCACAAAATATCCAAGATGGCGTCGAGGTTCCAACATAGGCTTACATGGTGTGTAGAGCCGGTTGGCTCCACACACCATGTAAGCCATTTGTACCAGTAAAGTGTTCGACACGTTGCTTAGCAACAGCTGTGATTCTCAGAGGGGCGGAGCTTCGAGCGCGGCGTTTCCTGCCATGAACGTACCAGGAAACACCATCCTGGTTGTATTAATGTGTGAATAATCTCCATCTCACATTAACATTTACAAAGATTCATTAAATTAGAAGATGTTTTCATGCTGTAAGTGAAAACAATCTGAAAGCAACACCAGTGCATCTAAAACCAATCGATTCAAAACAAGCTCGCATCTTGCTGAAGTTACTTGTAAATATGTTTTGCCTCATTTCAAGTGAACTGAGATTTGCACTAGAAAATAAACCAAAAATATTCTAGAGTTTTTACAGTGAAGTGCCATTGTAATTGTAGATCATGAGAATCTGTAATTTTATAATAAATGTCATATTCATGATGAGGGAGTGAGGACCAAAATCTGATTTTGTTCACTACCAGCTACTAGCATCAGATTTACAGTCGTCCTTCTTGGTGCTTCCCATATTTCACAGTTCATGTGCGAAAGCTTTCAAAGTACTAACCTATGAATGAGCAACAGAGACCTCCAAAAGCAAAATTCACTCAAATGTTCCCCTCCTCCCTCATGATTTAAACATGGAGCCACCATGAGGATATTTCTGTACCAGAAAAAGCTGAATATTCATCCATCCTTCGTCTGCCAGGCGGAGCTCATCCTAAATGTGTCAGTAATTAATCTAATAAGCTCAAACATGATTTTACTGGACAGTACATTAAGTCTTTCCTCATCTTGAGTGAAGCAGCATGTAGGGAGCATAGTTATTATTATTCAAAGGAATATTATTCATCATCATTTTTAAATCATTAAAGCTTTTAGATGAATAAAGATGATGAGATCCCCGAGAAACTGCAGTCAAATGCTGCCACTCCAGAAAGGAAGGAGCTGTACTTAAAAAATTAAAACTTGTACTTTAAAGCAAATTGAAACAGCAAAGTCGACGTGCTTTGAAGAAAAATTACTTTGTATTATGGGAATAATCCAGACAGGGTCATTTTTAACCCAAGTCCTAAACTTAAATGCCCCTGTAATAATAAAGCAACTCCTGAATTTCACAGTTTCGTGAATTTTTATGGGTCACCAGAGTAGAAAAACGTCTTACAGTGCCGTGCTTAAAGTATTTCCTGATAGGTATTTGAACGTGTCACACATCTCATTATGTATTTTTTTCTGATGCATTAAACATCACTGGCTCTCAGAGGTGTTTAAATAAAAAGCTTTGCTCCTGGCGTGAAATGAAATGAGACAAATATCCCCAGTCGTCTCCTGAGGGTTTTACATCTTTTAATATATTATTCTCTGCCTTATTTGGAAAGTGGAAAGAAATAAAAAATTACCCTCTTTCACTTTTTTTAAACAGGTTATGATCACTCTGTGGTCTTTACAAAACATGTTCATTACATTTCTGACACAAAATCATTCTTAGATAATGAGATTTTGGTCTGCTCACTGGACCGTTTTAGGGTCTCTGTCACTTTAAATACAGATGATCTGTTGCTGGCCATGCCCCCAAATCAATACGTACAATCACACATGAGAATAGCTGCAAACAAATGTGCAAATGCACACCTGCACATCTTTGAAAAGCAGAAGTGGAGCCTCCTGTT
Source organism: Phalloptychus januarius (assembly GCA_902982915.1). Classification (NCBI taxonomy): domain Eukaryota; kingdom Metazoa; phylum Chordata; class Actinopteri; order Cyprinodontiformes; family Poeciliidae; genus Phalloptychus; species Phalloptychus januarius. The sequence goes on from CADWAE010000475.1 coordinate 16,557,725, forward strand.
CAACCAACCACAATGCAGCAAGTAAACAACAAAACTTGTCTTTTCCAGCAGCCATTGTACAGCAGGAAAACCAGCCGACCAAAGATGGTGGAGCTCAGCTGCAGTTGCTAGGTAACAGTCTGGGCTCAGCTGTGCTTGCTAGGTAACGGTCTGGGCTCAGCTGTGCTTGCTAGGTAACGGTCTGGATCCAGTTGTGGTTGCTAGGTAACGGTCTGGGCTCAGCTGTGGTTGCTAGGTAACGGGGCTGATTTGATGCATTACATTCAGACACCAAAAAACATTAATTTATCTTCAAAAAAACCACTGTTGGTTTAAATGCTTGGGCTGTTTTTTTTTTTAGCTGTAGCGACGCAAATGAAAGTACAAAAATGTGCAACATGTGAATTCTTAATTTAATTCCTTACTTTCCTCGATTATTTCATTTAATATCAAAAGAGAGTTTTTAGAGAAATTTGCATAAACTAAACTGAATATGCCTTTAAAAATTCAGACTGTATTCAGTACATATACTCCCATCTGTGTCTTGTCCAGATAATCAGCTCTCTTTCTCATTACAAGGTTTTTCTGTCGCCACCATATTGGATTATAGTCTCTGTGGTAAACCACCTTTTGTTTTTTAGTAGGAGTTTTTCACCATAATGACTACAATAACATTTAGAGATAAAAGGTGGAAGCCAAAGAAAACCATTGCAACCATTAGTGTCATGTCTTATTGCTGCAGGAGGGACTGGTGCGCTTCATAAATCAGCATGAGGAAAAACATTAAGTGTAAATATTGAAGTGTAAAGACTGGGCAGTGCTTATGGAAAGCTACAAACTTAAGCACTTTGAATCGCGTTGTTGCTGAAAATGTGCTGGATAAATGAAATGACCTTTCCTCTAACTCGCTGCTCTGGAGCCAAATCTGAAATGCTAATACATTAGTGCATTAGTGAGAAGTTTCACTTTATGGCTTTATTCTTTGCTGTCCCGTTTTTTTAAATTAAAGTTTCCGTGTCTGTGTTTATATTTTATTACCTAACAGTAAGGTATTATTCTCCTGATGAAGCTTTAAGACAAGATACGAAATAGCTAAAATATTTTCCAGTGAACATCATTTTTCCCACCTTGCACCTATTTATATTTACCGTGGGATTGCAGCAGCTCCATTACTCGAGGTCAAGGCGCTGCGCAGGGAAATGGAGATTAACTCCGAGCAATTAGAGAAGTGAAATTCACTGGCAATGTTTATTATCCTGCCCCTCAGTCTGGTAGCAGGGAACAGCCAGTGAAATATGGATGTACATTCAATATTTAACATGGGGACATCAAAGTGGGCCGCAGCCTGGGAGCAGGAGGACGGAGAGAATGAGGCAGCTTCATCCACGGCTCTGAGCCGACGTTACTCACATGGGAGCCGCCAAGAGAAAACGCATCCACAGAAGGACGCTGCTGTTCGTCAAGCCCACAGACAGGAATTTGGTTTTACACCTTAAGCAAACTTCAGCCTGTTCCTTTGGGTTGGTGCATTAAGGGTTTTCTCTGTGTAATGTTGATAATTTACCAAAATAAAGTGAAACTGAAACTCAACTTAATTATTTCTTAAGGTACGTTTAACACTAGGAAGATTCTTTAAAAACAAACTGACTCAGCGTTCCACTAAATTATTGACTATTATCAGATATATTGATCATGTGTCTATCGATATTGATTCATTGTCTTATCTGAAAGTTACACAGTTACATTAGGACAGGTTTAAACAAACGGTACAACATGCAGCAAACAGGAGTTTCTGCTACACTGTAAAAACACAAAGTCATTTTTCTCTAGTGCAAATAACTTGAAATAAGATGAAACTGATATAGAGGTAACTTTTCAGCAACGTATGGGAGATTGTTTTTTAAGTCAATTATTCCTTAATATTGATGAAAAAGTTACATCAACAGATTATTTCACTGATAGAAAAAGTGAAACTTTCTGCTAATGGAACTGATGCTTTTCCTCAACACAGTCATTATGAGAAGAAGCTCATGTTTCTTGTTGGAAAGTTACATATAAGTTAGTTTTATCTTATGTCAAGTCGACTAACATATTTTACTAGAAACTAGACCAAAATACTTGGAAACATTTTGTGTTTTTACAGTGTAGGTTTTGAAAATGTGAAACCAGAAGTTTCCTGATTTAAAGTGACTTGAACAGCAAACAGTAAACCATCACATTAAATAGGAGAAGCATCATTAAATTGCTTTGAACGTTAATGAATGAAAAGGCTTGGAAAATGCTCTATAGCAGCTGTAAATATTTCTAATAAATCTGTGAATGCAGCCATGAACTGCTCTGCTGTTCATGTGGCTGAACTCTATCTGCTCACAGCTCCAGAGGTTTTTACATAATCATTTATGGCAGGTGGTCCCACAGCGTTTGCTCCCAAAAAATTAAATAAATAAAAGCTGGTTTTGGCTCCAAAGGGGGTAAGGAGCGACTCGTAATGCTGTTTACAACAAACCCCTGCTGTCACCACTGGAGCAGCCTCACTGTGACACAGATTAACTTAAGCTCATGTCAGAGCTGCAGAGGAAATGTCACTTTCAGAAAACCAATTCTAGGATTTTCTTGCCCAAACATGGGAGGAGAAAAAGAAGCAAACACACACGACTTCCTTAAGTTAGGAGCAAAGCGCATTTCCACCAGAAACAGGACAGGGAAGCAAACATCCCGTCTGATATCCAGTGACCTGCTAAAGTATTCACACCCTTGAACCTTTCCATACTTTGCCACATTATAGCAACAAAAATAAATATATTCCATTAATGTGGACTGATGACTCAACTGATTCAACTGATGATTTTTCCATTGGCAGATTATTTCACTTCTGATGCTGTTCCCCTGCAGGGCTTCTCTTCGGCAGGTAGAGCTGAGATGAAGACGGATGGAGCCAAATATGGGGCAATATTAGAGGAAAACCTGCTGCAGTCTAAAGATCAGAGGTCGGGGCGGAGCTTCGGACGACGACCCGAACCATGAAGTCAGGGATACGATGGGGTGAAACCGGCGGTCCTGGAGGGGCAGGTTTTAGTTCCTCACTGGTTTAACACACCTGGATCAAATGAGGCTCATCAGAGGGTCTAACATTGAGCTGCTGCCACCACCGGCCCACGAGGGCCCACTGGGGTAAAATATAGCATATTCTAGTGTTAGAATGGTCTAGTCAAAGTCTAGACCTAGACTCAATTGAGGATCTGAGCTTGAGATGAGATTCTTCAGTCACTAGATGGCCAAACCCTAAAGACTAGCAGCAGGAAAACAGCAAACATAAAGTATTGACTTGGGGGTTTGGAGACTAAAATGTTTTTCATTTTCTTTCTACTTCACAATTGTATTCCATTTATGTTGTTTTTTCACATTAAATCCAATCAAGCATATTTATGTTTGTGGTTGTAATGTGAGAAAACTTTTACAAGTTCCAGTTTTTAACTCCTTCCTTGTTTTTCTGGGGGGTTTTTTGAGTCTGTGCTCAATCATGTCATTTCTCCAATCTGATGCATTAAAAGTTTCATTCTTTACCTTTTCTTTTTGGCATTCAAGCATTTCCTGAAGTACAAGCCAGATCTTGCCTTCATGGCTCTCCCAAGTGAAACAAATGAAAACTCCTCTCCTTCCAGAGATTTCTTCTTGCCTGCCTTCTACCAAACTCCAGGACGCTGAAAGCCAGTCATTTATCACAGCTGCAGGGCTTCACCACGTGACCCCAAAGTATCGGAGCGGCCGTAAATCTGAAATGCACGGGGGGCATGTTTCACTCTCCGAAGGAAAGGGTCAGGAAATATCGAGTACTTTGTCAAGACAGAAGTGCAGCTGGCATAACGAGCGTGGCTCATTCCAGAGCTAATTAATGGAGACATAACTGCATTTCTACAGCCAGGCAGAAAGTGGATTTATTGTTTTCTGCTTGTTATTATGACGGTGTGGATCAGATACTGGATCAATTTTCATGACTGTAAGGTGGCAGCCCAGTTAATTAATTGGTGTCTGATACATATTATAAAGCCGTCACTCCTGTCTGAATTATGATCTTCACTTGCTAAAAGGAGACGGGAGAAGAGAGGCAAATGAAATTAAATATTAATTTATATAAATATATTTGTGTTTGAAGTTGATCAGAAGAAGTTTGAACATCTAAAACGTCTTTTGTAAAGAAAGAAGTGGTGAAACTTTTTCACCAAAATCACTTTTGGCAGACAACTCGGGCCTTGTTTTAGGACGGTGACGATGTTTTAGAAACTACTTTTGTTGTTTAATAGAAGCTGAATTAATCAAATAAATATCTGTTTCAAACCCTTAAAGAAGATTACAGTATCAACTTGGTGAGGTTGTGTTTTTCCTGCAGTGCATCTACATGCAATGAAGATAAAAACATATTTAAAGTCTTTGTGAAGCAGATTTAAGTCTAAAACATGGGTTATTTTACGTCGGTTGTCGTCACGGATTCAGTGTTAAAAGTCATTACTAACGTTAAGAAAAAAGATGATAATGGAATGAAAAGGCGGCGCTTTCCTGATATTTATGCTGCTGAGCTCTTACAGACAGATTTCTGGATGTAGATTCTCCATACGATCCTGCTGATTCTGCGCTGACGTCTCCTCCAGAAGTATTTAACCAGAAGTGAGAGCTCAAAAACTCTCAAAGCAAACAAAGGAGATGAATTAAAACTGCAGGATTAAAGGGATTACAGCAGCGGAGACGCTCTGAATATTTTAACTCACGGTGGGCAGAGCGGGAAGGAAGGAAGGACTTACAGGAGCTATTAATGCACAAATAAAAACCAAGATCCATTTTGTTTTTATAAATGTTTTGTTCTTAATAACATGGGAAACAGAACAAATGCCTGTCTATTATTATTCTATAGCTTAAAAAGCCTAATTTCTGTCCTCACTTCCTTTTTCTCCTTTCATCTTCTGTCTTTGCAGAAAATGAAAGGAGAAAGTCAGAAGGAGGTTCAATGATGTAGAGGCCTGAAGGATCTGGAAACTGGAGGAAGGTGAACAGGAGAAAAAAGAAGAGGATAAATCAATGTGAGACATCAGGAGGAGGGAATAATGCATAGAGGAAGGATGATAGAAGACAGTAACAGCATGTCATGTGCATTAAAACCCAGAGTCAGAGGAAACCGTGCATGAAGCAGGTGGTCGACCTTCAATTCCTCATTTAAGGGAACTTATTATGCAAAATTCACATTTTGCACGTTTTTGTCCTTCAATTTGAGTCTCAACTGCAAAATCAAAAATAACCCAATAACTAAAAACAAATTTATAAGTTAATGGCAAAACATTTATGTTTTTTTGGTGTCTGGAAAAAGTCAGGTATGTTACCGAGCAGCAGAGCTCAGCCGGTGTTCCTGCTGTACAATGGCTGCTGGAAAAGACAAGAGCTTTGCTGAAGATGCCTTCATAAAACCTTGACAGTCTGTGGGGGGAGTTAAAAATGGGTGTGTGAGCAAGGAGGCACACACACATGAATCAGTTACAGTTCTGTCAGGAGGAATTGGCCAAAACTCAGGCAAACTAAAAGTAGCTCTCATGTGGCGTCACACTTCGGAAAACTTTGTAACTGGCAGCCATACTGGCAGGCAGTTGCTACAACAACAATAAACAAGCCATAAGCTTAGAACTAGCTGTGGCCTGTCTAACGTAAACACTGTAAGTGTATTAGAACTGCTTAGGTAACGCTACTGTAGGGAATCCGCCTGAGCAAGGAAAAATTAGCTCAGCTAAAGTAGCTTTTACCTGCTAGCTAAGATGGACACGTAGCCTACTGTTTGTTCCTACATGTCGTCACTCTGCCAGTCACCAGAACCTTGTTATTCACACAAAGAGTTCAAATCTGTCTAAACACTGATGGTATGAAGCTCCTCCGTGGTGAAAACACTCCACCTGTTCATGAACGGCATCACAGTATGAGACAACAGGCAGCTTGTCTGACATGTCTCCAGTCTCTGTCTCAACACCAACCATGTTGTTCACTTATCCTTCTCTCTGTTAAAAGTATCCATATATTTTATTTTTGTTGGCCTCAAAGCCCCACACACACCGACACACACCCACAGCTACAGCTGCTATCTCCTGTTTCTCTCCTTGCAGCCCCAGCAGGGTTTGACAACAGCAGACTGCATCACAGAAACATGCAGTTGCTGGTGTTTTATACACACGTACACCCCCACACACACACGTACACCCCCACCCCCCCAACCACACACACACTTTAACTTCATCCAGTTGTGTTTTCAGTTTTTCCTTCCCTCCTTTCAACCCGTTTCTCTCCCTCCCTCATCGTTCCTGTTTCATCTTTAAAGGTGCTTTAAAATCTGTTGTTTTCTCCATTTTTCTTGTTACATGTTTTTTTTATTCTTAAAGAGCTAATTTACACTCTACTTACATTTGCTTCACCCATCCCTGCTGGAGGTTTAGTGAAAAGACAAACTGCCTGACTGCTCAGCAGCTGCTGAGGAACATTACAGCTTTTATTTTTGCTTTAATGCCACATACTGTGCAGAAGTCTGTTATTTTCAGAATAAAATTTCAACAATCAAGTTAAGAGTATACTGTGTGACCACATGCAGAGCCACAAACGATTTATACATCTTGTTCTTTTTCACATCTGGCGTGTTTCTGCTTTCCCACATAGAGTGTAATGTGACGAGAAAAGAAAATCACTGTACATCCAATAACACTGGATAAAACGCCCAGAGAGCATCCGGCGATGTGATATTGGTCCAGATCAGTCAATAAAAAACTTCAGGAACTTTAGCAGAAACTGCAGGTTGTGTCTGTTTCTGCTGGACTTCTGGTTAAAACGTGTTTGATTTTCATTCAGTGGGAAGAAAATCGGCTGCCCAGTGGTGCAGCTGGTAGAGCTGCTGCCTTGCAGCAAGAAGGTTCTGGGTTCGATTCCCGGTCTTTCTGCATGGAGTTAGCATGTTCTCCCTGTGCATGGTGGGTTCTCTCCGGGTACTCCAGCTTCCTCCCACAGCCCAAAAACATGACGGTCAGGTTAATTGGCTTCTCTAAATTGTCCCTAGGTGGGAGTGTGTGTATGTGCATGGTTGTGTGTCTCTGTGTTGCCCTGCGACAGACTGGCGACCTGTCCAGGTGACCTGTCCAAGGTGACCTGTCCAAGGTGACCCTGCTTCTCGCCCGAAACGATAGCTGGAGAGGCACCAGCAACCCTCCTGACCCCAGTAAGGGACAAGGGTGTAGGGAAATGGATGGATGGGAAGAAAATCCAGAAATTTTACTGAAGAGCAGAAATACTTCACAGTAAAATTACTCAGGCAGAAGTAAAAAGTACAGCGTAGTAAAAATACTTCAAAATGTACATTTTCTCAATAAACATTTACTCAAGTAAATAAATTCACCAGACGCGCCTGCAGTTTTTGTTAAAGTTTCTGAAGTTTTTTATTGAAAAACTTCAGATTTGGAAACATTTTTTCCTGATTTTGTAATTATTTTTATTTTGGTCCTTAAAATGCAAAAATTTCCAATTTCATGATTTATTTTTGATCAGTTACTCAGTACCTAAATCAGCTACACAATTTTTACAAGTATTATATTTTTACATATTTTAGACAAATTTAAACATACACAGTGTTTCATGAGTAATTTTTTCTGTTTATTTTGTTAACTGTTCATCATTATAAATGTGCCTTTGAGCCACATTTAATTTGCTGCTAACTGCTGCTCATTGGAAGCTGTTGCTTTGTAGTTTATTTAAGGTTCTTTATTATCTTTTATTTCACGTATCGGTGAAAAGCTGCTGGACTGATGTTAACCCCTTGATTTCCTCTTTTCTTAGAACAAACAAAACCTGAGTTTGACATTTCCTCCTGGACTTGAGATGAATACCTGAACATCTCAGATTTAAGCTAAAGTTTACAGCTAAAAATGCTAATGAGTAATAAAAGATGCTAAATCCTTCAAGCGGAGAAAACATTTTTTTCAGCCTAGATTGAAATTTTTCCTCATTTTTACAAACACATCTGGCTGCATGAGCATCTGCAGAGCAAACTCATGGCAGCGCTAATAAGCAGTAACACGAAAACGCCTCGGTTTGTAGCCCTCGGTTTCTGGCCCTCGGTTTGTGGCCCTCGGTTTGTGGCCCTCGGTTTCTGGCCCTCGGTTTGTGGCCCTCGGTTTCTGGCCCTCGGTTTTGGCCCTCGGTTTGTGGCCCTCGGTTTGTGGCCCTCGGCTTGTGGCCCTCGGCTTGTGGCCCTCGGTTTGTGGCCCTCTGTCTGAGCGCGTTTACAAGCTGCCATTTTAACCGGCTGCTCCTAATGTTCCTGTCTTTATGAAGCTAATGCCTGAGTTTATTCCTGCCTCTGCTGACTGCCTCCAAAAATGTCAACCCTTCCCTCCTGCCGTTTATTTTCCTTATGAACATCTGTTGGTAACAAGTCATAACCAATACTTCAGCCACACATGATGCCACCCCAACAGCTGCCGTGTTAGAGTGGAAACCAGAAGCAGAGAGGCTCTCAGAGGGCCCGGTGTGCCCTCTATTTGACACAAACGTCTCTGGTTGGGCTTTCAAAGGCCTTCCAGCAGCACAGCTGGTGCTGCGACAAAGATCAGCTGCAGAGATGCAGCTTACCGATGGATAGAAGCTCAAAATGCACAACAGCATATCAGGCTTGAGGGGGCGGATTCTCAAAGACTTACGCATTTAATAAAAAGTCGTTGCCTGTCTTTTAAGGACTGAAGCAAAAGTTTGTGTTTGTGTAGCAACAAGGAATTTCAAAGTGATTCATATCATAAAAACACAAAGTCATCGATCACACAGTCAACAATGCAAAACTGCAAAAACACAAAATCTTACCAAGTCTAGTTCAGGTCGAGCTTCTAGTGCATATCTGAGTTCACTTGAAACAAGATAAAACTTAAAAATAACTTTTCAGCAAACTGTAGGAGCTGGTTTAAGGTCAATACTTCCTTAAAATTGCAGAAAAAGCTTTCTTGGCAAATTATTTCATTTATAACAAAACATTTTCACATTATAAATGAAATAGTTTGCCAATTAAACCTTTTCTGCAATTTTAAGGAAGTATTGACTTGAAACTAGCTCTTGTATAAAGTTACAAGCTTTGTCTCATGTTAAGTGACTAAGATATTTAAACTAGATCAAAGTTACTTGGTAAGATTTTGTATTTTTGCATTGCTGAAACATTTTGTCATCATTACACATCAGAATATTGATCACAGTTTCATTAATTATGTTTCAAATCAAGCAGCTGGGTGTTAGTCTGGATTTAAAGGAGCTCAGTGTTTCAGCTGGTTTTCAGTTTCCTGGAAGTTTATTCCAGATTGATGGTGCATAGAAGCTGAATGCTGCTTCTCCATGTCTGAACCTGAACCAGCAGGTTGATCCAACAACAGCAGATCTTTAATTCAGTGATTTATAAACTACCAGCAGTAGTTTAAAGTCTGTTCTCTCAGAGAAGGACTGTAGAACCGGGTGGTGCAGAACTGGGTGGTGCAGAACTAGTTGATGTAGAACTAGTTGATGTAGAACTAGTTGATGTAGAACTGTTCTGCAGCTGGTAGAAGGCCCACTTTGGAACCGTCTTTATGTGGCTCTGGAGGTTCAGGTCAGAGGTCAGAATGATCTCTAGTTTCCAGCTGTGATTTTTTTTTTTTTTTGTTTAATTTCTCAACAATAAACATTTTTTAATTAAATCTGTATACCATTAACCACTGAAATTAAAATAAATTACACTTTTAAGATTCTAATCAGGGCAGAAATAAGAAGGCGTCAGAAAAAAGAATCGCTTAAATCATCTAATGTGAAATGAGACGATCACTTCCTGTAAACAGTCATTTGTACCAACATGGTTCAAAATAAGCAAAGTTAATTTAGAACAATAATTTGCGTTGCATGTGGAAGCGAGTAAGAACTGCTAATTGAATTTAAATATTCCCTTCTTGTGAATAATTAAGTTTATTTTGCTAATTTGTTACATTGCTTTGATAAATGCAACACACAGTTATTTGTTCATTTAAATAAATTCGGCTGCGTTTTTTCCTCTGTACATATCTAATCAAGTGGCAAAGAAATTACAGGAAGACGCATTTCATGCTTTCAGGTTATAATCAGATATTTTAAGTTAAAGAGGAAAATTAAGAAAAGTGTTTTTAGATTCAAACAGGCTGTGTGTTGGGGTCAAAAGGTCAAGCTAATCGCTATAAAAAGTCAAAATCTGCAATCAAATCAGGTTTTTATGTCATCGGGCTTTCTGTCACGAAAAATCTTAAAATGTTTAGAACAACAACATAAAACGAATCCAAACTTCCTCTGCGTGCAACGTACAAAGACTCTGAAGCTATGAATAAACCAGAGATAGTTTGACTGTTTATGCAAGTCATTAACAGTCAAAAGAAAATCAGAGACGTTATTTGCAGACCGAGTCTGGACACAGCTGCAGAGGAAGCTCTTGTTAGTAATTCACAACGGCTATTAGGCAACGGGACCAAGAAAGACATCAGAATAACAAGAATGTGATCTGCCTGCTCAGGTCAGGCAGAAACTAATGGAAACAGATATTTATAATAAATATATGAAAAAAGCTCCAGCGCTAATGAAACATCCGGTGATTAAAAGGGGAAAAAAGGGGGCTGGTGACAGGGATATAACCACAGCTGTGATTATGAGTTCGCATTAACTTCTTCCTGGAGGCAATTTATCTTCAGGCACAATTTAAGAAAATATTAAGTCACTTATGCAATCGGAGCGATCTGCAATGTAGCCAAATTAATTCACTCTGAAATACTTTCTTATGCTTTAATTAATAGCACAATTATGATTACTACAATGTTCAAATCAATAAAATAACTGTTTATTAAGAAGCATTCCTGAAACTCATAATGATGGAAAAAGCTATCTGGATGGGGCAGCGCATAAAAATAAAGTCACAAAGCCATGGAGAGAGAAAAACGATGACGGCAAGCTAGAAAAAATGAACCAAAATATAAAAATTAATGATTGTTAGATTACATCCAGCCAGCACTGTACTTAAGAAACTAAACTCAATTCCTGCACAAAACCGTTAATCAATGCAGATTAATTCACTTCATCAAGTTTACAATAACTTCATGCAATACAAAGAAAACAAAAACCCATTGGCTTTGATCGCTCTGAAGAACCTTACAGATTATTACAGACAGGAGAAAAACAGCCACCTAATGTTTACTGTCTCTGCTGCAGGCTTTTAACTAGCCCTCATCTGAGGCTCCAATTAAAAACATTACCTCACACAACTTGCTGCTAAATCTGTACAGCAGAAATATCTTCTTCAGATAGAGACGAGTGTAACTACAGAGACTTTATCATCAACATTTGTCATTTAAAATCGGATATAAGTTTGATAATGTCTTATTGCGCGTTTGCTCATAATCACCATCATTTCCAGCACATTCACTGCAGCTGAGAAAATAATCAACCAGTTTATTGAACACTGGCGTTGGGAAACATCGTTATCAATCCCGTTTTCAATCAGCTGGAGCTTTTTTTGGGCTGCAGGAGATGATTAAGGAAGTTCCTTTCACTAAATTTTGGAGGATTTCATCAGTTCCTACATCGGCTTCCAGTAAAAAAAGCCCAGATGAAAAGCCTTTGACTTGTAGCCCAGAAGTCTTTATTTTATGACACCTGGTCTCTTTTCTCCTGCAGGCAATAACTCAGATCAGAATCAGCAGCCATTTTGGACCAACGTTTTAACGCCAGCTGACCACAAACAAAAGACTCTTCTTTAAAAAGTAAGTATTACAGGTAACTTTCAAAGCTTCCAAGAAAAGGGAGTTTTTCCTGGTACTCCTGAGAGAATGTGTTTATGTATAATGTGTTTCCCTTAGTGGTCAAGTACAACAGCATATTAGGCCCTTGAGATGGAAGAAAAACGAGGAGTACATTTCCAACAGAAAACAGAGAAATTTTAAGATTAATCTCAGAAATTTCGGGAAAAAGATTTCTGATGTTCGACTTTTCAAACATAGAAATATCTAAGATCACTTTCAAAAAAACTTTCAAAACATTGAAACTTATTCAATAATTTTCTATTGAAAAATTTAACATTTTTGTACCCATTCATAAAATAAACAAACTATATATTGAGAGGAACTGACAGCTAAGCTAACCGTAGCATGCAACATACATACTGTACAGAGATGCAGCTACGCTAACTGTAGCGTAGCATGTAGCATATATACTGTACAGAGAGGCAGCTAAGCTAACCGTAGGTGCTAAAAACAGAGCCTGCATTGGATTCTCTCTCTGGGGAAAGTGGATGTCAGTTGGTAGTTGTAGCACTTTGGTCCAGACTGAAATAACAACCAGAGGATGGATTGTCATGAAAAGTGATACAGACATCTGTGGTCCACAGAGCATGAATCCTAATGATGCTTTCCATCCTGCTAATTTATGCTTCCTGCCTTCCTCGCCCTTCCATCTTCTGGCTGTGTCAGGAAAACCAATCTCCCTCCACCATCATGAAGGATGTTCCAATCTTTTAAATGTGTCTTACAGAGAGAGAGAAGTACATCAGGGTGGAGGATTCACAGGTGTGGAGAAGGTTGGGGTTTTCCCTCTTTTTCCTTGGAACCATGAGATTTATTTGATCATTTTGGCTTAAAGCTTTTTAATTATGTCAAAATGGTCATAATTGTAATTTATAACCTCATATTTTGCTTTGATTTGTTTGAACCAATATAAATATCCAGGGAGGATGAATGCTGACATCTTAGGCCAATTAAATTTATTTTAATTTGTCGTTATGTTTCTTTCGGGCACTTTTCTGACCTGTGGTAAGAAATATGCAGTTTTCTACCAGTTTCAACGTGATTATTGATTACTGTTTGGTGTCCTTAAATGTTACTATGAAGTCGAGCAAACCCAAGAAATGTGCTTTACATTTTCCTCTGTGTAACTTTTTATTGTTACAGAAATTTTCTCCTACCTTTTAAGTTCATTTTTGCGCTACATAAATAAAATAAATACTTTATTTTTTCTAATATGATGTTATGAATTCAAGTTTCTTTTCCTATAATTAAGATCATCATATTATGTGCAGAGCCAGGAGGATCAGACACCTATTGCCAAATTTATCAGAAAGTAGATCAGGAACTTTCAGCTTCTCATTGTGACCTAAAACACTAAAAAAGCCACACAGTGTAACTTTTAATAAAATATATGTTTTTACATATTTGCTCCAACTGTCACCATGTTGTGACAGTTTGCTATGAGTGTCAGGATTTGGGTTTTTGGATGTGTCTCTCCCCATCGGTTCCCTGCTGGGAGTGGCCTGGAGCAGAGCCGCGCAGCTGCAGCTCGTTGGGATCATCAGCCAGAGAGGTTTTAAGGAACTGCTAGACCTCACCTCTCCGCCGGATGATTACTCTGTCACGGTAGTCTCTAGCTCTCTAGACATCTCGTTCTTGTGACCTTCTTGGGTAAAAACCTCAGCTTGTTTTGTCTCTCTCACTCAGTCGCTGTCTCTTGTTCCCAGGTGTTAGCCTGGCTCCTCTGAGTTCCACCTGCCTGCCCGCTCCAGCCCCAGCTCACTCCTGTAGGAGACACTTACCTTGGACCTTCTGTTTGGACGCTCGGAACCATCCTGCTCTTTCCCCCCTCCTGCTCAGAAGCCTCAGTGGAAACGTAAGCCGACACACCTGCTGCCCCCTCTGACAATTAGTCTTCCTCTGGCGAAATCATTAACTCCTCTCTCCGCTTCCAGACAACCCCGGATCCTAGGGATCACCTGCAAGACACTTTTTACTTTTTGCTGTTGTAAATAAATCCTTAACCAACTGTTGCTTCCCGAGTTTGATTCTGCATGTGGGTCAGAAGCCAACCCTCGAACATGACAATGAGTCAGATAATCTGTGAAAAAAAAAATCAACCTCCTGCATTTCTTTTGGTGAAGAAATGCACCAAAAACAACCAATCAGAGCCACGAGGCGGGGCTTGGCGCTGTCAATCAAGTCCATGCATGCACTGCTCAATGTTTTAATGGCAGAGAAACAACTTAACGTTACAGGAAAACTTGTTAGCTAGCCTAACTAGCCTTAACATTCATGTAGTAGTCACAAAGAGAGGTGATTGGCAGCGCTAAGACCCGCCTCCTGGCTCTGATTGGTTGTTTCTAGTTAGCACTGGGAGGAGGCAGAGGAGTTAGATTTTTTTTTTAGATTATCTGTCTCATAGTACAATGTCACAACACAGAGATAGTTTCAACAAATATGTAATATATTTTAAAAGTTAGATACTGCAACTTTAAGTGGAACAAACAGATTTGGGTATGAAACAACGGGGCTCAAATAAAACAGTTTACCTGTCCAACACCTGATGCAGCTGCCAAGCTTAAACCAACAACCATCAACATACCATTTCATCAAAATCAGAAAGTTCTCATCAGGGTGAAATTCCTCTCCTGCTCCTCAGAAAGTCTCAATAACTCCAGCTTCTCCCTGACCTTCAGGCATCACCGGTTCAGTTCGGTAAACCTTACGTTGTGCTCAAACTAAACCATGACAGTTTACTTTGAGCTTGTTGTCACAGGGATGAAAGCAACGAATAAAATCTCTGACTGCGTGAATCGCAGAGGAAAAGGTAAACAGCGCCGGGTCATTCGGGTCCAATTGGACTCTGGTTTTTGGCTTACCGCCTCTTCAGATTATTATAGATTTATCCGTCTCTGCTTGCTTTCACACATCAAACACTCTTACTAAATGCTTCCCTTTGGGAAACTGATAAATTGTTAATGTATGGAGGTTCATTCACAGTCTGTGAGCTGACGATATACAGCTTTCCGGATTATTGCCAGTAACTTTTGTGCTTTATGTAGAAACTTGATATCCTGCGTCATTTCATATTTTGCATCTGTCCTTCTTATTGTTTTAATTCTTAATTTAAAAAATGACAACTCAGGCCTGTCATGATAACAGACTTTACTGGACGATAAATTGTCCCAGAAGTTATTCCAATAAAGGATAATATTGTTGTTTTTAAGACTATTTTAAAGTAATATGGTGGTAACAGCATAATAATAACGCAAAGATCAATAATAAATTGTAACCAACATTTAAAACTAGAACTGGAAGACATTTTAAATATCCAAAATAAACAAACAAAACAACAAATAAAATGATAAAGTTTCTGAAACAAAACTGTCTCAGAAAAAGGTTTAGTTGAAACCAAAACACCAGACCAGAAACTTTAAAGAGTGAAGCAACATGAGCAGCATAAAGAAACATGAGGAACACTGAAAGATTTCCGTTGGCGTTGCTATCTGTCGTTTTCTCTTCCTTTTTCCTCTTAACTTCGACCTCTTGCTCTGAAAAGATCCTTTGTTCTGTCTGATCTATTGTGCTGCAGAAATACGTTCATCAAAGTGAAGGAAAAGGCTGAGGAGAGGGTTCATCATGCTTTACACCGTGTGTGTGTGTGCTGGCACCAATGAGGAAGGCTTATTAAGCTCATTAAAACCTTTGTTTTCCTGCATGCAGTCAGCCTCATTTATAATCCTAATCAGCTTCATGAAAACATCCTTACCAAAGTTGCTCAAAGCGTCACAGTGAGAAAAAGACAAGGAGCCACAGCAAAACAAAAACAATAAAATTAAATATAAAACAGCAACGTAGAGGGAAAGCAAAGAGAGATTTATGAAATATGGACAGAGGAAGGCGGCTAGCTTGTCTGACTGAATGGATCAGGCTGACCTCTGACCTGAGCCTCCAGAGGCACATAAAGCCGACTCCAAAGTGGGCCTTCTACCAGAACCTCCAGGACCAGAGGACTAAAGTCTCTGATCAGAGAAACTCATCAGGCGTTTCTCTCTAGTGGCTTCGATTCCTGCAGCAGCAAATGACTAGGAGTCCTGACTAGAACACCAACACCAACCAGAACGCTGCAGCTGCTGGAGTCCTGACTAGAACACCAACCAACCAGAACGCTGCAGCTGGAGTCCTGACTAGAACACCAACCAACCAGAACGCTGCAGCTGGAGTCCTGACTAGAACACCAACCAACCAGAACGCTGCAGCTGGAGTCCTGACTAGAACCAGGGAGATAGAGACACCACCCGGTTCTACAGTCCTTCTCTGAGAGAACAAACTTTAAACTACTGCTGGTAGTTTATAAATCGCTGAATTAAAGATTAAAGATCTGCTGCTATTTGATCAACCTTCCAGATCTCTCAGGTCCAGACATGGAGAAGCAGCATTCAGCTTCTATGCACCATCAATCTGGACCAAACTTCCAGAAAACTGTGTTATTGTTATATTTTCCATCTCCTAATTAACTGAGTTTGTGCCAGTTAACAACCAGAAGTGAGGATTGTGCACTGATGCAGCTTCTAGTCTTGCTAATTAGAATTTTTTTTAAACTGATGCAACCATTTATTCAGATTTAGAAAAAATAAATTCAATATTGTCTTTTTTTGCCTTTGACTACTAATTAATCTCAGTCAGTGTCAGAGGAAAGTGTAACTAAACAGCACATTCAGTTTTAATGACTGTCAGCCACATGGTGGAAACATAACACCCAATTTACGGCATAATTCACCCTTTTAGGATCAATTAGCTCCAGGTGTAGTAAACAGTACGATTAAAAATCCCACAGTCATCAGTATCAATATTTTACTGATTGTTTTCATCCTGAAGGTTTGAGGTTCATCCTGGGCAACAATTTGTAGGAAAAAACTAAAGATTTGCAGGAAGGAATATGTAAGTGTGCTGACTACATTCCTAATGTTGTAAGTGATCCAATTACAACACACAGTTCTCACAAGTCTGAACCGCAAGTGATCGACGCCATCTTGGTAGTCAAGTGCAGCGCAAAGCATAGCGGACCCACGGCTCCCAGGCCAACAAAAGGAAAACATGTGGACTCTCTTCACCAATGTGCAAGAAAAAGTTAAATAAAAAAAATGGCTGCTGGGGTGCTGTGATGGCGCAGGGGTTTAGCACAACCCACATACGGAGGGAAGCCTTAGTCCTCCACGCGGACGTCCCAGGTTCGATTCCCGGCCTGGCGACCTTTGCTGCATGTCTTCCCCCTCTTTCATTTCCTCTTTCCTGTCCATTCTCTGTTAAATAAAGGCCTTAAATAAAAACCTTAAATAAATAAATATGGCTGCTGTCGATGTGGACAAGCTGCCTCTGATCTCCTGCTGTGTCAAAGTTCACAACTTGGTGAACATGAAGAGTTCATACATCATGGAGGAGCTTCATGGACGCGTATAATCAATGTTTAAAGGCATTTATAAAGGATGTAAGAACTCTCCAGGTGAGTAACAGGGTTCTGGTGGCTGGCAGAGTGAGTCCATGTAGCAAAATCCACATAGGCTACATGTCTGGTTTAGCTAGCAGGTAAAAGCTCCATTAGCTAAGATAATGCTGCTCATTCAGCAGTACTACAGCAAATATCACTGATATTTATCTCAGTATTACTCAGAGGTGGGTAGAAGACTCAGGTAGATGAAACGTACTTGTATTGTTTTTAAGTTATATAGGAACAAGGCGAGAGCTCGCGCTAAGCTTGTGGTTTGTTTATTGTTGTCATAGCAACTGCCTACCAAGATGGCTGTCAGTTACAAAGTTCACAGAAGTGAGAAGAGAACTATGCATTTACACAAGCCTTAAAATACCTAAATGCTCTCCTGTTTGGTGTAAAGTGCATTATTTACATAAAACTAATGAATTAATACAATAATTATCCAAACTCAATAAAGCAGCAGCTTTACTTTACTTGCTGTAAATTAAACCATAAAATAACTGGCATATGTGTAACAAAAGCCTCCAGGGAAAGAATATTTATCCATCCTCAAGAAATCCTGCAGAGGAGCGAACCACATGCAAGAAGGCTAATTAATGCAAAGAAGAAACACCTAAAAATACACAGAGACTTTACACACAGGCAGCTGGGTGAGAAAGATCAAAGTAGCAACAGAAAAGCGTCTTTAGATCGAGACAGAGCCGAGAAGTACGACGCATGATAAAAAGAAACGAGACAAAAGAGGACAAAGTAACAAGACAGATGGGGGGAAAACAGAAAAGTAAAATGAGACAGATGAAATAGTCAAATCCAAATTACCTGAGAGGAAGACACACACTGTCAAATATTTAAAAGCAGGAGTTTTTTCAGATCTTGGGTTGATAGGTAGAAAATTCCCCTGAGTGGAGGAAAGATGGGGCTTTTAAAAGAAGACAGTGACAAGAGCTGTTAAATGTTCAAAGTGCAGAGGGAAGGAAAATGTAAGGTAGACTGTGACAGGAACTTTAAGGGAGAAATTAAAACAGCTGGCATAATGAGAAATCACATCCGAAGGAGAGAGAAAAAACTAAAGATGTCAACGCTTTCCGATCTCGCTTTGTGTTTATCGCTCCAGGGGACGGATGCACTTCAAATGTCTACTTTCAAAACTGAGATGTCGCAAATATTCTTCCTATAAACCGAAGTCACTGGCCTGTTTGTTCAAAGACTGAAAGCAACGAAGCTTTAAAACGTCCCAAAATGTGATATTTAAAACATTTACAGCTGTTTTAAATATCAGCTGATTACTGATCCATAATCACTGTCAGATTATAATCCCAGATTGTGTAGATAATTTAACTTTAGTTGACTCCTGCAGTCTTGCAAAACACAGGATTTTACACTGCAAAAACACTAAATCAGAACATTTAAGGAAAAAAAGGTACAAGTAATTTTTCTGTTTTAATTAAATAATTCCTTAATATTGATGGAAAAGTTCCTCTTTCATAGGCAGATTATTTCACTTCTAATACAGGAAAAATGTCTTATTACAAGTGAAATAGAAACTAGGGTAAGATTTTGTGTTTTTGCAGAGACCAGGGTTTATTTAACAGGGTGACAGCAAAGACAAACACAATGAAAACGGGAGAAGAGTCGGTTTTTCTGCTACAGTCAGCGTTTCCTACGATCCGTCCAAAAGTCCAAACCTTTATTATGAAGAAAAGTGATAAGAAGAATTTATCTAGAATAGAAAAGAACATGGCATGTTTTTTTCCTCAGGTGAACCACATCAGTTATGTTCTTCCAACCCAGGAAACTAATTAGGAATTTCCTGACCTTGTTGTCTAGTTGTTGTGTTTGCAATTAGAAGCAAAGCACTGCGTACGTTTAAGATTTAGTGCATTATGTTGACAACTTTATGCTACATTTCTTCTTTAAAACCAGTGCTAGTCGTCGTCAGCTAGTTGCCCTCCAGCAGGAAGCTGGAGTTGCGACGTCTACTGCGATACAGAAACTAAGTAACGTCTTTATGAGACAAATGTAGCTGAAAAACGTTTATTTCTCCATTTCACTGCTTCAAACTATTTCCCAGCTTCACACGCTGCATGCAGATGAAATTATGTTTAGCTCATAGCAGCATAATATGAGAGCTGGCATTGGATAAACAGTGTTTGACCACCAATAAATCTCATTTGAGGTGTTAAATTTTACATATACTTTAAGGATCTGTGCCTGCAGCGCAGACTGCATGACTTCTGTTTTAGGCTCAAATGTATTTTCTAAATAAGCAAAATCAACACATATTCACTGTTTTATTCCTTACTATTTATATCGATGTATAAATGATGCCAGTTTTAATAGTTTTATGTGAAAAAAGTGTGTTTTGAGCTCGCTGCGTTCCTTCTTTAGCCCTTCTTAATGCTCCTGCTGTCACCGTGATGGAATAGTTTTGATTATTGGGGATCTAAAAATGGTCTGTTTCTGTCATATTTCCTGTCTGAATTCATGTTTCTGTGTTTTCTCTCCCATTCCTCTTTTCTTTTTTCAGTTTTCTGTGAAACAGTGAAACAGTTTTGGGAGCAAACACCTGCATCTACCTGCAGATCATCACTCAATCAAAAGAGTGATGACCAGCTTTCCTTCCAGTCTGCACCAGTTTGTTTGGAAAGTAGACTTAACTTTTCAGTAAAGTTATTTCTAAATAATTATTTCATAGTTTTAATTATTTGCAGTATTTAAATTCTTATTTTTAATTTGAGCTTTTTAATAACTGCACAGTATCGTTTTCCTCATCTTGTAAATATGTCATTTTTTACCTTTGCTCCCACCACTATTTCTTATTATTCTTGTTCTTCTAACCTGGAGGTGTGTGTGTGTGTGTGGTGTGTGTGGGTGTTTGCGGGTGGGGGTGTGTGTGTGACGGTGTGTGTGTGTGGTGTGTTGGGGTGTGTGTGTGCGTGTGGTGTGTGCACCTGCCTGGGTTTGTTCTTACCTGGTGTCGAATGAAGGGAGAGATCGTTTGGACCAACTTCGACGTAGCACACACCACTCTTGAACTATTTGCAGATCTTCAAAATGTTTCCATTAGTGTAGTTCCATACAAACGGAGCAGAACAAGAAGTTATCACACATTGTTTTGCTAATTCTATATTGCAAACTTATTTCACTCATTTAGTGGAAAGTATAACCAATAAGCAAAAATAAAATGTTATCACAGTGAAAAATATTGTCATACTTTATGACCATTTTACCTCCAAAACCGGACAATTTATTTATACTCCTGCCTTTTAAAAGAATGTACAATTTTATAGCTAATTAAATAAATCAGAAAAGTATTGAACTGACGTCAATTTGTCAGAAACAAAATATTGGTTTTCAGGGGCCAGGACTTTTGGGCCCAATAACAAAAAATGTAATTGGGCCCCCTTCGCAGCTGCTGTTGTAATTTCTTGAGTCTATCTGACCCATCAAAAGCATCAATTTTAAAGGCTTGAAACTGCCTTGCTCCCTTTGGTCCAATACTGATATTCACTGCTCGTAAATTTTACATGCAACAGTCCAAGTAACCTGCAAATAGGTTTTAGCTTATTGAAATGTCTCCCCACCAGCAACAGTCACAGGCAACGTGCAAAATATACATAAAGCAATCCAGACTTCTCAAAAATTACTATATAGTTGCATTTTGTAACTTGCGTGTATAACTTGAATAAATGCGTTTCTTCCACACGTGTTAAAGCTGTCACCATGTCGTGACAGTTTGCTATGGAACAGATAATTTGTGAAAAGATCCATCTCCTCCACCTCCTCCCTTAGCTGCTACTGCTGTATCCAAAAACAACCAATCAGAACCAGGAGGAGGGTCTTAGCGCTGTCAATCAATCACATTCACTCACTGCTAGCGGGGCTAATGGAAGATTTTATAAAGCTTGTTTGAATTTCTGAGTAATAAATACATTGTATTTGTTGTGTAACTGCAGAAAGAGCAGAGACAGAAAAAAATCCACAGATTCCCTGGAATGATGCTAACTAGCTTGTCACTGAACACAGTGTTGCTCACCTTTTTCACTGGGACCAGGGTTAAAGGTTATGCTGGTATCGGTTAGAGCTGCTGCTGACTGACCTGTTAAGAGTGATATGAGGTACAGGGACAAGTTAAATATATGAATATGTTGTTCAATTCTTTCCTTCATTCATTACATGCTAGTGAAGTGGAGCCAAACAGTTGTCTGTGGCTAAGCTAACTATGCTAAGTGGTCGGTAATGTCACAGTCTACTCACCTCAGTTGGAGAAAAGCTGGGCTATAAGTTGGCACTCTTGTTTTGTCTTTTTTCTCTCTCTGTCTTTGAAAACCGGATTTATTATTTTTCTAGGCAGTAGCGGCCACAGCATTTCCTGTCTTGCACTGACTGCTGCTAAAACGTGACGTCAAAGCCGAGCAGGAACGAACCATTTCATGCAGATCCAGGGGGGTTCAGGGCAAATATGGATGTGTGCTTTTTGGCCTGGGAGGGTAACGTTGAATTTTTACTGCTAAAACTATTTTAAAAACACTATATGATTAATTTTGTAAATAGCAGGATTTCTCTATTTATATAAGAAAAAAATATATATTTTTGAGGGAGGCCTCCCCCTCCCTCAAAAATAACTTTTAATAAAACCAGAATCGCAACTGCGCATGAGCAGGAATTAGAACTGTAACTTATTATTTAAATGTGTCTGGGTTCATCAAACCTACGTAAAACACATTTAAAAAATAAAATAAAATTTTGGTCACATTTTTTATGTCAGACGAGCGGGGAGGGGGCGCTGTGGTGGCGCAGGGGTTAAGCACAACCCACACATGGAGGCGATGCGGCCGTCACAGGTTTGATTCCTGTGACCTTTGACACGTCTTACACCTTCTCTCATTACCCTCTTTCCTGTTAATTCATCATCAAATAAAAGCCATTAGAACCAATAAGACCTAAAAAAGAAGAGGGGGACAAGAATGACCTCATAAACGTTGTATTTTCACAGAGAACAGCTGAGAAAAATATTATTTTAGCTCATCTATTGCTCCGATGAAGGACTTGTCAACAATTTGTGGCTGAGGAGGGAAGTGTGTGCTGCTGTGTTGGCAAAAAGTCACATTTATAATATCATTTGACACATTTGCAGATGCATGCTTTAACTAATCTATTCTTAATTTTTAAAACGGCCATGTTGTGACACCACACACGTTTATAGATCAGATACCCTAAAGCCATTCCTGCTTCCACGGCTGGGCCTAAAACTGCAGCACCAGTGTGGACAGTGCAGGAGGCTGATGCAAACCACAGCAGTGTTTGTGCGTCCTTTGACCTTTCCCACTGAGGAGGAAGCTAATAGGCTGGCCACAGGATCCCAGCCAGCGCCTGCTCTGTGATACACTCCGGCCTGAACCCAGCAGCCTCGCCTGCTGCACCCCGCTCTCCTGCTGCTCAACGCATCAACGGCTACGTTTGGAAAACATAACTGCATCCCTGCTGGAATCCTGCAAAAACACAGGAATCATTAACAAGAAGCCAGATTGGTCGATATCACAGAGATGTGCACTGAAAAATGTGAGATATTTAAATAAAACTAGCAACACAAGTTTATCTGCTTTTTATGATTTACAGACGTAAAAACTGCATGAAATCTGAATGTTGATAGATAACATCCTGATCAGAGGAGGGAAGAGTAGCTAAAATATGTACTCAAGTAAAAGTGGCACTACTTCAACATAGTTTTACTCAATTAGGAGTAAAAATGGCCCAAGAAGTTACTCAGTAAGAGTCAAAATTCAACTCAATCAAAACGTCATTTAATATTTAAAAATGGAATCATTAAACAAACCAAAATATAAAGTTAAGGAGAAATTTAGACAGTAATTAATATAAATAAAACACAACAAAATGAGACAACAAAACATTTTTCCAGTGTCTTTAATTAAAAAACTTGTGAAACTTTAACAGAAACTGCAGGTGGATTTCTGGTCAAATCTGTTTGTTTTTCATTCAGTGGGAAGAAAATCCAGAAATGTGACTCAAGAAAGAGCAGAAATACTTGACAGTAAAATTAGTAAAATGTACAGTTTTTCAGAAAGGTAACTGCAAAAACACAGACATTGCAAACAAAAGGTCAGATTTGGTCAATGTCACAAACTTGTGCATGAAAACAACATTTAGTTAAAAATGTGAGATATTTCCATAAAACCAGCAACTCCAGGGATTTTTATCTGCTTTTCCTGATTTACTGAATATTTTCCAGTTTCCAGTTTAACTCTGAGTCAGTAGCTCGATCTGCAGGGTTTCCACCCACATCTTCACCACAAAGCAAACTCTCATGATAGTTTTACTGTAATTAATGAAAGCAGTTGTGGAGATTTTGACAAGCCTGTTAGTGGAGGATAATCTGCAACACGGGAGTTTTAGATATTTAATTAATCCCTTGAAACGAGACAAAAACAAGCCGATAATGCAAATAATTAGTCTCTCCCAGCTCACGTATTTTAATCAGGAGTTTATGGATAGTTTAATTAAACTAGCCCCACTAGTTTAATTCAGTTACCAAGAGTCTGCATCTTTCTGTTTGTTCTTTTCATAGGTTTGACATTTCTTGAACGTTTATTATAGTTTATCTGAGAATAAATATGCTTGTTGGATTTAATTTTGGTGCATGAATATGATCTGAAACATTATTTTCAACAAAAGACCTAAAAGAAGAACAACACAAACGAAAACACTAAATTGTTCAACTATAAACTTTGTTTCAAAGAGCGATGACTAAAGTCTGGTGTTTGTAAAGTAAATGTAGCTCTGACACAGGGAGCCTGTCGTCAATTTTTACCAATTAAATGTCAAATACAATTTGTCTGTGTTAGAGGCTGCAAAAGACGATGACGACATTCATGAGTTAAAATGGCCCAGTTAAAGTTCAGACATAAATCCAACTGAAAATCTGAGGAAGGACTTGAACAAATGTCTCAGTCGGTGTGCAAACCACCCCAAAAAAGATTCAGCTGCACCAAATGTTAACTCCAAAACCAGCTAAATACTAATACATGCCGCACTTTTCAGATTATTTGAAAGACATTTAGTATTTTCTTCTGGTCCGTCACATAAAATCTTCCTGAAACAGAAACACGAATACTTCAGCAAAGCTCTGTCTGCTCAGTCAATAAAACCTAAAAACATTTCTTTCTACATCATGGTTCCACATGGTTCCAGTCTCCAGTCATTTCCTCCCCGTTGTTTTGCTTCCTCTGTTTATTTGACAAACTTTTAAAGTCTGCAGACAAACAGACAAGATGTGCAAATATCTTCCCGTGCGTGTTTGGTTTTCACTGATTGGACTGGAATGTAAATATTCTGTCTTGTTTCTGAATTGAACTGCCGGCACTTTAAGCACTTTAAGTAAGATTGCACCTCTCTGAAAAATTGCGCACGTAACTGCTGGGTGTAATTTCAACAATGCACAAGCAGTGAGGCCTGGTGCATAATATGCTCTGTTGTTTGGTGCAACAATTCACATCAAACTTGGATGATTTAGGAGGGCTTTGTCAGAATGTGACCAGGCAATATGTTTGGGTGCAGGCCTGTGGTACATTAAAACTAATTCAGCTCCGGGAACAGACTGTGGCAGCCATTCATCACAGCCAGACATTTGGGAGGAAAAGGAACAATACATCACATTTTGGGCTTTTTGTCTGCTGTTAGCAAACTTCTACCCTTTCCTCTCAATCCAGAAAGTCCATCTTAGTGTCATTTATTCCTCTGTGACAAACCTAAATAGCAAATTAAATCATTTCTAAGCTTCTCTAAGTAAAATTGTAAAAGAAACAGAGAACAATTTATTTGTCTCCAGTACAAATCAGAAATATAAACGCTGCCATTCCTCTTCTTTCAATTCATAAAGGACGTTACAAAAAATGAAAATGCTTTTGAATCATTTATACGTGTGTGCATACTGCCTCCTAGTGGTGGAGCTTCAGGTTGCAGCTGGTGCAGGAAATGTTGGAGCCACTGTTTTCAGTTTTCATGTTTGTAACCAAACTTGCTTTATTACAATTCAACCTTTATTTTTATCTTTCTAATTTTAACACAAATAATTGGAGTTTTACTCTAACTGGTTGCTGACAACATGCATTAATGTTCCTATTAGAATGACAAAATGCAGGTGCAATAATGTAGAAAGTCAGTAACTATTTAAGTTTGTTATTTATATATTTTCAGGATTACAGCAAAAATATTCAGCTTATCAAAATAAATGTGAATGTCACATCAGAAACAGAAATGTACAAAATCACAAGAAAAACTGCTGCTTTTCTAGCAGACATCATGACAGATGATAAGCACCACATTCATTTTTACAGAAAGGTTTAGTGGAAGAAAAACATTTGGTAGAAAAAGGGAAACAAGTTGCAATAGCCTTGAGAAGATTGTGAAGCATGAACGTTTGTTCAGGTAACACAGACCAGCTTCCTGATTCACCCCTCGCGTTAGATGGGATTATAATCCAAAGGCTGCAGTTTTCACTGCTGCTTGTGCAGCTTTTTTACCTCACTTTTACCTTCCACTCAACTTTTAATTTTACTTTAATGTCTTATTTAACGGACACATGTGACGCCACATCTGGGAACTTTGTGACTGGCAGCCATCTTGGCGGGCAGTGGAGTTGCCATGGCAACATGCTCAGAATGAGCCCTTGGTTCCTGTCTAACTTATAATCAATATAAGGGCATTACAACCATTAATCGATCAGTTTTTGAGTTCTACCCACCTCTGCGGGCCAAGAGCAGCATCAGTGATATTTACTGCCGAAGCTGAACGAGCTAAATTAGCTTGGCTAATGTAGCTTTTACCTGCTAGCTGACGGACATGTCGTGTTTGTTACTTCATGAACTCACCCTGCAGGTCACTTGTTACTCACATGAAGAGTTCTTACTTCTTTTCAAATCCGTCTAAATACTGACGGTTTATCCTACGAAGCTCCTCCATGTCGCTCTCTGCTCGTTACTTAGTGAACTGTCACAGCAGCAGACCGGAAGCAGCGTGTCTACGTCATCAGGCATGTTTCCGTCCTGACAGCAGCCAGGACGGAAACACTGGCTGCACGTTGGTCATCATGTCTGTGGTGCAGCTAAGCTTTGCTGCGCGGATCACTTCCGGTTCAGACTTGTAGGAACCACATTCTGCAAAAACTTTTTTCCAGTGTTAGCAGAAAATAGACAAATATTTGCACACATTTGTTATGGAAACCCAGCAGCCCTCTTCCTGACCCACAAGAAAAGCACAAAAACGGAACTTTTATATAATTTGTGCTTTATTGAGAAAACGATTGTACAGTGTAGTGTTGATTGCAGTAGCAGTAGATCATAAGAGCGTACCCCATATAACTACACAGAAAACACCTGGACAGACCTAAAAGGCCACGGTGTTCCACAGCAATTAACAAAAAGGCATGAAATGGCGACAGATGGAGGGGAAATACCCTGAAATAACTAAATCCTTTACTTGCTGCACATTGTCCTGGCACATGAGAGTAAAAGAGGACGCTGCAGCTGCTTTTGCATCATTTGGCGATGGTTTGACAGAGACTTCACTGAAGCCGTAAAGCAGGAGGCCACAGAACATCTGCACAGCAAAATCTGGAGGAACCCGGTAATTAAAACATAAAGCGATCGAGATAAACACAGAAGCCTGGCAATAAAAGATTCCCATAAATTAGTACATTCCTGTCTGCACACACCACCAACCTGTTCTTAATGGCTTATCCATCACCTGAAGATTATTCCTCCCCTTATATAAATGCTTATCCTTAAAAACACGCTACCGTTTTATTTCACATCCATGAACCAAAGTTGTGTAATCCAGGAGGGCACTCTGCATTTCTGAAACTGTTTAAAAGTGTAAATCATATTTATTAGACCCAACAAAAAATAAGAAAAACATTTAACCATCCCTGGACTTTTTAAAATGATCTAGTCTGGTGGCTAATATTTCCTTCATTTTACCTACAAGGTGCGATTAAAGTTACACATGGGTGTTAATTTATTTCATTTCTTTATTTTACGTAGCTGCTCTGCTTAGTTAATGCTTTTTAAATGTATGCATGACACAAAGTGCTTTACGTGCCAGTGTAGAGCACGGTTTGAATGCTGACAGAAATCTACATTTATATGTGGAAATACAGCAACTAGGAATGCTAAATGTTACATCACCTTATTCGTTCAACTATCTCTGAGCTTTAATTTAAAAAATTACACAAAGATGGAAAAAGAAAAACTTACGCAAATAATTTTTTTTAAATAAAAAAAACATTAAAATAAAAAATTGTCAAAAAAAGGCAACAATCTGTCCAACTCCACTCCAACAAATAGTAAATTATTTCCGGCGTTGCAAAGTAAAACATGATTTTTTTTAAAAAGCAAAGCCTCTCTACTTTATGCAAGTGATCAGACAAGCAGCTGGATTTCCGTTTATAGAAACCTCAATCAAAAAATATAATCTTTGGTCATCTTGAGGGACGGCATGGCTTCGTTGACGTTCTGGTCCAGGCGCCGATATTCCACGTTGTTACGGGAACATAAACCCTCCTTCCAACGGCGGCTCTGAACCAGCAGGAAGATCTGAAAACGAGAACAGATGGAGAAAAATGACAGAAATTGAAGGGATCAGACTGATGAACATCGATTGGGTCAAATGAAACTATTGTCTGGTTGAAGACGAACCAACCCTGACTTTTACTTTAAGTTTGGGGTGAGCAACAAGTTGCATCAAACTCCAAACTGATTTCTTTTAAATCAAGGCTAAAAATCCCCCAGCCCAGTACAGAGGAGGATTCGGGGCAATGAAAAAACAAAAGCAGCAAAAGGCAGACAAAAGTTAGGAGGGAGAAAAGTCAGAATTTGGCGCATTATGTTGACAACTTGGCAGCTAAAACCAAAGCTAACCATCGTTAGCGAGCAGCTTTTGCCCTGCAGCAGGAAGCGGTTCATATTTTCTAATCATGTCATGGTCAGTTTACCCCAGAAAACCTGCTAAGCCAGTGGTAGCGGCGCTAGCGCAGTCCGCTACCATCTCACCAGTTTTATGCTAATAAATGCTAAAAGTTACAAAAATCCAGAGGTGCACTGGGTTTGCATCATTGAACTGGATGTAAACCCATCGATTCTCCACACACCCAGGGAAACTGCAGTTACTGCTCATCGAAACTCGACTGATTACCACCAAACGTCCAAGACTCACCTTCCTCTTGTTGTGATAGGTGATGTAGACGACGGCCACCAGGAAGGCCAGGATGACCAGGTGGAAGAAGAAGTGGGAATCCTGATCCTCTGAGCTGAAGCTGTCGACCTCATCCACCACATGAACCAGCTGCTTGGTGTCCATTCGCCCTTTGTCTTCCTTTCTCCCCTCGTAGGCAGAAACCATAAAGTCTTCCTTATAATCTTCGTAGTCTTCACTAGGTTTGGAAGGAGAACTCTCTGGAACGGTTTCTGTTTGCTTCTCCGTGCGCTGGACCTCCGGCTCGTCTGTTGGCTGGGTCACCATGGCGGTGGGAGCAGGAGGAGTCGTCTTCACTGCGTTCTCTGTCGGAGTTTGTTTGTCTGCAGGTGAAAGGAGCTTGTCATTAACGTCTTTCTTGCTCTGTGTTGTGGGTCCTGCTTGATGGACCGTCTTGTTGTCGCCTTGGGCCTCAGCAGGTGTCGGTTTGGGGTCAGCAGTTGATGATGCGACCTCTGGTTCTGGTTGACTTGGTTTCTCTATAGTCGCGTCTGTCCGAGCTGCTGGCACAGCCGAGACGTTCGAAGGAGGTTGTGGGTCTATTCCCTGAGAAGTCTGCAAATCTGATGGAGAGAATAACAAAAAATGCATCTGTATATGGATGTCCATGATTGTCGAAATCATTATTGATTCGTTTTTTGCTTTAAATATCTGAAATGCTGCCAAACTGGTGTCATGATGTTTCCTGTTTTATCCAATTATTTTTTATTTTAAAGCAGTTATGAGGCTTTAAAATAGCCTCATAAAGCCTATTTATGAGGCTAAATGAGCCTCATAAATAGGCTCATATAGCCTATAGTTTAAAATGGAGAAACTTTAAACTGCTGCTGTGCAAGTTACTCAACAGGTTGTTGCTAGGCAACCACAGAGTGAGTGAGTTGCTAGGCAACCAAAGAACAAGTGAATTAGCCAATTCCAGTATGCTAGCATACCTAGCTTTGACAGGTTGAGCAGCTAAAGCCTTTCCTCTGCCTACATCTCCCAGAATGCCATGCGGTTCTGGATCAGAGTTCAGTGAATGTTTTATCAGATGTATTGATCACCAGTCTGTCTATAAATATGCTGCAGTAAAAACTGGCATGTCTGTGATAAACAACCTGTATTTATATGAAGCTTTATATTTTTATGTTGCTCCTCATAAAGACATGAGGGAAAAATGCAGAAAATCCCAATTCAAAAGAAGTTATTGTGATACACAAAATTGTTGTCATTTTGGCAACATTTTCATATATTGATAATAGAGATTGCTTTTTCAATTCTTAATAAACTTTAATTTTGTAAAGAAATCTGAACACTGAAACTGGAAGATATTTTAAATACCCAAAATGAAACACGACGCCCAAAACAAAGCGGAAATAAAAACACACAACCAAAATCAGATGAAGTCTCTAAATAAAACCTCCCTCCAACAAATATCAGAATCATTTTAATCTATCACATGACTGATTGATTGGCTGATTATCGCGACAGGCTGCAGGTCTGTTACAGTGAAAACATGCCGTTCTGTCCCAAATCCTTCACGTTTAAAAGTGAAATCAAGTCAGACAGGTAAAACTGATACGTCGAGTTATTTCTGCAAACATAGATAAACCTATAAAATGCTTGCAGAAGTATTCAATGACTGTAGTTGGGCCTGCCCATAGCAATGCATAAGGAGAGCAGTGTCTGGCTTGCGAAGCAAGCCAGACGCCTCCATGCATGCATGGCAGGCACCTATTGTTCTACACCCAATAGAATGTCTCTTTATTTCTTTATTATTTATTTTTCTTACGTCACCCGGAATGCGGCTCGTACCGCTGCGAGTACCCCCACAAAAGTGGTATCAAAACGTGCGGCTCGATCCCGGGAGGGGAGCTATTATTTTTATTGGCAAACGGAGTTACGACGGCGACGTAAAAAGCGTCGAAAGAGCAAAATTACCAACTGCCGAAACGAAAAACGAAACAGAGTGTAACTGACATTAACTGCCGCTTTTTTAGAGTGAGAAAAACAGTGGATTTTTGACAAAAAAATTATGTTGAAATCGCCCTCATGCCTACAAATATCGCTCGATTGCTCTGAAAGTCGGTCAAAACATCGCACCGAATGCCTGCTCCGGTAAAATGTCTTCAAAAATTTTCTAGGTCTTACGGTTTTCCGTCAAGGTGCTTCAGAGCCAAAACAAGTGACAGGTTTACTCAGGCTCTGAGCCATTCATTTTGAGACTTTTCTGAAAAGTTTCAGAGGTCAGCGCAGCCATTTTCCTCTCGTCGCTGTAATTTCTGTGTTTGTGCAACAGATATGAATCGCGGTAGTATCGGAGAACAGAAATCGATCTCCCACACGCTTCAAACGGTTTTCAGATCGGCTTTACCGATCCTGAACAAAGCATCTCTTTGTGCTGATTTTTCATCAAAGCTCAGGTTGATAGAATTTTCTCCACTTTCTCTCTGACAGTTGACAGAGGACTAATCACCATAGCAACGGAACACAGAGGCAGGCAGAGCAGCTGGTTTGAACTACAGAAACGTCATCACTTTAGTTCTGAGCAGAATGTCAGAACTGTCTATTACTACACAGCTCAGCTGATCACAATGTAACAACTAGAATGTTTTGGGCACCATATAAGTGTTTTAACCCAACCAGAGTTACTCATAAGATTAGTGTAGCCATTTATAACAAAATGTTATTAAAATAAAAGCTTGACTATCCCTCTCGGGCCTTTATTATCTTTTTCTCTCAGGTTAGTGTGAAGCAGTTAGAAAAACTAACTGCTTAAAACAGGTTAGAACTACAACATGGCGGAACTTTCAGTTACTACAGAAGAGGGATGAGCTGTCATTTAGAATTAAACATGGCGGAACTGTTACTGACTAAAGAAGAAGGCTGAGCAGAATGTTAAACCTACATTAATGGCAGAACTCTTTTACTACAGAGGAGAGATGAGCTGGAAGTTAAGAACTTAAATGACGGCTGAACCACAGCTACTCATAAGATTAGTGTCACCATTTATAACAAAACTAACTGCTTCAAGCACTTAGATTTCTGTCTCTCCCTCTGTGTCTCATTCACATAACAGTTGAGCTGCTCTTTAGAACTACAATGAACTGAAGGTTTGAACTAAAACATGGCGGAACTTTCTGTTACTACAGAGGAGGACTGAGCTCGCATTTAGAACTACTGGCTGATGTTTGCATTATATAGCTGAATTAACAAAATCACTGTTACAGATGGGATTAGTTTGGTTATTTAAAATAAAGGTCATTGGACATTTCAAAATAAAAGCCTTTAAATATCCCTCTCACATCAAGTAATTGCTCTTTTGAACTTATTACAACTGGTTTAGCCCAACCATTGTTAGATATTGGATTAGTGTGGCCATTTCATACGAAGCTAAATGAACATTTCAAAATAAAAGCCTAAATATCCCTCTGAGATTAATGCACCGCCAGGCGTCACTATAATATCCTTTATTATCTGTTGCCCTAAGGTCAGTGCACCGCCGCAGGCGTACAAATAATATTAGCCCTTACTATCGTTTGATCTCAGGTTAGTGCACTGTCTTGCGCAGCAAGACAGTGCATCATACCTTTCCGTAAAAAGCTTTCCCCTGTTTTTCTTGCTTATTAGGCATGTTTAGTATACTGACTATAGTAAGTCAAATAGACACATCATGCTAGTGATACCACACATGCCAGTGACAGCATTTATGCTAACATTAGCATTTGGCTAATTTTAGCTTATACACCAATTTCAACATACAGATTTGCACAAGTCCATGTTAGTAAACATGCTTTTGCTTGTGCACATGCTATTGGCTATACTGTAGCTAAGATTATCATTGATGCTAACTTTTAGCATCAGAAACCGACGGGCACACTTTGGCAGGCCCCATTTAAATTTCTGCAGGAATTTTCTAGTTATTAATTTTATCTTGCCTCTTGCTCACACTTGCAATTTATTATTTATTTTTTTTTTTTTTGCAAAAGCTTACATTTCCAGCAAACTGCAGCCTGTAACTAAAAACCATCTTTAAATTCATCTCTGTGACAACATGAACCAAACAAGTGCTGCCATTATTTCCTGCTCAGTTGCCTCAGACGGGACAGGAGGCAAACACTGACGACTAAGTGTGCAGTAAGACGCCCTGAGAGAAGAAAGGGCCTATTCAAAGTCAGGGGCCTTCGCCAGCATAAATCATCCCTGAACAGGAGCCGCTTGTTTAGTTTCCCTGAGAGACATTCAGGCCATCAACAAGTTTCCTTAAACTCTCCTAGCAAGTCAAACATTTACATTAATAATATGAAAAAGGTTAAATGAAAGTAGAATCTGAAACTTAATAAAATCCTGTAAATTCCTCACATAACGGCGCTGCGCTTGCAGTTCAAATGTTAACAAATCAAACTTTTTAATTTTATTAAAAATAAAACTGAAATAAAAGCCAAAACTGCATCAGTCACAAAAACAAATGTTGCTGGATGACAAATTATCCTAAAAGTTACTGAGATAAATGATAATATTGGTGTTTTGAGACCATTTTTCAATAATAGTTCAACTTTAAATCTAAGGAACGTTTAGCACTGGAACTGGAAGACATTTTAAATATCCAAGATAAATAAACAAAGGCTTAGCAGAGACCAAACACCAGACTGAAGAGTTTTCATCCAGTTTTTGGCAGAAAGAGAAAAAACAATAAATCATGCAAATGGAAATGATTAAGTTTGTTTCAATTTTATCACGTGATTTATTACCACAGGCCTTTAAACCGCTGCTCTACTGATTGAGGGAGGAGCTGTGCCTCGGAGGCGGGGCTATGTCCACCCAGGCGTTTTGCTCAGCTGAATGGTTGCCATGGAGATTAAAGGATTTGTCAAACATGCACGAAATAATCAAGGCAACCCTCCAGGAATGTCAACCTGATGTAAAACTAAAATAAAATTGATCTTACATGAAACTGGCCCTTTAAATATCTAAAATTCCAGAAACTTTTCAGAGGAAGACAAAATTGTAATACTTTAATAACAAAACCCCACATGTGCATGAAAACCAGGAAGTAAAAGGATGACTGACTAGAACAAATAGGAGCTGAAACTGAATCACCAAACACCTTTCTGCTACTTTTCAACATTATTTACATATTATTATTAGCAGTAAAGATGTTTTGTTCATTTATTCTTGTGTGGAATATTACAACCTTTCAAAATAAAGCTTTAACTGCTCATGTTTACTTGAGTAACTTTAAGGCGGAACATTTCGCTCGGATATTTTCGGCTTTGCATATTAGAAACGTTAGCAAAGATATTTCCATTTGGTTTAAACAAAAAACTTTCGGCTACGACCTATTATTACATGGCACATTGGTAAGAGAAAAACAAAATCAACAGTTTATGCAGTTACCTACTGAAAAACAGGCTGTCACAGTCCAAACTAACAACAGTGGTTGCTAACGTTACATGCTAATTAGCCACAGCAGCTAGCCTCCTGTTACTAAAGATATTCTCACAGCACATAAAAACTCGCCAGCGCCGTACCTGGTGTTTGCTTAGTTGGAGCTGAAAGGCACACATTAAACCACAGCTGGAGGAAAATAAGCAAACAAAAGACGAAAATATTTCTCCTGCTTTGCGTCGAATTTCTGTGAGCCGCCATGTTGGTGAGTGACTGAAAGGAGGCCGGCTTTACGGTGGCCTGATATACCAGGGGGGCGGGGCGTTTCTCTGAGCCTGGCTGCGCATCATTCTTTAGCCGGGGAGCAGAGAGGTGCGCCGCGGTGGGTGGAGTTTGTGGGAAAATCAACAGGAAAACATAACAGATTCACAGCTTGTCTTCCATATTACAATTGGAGCGTAATTAAAGTGTAACATAATTCCCAGCTCCCAAGAAACGCTATATTTACCTTCCATTCAAGAGGATAGCTCTTCCCTCACCAGTACAGCATCAGTCCCACCCAGGCTTCTTGCCGACTGGCGGTGATGAGGCTCACCCTCTTTTTCTTGATTTTTTTTTTGCTGTTCCTTAATCTGACATTTCTTCAATTAGTTTCATAGTCACTGAAGATCATAAAACCTACTTAGACATAAAGAGGAACCATTTATACTAATCGGGCGAAAATATGTGTAAAACACGCAGCTGTCCAGTCAGAGCAGTGGCAGTGCAATGAGTCTTATAATGGATCTAACTTAGAAGTTAGACATTTTCCCTCCATCAAAACACAGAGAGCTCATCATCAAACCCCCTGCTACATTAAGGCAGGAAGTGAATCCATAAAATGCTGCTGGAAAAAGTCTGAAAGAACTTGGCAGTAAACTGAACCCTGCAGGAATAAAAGAGAAATTGCTGTTTGCAGACACACTGCAACAGGTTAAGGCAGTTTCAGTGACAGGGATGCTTTGATATATTAACATGGACTGTTCTGGATTTTGTTTGCACAAACTGTTCACATTTAATCTCGTATAAAGAGTATTTTTTCTTTAACTTAACTGTGACAAAGCCAAAACTTTCAGAGATGCATTGGTAGGAAGTTGTTGTAGATGAAGTGAAATAGTGAAAAATAGTCTTTAGGGTTTTACATTTGTAGGGAGCGCCCAATCTTCGAAAAAATGAATTGTGAATTATATGACTGTATGAATTTTTGGTTAAAACATGTTTGATTTTCATCCAGTGGGTAGAAAATCCAGAAATCTTACTCCAGTAAGAGTAGAAATACTTCATAAAGAAATTACTCAAGTAGAAGAAAATAAATTACAGCGTAGAAAAATACTCCTAAAAGTAAATGTTTTTCAAAAAAGTTACTCAAATCAATGTAACGAGTTACTACCCAACTTTGGAGTTGTGACAAAAAGGTCGAAGGTCGTTTATTTGTACCAAAGTTGTCAAATTGGAAACAAAGAGAGAAGAAATTGGTTCAAGATGTTCTTTATTTAGACCAGGAAATGACAAAACTGTCTAGCACAATAACCATGAATCCAATAATCTGCTGTGGAAGACGAAACCATTCCTCGGAGTGTTTCTCATCCTGCCACTTCATCCTCCATCCAGAAGCACAAACTCTTCATCAGTTAGGCGCTTGACAGTTTATCTGCGAGGGCTAACACGTCTTTGCCTTCTTAAGACTTCGAGTGGATCTAAAACTAGGCAACACCCTCAATAAAATAGTATTCTCTGTTGCTATATGTAACCAAAAAAACACCAAAAGCACAGACACAAGACAGGTGAGACAAAAACACAGAGTGCGCGTTGGGACGTAGTGCCGCTCAGAGCGAACCCCTCGCTGTTTGATTCACCAAAGACAGACAGGAACTCAGTGCGGAAATGTTTGAAGGAAACGTTTCATGACCACCACGTCTTCTGAGTGAGAAGTGCTTTCTACAGCTAAGTAACAGCGCCACCTGGAGCAGTAACAATAGAATTGCATGCTAATTGTGTTGTGGAGCTTTTCCCTTTTTCAATTGATTAAAAAGTAACAAAAGCATGAAACTGACTTGATGTACTGACGCATTCGGTTCTCACAGCTTTGTTCTAAACTGGGCTTTTGAACATAAATATGGTCCTTTAAAGTTGGATTTGTTTCATCTTCACTTACTTCCACCTGTAACATTTCAAGGGGAGGGAAGGGGCTGGACTACTCAGAGGGTTTAAGATATTTTGGGTGAGGAATAAGTGTGTGGAAAAGGGGAAGGCTGGAAGTCTTTTCCTTTACGCCTGGAACTCCAGACCCACACCCAGCTTGTGGCCGCCCGTGTTGATGTTTTTACCATCCAGGAGGGCAGAAAGTGTCAACTTCACACCTGCAGAAATAAACATTTAAACGTTCATTTCTACTGCACTGCAAGAAAATCCGATCATCAAGACGGAAAAACAGGAAATAAAAGGCTCAGACATCTGAATATGTTTAAATATTCTGCATATTAAATATTATTGCTAAGCAGAAATTATTAGCAAATATTAAAATACTCCATATTTAGATTGAGATACTTAAAAATGTAACAATAATGGACTCATTGATTGTTTTGACAAAAGTAACTGAATAAATACATTTATTGATTTAATATTTAGAAATAGAAAACGGCAAATTCTAAAAATGCAATGACATCTCTGCATCATTTAATTCATCTGTTGCACAGAAGTTTGGCCTTTACTGCTGTTATAATTTTATGTCTGTATAATGGTTGAAATTCAGTTTATGGAGACTTTAAATGTATATTATATGATATTAGACTGTGATTGACCACAATAAAACTAAATCTGCACTTTTATATCAGGAATGCTGACAAAGGCAAAGCAGGAACCAATTGTTGAAAATTGATGAAATAATAATTTTTCTGGATAAAATTTAAGGTTTTTGTAGCAGAAGCTTTCAAATGATGTGTGATGCTTTTTGGTAACAATGGAGTGAGCCACTCTGACTCTCGAAATATTCAGCCTTTAGTCTGCTAACTGAGCAACATGCTGCAGTGATGCTTAGCAACCTCCTCTAACGAGAACAGCAAGCTAATGCTAGCTTGTAAGGAACCTGGTGATACTCCAGAATAAAAATGCTGGTCAGAATTGGAGCTTTTCTCAGGCAGGTTTCTGCTAATTAATTAGATAAATTCAGTGTTTGTTTCCCTTTAGCTTCCTCACTGTTCTAGACTAAGAACCTAGAAATGAATATGACCAATAAACAGAATCGATGAGGAATATGTGTGAAACAGAAGATAAAATAAGCCTTAAACTCCCTGCAGACTGAACTCACCTGGCTTAATGTTCTGAGTGTAGCCCAGCCCAATAAGGCTGGAGTTGTTCACCTTCGCCTGTCAGGAAAACAGATCAAATGTTCACAAATCAAACACTGAAAAACTAACAGAGTTAACGGAAGATACACACGTTAAACAAATGTAACCATTTAGAAACTATTTTTAGTCATAATTTAATTAAACTATAAAGTGCCAACAACGGTTCAAATCTGTTTTGCAGAACTGGGCCGAGTCACTTCAAATAGAAATGGGCCGAAATAACGACACAAACAACCAGCCGCACTAATTGGCTCTGGTGCAAGTGGGACTTAGGACTAATGTGATAGACTGAATTAGCCGAGGTCTTTCTGTAGTGCGCAGACTTCCTGTTTGGGTCGTCTGGGCCGACCTGCAGCTCTTTTCCCAGCAGGAACGCGTCTCAGGCTCTGCGCCCAACAACACGGCCGCTTGGTCACGATGAGTTAAAACAACAAAAACAAGAAGCAGCCAAATCAACACAACTGGTGGTTTTAAGGAAGGGATGTCCAGAGCGCGGCCCAGGGGCCATTTACGGCCCTCTAGAGGATTTTGTGTGGCCCCCTCTAGAAAGGAGTAAATCTGCTCCGCAAGCTGCTGCAGCTGGACGATTTTTCATCTTTTAGGGAAATATTTGTCATAGATAAAAGACAATAGTCAATATTTCTGCTTTCATCCACAAACTTTGACTTTTGCTCCAATCATCTACAGCTCAAATAAGAAACCATTCCCTAGAGGTTTAATCAGACTAGGAGCTTCTTAAAGAGACAGAGACCCTTTAAGTCTCTGCAGCCTTTCTATCACAACTGAAGGTAAAATAATTACTGGATTTTACTCTAAAAACACAAAACGATGTTTGTGACCCCAAAGCCTTTTCTACTTAAGGATTTCAGCCCTTAGAGCAAAAGGTTTGGACACCCTGGTTTACGGTTAAATAACTTCTGTAAATGCTAAAGTAGGTTATTATTTCACTATTATCATCTTTAGATCTTTTTATTTTATATAACAGTTTGTGGAGAATTTAAATGGCGTGCTCTGGAGAGGACTCAGTGATTATTATGATGTTATTAATTATTATTACTTATTATGGGTCTTATTTTATCTCGCTATGAGACGGTTTGTAACGATTTTGATTATAGAATTTATTTGTTGGTTCTATAGCAAAGTATCTTTAACAGGCATATGAATTTCATTTATTATTTATAATAAATTATAAAACAGTGTTTAATAAAGTATTTTTGAAATTGAATACCATAACGTGGTTTTAATTACAAATTTCTGATAATTATCTCATGTTTCATTGTTTACCACTTCAGAGAAGTCGTGGTTAGCTGGTCATTTTGTACTACTGATTATTTGTTTTCTTGCTTTTAAAAACCATTTTGAAATGAATGCATGAAACTCACGGAGAAAGACGCGTCGGAGTCGATCTGATACTTGGCGGCGATGCCGAAGCGGGTGTTGCTGTTTCCTGCAGTCCAGGCCAAGTTGACGGCCGTCTCCAGCTTGCTGTTCACCTTCTGGTAGATCGACCCGCCAAACTCGGTGCCGTCGTTGCTGCAAAGAACCAGCAGGTTAGCTTAAACAAAAACATATTCCTCTAGCTAGGATTCATTGTGACAGGAAATACTGATTTGAAATGTGCATGTCTGTTAATCCTAGAAGCTCGTAACGTTTGCTGACCTAAAGACCTCAGAGAGGATTTACCAGGGGAAACAGCAGGAAGAAGCCCGTCCCTCCCTCACCATCACCTCATCTGACTGACATAATAAATTACCTGGCTATAAAAAGATCCAGCACTGGGAGACATTTAAATGTCAAAAATAAAAAAGCAAACAAAAGAAACAAATAAGATGAATTATGAAGTCCCTGGAAACAAAAATATCCCTAAAAAAGGGATAATGGAGACCAAAATATGAGATTGAAGATTTTTTTCTTTCAGTTTTTGGTGGATAGATAGAAAAGAGAAAATCAATAAATCAACAAAATGGAGATAATTTATCTCATTTTGATTTATTATGTGATTGATTGATTGTAGGCCTTTAAACTGAAACCTTTAAACTTCTGATGATCAGTTTGTGGTTAGCCTTTTTTATTTTATTTACCGAAACACCAAATTCTGCAACACATCCCGGTTACGTTTGTCATAGTCAAGCTAGCATAACTGAGCTACTCCCCTCTCACTCGCTATTTTTTTAATAAAACTTTTTCCAGACGTTGTTTTCTAGCTTCTATAGTGTTGACTTTTAGTAGCATTTTATCATATATATCACCACAAAGATGCATTCTAATAACCTGACAACTTATCACTAGCGAGCAGTTTTATCCAACGTCATGATGCAACATGTTGACATCAATGTCCCCATAAACGCTGAGATCACTCAGATCTTTGCTTTATATGATATTAGACTGCAAGGTAAATCTGGCACAAACATTTTTTATTAATGTTTTTGGTCTTTACAAACTAAACCAGT
The DNA here is from genome assembly GCA_902982915.1 of Phalloptychus januarius. Classification (NCBI taxonomy): domain Eukaryota; kingdom Metazoa; phylum Chordata; class Actinopteri; order Cyprinodontiformes; family Poeciliidae; genus Phalloptychus; species Phalloptychus januarius. Next base: position 16,597,488 of record CADWAE010000475.1, read on the forward strand.
GAAAGCTGCTGAGAGTTTGTAGTTCTTACACATTCGTATGGAGCTGGAACTCATCGGTCTTGTATCCCACAGCAAAGTTGCTCTGAGTGATCTTGTTCCGGCCGGCCTCGAAGGTCGTCTGGTATCCAGCGAGCCAGCCCTCGAACCCCACCACTGCGGCGCCGTGAATGGCCGTGCCGTTGATGTCGTAGTTGATGTCGCAGCCCAGGTTGATGTGGTCGCACTTGTAGGCCGTTTTGAGCTTCCCGCCTTTCTTGCTGGCAGGATGTTTGGGGAGGAAAAAAACGAATCGTTGTTGTGAATATCAGAGGGCAGAGTAACCAAAAACAATACTGCAGTTAGAGTAACACTTCTATATTTTTACTCAAGTAATAAGTAACCGCTCAGGAAATTACTTAAGTAAAATACTGCTAAAAGTACATTTTTTACAAAAATGACTCAAGTAAATGCATCTGTAATTGTAGTCAAGAGCTAAAAGTTTTTTAGTATCCATCACTCGTTGCCAGCGAGCGCCAGGGCAAAGCAGCTGTCATTACCCAGTGTTTGGAGAGAAGGAGGAATCAAAAGTCAGCTTCAGCCCTTTAATTAACTGTGGAAAAAAAGAGGGAATCATGTTAAAACAGAGCACAGGATTCATTTCCAACACGAAAATAACATTTTCTAACTGCTTGGGAAGAATTTTAAAGATGCATATTGAATATTTCCCCAATATTTCTTTGCTTTTTCAGAAAACATCTGTAATTTTCCCCTTGCGATCACCTGGTCCTCCACGGTGATCTCGGTCCCCAGGGTGTTGTCGGTGTTCCACTTCTCCGTGAAGGTCAGTCCGCGCTCCGCCCACTTGTATTTGGTCTCCAACGACCCGGCAACTTTGCTGGTCTCCGTGTTGCCGGAGCATGTGCTGGTGAACTCCTGAAGGCAAAAGACGAAACTCAGTTACAAGGCACACAGTTTGTTCAGACAGGAAGGAAAATCAATGGATTGACAATATAAACGCTAGCAATGCTCCAGCAGCAACTTCCATGGATTATTTAAACACAAAAGTGACGCTGACAGGAGAATCTCTTCCTATTCCTGCCATCTTACCACAAGTTGTTGGTAAATAAATTATGAAGAAATTAACTCCTGCATTCTGGACCAGTTGGCCAGTCAGCAGTGAAAACTTACCAGTCCATTGTCAGACTTTGTCTTCAAGTCGAGTTTAATGAGGCCGAAACCTGAAACAAAAAAACATGCAACATCAAAGCAGTGTCTTAAACAGTTAGCTTCATATTTTAGGTGAAAATTAGTTTATTTATAAAGACTAAAACACAAACTAACAGGTTTATTTGCAGAGGGTTTCTTTATGGAGGAGGGAAGTTGGTATTTGATTAAAATCAAATAAAAAAAGATAATTGGTAGATTACATATACGCAGTTTGTTGATGCATTTGTAAAGAATCATTCTGGTTTCCACTGATAACTGAGCATTTATTTTTCAAGCTCTCCAGTTTGTACTGTGTATCACGCATCGCTGTAACCATGGAAACACTTTAAAAATGTAAAAAATTATTATATAAAATAATGGAAGCACCTAGAAGTTACCAAACAAAATTAATTACACACTTTGGCTCCAAGCTAACTTATATATATTCTAATTTCCCCAAATAAAACTAAATTGATAGATTTAAATTCAACATTAATGTCTACAATGTTAAAGACCAATTGTGACCTGTTCTTCATTAAATAGGTCGTCTGCTTACCGTATCCCTTTGTAAAAACATCCCTGGCTGATTTTCCAAGATCGACGTAGGTGGGAGGTACAGCCATTGTCTGAAAACAGCAAATAAAAATGGTTTGTGTGTGATCATCTTTACTACACCCATGAGAAACATAAACCTGAAACAAAGCACCAAGTTTCAAAAACAAGACGCCATGTTAGCTGAAGGTCACCTAGAGAACAACGAGCACCAGCCTGCAAGTTTAATCTTTGCAAATAATTTCCAGACGATATGAATGCTTAAAGCCACCGCAAAGACAAAAATACTGTCAGTTTAACGCAGTGGTGTCCAAACTGCGGCTCGGGAGCCATTTGTGGCCCCTGACTGCAGTTCAATAATACAAATCTGATTCTTGGGAATGTGGAACAATTACAACATAAAGGTTCCTTTATTTCATTTCATTTTACCCAGAAACACTCTTTGGCACACCCCTCCATTATATTTAGTGAAATAAAAACATTTCATAAATATAGAAAATAATTGTTGTAAAAAGTTAAATCACTGAAAACATTAATGTATGTATTAATGTATTTTTATTAAAATATTACTTGTTTAATTTACTTTAGTGCAGGTAAAGGATGAAATATTCACAATAATAATATTTTTGTGTTTTTAATTGGGGGAAAAAGGCTAATTTTGGGAGCAAAGGATTTTGGCCCTTAAGGTTTGGGCTCCTCTGGTTTAACCAGAACTGAATTTCCCCAAACAAAGCTCCTGTTTCCAGAACAAAGCCGCCTCTTTGGAAACTCTCTGCTATCGCGTCTGTGAGCGACTCTTTGTCCTCGGCTTTCACAAACACTCAGTTCTGCAAGACATTTCATCATAAAAATGACACAGGAACCATTTTACAGGGAGCAGCAGCTAGCAAAGCGCTAAAGTCTGCTGAGAATGTGCAAAGTTTATTGACAGAAGATAAGGAAGTAAATTTGAACAAATGTTGACTAAAAAGGCAAACCAGTTTTCCAGACCAGGTTGGTTTTATTTCAATGCTACGTTAAAATGGTGCTGCTGGGGAAGAAAAACATCAAAACAAAGAAAATTCACCCAAAATGGCAAATCAGTGGAAAATCCGATCGGTGCACATTAACACTAACAATAAATAATAATGAACCGAGTAAAAATGAGTTAACTAAACTCCAAATGTTTTAAATATGTTAGAAAATGGCCTCTATGGAAAGCTGTCAACCCTTAAATGCTTTGTGAATATTTTATTGGCAATTCTATGTGAATCAGAAAACTAAATAGAAGAATTTAAGAAATTTTTTAAGATTCTGGGTTTTATATGACGACTTATCGCCACATTTTACAGAAACAGCAACTGCACAGGATTAGGAAAGCACAAAATTATTGTAGAATATATTACAATAAACATTTTATAATTCAACAACAAAAACTGCCACGGAGACTTGGTATTCCATACAGCTCAATGAGTGAGAAATAAAACTGTTTAGTGGTTGTAAATTGCAGCAGCAAGCTATAAATCACACATAGCTGTTTATATATATGTGCAACATATAATTATAGTCTGACTTGATACATCATGCTAATTGCATCTAGCCTTTAAATATGCTGAAATTCAACTTTTCCAGTTTGGAGAGAGTATTTCATAGTTTAATAAAAAATACAGCATGTAGCTCATTGCAGAGCACGAACCACTGGGTCATATGTTTATGTGCTGGCTGTGAGATTTTTAAGGTAAATATGGGTTAAATGTTTATACATAATATCACACAGAGGTCTATTCATAAACCTTAGCTTTTACATCTTTGTCCTTCAGCATTGCTTTTTATTTTAACTTCGGGATAACAGAATTGAAAGCTCAGTATGAGACTTATTCTGACATAAAAAGTCCAGTATCTTTCATGAGAGCCCAGTAAGGAGCGCCTGTCCGGGACAAAAAGGTTATCACGCCAACATCTCATGCCCTCACCGGCTAACTGGTTAGCATTAGCTCACAGTCAAGGTGGTTAGATGGCAAAAGGGACTCTGGTTGGAAAGCTAAAACCCGAAGGGTAAAACAAAGAGCACAATGAGCACCAAGAGGGTCGATTGGTGAAGGTGCTCAACTTTTTAAATTACAAACAATCCGCACAACTGCAGATAAGTTCTCCATTCAAATGACCGCATCACAAGCTAGCAGCAGATGGTAGCTAATAACAACGACGGGCCTGTCGACTTCTAATGTGTCCCACGTCAGTTTTATATTAATATAAATACATAAGGAGACAGACACAGCTCTGCATCTCTTGGCGAGACTCGACCCAGTCATGTGAAATGCACAGGAACCTAGCTGGGTTTCGTTTTACGGGAAGATACAGAACATACCTCTGTGTGTTCCAGTCCAAGCCGAGAAAGAGCCTGTCAGCCGTACAAAGGGAGGAGATAGGAAGGAGGCGCAGCGACGTCACTTACTACGTCAGAATTTGTCATCTTCAAAGAAGGAAAATCCGGTTAAACAACAAGATGCTTCACGCCGCATTTTAAACGGACATCTGGGAGGAGAAGAAAATTACGTTTCCATTTAGCACGAATCTACGGAAGACAATTAGGGTCACTTAAAACAGGACATCATATTTTAATCTCAGAAATCTGGAGAAAAAAAAAGAAGGCAGAATTAAAATCTGAATTTATTTATTTATTAATAAAAATTATACGGTTATTTTAAAAATGTTTTTAAAACCATTTGACATTTTATTTCATTTTATTTTTCTATTTCCTGTCAGCAGCTATAGCTGTCTATAATAACTCTTTTTTTAAGTATTTGTATTAACATGAGTAATAACTACATTTAATTTCCGTTGGGATCAATAAAGGATTATTAATATATTATTGAATTTGAATACACTATTTAGTCTGTGGCTCTGATCTCCATCGATAGATTTGAGGAGGAGAACCAATGTCTAAGTGATTTTTTTTTTACTCTGAGTTTAATTTATGCAGAATTCTGAGTCAATTAAAAACAGAACTCTGTGAAAAAAAAATCAGAATTCAAATATTAAAATTTTTTCCAATAGTCTTAATCCTTTTTCATATGGATCATATTATTCTGCATTCAAATATTTAGGGTTATGGTTATGGCATGTAATTAAAAAAATCATTTTTAAGACATGATTATGATTTTATGATTAAAATGACCATTTTATACGCACAACTGACAGATTTCTAAAGAATTATTCATATTCAATTCATAGACAATTGTTAGAAGTTACCAAGGAACAGATTATATTGCGATAAGAACTAAAATTAATTGTGATAGCACTAAACTTTTATTAAATATCAAAAACTTTGATGTTTACAAAAGTGGAAAAGTATTTCTACTTTTGAAATCACGAGACAATAACTTTGTCATTGTTTTTGAATATTGTATTAAATGTTCATTTTTATATTGCATTAATTGTAGCAGTTCAGTGCACTGAAGAATTTTACTCGATAAGGTTATATCAAGACTAAAGATAAGGATTAATACAGTTCTTTTAAAGTAGAATTTGGTTTTTGTGAATGTGTGCAGAGATGCAGAAATTCTTTACATTTAAATAGTGCAAAGGAGAAAAATTTCCCTAATGATTTTTCAAAATAGTTTTTGATTGTTGTAAAAAAAACCCAGTAAATATCACTCCTTTTATTGCTAATAAAAAGGACAAATGACATCACCTCTATCCAGTCATATGCTTCGAGATTTCAGCTCATATTAATGAAATTAAGCACAAACATTAATGTGAAATAGGATTTAATTAGGAAATCGTGGATATTATATTATTTTTCTAATTTGTATCATTATGCTCCTATTTTATGATATGGGCATTTTTCAGAATACAAAATAAAGGTAAATGATTATTAATATTTCTTTTGTGAAATGTATTTATTTATAACCAATTGCTTTGATTTTAAAAGTTAAGTAAATAAAAAATTACAAAGCTAAAAAAAGGTCGGAGGGAGTAAAATGACTAATTATTCAACAGCGAAAAGAACAGACGGAAACAGAGGAGGATTACCATCTTGGTCTTTGGCTCTTTAGCTCCGCGGGTCTCCATTGGCTTCTGCGCAGGCGCAGTACGTAGAACGACACCTTGCAGCGTCTTTGAACAGCTGACCGCGGATCAGATGTCTTTAGCTGCACCGCAAATAACACTGCAACATGTCGGAACCTGGAACTGTCTCAGAAAAGAGGAGAACAGGGCGAGTTACAGAAGATAATCACACAAAACGGTCTGTGAAATAAAATAAAATGACATTAAATTAAATAAGTTAATATTTTAGTATAATATCATATAGCATAATATAATATAAATTCAGCATTATATGATATATCATAATATATTTTAATGTAGTAATATGTTATAATGTAAATATTATAGTAATATATTGTGAATGTATGTATGAATGTTAATTTATTTTGTGACAAATATGCATTTACTAAATGTCTTCATTCTTTGTCAACGAATGGAGACAAAGAGAAATTACAAAATAATAAACAAATCTCCATACACCAACTGTATTTTATAAAGTTTTTGTTTGAGGCTATAAAGCAATCAAGATAATTAACATAATTACAATAAAAATAAAGGTACATACAAGCATGCTGAAATAAAGAATAAGAATAATAAATGTATAAATTGTAAACTACTAAATGCCACTTCTTTATATTTTTTAATTATATTTGTTTATTTAATATAAGTGATCTTCTTGCCCAGTTCATCTCTCTTAGCTCATCTTTGCAGAGTTCCTAATGCTTGTTAAAAAGTTTCACTAGGAAACTGCCTGAGCTCATCGTCCTGGCTGTGCAGAGAAGCTCTCTGGAAAAAGGAAAGAACAAAAGTTTTAGCAGCTTTTAACTTAGCGCGCATGATTTCACAGAAACTGAGTCGTGTGGTTGAGTTAATGGAACAACGCCAACCCCTGCAGGCTTCCTCTGCTGCAGGCACAGCTGGCAGCAACAACAACCTGCGGTACCACAACTCACACATTTTTATTATGTGTCTTCAGACTGCAAAACCGTTTTTTTATTTAAATAACAGAATCTTCTAGGAAACTGCAGGGATGAAGCGGCTACAAAAGAACCGCCTGCAATTAAACATTTGGCCACTAGATGTCGCTTTTATCCACCTGACTGCGGGATCATCTCGGTCAGTTCTATTTACAGAGATATTGCATAAAAAATGTCAATTTATTTTTTTGCTATTTTTGCACTTTTCGAAATATACATACATTGAACATTCGAACCTCCACTAACAAAATAGTTTTTAAATTTTTAAATAGGTTCTAATTTAATCTTAAATAAATTAATTTTCTTTGCTAAGGACTTTTTAAAATTTATTTGGTAAAGTATAAAAAATTGACACATTATTTAATTTAAAAATCCTCAATATTTTATGCAAATAAAAAAATACAACTAAAGTTTAAGGAGATTTTTATATATATATATATATATTTGTTATTTTAATTTATGTTTTTGACTTTGAGGCGTTTTTGTAAAATATTCTGCTCACACAAAACTGCCAAGAAGTTTGTTTTTATGTGACTCCTAATGGGAGGAGGATTAACATGCAACAGAGTTGCTTCATAAGATTAACTGAGAGAAAAATCAACACATTTCATCACTTGCCAGGAGGATTGTATAAGAATGTTTTTCTTTTTCTCTTAATTTTAAAACAGAGCGAGAGAATATTTGCTGGCCCTAAACTACAGACTCACCATTTTGTCATAAACTGAAAAATATATAACAACCAGAAAATAACATAAAATACTTATTCAAATAAATATGTTGCTAAATGTGTTTAAACATTATTCACAAAATATTAATGCATCTTTTTATTAATGGTAACATTACTGGTAATACATTAAAGGCTTTAATGCATAAAAAGAGAAAACTTGTTTAAAAAAAGTTGAATCAAAAGCACACAAAAAAGAAAAGTATCATTTCTATTTCTGATTAGTATTTTGCTTTTTTAGCAGCTGGAATTTCTGTACTTTCTTGATAATTTTTTATGTGTTTTTATGACAGGAAACAGTGATAAATAACATTAATTAAAGTCCCGAAACATAAATATCAGAAGCATTCTGAGAAACTGTCACCAACTTTCACAGCCTGTTATGATTAAACGACCATATTTAACTGATTCTTCATGTGTGTTTAGGAGTTCCCGTTCTCCGTTCTGTGTTTGTGCATCACGGCGTCTCAAAGCAGCATTTAATCAACAGCTAGTAACGTGTTTGCCGCCTGTCGGTCGCCTTCAGAGGCTGCCAGAAATTCATTTCTAGATTATCCTCCAGTCATATCTGGATCCAGCCGGCTTCAAAGCCGACGCCGCGCACACTTCAAATGGTGCCAGTCAGCTCCAGAAGACAACAAACAGTAAGAGAAAATGTTAATCAACTCAGCCGAGCATCACCGATCTTATCTAATATCTGTCATCTTTATTCTTATTTTTTAATTTTGCAGTTCACGCAACGTTCAGACATCCCAAAGCGTCTCCCTCACGAGTCAGGAACTTCACTGCATTTCTGTGGACGTCCACATCCCAGTCCTGGCCCATAAATCTCTCGCTCATGTTCGAGCAATCCGAGCGCAGCAACCTTTTTACCTTCGTCTCTCTGGGATCAAATGCATCGTTCAGCCTGAATAAAGTTGCTTTCTGCGGACAGTTTTATGGCTCACAGTTTCCACTGCTTCAGGTCTAGGAAGGAAAAATCTGCCATCAACTGAGAGACTGAATGAAAGAACAGCGGATAAAATCAGTCCGGAATGAAGCTGGACAGCTTTTAACTAGAGCCGATACCTGCATGTGAAACCGATCTTATCTAATATCAGTCGCTGTCATCTTCTGATATTTCAGACAAATAAATATCGGTATCGGCCAAAATCGGAATCAGCAGGTCAGGATTTTCAAAGATCAATAATAGGAGGTCGGTCAGAAAACGGCAGTCAGTGCTCCGCTAGTTTCACTGTTAAAGGCTCGACACATCACATCATAAAGGAAAGTTTTATTCTGAAATGTAAAAACATCAATAAATCATCAATCAATTAAGTTTATTTCAGTAACACCTTTCAGCAATACTGCAGTTCAAATCATGAAAAGCATAAAAAAAAAACATAAACACAACATACATTATGAAAATGAATAACAGACATTAAATCTTGCCTTCGCTAAAATCATCATTACACACCAAATACGCTGCAAAAACACTAAATCTTACCAACTAGTTTCAGTCTAGTTTCTAGAGTAAATGTTTTATACGCCTGAAAGAAGATCAACTAAATTACAGGTAACTTTTCAGAAAGATATGTGAGCTTGATTTAAGTTAAAAATTATTTAATGTTAATGGAAAAGTTTTAGTTCCACTTTTATCATTTGACAAAGTTGCCTAGCAACCCCAGTCAAGTCCAGCCCGTTACCTAGCAACCCAGTTCCAGTTCAACTGCAGATCACTTCGCTTATAATGAGACATTTTTCCAGGTTATAAGTGAAATAATCTGCCAGTGGAACTAAAACTTAATTATTGACTTATCAGTAATAAAAATGACTCAAAATTACTTAGGCAAAGTAAGCCAAAATACCAACAATCATTTTTTCAGCAAGAAATCAGATTTTTTTAGCCAGTAATTCCTTAATATTAATGAAAAAATACAAGTTCTCACAGATTATTTCACCAAAGATGGGCAAAAATGTCTAGTTAAAAGTTAATCTGCCAGTGGAACTAATTATTATTTCACGCCGTTACCTAGCAACCCCCGCTAAGCCCAGTAGTTACTATTTTATTTATAACATGACAATTGTTAGAACTGGACCTTTTTCATAAAGATGAAGGAACTGTTGACTTAAAATAAGATCCTACATTTTCCTGAAAAAGTTCCTTGTTAGTTAGTTTATGTGAAGAGGCGCGTATTAGGCTTACATGACACCAGTTATAAACATGACGGAGTCTTTATAAATGTTTATTACTGTTGTCATGACGTGTCATTCTGTAAATAATAACATTTCAATCAAATGCTGCATTCAATGTCCATTAACAGTGCGCAGAAAGCAGAGCTGACTGCTTGGTAAGGCTTTGTGTTTTTGCAGTTCGCTCTTCACTAATCGGAGCTTTTGGGCTGCAGGGGAACAAACAGCAATGTTCTCATGTTCCCCTGTCCTCATGTTATCATGTTCCCCTGTTCTCATGTTCTCTGTTCCCTGTTCTTCTGTTATCATGTTCTTCTGTTCTCTGTTCTCCTGTTCTCATGTTCTCCTGTTCTCCTGTTCTCATGTTCTCATGTTCTTTCTCTGTTATCATTTCTTCTCTGTACGTTCTAGTCCTGTTCTCAGTCTCGAATTCTGTTCTAGCTGACATGCTCTGTCGAATATGCGCTGTTCTCTGTTTAGCTTGCTGGTATCATTCTGTCACCAGAGCTGAATGCCTGTGTTTAGCTGCTGGCTAATGCATTTCACAGCTTAAATGAACTCAAAAGTCAATTTATTTCAGTCATGTACTGTTTAAAATCTCTCTTCATAGCGGAAAACAAAGTGGAAACAAGCAGTTTGTCGTTGTGCAATCGAAGCCCTTGTTTCCCTTCTTCCGTTCTGATCGCTGTCTCGGTGTGACAACAATAGGAAAAGTGAGAGAAGCGTCCTTCCTGTCTGAACTTTGGTAAATAAACCGGAGGCTTGAGAAAATGTCAGCGTGGCTGTGGTCAGAGCAGCAGTGACTCACTGTGGGCGTGGCTCTGCTGTGACAGAACCGGCCCCCTGCTGCGCTGCTGCTGCTCGGCGTTGGGTGGCACCTCATGAACAGCAGATGCTGGCGATCTTTATCTCTCATTTATGGCGTCCAAGGAAATGTAGCGTAAGCTGGTTAACAGTCAGTTTCTTGGTATCTGCCAGGCAGAGATGAGCTGATAATCACCACCACGCTGCTCATGCAGCCACCTGCTGCCACGTGGAAACTGAGGTAATGCTGCAATATTGCCCAATTCACTGCAAAAGCACAAAATCTCACCAAGTCATTTTGGTTTACATATCTTAGTGACATAACTAACTAACAAGTCAGCCAGACACAGGAGCTCATTTTAAGTCAATCATTTGTTTATATTGATGGAAAAGTTCTGGCTCCATTATTATACATATAATAAGACATTTTAAGTAAAATAATCTGCCAGCGGAACCAGAACCTTTCCATCAATATTTAGAAATGATTGACTAAAAGTAAGCTCCTATATCTTATTGAAACCTTAATTGTAAGTCAGTTTCATCTTATTTCAAGATTTTTAAGATGCTAGGTAACAGGCTGGGCTTGGCTGAGGTTGCTAGGTAACGGGCTGGGCTTGGCTGAGGTTGCTAGGTAACGGCTGGGCTTGGCTGAGGTTGCTAGGTAACGGGCTGGGCTTGGCTGAGGTTGCTAGGTAACGGCGTGAAACAATCTGCCAACAGACCCAGGACTTTTTCATAAACATTTAGAATTTATTTACTACTAACGCACTAAAAGTCTGTTTCTATACATTCAGAAAAAGACAAAAATCAGAGGATTAAAGTCTGGAAAAAAACAACACAGTTTCACATGGAAATATAAACACCATATAATGGCAGGACTATATGAAGTACATTTTCCAGGACACCTACACAGATAAACCAGGAGGTTCTGGGTCAGGAGTACTTTCTATGGAATAAAAACAAAAAACACAGAGCTGAAGGAAACAGCAGCTCAGGACTCGGAAACCTCCAGAAAACAGAATCAGTGGGTCAAGAAAACTGCATGGAAAGACAGAAAACACAAGAAGAGAAATAAGTTCATGTTTAATTGCAGATGAAAAAGTTCCCTTTAAACTGCAATCACATGTTTAAAAGTTTACAAATCTTATCAGCCACATTTAAACACGCAGATGAATAATCACTGAAAGGTTGTGCTGAAGCCTTTCTGAAGACAGAGCACCACACGAAAAGATAGTTTAAGGCCCTTTGGATGAAAGCGTGCAGCGTCTGACGTACCAAACCAGTCCAAGCCAAGTCTGCGCTTTTGGCTTCATTGATCAAGAAAGGCTTATAGCTTGTAGTTTGATTCACATCTGTCCCTGATAACCACAATGAGGAACCACAGACTTGGCAGCAGGAGGGAAGCTCCCTGCCCTGCCAGCACTTTTTACCACAAACTCTCAAACTGCCACGCCGAGCCTCCCGCAGTACGCTGCATCCACAATCAATGTGTTCTGAATACTAGATTCTGCAATCAACTCGCTCTCCATATTCTCTCCCTGAGGTGCCTCGCCGACATCAAAGCGGGAGAAGAAGATGGTGTGGTATCTCTGTGCGCCTGTGCCTTTCCCCCGTATGAAACAGCCCGGCTCTCAGCCCCGAGACACAGGCGGTGAGCAGCCGAGGAAATTTGATTTCACGAGCGCCACGTTACTACCCGGCAGGTAGGGCTGCGGTTTCTGCGTTTTGCAGGTTTTGCCTGCACCTGGTTGTGAGTTGATCACACCAAATGCCTCTTAAAGCCACAAGATCAGATACGAGAATCCTGATGCCAAACATTCAAGTCGTTTTGTTATTGTTCTGAACACAGAAAAGAACAGAAGAAGAATACTCAATACTAATATTTAGGTGGGAAGAAAATGTTAACTTTGAGAACAAAACTCCTGTGTGACACTTTGATACTGATTCAAAATATTACACTGCAAAAACACAAAATCTTACCAAGTATTTGGTTTAGTTTCTAGTGCAAATAGTTCACTTGAAATAAGATAAAACTGACTGACAAGTAACTTTTCAGTGAGACATAAAGAGGAATTAATGAGCTTGTTTAAGTTATTAATTCGTTAATGATGAAAAACTTCTAATTTTATTAGCAGATTGTAACAAATGTCACGTTATAAGTGAACTAATAACCAGAACTGGGTTGCTAGGTAACAGACTGGGCTTGGCTGAGGTTGCTAGGTAACAGCGTGAAATAATCTGCCAATGAAACCAGAACTTTTTTTCCATCAATATTAAGGGACTGTTGACTTTAAATAAGCTCTAATACCTTGTTGAAAAGTTACTTTATGCTAATTTTGTTTTATTCCAAGTATATTAAGATATTTACGCTAGAAATTAGACCAAAATTACTTCATAACATTTTGTGTTTTTGCAGTGTGCAAAATTGTTTAAAATGACATAATTTGTGTTTGATGAAAGATATTTGGAACATATTTCTGATATATCCTGTTAATTTTTAATTTATCGTTTCTAGATAAAGTTTGATTTGCTAAATTTCAACCTCTCTAAATTAATGTTGCAACTTTACAGATTTTCTTCAATGTTTCTTCCAAGAGCCTGAAAAAACAAGAAAAATACTGTAGAAGTTTATTGTGGACATCGAAAAAATGAGAGTTTTCTAACAAAAAATGACAATGATTGTAGCAAAAGTTTTTCTCTGTAATAATTAGTTCACTGATGTTTCTCAGGACTTTTTGACATTCAGATCTTCGGTTTTTATGTCGCTTCACATTAAAGATTTTGACAAAAGTCTTTGAAGGTGAAATAATCTGCTAATTTAACCAGAACTTTTTCATCAGTATTTAGGAATTATTTACTATTTGTCTTCTTTGATATTTGCCCCAAAAACTAAACAAAATGCTTGGTAAGATTTGTTATTTTTTTGCAGTGTATTTTTCATATAAAAGAGGTGGATGCAGCTCCTTTGATGAAAGCTGTTCACTGAAAAAACACAAAAACTTACCAAGTATTTTTGTCTATTTAGAACATGTGAAATAAAAACTAACTTATAAATCACATCTCAGCATATTAACTTGTTTTAAGTAAATAATTCCTTAATACTGTCTTAAAAAGTAGCAGTTCCACTTATAGAAAGACATTTTTTTAAGTTATTATCATTGTCTTAAAACAAGCTCTTATAGCTCGTGTAAAAGTGACTTAGGTTTTTCTTATTTAAAGTATTTTTATATATTTGCTTTACAAACTGGAGTGAAAAGTGAATATTCAAAAAGAGGAGTTTAGCAGTTTGGTTTGTTGAATTAATATTCTTTTTTTCTGACACATTTTACTGAAACTTTAATTTGTATTTGTAAAGAAGCAGAGAGAGAAGCTGCAGTGTGAAATCCCCGGCGCTCCGCATGCAGCCTGGAGCCACTCGCAACTTTGCTCTGCTTTTTGATCCTGGCTTGGATTTCACAACATACTGTATATATACGAGCAAAACAGAAGAAAATCAACACAAATTGGCTTTTATCTTCTCAGGAGTTCAGATACAGAAAAGCACATGAATGATGTTTTATCACCAACAGACTCGACTACTTGAAAATTCTGGAGAATCTGCAAAAGGCAAAGCAGAAGCAGATGGGCGGCCCATTGGTTTCTGATTTTACTGGTTCTGTTTTATTGGTTTCAATGTCTTGTTATTCAGTCTCCCCTGAACTGATCCTCCACACCGAGCCTGTGTTTGCAAAGCTTCTCCAGCCTTTTCTGGTTTACTTGTTCTGTATCTAAAATGAATAAAGAATCAAAAAGGTTTCTTTTTTTTACACTGTTTGAATAATCTGAAGGTTTTGATCAATAAATATAGTTTTTGTTCAATGTTTTTCCAAAGCTTGTGCTGTTTCTAGCTTTTAAGTTAAATGTAAAAAAATAAAAAAACTTAAATTTGACATTATCAGCCATTTTTTAAGGTTTTAAGGCTTAATGTGACTTTAAAGTCTTAATTTTAACACTTTACAGCAGGTGTGTCCAAAGTGCGGTTCGGGGGCCATTTGTGGCCCTTGAAACGATTTTGTTGGCCCTTGATCTCAGGTTCAGACCGGCTGTGGTTCGCCAGGCAGATGATGCAGATACACATTTAAAAACAAAGTTAGGGAGAAATTTTCAAAAAGATTGCAGGCAATTTAACATCTTACAATGCAACCAAAAGTATTCATCCAGGTTTCTGCTTTAAATTTCATTTATTTTAATAGTAAAATGGACGACAAACATCCCAAGATTTCTGCTAAAATCAACTAAGAGTGAAAGCATAAAGCATAACTGGATAAAAGATAATCAACTTGAAAAATGTAGGAAATGGTTTGTTGTTCTGGCAGAACCTTTTTAAATCTACAATAATTTACAGAAATCTGCTTTATTGTGAGTTTAGTTTAGATTTGAACAGATAAAAATAAAAAGTAGGTTTTGCAATTACATTTAAAAAGGAAATGCGGCCACCTCCTATTTACAGTATTTAGATGCTCCGCGATGCATTTCTTCAAGAATGTTGTGCAACTTTTATTCACTTTGAACATGAAGTTGCTTCCATTTAGAGAGACAAAGTTACAGTTTGTCATATCAATGCAGAACAGATCGTTTTCCATGCAGGCGTCTGATCAGCGCTGAGATCTCTCTGGTTGTGTAATTCAATCTGTCTTGAGAAACGCGCGGCGCTGCCTTCACAGAGACCTCAGTGCAGATATGAAAAGCTCTTTCAAGGCAAAGGTGTGAAGAAATCAGACTGAACTGTTGTCTGTGCGTATTTCTGTGTTTGTGGAGATGCTGACGGTTGGCTCTAAATGCCAAGCGCATCTCAAACGCCTCAACGTACAGACAACCACACGCCAATACATCCACTGTACAAACAGACACAACATCCACTGTTGGACCTTAAATAAGACAAACAGTTAGGACTGTAAAAATCTAATCTAAATGTTTTTGCTGGTTTGAGGTTTGTCGTTTCTTAGTGATTCTAGTTTATCTTCATTTCTGGTCTAGTTTATTATTTCGTGTTAGATTATTTTTCCTCCCTCGCCCCCTTTATTTTACCATCTAATTTATGGTAAAATACAGGTAATTGAATGTTATCTTATGAATACCGTCCTAGTGTTTTACCGACTGTTTTTTACACTGTATTGCTTCAGCATTCACTGTGCCAGTGTTTAACCACCTTTTCCTCATTTCTCCTCTGGTTCTCCTGTCACATCCCTTTACATCCTGTTCCCCTTCTTTGTTTCTCGTCTTTTTGGCTCTCCTCTGGCTCCCTGTGCTCCCATAGTTAAACTTTTAACTCCACTTTCTGCTGCTGCCTTTGCATTTGGGTCAACCATCACAACACAGCGCCATGGCAGCTTCAGATCTAAGTTAAGGCAATAAACACACTTCTTCTTTATGTGACATCATGGAAAAATCAAATATGGAATAAATTGTTGTTAATTCTTCGATACGACTTCCAGCTGTTATTTATCTGTTAGCAGGTTATACAGCAACTGTTTTCAGTCAGAGGCCTCTTCACATTTTTTGCAAGACTGACTGCAACTGGAGATCCTTTGAGGACATTTGCATTAAGTAGCTACAACAATATTTAGCAACTCTTTGGGATAAATAAAGTACTTTGATTTGAATTTATTTGCGTTAGCTCATCTGCTCAAGCAGTTGTACACAACTTTATGATGTAAAACACTTTGAACTGCCTTGTTGCTGAAATGTGTCGTACAGATAAACTTGACTGATTGAATTATTATGAATGTCCAGGCGGGTTCTGTGTCTCGGAGTCGAACATGTTTTGGTGTTTAAATGTTTAAATCGGCCACAGAATAAAAGGACAAAAGCTTTGTGAGACGTTGGCTGAAGCTGGTTTGATCTGTCATTATCTGTGCTGAACGGCCGCTCAGTGATGAAGAAGCAATCTCTCTAAAAGTCAGATTACAGTTTCCAATGAGAAAGAATCCAAAATTATGGTGGCATTCTTGTCAGATAGATTTATGAGTAATATCTGAATTATTACTACTAATACTTGCAGACATAAGAATAAAGTGCTCTAAAAGTTTGTTTTAGACGGCTGAGAGACTTTGCCACACTTTTTCCTTCCACTCAATTTTCCACTAACATTGTTGAGTCCAGCATGCTGAGAACAGCAGCTGCAGGCATGACCTTATTTGGCTCATCCTCCGTCTGGGTGTCGGTTGGCCGTCTGTCCAATCACTGAAAAGCTCTTTGCACGGCTGCAACTTTGCATTTCTGCATAAAAGAAATTACTACATAATATTTAACTTACATCAAACTCCATAATCATCAAGAAAATTATAAAATGAGTGCTTGAAATGCATCACTTTGAATAAAAGATGAGCATTAATGAATAAATGAATGTCTTTGAGTACCACATGAGTCTAATGAGATTAAAAAGCAAAACTAAAAGAAAATATGATTTTATATGCTTCTCATGTTCAAAAATAAATGTAATTCACATGTTGGCATTCAGTCAGGCACATTTCAGCAAAAATTACCTTCGTTACTCTACAGATAAATTAATTTTGTCAATCTTAAAACATGGTAGCAAAACTCAAACCCCCCAAAAAACAAAAAGTTTTGTTCACACAAAATCTAAAAATTTCAACAGCCACATCGCCACAATGTTCCCATTAGTGCCACATCATCCTGGGCCCAGCAGAAGTTGTGCATTAGGAGCGGTCTGTGATTGTTTCCTTTGTGTTCATAACAACCAGGAGACAGAGCCGATGTGCGGTGACGCATTTGTCGCCATCCCAATAAAGCCCTGTAATATTCCCAGTCAGGAAAACCAGAACAAATTAGGTTGTGCAGCGCTTCCAGTGTGCCATCGCCGTAAATCATCGTCATGGAACCGAACATGTTCGACAAGCACGCAGTGAAACAACAGGGCCTGGGAGGATAATGTTTGTTCCCAAGCCTGGGCCACAAGCAGTGGGTGATATACTGTGAGAAGAGTCCCACTCACATCTAATTCTCACACACTTATTGTATGTTGGAGGAAATCTGTTCCCCAACTATAGGCTTTGGTTTGGCCCTCATCCGTTTTCATTACAGGGTGTGAACAAGCATGGGGCAACACGGTGCGTTTGTTTATGGGGACTGTGTGAACGCACAGAGACGCGGCGCTGAAACGCCACCGAGCCGAGGCCTGACAAAGAAAGCTACCCAAACAATCACGCACTTTTACTCTCCTCAAAGTTTCTCACACGCTGAACAAGAGGAAGAGACATAAATATGAACCTTCGACAAAACCAGACGAGTTCAGTTGCATTCAGACCAGCTCTGTTTAGTTCACTTTAAAACTGCAATATGTACATTTTATTAAAATGTGTTTTTTAACATATTTGTTAAAACTATCACAACAGAGTAACGACCACAACAGCAAATGTTAGTATAAGTGAACATTTGCTGATCATGTTATAGGAACTGCTTGTGAAATCTCACCAAAACAACAATTTGGGTTACATGGACCAGGTTGGCTGTTTTCTGTCTCTCCCTTGTTTTGATTCCTTTTCCTTGGTATAAAATTCATGTGCTTCATTATTGATTGTCCTATAAGCTCTCTGTATTGTACACAATATATGAATAAACCTGATTCAGGGGTTTCACCTGACAGTGCTTGGTAATAGTTTTTTTCCACAACATTTGTTATGAGGCAGATAATCTGTGAAACGATCGATCATTTCCGCCTATTGCAGCAAACCAGCCAATCAGAGCCCGGAGGCGGGTCTTAGCACTGTCAATCAACCATATGTACCCAATGCTAAGCATGATAATTGCAGAGAAATAATTTACCATTACAGAAAACCATTTAGGCTGCAGCATAGCACAGAACAAGGAAGGGAGGAGAAGTGGTGCCACAAAAGATTGTGATTGACAGCGCTAAGGCCCGCCTCCTGGGCCTGATTGGTTGTTTCCAATTAGAACTGGGAGAAAACAGAGGAACTCTATTTCTCCATTTTTTCACAGACTATCTGTTTCACGCAAAACTGTCAGAACAGTTTCAACAGCTATGTTGAAAATTATGGACAATCCTGACCATCCTCTTCACGAGACTGTGAATTCTGTGGATTATGAAAAACTGGTGCGACGTATGGATATATGTTGGAGTCTAGAGGGCCGTATGAAAAGCTACAGCGGGCCAGATTTGGCCCCCGAGCCTCAAGTTTGACACATGTGATCTATACAGCTTAGTTTATCTGAACTAACCATGAAGGGCGGGAGAAGCATTTTAATTAATCATTTTAAAATAAAAGCTTTCAGTTTCTTTGCTCTTGTCCAGAACTTTGAGTTACCTTGCATCTCAATGGTGCTAAAATTAAACTTGCTTCTTTGAGAAAATGGACAAATCATTAATAGTTATTTTGACTAATTAGGATTTAAAACGCCTCTAATGACAATATTGAATCAAACTTCTAAAATGTGAAAATGTGTGAGACCGAAACAAAAAGTGAAAGAGAAAACAGAAAGAGGAAGGAAGCAGAGCGAGCATGGAGGAGGAAAAGCAGAGTTGGGCTCAGCAGATGGATATCCAATCTGTGTTCCCTGAGTGAAATCATCAAAGCCGAGGTTTGGAGACCCAAAAGTCGGCTCAGTCTCCCAAAAAATCCCACAGCCTTTAAGGGCTTGCCAAACATTTATTTGTTTTGAATTAATGTAATTAACCCCCTTCTTTTCCCCGGGTGTCACACAGAAGAAGCAAGTCGCAGCAAAAGGATTACAAGAGCCGGGCTGGCAGAGCGGCTCGCCGATTCCATATCACTGGGATTTATTTTATGTTGCTTCGACTTGACATGTAAATCGTCCTGACAGCTTCCAAATGCACATCAGCAGGCAGTAAAACAGATAAACTGCAGATGAGCAGCAAAAATAAAACATCTGCTACAAGGAAGCTGCTTCATTCACAGAGTTACAGTTAATTACATTTACTAGGAAAAATTTACTTTTAGGATTATTTTTACTATGCTGAACTTTTTCTTGGGTAATTTTATTATGAAGTATAATTACTTTTACTTGAATTTTTTATTGAAAGAAACTGATTTGAAAAAAAAATTCTAATGTTATTTTTTGTTATTTGTGTGAATTATTTTCATTTTGATCTTTGAAATACCAACATTTCCACTTAACTTTATATTTTGTTCTGTCTGATGATGTAATTTTTAAATATCAAATGATTGATAATTTGATCAGTTACTCAGTGGACATTTTACCAGATACTTTTTTACTCATGAGTCATTTTCGGACAGATATTTTGTACTTTTACTTGAGAAGTATTGATATTCTTACTAGAGTATAATTGCTGGGTACGCTGCTTCGTCTGATAGTTACATTTACTCAAATACCTGAGTAACTTTTTAAAAAACTTCTAGAAGTATTTTTACTACGCTGTACTTTCTACTCTTACTTGAGTAATGAAGAACAAACTTGTTTTTAGCAAAACTTCACCAGACACCAGGAGTTTGTTAAAGTTTTATTTTGACAAAAACTGATTTAGAAAAATGTTTTGTCTGATTTTGTTATTTTATAATGATATTTATGTGAATTATTTTCGTTTTTATCTTTAAAACACCAACATTCCTGCATATCTTTAGACTGTGGTTCATCTGATGATACTTTGTCACTGACTTGAGTAACTTCTTGGACGGATACTTTTTACTTTTACTTGGGTAAAAATATGTTGAAATAGTTTTACTCTAAGTTGAGTATTTTTGGATGATTCTTCCAGATTTGTTGCAATTTTTAAGAGCTTTTTCCAAAGATGGTCCCTATCACACGTATTTAACCTCAATCCAACTCTCCGAAAGTTTAAAGAGCCTCAGACCCCTGCTGTCTTTAAAGCGATGCTAATGCAGATCCTACAGCCACGCAGCCTGTTTTAAGTGGGTTTTAAAGGAGTCTTTAGTTTGGATCATAAAACTCACCCAGTCAAAAACAGGCTGTTTAAAAGTCGGTTCAGTGGATAAGCCAGGTTTTCTCAACCCCGGTTAATCGGCCTCCCCGAGCGGCCCAGAGTCGTAACTCTTCTGGCGTCAATAACATCTCATGCGACACAAGTCACAGCAAAAAAAAGATGTGTAAGTATGTCCTACATCAGCCATCCAGCCGTAGTAAAATGGCCCATAAATCCAGGGGTTTACTGTTTCATACGCCACATCTCCATTCATTTGCACAGAAAAATAAATAAAAAGCTGAAAAGTATTGAAAAGATTTAGTGATCAAAGCCAGATGTGAAGTCTGGAACGGCTGCATAATGTGCTTTCTCCTTCTGGGTGAGTGTGAATTCTGATTTCTGATGCAAAAACACAAAACAGCCTTTATTTTTCTCTTGCTATAAATGACAAAATCAGCTCAGAGTTTGATTCTCATGTGATTCCTCTGGTCTAGGCTTTAAACTGAAGCAGCTGCGTCATGTTATTAGTTCCCTTCATGTTCCTCAAGAGGTCAGTCTAGCTCCCTCTGCCAGCGGAGAGCGGCTGTCTGACCGGCAGCAGGGGAGCATGAACACACTGCAGCCAACCACACGCCCAAACTCTGGGGAAACTCCAGCAGACGGCGAGAAGAAAATACGCCTTTGGGTTTCACTTCAACAAAGACTAAATAAATGATAAATGTACGCAGACACTATGCATGCACATTTATAGGTTTAATACCTTCAGATCATTATTTCAGTCAGAGGTGGTACAGTCACCAAACATTGGACTCAAGTCAGAGTAACAAGTATCGTCAGATGAACCACAAGGTAGAATAATGCAGAAATGTTGGTATTTTAAGGATCAAATGAAAATTATTCATATAAATATCAGAATAAAATCACAAAATCAAACAAAAACATTTTTCTAAATCAGTTTCTTTCAATATAAAACTTATGAAACTTTAACAAACTGCTGGTGTGTGTCTGGTGAAGTTTTGCTTAAAACAACTTTGTTCTTTTTTACTCAAGTAAGTAAGTTGAGTAAATGTAACTAGTTACTCCTGAACTCTGGCAGGATTACATCCTGATCATCAGTTGCAGCTCATTTTATTGTTTTAAGTTTCAAAAAAACTCAAAATTCAGGTTATTAACTCCGTAATATTTAATCAAACTTTGAAACAAAAAAGTAGAAATGAATCACTGGGTTGTGATTTTTTAGAATAACAGTAAAACTTTAAAACTGTAAACATTGGTAACTTGTCAGCTTATTTAGCTTATTGTTGTTCAAATCTTTGTTTTAACATTTATTGAGAAAAAATAAGGATTTTGCATGTTTGCTGCATTAAAAGGAAAGCATCTAGTTTTCAAATTCTTTTGGATTTGATTTAACAAAGAGTGGAACTGCATTTGGGGGCCACACAAACTCACTTGAAAGGGCAAAAGCGGCCCCCGCGCCACACTTTGGAGACCCTTGCTGTAATATTAAAGAAAAAACAAAAGAATAAAATGTGACATTTACCCCAAAAACCTTGCACCTTGAAGTCCACTTAACATTTTTTATTATTTCTAATAAAAATGTATTGAACCATTTATTATTTTCCATCCAGCCCAGAATTAAGAGCATCCAAAAAATCCCAATAAATTACAATTAAATCCTGTGGTTGAAGCGCAAGAATATGTGAAATAGTTCAAGGATTACAAATTTGTTTGACAGGATAATAAGTTGATTTGGAAATTATTCCACATTTTTGTCCACCGACTCTCATTTCCATCGTTAAAATAAAACTTCAAATTACAAACCAAATTGTTTCATTGCAGATGTTTGTTTGTAAATCTGTGGGTCTGATCTTGAATCCCTCTTTCTCCGACTGAGTGGGGCTGTGTGGAAACACACACACCCCCACACACCCACACGCACCCACTCCCCAAACCTAAACAATGATCCATCACAGGAATCCACATCCTCCTCCCGGCCACATCAGTCCCGCTGCTGCGGAAAAACCGATCCCAGGATCGGCTGCTAACCGTCAACTGCAGGACTGCGATCCGCCTACTCACCACTAAAAAGAAACCGCTGTGGATGCGCGCATTTAATAGGCCTGCCATCAGCCCAAATGGAGGCTCAGTTTGCGACTGCTCTGATCTCCCTGGGTTGGCGACATCTTTTCTTTTCTTTTCTTTTCTTTTCCTATGAAATACAAAAAAACCTGAAGAGCAGCGAACACAATGGAGGATCTGTGCAGCCTGTAATTTGGATTGTGTTTTAGTTTTGATCCTTATTGTAGGTGAATGGCACAGCTGTCCCTGAGGTTTTTAGTGTGTGTGGCAGCTGAGTTTTACAGAGTGTGTGTGCTTTCATGTAGGTCCCTCCCACAGAACACATGCAGCTACTTTAACTGGCTGCTGGACCCGTTTACACAGTTACTGCTTTACAAGCTCAATACAACAAAACTGATGGATAAATTATTCAATAAAACCTCATGTAGGTTTATCACTGCAGGAATATGAACAGAGTAACCAAACACTAAACTCAAGTTAGAATAGAAATACCTCAACATATTTTTACTCAAGTAAAGATACAAAGTAGCCGCCCATGAAATTATCAACCATTTAACATTTGAAAATTACATCATCAGACGGACTAAATATAAAGTTAAAATGTTTGTGTTTAAGGACCAAACTGGCAAAAACTCACATAAATAACAAAAGAACAACTAAAAGAATGGTTTCAGTTTCTTTGAAACTTCAGGAACTTTAACAGAAACTGCAGGTGAGAGTCTGGTTCATTTTAAAACATGTTTGTTTTTCATTCAGTGAAATTTTACTTCAGTAATAGTAGAGATGCTTAAATTACTCAAGTAAAAGTAAAAAGCAGCAATTCGAGTGCTGAGTATTGATAAAAACCTAATTTAATACGTAAAAAATGACATCAAAATGTAAAGCTGTGTGGACATTTTGGTATCTGAAAGATCAAAATGAAAATAAAATAATCATTATAAAATATAACAAGCTTTTTGCCAAATCAGCTTTTTCAATATAAAACTTATGAAAGTTTAACATAAGCTGCATAATATGTCAGATGAAGTTTTGCTCGAAACAAGTTTGTTCTTCATTACTCAAGTAAAAAGTTAATCATAGTAAAGATAGTCCAAAAAGTAACTATTTTTTTCCAAAAAGTCACTTAGATGTAGGTAGTTACTATCCAGCTGTGGATATATGTGAGTTTATGTGGAAGCTGTGCTGACTGTCCTTCGCTTCGCCCACAGCGACCACCCACAGTCTCTGGCCCGCTCCCATCACACACTCATACTGGACCATCCAACTCCAGTAAGAAAACCCGGTTAAAAAGATGTTTCCACATTTTCCAGCCTCTTAGCAGCTGAGTAAAGATGGACCCGTCTGAGACAAATGTTGAGATTTGCCTCAGTTGCAGCTTTAAACTTTCTGGTTTCATGAAAGGTTGGGAAAGAGAAGAGGAGTGATGACAGATCGTCAGAAAGCTAATGTGCTGCTAGCTTTGCTTGTTTAAAATACACTGAAAAAGAAAGAACAAAATAAACAAAACTGTAGAAGTTGAAGCTTAAAACACATTTTATATCAGTTGACTATTATTATTAATTATTATTGTTTTTGTTATTGTTAAGCATCCATCAACTGCTAGTTTATTCAGTAACTTAAGAGTTCTAATAAACTGAAAATGAATTGTAATTCGATACAAAACATAATAAATTATATAATAAACACGCTAATACGTATGGTACGTCATATGTTACGTCACACCTCCGTGAACTTTCTGACCGCCATCTTGGCAGGCAGTTGCTATGACAACAATAAACAAGCCAACTGGCTCTCGCCTCGTTCCTAACTTATGACCAGAATAAGAACATTAAAAATCATACTAATCTTAGTATTACACTAAGGTAGGCAGGCGGCGCCAAAAAAATCTCATTTTATTTCAGGAACAGCTGCTCGTTCATGCTAACATTAGCATCTGCGCTGCTGCATGTTTAGCACTGAGGTGCTATTTTAGACTAGAATAGCTTCTCTGATAGGCTAACTCCTTTCACCACAATTTGAACACAACAACAGTTTTTTCACATCGCAGAAATTAACTCACAGCAGGCCGAGAGGAGCCGCTTTGTCCGTTGCTGCTGTTTGGTGTTTAATGTGCGTCAGATTTACCGGCGTACTAGAAACGAGCAAATACAAAGGTTCCAGACAGAAAAGTGGAAAAAATGTAACTAACTGCATTTTAATAAATAAAAGGCGCTGAAGACAGACCCCGAAAGTTTGATGCCAGTTAGAAACACAAAACTGCTAAAGTGGGAATCAGTGAAACCCAAACAGGAGCTGAACAGGACCAGCAAGGGACTCATTGAGGCTTCTGTGAATGTCCTGTTTCCTTTGATGAGAGGCTTTGGGCAGAACCATGATCGGACAGAGGCAGGCCTCTCTGGCTGCGGGAACACGCAGACCACTAATATCAGGTTGGTTCTGCAGAGGAGAACAACAGCAAGGCCACATTAACCAGACAGCGAAGCTTTCTGCTTCAAAACGTATGAGAAATGGGACTGGCCTCTTAAAAAGCATAAATAACAGCAAAGTCTCTTATGGTAGTCATCAGAAGATCTTGGAACATATTTTATAAGGACAAATACATTAAAATAAATGGAAAATCATTTGATTGAACACTAGAAACACATCAAATCTTGCCAAGTATTTTGGGTTAAACTTCTATTGCAAACATCTTCGCACACATGAAATAGGACAAAACTAACTTGCAAGTAACTTTTCAGCACGATATAGGAGCTTGTTTTAAATGAATAATTCCTTAATATTGATTAAAAAGTTCTAGTTACACTGGCAAATAATTTCACTTATAATTTGGGAAAAACGTGTTGCTATAAATGAAATAATCTGCCAGTGGAGCTAATACTTGTCATCAACATTACTTAAAACAAGATTCAATATCTTGCTGAAAAGTTACTTGTAAGATGATTCGGTCTTTTTCCAAGTGACGAGTTCTGTGATATTTTCTCTAGAAACTAAACCAAAACTTGGTAAGATTTTGGTATTGTTGCATTGTTGCAGCCAGAGGTGGCAGAGAAATCAAAACTTGTACTCAAATAAGAGAAGAACTACTGAAACATATTTTTAATTAAATAAAAGTAAAACATAGCTGTCCAATAAATTACTGAAGAGTAAAAAGTATTTGGTAAAACATCTACTCAAGTACTAAATAACTGGTCAAATTATCAATCATTGAATATTTAAAAATTACATTATCAGATGAATCAAAATAGAAAGTTAACTTGAAATGTTGATATTTTAAACACCGAAATGACAATAAATCACATAAGGAACAAAAATGAACAAAATCAGACAAAAGAAAATGTTTCCAAATCAGTTTCTTTCAATAAAACAGTAGAAATACTTCATAATAAAATTACTCAAGTTGAAAGAAAGATAGAGCGTAATAGAAACACTCCTAAAAGTACAATTTTTAAAAGAAAAAAGTTACTCAAGTAAATGTAACTAGTCACTATCCAGGTTGCAGCTCATCCCGCGTCAGGTCGACCCTTCAGCCACGATGTCGCCGTCTGCAGCTCTGTAACATCTGCTGTCAGAACTTGAACTCCATCTGCATAACAAATGAAAATGCAGCTTTTTATGAAACCAGAATGTTTGTGCATCATTCATTCACACATTTGTAAGTTGGAAAATAGTCTCAGTGAGACGTAATGACTAATTCAACTATCCACTAATAATTTACAGCTCTGACTTTCAGGCGCTGATGACATGCTATAGTAATGTGATTAGTAAAGTAAAGGGGCAATGATGGGAACTGGTATCACAATACATGGGCTGGAACGTGTAATAGGAAAGAGTCGGGTCGCTTTGTGGCTTATAAGCATGTTGGTTTAGATCTTATACAAGAAGCTTTAAATAGCAGCCACGTTGCCTCGACACAGGCAGATTATTCTCTTTTTAGCATTTTGCTTCGTTCTGTGGTAAAAGGCACTTGTGCATGTGTCTGACATTCTGTGTGTGTGCAGGGGTGTGTGTGGGGTGTGTGTGCAGGGGTGTGTATGGGGTGTGTGTGTGTGTGTGTGTGGGTGTGTGTGTGTGTGTGTGTGTGTGTAAGGAACGAGGAGTGAATGGCTTGGCTCCACATCAAAGGCCCATGCGAGTCTCTGCATTAACGAGGCCCTTTGTTTCCTGCCTCCCAGATTACAGCACGGTTCTCCCTGCCTGTGAGTGTGTGTGTGTGTGCGTGGTGCGTGTGTGACTAAATTAGTGGAGGGCACAGTAACCTGGACACTGAAGGCCAAGGTCTGATCCTCCTCCTCATTTTCTTCATCCAATGTAACCAAAACCGTGTCAATTGAAGCAAACAGCACATTCTCAGCTCGAGGAAGCCGTTTATTCTCTCCAGCTTTAAACTATTAGACTTTCTGCTGATGCATTATATATTACATTAACTATTCTGTATTAACTTCTTATACCACCTCCTCAAACATTTTGAGTTTCTGGCTGTCCATTGGACATATACGACCTTTGCGAAATTATCATTAGTAGTTATTTTTAAGTTTGTGTTATGAAACCACCAGAATGTTCAACATATTATTGGGATTTTATGTGAAGCTGAAGGAAAGGGAAGCATTGTTTTCTGTTTTCTGTTTTTGCTGTTTTTATTAATGTAAAAATCTAAAAATTAAAGTATCCAGGCTCCACAAATCAATTCTCACGTTTGATGACACCAAAAAAATGTTTTTCTTGGTGTGTTTCTATCAGCTTGAGGCCAAAGTTTCTGCACATATTGCTTTGCATATTAGCTCTAGTTCAGTCAGTATGGATGGAGAGTGTCTGTAATGACTAGATTTGGTTTTAACTGTCAAGTTGTCAATATAATGCACTAAAAGTTAAAAGTACACATGGTACGTAAGAAGAAGGAACACAGTGCTTTGCTAGTGATTGTCAACACTACGAAAACTAGATAACAAAGTCAGGAAAAAGTTTTAATTAAAAAACATAGCAAAGGAGAGGGAACTAGCTCAGTTATGCTAGCTTGACTTTGACAGCCTCCACATGTAATTGTGCTGCAGAATTCTATGTTTAGATTCAATAAAAAAATAAAATAAGCCGATCAACACACCAACTCTGACAAATCATCAGTATCACAGGCGTAAATTAGCTAATCAACCACGTCTGTGTTCATACAATCACTGCTTAATAATAGCAAAATAAGCATGTTTTTGGTGTTGAATCCTGATACATAAAATGCCGTTGTTGTCAGTTGCAATGGCAGTGAGTCTGCAGCATAGCGGACATAGAGAGTGTGAAAAAAGAAGAATACAAGTGGTTTTGAGTTATTCTTCAATGATTTTTCCTTTGCACTAAATGAATAACAGCTACATCTTTGGGTTGTTGGCCTCCAGCGTTGAGCGCCTGCGTAAAATCTCCGGATGTAAATAATAACATGCAACAGGTTTGTAAATCTGCATTAACTTCGCAACAACTCGATCCCTAAGAAGATGTTCTAAGGTCCTTCTGAGGCTTTCACAGAACAGCTGGATTTACAATCACATCTGCAGGGCGGGGTGTGTGTGTGTGTGTGTGTGTGTGTGTGTGTGTTGCTGGCTTTCACTCTTCTGCAGGAACGAAGTACAGGAGTGATTACACATAGCTGGAGCTCAGAAAGAGTCGTCAGTTTGTTCTCAGCGTTCCTTCCTGCTTTTTGCCTCACGCTGGTCCTGTTGTCCCAGGAAGCAGCCGGGAAGCTCACCTTTCCTGGTTGCACTCACCTGCTTGCAGCGCCACCTCTCATCCTGGACAAAGAGCACAGAAATCAGACGACTGTTCCATACTTAGATTTAGTTTTACTTTATTGTCATTGCTTGGTTGCTGAACAACACAGAACAAATACTCAAAAACTAAAATTGTATCTATGAATACATATAGATATGTAAAAATGTTCCTGGTGCATGCAAGAGAAAAAACTTTGCCCCTTCAGAGAAATGTAGCCAAAAATTACTCTAAGAGTAGCACCTCAACATATTTTACATATTTTAGAACATATCCATCCAAGAAATAACAAATTTTTACCAAGTAAAAATCTAGTTAGTAAAACAGACTACTAACTAGTAGTCTGTTTTACCTGAGTACAGTTACTGAGTAACTGATCAAAACATCAATCATTTAATATTTAAAAAACATAGCTCACTAAAAATCATGACAGTCTATGGGAACAACGTAAATATTGTCTATCAGCCAATTAGAGGAGACGTTGCAGCGACAAGCCCCGCCCACTTAGGGGAAATGACAGTCGGCCATTTTATCGATGGATTCAACACGCTGGAATGACACAACTTTTTATAAACTGTGATGCTGTGAGAGTTTTGGTGGAGCCAACTGCACATCATCCGAAAACAACAAAAACAAACCATCCTCCTCCGACTACTTCCTGTCGTCTTCTTCGTGGCTTCCGCCAGTTGTACTGGCCGGCGGTTGGTCATAAGGCCGAAAACCCGCTTCATTCTAGCGCAAAAAAAAACATGAGTTTTGGTCGAAATTCCGTGTTTTCATTCAGTGAAATAATTTTAAGAAAATTCAACTTGCATAATTGTATGGTTAATGGAAATGCAGCTAGCAAACAGAGGGCTGAAGCAGCAACCTACAGGAGGAAGTCCTTCCCCATCCTGGTGCCCAGGTCAGAGGATTACAGGGGAAGTTGCTACATCATTAAGTCCCAAACATCGGTGGTCCTGATTTGCTGGGGTTTTAGTGCTTACTGCTGAAACTCGGGCCACTTTGTTCACTTCCGGTACCAAAGCACATATCTGAGAATAATACCGGCGTCATCAGTGTGTTGATGATGTAAAAGGATGTAAAAGAAAAACTGCTCCTCTGTGCAGCTGAACTACTTTTAATTCAGCATGGTGTGGATATTCTTTCCTATATGTCGTTACTGATCTGTTTTGTTTGCCACCAGAAAAAAGTTAAAATCTTCCTAATTTTAGGCGTTGAGTTTGAGTCGAAGTCACGTGTGAAGTGTTTGCATCTCCGTCCACCGATCCTCCACAGAAGAGCAGCAATATGTTTTCAAAGCTCTTCTCCTCCGATGTTTATGTTTGTTGATTTCATCCCCAAAGCCCACTGCAGATCTGTGCTATCAACTCATAAATGTTTGATTAGGACTTAACGAAGAGGTAAAGCAACGGCATTCTGCTAAATCAAAAGAGACAGATTCAAATCAGCAAACACTCAGCAAACCAAATCTTGAACAAGCCTCGTTATTTTCCACGCGACACTTATTTCTGCCTGATTAAAAAAAAGTCTGCCTTTTTGCTGTGCAGCAGAAGTTGATTAAGAACTTTTTCCTTCACTGATTCATCTCTAGATGGCTTCTGCAACCTTTCTTGAAGGTGATTTTTCCACTACTGACTGTAAACTTTCTAAATTAGTCTCAGAAATGATTCAAAGGTTTTCAGGTCACAAATTCAGTGGCATCCTGACTGTAACCTATATATATAAACCTCTTCAATCCCAAAAAGAAACAGAAATTTCAAGTTTCAAACATGGGCTCTCTGAAGATCCGGACTGTTTTTAATAAGACAACAGGCAAACCACACTATTCAGAAATGTTGGATGCAGAAGTTGCGTTTGCCTCCAAACATTTAAAAACAGCGAAGCATAAATCATCCAAAGTGAACCCATTGGAAGACACGTTTTTGATTTCATTGATAGAAACTTGGACGCTAAATCAAACTGGCTTGTGGAGGTTCCATGTTGCCGGCTGGAGGCTGCCTGGGAGGACATGGTTTTGATTGTAGGAAAACTACCAATAAAAAGCACACAAGTGGTTCTAGTTAAGAGCTGTTTGCTTGGATGTGGCTTAACCCCAATGAAAGGACATGATTTAATTACTCTGCAGCTTTAATGCGCCTGATGTTGCTTTAGAATGCACAGTGTGTAATCTTTTTTTTTAACCAACTGTGATTCATCTTTAAAGGAAAACATGTTTCCAAGTCTACTGCTTAAGGAGTGGAATGGTCTTTTCATATTCAATGGTGCAAATGAATTTACACCAGCACAGCCACTTTAAAGAAACGCATCTCCTGTTTTCCTGCAGCATGATTATCAGTTTCTTACACAACTTTTGTTGTTACCTGTAGTGCGTTACGTTTATGCAGATTACAAGGTATTTAAAGCAGGAAATACAACATGCCACACAAAAATAGGGTGGATTTTCTTCAATTGTCACAAACAAAAACATAAACTAAATAAACCGAAAAGATTTACGAGCCTCTTCGAATTTATTGCATATGCCATTTAAAACTTTTCCCCCACCTTAAACTGTTTTGTGCATAAACAAGCTTTCAGACTACGATTGTGTCCCAAACCAAAGTTGCAGGTGATCAACCATATCTTTCTCTAGCCATTTTGATAAGTCATGGAGATGAAAGTCTATAAAATAAATTTATAAATGTCATCTACCAAAAATCTATTTGAGCCATAGTGAAACATTTTTCAATTTGCTAAAATAAGATTTGCTTTTTTATTATCATAAATACATTTAACTGTTAATTAGGATAATTTTGCTGGCTAGCAAGTTTGACATTGGCTTTTAGTGCCGTGGCTAAGCTAGCTAAATCTGGATAGAAACTTTTGAATATTCTGATCTCCATCCTGGTAACATTTTCTCTGATAACGACCGCTCAAACGAGTTCTTCATTAGCAGCGACACGCTCCAGGTTAAGACCCTCCTATTGCTAGCCAGTTTGACTTTAGTCTTAGCACCATTGCTAAGTTAGTTAAAGCAGAATAAAAACTTTTAAAACATTCTGATATTGCACCATGTAAACATTTTCTCTAACAATCACACCTTAGCTGTGACCTTAGTTAGCAATAGCTGCCTCAGGGTTAAGAACCTCCCATTGTTAGCAAGTTTGACTGTATCTTTAGCGCTGTGGCTAGGCTAGCTAAATCTGGATACAAACTTTATATTCTGATCGGGGTCATGTTGACCAACTGCTGCTAAGCCGTGTCCTTCATTAGTAACGACAGGCTCATAAGAAGCTTGGCTTTAGCGTTAGCTGCTTCGCTAAGCTAGTTAAAGCTGGATACAAATTTTTCACTTATTATGAGATCTAATTGTCCAAACATAACTGGCATTTTAGAGGGATATTTAATTGTATCTGTATCTTTCTTTTTGTAAACAATTTTTAAACATTTAAATGTATTTGCTTTTAATAAATATTTAAAACTTTTTTTCTTTCTTATTTATCTTACTAAACACTTTATAACTGCTGCTTAAAAATAATTCTCATATTTTGTGTCTCTTACGCTTAGTGTTACTTTATTCAGTTTGACTTGAGCAGCTAAATTTAAACATGAAGCTAATTGCCAGGGTTTTTCACCAGAGGAACCGCAGCCATTGTTTTTTTCAGACACACGGCTTGCTCTGTATCTCTGCCTGTATGTGAAAACCTGCAGCAAAGCGTCGCCTCTTTTCTTTTTTTTCTTCTCGTGTTCTGTGTAGGATGCTTATCGTTTCAATCTCCTCTTGTTTCCTTTTTTGGCCTTTCCTGTCAACACTGGCAGAGCCGCCTGATGTCACAGACGACACTCATTAGAGTCAGAGATAAAAGATGATAAGAAAGGATGCATGTAGTGTTTAACAGAAACAGCTCAGGACTGATCAAGCTGGGTGATTTAAAGGTAAACTATAACTATGATCAAACCATGAAAGCCTAAAAGAGAGCAAGGAGAGAGAAAGACGCATTAAAAAGCAGAAATGTTTGCAGTTCAGAGTCTTTATAGGACACCTTGAACAGAGAGTGTGTTCATACCAGAACTTGTGTTTCAGCTCCGATGTGCGTCGCCTCAGGTGAACCTGTGCAGCCATGAGAGGAACGTCTGCAGCCATCAGTGCAGATATTCACTTACGATCAGAGACTCTGGAAAAAAACAGCTGTCTATATTTAATCAAGGCGAATAAACAAGGAGTTTAAACAACTCATTTATAATTTAGATTAGCATACATTAAAAACGCTCATTTTAATCTTTTTATTAATATGCATCAACGATATTGTATAAATATGCAGTTTTATGCAAATACCGCGCCCGTTTTCTGTTTGTATTTAATTCTGTTTCCCAGCTGTGGATCATCATTCTCATTCAAGGCAACAGACTCAGATTAAGTCGAATATTAAGTCACAGCATGGGAGTGTATAAATATTTCTCAATTAAAAACTCTGAAGACCAGCTACTGTATCGGCATTAAAAATGCATCGGCGTTGGGAGGAAAACAGGGGAAGGCAAGTTACGGGTTTGATAACACATCAGAACTTCAAGTCTACATCTTTGAACTGTGTTTTCTTTTCCATCTTTCCCTCCTCCAATCAAGCAGTTGCAACGGCTAGCACTTTTTAGCTGTTTTGGAGGCTGTTACAAAATCTGGGGGATGTAAGGACCAGCCAAAACATGCTGTGCCTCTGTTATTCATGCCTTCTGATGTTTTTTCACAGAATGTCCTACATTTTGCTGCTTCTTGCGTGAGCTGCCACTTCTCTGTTGATGCAAATGAGGAGTTTTGTTCCAAAATGTGTAGTGTGACAGGCGACTGCTGGAAAATAACTGAAAAAGGGGCCGAGCTGTAAGAAACAGACCTGATGGAAATACACTGAAACATTTGATATCATTCTGAACAAGAGATAAGGTTTTATTTTTTACAACAAAGCTGAAGCAATGGGAGTGGCCTCGCCACATCTGCATTGAATGAATGCTTCACAGACATTTTAAAACTTCATTTTATGCTGCAAAACCACAAAATCTTGGTTTATTTTCTAGTGTGAATATCTTAGTACACTTGAGATGAAACAAAACTAACTGACAAGTAACTTTTCAATAAGAACCAGGAGCTTATTTTAAGCAAATAACTCCTTAATATTGATGAAGTACAAGCTATAAGAGAAATAACATTTTAACTGTTCCACTGTCAAACTAAATACTTTTTAATCAATATTGACTTGATAAAAGTCAATATTGGCCCTGTGTTGCTGAAATGTTACCTGAAAGCTAGTTTTGTCTTACTAAGATATTACTTGGTAAGATTTTGTTTTTGCAGCGTAATATGAAAGTTTTTAAGTTAAAACTGCCGTCTCATAGTTGGACACAAAGCATAACACAGATTAATGTTAAAACTGTTAAAGCAGGACAAAAGTATCCAGTCCACTTTAACTGACCACAAACCAGTGCATAGTTTTAAAGTAGAAGGAAAAGAACATCAGAATTTCTCATTTTTCAAATAAAATAAGTTTGCTGTGCAGAGCCTCTGATCTGAGATGCAGGAAGAAAAGTCTGTGGGATTTGCTATTTGCTGCAAACTATAATAAACAATAAAACTAGAAACAATATAGTTTCATGCACTCAGAACACCAAGAAGCATTTAACCAAATACAGCTGAACTTGGGCAGATCTAAAGCCTTCAACTCTCCCAATTTTAACTTCAGTTTTTTAGTTTTTTCTTGTATCTCTGACCCAAGACTCAGAAAATTTAAAGGGCAGTAGCATGTATTTTCCAGGAACATCAAATACACATTATATAATAACTGTGTTATCTTCAGTTGTTATAAAAATGCTAAATAAATCAACTATGACCTAACAGAAATTTTAAAGTTTAACGCCTTTGTCTCTTTAAAAGCTCCTTCTGAAGCTCTGCCTTAAGAAAGTCATCACAACATGGCTTCTCTATTAACCCTTTAACAATATTTTGAGAAGTAGCTCAGCAGTTTGCTAATTGCTGCTGGCTAGTCTGAAGGAGCTGAGTGGGGGAGGAGCTGTGCCTCAGAGGCGGGGCTAGGTCCACCCTATTTGCCATGGAGATTAAAGGATTTCTGAAACATGAAGGAATCAAAGAAACTGTCCAGGTGTGTTTTGATGAGAGAGTATGATTAAAACTACTCTTAAAACTACTATATATATATATATATATATATATGTGTGTGTGTGTGTGTGTGTGTGGGTGTCTGTTTTACATGTTTTACATTTTACTGCATTAGAGTATAAAAACTGAATATCCTAGGTTTTGCTCATCTGTTCAATTATCCAAAATGGAAAAACACAAATACAAACCTGGCTAATTTAACTTACACAGAAATAAAACATTAATATTGACTTATAGAGGCTGGACAGAAATGTTTGTTTCCCTTAATTAAAAATTATTTGACATTTCTGTCAGTTTCATAGCTAAGAACTCCTTTGTGTTGATCTTTAGCATAAAATTACAATAAAACTCTGTGGTTACAAAAAGTGAAACATTTAGCAAAGCTTATTTTTCTCTATTTAGAACATTTAAATGACTCATTACATCATTTTATTTTTTGTTTAGCTTTATTAAAGTTTACTTGCTCACTTCGCTCATGTGAAAAGTCCCTGGAGACTTTGAGTTGAGGGATTCAAACATGTCTTTCCTCATTTATTTGGGATATTCTGGGAATATTTGGGATCATAGTGTTTCTGTTATATTTAACATGTATGTTATGTAGGAAGGTGATATAATTAAAGGTGGGTAGAAATAATTTGCTTTTACACAATTTGTTTCTACTTTTCTTAGGTATAGTTTGTTTTCCTTTAACTCATGTTCAAAACAAACCAGTAATGCAGATTTTATACTAAAACATTAAACATTATGTTTGATTTATGAGGGAAAAAACTGCTGCTCTTTAAGTGCAGAAAAAATCCCCTTCGTTTACATCATCATACCTGAACAATGAAATGAATATTAAACGAGGTATTTTATAATTTTAGAAAGAAATATATGTAAAAATGCTTTGTTACATTTGATTATTACTTTCCCATAAAGACAATTAAAAAAAATTGTTTTAATTAAAACTAATCACAATTTATCAGTTTTATATTTACATATATTTATATGTATTATTCATTTAAATATATTTATATTATATTTGATTATAATTATTTATAACATTGGAGTAATTTAAATAAGTTCAATGTTATCTAAATATTATAATATCAATATTATGTTTAAATAAATAGTACATTTGTATGTATAATGTGTGTGTGTGTGTGTGTGTTATATTTTGTATATATATTGATATTTTCATATTTTAATCTCTAGTTTAGCTATCATGGTGTTTTTTCTACACTGTAATATTTTTTATTTTTCTTTTCTCACTTGTTGGACTGAAAAATGATTTTCTTATCTTACATCCATATGTTCATCTATTTCCTTATTTTGGAGAAAATCTACTGAATATTACATATTTATTACAATGTATCACATAAAGCCCTTTTTCTGAGTGGGCCGTGAATATCGCGCATCCGGCCCTGTGCGTCATGAACAATGCGCGTTGCGCGGCGCGGCGCAGAGGGAGGCGCTGTCTCTTTAAGAGGTTCTGCAGAAACAATCGTACAACCCCCCAACAAGTCATCGACCTGTCAATCAAGCGGTCGGCGCCTTTGAAGCCGGGACTCCTCGCCTTGTCTTGGGCTCAAATGAGCTGTTTGCTGTTGTAGCGAAACATTGGTCTTCCACCAGCAACCAGCCGGGGAACGACGCCACATCTCAACTTTTCCTCTGCATGTGGGGGGGCGAACATTTCCCTACTTTCTCCTGGAGGCGCTCCGCACTTGAGGATACTATTTAACTGAGAAAGTTACTTTTTATTCCTACTTTTAAACATACTTTACAAGAGGAGGCGGGGGAAAAGGTGAGGGAAGCAGTCATGCCTCAGCTCAGCAGCGGCGGAGGAGACGACCTGGGAGCGAATGATGAGATGATCGCGTTCAAAGACGAAGGAGAGCAGGAGGAGAAAATCCAGGAGAACGCGTTCACGGAGCGAGACCTGGCCGACCTCAAGTCCTCTCTGGTGAACGAGTCGGAAATAAATCAAAGTCCGACCTCGGCGGTAGGTGGCTCGGTGTGTGTGTGTGTGTGTGTGTGTGTGAACTTGTTTTATTTTACGCGCTGAATGAGACCTGAATTTCTGCCTCTGGGGGTAAAAAGCGGTGGGATTCCCACGCTGCCCGGAGTGAAAACACGCCGGAAAAGTGCGATAAAGTGGATAAAAGTGTTTTTTTCCGCCTCACCTGAGCCCGGCTGTTGTTGTTCCAGGCGGTCAGACGCGGACAGCAGGGCGAGCAGAGGGTCTTCCAGGACAAACACCGAGAGCATCTCGACGGAGGTAAGAAGGAAACTTCAAAATACTCAGTGCGCCACTCTGGAAGAATGACTGCAACAATAAAAATCTTCAGTGTTTTCGGTCACGGGATGCCTGTAGCTTTAAAACCGACTTCAAAGCAGACTTAGTAAAGATGTCCAGTTATCGGACTTTCCTCTGATCCGTCACCTGTTAGCAGGACTGAGCTGCTGCTTTCATTCACAGCTCAGAAAAACGCCTCACATCTTCAGACGAGCCTTTTTAACCACGAACCTCTTCAATTAATGAAAACTTATCTCAGTGTGTGTCCTGCTGTAACTATGAAGGTGAAAATATGTAAGAACGAATAATTCACACAGTTTGATGTCATGAACAGTTTTGAGCTCCAATGGCGCCAATCGGGCAGAGAAATGGATGAATTTTACTCCAGCTGAAAACACAGACAGTTTCCTCAACACATGAAATGCATCAAAACAAAGAGTACAATAAATACCAAACCTAAACCATATATTCAGATCAAATCCTGTAAATATGAGATTTAAAAATAATCAACTCTTGTTGTTTTTGTAGCTAAAACTCTCCATCTTATTTGATGAAACATAAGTGGGGATAATCTGGTTATTTCTACAAAACTCATTCCTTATTCATCTGTTTTGCATTGTTGAAAATAATTGGTGTTTGTCAAAATGTGAATCTGCATCAGAACAATTGGAGCTGGTAAAAAGCTGCACTTCTGGGTTTTAGTAGGAAACTTGTAATAATTTATCTTTGCAAGCTTTCTTTAATCTATCCTTAAATTTGTAAGCATAAGTGCATGATAAGTTTCATCCAAGCTTTAATTTTATTTCTTAACCGCTGGAGAAGTGTTGCTCTGCTCACATTAACCCTTTCATT
Source organism: Phalloptychus januarius (assembly GCA_902982915.1). Classification (NCBI taxonomy): domain Eukaryota; kingdom Metazoa; phylum Chordata; class Actinopteri; order Cyprinodontiformes; family Poeciliidae; genus Phalloptychus; species Phalloptychus januarius. Next base: position 16,634,949 of record CADWAE010000475.1, read on the forward strand.
GCCAGCAGACGGGTTTCCACAAACGGCTCAACGTTTCCACACTCAACGAATCTTTAAGAGATTGTGAGGAAAAGTTGGACATTTTGTCAAACGTCTGTTTTAATAAATAATTCACATTTAAAGTGCCGTTCAGTCTCTACTCTATGCAGAGGGCTTCTGGTTTCTGAATTTAACTGACTTCCTGCAGGAGTAAATTGAATGTTTTGTGTTTTAAAATGTCTGTCACTTCTTCAGCAGAGTTGCTGTTTCATCTTAAGAAAGCTGTTATTAATTAAATCACCTAATGCTAATCATAGTGTGTCTCTTCCTTTCTGGTATTTGTGAAATGATCCGTGTCACAGTGAGATCTGCTCATGTTTTGGCATTTAGAGGCAATTTTGAAGGAAAATTGCAGCTTTTTCTCAACTTTGGGAAAAGAGTGATTAAGATTTTTTTGCTTCTGCCACCCAAAAAGAACAGAGTAACTTCCCTCCCTGTGTGCAGCACATTTTGAAAGTGTGTAGTTTTACTTGGCAGCTTTAATTATAGGTTTCCCTCAGCCGTTTCTCTCATTTCAGTCCTTGCCAAAAGTAGAAATGTCGTCACGTCGGGGTCGTCTCAGGAAAAGTCTTCATCAAAACCGGATTCTGCGGTTTCAAATGGATCCTTGAGACAAATTGAAACTGGTAGAAATCTGTATTAGCAGAACTGCAATCTGGCCAGAAATGCTCTGCAGTGACAATTGTGGCTAATTGTTAGTGTTGCAGTTTCGGTCTGAGCAGGTAAATAACCCAGTTATGTGTGACCCAGTGAGAGAAAGAGGCCCTCGCTTCATAAGGCTGCTGCTGGAAGTGAACGTAGTTCACGCCTCTGGGCTGCAGGTGACGGCTTCTGCTGTTGTTACATATATATCTAGTCTGCGTTCGTGCAAGGATGCGACATGATGCAACCGCTTGGTAATAGTTCACCTGCTTTCTTGCACGTTTATTTTGGAAGTGTTGGTTTCCAGCCGTCAGATTCAGCTTTTGAAAAAGACCTGGTAAAGTTGCTTTTGAAACTGTAAACATAATTTTTGTGTTGTTTCTTCTTGAATTTACCCTCAGTGTCGAAGCAACAAGATGGAGGCATGTTCAAGTCGCCGGCGTATCCCGGGTATCCGTTCCTGATGCTGCCGGACCCTTACCTCCCCAACAGCTCCGTGTCTCCGTCTGTAAGTCGGCTCTTCCTGTTTAACCCTTCCTGCTGCCTGCTGGGCTCTGATTTTTCTGCTCATTGTGTGTTTTGTCAACCTGAGGCCAGCTTTACCTCTGCGACTTCCCGTATTTATACTCGGCCTTTGAATCCAGGGCAAGTTTGTCAAATCAGATCCTCAGGATTCGTTTTGAAGGCTAAAGGAATGACATGGCCGTCTTCCTGTTTCTGGGATTTTCTATTTCTTTTTGCTACAAAAAAGTCAAAAACTGTTTGTCTTCATAACTTCTAATGCATGTTATGAAAAACAGACTGTAATTATTACAGAAATCAATCGATATTAATATTGCCTATCAATATTTCTGGAACATTTTGAACATTAATCTGAATTTTGAAAGGTCCTTTATGTGTTTTGACTTCATGCACTGCAAAAACACTAAATCCTACCAAGTAATTTTGGTTCAGTTTCTGGAGCAAATATCTTATTACACTTGAAATAAGAGAAAACGAACTTATTTCAGCAAGAAATAAGTAAATAATTCCTTAAAATTGGCAGATTATCTCATTTATGACATGGGAAAAATGTTTTGTTATAAGTGAAATAAGAACTTTTTTATCAATATTAATGAATTATTTACTTCAGTCAACAGTGTTGTTGAAAAGTTACTTGCAAGTTAATTTAGTCGTATTTGAAGTAATAAGACATTTTCACTAAACTAAACAAAAACTTTGTGTTGAGATTTTGTGTTTTTATGCACAAAGTCAAATAAACTGAGGATTATTTGGGTTCAGAGGAGATAAAAGGTTTTTATTGTTACTTTGGTGAACTCTGCTGGCAGTTGTTCGAGTGCTGCTGCTGCTCTGAAGTTTTTCCATCTCCACACACACGCACACACCTACACACACACACACACCCTCTGCAGCGATCAGAGGGTTTTATAACAGCTGAGCGTTTGCTTTAGACGCAGATCTGAGACGTTTATCGCATCGTTTCTCATTTATAATTTTGATTTATTGTTGTCAATAAATTCCAGTTAAAGATGTTTGAACTGCTGTTGGGATTCTTAGTTTTACTGTCGGCTCAATCGGAGCTTCAGTAAATCTGTAAACATGACTGTGTGTGTGATAAAAATCACAATCTTTATAAGGAATGGTGTCTTTTTTAAGAGCAGGACCTAAAAACAGTAATAAATAGTTCTTATTGTTACTGTCATTGTTGTCATAAAAGCTTGTTGTGGCAAAACCTGTGAAGAAGAGAGATTTTCCATGTTTTTACTGTCTAACTCGCCTGTTTTGTGCTTAGATTACATGTTTGACCTGCATTTCATTTATTATTGTTATTTAAAATCATCGGGAAGCTTTGAGATAAAACAAGGTGATTTATTTTCTTTTCTTTTACGTGCAAATAAAACTTTCCAGAAATGAATCTAAATGATATAAGTTCATGATCACTGAACTGAATCACCGAAAAGCACAAAATGTTGCCACGTTATTTTTTAGTTTCTAGAGAAATTCTTATTAAACTTGAAATAAGATAAAACTAACGTACAAGTGACTTTTCAATAAAATATAAAAGCTTATTTTTTCAAGTAAATTATTCCTTAATGTTGAGGAAAAATAGTTTATTTACTTCGTCCATGTTGAGATCATCTGATTTTTCATCAATATTTAGCTAAAACAAGCCAACATGTCCTGTTGAAAAGTTATTTATAAGTTAGTTTTGTCTTATTTTCAATGCAATCAGAAATTTGCTCTAGAAACTAAACAGAATGACTTGGTAACATTTATTTGAGTGATGCAGTGAAGCGTTGCTCCTTCTGTAAAATATTTTTGTTGCTTTAAGCTGCACATCCAGCAACATGTTGAACAAGCTGGTTAGAAATGGCTTCAGAAAGATGGAGGCAGGTCTCAAATAAACAGCACTTTCCTCCTCCTTCCTCCCTTCTTCCTCTATCTTCCCCTCTTTCTCTTCCTCTCGGTTCATCCTCTCTCTCTTTCTCCCCTTGTTGCTGCGGCCGTATATTTAGGGCCCCGTTTCAGGGCCTCACCTGCCAGCTGAACGTGGCTGAGGAAAGTGTCATGGCGGCCGAGGAAAGTGTCATGGCTGCTGGTGGTTGGATGCGATGGATGATGATCCTGTTGACTGAAATCAGGTTGTTTTTGTTTTTACCTGAGAGAAGGTGACACGTTTCTGACGGCGTGGGTCTGTTTACTGGACTGCAGAACCAGAACCAGATCAGAACCAGAACCAGTCTTCTTTACCAGCCTGAACTCTTGTTCTTCTTTTTCCAGTTCGTCTTTTATTTGGTCAAGTTGTGGAAAATCGGCTGCATTTGTTCACGAAGCAGGAAGTTATTTTCAAAGTTCCTCTATATTCACTCGACTAATCGACTAATTTTAATTAGTCAGGATATGATTATTAGGGATGCACTGATTGCAGTTATCAATGTCTGATTATCTTTAAAAATCCTGACCTTCCGATTTAGATTTTTACCAATATTGTTTTACCTTTTTGCCTAAAATGTTGCAAAAAACATAATATTAATTTCTCTGAGTGTTTTGTGAATAACCAATGGATTTTTGGTTGTTTCCCTGTCAGTGTGGAAGCGCTTGGTTGAAATAAAACTCTTTGCTTGGTGATTTCTCTGCTAGTATCTGAGCTGAATCTCCGTTCATTCAGCCCTCAGTTCCCAGCAGCATTCGGACGGAGGAAAAGCTGTTTCTGAAAAGCTGTTTCTGAAAAGCTGTTTCTGAAAAGCTGTTTCTGAAAAGCTGTGTGTGTTCCTGTAAAACTGCTGAGCTCATTGCGAGAGCATCAGCTGAACGACAGAAAGTTCAGCATTAAGTTGATTAGTTGTCTCTGTGATTCCCCTCAGCATGTGGGTTTGTTTTCACTGTAAAAACTCCAGTCCAGTTGTTTAAATCTGGGTGTTTTCTGGGGGCTTTTGGAGAGAATGAAGACAAAATAATTCAATTGGTTCAGTTTTAATCTAAAAATGTAACTCATTTTCTGTTTAATTAAAACAGAAAAGCACTTTCCTATTGCGAAATGCAGAGTTGGGAGGTAACTAGTTACATTTTCTAACCCTTCTAAGAGTATTTTATTTTTGTTCTGAAGTGTTTCTGCTCTTTCTTGAGTAAAACTTCAGGATTTTCTTCCCACTGAATGAAAATCAAACATGTTTGAACCAGAAACTCACCAAACTTTAACTTTAACTTCTGTTACACAGGTTTATTGAAATAAACTCATTAAAAATAATAATTTTGTCATTTTGGTCCTTAAAATACCAACATTTCCACTTAACTTTATGTTCTTCTCTGTCAGAAGTGATTGATAATCTGATGAGTCACTTTTTACCAAGCACTTTATTGGCCTGCTGTTTGTTTTACTCAAGTATTTCTGCTCTTCATAATCCTCTCTGCCTCCTCTGGACGTCTCGCTGGTGTCACGTTTATGGAGATACGGGACGAAACGGCCAGAGAAGATCTGGGATTAGCAGCTCAGCTTGTTGCCTTTGTGTGGAGCTTTTATCTGGTTGGGTTTTGTGTTTTCACGGCTGCTGCTGAACTTCATTACACCGAGTTGCATCTCAGCGTTTGGCATGTTTGTTGTGTTCATCTTCCTGCCTCAGGCTGGTGTTTGTATCCAGAGTTCATGGTGTGTTTTCTGAGTTAATGTTTGCTCTGTGTGTGTGTGTGTGCGTGTGTGTGTGTGGGGGTGTGTGTGTGTGTGTGTGTGTTTGCAGCATTTATGCATAAGGTTGTGGATAAAAAGCAGACAGTTTTTTTAAAGGGAGTCAAACCAAAGCAGAGGAAAGGTTTCCTGTAGACATTAAAGTCGTTTTTTCTTCCTTCAGATTCGTGCCGTTTTCACCTTTTCCACCTCTCTTCTCGTCTCCGACGTCTTCGTCATCAGTTCGCCGTTCTTTCGTCATCCTCTCGTCCTTTGAGATAACCTTCTGGGAACTGAAAGGAGAAATGACAAAAGCTCAGAAATGTCTCTGCTTTTCTACTCTCCTGATCTTTCAGACATTATAGGAAATATCTGATCATTGTTGGTGATCAGACATTGTAGATGATTGGACAGAAATTGGGACATCAGAAGGAACAAAGAGGAAGATATTTGTGTTAATGCAGATGGTTAATTATTGTGCTTTTCCAAAATGATTCTATCACTGATTGGTGTCATGTAAAGTTTTAGGTTTGTGTGTTTCTACTAGTTTTTGGTTCATATGAAGGCAGATATATCTTCTTTTAGATCAATGTGACGAGAGAAGCTGCATTTCCTGCAACTTTATCTCATGAAAAGCTTTTAAAAGCAACACTTTCCTTAAACCCACTACAAAACAACAACAAGTGAGAGTAAAGAGAGAAAAAGAGAAGTAAAGCAGACGGATGTTTAACAAGACAAACCAATGCAAATGTTTTCTTTAGAGATTCAGGTTTTGCTTTTTGTTTTTCAAGCATATTAAATAAATGTTTTTGTGCATATGCAGATGACTGCATTGTTTTTGTCCAAAATTATATCAGACTAGCAGTTTGCATTGATTGATGGCGAAACAGAACCAGTTCACGTTCGTGGGCCACCAAACCGCTTCATTATTTCAGACGGGCTCCATGAAGCAGCAGCTGAACTGATTGAACCTTATCAGCATCAGAAAAGCCCCATAAATGAGTCTTTTAAAAAGATTTTCTATGCAAACTGCAGCACTGCGTTTGACTGATCAGTAAATGTGACGGAAGCAGAGATGATTATCGATATTTGATCAAAAATTACTGCAAAACACAAAATCTTACCAAGTATCTTTGTTTATTTTTTAGTGCAAATATTTTAGTTCACTTGAAATAAGACAAAACAAACTTTTCAGCAAGTCGTTGTTTTAAGTCTATAATTCTAGTTCTGTTGGTGGATTATGTCTTTATATTTTCACTGCAAAATGTCTTGAGATTCATACAATTTTTATTATAAAAGCTTTTTAATCAATTATGTCTGTTATAATTTTACCCTGATTTAAAAATAAAAAGTGAATCTCTGTTGAACTGCAGTTGTGGGCCACACAAACTCAATCCACGGGCTGCTGGTGGCCCCCAGACCACACTTTGGACCCCGGACTTGTTGAAAAGTTACCAGTTGGCGGTAGTTGTGTAGTTTGAGCGGTAGTGAGACGGTGTGGCTGTTTCCTCTGGCGTTTTGGTTGCAGGTGTTGATTGAAGCCTCTGTGGGACTTAAAGTTTTTCCACGAACCTTTGAATTCTCTCCTGGGAGATTAATCTGGTCACAGATTGAACCCTGAACCTAATATCTGATATTTGAGTGTGTGCAGTTGTTTTATTCGCTGTCAGACAGGCTGTGAAACTCCCTGTGATGTGGAAGCTGTGGTCACACGAAGACGTCAGCCGCTCCGGCTTCGGCACGGTGAGCTGGAGGCTTTTACCGCCGCCCGGCCCGGACGCTGACTGTAAACGCCCTCCCGTTAAAATTTACAGGTTTCCTCGGGATAACAGTAAATGTTTTGATTAAATTACTGTTTGACGGCGCGGCGGGTGGAATTTACGAGCTCGCGCTCAACAGCGGCGCGTTTGGGGGAATTTCCTGCTCGTTTGACACTTCATTTCGCAGACCAAAATTGAAAAATTGACAGGAAGACGTGGCGTGTTTGGGAACGGGAACTTTGAAACATCATTTCTAGCTCGTCTGGAGGCTCTGCTGTTTGTTTTGGATGAAATACTAAAGCAGGGGTGTTCAAAGTCTGGCCCGTGGGCCATTTTGTGGCACGTGGGCTGCGTTTGTGCGGTCCACCAATTTCAGTCTGAAAATGATACAACTTTGGCCCATCAGAGCAGCAGAGGTGGTTGATGGAGACTTTTTACCTTTAAATCAGGGAAACATTATTATAGAGTTGGCAAATTACTTTTACTTGAGTAACTTTTTTCTGAAAATAATGACTTTATATTTTTACCAAGCTGTACCTGAGTAATTTTACATGAAGTATCTCTTCTGTTACTTCTGGATTTTCTACCCATTGAATGAAAAACAAACTGATTTGAAACTTGCCCTCATGTGGCCCTCACTATGTTCTATGCTGTGCCCTCTGTTGCCCTTGCCTCTGGCTATGTTGCCCTATTTGCCCTCATGTGCCTCAGTGCTATGTTGCCTATGTGCCTCCCATGTTGCCCTATTTGCCCTCATGTTGCCCCCCCTGATGTTGCCCTCATGTGGCCCTGATGTTGCCCTCATGTTGCCCTCATGTTGCCTCTTCACGCCGGGCTTTCGCTGAATCTGTGAACGGAAATTTTCTTTTCGACATTTTTTCCTGCTTTCATTCAGAAATCAGCTGCTGACAACGACAACAAACTCCTCGTCTCTTTGCTTCCTCCTGCGATTCCAGAAAAACAGAATGAATAAATAAATGCAATCTGCCAACATCAAGGGAGCCGAGTGTGTGTGTGTGTGTGTGTATCGGGTTGTCTGTGTCGGGTTGTCTGTGTCTGTGTGTCTGTGTCGGGGTGTGGGTGTGTGTGTGTGTGTGTGTGTGTGTGTGTGTGTGTGTAAAACTGGAGGATCTCTCCACTTCGTAGTTTCATTGGACTCGGTGTTGACGCGGCGGTTGCTCAGCCTTCTTCTAGTCCTTTGGTAAACAATGGCAGCACCGCAGGCTGAGGCCTCGCTAATCCGCCCCACTTCAGGGAGTGCAGACCCGGGGGCCGGGATGAGCGGCACGGACCCCCCCTGGTCTCTGACCGGCTCTGATAAGAACCCGAATACTCGGATTTCAGAGGCAGAAAAGAAAAGAGGCTTTCACTGGAAGGCAGCAATTCTTCTTTCTACAAATATCTGCAAACATTTTTCATGTTAAAGTTCCAAAAATGTGGACAGTTTACAGTAGGGATGTCCAAAGTGTGGCCCGCGGGCCATTCACGGCCCTCTGGAGGATTTCGTGCGGCCCCCTCTGTTGCAGAAGGGAGTAAATCTGGTACACAGGTTGCTGCCGTTGGACCATTTTTCACCTTTTAGGGGAAGATTTTTAATTTTTATCTATTTTTTGTAGACAAATCAATGTTTCTGCTTTCATCTTTTGGAGAAAGAAACTAAAACTGCAAAAATCACTCAAACACAAATCATCTACAGCTCAAATAAGAAAACAGTTACAACAAATTTGAAACTGATAATAACAAAACTGTTCAAAACCTTTTTAATGTTTTTTATGATTCACAAAAATCTGACTATATTGTTCATTTAAATCATATTTTACAATTTTAGTTTATTAATGTTCAGATGAAGTTGAAAAAGTTTTAAATTTATGTTGTTACGACTTCCTGAAGGCGGAGTCTCAGAGCAGGAGCTTCTTAAAGAGACAGAGCCCGTTTTTGTTAAATGTAGCATTTTATAACATCTGATGGTAAAATAATTTCTGGATTGTGCTGTAAAATGACACAATAACTGGAAAACACACAATGCTGCCTGCACCTTCCAGATCATTTCCAAACTTCATGACTGTTTGGATGCAACTGGTTCACAACATGGTGTTGGATTTCAATTATCTATTTGAAAGAAACATGAGACGTCATGGAGACATCAGTGTGTTAATCTATTGTCCTGCTCATTTGATTTTAAAAGCAAATTATAAATATCTATAAACATGTGAACTATGCTAAAGCAGAAATAGATCTTACATTGTTAGTTGTTTCTATTATATTTATTTATTTCTAGTATATTTACATGTTCAAACTTTGAACTTATTTTATAGCATAAATTACTATTCATGTTAACATGGTTTCAACTCCTTCTCAGTATTTTCTCTATATAATCTAAATAAATGAGCCGTAATGCATTAACATTTAACAATAACATTGATAATAACAGCAGTAATTATTGCTCATATTGATAATGCGTTGTCTTAAATGATGTTTTATTTTTGGACGTTGTTTAATTGAAATGATTTGACATTGAGCTTTAAAAGGAAGAGCAATATTTAACTCACATATTTAATCCCAAACAGTAAATATGTCATGAAATTCTCGATTTGCATCAAGCAGCCGGTTAGAAATCGGGCCAATTTTCCCTTAAACGTCTCTGATCTTTGATCGGCAGATAAGAAACTGAACAATCTGACTAATTCCCTGTTCCTTAAATGCATCTAGAGTGAAAACGTAGATATTTTTGCTCTAGAAACACATCATCCAGCAGCATGATGCTCTTTGTGTATCAAAGTCTGGTAGGTGTTGGCCGTACGATACGCAGCTGTAGATTTACTTTCTCTGTTTCCTGTTGGATTCCAGTCCTTAGAAACAAAAATCTGAATTTTTAGGCCTGGTCTAAACTGGTTAAAAATATTTAGACTCATCAACCAAATGTTCACTCAGACGATGAAAATATTTATGAACGAAGACCAATAAGTAGATTTTTAAGGGGAAGAGTTGTTGAGGGAGGCGAAGAGGAGGGTGAGGAAGATTAAACTCCAAATGACCATAAGAGCCTCTTCATCGCCGCTGCTGCTTTGAAGCTGCGAAGGCACCTGAAGAGAAACGGTTCAGAAGACGCTTTCAAGAGGCGGAAATGTTTAAAAGAAGAAAAAATAAACCCCTTGGATGGCCCCGAGGTGTTTATACCTGTAATTATTCATCCACTTATTTCTTTCCGGTGGAAATGGTGCAGCAGTAAAAGGCAGGTGTGTGCAGAGGAAGCATGGCTGGTCTGATTATTATTAACTCTGTCTCAGACGTCTTAATAAAACAGCCGTTTAGCTGAGGTGTTTCCAGCTTTCTGAGCTTCTGACGAGAATATTAAACTACAGATTTATATTAATGTATATGACATATACGGCTTCAGTTCTGCTGTAACATAAACATTTCACACAATGTGCAGGTTTAATAAAATGAGTTGGGATATTTTCTTAATGAAATAAAGCAAAATAAAACTCCTGACATGCTTCTTTACTCATAAGGAAGAGTTCATGTCTCCTCTTTTTGTCAAACACAGATTAAACTGAATGCTTTTTAAATGAATAACCAAAATGAAAAGCAGATCAAAAAATGATTCTGACTAAATATTAGGCAAAGCTGCAATGAAAACGGAGGAAGTCGTGAATTTATAGCTGTTTCTGTAGTATTTTACAAAGCTAAGCACAAACACAGGCAGCTAAATCCTATATCTGCATTAAGAATAATTTATTTAATGTCATCTAATCTTCCTTTAACTAGGACACATTGCAGACTAACCTCAGCTGAATATAGATTTTATTATAATGACTATTTTTAGGGCTGAGGTCTCCAAGGTGTGAACGTCATTTAATAGAGCAGGAAACAAGTGACGTGTTGAAAGTCGAGTTGGAGACTCTCTCTCTTTTTTGTTTCATGAGTCTCTGTGTGATTTTGAGAGAGTGTGAAATTGACAATAAATGAGAGAGAAAGTGGGCCATTAATCATGGGTTTCCTATTTGAGCGTTCACGTTATGAGCAGCGCGGAAACAGAGGGAAACCGAAACAAAGGAAACTCGACGAGAGGTCAGTAGTTTCAAACGGCAACTTTGTGCCTGGGCCTCCCGCTCTGAGCAGGCTTTCTGAGCTCAGAGTGAGTGTGTGTGTGGGTGTGTGTGTGTGTGTGTGTGTGTGTGTGAGTGTGTGTGGGGGGGGGAGTGTGTTCAGGATGTAGCACCAGGTGAGTCACTAGTCCATGGAGTGAAACTTTGCAAAGTTTCTCTTGGGTTTGTTGTTTACAGAGTGAGCTGTCCAGATGTGTGCGTTCTCAGCTCGGGGTTAATCAGTCACAGCAGCGACTCTGTTGATCACAGGTGGATTTAAAAATAAAAAATTAAGAAAAAAATCTAGTTTTCTCAGCTGCACTGCAGCTATGATGTGGTGATCACTTTAAAGCAAAAAGATATGAACACGTGAGCTTTTGAACAGATTATTCCTCCATGTTCTACTGCGGCTAAAAACAACCCAAAACCTTAACTTTAAAAAAAATGTAGGTAACGTAGCTGGCGTTACCTAGCAACCCAAACTGAGTTCCAACATGTTCGGCTAGCTTATTTTCCTGCTGTACAATGGCTGCTGTGTTTAGTTGTTGACTTACCATCCAGAAACCACTTGGTGCATTCTTGTTGGTTGTGCAGGAGGTTCCACTTCTGCTCTTCAAAGATGGATCTGTTTGCAACCATTTTCACAGGTGAGGTTAAACATTTCGATACGTACGCAGACCCCATTAAGAAAAGACAAAAAACATCAGTTGGTTTTATGTCTAAAAGAAGCACAGGGAAGCGGCCATTTTGGGTCAGAGGGCAAATTTTGGCAGCTTTTATGTTTTCATACTTTAACAAACTCCTTCTTGGGATTTTTATCATCTCATATAATCATAAATCCTGTAATCAGCCCATTCCTGTGAATTACTTTATTTTAATCACTTTTCCTGGGTAAAAACCATGTGAAAAAGAGTCAGACTCACATAAAGCGAGTGCAGCTGCTTGGCTCCCACTCACTGCTTTCAGCATCTCAGCAGCTGCATGAATGTTTGAAGAATCGATCCGTTTGATTGAGGAAACATATTCTGACAAAGATACTGAAGTAAATCCTCTTCCTTGAAGGCTTTTAAACAAAAACATCCAAATAAAGACAGAAAGGAAAGAAAAAGTATACACTCTGAGTGTTTTGAGGAGCTCAGATTTTATTTTGTAGTTAAGTTTTTGCGTTTAAACAGTTTTGTCTGAAGCGATTTTGATGCATTTTGCAGGAAAACAACAGGAAAACAGGTGATGGTTGTTTTTGTGGTGAATCAAGTGATTTTCAGGTGATCTTACTCTTCACTAACTTTCTGTGTGGGAGGATTTTTTTAAAGAAACCAGTTGAGCTGTGGGAATTAGTCTTTTTTCATTTCCTCCTTCATTACTGTCAGTAATCACAAAGTTTCTCTCAGCAGTCACACGTGCTTCATCTCATAACTTTGTTCTTGAGTTGATCATTTTTCTTAATAATTAGCAGGGAATCTACAGATCTGCCTCTGGGAAGATGCATGTATGAACAGACTTGAAGCCATAAGCAGCAAATCAAGTAATTGCTTGATAAATTAAACCAACTCAATCATTTCCATTTGCATGATTTATCATTTTTCTTTTTCTACCAAAAACTGGATGATAAATGTCTTCAGTCTGGTGCTTCAGCCAGGGCAGTTTTGCTTATTTGTTCTTTTCTTTCCTTATTTTTAATATTTAAAATGTCTCCCGGTTCCATCAAAGGTTTAATGATTTAATGTGTTCTTGCATTATTATTATTCAAAATATTCCTGGAAAATGGTCTCAAAACAACAACAATATTATCATTTATCGCAATAAAATCCAGCACAGGCCTGGCAAAGCAGCACATTTTGCTGGATGATAAATTCTCAAAAGTTATCATGATAAATGATGATGTTGCTGTTTTGAGAGAATTTCCCAGGAATATGAAGCAACAACAAATTCTCAGAGATCAAAAAACTTTAAAATGTTTTCCATTTCCAGTGTTGAATGTTAATTAGAATTTAAATATCCAAAATAAGCAAACAACAAATAAAATTAATTATGAAGCCTCTATAAACAAAATGTTCTTAAAAAATAAAAGGCTAATTGAGATCAAAACCTCAGACTGAAGACTTTTATCATCCAATTCTTGGTAGAAAGAGAGAAAGATAAATCATCCAAATGGAAATGATTGGGCTTGTTTTAATTTATCATGTAATTAATTGATTTATAGCTGATTGTGACAGCCCTATGTGTGAAAGGACATACGACTGTCTATTGTTTCTGGAACAATAGGCGACGCGGCGGCGCGGCGTTCTCTCAGGTTTCCTTCGTTCCAGTTCCTCAGCCTTTGTTTGCTCCCTGTTCAGTCAGTCTGATCACCATATGTGAACATAAAGACAATTTGCCTGATCTTCTTTGATCCCCTGTGAGGAAGATTTACGACCCGCTTGACTTTCTCCAGTCAGAAACTGGCTGGTAAAGTTTTTATCTCTATTGAGCTAATCATCTTTAATGCTGTAAGAGGTAAATATAACTGTTTTTCATTCCCTTTCTCCTCCAAATACGCCTTTTGTAATTAGGCCTGTCAGGCTTTTTGCATACTAAGAAAGGCATTAAACTCCATCATTGCCGTTTGGATAAATATTGTTGTTTTCTAATCTAGAATCACATTGAAATGGCCCAGAATTGAAGCTCTGCTTGTTTTTTGTTTTGCTGTGCTTCTCATTACTAAAGTATATGTTTTAATTGAGCAGCCTAACAGTAAATATGGGAGTTGTTGGATTATGTGGACTCCTGTTATTGATTTGAACACTGACTCATAAAAAGTTGCCCCAGATATTCGTCTCAAACCACTTCAGAGCAAAACCCCGGCGAGTGCGTTGATGTCAGCAGCTGATAATGTCCCATAATGACTCTTCCTCCCCCAGACCTCAGCCTCTGCAGCTGACCTTTATTATCATTTTAATATGCACTTTATTAAAATAGTCATCATAAAAATAGTCAGCCAGAAGCAGCGAGTCAAACCCCATGGTTCTCCGCCCAGTCCGTGCCCGTGGTTCTGCCCAGACCAGCTGGAGCCTCCACAGCCGCATGGAGCAGCACACATGGCTGCGATCTGAAGCGCACACACATTTCCAGCGCTGCCTCACACATGATGCGATGGAAAGACCAACACCTTCATGTTCTATTTATGTAAACTTACTTAAATACACCATACTGATACCTAAATGATACGCACTGGTCTAAATAAGTGGCTCATGCTTTCACTTCCTCCTTGCTCTTTATTTACACTGATGTACTAACATACTGAGGGACAAAGTAGTGACGTGTTTAGTTTGAAAACATCGTCCTATCGTGACTAAAGTGGTCCTAATCAGATATTCTGCAGGTTTTTATTGAGGCTTTTCCAATCATTTTCATCCAAACCTGTAGACATTCTGCAGCGATCCTACCTGCTGCAGGGCAAAAAGCTGCTCACCAACGATGACTGGCATTGGTTTTAGCCGTCAAGATGTCAACATACCACACCAAATCTAAAATGTACGTCTGATATATAAAACAAAAACAGACTTGGTGCTTTGCTACTAATTGTTAACACTATGACAACTAGATAACAAGGCCAGGAAAAAGTTTTAACTAGCATAGGTCAGCTATGCTAGCTTGACTATGAAAACCGTCACATGTAGATGTGCTGTGGAATTCAGTGTGATTTGGTCAGGTTACAGAATATGAATAGTGTTGAGTTGTTTTACCTCTTTTTCATGAAATAACAGAACAAACTGAAAAGGTCCAATGCATTTTCTTCTGTTTTGAAAGTGTGACGCACGTTTTAAAAGGTTTGACCACAGATGGTTCAGCTTAAATTCAATCAATGCCATTGACTTCACCTGTTAATAATCTGTGAAGGTTGACATCAGTTCCTGTCGCCATCAATAGCGAGCTTTGATGCTTTTTCCGCTTCTTTGGGAACGTCTGCGTCACTTTTGTGGTGAGAAATGTGCAGGTAGGAGGACAGGAAAATGGTGAAAAATAAAAAGGGACAATTGTTTGCATAAGTGCTGCATCTGTTTCTGTAATATTTAAGAGTAAAGAGAGGAATTCCCTCTTCAACAGGTTTCCTCGTAAGGAGCTCATTCATGCGTCAAATTGATTTCCTACCTTTGTTCAGACGGTTTAGTCATGCATGCGGAGGTTCTCATCCCTGCGTTTCGAGATCACTGGAAGCTTTTCCTCTGGTTTTCAGGAGAAAGAGCCTGAGGCCATAAAGACAGGCAGCAAACACAGCGAGCACGCAATGGGGGCATGTTTTTCCAATCAGCACTTTATGATGGAGTGAGAAGACTGGTTTCAAATTGTTGTTTGATTTCGGAGACGTTGGAAACAAGACGAGGATGTGCGAAATGAAAACAAAGCCAAACGATTTTGGCTTTAATGATCACAAAGTTGATGTCATTGACAGCTTGGTGTGTAACAGGAAGCCCTGCAGCTCATAAAGCATTTTTTTATTCAGTGTTTTCGGTGTGTGAGAAGCTCTTGTGGTAAATCAGCTTGTGTGAACGTTTTCAAACAAGGCCAAACAAAAACTAGAGCAACTCTGATATGCAGTGCTCTGTGGTCGGCGTGAGTGTGTGCGAGAGTGTGGGTGTGCGTGACGGCGTAGGTGTTGCTCATAGTACAGGACGCCTATGTGGGAAACACTGTATGCACACCAAGGACAGATGAAAGGGGAAAGGTGGGTGGGCAGGAAGTGAACAACAAAAGAAATGCACCATCTGATTTATCAGATTGGGCCGATCAGATGGAGGAGAAGAAGGGAGGATGGAGAAGGAGGAGAAGAAACGACAGAGGCAGAGAGAGTGATGGAGGGAGAGGCAGAGAACATTGACGGAAAGAGATAAGTGCACTAGCGGAAGGGAGTTAGCAGTAAACAATGAGAAGGCGGTAACCGCGCTGTGCACCTGGTACAACAAAACCACAGCCCCAGTTGAAACAAACGCTGATACCTTAAGAACACCTTTAACCGTTTCACCGCCGCACTCAAGGAAAGGAGCGCCAACCCTCGGCTAATCTCCCGCTGCCGATGAAAGGAGGGCGACCTCAGAGGTCCGAAACAGAAAAGATTTTCACCTTTCACTGCTGTCATGAAATCATGTTGAGAAATGGAAAATCCAAGAAGTGGATTTCATGTTTCTTTGTTTGGTGCGGTTTGCTTTCACTTTGTAGCTAGGAGATAATCACTGGACTCTTTACAAAGGTTCAGAAAGCTTTCTCTATTCTAAGTAAAAAAAACATAAATTCACATGTGAATAAGTCATTAAGAACCATGACATATTCATAATTCAGCCTAGGTGGCGCTAGCGCTCATCACCATCAGTCACTGAACGTTTAGTCAAACGGTTTTTTTTAAATTGCCATGAAGCAAATTTGATTTTTTTGCCGTTTTATGGTTAATGGAAACGGCGCATATTTCCGACTCGAGTCGGATCTGTTTTCACACCAGAACCGAACAGAACCAGAGTTTGTCTGGAAGCAAAACCTCAACAAGTCGGTCTCGGTCCGGTTCTTCGTGCTCACAGCTGCATAAAAGGTCCAGACCAACAGGAAACAAACTCTGGGTCAGGTGAGGGACCAAAACTGTTTTTTGTCCTGAAAAATCTGGATTATTTTTGCTACACCCAAAAAAAGGTAATAACAGAAAGTAATTCAGTCAATCTGGAAATGCATGAAAAGTTATTTCTAGGGCTTTGTGAGTCCCAGTGAGTCTCAGTGAGTCCCAGTCAGTCTCAGTGAGTCCCAGTGAGTCTCAGTGAGTCCCACTGAGTCCCAGTGAGTCCCAGTGAGTCCCACTGAGTCCCACTGAGTCCCAGAGAGGCCCAGTGATCCCAGTGGCCAAGTTCTCTGAAGACTCAACTAGGACTCACTTCACTTCCACCAGTCAGAGTTCATGTCTGTTTCTGACTTATAACACATTTAATCCCCCTGCACTTCATGCATGTGCATGAATTCGTTATCGCTGCGTCGCTCTACGGCTGCTTTCTCAGTCTTTAACTAAGCAAGCCGTGAATTTGGGGTTTGGACCTGAGTGAAGTTTATTGTGAGATCAAGAAGAGACACGTTTGGTTTGACTTTCAGTTTTGTTTCGCCCAGCTGCTGCTCTCCAGTGACACGCAGTGGCTGCTGAATGTCACCTGCTTTACTCTACATGAAGGTCACTTCTGGATTTCAGATTAATGAACAAACATTTACTATATTTGATGCCAAATTCATGACAGGCAAGCAGAGGAAGAGCAGAACCACTTCAACATGTTTTTACTAAAACTAAAAGTTTCTGTCCAAGAAATTAATCAAGTAAAACTAAAATGTATTTGGTACAAACTCTTCTCACATACTGAGTAACTGATCAAAGTATAAATAATCTAGTTTAAAAATCTCATTATTAGCTGGGCCTGATAACGTGAATCCAAAATGACAAAAACAAACTAAATAAAAGTTTTTCCAGTTTTTTCCACATCTCCAGGTTCAGTTGGAGGAATATCAGCGACGGCTTAATTATTATTACATGACCTCTAAGGTCATTTCAGGATATTTTTGGGGACTCTAAGCAAAGAAAATGCTTGATTGAAGCAGGATTTCCATCAGATATGACGACTTAAGTTGTAGTTTAGTTGAGGTCGTATTAAAGCCGCTCATTGTGGAGCTGATTTCCTTTTGTTTTTAATTACCAGAGGGAATGAAACAAGGACACATTCTACCCTGTCAGACAGACAGACGGTCTCCATCGCTGATGTTTTTACGGCCCAATCATCTCCAGACAGGCAGATTTACAGCAGGCACATTGAGCAGGCAGCCCGTTGCGAGGACCCCAGAGGCCCGGTTGGCTCGTCTGCTGGTCTGCAGCGCGAGGCGACTCTCGTTCCTGCAGCCTGTCTAGCTCCAGCGTTCATCAGATCATTTATTTTACTGCCTTTTCTCTCAGATTGCTCCACCAGACTTAATTTGATGCGTAAAGGCAGCAACGACTCGACACCATGTTGGCTCCATCCGATCACAATAAGCAGAAATCTGGTTTCAATCAGTTATTGATCTGCAAAGCGTCAAGTCGACTGAATTACCAGAGGCAGCGGAAACAGAATATTACAGATAACAAACATAAAACTCAGTAAAAAAAGACGTAATCTGGAATAAAAAGTTGTTTATTTTAAGGATTTGTTCAGAGATTTGATCAGAACCGATCGGCTGATAATCCAGACGTGTTGGGCTGATTATGCATTAGGAGAAATCTCTCTATTGCAAATGAAACAATAATTTCCACTTGCATGGTTCAACTCTTTAGTTTGGTGTTTTGGTCTCAAATCGGCATTTTTAGGGATAATCTCTTCATAATTCATATTATTTGTGGTTTTGTTTATTTATTTTGGATATTTAAAATGTTTTCCACTTCCTGCGTTAAATGTTCTTTAGAGTTTAAAGTTCATTCATCTTTGGGAATGAGAATATTATCATTTATTGCCACTTTATCGTCCAGCAAACTTTGTCATAACAGGCTTGGAGAATTATTTATTTTTCCTTCTATTTGCAGGAATATTGTTTGTTTTCACATTTATTCAATTCCAAATGATATAGTAACATTTACAAGCGCGTTTTGTTTTCATAATAACATTATTTTTGTTTGAGATTCATCGGCAGCTGCACAGTATTCAGTCATTTTCTGAAATAATCAGATTTGATTGTTCCTCATTTTTCTGACTTCTGATCATCGTCTCTCATTCAGCTTCTGCTCTCTGGTCACCAACAGTTTTATTCTGTAATCTGCATCCAAGCTTCCCTTTGCACTTTCACACTTGCAGATTATGATTATGTATATTATTCCACTGTAATATGAGTTTATTTATATATATATTTATGTTATTTTGTTCTTTGGAAAAAAACAACATTTTCATTGTTAATTCAACCTAATGAATGTCATTTAGCAGCTTTTCATGATCTCTGGCTGTGAACTCAGATTTAAATCCCAATAAAACCTTTTTTTGTTCATATCTACATTAACAGGCCACAAACATTCATTTAAACACTGTAAACTCGGGGAGCTGTGGTGGCGCAGGGGTTCAGCCCAACCCACACATGGAGGCCTCAGGCCGTCACAGGTTCGATTCTGGGCCTGGCAACCGTTGCTGCATGTCTTCCCCTCTTTCCTGTCCATTCACTATCAAACAAAAGCCACTAGAGCCAATAAAAAATCTTTAAAAAATGACATTTTTAAAATTCTCCAGACTGTTGAAGTCAAAGTCCTGAACATTGTGCAGATCTAAAGTGGTCCAGATGCAGAAAAACGTCGATCATTGTGTCGTTTTATGATTACTGGCACATTCAGATAATAAAAACCCAGAAACGTTCATGTTTGCTGCTGAAGTGCTTACAATGGCTTACTTTAAAAACTCTAAAATGTTAAAACAAGCCATTTCCTGTGAAGTTTAAAATGGTGAAACTCGTACTTAGAAGCAGATTTTACGACGTTTTGACAAAACAAGCCTGTATGATGTGCAGGTCGATCTAATTCAGCCTCTCTGCCTGCGTTTGTGTGACAGCTCTCATGTTTGTTGTGTACTGTTAGGCAAGGTTCAGCCTGTTGTGGTTTACCATGGAAAATAAAGCCTCGAGTCACATTGTCACCTGAACGGCACAGACGCACACGCTGCTTCTTTATAACTGGGTGCGCCTCTTGTCTGCTGGTGGAAAATGTTCAAGGTTCGCTTGCTCAACTGCATCTCCTTTTTTCCAAGTACCAGGGGAGGAGAAGTCACCAACCTGCAATGGAAAATCATTTTTAACTGAAACAAAACATTCTGACAAAGAAATGCTGCTGTGCCAGCTCAGAGTCAAGGGAATAAATTGTATCTGTTTACATGCAGAGACTCTTTTTCTCTCTCTTTCTTTTTGTGTTTTAATTCAACCATTGAGGCCAAACAATGGAAGAAACTCTTACCATCATGGAAATATGTGACATTCAAGCTGCATCCAGGTGCAAAATGTTCCACAAAAAGCAGATCACTGATAAAGCAAAGCAGACGCCTTGAGAACATGAAGTCTGATTAGTAAAGCGAATAAACTGGTGGTTTCTGAAGGAGCCAGAAAGGAGTGCAGGACGGGAGCGCCAGGCTCTGGCTTGAGTCACAACGTTTGGTTTGTTTGGTTCCTCCAAACTTTTTCTGGAGTTGGATCAAAAGAGTTTGGGAATTCATAAATTCACATATGAACAAATGAGAGATGAGATCCAGGCAGAATGAATTAGAAGTGTGACGAAGCACACGATGAGCCGAGACGACGTACGGAGTTCACAAGGCGACGTTTCGGCCGCTTCGCTGGGAAGTTTTAGCTCAAAACTTCTGGGAAGTCAAACCTGCTTTTGTTGCACGAAACCTTCAGCAGTAAAACACCTACTTTTCTAACAGGGACGCAAAGACAGATACAAAAACGCGACAAATTAATGGGGCCTGAAGGCGGTCCGGTCGGGCCCGGTTGGGCCTGAAGGCGGCCCGGTCGGGCCCGGTTGGGCCTGAAGGCGGTCCGGTCGGGCCCGCAGCCCTGAACATGTTTGGTTTCTGCGTTGTGTCCCTCTGTCTGTCCAGGCTCGGGGGAGCGTGGAGACGGAGTGATGCTCACACACCCAACCACATGTTTACGTTACAAATCAGGCCTAAACAATTTCGCTGGCCACAAACAAAAACATCAGGCGTTTTTATAGCCGTCCTGGATGGACGGAAACGACAGAGAAGAATTCAGACACAAGAATACAAAACTACAAAACAAGGGAGGCTGAACGATGGACGGAAACAGGGACAAAGTAGTTGGCAGGTTCTTCTTTAGTTTTTATTTTTGCCAGGCAAAATGTGTGAGAATCAAATCAGTTCTCACTTGCAAATACGACCCGAGTCTTAAAAATGCAACATGAAATATTCATTCATTCAGGCGTTGAACAGTATTTTCCTTCTCCCTGCTGAAAGCTGTTAGTTTCGGTTTGCTTTTTTACGTCAGAGTGATGCTGTGGTTTCTAGGAGCACATTAACACAAAACGCTGTTTTTTATTGTTAGCTTCACTGAAAATAATTGAAAACTTCCACCCATGTAGAAGATAAAGAGCAGAATGACAGAGAAAAGGACAAACAGTGAAACATGGCAGAGAGGGAAATATTCCTGCTAAACTCTTAAACCCATAAAATTTCCCATCCAACATCTTTAACAGATCTGGAAAAAAGAAAAACTACTGGGAATTAGATTCAAACATAGTTTTAGCTGTGGACTAAAACAATTCGGTCACTTATTTTACTAAGGGTGGAGTAATTAGAACTTAACATTTTTGATAAACTCAGTTTTATTTTGATGCAAAATGTCATAACTAAAATGCATCACCTTATTTTAAAGTAAATTATTGGATCAAAAACAAACCTGGAGTGTTGCCTTGATTATTTTATGCATGTTTGAGGAATCCTTTAATCTCCATGGCAACCATTCAGCTGCTAAATGCCTGGGCGGACATAGCTCCGCCTCCGAGGACCAGCTCCTCCCCCACTCCGCTCCTCCAGACTAGTCAGCAGCAATTAGCAACCAGCTACTGGGCGGATGCTCAGAGCAGCGCTGGTCGAAACGTTAAAGGGTTAATAGAGGACTCTTGTTCAGAATACTTCCTGGAGGCGGAGCTTCAGAGAGAGCAGAGGCTTTTAAAGAGACAGAGGCCCAATTTCAAAGCGTTAAATTGCTGAATTGTATTTAATATGTACAGTATTCTTATAACAGCTGAACTTTGATGAGTTTACCTGAATTTAAACGTAAAATAATAACTAGAATATTTAAAGCCATTGTCACACAAGATGGTAGTTATTGGGTGAATTATGGAAACCAAGGAGAAAATCGAGATTTTCCAATAAATGAAACAGAAAATTTGATTAATTGATTAAATTGATTTATCACCTACCTCCACCCCATGTCTTTTATGGTTAGAGACTGATTCATTTTTCTAGTTTTTCCAAAGACTTTCCCTCCACAGCTGCAGATAAATCATCAGAGATCTCCAGTGTGCAAAACAACACAAGAAAACGGTCCACAATTTTCACTGTACAAGATTTAAAGAATTAAGTTTACCCAAGGCGAGCAAGTGAAGGAAAATAGACACGAGTCTCTGACCAAAGCTAATTCCGGCGCAGAGGTCTCTGAGTGGAGCAAGTCACTTTATTTTGGGGTGATAATTACACGCTGTGGGTGAGCCACCATGTTATTTGTACAGAGATGATCGATAGCAGAAAATCAAGTCAAACGGGTAGTTATGAAGGAGCTTTTCATAAAAATACACATCATTCATGCAAAGCAACACGCATGCTGAGTTTTCTATAAAACTCAGCATACTCACACACATACACACACACACAGGCACACACACACCCCCCCCTACACACACAGACACACACACCCACACACACATGAGCAAGCAGATGTGGTGCAAACATGTGTTTATACACACACAGATATAAAGATGAAGGGTGGCAGCAGGCGGTCTGTGTGATGCAGCAGCAGATCGCGGCCTCCTGCGCCTCTGCATGCAGCCCTGCGGTGAAGCTCTGGCTCGGCTCGACTTTTGGAGAAGCTCCACATGTGGTCAGCTGCATGGCTGCGCCCTTGCTTCACGTTCCCAACATGACTCCAGCATGGACTGGTGCCATCTCCAGATCACATAAAGAAATGAAGAGGAAACTCTGCTGCGTCTCCTACTGGATCAGGGCCGGCCAAAGCCTTTCTGAGGCCCTTAGCAGAGTTTAGTTAGGGGGCCCTCCATAGCAACAAGTCAGCACCAGATCCTGGGGTTCACCGGTTAATCAGACAAAATAAAATGTTTCCAAGTCAGTTTGTTCAAATAAAAAACTTGTTAAGCAGAAGCTGCATGTGTGAGTCTGAGTCTGGTGAGCTTTGGTTAAAACATGTTTGATTGGTCAGAAAACAATCTGGGCACAAGACGTTGCTGACTTAAAACAAGCTCCCATATCTTGCTGAAAAGTTACTTCTAAGTTAGTTTTGTATTGTTTTAAGTCTTCTAAGATATTTACGCTCCAAACTAGACCAAAAATACTTTTTTGTTTGAAGCTTTGCAGTGTAAGCAGCTGCTTAGCTTACATTGCCTTGGGCCGGCCCTGTCTGGAACTAATAGTGTGATTTTTGGGCTGAAGCGCAGCTACTTTCAGGTTGTCACAGCTTGTAAGTTTTAGACGAAGAGCAAGTCTGCAGATATTCTGAATTAAATATGACTGCTATAAAAGCTTGCGGTCAGCTGATCAGTGGATGCGTGCTGGTGGACGGCTCCGCCGCCCGGAGTTAATGCAGGAGCTGCAGAACCAGGCAGAGTCCGCTCAGTCGGACTTGTGCAGAGTGCGTCTCTGCTCTCCAGCGCCTCTTTGAGCTCCTGAAGATAAAAGCAGCTGGCTCTACATCAAATCAATAAGCCCATCAATGGCTACATCTCCGGAAGATTAAAGAGAACCTCGGCGAGAGGCAGCGCCGGAGACGGGGCGCTAATACGCTACAAGACCCGGCCAATGGGACGGGACTTAATTGATGTGCAGAACTGAGATGGTGCTGTTGTAATGGGGTGGGTCAAGGTTCTGTTTGGTAACTTCTTACTTCGTTTTTTGCTTCCATTAGGAGGAGTCTTGTTTGTCTCTGCATGTCTCATTTACATAAATCAGTTATTTTTAATGTTTTCTTGACACTCAGCTCCTCCATATCTGTAGATTAATAATTACTTCTTTGTAGTTTATTTTAAATATGCTGTCATTGCTTCTACTACATGAGATTTGATCCATGAGAAAACACAGAGTCCTCCTGAAGAACTTGGTTTCTACCATAACCGTTTACCAAAATATAAATACTCGAGATTCTGTTGGGGTTTTTGTAGATCATCCAGTCTGATCGTATCGGACTGGATGATCACGATACGATCAGTCAAAATCGATAATTATTGATTTATTTTTTTATCTGAAACTGGTGATGTGACCTTTCCTGGTTTTAAAGCAGCTATGAGACACGGTGGAGAAACCTTAAACTGCTGCTGCGCAAGTAACTCAGCTCGTTGTTGCTAGGTGACCAAAGAATGAGTCAGTGAGTTACTCTGCGTGTTGTTGCTAGGTAACCAAAGAATGAGTCAGTGAGTTACTCTGCGTGTTGTTGCTAGGTAACCAAAGAATGAGTCAGTGAGTTGGTTGGTGCCACCCAGCCATCCGCTGGCCATGAGTGGTTGGAGCCTTTCCTCTGCCTGCATCTCCCAGAATGCCATGCGGTCTGGAGTTCAGTTCTGACATGAAAAAATGCACAAAAAAAAAGCAGTGCTTTAGAAAGGCACTTAATGAAGGGACAATCCAAAAACAGGAATCTGCAGCTTTGTCTCAAAACAATTGGAACCGATCAGAACCTCTGTCCAAAATAGAAAGTTGGGGGGGAAACTCATTTTGCACCCACTAATACGTTTCGTCCAGTGTATGAAGAAAAAGCCCCTAAATGAGAGCAGCATGTGTGCAGGAATAAAGTGAGGGAATGTGAAACGCTCTCTGAAATATTCTTTCATAGTGAGGAGGAGACCGCAGGATGGAGCCGGCGCTGATCTGGGCCGTGTGGTTGTGGGCCCGGGTTTGTACGCTCTCTATCTGAAGCCACATCAGAGGCTCAGGCCATGTGTAATGTGATCTGGATGGGCAGAGGAGGGTCCCACACACACACACAGCTGGACTCAAAGGGAACCGCCGCTGAGGTGCAGCGCCAGAACGGCTGGTCAGCGATGGGGGACGCAGCCAAACAATCATGGCTGCAGGAGGCTAACTGTAAAAATGCTAACGTGACATTAGCTCTTCGTTTTGACTAGCTACACTTCATGCATCCATCCAACCAAACATCCATCCATTCAACCAAACATCCATCCATCCATCCATCCATCCATCCATCCAACCATCATCCATCCATCCATCCATCCAACATCCATCCATCCATTCATCCAACCATCCATCCATCCATCTTTCCAGCAGTTTTCCAATTGAAACTGGGAGATTAAATCCAGTCTTCTGTCGTCTTGTACTGGTTTGTGCTGGTGGGTTTTTAGCTAATAAGAGGTCAACTTAAGGAAGTCACACTAAATGTTGCAAACTTTAGATCTTAAGTCAGCTAAAGACTAAGCTTAGGATATTTTTGAAAGTGTATTGCTCTTTTTGCATCTTATTGTTTTGCACTTCAGGCCTCTTGTGACTGGTTGAGGACTGGTGCAGCTGTGTAACAGTAACCGACTGCAGGCGTTATCCATCACAGAGGAAAGCAGCCTAATCCCCTGAGTTCCAGCCAAACCACTTGTGGTAACAACAACTTATGGTGATAAATGAGTGGTGAGGAAAACCCGAGCTGCATTTCCAGGTGTTTGGATCAAATTCAGGTTTACAGTTTTGAAATCCATTCGATATTTTCTCCCTGAAACTGATGTTAACTTTATTTAACTTTCATCAGATCAGCTTCAGCTGTTTATCTTATTTTATATCAGAATGGACTGCATGTGAAAAATCTTAACTGCTATGAAGTAAGAAAAAAAGACAAAACGGGGAGATTTAAAATACTTTTTTCAATATTTTGCCTGCAAATGCTCTAAAACATGACATAAATAGAATTAGCACACATTAATCACATAAAGCTGGTTTATAAAACGGGGTTCTATCTCTGCAAAAACCCAAAACCTTACCAGGTATTTCAGTTTAGTTTCTAGTGAAAATATCTTAGTACATCTGAAATAAGACAAAAAATAACTTTTCAGTAAAATATAAGAGTTTGTTTTACATCAATAAGTTTCCATTTAACTTTCAACCTGGAAGAAATGTCTCCTATATCTTGATGAAAAGTTATTTATAAGTTAAACTAAGATATTTGCTCTAGAAACTGAACAAAACTTTCCTGGTGAGGTTTTGTGTTTTTGCATGTCATTCTTTGGATGAAAGCGACATATATACATTTTCTCCACACCATTTTCCTGGTCTGCTCGTTGTGCCGGGATGCGTTGAGATAAAAACGTGGTGGCTTTTCGGCGCTGACTTGTTTCCTTGGTGTTGAGGGGACCAGCCCCCAGCAGGTGGGCCTGACAGGGAAACGGAGGTGGAGAAGAGGTGGGGCTCTCCGCTCATCCCCAGAAATCACCAACGCCGCTGGGGCAAAAGGAATTAATCAGAGAGAATACATTACAACATGAAAGGAGGGAAGACTCTCACCCAGCCAGCCTTCACTTCATCCGTCCTTGTCTCACTTTTGTTTTTATCTTTGAAACTTCGATAATCATCAGGGGATTGTCACCTAAATAATAATCTAGGAAAGAGATGAAATGATCAGAATATTGTGGCAAATTTCTGATCTCTGGAATTTGTATTGATTTAATCAATTTAGATCTCCCTTAAAGAATTACAACATCAGAAAATATTTTTCTAATCAGCTTTGCAAGGAAGCTGTCACTATAAAACAAAGTTTAAATGTTAACATTTAAACAGTTAGCATTGCTAAGACATCTGCCTGTGACAGGCCATTAGCATTTCCACATCCAGCACGAGATTTAACACACACAAGCACAACAGTACAACCTCTTCAGTGAAATGAAAGTCTTGCTCTCTCTTGCTTTCTTGCAGCCTGACTGAACTGCAGACATGTTGTGGAAAAGAGGTTTCTTATCTCCAAAATGTTCATCTTATCTGTTCCTCCTCTGACTTTAAAATATGCAAAGATGCTAATTTAGGCCTGAAAAACAAAATCACAATGTTGTTTTTGCACATAAATTCTCCAATTTATGTCGCCGCTCTACAAACAGGAGATGGTTTCCGAATCGTCGTCTGGTTGTCTTGAAAAAAGCAACCTGTAATCATGGTATGGATTATTCTGTTCCTCAGATTTATTGGCGCAGAAAAAACACCTCGAGCTTTGTGAGCATGTCTTCGCTCTGAATTTGTCGCCGGTTTGTTTGGGTTTGCATTTTTGGGTTCTTCATTGTAAAAGTTGTGACTGCCATGTTGTTAGACACAAACCACATTCCCACAGCCAGAATGGAAGAGCCAAAAACTGAACTTTATGAAAAGGCCTCCAAAACAAAGCTCCAGTCACTCGTCAGTGTCCATTCACTGCAGCTGTAGGAGATAAATGTAGTCGTCCATAAATTCATCTCTATAGGGTGACTAGAGAACATATTCAGAAATAAAAAAACTAAACTAAAAACAACCAATGACTCTTCAGATATACATTTAGCCATTCCATCAATTCTCTATTATAGATTTTTAGGGATGTTTAAAGAGGTTAAAGTTTGAGGTTAAAGAAGTTTTTACAGATTTTTTGTGCTTATTTTCTTTGAAAAGGAAGTAAGGCATTGCACAAATTAAAATGCAAATTTGTGCAAAAATATCTTGCTTATCTTAAAGTGCAAATCCTTTCATATTTATCTTAGTGCCATAAAGAGTAAGTTTGCATGCAGATGAAAACAGAATATTTCTGTTTGGGCTCGGGGTTTTCAAGCCATTCAGCAGCAGCACCTGCCAGCCACTTCTTTTGCACGGCCTTCAATACTTCCACAACGCCGACGCCCCGGGATCCCAGCATCTTGATACAAACATCAAAGCAGCAGATCCGACTTCAGAAAGCGCCGTGCTCATGAAGTCAATGGCTGACCCGCGGGGCAGAGAGCATGCAAAATGGCTGAGCTTCCCATAACCTGTTGGTCTGCAACCAGCCGGCGCCTCGTCAGGAAGCACAGAACCTGCACAAAACACGTGCTTCCTTTCCATGGTGAAGTGATTCAAATATACACATTTTAGAAGAAAATCTGTAACTCTAACTGCACAAAGCTGGACATATTCCCAAAGTTACGCTTTTATTTTATGGTTCAATGTGAAATATATAAAACTGGTTCATAAACAAAATGTCTTAGTTCACTTGAGATGAAACAAAACTAACTTACAAATAACATTCCAGCAAAATACAGGAGCCTGTTTTACGTCAATAAGTCCTTAATATTGATGAAAAGGTTTCAGCTCCATTCCACTTATAACACGGAAAAAAGTCTTGTTATAAGTGGAATAATCTGAATTGGACCTAGAACTGGGTTGCTAGGTGACGGCTTGGGCTTGGCTGGGGTTGCTAGGTAACGGCACCAGTCTGCCAGTGGAAATCAAACTTTCTCACCAATAGTAAGGAATTATTGACTTAAAACATGCTCAGATATATTACTGAACATTATTTTCAATTTAGTTTTGTCTTTTTTCAAGTGTGTAGATCAACATTACTTTGTAAAACTTTGTTTCTTACCTGCAAAAAATCATTTGTATTTCTTTTTTTAAGCACAAATACACATTCATATTTAGTTTTTTGCTTTTTAGTGACACTTCTCAGTCGGATCTTTCTTTAAAACAGAGCATCCTGTTTTAAAGAAAGTTTCTTCTGTCCTGGCTGAAGCAAATAGTTTAAATTATTAATAAAATCCATCGTTGTCTCCTGACCATATGAATTAACCACAAAGAAATCTTTTTAAATAGTATTTATATGTTTCCAACTTAATGGAAGTTGATGCTGTATTTAAAGGAGCTGCTTAAAACTCATAAATACTGGTATAAACTATTACTTTTCATAATAAATGAACCGTTAATGAAGTTAAACATGCAGCTGCATTGTCGAGCTACAGGCTTATGAACATACATTCTGCTTAATATAAAAGTTATTTAAAACAAAAAGGCACTTAGACCATGAAGTGAATCTTACTCTGATCCACCCATTAATTAAAGGGTCAGAGTTTCTCCATAGGGCAGATTTGATGAAATATTGAAATATATAGCAGTGGCTAAAATATAAAATGTCTAATTATGATCTGTTGTTCTTCTGGTTCAAGCCTATAAGGACGTTCATTTGGAAAACCTGCTGCTTCAGCTGGAAATAAAGTCGCAGAATAAACGTACAATAATTCAAGCTGGGCTTAAAGCAATCAAGAAACGATACGTTTTATTCTACCCTCATCTTGAATCTGTGTAATTTATTATTGGGAAATTATGCCATTTATTTAAATTATTTGCTCAAACTTCCCCAGTAATCAGAGTTTGTAATTTTGTTAATTTGAAAGCGAGAGCGAGAGAAAAGGAGAGATAACAGGAAGGAAAACCCAAACTGGTTTAGTTGCATCTGTAAATCTACATTCATCTGAGGAGAAAGGGAAAAAGTACTTTCACTATGACCCGCCTGGCTGCCTTTAATGTGGTATTTGGTGGCGATATTTGTGTAATAAATACATACTGGCACACAGGAAGCGCGTCACTGCAGGGGTTTTTATTTTCTCAACCTGCGGCGGCATTTCCCATTTCGAGCTTTTGCTCTGGTATTTAAAGCTGAGCTGGCTAGTGAAAGCGGCGCTCAGCAGCCATGCAGGAAAGGTTTCACAATGAGTGAGCGGCAGACATTTGCTCTGTCATCTGGGGGAAGACGGGACCAGGCGGATCGCAGTCCGCCGCGGCCTTCCTGTTGCTCCCTCTGCCGTGCAGCAGGAGGCTCTGAAAAAGAAAAAGGTCACTTTGGGGTTTTTTTTCTTCATCTTGATAATTGGATAAAAATTTGGTCCCCAGCCGCAGCCCGCAGATAAATCAGGTCAGATAAACACAGTTATTGAAGTTTGACATTTTGCACTTGGGAGTAAAAAAAACTCCTGGTGTGAGAATAAATGCAAACTCTGACGCCTCTCTCTCCTTTGTGTTGCCTAACAATGCTCTTATCAAACCACTTGGCTTTCTTCCTCCTCTGCTAACTTTCTCCCACAATCAGACAAATATGGCTGCGGCCTCTATCTATTGTCTGGGCCTCAAACCCGGGAGGATTTATGTCCTGTGCGGTCGCCTCGTTTCCTGCCGACTCCATGTGTCAATATTTTTGTTGCCGCCGATTACCCGAGTGTCACAAACAAGTTGTTAATTGTGGAACGTTGTGGTGGAAATAAACAAGTACACCATTAATTAGCCGCCTTCAGGACCGATCATTAGAGGTCCCTTTCGCTGCCGCCGCAGTCTAGCAGAGAAAGTCTGTCTCCGTCGACTCATTAAGAGAGTGATAACTCATCTCCGGATGCCAGGGCACTGCTTGGATTTGATGTTTTTATTTTTTCTGCAGCCGGTTGCGTCCATGAGCCGGAGCCAGCGGCAGAGTTTTGTCCTTGGCTCAGAGCTTTTCTCGCGGCATCAGGCCTGATGGAATCGTCTCTGCAGACAGGTGGTACTTTAGGTGGACAATGAGTCCAAAACCTGGCAGGACGGGATGCTGCGTTCAGCAAAAACTGGATTTAAACATTTAATCTGCCGTCAATTAAAAACACTTTATTATTGAATATATCGACAAATGATCTTAACGTAGAAGCGATATCGTGGCATTATTGTAATAGCAATAAAAGTGACGATCAGAAAAACATGTATTTATACACCCTTTACTATACAATAAATCGCATCATAAACTAAAATAATTCAGTGATTTATTGTTTCTCTCTTTCCACCAAAAACTGGATGATGAGTTTAATGCTTTTACTTACAAATTTATTTCATTTGTCGTTTCTGTTGTTTATTTTTAAAATATCTTCCAGTTCCACAGTTAAAAAGTTTTATCTCTAAAGTTTTATCTTTATTGATCGTTGAGAATCAACATTCAATGTTTTCATTACTATTACATTATATTACTTAAAATGTCTCTAAAAAACAATGATATCATTTATCGCGATACCTTCTGCCAGTGATCTGTCACTGACCTGCTCACTGAATTTAATCATTTTATTGATATTTATTGACACTCTTAATGAAAAAACTGTGAAGAAAATAGTGAAACAATTCAGGCAGTTCAGACATTACTACAGTAACTGGAAGTTATTGTGAGAAAGATAAATTTATCACATTAAATGATAAATGATAGAGTAAATGTTCCCCCCAAGCAGAGACATTAATTGTTTTTAATCTGTTCTTCAGTTGTTCAGTGGCCGCTGCGCTGATTTATCGGCCAGCCGTTGTCCGTAGATCGGTGGGTGATTGGCCGGTACCTGCATGTGAAGCCGATCTGATCTAAAACCAGCCGCCGTCCTGTTCTGCTCTGCAGTGGCGGATCGACCCACCAGCTCATGTCCAAACCACATTTCAGCCAGAAATAATTGGCATGGGCCAAAATGGGAATCAGCAGGTCAGATGCACCGAACTGAATCGGTGCTGCTCTGTATTCAACCATCAGATTTGTGAAAAACGTCTGTTGCACCCAAATAAAACTGCTTTATCTCTGTATTCCCTGCTGTAGACGCAGCTTCAGGACAATGAAAAGCAGGAATGATCTGCAAACATGTCATTTCAGTGAAGACTGCGTAGTATCATACAGAAATCCAGAAAGCATCTCGGTTAGCAGCCGCGGTCACTGATTCATCATGGCCACGGCCCAGATGTTCCAGCTGTGTGGCGGACCGGGCTGTGTGTACTTGCATGGGCGGATCTTTGCATACATGCACTCATGCATGTGTGTGTGTGTGTAATTGGGAGTAGTGGGCGGGCTTGTTGAGGCGGGGGCAGGGGAGTGGGGGTGTTTGCTCCTTTTTTTAAACATAGCTGCATTGTTATGGCTGCTGCAGCTTTGATGTTACCAAACCTCCAACTTGGAGGCTCTCATTTTCGGCTCCTGACTCTGGAAAAGGCAATGACTTCCAGATTGGGGGACCGAGTCTGGGCCGGGGCGGGACCGGCTGTGGGGGGTCCCGTGGGCGCATCCAGGAGGATGGGGCCAAACACGCTCACATTTAACAAAACGAAACCATTTTTAGAGACAAATGAACCAATGGAAGTTTGATTCGACTGAAACCTGTCGTGGTAACAGATCGGCTCAGAAGTTATTGCAATAAACGATAATGTTGTTTTGAGACCGTCTTCAACGTGTATCATGGTAATAAAGCAAGAACACATTCTGAAATATCAATGAACTTTAAACTCTAATGAACATTTAAACACTGAGAATGGAAGACATTTTAAATATCCAAAATAAATCAAATGAATTATAAAGTCTCTGGAAACAAAAAGGTTTAGTTGAGACCAAAACACCAAACTGAAGATTTTTATTGTCCAATTTTTGGTAGAAAAACAATAAATGATGCAAATAGAAAAGAGTTTTTAAATTTATCATGCGATAAATTAATTATTGCTTATTGCAACGTGTTTACTTTGACTTTGTTCTTCTAAATAAAACCAGAGCAAACAGTAAAGTATATTTATCTCTTCATCTTTTACAACTTGGTTCTTATTTTCTTTCTCAGTATTTTCTATTTATTTATATCTAGTATAGTTAATTTATAACATCATTTTACATGTTACAGTTCTTAAATCAATGCATAATATTGGACATAATAACAGTAATTATTTTTCATTTTGAAGTGCACTTATCTTCATAAATGACGTTTTAAATTGTTTTATGTTCAGTTTAAAGTAGGAAGGCGTTAGTTTAATATTTACATTTCTCTTTGAAGAAAGCTGAAGAAACTTTCTTTTCTGTAAATTTGTTTTCATGTTTTGTTTCTCAGCAGAGCCAAAAATCAGTCATAAACTTTCATTAGTCATAACGGCCGTTTCAGGGTCCTTCATGCTTTCACTTTGAAAGCAACAACCTTCCTGATGGAAGAAGTTTGTTTACTGGTTCATCCAACATAAGTGGCGTCTAGCAGAGGATTTTCCAGGAGGCCATAGGAACACATGCTGTCATTTCCATAATAAGCAGCTTCAGCCTCATTTACAGATCCTGCTTAATCATTTTCTTCCTTTCTTTCTTTGTGTGTCTGGTTCGGTGTTTTTGTGCTGACTCTGTCATTGCAGGTGTGTGTGGGGGAATTTCACCACACATGAGACACAAATGGGGTTTTTCTTCATCATCTGCAAAGATGCTTTTAATTTAAAAACATGAATTTATTTCAACTTTACTATGAATTATTACTCAGAAAAGATATGTCATATTTTAAAAAAATATAAACAATAACATAAATGTATTTTAAATTACTTTCATTTATTTAAATTGTTGCAATTATTATTTTTTATTGTTTCAATCAAATCACTATAAATAAGATGATTAGGATTTTTCTAACATGCTGTGTAACCAGATGCATAAAATGTATTTCAGGCTGTGCAGCTGAAACCAGCCACACTTTTTAATCCATATTTATTCTTCCTTAGAATGGAAAATTAAAATAAATGCAACAGATCCCCCTGCGCTCCGGTGGACTTAATTATTCTGTTTATTTTCTCATATCCCCAGAGCAAGAATACACACAATAAAAAGGGAAAAGAAAGAAAATTACACCTAAAATTAAAGAAATACATGAAAAAAACAAAAATAACAACATAAGAATTTATTGTAAAGAATGGCTCTTCCCCACTCAGCTCCTCTAGACTAGTGGCAGCAGCAACACCAGATGGAAGTGTGCGTCGTCATAGGAACTGTTTCTCAGTGGACAGCTGTTAACAGCATAGTGAAGGAGCATTGTTGTGATGACGAGGTGAAAGCAGAGAGCAGAAGCTTCTTAAAGAGGCAGAGGCCCAATTTCAAGGTGTGCAAATTAACATTCTAAGTCGTGATATTTCTGGGAAATGCGTAACACCGTCCCTTTAAATAATTACAAAACTGCATGAAAGTTGTAAAAACAGTTAATTTTAAAAACTTGGCAACATGTGAATTTATTGTCTTTTTTAACATGTTTTTTCCTGTTTAATACATTTGCTCGGCCAGCCAAAACAAATTCAAATCATTTGGAGATTTTGCTGTTTTTTCCTAAACATACCATGTTTGATCGGGTAGATATTTAAAACTTTTGAAACAACTTGGATCCCCATTCAAAACGCATTTATTTATGTTTTTTTAGGAAAAGATGTCACAAAATCTCCTGTGAGACGGATTTCCACTGAGACTAAAGGTGAACCAGTCATTGTTTGCATCTTTTGTTATTTCTGCTTTGCCACAACATGATGACTGAAAGAAGCTGCAAATGAGTGTGTTTAATGTCGCGATCGACCTGAAATGTAAGATTAAAGACTCAAACGCTCTCTGAGAGAGGATGCTTTAATTTCCTCTTCAAATATTGAAAGAGACTGATCTACTAAGAGTGCCATTTGGAAACTAAAGAATACATTAAAGGCGTTTTATCAGCATCAGGTCCGCTAAATTAAAGTGTGTGCACGAAACGAGCGACTGCCGGCGTTATTTTACTTGCATGTCTTAAAAAGCCCGTGTGTGTGTGCGCTCGGGTCAAGGTGGAGGGCTGTGATTACAAACAAGTGATGTCTGAGATCCCATTAACTCCTGCATTCAGCCGCAGATTTCTGTTCAAATAGAGAGAAGATAAAAGGCAGGAACAATATCCTGATGAATCAAAGGCCTTTCAGGCTAAATGAGACTACAGAGACACGGAGGGACACATTTATGATTTCTGACGCACTTTAAAAGGTGTTGATATCTAATTGTAATTTTTAAAGTAATCGCTTCTTTGAAGTAATTAAATCTTTGATGTAATCAACAAATAGGAGCCTTATTATTCTGCTGCCGTTGGCGTCTGATCGGGACGTTCTTTGTCAGCTTGGTTGCTTGATGTTGGCAGAAACAGCGTCCAGATTGTCCCACCAGCTCGACGGAGCACCGTAAAGACGAAATGAGGGGAACCGACGCTGCAGAGCAGACAGAAATGAAAGCAGAACGAAGGAACGCAGAGTGTGAACGGAGGGCATGCCGGCGCTCTGATCCTCTACTCACAGACAACATTGTGACCTTAAGCTGCAAGGTCAAAGTATTTGTGTTGCACCATTCATACGCATAAGACTTACAGAGAAAAAAAGGAATAAATGTGAAGGAAATGAGACTGATTTAATTAACGTAAATGAAGCATCACGTTAAAAGCATCGTACATTTTTACATTTAAAACAGTCATAAAGTAGCCTTTCATGTTTTCTGTCCTGACAGTTCCTCTGGTTTGATCTGAGGAAAGTTGGGGTCAGGTGTTCCTCCCTGTGAACTCGCAGAACAGGTCTCAGGTCTTCAAACACGACTCAAGATCACGCATCAACTCTGGGAATGCTTAAGATGCCATTTGGCTGATTGACCAAAAGACTTTAATTGGCTGTTAAAATCTAAATGTGAGTTTTATTTTCCCTGGTTTTCAGCCTCATGGAGTCTGAGCGTTCAGTCCTGACATAACCAATGCAGTGCTGATGACTTGGATGGAGCTAATCTACAGAAACACGACAAAGTATTTGATTTAATTAGTATTTGGTTTGACAAATAGCAATAACATCAAGCCACAGAGGGCGGCGGCCATTTTTACTACCATAAACAGGGCGCTGCTGTTTTCTGCGCTCGCTTTGTGAATCGGATTCAACTCGTAGTTCTCGTGACGGCCAGGAACTTTGTAGTTGACAGCCGTGTTGGTACCTGGCTCTTCTTTCTAACTTAGAAACAAATTAAATATATTGCAACTCCTGAGAACTCTACCCACCTCTGAGTATATAAACATCAGTGCTTAGCTAACGTAGCTTTTACCTGTCGGACATGCAGCCTCCGTATAAGAACTCTCTCTGCCAGAACCTTGTTTTCACATGAAGAGTTCATTACAAATCCGTTAAACATTGATTGACCAGCTCCTCCATGCTGACGTCACTCTGTGAACAGCAGGAGGTCCACATCGTCTGACGCGTTTCGGTCCCCACAGCAGCCATTTTGTTCAGGTAACAAATCGAGCATCACGACCTGCTGTGTGAACCAAAAGGCTCATTTCATCTGAGTAACACGGCGGACAGACGAACTCCGTCACTGTGATTGTGTATAAAGTTGTGTGTCATCAGCATAGATAATGTTAAAAGATGTTGTAGTAATCCATAATGTGAGCAGAGCGATCATTTAGATGGTGAATGAAATGTTTGAGAATGGAGCCCTGAGGAACGCCACCAGCCTAGAACCAACTTTTACATTCTTTGACATAGAGTTTTATATGCAATGCTATTTTTACATGTGTCTTAGTGTATGAAATGAAGCATTAAAGCAAGTTTTCCGTATCAGAACGAGTGAAAACTGCCTTTTCAGGGATTGTTGGCGAAAGGTTTAGGCTGGATATGTTTTGGGAATTATGCATTACTGAGGAGTCTGGTGAGTTCTTTGTTAAATAAGTGAAGTTTCAGACATTTGACTGGATTTCCTATTGATTTGTACCATGAATTCTGCTGGTGATTTATGTCAGCCTTGGGTAATTCATCTGCTGTAAATTAAAGGACCAGTTCCTCATCTCTTTATGTGTGTGCCTGAAGATAGGTGTAAATTTTCACTCTTATCATCTAAGAAACTGCAGGTTTATGATTCATGGGGACTGCAAGTGTTATTCAGCGTGTGTGTGAGCGTGTGTGTGTCCCACGCGCATGTCAGCACTCGCCTATTGTACCAAAAGTAATTATGTGTAAGTTATGTGTGTAGTGGGGGTTGAAAAGGGGAATTTTTTTCTTAAACACAGAGGGGTTGATAATTACGGGTTAAATGAGTGAGCTCAGTCAGCCTCTGAGTGTGTGTGTTTAAAAAAAAGGAAGGCATAGCGAAAGCCACTTCAAGGCAGACTAATTACCCCGAGGAAGAGAGGAAACATAAATGGACGATTTTGTGGCTATAATGTTACAGCAGGACGTCTTGAGCGACCTCAGCACGTGAAGCGGAGCCGCAGCAGATGTGTGAGTGCGACACGCGTTTGCATCCTTCCTGCAGCACATGCTGAGAAATCAGGAAATTCACGCACTTTCATATTCTGTGGTTGTGTCTCTGAATTCTGATGCTGCTGCAGAGCTATCTAATCTCTACATCATCTGAGTTCATGTAAAGTTTTGGTCAACTCCTGTTTGTGCTTGATTTTAATGTCATGAAACATTTACCGTCACATTTACCGTCTGCTGATGCAAACTGTGCAGTTTTTGGGATTTTCCCTGCTAAATGTCAGTAATTCAGAAAAAAAACCACATAATTTCTTCTTCCCTGGATAGAAAACTGTAATTAAATGCAAATAAAGTGTGTCAGGTGATCTAACAAAAGAGGAAATCAAGTTAGACGAATCAAGAGCTGCTAACTGTTCCCAAGGAGCAGCTAGCCGCAGCTAACAGTAGTTAGCAGTGTAAAGTTAAACATAACTAAAATGCAAAACATTTATAGTGATAAACAGTAAAAACATTTACAAAACATAGAAAAAATTACTCACGAAAAACTACATATGAATAAATTCTTCTAAAATATATGATAAAACAGACACAGCTGTGCGGCTCCAACTGTTGCCACACAGTCAGAGGCCAACAGGAAAAAAGGGGGAGGAGCCAGTTAGTGGTTGCTACGGTAACCACTAACTGTCGTAACAGAACTTAATACACCAATAAATGTCTGGAGAAACGAGTTCTTATCGGCCGTCAGGATCACAGGTTTGGCTGGACGATGAAGTAATTCCAATAAACGATAATATTTTGTAAGTAAAATATACATTCTTAAAGATGAATAAACTTTAAATAATAGTCCACATTTAACACTGGATTTGGAAAACATTTTAAATATCCAAAGTAAATAAACAAACAACAGAAAATACAAATAAAATGAATTATGAAGTAAACAAAACAGAGACGTTTATCATCCAGTTTTTGGAGGAAAGATAAAAACGATAAATTATGCAGATGGGAATTAATGAGTTTTTCTAATTTATCATGTGATTAATTGATTTATTGCTTATTGTGACAGGCTGAGCTGCAGCACAGAGTAGAAATGCAACTTTAACTCCTCCTTCTGTTTTATTCATAGTCATAATCTCCCGTTTTGAGCCTCTTTCGCCTTTTTACGGCGCAGAAAAACATAAACGTTGTTTTTGTGATGAACCGGCTCTTTTTGCTGGAATCTCTACATCTTCTCAAAACTCACAGATTTCTTTTTCATGTCTCCGGACCATTAAGAATCAGCCCATCTGATCAAACCCCGTACGACCTGCCGCTCCGTCTCACACTTCTGCTGCGCGGCACAAGAGGCGGCACGTTTTGTTTTCACGTGCCTCAACATTAAACGCGGCTCGGCGGTTTGATCTCTCCGACCGCTCGTCGTGTGGCATACACATGAGGGTCCGGCTCTGTTTGCGAGTTTGGTCAGAGTAAGACTTTAAGATGCTGATGGATAGTGTGTGTGTTAATGTGGGGAGCAGTGTGTGGAAGCTCTGCCTTTAAGTGATAAGGTATTCACTTTGTAACTCAGCAGGAGGCCCAGCAGGTTGCACCAAGATCTGCCTCTCTGTAGTGCTGCTTAATGCAAATGGACCCACATCCATCCATCTCCGGTTATAGAAGACGTTTTCAGAGAAATGTGGATCAAAAATCCTCGTCTTTTCCGAGCGTCACCTGGTTATTCACGCTGAAACATGCGTGTTCATAACAATGACCCAATCATACAGATACAAGTTGGCATGTTTCTGCGCCTGAGCGGCTGGACGCCTGCGACTCTGCAAACCACTGCGACATATCGCATGTCGGCCACCATGCCGAGCGCATTAGCAGCATCACATAACTTATTGAGAGCCATTTGTAAACAGAAACATGAAAGCAAACTCGCTCAAACGCAGCCTCACTTGATCATCAAAGGCTTATCGATCCAACGGTCCTCCTGCTGCTCCTGCTCCGGTCCTCCTCCTCCTCCTCTTCCTCCTCCTCCTCCTCCTCTCCTTCCTCCTCCTCCTCCTTCTTCCTCCTCCTCCTCCTCCTCCTCCTCCTCCTCCTCCTCCATTCCTCCTCCTCCTGCTCCGTTCTTCCTCCTCCTCTCCGGTCCTCCTCCTCTTCCAGGCTCCCCTGGAAACCAGCAAAGTACAGCCCATCTGGGTTTTTCCAGAACATGTTTAAAATATCCAGGTTTTTCCCTTAGTGCCATGTATTAGTGTAGATGTGTGTGATTTCTGTCCCGTTGTTTAAAGTTTCTGAACTGCAGGTTTTGGATCTTCTGTGTTGTTTTTGTGGTTGTGAGATTTTGTAAACCTTTTCATGTCTGATGCTTCTTGCATCCATTTCAAGGAACTGTTACCAGCAAACCCGCAGCGC
This sequence comes from Phalloptychus januarius, assembly GCA_902982915.1. NCBI lineage: Eukaryota > Metazoa > Chordata > Actinopteri > Cyprinodontiformes > Poeciliidae > Phalloptychus > Phalloptychus januarius. Next base: position 16,673,764 of record CADWAE010000475.1, read on the forward strand.
TATGCTGATGAAGTTCCATTTCACTTTACATCATTTGTGTCCTTTTATTTATCTATCAAACACAGTTAAATTGTTCCTTAAGCGAAAAGTGACTGTTGACTCTTTGTTTTTATGCTTGTCAGAAGAATAGACCCATTTCATGTTGTTGTTGACATCCGGAAATTTCACATGCGCACAAAGCTGAGGGCAAAAAGACGACGATTTTCCTCTCCATCCATAAAACCGTTAATTAAATCAAACCTGGAGATGATGCTGTTATTAATGCCATGCAGCAAAGGGTAAATAATGCAGAAAACTGTTGAAAAATAACTCAAAACCACCTTTTTGTCGTTGTCATAACAACCAAAAAAAAACGCCCAAACATTTTGCAAAGAACAGAGCATTCAATCTGTTACATCTTCAGGATTTCAGGCTCGATGTTTATCTTCTGATTATTAATAAGTGATTGCTGTGGTCGATTAGCTGCGCTGCTATTAGCTAAGCTAGCACCTTGGTGGTCGATTAGCTAACTTAAACTCCTGCTCTGCTGATGATCTGTCAGAGTTGGTGTTTAGGTCAACTTTTTACAGTTTTTTTTAACTGAACTAAAACACACAAAATCCTGCAGCACATCTACATGTTAAGGTTGTCATAGTCAAGCTAGCATAACTGACCTACTTCTCTCTTCATTGCTGCTTTTTTAATTTAAACTTTTTCCTGACCTTCTCATTGAGTTGTCAAAATGTTGGCAACTAGTAGTAAAGCACTGCGTCCATTTTTCTTATATGTATCACACGTGTATTTAAGATTTAGTGCATTATGTTGACAACTGTACCGGTCCATCATGGTGAAGAGAGAGCTGAGCCAAAAAGCGAAGCTCTCGATTTACCGGTCGATCTACGTTCCTACCCTCATCTATGGTCATGAGCTTTGGATCATGACCGAAAGAACGAGATTCTGGATACAAGCGGCTGAGATGGGTTTTCTCCGCAGGGTGGCTGGGCTCTCCCTTAGAGAGAGAAGCTCGGCCATCCGGGAGGGACTCAGAGTAGAGCCGCTGCTCCTCCACATCGAGAGGAGCCAGTTGAGGCTCGGGCATCTGGTCAGGATGCCTCCTGGTGAGGTGTTCCTGTGTTCCTGGCACGTCCCACCGGGAGGAGGCCCTGGGGGAGACCCAGGACACGCTGGAGGGACTATGTCTCTCGGCTGGCCTGGGAACGCCTCGGGATTCCAGGAGGACCTGGAACAAGTGGCTGGGGAGAGGGAAGTCTGGGCTGCTGCCCCCGCGACCCGACCCCGGATAAGATAGATGGATGGATGGATGGATGGATGATGGGTGGATGATGGATGGATGGATGGATGGATGGATGGATGGATGGATGGATGGATGGATGGATGGATGGATGGATGGATGGATGGATGGATGGATGGATGGATGGATGGATGGATGGATGGATGGATGGATGATGGATGGATGGATGGATGATGGACAACTGGCAGCTAAACCAAGCTAGTCTCATTATGAGATTTGGTATGCGACGTATGTCTGCAATGGGGTTATAGCTTAATATTCCAGAGTTGAACTCATTATGGCAGCTTTGAATTTGTCACCATCCTGATGATTATACATAAACTTAATTGCATTTATGTCAGCTTTTGCAAACAGTCCACAAGTGTCGGTGGTTAGCAATCACACGTGAATTGTGGCCTGTCCTGCGTGTAGCAACCACGGGTCCCCTGACGTCCCTGCTGCCCTACAGCAACGACCACTTCAGCCCCAGTCCTCCTCACCTGCCCACAGACATGAGCCAGAAGACAGGTGGGAGCACACACACACACATACACACACACACACACACACACATACACACGCGCGTGCGTTTCCTCTCTCTCTCTCTTGCTCTCTCTCTCTCTCTCTCTCTCTCTCTCTCTCTCTCTCTTCTCTCTCTCTCTCTCCTCTCTCTCTTCCTCTCTTCCTCTCTCTCTTTGTCCCTCTCTCTCTCTCTCACACTCTCTCATCTCTCTCTCTCTCTTCCTCTCTTCCTCTCTCTCTTTGTCCCTCTCTCTCTCTCTCACACTCATCCATGCAGTGTGTGAAGTGGCAGCACCGGTTCTAAGCCTGTGGCAATCCCACAGCGGCTCTGAAGTGGCCTGCTCCTCTGAAGGGACTGCCAACCACACATGCACACACACACACACACACACACACACTCTAAGATGGAAACAATTAGGGTGACAATCGCTCCGACCATCACAGCAGCTCACACGCGGTTCTGCTTAGCAGCGCTGCTCTCTCTAAGACACGACCGACATCTAATCACTGCTGGAGCTTCAGCCTGGTTTAATGGTTTTAATGTATTTGTAACATTAATTTCTTTCAGCTTTTTAGGTTCAGTTTGACAGTTTTCCTGAAGTCAATGCACACTGCAAAAACACAAAATCATTTTGGTTTAGTTTCAGGACCAAATAATAAAAATTTATTATATTTCTTGATAAAAAGTTACTTATTAGTTAGTTTTGTTTTATTTCCAGTGAACTAAAATATTTGCACTGGAAACGAAACAAAAACACCTGGAAGGATTTTGTGTTTTTACAGTGTGAAGGAATCCTGCAGCTATAAATCGGCTTCATATGAATAGGATGTTTGCTAATCCTATTTATTAGGACATTTGTTGGTAAAATATTAAAAAAACTACAACTGTATCTTAAGGTTTTGTGTTTTTGCAGTCGTCCTGTGAGGATTAACCTCCACAATCCATTTCTCATCCAGATGTTCTAGTTTCTGTCACAGAGAGTAGAATAAATCCAACACTTTCACCTAAAAATGACTTCCTGCGACTGAGCAGGAAAAAGAAAGCCACACTGGCAACGGAGCGACTGTTGGTCCATTTCCAGTGAAATGAAACTAAAACATGACTTTTATGATTGTTGTTTATTTGTTTCGGTGCTGTGGTCTGTTAACGAAGTGCAGAACTGCTGATGGGAATTTCTGATGACATGAGCCTCCACAGGCGCTTACGGCCTGAACCTGCACTTGTTGGCAGAAACATTTATGGAAACGGAAGAAAAACGTTTGGAGGATCAACAAAAACACTCAAAGTTTAGGGAGATGTGCGATGCCAATATCAGAAATGTAACGTTTTGAAAATAAATTATCTTTACAGAAACAGATTTTTTTTAAATCCTTAAATGTGTTCTTTTTGTCTGTATGCAAAATTTTTATTTAGCAAAACTCATGACTGTCATGTCATGTTCACCATATTCAACAGCCGGATGTTGCTACTGCTAGAAACTACAAAGAAGACAAGGACAGGAAGTGGTTATTTCTTAATGATTTGTCTCATGAACAAACTTATTTTAACTGCTTTCTTTATTTAATGGAAACACAACATTTGCAATAATATAGCAGAATATTGATCAAGTTTGACAATATTAAATATATGAGTGAAGTGGATGGAAAACAAAAGTTCTTTGATAAACAACTATATTGTTGTTGGCATGAAAATGCAAGTTTGTCCTGTGAAAGAATAATAAACACTCCACACTGCAACTGGACGGCATTTTAAATATCCATAATAAAACCTTAAATAAAATGGATTATAAAGTCTCTCTAAACAAAATAACTCTTCAAAAATATTACATAATCATCAGAAATTATTAAGCTCATTTTAAGTAATTTTACAATTAATTGATTAGTTGCTTTTAATTGAAAATATTCGCAGGTTTTTCAGACATTTTTTCCATGTTGCATCAATATTAAGGGATTATTTACTTAAAATCCTATTTCCTGCTGAAAAGTTGCTTGTAAGTTATTTTTTCTATATTTTCTAGAATCCAAACTAAAAACAGCTGGTAGGATTTTGTTTTTGCAGTGCACACATTTCAGTTGTATTAATTTAAATCTCATGTCACATTTTTTATGGTGAAGAAGCAACAGTGCCGTCTCCTGCTCACAGAAACCGACCTGGTTTTCACAAGAGTGGCGGCTTTGTGCTGTTCGGTTTCAAACAGCGGGAATCTTCCGCCTTCTCCGGCTGGAAATCCCCGTTTTCCTACAAACACTCGCCCCTGTCTGGTCTAGACTCTGTGTGTGTGTGTGTTCGTAATCGATGGTGGATCCGTGACTCAGCTCTTAATGACAGACTGAGACACCTGCTTCTACCTCACACATCCACCAACACCTGGCCGCCGCCGCTCATCGTTTTACGCTCACCTGACCTCATACCTGTCAGCTGATCGCCTCACCTGTGAGGTCATTTCTGTCAACACACCTTTACCTTTCTACCTGACGTAAAGATAGAAAAGTAAAGGGTTGAAACCTTTTTGTTCTCGCTGACGGGCTCAGAGAAGGATGACTTGATTTGGAATAATTAAAGGTTCATGTTATTCTTCCATAAACAAGCTATGGCAGGGGTGTCCAAAATGTGGCTCGCGGGCCATTTGCAGCCCTCAATGCGATTTTGAGAGGCCCTTAATCACAAGTTAAGACCAGCTTAAATTTGGTTTGCCAGGCAGTTGGTGCAGATTCACATTTAAAAACAAAGTTAGGGAACAATTTTCATAAAAGTTTAACATCTTAAATGCAGGTTTTGCTTTCAATGTAATTTATCTTAATAGTAACATGAACAACAAACTTCCTGTGATTTCTACCTCAATCCAAAATCAAGTGAGAGTGAGTCATGAAATATAAATAAAATATGATCAACCTGAAACATTGAGGAAATGGTTTTTATTGTTAGTTTTTTATTAGTTTATTGGCAAAAGCAAAATGATGCCAATAGTTTTCTCACTTGGTGTCGTAGATAGCTAATTGATAGCTAACATGCTAGGGTTCTTAGCAAATGTTAGCATTTTACCTCATGATTTAGGTGCTAACATTGTGTCAGTATAACACAATGTGTTAGCTACCTTTAGTTAGGCTGTGATTCTGGACACTTTTATTTTATAACAGAAATATTTTTATTCCTGCTGCTCATAACGTTCCTAATGTTTTAGTAAAACAGTTCGCTGTCACGATGCGGTGATGAATCAAAGCTGCGGTATTAATTTTTCTCTCTCCTCTGCATCGTGTGGGCAGTGGCCAGTAAATGTTCCTGTGACAGATTTTGAATTCCTCTGAAAGTTACCAGTTTTTTCTTTGTTTTAACTTCCTTTATTGTTTAAGATCTTATTCTCCGTGCACGGCTTACTTCCTGTGCTATTTCCATTACCGCCCACTGTCTGTTTTCATCTGTCTCCCTTTGTGACGTTTTTACTAAACTCGCCTCACTGCAACACACTTTTCCCATCGACTTCCCCTTCGTGGCATCGCAGCTTTTATTGATTTATTAGTGACATCAGAATATTACCACCTTAAATTGATCTACTAAAAATCTGTGGTGATGATTCTGCGATTACAAGCGAGTTTAGTAAGCACAATTATTGTTATACTCTGTAAATCTATATTGACTTACGTAAATAATTAGTTTCACTGTATCATATTTATTGTTGAGCTATCTTCCAGCCCCAGTAGGCGCAAAGTCAGAAGCTAACTTTGGAAAATGGAGGTCTTCTGTAATGTAACCAAACTATCGTTGTGTAGAAAATCTCGCTGTCAGGCGATGTAATCAGGTCGTTTTACACTCTCGCGCTGTGATTTATCTTTAACTCTACCTTCTGTCAGAGTTAGGTCGAATCCTTTTCATTTCTAAGCTGAACTGAAACAGAATTCTGCAGCACAGCTACATGCTACAGTTGTCAAAGTCAAGTTAGCATAACTGAGCTACTTTACTCTCCCTCACTGTTTTTTTTTACTTTTTCCTGACCTTGTTATCTAGTGGTGTTGATAATTGACGTGACGCTGGCTCCGCCCCCATGCTGACGTGTCCAATAGCAGCAGAGCACTGCTCCCCTTTTTGTTTTAGATGTCAACATAACAAGAATTAGCTTGCTTCGCTGACACCTGGACAGCTAAAGCCAATGCTAGCCGTCGTTAGCGAGCAGCTCTTTGGGATGTTTCGCTGTAGGAACGGTGGAATGCGGTTGGATTTCATTTAAAATAATTTATAGAAATCAGAATTTTGTGTATAAAGTTTATGTTTTGACTCTAATAAAGTTGCTGCTTCTGTGAAATTTTCCTCACATCGCTGCAGAGTTCACGCTGATCTCCTGTCAGGTTGACGCCATTTGACCCAGCTGGTCCTTTCTGCAGCCAAGCGTGAACACCACGCGTGATTCAAAGCGCTAACATCTTCTCACTCGATCATGTAGCATCACTTTGCGCTGATGTTTGGTTATGACTGTCGGCCGGACAACAAATTAGAAAATACAGAGTGAAAAAGCAGAAGTGAAACACGTCTGCGTTTGCTGTAGAGACCTGAATGTGCTAGCAAAAGTATGAACAACTTTAGCAGACTGCAGGTGCATTTAGGGGTATTTTCAGATTGACTCATTTCTGTAATTTGTTATGAAAATCAAAGAAAGGACCACAGGTGACAATCGGGTTCAACTAAAAACTATACAACAAAGTCTGAAACCTCACTTTTCTCTATAAATTCATAGACAATTTGTTTATGAATGTGCATCCGCACAAAATGTTTCGTTTTTTGTCACTTTTAGCAAGTGTCAAGGCTGCTATTGTCATTGTTGTTGGTGCTCTATTCCCCATGTGCAATTTTTCCTTCCACTCAACTTTCCAAACAGTATGTTCAGACACAGCACTTTGTGAACAGCTGGCTTCATTTCCAGTGACTCAGCGTTCGTACTGCGGGGTTCTGCAGCCGTCTGCTGGACAGCTGTGAAGTCAGTAGTTTATCCTGTCACTTAATGTTAAAACGTGACTAATTTAATTGTAAGTTTAATTTAAAAAAACAGAAATAAAAGCTTGAAAAATATATAATAAATATACTTAGTATGAGTTTTACATTGATTGAAATTTTACTTACATTTAAAAAACATAGTAATATTCTAGAATTTTTAAGATTTTTTTTCTAAACTGTAATTTTATTTCATAAATAGAACATTTTGCATATTTCTCAAAATGGTTGGTTTTATCTCAATCAAATCTCAAATAAGAATAGGGCTGAAATGATTAATCGCGATTAATCGATTATTGAAATAATTGTCAACTAATTTAGTAATCGATAATTGGAGTAATCAGACTCAATAAATGCTGTTTACTGGGGAAAAGCAACATATTCAGATAAATAATTAATCACAAACTGCACCACATACATACATTTTGTATCTATAATTTTTAAAATATTTGTTTGCAAACATGTTTTAGCTAAAACTCGTTTAGTGGCATTTTTAGCATCACTCGTTTCAGATGTACTAAAGCAATGGGAGGGGGGGGGCGCAGAGCCATCGGAGAGGCGCGATGAATGAGGGCAAATAACAGGGCATTGGGGGCTTTTGGGGGGCTTTGCCCGCCCGCAGAGTCAGCTGTGCCCCTGGACTGGAAGCCAGCAGTTAAAACTGTTTAATCCTTTGTTAACATGTAGTAACCTGTTTTTCTGAGCCGCCTTTAAACGCAACATGAACCCTGAGTTGCTCGCGCTGGTTTCCACCTGCCGCTGCTGCTGGCAGAGCTGCTCAGGTGTGTTAGAATCATGGCAGCAAAATGCAAAGAAGTTTCCCCCAAACTAACCGGCTGAGTTGAGTGAAGCTGCTGGATGCAGGTAATGTTAGCTAAACGTTACCTGCATGTTTAGCTAGCATGCTAACACCAGTGCAGCACCTTAAGCTGGTTCACAGGTACCTGCAGGCTGCTGATGTTCAGCTTCTAGATTCATGTTGTTGATAAACTCAGCTGGAGTCAGGCTGTTTTTCACACAGGCTTTTAAATGTGTTGAATATTGTTGCAAATAAAACAGAGAAATATGTTTGAAGTAACACTGACAGCAAAGAGCAAAGTGTTTCTCTGTAAAGACGGTTTGTAGTTTGTTCTGTTGCAGCCTGAAGTGTGAAATAAACTTCAGTGGAGTTTGAAGACAAAATATGTGTTTAGGTTTAAGTCTGGTTGGACGACGTGTGCAAGTGCATTTTGGTTTCTTTGGGGGGATTTATTGTAATCCACAGGGGCCCAGAAGTGCATCTTTGGGAGCCACTGTACTAAAGGAATGTTATTGCAATTTAAGCAATAAATAATGAATAAAGTTGATTTGAATATTTTAACGTATTCCTCATACTGTTTGAAAAGGATTAATGTGCCGATTTTTATCCGATTCAATTAATCGTTAAGTATTAACATTCAGACAGGATCTCTGTGTGTTTACTTTTACTTTTCAAATTAAGAGCAGCAGTGGGATTCATTTCACCTAAAAACAAAAAAGTGAGAAGTGAAACTGCTGATTATAAATGAAAAGCATGTTTTCAGCTCTACACTGTAAAACACTTTGATTATTACTGTGAGTTTCACTCGTTGCGTTCAGTAAAAGTAACTTTTCTCATTTGAGTGCGTCCCGCCTTACAGCGCAGCGCCGTTCCTCCTGGCGTCTTCGCTCCTTCATGTGACGAGTCATTTAAAGGTGCAGGCGCTGCAGCGCTTTCACTCTCAGTGGTTAGATCCACCGCAGCGCTTTATCGGCACTGCGATACTATTTTCAGCTCCTCTCGTTTTAACGCACGCGTTCTGATGGCGGCCCGGTTTGACTCAAAGCTGACACCTTTGATCTGGTTCCTCAGCGCCGACACCGAGGCCGTGAGATAGTTGCAGTTGTTTGGGTACTAGATCGCATATTTAAAAAAAGGGGCATTCCAAAGAAAACTGCCCCATTACTGCTGCTAATTTCCCCCTGCAGGTTTCCCAACAGCAGCCGGCGATAGCGAGGGACAAACGTGACTTACAGAAACCGGCGTGACGTTTCCGCCGGCCAAATTCAACTCTGGGATTTCGGTTTTGATGCTGGCGAGCGAGATACTCGTTTAAAGTTTAAAGTTCACCACCTCAATATCTCTGGATGACTTCCAGTGATGCATCACACCGGAGGAGGCAAAGCGTCCGACTGCTTCAGCATCTGCTTACTGCAGCCAGAATCCGTCCAGAAATCACTCAGAAAGGAGCAAAACGTCTGCAAGTCAGATCATCCATTGTTCAATATTTAACATCACCAGAAGGACCAAAATATAAATTACTGTTCAACTTTGATCACTGCAAGAACACAAAATCTTACCAAGTAATCTGGTTCTAGTTTCTGGAGCCAATAAGATAAAACTGACTTACTAATAACTTTTCAACAAGAAACATGAGCTTTTTCTCCTAAATAATTAGATTAGATAGATCAGATTATATTATTGATAATAAGACTTTTTTCCCATGTTATAAGTGAAATAATAGAAGCACTTTTTTGTTATTATGAAGGAATTAACTTAAAAAAAGCTCATCATCTTTCTGGAAACTCACTTGTAAGTTGGTTTTGTCTTAATTTGTAACATTACAGCTTTATTATTGCATTATTTAAACTTTTTCTCATATTACAATTATTCTTACAATATTGTACCTTTACTCACATTATTACAACTTTATCACATATTACTGACTTTTTTCTTGCAATATTTCGGCGTTGCTGTGGTATTCTCTTTTAGTGCAGCTCCATTGTCGTATTTGGGTTGGTCAGAGACCAAAAAGCTGAGTTTTTGTGTCCAGACAAACTAAATTAGCGAGAAATGTTTGATAAAGTGGAGGTGAGGCAGAGCAGAGGTTAGCTTAATGTAAGGGGAAGATAATGAAGAAGATGAGAGAGGAGCCAAGCGAGCCGAGGTCTGTAATGAAGGAGGAGAGGTCAAAGGTAGAAGCGGGTTGAGCGTGGATGCCGGGCGATCGGGGGGATTGATGGCGGACGGATCGGAGCGGTGAGACGGGTCGGGTCGACTGACTCAGTCACATTCCTGACATGCAGATTTATAGCAGCTCGGGGTCCTGGGACAGGCCCGGAGCCGCGGCCAAATTACAGTCATCTGCAGCATTCCTCTGCTGCAAACACAGGTTAGCAGCACGGCCGCGCTAAGTGCTAGGTGCCGCCTGTTGACAAATGACTTCCTTTGAAGGGCACAAAGACGGAGGGAGACGCTCGGAGAGAGGCGGCCTGTTTACCGAGCGAGGGCACAGAGTCGCTCAGTCTGCGTTTTCTTTTGTTGGCGCGCAGCTCTGCCATAACTACAGATGAAGACTTGGTGTTTGTATGCATGTTTGGGTGTGTTTGTACAACGTGGGCACAGACACCGCAGCTCCCAGCGGAGGGTCCCCCCACACGCACCCGGACACACAGAGCGACGCATCGTGACCTTTGGCTCGAAGGTCATTCATGGCAGCCTCTTAAAGATAACCTGTCATGCTCATCGGCCAGTGGCCTACTCAAAACATGTTCATTGCAGTTTATTTAGGGGATGACGTTTGTTCCGTCCTGCCTATTCAGAATGAGCTGTTTTAGGAATGTTTGAAACATTAGTAGAGCCTCCTGCACAACCAACCAGAACGTAGCAAGTGGTTTCTGGATGGCTAATCAGCAAATCACTTGTGTTTTCCAGCAGCCATTGTACAGAGCATTGAGCAGTACAACCAGGTGACCAAACGTGCTGGAGCTCAGCCTGGGTTGCTACGTAATGGGTGGAGCTTCACTGTGGTTGCTACGTAATGGGTGGGGCTTCACTGGGGTTGCTAGGAAACAGGCAGAACTCAGCTTTAGTTGCTAGGTAACGGGGCTGTTTGGTCGTTTTTAGAAGCAGTTGAGTTTGAAATGGAAGAATAAAACATTTCAAAATGTGAATCTTTCATAGCAGATCTCCTCAACTCGAGTTGGTTGAGTCGTTTCTGCTGTGACTCTGTGTGACGGGTTTCTGTTCTTCCTCCAGGCGTCCACAGGCACCAGACCCAGGACCTCTCAGGGTACTACTCCCTTCCTTCAGGTGGCGTTGGCCAAATCACTCCCTCCATGAGCTGGTGAGCTGCACACATTTGTTTAATAACTCGTTCCATGTTTAAATAAAAATGCCAAAAAACTTTTCTCAGGTTTATTTGGCAGAAATGTGCAGATTTCCTCTGTTTTTCTGAGGTTTCTGGTAACATAAACCAGTAAACAATGGGATGAAATGAAACTTTTAGAATTTTTCTGCGGTTAGGAATGTTTTTTTAAAAGAACAAACAGTAGATGTGGTTGCAGCGGATGACAGTCAACATCCTGACGACACACAGCATAAATGAAAACAGGAATCACATGACGTCTTTCACCCCAAGGAAATTCACTCAGCATTGAGAAAATCACTGAAAAGCAAATAAACCAGCAACTTTTATTGTAAAATTTTTTATTTTCTATTTGTTTAAGGTGAAAAGATTGTAAAGGTCAACTGACTAACATGAAGAATTTACATTTTTAGGTCAAGATCAACAATTTGAAATGTGAATTTTATCCCCTACAACCGGTATTATTTTAAAAGTTTTCTCCATTTCCACATTATCTGTTTATTTTATTAGATATAAAACTAGTTTAGCCTTTAAGTTGAAGACCTATTTTATCCCTGACAAACTATTCTTCAGATTGATCAGTATTTATTTTCCCTTCCTGTTTTTATTCAAGCACCAGGTCTAAAAATAGACCATAAGAGAAACAAATGAAATCATTTTAGGCAGTTACTGTGCTTGTATATGTGGTTTATTTCAATAAAAGATCCTGGTAGCGTCAGGCTTTTTAAAGGCGATCATCAAGAAAACTGCAGTCTGTTTGCTTCTATGCACAACATCTATAACAGATAAAAATAACAAGTTAGGCCAGTCATTATTTACACAAACATCTTATAAATGAGTTTAAAATAATTGTAAAACAGTCCAGAGATTTAAAACCTGTAATTCAGACCATAAATGTTTCATAAATCATCCAAATTGTTTGTTTTCTTCCTGTTGTTTTTCTTTATTTGCATTTTAGTCAATGAAACCTGTTAATTTCTGCACAAATAAATGAACAAAGATAATATCTAACATTATTTTTTGGTGACTTTGCCCAAATAAAATCTTGTGATGGAGCAGAAATACACAGAGCAGTTGGGATTTTTACCCTAATGTGTGAATTTTCCATCCTCTGGTAGCTGCAGTTGATTTCCAGCAAAATGGAAACTTTAAACCAAAATTAGTTTTTCTCTTTCTGTTGTTGCATTTTCCTGAAACTGCTGAAAAAGAAGCTGAAGACAGACGCATCTGCTCCATGTTTTCTCATTTTAATGTCACGATTGTGGATCTGTAATGTCAGACTGCCGCAGAGTTATGGATCAACACAAATCCGTTTATAGCAAACCTCCAAAATCCTCCCTGGAATAGTTTAAGTCTTGCATCAAATGTCAAGAAGATTTAAGAAGAAAGTTGTTTTTCTTTTTGAATGTGTGATTACATGTGTGTTTATTGTGTTTCTGTAAGTCAATATTTGTCCCCAAACATTTCTACAATCATTTATCTGCTTCAGAGAAAGAACACTTCACTGTGGATTTGTCATGAGTGTTATTAGCAGATAATCTCCTTTACTCCAGATTATCTGCTTGTTTTAGGTCCTTGTAGTGTAGATCTTTTGTTGAAGGAGGAGAAGAGCTTAAATGTCATTTTTCTGTCGTATTGATGATCAGCCTGGGACTTCAGAGAAAACCCTGCTGGCGTGTTGCTTCTGCTCATCTCACTCCATGAACATTTGTTGTTTGTTTTCACTCTTTTTTCCAGAATGCAGCTTTATGTTTGAACACAAAGTTTGATGGACTGAAACTGAAAGCTAAATTTAAACTGAAACCTTGCATAAACTACCAACCCTGCAAAAAGTCTTCATGCCCTTTAAATTTGATTATATTTTGTCACCTTCCAAATTTATGATGTTTGAATTTTGTGGCTATGAAAACGATAAAAATAATGATAAAATCTACTTACTACAGATTATTTATCCAACTGACTGGCTGTGACTGCATGCACCACTCACAGCACCACAAACACAAATAATGCTTTTGAAAAATGTATTTAAAAATTTATATCACTAAATTGCACATTTTTATTTATTGATCTCCTTGTGGAACAAACAATATGGAAGATAGTAAAAATAATACTAAAAAACAACAGTTTTTTAAATGCCATTAATAGAAATGTATAAAAAGAACAAAATGTTTTTATCTTAATAGGAAATGTTCATGATAAATGCTCAGACCTGCAAAAACTTTGTTGTGTTTTTATGTGATAGAAATAAAATAATTGAGACTCTTTTATTTTGATCTTCCTAAAATACAATCTGATTAATTCAGAAGGTTCATATTTAATAGAGTTTATCTGAGTTTAATTCAGCTGTTAGTGAAGAACTGACCCTGCTTTTACCTCCATGATCTTACCCTGCAAAAAAACAAATTCTTACCACGTAGTTTTTGTTTAGCTTCTAGTGCAGATATCTTAGTACACCTGAAATAAGAAAAAGCTAACTTAAAAGTTATTTTTCTGCAAGATATATGAGCTTGTTTCACTCATTATTAATTGAAAACCTACCAAAATGGCCGCCCACTCTAACCGTTGGAAATCTCAGCCAAGAGGCAAATCTGGTAGAAAAAAGCTGTAATTTAAATAATTCAGTTTGAAACAAGGCAACAAACAGATGTGATTCACTAAACCTGAACCAGATCATTTAAAGGAAATTAAATCAAAATAACCAAAGATAAATTTGAAATATCCTCCAGCAATGCAGAGTTTGAGCTGCAGGATTACCGGATGTCTGCATTGGACAGATTCATTAATTCATGATCCAATTAGCTCAGAAACATCACAACTAAATCTAAATATTCCGTCATAAAACTGAACAGACCAGCAAACCATCGTGGTGGTGGCAGAGTCATGCTGTGGGAATGCTTTTTGTTTATTCTTTCTTCCACTGTTTTTTAGTTTATCAAATGAAATCCTGTTGAAATACATTAAAGTGTGACAAAATGTACAAAAGTTCAAAGGGTGATGACTAACTGCGATTATTTCCTGGAATATTTTATAAACGTTTTCAGTTGACAACGCTGCAAACCTGTGTTGAAATATTGATTATTAAAGCCGTTTTCTGACCTGAGGAGATGAAAAGTGGGAGTTTCTGGTGATGGTGATGATGAGGTTTAGATAATGGATGTGGACTGAAGAAGGGATCAGTCAGCTGAAAGGGGAAGATCTCGGGAGATTGCTGTTTTCTCCATATCAAAGCCCTCGACCTCCCACTGTGATCACGATGCAGCTGTCAGCAGAGCCGCTCTGCTTTTACAGAAATATGTTTTAATTCAGGTATAAAGCCTAATGAGAGACTTTATACAAGGACATCCAGACAAAAATAGCCTATCTAAGTTTATCTAGATAACTTAGATAAACTAACTTTATCTAAGTTAGTTTATCTAACTTAGATAAGTTATCTAAGTTATCATCTTCATGTCGCTCATTCAGCCGTTTTAATGGCGGAGCAGCGACTTTATCAGCTAAAAGTTACTGATGTGCTATGAAGGTCTTGGTTTGACAAAAGCGAAGGACAGGAAAACGTGTCGGGCTTCCATGACACTTTCCCAGGTTTCTTCTGGGTGAAGAATCCGGTCAGTTTAAATGGACTCAGACTTTAACTGTGAAGCTAAACGCAGCTCCCGCTGCCGTGTCTCCCTGTGCCGCGGCAGGCAGAGCCAGCCGGTCTACCCGGCCCTGTCCCCTTGTGGATTCAGGCAGCCCTACTCCTCCAGCCTCCCCAGCGCATCGTCCTACTCCAGGTACCGGACCGGCCAGGACAACCCGGCCGCGCAGCAGCAGGCTCCTGTTTACAGCACATTTCCAAAAACTAAACCAAAAACACCCTCCAAACATCAGGATTTCACCGGGACGGCTTCTGTCGTCGGTGTGCTGTAAACGGGCGAACCCAGCCAAGCTAACCGCTGCTCAAAGTTCATGAAAAGATCCCGCTGCTCTGCTGCTTTTGAGCTCTGGAAAAACACAACTTATTACCTCTGGCCTAAGTTCTGGTGAAAATATTTTGGTACATTTCAAATAAGACTAACTTACAGTAGCTTTACAGTTTTAATTCCTCAATATTGAGGAAAAACTTCTAGTTCCAGATTATTTCTAAGTGAAATAATCTAATCGAACGAAAACTTTTCCATCAATATTAAGGAATTAATAATAAAAACAAGTGAAAAGTTACTTGTAAGTTACTTTTGTCTTATTTCAAGTGTGACATTTACACTAGAAATTAGACCAAAAACACTTGTGTTTTTGCAGTGTGTTTTTATTTGTGTCTGTTGCTCTACATACACAATGCTTTATGGTTTAAATTTCACACAAACATGGTCCGATATCTTTGCCTAGTCATCAAGAATATAAAGATGCTATTTATTTATAATAGGGTTTGTTTTTAGAAATACAAAAAATAGTTTTAAAGCTCATACAACAGCATTATAAACTGCTTTGTTCATAATACCCTGGGTCAAATATTTCTGCTATTTCCAAACGCCAGCTGCTTAGCGCCGTTTAGATGTTGTTTTCTCTTTCTTTGTTGTTTTAAGGCAACAGCAGCTGCTTCTCTTTTACACCAAATATTAAAGAGCAGGAATATATCCAGCCTAATGTTTTCAGTCTAAACTGTAAAACAAGTTAACTTCTTCTTTCAGCTGCTTCTTTTGAAAAGCAATACCTGCGCGCCCTCTAGTGGTGACAAATGTTGAAACTACAGTATAATCATGATTTAACATACTATATTTTGACATAAAATATGATATTTAATGACCAAAAAACTGTTAAAAGTTGCTTTTTAATAACTAGACACAACAGATTTAATTGAATGTTTTTGTATGATAGAAAACCTAACTTGGACGTTGATGCTTTTTCTGCTTCCAATGCTTGGCCAGAAGAGCCTCTTTGCTTCAACGCTCTCCGTTGTCTCTGTAAGTCGATGCATGGCTCCAAACTCTCAAGTTTGAGTCACTTTTCTCTGTTTTCCTCCGTCTTGTTTCAACCCCACCAGGTTCCCTCACTCTTTGATGCTGGGACCGTCAGGCGTGCATCCAACAGGGATCCCCCATCCGGCTATAGTGCCCTCTTCAGGCAAGCAGGAGCATGATCAGTACGACAGAGGCATGTACATGTAAGTCACTCTGACTTCCTTCATCACAACTGTTTCATTTAATTCAGTTACATTTTATTTATTTGGTTAGGACATTAATCAATGTAGCATAAATACACAGTTGATAATAAACTCATCTTTTCCTCTGCTGCTGCAGAACCGTAACCAAAATGAAACTGGGAGACGAAGCTGTTATTGATCTAGTGCAGAGCAACCACAGCAAAGGGATAAATAAAGCTGAAAAACCATTGAAGAATAATTTAAAAACACTCGTATTCTTCTTTTTTCTTGCTCTATGTGTCGGCTGTGCTACGCAAAGACTCGTTGCCATAGCAACTGACTGAAAACAGCTCCACTAATATTTCAGGATTCAACACTAAAAAACAATCACTGTGGTAGATTAGTTATCACAGTGCTGATAATTAGTAGCAAAGCACTATTGTTTTATATATCAGGTGTACTTTTAAGATTTAGAGCGTTATGTTGACAACGTAACAGCTAAACCGATGCTAGCCATTGTTAGCAAGCAGCTTTTTGGGGCGTGATCTTGTTCGTGTGACGTCACGCTGCTACATGTCTATAAAACTCTCAGTACACCTTGAAAAGTTAATAACAAAAACATTTATACAAGAAATAACAGACAGAAACAATCTAAAAACCAGACCCTCATTAGTGATTAAGTTTCTTTTTTTTTTAATTTTGACTTTTTCCTGATATAAATCTTCATTTTCAGTGCTGTTCATGTGTATTTTTGCGGATGTTTTCGCTGCTTTAGGAAGCCGCAGGTGGAGGTCAAGCGGGAGAAGGAGCCCAAGAAACCGGTCATCAAGAAGCCGCTGAACGCCTTCATGCTCTACATGAAGGAAATGAGGGCAAAGGTCATCGCCGAGTGCACGTTAAAGGAGAGCGCCGCGATCAATCAGATTCTGGGACGACGGGTGAGTGACACAAACACAAACTCATTGATATCTGCTGGAACATTGTTAACCTCTGACCCCCTTTACAAGCCCACAGAAACAAAATACGTAAAAATCAAATCAACCTTTAGAATGTTGTTATTAACTATTTCATTGTTATTAAATTCATTTGGCATAAACGCCGGATTGTACCATCTGATTGCAGTTAGATCATATTTTATGACAGTTATCAGATAAAACACATTTTCAACACAATCCTCTCGTTTAATAGTAAGAAAATATGTAATATTTTATATTAATTAATATTGTAATATTAATCAAATTTTATTTTACTGTCAGTCGGTCCTTTCGGTTGTTTTCTTGTCAGAAACTTTTCCGTTTGTTGCTAGCTATGCTAGTTAGCTTGATTAGCAAAGCAGCCAATCAGAATATGAGAAATTAATTATTAACTAATATTTTATTTTAAAAATACTTGGGGAAAAATAATGAAAAAGTTAAGATAAAAAATTGTGTGATTCAAATCCTTAATTATTTTTTGCATATTTTTCTCATCTTTTCTCCAACTTTCTGAGGCCGCCCAGCGCCCCCTAGCGGCCGCACCGCCTCACAACAAGTATATTGAAACTTATGAACATGCATTTGTTTTTGTTTTTTTATTAATATTCTAACTGTGATTGCAAACGGGTTTTTTTAGAAACAGGTCAGAAGTTGTTGATGTTTTAAACGGATCAGTTTTCTTCCTGTTTTGGTCAATAAATAATTGTGAGCTGAATTTGTTCCCAGTGGCATGCTCTGACCCGGGAGGAGCAGGCCAAGTACTACGAGTTGGCCCGGAAAGAGAGACAGCTCCACATGCAGCTCTACCCGACCTGGTCTGCTAGAGACAACTACGTAAGTTATTCTGCTTCGTCCCCCCCACCCCAACTTGTTTCCATCTAACTCAGAGTCAATGTATTCACACCAAGGAGCCGATTAAGAAAAACATAAACAGGAAAGTGCTGCAGCCCCTCCTTTCTGTTGTGCAGAAATGATGAATTTTGTGTCTGGGTTTGCGGTCGGAGAAATAGACGTCAACACGTTGCCGTGGTTACGGCAACAGTGGCATAAACAACAATTAAACTCATAAATCGCTGTGAATACTTTTATTGTTACTGTACTTTTAATTCACTGATATGTATTAGTTTATATTTATCAGTTTAAGTTAGTATGGCAGGCTGTTATGATATTTATTTGGCGACTCTGGTCTGAAATGTGACGAATGTTCAGCAGGCAAAAGGTTCGTTCAGTTTGACATCAGATTTGACTGTTTTCCTAATCTGGATTAACAAGATTAAAACAAAACTAACTGTTGGAAAATGTTGGAGTCAAGCCTAAGAATGTGAATTTCTGAAACAAATTAACTTGTTTTTATATTTGTCTATATTTGATTTATGTATTTCTTCTGTGGTTTGCTTCATCACACCGATTTTTTAATATTTCTTCAGCTGATTGATTGTTTTGGTTTTTATTCATCCAAAAGATGTAGAAAATTGATATTTTTATAATTTTAGGCTTATTTTAAATTTTAAATTAATATATTCTTTAACTGTTATTCTTAGTTCCAGTTTGTTTTGGTTTAAACATCAACCGAAGCATAAAACTGTCATAAATGAGTTTCCTCATTCAAGCTTATTGTTTGTGCTTCAATATCCAGAATGTTTTAAAAACTGGAGCAAAATGTGAAATTTCACTCAAATTTTACATAAACTCTTTTTTTTCAAGCTGAAATTTAAAAGAGCAAACAGTTTGTTCTTCAAAATGAATTGAGAATCAATTCATTTTCTTTTGCTGACCAACTTTATATAAATTGAATCTTTTTTTTATATTTTCCACTTTAGTCAGTAAATCACGAGGCGTTTGTAAAATGAAAGTGTTTCCTATCAGTTTGTTCCCCTGATGAAGCGCAAATCATTCAATTAACTCAAAAGTTTTGACTCTTTTCTGCTTCTCAGAAAATGAAAGAGAGTGAAAGCGCTCCATGTTCAGCTCAATCTCTGATTTGATTCCCTGAATTTTATTGACGCCTCTGCCTGTAAGCCCACAGTGAAACGTTGTAACGATGGCCGCTGTGTGGTGCATGCTGTGTTCTTTGAAAGTTCAATGTTTTGGGGTTTTGCTGAATCTGGGCTGCTGTGTGCCTCTGACTTGTCAGTTTGCTGTTGAACTCTTGCAGGAGGCGGGCCTTAGCGGGGTCGCAGGGGAAAAGAGTAAAGCTGATTGGGTAGGGACTCGTCTAAAGGTGGATTTATACCTCTGTGGTGTGGGGTAAAACATAAAAACGTAAAAATAAAGTGTTTCAGAAGCTGCATGAAAGCGGGAGGGGGTTGTGGGTATTTCTGTGCAGTTTGCATGCACCCTCCTGAGAGATCTCTCACGTTTGAAGCATGTAAAGAGGACAGGCCCTCCGGTCGGTAAGATGTGGATGCATTTCAAATCTCTTATCTCTACTAAAACTCTCCATCACACAGAGGTATAAATCAGCCGTCTTTTTCCAACTAACAGAGAGCAGGGCTGCATGGCTGGCCTCGCTGCATCCGTTTATTATCATTTCAAACTCTACAACAGCTTCATCTGGTTATTAATTACTTTATTATCTGTTTTGCTTTGTTTGAGAAAAAACACATTTTGACGTATTTCTGCTGCACTTTGGCCAGTTTCTTCACGTCACCTTCCAATGACTCAGACTTTCTTGCAATATTTGAATGTAATCTTAACTTTAGTCTTGAATGCATCGTTTCTCTGCACCTGAACATAAAATCCCTTTGTAGGAAATGAGCAGCATCTAAAAGTCATATTGTTCAGAAATCAGGCAGGAATGTTCTGCTTTATCACTGATTTTAACTGGAAAATAGTTTCTGCAGTGTAGAAATGATCCCGTTTGGTTTCCGTTACGTGTTACATTTATTTTTATTGCTTTGTTTCTGCAGATCAAAATCATTTCATAATAAAATAACATTTTAATTATCCAAAACGATCCCTGCACTCTAAGTTGTTCCACCAAGAGACTTCAAATAAATCAGGAAAAGCTTGTTAATCCAGAGAAAATCCAGCCTGAAGGAGTTTGGAGGAAGAGCAGCTTAGAGGGAATCTATAACGCGAAAAAAACAAACTTTATGCACATTTATATTCTTCCAATTTGGTTTCTACTGCTTCTACAAAACAAAGACGCATTGAAAAAAACAAAAAACACCCGTTAACAATAAGTCCATGTTTTTTGGTGTGTAGAAAAGGAGCCGTTTCAGAAACCTCCAGAATAATGTTTCAGATCAGTTGGCACTACGCTGTTACCTAGCAACCCCACAAGAGTTCCGTCCGGTGCCTAGCAACCTGCGCTGAGCTCCAGCTCGTTTGGCCAGCTGGTTTTCCTGCCTGGGTGCTGGCTGTTGTCCAGCAGCCTGTACAATGGCTGCTAGAAAAGACAAGAGTTTTGTTGTTGACTCACCGTCCGGAAACCACTTGTTGTGCAGGAGGCTCCGCTAACTGTTTTCAAAGACGTGCAGTGTATAGTTGCTGCTTGCAGCCAATTTCACGTGCGAGTGTAAACGTTGAGTTGGGGGCGTGGCCAGCAGCAGCGTGACTGAAAGAAGCTTAAAGTGTCACCATTAAAAGATTAGGAGAAAGTCTGTCTGAGTGAAAGGCGGGAGACGCAGGCTCCCACCAACACAAACAACTCATCCTCTGTGTGTGTGTGTGTGTGTGTGTGTGATGTCTGAGGCTGCAGCATAACTCGATATGTTTGGAGAAACCCTCGTCTGCGAGCAGAACAGGAAGAGAAGCTCCACATGCGTAGAGGGATTCTCCTGCAAGTCACAGAACATGCTAGAAACCTCCACACACACACACACACACACACACCCGCAGCAGGAGCTCCATTTGCAGGGCGACTCGTTGTAAACCACACAGGCGACGCAGAGCGAGGGTTGCAGCGTCGCAGCGTAGGCGGTAGATTCCTCTCCCCACATCCTTCATCTCAGCCTCGGTTGAGCAGCAGCAGCAGAGCTTTCATGTTTACCTCAACACACTAACACTCGAGAAACAGCGAAAGAAATGTCAAGTTTGTCTTTTCTGAGCGATCTGAAATGAAACAGGATTTTATAGAGGATGTCTGCTCTTTTTAACACTGGTGGAAACTGAAGGTTGTGCATGAATCTCGGTTCTAGTGACAGTAGAAGCTTTTGTTTCTCTTTCTTGCTTTAGTTTCTGGTTGCTGGTTGTAGCTTTTTACTTGTCATGTTTGAGTTTTTTGTTTGCATTTCAACATGGAGCAACACTTCAGAAAGTTTCTTTTTTTAATAAACTGCCTTGCAAACGTACTAATATTCCTACCGAAAACCAACTTTGTGTTTTATGTTTGGATTTTACGTAACAGACCAACACAGAGTGGAAGTGAAAGGAAAAGCTGAATTTATTTCACGCCTTGTCAGCGGAGACACTGCATCTGTTCATGGTGAAGGTCTGAAGTCTGAAGCCATCAGTCCCATCAGGGGGAACGGTGGCGGCAGCATTATGATGTGGGAGACTCGTTTTAGCAGGACAGTTTAAACTGTTTCATTTAGCCAGAGCCGTAATGAAATACATCACTACTAAACTCATTGTTTAGGTCTTTGCTCACAACAAATTATGATTATTATGAAATAATTTTTCTTCTGCTTTGTGTTGGTCTTTCACATTAAATCCCTCTCAAAACATTGAAGTTTGTGGTTGGACAGAATATACATTTTGGTGGATTTCTTTGGTTGTTTTTGTCATTGAAGTCTTTGTCTGTGTAAGATACCTGAGTTCAGTTCTCCATCCCACTTCACTTCAATTCACTGCAAAAACACAAAACCTTACCAAGTTTCTTTGGTCTAATTTCTGGTGCAGATTAATAACATGACATTTTTCCGTTTTCATAAGTGAATTTATCAGCCAGTGGAACTAGAACTGGGTTGCTAGGTAACGGGCTGGGCTTGGCTGGGGTTGCTAGGTAACGGGCTGGGCTTGGCTGGGGTTGCTAGGTAACGGCTTAGTTCTCTTTGTGAAACAATCTGCCAGTGGAAATAGAATTATTAGGAATTATTGATTTAAAACAAACTCATATTTCTTACTGAAAGGTTGTTGGTTGGCCAGTTTTCCAAGATATCTGCACTAGAAACTAGAGCAAAAGTCCCTGGTAATATTTTGTGGTAATATTTTGTTTTTGCAGTTAAACATCCAGTCTGATGATTTGACTTTGATTTTCTTTTGTAGGTAATAAATGTTTCGTGCTTTTTGTTTGTGACCACTAAAGGTGACCTTTATGCTTTCATTTCTTTAAAATGATTCAGATGAAAACAACCAACATTTTTATATGCTAAGTTTTTTCAGATCATCATGACCTGCATTTAATATGAAATGATATCTTTAAAATCTCAACGGCAAAAACAAAGATTTCAACAGTTTTATGAACTTTGAAGGGAGACACTGATTCTCTGCATTTATCTGAAATGGCTTATTGGATATTAATACTTTTGCAAGGTTATATACACTGTAAATATTTTATTATCTTATGCACAGAGGAGTCAGAATAAACACTGCAAAAACACAAAGTTTGACCAGGCAGTTCTGTTCCTAATGCAAACATCTTCAGACTCTTGAAATGAGACTAAACTAACTGATGAACAACTTTCAGCAGATATTAGAGCTTGTTAGATTATTTCACTTCACTTTGTAGACATAAAATGTCTTATCATAAACTAAATAATCTTTGTCATCAACAGTAAGGAATTATTGAGATAAAACAAAGTCATATTTTGCTGAGAAGTTATTTGTAAGTTAGTTTTGTCTTAATTCAAGTGAACTAAGATGTTTGCTGCAGGAAGGAGACCAACGTCACTCAGTGACTCTGCGTGTTTGCAGCGTCTCTGGTTGTTGTTGTCTGAAAACGAACTGGATAAATCTGGGGCCGTTTTGTTTGTGTTTGTCCCACAGGGCAAGAAGAAACGGAGAAAACGGGAGAAGCAGCAGGACTCCAACACAGGTAAACATCTGTAGGAAGTGAGCAGACGTTGCGCTGCTGCAGCTCAACGTCTGAGGCAGGAAGTGTCTCTAACGTCAGACCTCCCACCCGCTCTGCTTCCATGCAGCCTGAATTAGAAACGTGTAAATCCAGGAATGCAAATCCAGGCTCCAGAAGAGAAAATGCATTTCTGTTTGCTGCTCTCTGCAGAACATGAAGGTTTTTCTGTTGGGTTGTTTTTGCACGGCTGCTTTCCTCAGACAGTTTAATCTGAGCCACATTAACTGCATCTGTGCTGTTTGTCACTGTCGCATTGTGCTACTAACAGTTTTGGCTTTTTTCTCTTATCCTTTGTCCTCCTGTTGTTTTTTCTGTGACCTCTAACTTCCCCTCTTCCTTCGCTCCTCTCTGTTTATTACATCTATTTTTTGCTTTTCCTCCTGTTCTCCTGCATGCTGTGCATTGTGCGCTCAGACCCGGGCTCTCCTAAGAAATGCCGGGCTCGCTTTGGCCTCAACCAACAAACGGACTGGTGCGGTCCCTGCAGGTGTGTAACCGACATCCTCCACTCAGCCGGCGCGGTGCTGCGTGAATCGCCCCACCATCCACTCACCTCTTCAGTCTGATTCCGGAGACAGAGCGGCCATGGAGGCGGTTATCTCAGTCTGATCAGCTGTTAGTTTCACCAGATTCACCCATCCGATTTTCCTCCTGTTTTTCATGTGAACGCACCGATTGATCGGAGCTGATCGGCCGATACTTCCACCCGACGCCGATCTTTTCTACCTCAGGCCTTCAGTCAGTGTCTGACAGTTCGGCTCTGCGGTCAGAGGTCCGGGTCGGTCACTGCAGAGCCGCAGCGGCTCATGTTAGATCGGACCGGCGTCACACAACATTTGAATATTTCTCTGAGGCCCAAAAGCAACAAACGAAACTTTCTTCATGATCAGCTCTGTCTCTCAGGGATCGGTCATTTCTGAGCGCTGCATGTCGTCTCTCACTAACCTGCTGGTCCAAACCCAAACACACCGAGTCCGACCCGAAGCACTGTCAAATTACTGAGGACATAAAACACAATCGAAAAGAGTTTCATTTTCCTCAGCAACAAAAATAAATGTAACTTTGGTCATTTCTGCTGTTTTATCTGCAAAACTAGAAAAACACAAGCGTTTTTTCCAAAACCGTATTAAAAGTTTCTGCTGCTTTTCGTTAGCCACCATCGTTAGCCATTTCTTGCGTTCCGTGTTTGGATGCGCCGCCTGCTCTGCTTGTTGATAACATTCGTTTTGTGATTTTTGTTGCTGATTTTTCAGTGGCTGTTTCACCTCCTTTAGTTTTCTGGCGGTTTGAGCCACTAGGGGGCAGCAGCTCCCACCCACACGGCGTCAGCTTAGGGTCGACCGCGGTCCACGGCTAGTCTGCAGGAGCCGGGAATCTGACATGAAGCGCTCGCTCCGCCGTCTTCCCCGCTGTTGCGTCATGGAAACCTTAGTGTGTTTCGGTTTGAGAGAACAAAGGGGGCTGAATGTGGTTTCAGCTTTATCACCACAGCTTCACACACACACACACACACACACTCCCTGCAGCGCTGCATCTTCTCATGCCCGTCTGCTTTCTACTTTCTCCATCCCTGCGATGTGGTGACGGCGTCTTTTGATGGTGAACTCTGACATTTAGAATCACTTTCTACTGCAGAGTCTAAATATGGCGCCTCAGCCTGCGGTTGAAGCTGGTGACTCATTTCATCTTCTGGTGATGATCTTGGGATCCTGTTAGCTGCTTTGATGGTGTGCAGGTCTGCTTTAAATGTAACACCTCAGAGCGCAGCAGGAAAACACGAGCCAGGCCTTAAATAGATACTCTACTAAAAAATGTCATCAAAAGTATTTTAACCTTTCATTGAAATCATCGAACGAGTCGAACGGCTCAGTAAGTTACTGCAAAAAACACAAAGTCTTTCCAAGTGTTTTGTCTGAGTTTCTACTTAAAATATTTTAAGTAGAACTTGAAACAAGAAAAATTAACTTTTGGGTGAAATATATGAGCTTGTTTTAGGAATTATCCACTTAAAACAAGCTCATATATTTCACTCAAAAGTTCGTTAGTTTTTTAAAATCTTATTTCAAGTCTACCAAATAATTTACACAAGAAATTACCAAAAATATTTTATAAGGTTTTATATTTTTGCAGTTAATTCAAAACATTAAAGGTGAAAAATGTTAAATTCTTCTGAACATTTAACTCAAACTGAGACCTTTTAAAAATTCAACTAAACAGCAGAAACAACAAGTTAAATGAATTATGAAGTTAAAATTATCCTTTAAATAAATCCTCAGACTGAAAACTTTATCATCCAGAAAAAACTAAATTACTGAGTTTCTCTAAACTCATCATGTGACTTTATGTAATATCACTACAATATGTTACAAAGTTATACATTGAGGCATCATAATGTAATAAAACATCATTATGAAATAAAATCTTTAATGCAAAGTACATTAAAACCAAAGGAAACAAACGACTGACACTTTAATTGAAAGCTTCCAGGATTTTCTTCATTAGGATGTAATTATTAGGATGAAGTTTGTGATCATTTATTCCACCATTGTAAATTATTCATCGTGATTAATTGACTTGACTCTGATGCAGTTTAAGTGTGAAGCAGAAATAGATGTTGTTTCCATGTGATCATGTGACTCTGCTGACGTCTCCACACTTTATTCACAGATAACTCTCTCTGACTGTCCCCAGGAGGAAAAAGAAGTGCATTCGCTACCTTCAAAGAGGAGGCTGCCCCAGCCCATCTTCTTCAGATCTAAGTGCTATAGACTCGCCCCCGTCCCCGTGTCCCGCGCGCCTCTACCAGCAGCAGCCCTCGTCCCCGCGCGCCTCCCCGCCGCCCTCCCCCTCCACGCGCCGCTCCTCACACACGCGCTCGCAGTCCGCCGGCAAGCGGGCGGAGCTCCGCCACCTGGTCCCGACCGCCACCCTGGAACTGTCGGGCAAGCAGACGCTCTGCTCCTCGGCGCTGTCCGCCGCCAAGGTGGCAGGACTTTCTCTCAAAGTGCTAACAGAGACTCACTGATCGCCGCGGCCCTCCCGCCTCACTGCTTCCTCCTCGGCTCCCCCAAAGGACCGAAGCTCCTCCTGGTCGCCTCCCTTCGTCCTGCAGTCGTGATTTTGCAGAAGTTTCCGCCGCAGCGACATGAGAACAACACGGCGGAGCTGCTCACCTTGTGCTTAACGCTTCAGAGGCCTGTCACTAATAAATCCACTTCTCATGTGACATCACACTTCCTGGAACTTCGTAGCTGACCGCCATCTTGGCAGGCAATTGCTATGACAACAACAAACAAGCCACAAGCTTAGAATTAGCTCTCGGCTTGTTGCTATGTAACTTATGAAAATAAAAGTACATTGTTGGGTCCTCTGACCACCTCTGTGTAATACGAAGACAAACATCCGTGGCATTTACTGCAGAGCTAGCAACATTAACTTCTTTTAACTAATCCGTTTAAACATTGACTGTATGAAGCTCCTCCATGGTGTAAACACTTCCTGTTCACTAATTCGTGACCTCTGACCCAGCAGGAGGCAGCTTGTCCACATTGTCTCACATGTTTCAGTCCCACCAGCAGACATTTGGTTCATATTTTTTTCTTGCATGTTGGTCAAGAGTGTCTACAAACGTTCATTTTGTTGGCTTTGAAGTCATGCGCTTGCCTACCAAGATGGCGGATCACTTCCAGGTTGTGGGAACGATGAACTGTCCCAGAAGTTATTGCAATAAATTATGATCTTCTTGTTTTGAGACCATTAACAACCTAAACATGGTAATAGCATAATAATAATAATAATAATACTAATACAAGAACAGATTCTCAAAGATCAATAAACTTTAAATTCGAGTGAACTGGAACTGAAAGACATTTTAAAATCTAAAATAAAAAGAGAAACAAATCAAATGGATTATGATTCTGTAAACATCAGACTGAAGACTTTTAACATCCAGTTCTGGGTGATAAATGGAGATTATTGAGTTAATTATAATGTGACTTATTGATTATTGTGACCAGCCTGCTGATAGATGCAAATGATTATTGATTATGTTAAATTATGTTTCAGACTCAAGTTTTCTTCCAGGACTGAAGTTCATTTTGGAAACATTCCTTCATATACACTCCTGCTAAAATATATGAAATGATGAAGTGGCAAAAGGTGGAAAAGACTTTTCATGATCTTCTTGTTTTGGTCGGTTTGTGAAGCTGGATGGTTCCTCCTCAGAGTCCCAGACCGTACCTAACCCTATGTTGCTCACTTTGTAACTTTAAGATGAATCATTCATGTTCTTCGTGTCATTATCTGATCTGGACCCGACCTGACAGCAAACCCGTCTGACCGGCAGAACCTCCCGTTCCTAAAAAGTCTCTGATTTTTTCTTTATTTCCAGAGGGGGAAAGCGAACTCCCAGGTCACTTCTTTTAGCACTTTTAAGCTTCTGTTCTCCAGCTTCACCCGTTAAATTTTTACATTTTGTTTTTTACTTTTTTCGTGTATGAATCTCGTCATTTTTAAGGTCATATGTTTCTTTAAGATTTGTTTTTTTTCCTCTCTGCAGCTCCGCAAACTAATCTGTGACCGATGGGTACTATTATATTGCATTGTCTTGTAAAGTTTTATATTATAATAAATAACTTTTGTATGTTTTTATGGAATAAAAAGGTAAATTCTTTTTAAAAAAAATATTATAGTTTCCAGTTTTTTCTAAAAGCAATGTTTCTTGTCTTTTTGTGCAGAGCGTTACCCTTTTTGTGGTCCAGTATTACTGCAGAAGCCTTCAAACTATATTTTGTGTTCTCACTCGGTGCATGTTCCAGCTGTAATGTTACATTTTGAGAAAGAAGGTTTTCATTTCACTGTTTTCTCACAGCAGTGTAGGCTGAGCTTCAGTACCATTCTCCTCCAGCAGATGGCGCTGTTGTGGCAATGGAAAGTGCTTGTTAAAAGGTCCGAAACTTTCAGGCCGGAGGCAGAAAACTGGAAGGTGACTTTGTACTTTCATGCTTTGAGTCCCTCTGATTCTGTATTGTTTTTGTTTGATGTTATTAAAAGTGTTTTTTAAAATGTTGTTTTCGGCTGCAGGCTTATTTTGTTTCAGTTTGATGGTTGTAAATCAATATTGCATTTATTTTTTCCTCCAAATTTCTCATTTTTAAACTAAGCACCAACAAAGTGAGTTTTGACACTGGATGGATGGATTTCTTTATATACAGTAACTTACTGGATTTAGAGTAAATCACTACTGAAAACTGCAAGTTATTTAATAGAAACAAAGCTAATATGGAGAGGAGTGGCTGTACTTTAAACATGATGGACTGAAGGAGAGCATTATAATGGATACAATCTAATGCAATTGTTCTCTTGTTTTACAATGAAATGACGTCCCAATCAGCCTAACAACATCTGGGCCACTGATATCCCTGCTATACATTTAGAGGATGTTTTATTTCAGTAATTCAATTGAAAAAGTGACATTTATATGTTGTAATCATTATGTATTGCAGCTGAAAAATCTATTTAAATATTAAAAACAACAGGGGCCTGTTGTTACTCCAAGACAAGACAGCAAAGTCTCCTCTTGTTTTCTATCAAGACTAGAAGAAACCAAGAATTTAAGAAAATGTGTTTTTAAGGGGAATGTTTGCTGTGAACAACATCAGGTCACATGATCTTATATTTGAAACGTCACGATTGGTCAAAAATCATGCAAAGATTAAAACAAAACTGATATAATACTTTAGAGAAACTGCTCAACTGAAACTGGTGACTCCAAACAGAAAGACGACACCGCTTTAATTTGAAAGGTTTTATTAACTCCTTCAGTGCGTTTATCCAGCTAAAACCCAGCGTCACAGCTAAGCTGAAAGTGTCCAATTAAATACAATTAAATGTGTCAACGCTGCGACGAAGGTGAAAACGCAAAAACATCGAGCCGCTTCAAACTTCACAAGTCGCCTTCCAGGTTTAAGCAAAGCCAACGTGGAGCAAAAATCACATTCACCCTCGGTTTTTCCATTGTCAAAAATGTAACTTTATTCAATGAACCTAAAAGAATAATCTCCAGTAAAAAAAAAATAGACAACTAGAGCAACTAGAAATAAAGATAATCTGGATATCTTGGATACAAAGCCATGAGAACAGGACTATATTTTATGTAGATCCACAAATATGAGTGTGTGAAAACAGTAATAAGCATTTTATCTTTAAATTAATGACACCACACAGGCAAGTTAAAATGGTCATGCTATTATTGGGATACATAAATGAAGGGAACTAGAGAGCAAAGTGGCTGTCAATATCCTAAAAGTAAAATATTAACAAGTATGAACAACGCCAGTGCAACCAGTAAGCAGGGACAATCCTTTCAGTGTGGTAGTGTTGGCAGGATTCTCCGCTTTATTTTTCTTCACACCACTGGTTCTCTTTGCGTACCTGCGCACAAAACAACCGGCAGGTGAAGTCTCGCTTTGCCTCGAGCGAATTAAACAATCTGGTTTTATGTTTTAATAAAGGACAGCAATACCTGGGCCTCCTCCTCCTCTGTGAAATCATTTTTGATGTTGAAAGTCTTCCTGATCTCTTCTGGAGTTTTGCCTTTGATCATGTTGGCCACCGTCTTGCAGGTGACATCTAACAGGCCTTTGATGTCCAAATAGTTAGCGGCCTAAACAGGAGAGAAAACAGAGAGCAGCAGCAGCAGCAGCAGCAGCAGCATTAGGCGAGGCGCTGAGGGGATCAAATGGCTTCTGCACCACAACAGCAACAAAGGAAATTCTGAGTCCAACATTCACTTCAGGCTCAGTGGAACATTTCTGCAAGGAGCAAAGCTTTAAACAAATGTGCTATAAACTCAGGTGATTAAGAATTAAAAGCTTAAAGCAGTTGTCTCTTTGGGCTTTTATCGTTTGTATCAGTAATTTAAAAAATATAATGTAATAAAATCAAGAAAACACATTAGTGCCGCCATCTTTGCCAACTTGCGTTGCGTCTTATTAAAATGCGGTAGAAGTTTCTGGAAGGTGGGCGGGGCTTGGACCGAATCAGACCCGCACTTCGCGAGTCCAGTCCGGCCGGTGAACCGAAGCGCCTCGGTTCACCGCTAATAAGGAAATATTCTCTTCAAACTAAAGTTATCATGATAAAAATCCAGAGCATCATGTCTGTTAAACTCGGTTAAATGTTGCCAACCGAGCTAAGCTAACTAGCCAGCTAGCATTAGCTTCGGGGTTAGCTTCTCCTGCAGCGCTAACATTCTGCTCAATATTCAGCGGGTTTCATATTCCATAACTGTTTATCTCTTTAAAATACAGTTTTAAACAAACATCGGCTGAATTTTATTTGACTAATTGTTTACTCAGGATTATACTGCAAAAAAAAACTATGAATAAGCAAAGTACCAGTTTTAAATTGTGTCTTGATTTTTTGTTGGCAGTAGAAATGAAGCTTTTCTGTTTTAATTAAACACCATTGTGTTACATATTGGTTCGAACTTTTGGGGTAAAAACTGATATTATTCCAGGTGTCAGTCATGCAGCCAGTTTTGCGTCAAAATAATTATTTAAATGTATTTATTCCTCATTAAACCCCCTTTAAACTGATGACGCCTCCTTACAACACAGGCGGAGGGAGAAGGTCCAGCAGCTCGTGTTTCTCTCAGGGAGGGACCGGTACCAGGTCCAGACTCGGGTTTCCTCTCACATGATCGGCCCGTCCAGCTGCCCACATCAAATCATCGCCCAGCTGTCCTCGTTTAAACTTAAGATTGCTTCAACTCAGCTACTTGGCTTGGATAAAACAGGAAACTTCACACCACCAGTTTGGCTGCATTTCAGATATTTAAGAGAAAAAACTCATCAATAATTATCAATGTGGACTGACATTGATAATTCAGTCTGCAGCATCGTTTTAAGTTTTCAGCTCATAATCTCAGCCTTACTGAAAGCAGAGCAGCAAAATGTTTGATCATTTATGACCAAAAGGGATCAAAACATGACATGTGGAAGGAAATTCCTGAATTAACTGGTACCAGGTTATTTTAGGAGGTTTGCTAGTAGCTGCTGGAACACACTGGATGTACCAGAGAGGCCAGGGACATTTGCTTCCAAAGTTTTACACTGTAAAGTTATTTTACCAGGATGAGTTCAAACAAGGTGCCTTGGTCCACTTTGAGGAACTCCTGGTCCCAAACGGGAATGTCGTCCGTCCTCTTCTCCTTGTTCTCGTCGTCCTCGGGGGGAGGGGGGTCGTCTTTGTGATGGGTGCACCACTGAATCACCTGCAGGAAAAACACAGCATGCACATTTACATGCAGCCTGACTGGACACATGCAGGAGCTCAGCTTTACATCAGCTGGTTCAGCAGCTCCAAGTAGCAAACAAATGTGTGCAGCCATTTAAAGAAGCGATTCTTCCACTCAGTGAAACCAGCTGGAACTGCAGAAAGTTTCCTACACTTGGAGCTTTTGTCTCATCCTCTCCCAGGGTCACAGTTTAAGTCTGTTTTATCGTTGTCATGGAGTTGGGAGTTTCGCCTCGCCTGCAGGGTTAAAACGATGTTACCCCAAAACCTGAGGCATAGATTCACATTTACTCTAACAGTTTTAGAGGTTGTAATATCTGATTACGGGCTGAGTATCTTCACTGTGCAGGTCGGCTGGATGATTCCCACTGACCCGGTTAGAGACCAAGATCCAACAAAACGTGTTGCAGAGATAATTACTGAAACAGCCACCGGGAAAACTGCCATAGCACATTTAAACACAAACAGGCGTGTGTGTGTGTGTGCGTGGGGGTGTGTGTGTGTGTGTGTGTGTGTGTGTTACCTTCTTGAGAATGGCAGCATTCACATTAGGGAGGGGGACGGGGTCATCGTCTCCTTCATCATCCATTCCCAAATCTGGAAACAGAAAGCAGCTTTTATCTCCATTATATTCATGATTATTGTCATTAAAAATCATTTCAGAAACAGATAATTAGGTGATTCACCTTCTAACATGGTCTTGATGGTGACGGACTGTTTGGCGATCTCAACATCCACCTCAAAGATTTCCCCATCAGAGCTCTGGAGTTTTATCGTGGGCATTTCCTGAACAAGACAAATTCACTTATTTACAGAGTTTCCCTTTAAATGGCCAACGCCATATTTATCATTTTATTCCTGGACATTTTTATGCTAAATATTTAGTTTGAACTATTGTAAACTGAAACAATATTTAAAGATCTATAACATTTAGATGGATTATGCTTCATCAGAAATGTTTTCCATCTTAATCAGATCCAGATATATTTTTAAACCTTTTTGGTCTCTGAAAGTATCTGAATTCCCAGTAAGTCATTTTAAAACAAAAGATTAAAAAAATATTTGAGTTGAAAAACAGAAATTTTGATGGAGCAAATAAAAAAAACACAATAATTTTCTATGGCAGTAAACACATTATTAAATTGGATTATTTATTACTAATAAGTCACGAAGCCCAAGATCAACATCTGACTCTTGGTTTGACAACAAAAAGTAAATCTTGCTTTAGTTAAGTGAAGATCAACTATGATTTTAGTTTATTGAAGAGCAGAATTTCCTTTTTCAACCAAAAACTCTGTTAATGTTTTCCAGAACAATCTGCTGACTTTCTACCTGGAAACTTGCTTTTCAAGCCTGAGCAAAACAAACAGTGTCCAGGATGAAAGTGCTGAAAACAAGGTGAACAACCCAACATGAAAAAATGATTATTAAAACAACACAGTTCCCACAAGTCTGAATCCCACAAGTGATTGTCGCCATCTTGGCAAGCAAAGTGCAATGAAACATGGCCTCCAGACCAACAAAAAGAAAATATGTGGACACTTCTGACTAATGTGCAAGAGAAAAATGTGAACGAAATGGCTGCCGACTTATCAAAAGGTGTCAGACGATGTGGAGAAGCTGCTGCTGTGACAAAGCTCACTACCTAGAGAACAGGAAGAGTGTTTAAACATGTCTGTCTCAGCTAGCAGGGAAAAGCTCCACTAGCATAGATAATGTTTCTAGAACTGCAGTAAACACTACAGCAAATATCACTGATATTTATCTCAGTATTACAGAGGTGGGTAGAGGACTCAGGTAGTTGTATTTATAAGTTAGATAAGAACGAGGTGAGAGCTAGTTCTGACCTTGTGGCTTGTTTATTGTTGTCATAGCAACTCCACAGCAACTGCCTACCGACATGGCTGTCAGTTACAAAGTTCACAGAAGTGTGATGTCACATGAGAAACATGCATTTCAAAATGTTTAATTTCAAATATAAGTAAAATATAAGCCCCCCATAAACAGGCTCACAGCCAAACCGCCTCCTCTGACCCACAGCATCATACGTCTCCTTCTGCAAACCCACCATCACCTGGACAAAGCAGGCACCACTGAGGATCAATCATGTTCCAGAGATTTAACACAACTCAGCCTGATCCAACTGCAGAAAACGCAGGTGGATCCATGCCCGTCTGCAGCCATCACCATCTACAACAACGCTCAAGAATCTTGAATGAGTCACAACAATTCATTTCCTTTCGGGCTTAATAGAGTATTTTCGAATTATTTTATTTATAAAATACCATAATGTTCTCTGCTGTCAGTTATAAACCATTACCTTTTAGAAAAACAAACTGGAAAAAAGTATATAGTGATAAATATTTATTTCCACTGCCGAAAGTTTCAGGACAATTAAAAATAAAATATAAAAAATCTTGCAAAGCTTTAGTGTAAATTAATCAATTAAGCCAGAAAAACTGCCGTTAAGCTGCTGTAACTGTTCATGTAACCTACATGCAGAATCTTTTGCATCCTTTGAAAACGCCTTGATTGATTATTCATTTGTTTCAACTCTTAAATCCAATGACCGCTTTTCATACTTTCACTTATTGTTCTTATTGACGTTCTGACCTGAATAATAATAAAAACTAAACCCAAACATTGAGCTAGCGTTTCATGCTTCGCGTTGGTTAGCAAACAAGCTAACGTTAGCTAATACTACTAAAGGCTCGTTGACAACGTGCTGTTTTCTGTTTCTACTAACAATACACGAGTATGTGTCGTTTATAGTTAGTATTAATAAAACTGTACAACCGTAAATGTAATTTTAGGTTAACTGCGGGGCTATTGTTGTCAATTACATTAACTTATTAGCCGACCGGTCATGCTAACGTGCATCAGCGAAACAACGGAAATGCTGAACAATTAGCCTGTTTACGAATGAACACTGTGGATAAATATCGGATATAGTGAATATCTAACGCCGTAAAAAGTACAAGAATTATATTGTGACTTTATAAATAAGATAAACAAGTATTCAGATTGTGTCCAAAAAGTCTGCTAACCAAGGATGCTAGCCTCGGCTAGGCCGCTTACCCACCACACAGAGGCGTTTTATTCAAATAAGAATAATAAAAAACACACAGCTGTTATATTCACTATTTAACGACAAATGACACACAATGTAGAGCCACGTACCGTGAATAACTAAACTGAAGTCAGGCTGTGAATTTCTTCCGCTGCTGTGCAGAAAGGCCAGAGAAGCGTGGCGGTTACCGTCTGCGAGTCTGAGGCTGAACCTGCTGGCGGCTGGAAGGAGGGCGGGGGCCGCTCAGGTAGCAGACCACGTTCCCAACTATCACCTACTTATTTTTATTAGCTTTTGCGGAATAATATATATGATTTTAAATGATTTATATGCAGAGCAGGTTTTAATTTTGGGCCCCCTTTACCAACAAGTTAACTCCAGATGCTTTATCATCCCCATGTCTGTAACCAGGGTTGAGTAGTAACTAGTTACAGTTAAACCTACTTTAGTAGCTTTTTTGAAAAATAAAAGTACTCTTAGGAGTATCTGTTGCTACTCTGTACTTTTTACTTTTACTTGAGTAATTTTATTATGAAGCATTTCTGCTCTTACTTCAGCTCAATTTCTGGATTTTCTACCCACTGAATGAAAAACAAACATGTTTTAATCAACAATTCACGACTCTGGTCTGGTCGTGGTGGTTGTTTCTAAACAGGTCTGATTAGGTACCGATCCAAAGTCTGGTGTTAAAGTTTCAAATGTGGGGATCGTTCGTTTCTAAAGCTCCTAATTATAGGAATAAAACCCATTCCATAAAGCTGGCTAAGCTTTGTTGAAGCAGAAGTGTTATTGAAGAAACTAATTTAGGCCCGGCCCATGGCGCAGCTGGTAGAGCTGTTGCCTTGGCAAAGGTTCTGGGTCACTCCGGCCCGGTCTTTCTGCATGAGTTTGCATGACTTCTCCCTGTGCATGGTGGGCTCTTCTGGTACTCGGTCTCCCAAAGTCCAATTAATGTCAATTGTCCCTAGGTGTGAGTGTGTATGTGCATGGTTGTCCTGTCTGTCTCTGTGTTGCCCTGCGTCCAGGTGACCCCGCCTCTCGCCCGGAATGATAGCTGGAGACCAGCAACCCTCCCAACCCCAGTAAGGGACAAGGGTGTAGAAAAATGGATGGATAGTGCTGCTCTAACTTGAGTACAAATTTTGGAAATGTAGAAAATGACCTGCAATTATTTGCAGCAATCTATACTTATTTACTGTTTAAGTGTCCACCCCTATTAAAATGACAACAGTGTTATAAAATTAAATTTCTTAACTTGACACTATTTGCATTTATTTGCTTCTTTTACAAAGTACCAATAAATGTTTCTTTATTGTACTGATATTAATAAATCTGGATGAATAAACCCATGTGAAGTTTATTTAGTAAGTGTCTAACAACGCCATGAGCTGGAAAATGACAATTTATTCACCTTAAAAAGAACAGATAAGAAAATAAGTGAAATGCTTCACAGTGGGTGTGGTGCTGGTTTTGTAATTGTAACCAAAAATCATCAGATCATGACACTTTTTCCACATATTTTTGGGAGACTCCCGATGGTTTTTTTTATTATTAAGTCAAGATTGGATGATTTTCCTCTTCAGAAAACGTTTCTGCGTCGCGTCTGAAGCAGATGGGAGATTGCAGCCAGAAATTCCTGCTTCTTTCCTAAGTTGCTCTCGGCCTCAGCAGCAACTCAGACCAGTTTTTCTTGTTCTGTTTTCACCATTCTGGAGGACTTCCGGTTCTTGGTTGTGTCACTCTAGTGCTCTCACCTTTATTTTGTACAATTTTACTTGCACACATTTTCTGATTTGCATATATGTGTAATACGATGGCTGGTACTTTAAGTTGTCTGTTTACATTTGCAACTTATTGAAACATTTCTTTGGCTTTTTTCTCTTGGGTCACAATAAAAGTGTACAATTATTCAAAGTTATCTTTTATCTGCTTTCACAGATTGAAATCACAGAATATTTGCATTTTAAAATGTGATGCACAGTATGGTTCGATGGCGTATTGAGGCCTTTGTAGA
This sequence comes from Phalloptychus januarius, assembly GCA_902982915.1. Lineage (NCBI taxonomy): Eukaryota > Metazoa > Chordata > Actinopteri > Cyprinodontiformes > Poeciliidae > Phalloptychus > Phalloptychus januarius. Next base: position 16,710,176 of record CADWAE010000475.1, read on the forward strand.
TAAGGTAAATTTCCATCAAGAAACTCAAATTGTATAGAAAAAAAATTGATAATTTCTGAACTCCAAAAGTGGAACATTTGCACAAAAAAAACAGGGATTTCCTGAAAAAAAGAACTTTTTCTGAGATCGTAAGGTTGGGAAATTTTAGAATCTTAGAGCTCAGAAATTTTCATGTTTTTTCTAGAAAATGTCTGAGATTAATCTAAAAATTTTTGGCAGAAATATACTTTTATATGCCGTTGTAAGCTCCATATCCACTTTAACTGTTTTTGTGGTATTATACTTCTGAGAACCACTGGGGGGCGCTAAATAACTCTTGCAAACCCTTCTAAACAAGTGCCTGAAATGATGCATTTTATCGAAATAAATAAAAACATTTCCAAACACTTTTGTACTTGAACCAAGCCGTTACATCATTTAGATGTATCATTTAGAATTAATATATTAAAGAACAATTCATACATCCAGAAGCCATCTTTATTATTCTAACTGCTTCAGAGCTGGAAGGGAGTCGGCGAGTTGATGAGGATTTTTTATAAGTTACAGGGGAAAGCTGAACTTTGTGTAAAGCTTTAGATTTTTTTTACAATTAAAAAAGAGGAAGGGAAAAAAATCATATTATAATCTGTATTTTTTAGATATATGATACAAATGTCCTAAATTTATTTAAATGTACAAAAGTGCAAACATATTGAGAGCTGATGGGAGCCAAACAGCTGCAGGTTTGTCTCAGCCCAGAACGAGGAGTTTGATCGTTTCGTCCTTCGAACATCGCAGTGATCATGGCGTTTGGTCCTCGTCGCTGTGTGTTCAATCTGCACTGCTGTGTTTCCCACTTTTCTGTTCCTCATTCGTGTCGGTACTGGTTCAGAGTCGTATAACATCTGGACTCGGCTGTACACGGGTTGCCAGGAGAGGTCAAGGTTCACAGGAAGTAGTCTGGCGTGCGGCGGGTTACGTGTGGCTCTCCTCTGCGAGGCGCCGGATCGAACTGCAAGCTGAACGAACAAGAAAGCTTGAAATTACAAATCTGAGCAAAATAGAATTTACACAGTTAAACCAGGGTGTCCAAAGTGCGGTTCGGGGGCCAGTGGCAGCCCTCTGAAGGACTTTGGGGGGTCCACCAACTGCAAATCAAGGATTGAATAAATCATAGTTGGCTTGTCTTTAATGGCAAATAAGATCTTAGAAAATAATTTTTAAAAGATCCCCATTTATTTGAGCAACTAGAAGAGTAATTATTATTATTCACTCAAAAGCAAACTTACACCCCAAATAAAAAAGGACAACCTGTGTGTCTCTTATACTTTCTATCTGAATTTTTATCGAAAATTCTTTTTTTTTTTCAATAAAATTTTTCATTATTTAGTTTATTATTGAGCAGATAAAATAAAAAAGGCACAAAAAGTTTGTTTTTAAAATGCTATGAAATGATAAAGTTGTCATGGCTAAAAGTTTGGACTCAACTGGCTCCAGCCAAGCAGCTCGTCTCCTTTTAATAGTTTTGTCTGAACCAAAAGGCTCGTTTTGGATCATTTTATACTTACAAGGAGTATTTGAGAGTGTCGTCCAGCTCCATGATGGCCGCCTGGTTGCCACAGCGATAGCAGTAGTTGGGAGCGCTAAAAATCGTCACCACGTTCCTCTCATGGCACCAGTTGTATCCCTGAATGAAGCAGATGGATTTTTATTTACTGTTAATTGTTTAATTGGAGCAAAAAGGCTAAAAAAAACAACATAGTCTGAGCAGTAATGAAGATAAAATTGTATAAAATAGACATTTTGCATTCCAGATAAAAACACCTTTGAGCGTAAAAATGGTTTTTAGCTTCATTTAACTCAGACTCACTAAGGGAAAGATGTTCTTGCGTTTTAGGCAATAAAGGGTGATTTTCTTGTTTAAAAGAGGAACTTGATTGTTTTTTACATCTTTTTATGTATTTCTAATATTTTATGAAAAAATCTGTTGGGTTCTTCTAAAGTTGTTGTTGTTGCAGTTTGTTCTATGGAGATTAAATTAAACTCTGCTTCCTAACGGGGCGACTTCAGCGGGACGTTAACCGATCCCCCTCAGTAAAGAATGATCTGTTCTGAAGACGCAGTACTTTGTGTTGGTGTTAAACATGAAACTTGTGCAGAACCGGACCTCCATGACCAGCTGGTGGGCTCGGGACACCAGCGTGAGGCGGTTTGCGTGGTTGAAGGTCTCTGAGATGTCCTGGCCGAAGGTGTAGCCGGCTCCGCGGGGGGAGATGCCCCAGCCGCCGCGGTCGTCAGGATCCGACCACAGCAGGTCGCACATGGGGCCCTGGACACAGGAGCCAAACGGTCAGGATTCACCAGAAACAAACTTTGAACATTTATAGAAAAAAATGTGGATCCTCCTGAGCTACAAAATCTAAAAAATGTAAGTAAAACACAGAAATTTTTAGATTAATCTCAAAGTCTAGATAAAAAAATATATATTATATTTTTTAGAAGAAAATAAATAGAAATTTCTTAGCAACAAAAGTTGAATATTTATGACTTTACGAGCTTAGAGGAAGACTTTCTAGAAAAATCCATTCTCCAGGCCTGGAGGGCCTCCTGCAGCCTGTAGGCGTGTCTTTACTTCCAGGACCCGGGGGACCTGCATGACAAGGGGCGCCTGCAGGACACGGGGCGCCTGCAGGACACGGGGGCCCTGCAGGACACGGGGCGCCTGCAGGACACGGGGCGCCTGCAGGACACGGGGCCAAGTGTTTATCACATTTTAAAAAGCCTGAGATTTACATTCATACTAAGGTTTTTTTTGAACTCTGAATTTTTTGGTGTGTTTGTTCACATTTCCAAATATATGCAACTTTTATTTCATCTCCCAATTTGAGGCGAAAACAACCTGAAAGTGTCCTGCATGTCCAGCAGAGGGCGCAATGACATCAGTAAAATACAGAGCATGCTCAGGGTTTTGCCAGCTGCCAAAAAGCGCCAACATGACCTAAAATGCAATTTCATATCAAATCTAATACTTTCCTGTCAGTGTGACATTAGCAGCAACGATTACAGAGGATGTTACCTCATGCGGTACTTCCTGCAGGCGGTCCAGAGCCCTGATGTGATCCAGGGTGTCTATAGACGGTGACAGGCCTCCATGAAGGCAGAAAATCTGGGAGCAACACAGAGCAGGAGGGAAGAGGAACCAAAAACTCAAGTAAGAGGAGAGACACTTCATAAGAAAATGTAAGAAGTACAATGCAGTAAAAATACATTTTCTCAAAAAATGATTCAGCTAACTAGCTGCTGCCCGTCCCTGGTATAAATCGGAGCCGGTATCGGGTCGACTGGTGACTTGGGTGGGATAACGGCGCGGCTCTCACCTGAGAGTCCACCAGTGCGGTGAGCGGCAGGTAGTCGAACAGGTCGGTGAAGTACTTCCACACGTTGGCGTTGCCGTATTTCCTTAAGCACTCGTCGTAGAAACCGTACACCTGCGTGATCTGTCTGCTCTCGTGGTTTCCCCTGAGGATCGTTATTCGCTCCCGGAAACGGACCTGAGGCGTCAAGAGGAGAACATCTCATTTTAAAACAACGTTTCTCCACAATCCACGGGAGAAACCTCCGGCATGTAGCCACCTTAAGAGCTACAAGCAGCGAGACGGTTTCTACGGAGTAGTAGCCTCTGTCTACGTAGTCGCCCATGAACAGGTAGTTGGTGTCGGGGGACTTCCCCCCGATCTTGAACAGCTCCATCAGGTCGTGGAACTGGCCGTGGACGTCGCCGCACACCGTCACCGGGCACCGCACCTCCTGGACGTTTGACTCTTTGGTCAGGATCTCCTTGGCCTGCAGGAGGAAACCACAGAAACCATCTGACCATTATCTACAGCAGAGCCTCCAACGTGTGGCCCAGGGGCCATCTGTGGCCCTTGGCCTGATTTTGTGCGGCCCCCTAAGTATAAAACTTGACTTATAAAATAATACTTTTTTCAGGTAAAATTATTACCAACATAATTTCCTACAATGGAAAATATTCATTATGATTAATAGGACCACGTTTATCCAGAGACCTCTACTGAAAAGCCGACTTTGCTGAACCCAAATCAGAATTAATTCATTAAACTTTTGAGGGGAAGTGACCCACATCCAGTTTTAATAACTGAAATGAGTTTGATGAAGCCCAAGGAAAACTGGATTTCTTTGTTTTGATTCAGTAAAAGTGTGAAATCCTTTTTGAGCTTTGGATCCATGATGAATAAAATCCATTTTATACAGAAAAATAAAACCTGACAACTGTGTAAAAAAGGCTAAAGCATTTCTGCAAAATGCGGCCATTTCATAAAAGTCCAATTAATTGATAGAAGAATCGATTACATTAACAAATAATAAGTTATTTGCAGCCCGTTGCTGTTTTATTATTGGTAATGTATTCGAGCCACGCAGCAGAGCTGGAGCATCCTGCTGCAGTGTGTGACTCAGCATGTGGCCTGCAGCGAATGCCGCCGCCCCCCCAACCACCGCCCCCCCCCCAGCATTAAGGAAGCATTAAGTGGGTCACGTCCATCTGACTCCATAACTGATGTATTTTCAGGCCTTTGGTTTCTGACTTAAAGTTAAAATGAAAAACAATCTTTGGGGCTGCAAATATCTATTATCTTCATTTTTGTATCGAGTATTTTGATGATTAATAGGATTAAAAATATTTTTAATTTAGCCACTTGAGCCTTTTCTATACAAACACATGAAAATACATAAACAATTAAATTCCATTTTAAATCAAACATTTTATTGCCTAAATTGCAGCATCAACCATTTTGTGTGATTTGGTTATTATGTAATGATGGTTTTATGAACCATTTTCATCCTGATCTTTAAAATCCAACATAACTTTACATTTTGGTTCATTTGATTATTATTATAATATTAAATTATGTTTTGATCAGTTACTCCAGTTGCCTTTTTTACTCTAAAGTAAAAATAGGTTCTCCTCTTACTTGAGTTCAGTTTCCACAGCTCTAATGGTTACCTAGCAACCCAATCTTTGGTTGCTTAGCAACAAACAGCTGAGTAACAGGCAGCAGCAGCAGTTTAAGGTTTCAAAACAAAACAACGGTGAGGAGTGAAAAGTGGAAACGTCCCTCCAGACGTTTGCTGGCATTTCAGATACTTGAAACAAACAAATAATAAAATCAATAATAATTATTGATGCCGGCTGAAACGTTTCTCAGCCCACACCACCTCCTCCTTCAGATTTAATTTATTGATGATGTAACCTGTGAATTCAATAACAATCTGCTAAAAAAATAACCTGAAAGAGATATTACATAAACCTGAACAGTGTGACCTTTAACCCTCCGTCACTGGGGAAATGTAGCAGAACAAACCAGGTGTTGCATAAGACTCAGTAAACCTTCGCACCACACCTGCATTAACACACCTGTCCAGGTCTGCAGCTGTCAGACAAGCCGAGCGGCGAGACACTCAGCAACGTCCCGCCTGCCACCGTCTAATCCCAGGTGAACCCGACTCAGGCTGGCAGGGCGAATCAACAGCCGTAACGAGGACAATTAATGACCTGATTACCAAAACACGACTCGCTGCTTTTGTCACGATTACATCATTTCCTTTCTCACAACAAACACACAATTCATTTCTAACGAAGTGGAAAACGATCCTTTGGAAGCTCCAGAGATCAATTCAGAGTTAAACATGAACAGAGGTCACGAGGTGAAGCGACATCACCTCATTACATCATCATGACATCACACCAGGTGATGTCATGTGTCAACAATACCAGGACAATACTCCCACCCCCGTACAACTGCAACCCGATGTATTTATGTAACAAAGTATTGCATAACTGAACTGCAAGGAAAACAAGACGCTGGTTTCTAAATGTGTTAAATACAAATCTGAAAAGTGTGGAAGGCATATTCTGACCTTACAGGTCTGCCACATAACAAAAGTCTGCTGGTTTCTAAATTGTCCAAGAAGTTAAATTAATAAATAATACTGTTGTTTTATACAAAATAAATAAGCAAAACAACAGAAACAATAAACAAATAATTGATTCTTATAAACAAAATTTTCTTTCAATAAAAGTCCAGTTAAGACCAAAACTTCAGGCTGGAAACTTTTATCATCCAGAGAAAAAAATGAGCTCCACTCATTAAAATGAGTGGAGCTCATTTTAATTCATAATGCGATTAATGGATTATTTATTGTGGCCACTTAGAATTACAGCTTCAGATATTTCACATGTGAACAGTGAATATTTTGCCCATTTTCTTACCAGAGACTGTTTTGCATTGATGCCATTTAAACGTGTGACTGTAGTTTGAATCTGCCATATTTACCCTGGTTCACATTCAGACTGATGTGGATGTAAATGTGACGTTTGAATCGACAGCTGCTTTACAGAACAGCAGCTTCAGAAAGAACAGAAACACAAGATGATTCAGACTGAAAACTACAAACGGCTTAATTTTAACAGAAATAAGACAAAGCGGTCGCCAGGAGGATGAAGCTCCTCTTCTGAACTTGATTACATTTTCTCCATCTAACTGACAAAGACAATCTAATTTAATAAATTAAATTAAAAGTAATTAAATAACAAACCAGAACTCCCTATTCTGTAAATAAACCGTGTTTCTGAGACGCTCCAGGTTTTGAAAGCACTGGGATGACTGGAAAAATCGCGGTGGCGTTAGCAGCTGGAATGCTGGGAGGAATTACACAGCATATCTAGGCCTGTCGCGATAAACGATAAATCAATTAATCGGACGATTAAAAAAAAGCTGTCGAGCAAGTTTAATTTATCGTCATTATCGTTTCTCCCTGCATTTTTCCATGACACTGGATGAGAAAGCTCATCTCCTGCTCTCCACTGACCCTCCCTTCATCATGTCTTTAGCCTAATGCCCCTGGCGTTCAACAATGGGCACAAAATAATGGCTACAAGTCATTTTAAAACCAGCATTAATCCACGTTTTACTCCAATCTACCTGCAGTGCATGTGGCTGGTGTCAGTAAAGTCCTGACTGAATGAATATCATTAGAACCTGTTTATGTCACGTTAACGATGAACAGCTGGAAAGTTACCTGGTTTATCAACTGCAGTAGCAGTTTGGCTGCAGCTCCTCTCCTGGTCGTTTCTGAGGAGATTCTTTGCACCAAATGTTGAATAAACATTAATGTTGTTTCCACATATCATCTCCATGTCCGCTGCTCTCCAGCGCCGCCAGCTGGTTGGGAATCCCCTCCTAATTTCACCTCAGAAAGCACGAAGATTAATCATTGGCTCCTGTCACATTCAGCGCTGCGTTCGATTGGCTACCTGTCACATTCAGCAGGCTGCGTTCTGATTGGCTACCTGTCACATTCAGCAGGCTGCGTTCTGATTGGCTGCCTGTCACATTCAGCAGGCTGCGTTCTGATTGGCTACCTGTCACATTCAGCAGGCTGCGTTCTGATTGGCTGCCTGTCACATTCGAGCCAGGCTCTTCTACACACGTCATTCGACATGGCTGCGTTCATTTTATTTTAGTTTTTGGTTCTTTGTTTCAGTTCCAGCATTAAATGTCCTTTTGAAAATAACGTGAATCTATTTTTGGCAGGATGTGGCTGCATTATTATGTCATTTCCATTAAATCAGTGTAAAAAGGTCTTCAAACAATATTATTGTTTATCGCAATCATTTTTTGAGACAATTAATCACTCAGCAAAATTTGTTATCGTGACAGGCCTAAGCATATCTCACACACCCCCCCGCCCCCCCAGTCACAGCCTCTGATGCCCTTAGCAACATGGCCGCCTCGGCTGCTGATGCAACCCACAATCAATTATGTCTCTGCTATTTTGGAAGCAGGAGGAAGCTGTGTGGGCGCTGAGCTGAGAATATTAGCAGAGGATGGAGGGATGGAGGCAGCCATCTATTTTTAAAGCTACTTTGTTGTTTTTTCTGAAAATAATACAGGCAATATTTCATCTGACAGCCAAAGACAGTTAATGAACAGTTAAGAAATAATTGCTTCACTTTTAGGATTAGGTCTGTCATGAAAATAAATATTGTTAGTTATTGCAATAAATGATCAGATTGTTGTTTTGAGACCATTTCCAGGAATACAATGATAATCATGGCCTAATAATGGAACCGATTCTCAAAGATCAATGAACTTTAAAGTCTAATGAACATTTAACACTGGAAGACATTTTAAATATCCAAAACAAAACAACAGATAAACTGAATTATGAAGCCTCTGCTTGTTGTGATCAAACACCAGGCTGAAACTTTTCCCTTTTGGCCGAAAGAGAAAACTGATAAACTATGCAAATAGAAAAGACTGAGCTCGTTTTCATTTCCCATGAGATTAACTGAGTTATTGCTTATTGTAGGGATCTATTTATAAAAGTAGAATATTACGTCTGAGCAGAAAATAAACGTCAGGATTAATGAGCCTCCTGACATCAGTGACCCTTCACCTCCAGCACTCAGCAGACCAAACAAGGCGAAGAGCCGAGTTCCTGCAGGAAAACAGACCTGCAGAAAGACAAGGAGCCACTGCAGGGAAAATACGCATTCACTCACTGAACGCATCAAAACTAGAAGCTTCCATTATGTGACAAACTCATCAACCAGCAACTTTAATGTTTGAGCTGAATGAAAATTAATGTCTGGGTTGGATAAAGGGGTATGTCCTGATGCACGAGTTGTTTGAGGTGACACATAAACCTGCGCAGCAGCATCAGATCATCAAGGCTGCTGATCCTTTTCAGACTCTTGAAAACATATTTCTACACTCTGGTTTGGACTTTGGCTAAAACCGATTCATATTTTAGCTCCTTTTGTGAGAAATTAACTCAGAGTTCACTCGTTCATCATGTCTTCATTTTCTTTTCTGTAATTTGTCATAATCCTTATGTAGAAACACAAACATCTGAATCAGATGAATTGAAGTCAGAATATCAGAAAATAAACCTCATTCAGTTAAATAACACAAAAGGGACAAACAGAGCAGAGCATCCAACAACAAAGAGCAGGAATACTTCAACATATTTTTACTCCAGTAAAATGAGAAAGCAGCCATCCACCAGCAGCAGAGTGAAAAGTATTTGGTAAAAAGGTTTATGTAATCTGATGAGTAACTGATCAAATGATCAATAATTTAATATTTGAAAATTACATAAGCAGATCAAAATATAAAGTTAAGTAGAAATGTTGGTATTTTAAGGATAAAATTACAATAGTTCATATAAGTAACGAAAAAAACAGGCAAAATAAAATGTTTCTAAATCACTTTCTTTCAATAAAAACTTGTTAAACTTTAGCAGAAGCTGCAGCCGAGAGTCTGAATCACTTTTATTAAAACATGTTTGCTTTTCATTCAGTGGGAAGAAAATCGAGAACTCAAGTAGAAATACTTCAGAATAGAATTACTCAAAAATAAAAAGTACAGAATTGTAAAAATAAGAAGGAACTTTTTTTTAAGTTACTCAAGTAAATTGAATGTAACTAGTTAGTATATGAACAATGCAGTCATATAATTCGACGATATAAAACTTTTGTCCCGGTATAATAAAGAACAGCCCACCTTCAAAACATAAACGAACAAAAGTTAATTGAATTTGTTTGGGACCTTCAGACTGGAAGGATGTGGACAGGAAACATTTTCAGTATTTTATTCTCTTCGGCCCTAGAAACACCTAAATCAGATCCTTGTCTTTCCAGACGGCGTTTGGCTGCAGGATTGAGGTTAAGCTGCAGCTCAGACCACTGGCAGCGTTTGGCTGGATAACAGCAGAGAGCAGCAACACGAGGACATCAGCTTCCAGCAACTCGACTCAGAGAATAACCAGCAGCAACAGACAACAACAACTCGCTCCTCACACACCTGCCACTTCAGGAAAACACGAGGTGTTTTAGGATTTAATAGAATAAAAAAATATCCATTTACAAAAAGTTTGGGTTGCACACATGAAGAAAACAGCATCGAAAAAAGTCTGAGACTCCTAGGGAGATAAAAACTAACTAGAAAAACTCGACTACTCTGCAAAAATACAAAATCTTACCACGTAAATTTGGTTTAGTTTGTAGTGTAAATATTAAAATAAGAAACTTTCAAGCAAAACTTTTAAAGGCTTGTTTTAAGTCAAAACATCCTTAATATTGATGAAAAGCTTCTAGTGTCATTGGCAGATTATTCCAGTTATAATCCATTTTCCCAGAATAAGTGAAATGACCTTCTTTTGTAAATATCAAGTAATTATTCACTTAAAACAAGCTCCTAAACTTTGCTTAAAGGTTACTTTTAAGTTAGTTTTCTTGTTGTAAGACTGCTAAAAACTAGACCAAGATACTTTGTGAGATTTTGTGTTTTTGCAGTGAATAAACGCAGGTTTATCTGAATGAAAGCTGCAAATGAGGAATGATTGAACTGCCAGTGGTTGAATCAGCCACATTAACCCGCAGTAGTTGTTTAACCCGCATGTATTCAATTGGCTTCAGGCTCCAGCTGCGATTTACCGAATAAATGAGCCGCGCGGTGAATCGATACTGTAGACGCCATTTTAAGGCAACAGAGAAAAGAGGCCAGATGCTGAATTAAAGTTGTGATTCACATGAATCCGCTGGTCTTACCTTTTCGCACAGTGTCTTCACTTGTCCCTCGGACAGCTGCTTGCATTCGTTCAGCTGCTCGATCCACTGATCCAGCTCCTTCGTAAACGCCTTTTCGCCCATTTCTGTGTTTTATTCTGCTATCAGCAGCAGTTGCTGGTTCAGTGATGCCTGGTTCAGAAGCAGGAGCCTCCAGCTGCCAGGTCGCTATGATTTGACTGAATTGAATCTGAACAAGGGGAGGGAAAAGACGTCAAGTGCAGAGCAACGATGTCTGTAAAGATGGCCGCCAACACGGCAGGCATTTCCGGAAAGTACCTTCAAAATAAAAGCTTTCTCGCTTAGCAACATTTTAGAACGAAATAGACAATTTAATCAGACAAAATCTTCTTGCATGATCGTTTTACTCCTGTAATTTAAGCAACTAGGTAGTAATCGCCAATAAACGGAAAATCATGAAAAAAAACTGAAAATAGTAATTAGTGAAATATCTAATAGCTTAGTGTTTATGTTACATTTGCCTCCACCTATCCATCCACCCATCCATCCATCCATCCATCCACCCATCCATCCACCCATCCATCCATCCATCCATCCATCCATCCATCCATCCATCCATCCATCCATCCATCCATTCATCGGAGTCTCCAGTGTGAAGTTCCTCCAGGTGAGTTCTGGGTCTGCTCTGACATTACTTCCTGTTGTACCCAGCATACCTCCAACATGAGGTGTTGAACAGTCACGTGTTTTACACTCTCCAGGTAGCTCCTCTGAGCAGCAGCTCACCTCACTATGGGGGAAGCTCATTAATGCATGCTGTGATGCATGTAAGTCGGTGAAATAAAATTCCTGCTCTGAACTACTTCCGGTCTGCCATGATCTGATTGGTTCAGCTTGACTGAGAGGCCGACAGGAATAACAGTTGGGAGGGATGACAGCAGCTCTGTGATTGGCTCCCAGATTAACGGAGAGGTTTCTATCGTCGCTCCCTGGAACTTTGCCTATGATGCGAATTTTATATTGTAGCAATGATGTCACTGTTAGGGTAGAGCGAGTAAACAAAGCAGAAGGCATCCGTGACCTTAACTCGCGTTAGAAACACATGAAAGCAGCCCGTGGGAGACGTGCACAGCAGCACGTAGCCTGAATCCCACAGATTAATGCGGTTTTTATGTTATTGGACAACTGAAAAAGGAGAAATGGCCACTTTGCCAAACCAAACACTGTTGCGTCATGCGGGAGCCTGCGTGGTTTGGGGAGGTACTAATTATCACATTAATGTGAAATTAACTGAAATGAAACACAATAAGTTTTAAATAACCTCTAACTCTCTGATGGAGAGTTTAACTGCGAGCTTTGTTCATCTCCACTGAAATTTCTACCAGTTTCTGTTCACAAAATTATTCAAGTTTGATCAGATTCAGTAGGATAGAAACCAGATTTCCAGTTGGATTTTGATCTGGCGTTAACATGAATTTGCTTTCATTTAAACCGTTTGACGAATGATTAGTGTTTGAGCTGCACCTCAGTCTGGACTGTGAGAGATGTTTAGTCTTCCTACTATTTACCATTCAGTAGTTTAAAAGGGTCATAAAACTGCTTTCAAGAACTAATGCCACTTGTTCATTTTCTTCCCATTCACTCTTTTCTGCAGCAACAAACCATAAAATCAAGCTCATTTTTGAGAGCACATTGCTTTTAATTTGTAGCTGTCAGTTATGATCAAATCATATAACCGCTGTCTGCTTTGCAAAGAAAGGAGACACATTGTTGAGATGATTTGAAGCAGACTTTATCATCTCAGGTCACTTCAGTTTTATTTGATCTAAACCAACAGGACGGATGATGGTGAGCACTACATGCACATCCATCCGTTTCCAGAGCATTTCCCAGGTTTCTGCAGCGTCAGGTTGCTAGTCTCTCACCCAGGACCTGAACCCATTCGCACAGAGCGACAGCTGTCTTCTGTTTCACATTAACAATTTATTGAACACTTTGTGAACAGCCTTGTTTGTGTTTCCAACCTGACACAGGTTGGTAGCTCATTTTTCAAGGAGCGCTCTGCTGGTAGTTTATCACTTCTGGGACAGAGAGATGGATAAAGTGGAAAGAGAACCGGGCCTTGGTTCTTCTGATTTAAAATGAACACTGTGCTTCTCTGTCAAGTTGTGCCTCTTTCCTGCAATAGATCAGAGATATTGCTGACATTGACAACGTTTACTCTCTTCTTTCCCATAAAAAGTGATCTTGGCTCAGAATCCATTCACACCAGACATTTTTGGTTCATTTTTGTAGAAAGTCCAGTTTGTGTGTGAAGTGTGAATACGGATTTAAACTCTGATGGAAACTAAGACGGCAAACTTCGTTTAAAAACCTCATCTGGGTTCGGGTGAAGTGAACTCTGGTTCAGTCCGAATGCATATGTGACCGGCAACCGGAGCTGTTCCAAAAGCAGGAAGTGGACAACAGCGCAGAGCATTCTGGGTAAATACAACCAAAACAAACTCCAGAGGCTAGTGCTAGACTCATATAGAAATGAAATTAAATCCTCCAACCGCTAAAATCTGACGTCTTCATATTTGTTTCTCTTTGGTGAAGAAGGCACAAAACTCACCACTTAGACTTGCATTTCATTTTTGAAACCGATGAACTTTACATCTGGAAGTTGTTTCCAAAAATGGATCAGAATTATCCAGGACCTTAATCCTCCCCTTGATATCTGATTTATTGTGTTGCCACCTTTAGGCATGTTTCTATATAAAACAACACTGTCTTCAGTGAGAAGATTCTTCAGTACCACTGTAACACAGACTGCTACAGGAGATCCTTCTTGACCACAGTCATCACCATCTACAACAACTCTTTCAAAAAACTTGAATAAAATGAGAAACCACAACAATTAATTTGTGTCTCATTTTTATTTGAAATGAATAAAATTGTTCTTCAGCAAGGAATGGATTTACTGCCAAATAGAGAGGAAAAATAAGTTATTACATAGTTAAAAAGTCAACATTGTTATGGTTTAGCACCATGTGTTGATAGTGTTTCCTAAAAGTTAGTTTTAGGATGGAGAAGGAATAACCTGTTGGCCATTATTACATAAGAGAGCAGGAGACATGCCCATGTAATGTAAGACTGGAGCTTAATGCAAAGTAACCTGAACTGCATGGATTATTCTAGTATTAACACTGACACTCAGACTCGTTAGCATCAATCAGAGTTTTTGCTACAGATTGGGCATAAAATCTGAGTACGTGCTGCAGCCATTGGGTTCTGGACAGAAACCCGCTTGATTCCAGGAAAACAGATGCAGGTCGCATGTTTATGCCAGAGCCAAGCTGCCAGCGGGATGAAAGGCCTTGTAAACAACACTATCACTAAAACGGGATGCGACAGAGGAAGCTGGACGATGATGAATGGGTTGTTATGGAAAGTTGGATGGAGAAGCTGATATCTGGCGTCCGACGGGAGGCAGAGAACAAAACCCTCACAGACGAGTCGCCATGTTCCCTCCAAAAACACCAGCTAGGGATGGTAAAACGTCTGAGAAACATTACATCATCTGCTGCATTGTGAAGACATGTGATGTTGTTCAACTTCATGAAAACTGAAATATATTTGTCCTCTGCCAGTATAATGTTACAAAAATGCAAAAAATAAATAGCAAACTTTCTGATTACGAGGAGAAAGAAGATCTGTAGCTAATTCCTCTTTTTCCACATGGAGTCACTGTAAGGTCAATTTTCACAGGTTGGGTTGAATGTAGAAAAAACAACTCAAGCTACTCTCTGTCTACCAATCAGAATCCAGTATTTTACCCAGAAACCCTGAAACCATGACAACAACCGGATCCGGCGTCCATCCTGAATGTCTGGCGCCATCTGCTGTTTGAAAAGATGAAGTCCACTATCACTTTAAACCATTTAAAACAGATTTCTACTTATAAAATACTGTAGAACACATTAGCATGTGTTGGGTAAACCTCTTCCTGTCTGTATACTCACTGATAAATCAAGCATGTTTAGCTTTAGTTTGTTAAACTGAGTGAACAACAGAAACTGACAGATTAACAGACTTGCAGAGACAAAGAAAACTGGAGAAATTGCACCTCCTGATGCAATGCAGGGTTTTTTTTAGCCACTTCTATTCTTTACGAAAGCATTATGTGATTTCAGCAAATCATATAATGAGGATGCTTCATCCCTGGTGTCTTCAGAAATCCTACAGCCACACATTTTACTGATGAGTCAGACAAACCATGCAGCCCATTCCACCAGGAGAACAATAGAGGCATCGCCTCATTGGATGCAAGATAATAATTCTCCCTTTCTTTTATAAGTTTCACATAACTTATAAAAGTTATAAGTTATGTGAAACTTAACTTATAACATTCACAAAATATGCTGCTCTTCACCAAAATGCTCAGAACCATTTTAATTTTACAATGTTTTTTATTTTTTATCGTTGAGATTTTAAGTTGTACAAAATTGAAAAGTGGAAAGATTACAATATGAGGATGAGAGGTGAAAATTACATTCATATTTAGCTCCCTTTGCTTTAATGCTAAGGAAATCCAGTGTAACCAATGTGGAAGTACCTTCATTAGTAAACAGATCCCACCTAAAAGTAATTTAAATATGGAACAAATAACTATCACGATTCTGGTGTGTTTGGGTTTAATCGGTGTGATTTCTAGGTAAATTCCTCTTTTCAGTTGATCACTCTGTATTTAGTTTCTTAATATTTTTGAAAATGGAGTTTTGATTAGTGTTTCAGATCAGAACATGTCAGTCCTCTTGACAACAACCACCAATGAGATTAATGACGGAGATCCAGAATAGATACAGGAATCTGTTCTTGTAATATGTTGTGTTCAGATTTACATCTCCTGATCTTTAAACTGACCAATGAACTCGCAACCATGCATGCTTAGCTCAGTTCCTGACTGAAAATACTGAAAGGCAGTGTCAGGTGTGGGGGTGTATCTCAGTGGGAGAGCGTTTGACTGCAGATCAAGAGGTCTCTGGTTCAATTCCAGATGCCCCCTGATTTCTGTTTACTGACTTCGTTGGGCTGAAAGATCAGCCTGTCCTGTCTTGACAACAAATGCCAATTTGGATTGATAGAATCCTAAATAAATTGATGTGTCTTGTTTAATACAGCTTTACTAGTTATAAGTTGTGGTGAAATGTAAGTCTCTTGGATCTTGGTTCAACTCCGGATGTCTGTTTGGTAGCTTCATCGACTGAATAAAGAGCCATCTTTTGACAACTGCTACCAATGTGGATTGATTCAGAAGACCTTACCTAGAGACGTTGATCCCAAATGGACATTGGAGCTAAATTTGCTCTTCATACTCAGATGTCAGTCTCTTGATCAATGAGCAGCTCATGTGGGGGCACAGCTCAGTGGTAGAGCATTTGACTGCAGATCAAGAGGTCTCCGGTTCAAATCCGGATGCTCCCTGATTTGTATTTAGGAATCTTCATCGACCAAAAGGAAACGTCCCTTGGCGCCTACAGCCAATGTCTATTGACTTCAAAGCTTCCTGTACTTGTTTAATTTAACTGAACAAGTGGTTGAATTAAATTACTAAACTACTTGTTTAGTAAGCAGACTGTAAATTTCATAAGGTTCTGTTCTGACAGGTTGGACTTTATAAAATAGATTTTAACGTGTTTTCATGATGTCTGCCTTTAAGAGCACTGCTGGCCTTTACTAAACTGACTGCTACAGGGCTGAGCATCGGAATATGTAATTTAATTACCTCAGCCTATGTAACATGCCACAATGAGCCAATTAGCTCCTGCAGTGCAGATGGCGGCGGGGCTGCTATCTCCATCACCCAGCTCTCTGAATGTCTTAAGATTCCTGCTCAGTTTCTGTGGAGATGCAATTTGTGATTTAAGTGAGACTAGTGAGAGTTTCCTGATTAATTTCACTGTTTCATTAAGTATTTGCTTGTTTATTCAACAGGGACCATATATATGAGTATTAATCTTACTCCAGATGACCCCCTGCAGACCCTTTGCTCCTTCAACTCTGCTTTGTGAAAACCTTTTTCCTTTCATTTAATGTGAAATATTTTATAGCTCCTGTAATGAGCTAACAGATGCAGTCCTACCAGGTGTTTGCTAATCGCTGACTGACAGAAGCTCAGTAAATTAGAAACTGTAGCTTTGAGGAGGAGCTGTACCTCGAAGGCGGAGCTAGGTCCATCTAGGCGTTTGCTCAGCTGGATGGTTGCCATGGAGACTAAAGGATTTTTAACAGCATCATCAGATCAGTTAAAAGATTCCTCAGTTAAAACATTTAGAGATTATATTTAACTATGTTAAATAAATGTATCAATCAATCAATCAAGCAATCAATCTTTGTATAGCACATTTCAGCAAAAAGGAAGTTCAAAGTGCTTTACTTCATAAAAACACAAAAACATCATACAGTCAAACTGACAATTGAACAAAAGAAGTCAACATGCACAATTAAATATTTTTACAATGTAGATAATATTCTACAAAGTCTTAATTTTATTTGCAAATAAACAAAATGCTGCAAATGCTGCTTTTTGTCACAGCACATTGGAGAGAGTAAGAAAGCAATGCCAGCATTTCCTTACCCTGTCTATTAAAAGCTACAGAGCTAAGCAGGGATTCTCTCTTCCTGCATATTTTGGCTCAACCCAAAGCTTTTGTCCAGCAGCTGGCAGAAAGGGTCACCTTTTCCTTTACCAAGAATGAAACAAGCCTTCACTGCACTTTATAATGCCCCATAATACTACTAATAATAATAACAAAACAGTTATTCAAAGGTGACTAAATAATGTTATTTTTACAGCTGAAATGTATGGAGTTGCTATGACAACAACAGACCACTAGCTTTGTTCCTATCTAACTTATAAACAATATAAGTGCGTTACAAATAACCTCTAACGACCTCTGTGTCAAACTAAATAAATATCAGCCATATTTACTGCAGTACTTCTAACTGCCCAACTAGCTACATTAGCTAAGCTAATGTAGCTTTTACCAGCTAGCTCAGACGGACATGTGGCCTTCGTACATTTCCTCACCCTGCCAGGCACCAGGACCTGGTTACTCACAAATTAAACATTGACTGTATGCGTCCATGAAGCAGGCAGACAGGCAGGCAGAAAGACAAAAAGACAGACAGACAGACAGGCAGACAAACAGACAGACAGAAAGGCAGGCAGGCGACAAAAAGACAGACAGAAGGCAGGGAGACAGACAGACAGGCAGGCAGGCAGAGAGACAGACAGACAGACAGACAGACTGGGAGTAGGAGTGGGCTGCGAACCGGAGCAGGTCGGGAATCGGAGCCGAGTCGGAGCGTGTCCGGAGTCGGAGCAGGGAGTCGGAGCGGGTTGGAAATCGGAGCGGGTGGGGAGTCAGAGCGTCGGGAATAGGAGCGGAGCAGGAGTAGGAGCAGGTCGGGAATCAGAGCGGGTCCGGAGTAGGACCGGGCCGGGAGACCTTTTTCTATGGCCGCGAACCGAACCGTCGCTGTTAACAAGGCCGGAGGAGCAGCTGCTGGTTCACCATGTCCTGTTTATTCAGATCTCATTTCTGATCTTATATTGAATATAGAATCATTGATTCATGTAGACCTTTTGGTCTGATAGGTCTACATCATAACATCCCACTAGAGGTTCCTTCACACATAATTCTGGTGATGATGGGTATTATGTTATTCAAAATTAGTGTACATTATCTAAATTTCTAAAATGTGGTCACACAGACTTAAAAATAACAACATGGCATTTTGCTTAAACATTTTATTTCATTGTATTCTTGTTGCCGTCCCTTTGGTTGCCTTTCAATGCCTCCCTCCTGCTCTGGCGCTTAGCGAAACCATTTCTTTACAGTTTGGCTGTAAGTTTGGTCCGTTTGGCTCAAACTGGCGAGCAGCAGCTGAAAGACACAAAGTAAAGTCGTAAAGATGGAGTTTATATCACATACAATGTCTTAATATCCCCTCCCCTCACCTTGTTGAGGGATGTTATCCGCTGCTATGTCCAGGTTCAATTGAATAATTCAACGTTGAATTATCATCTTTTGCCAACAGCAGCGGCTGTGATGTTGGGCCATCCCACTCATGTAAACGGTAGGGATGGACCGATCCACACCTTCTAGTAAGAAACATTTTCAATATAACATTTTTAGAAAAACTGCAGGTGAATTTTTGATGAAAACAAGTCTGAAGTCACAGTATGTAGAGTAACCAGAAACTTTACTCAAATAAGAGTAGAGATACTTCATCATGAAATGACTGAAGAAAAAGTAAAAAGTATTTATTTTTTTTCAAAACTTTACTCAAGTAAATTAAACTAGTTACTACCCAACTCTGGCTGTAAGCCACAATTATTACTGAGATACATCACTCGAAAATACATTAACTTTTGATTAAAATTCCAATTTAAGCACCTGCGCATTCTTAGTAGTTGTGTAAAAAAATCATTATTACTTTCATATATAAGCCGTTTAATCTTTTAATATATTGCATCAGAATTTCAACAGATTTTTTACAGTTGTATTTATTTGTTATTAGGGAGGAGTTTTCGCAGCATTTTCTAACAGAAACACTGTGACATCCAGTATAAGGGTTGCGCCTCTGTTGGCCTCAACACTGCAACCAACCGACGTCAACCATAAATAGCGAGCTAGCCAGTTGTTGTATTGGGGGAATAAGAAAAGAGCTGCAAGCGGAAGAAACACCGGATTTGGACTTTTTCTTCGTCGCTCATTTAGTTTGTTTCAAATTGTTTTTGTATACACAACTGAAATAATGTCTACGCCCGCAAGGAGACGGCTAATGAGGGATTTTAAAAGGTAAAGTAGCCGTTTGTGGAAGCTACCTCTTCTGATTTAGCCGACGAAGCTAGAGGTGGCTAGCACTGCTAGCTTAGCGTTAGCTTAGCGTTAGCTCCGGTTGACGACAATACTGTCCAAATTTTACTACCTAAAAACGTCTTACACCGAAAATGTCCCAAGTCTCTTTATAATACGTGCTACTTTCTTAGGAAATACCAAAATGTAACGTCTTAAATGCTAACTGTTGATGACAAACGGCTCATTTTTGCTGAATTACGCCAGTGTTTTTGATCAAATTTTCTCCCGCAGGGAAACAGAATCAGTTTGGATCAAACATGTTTTACAGCTGTGTGACCTGTTCATAAATACTGGCTGAAAATGAACGCAAATCGGTTTGTTTAGCATTGAGTGGGGTTAAAATGATCCCCGTTAAAAGACAGAAATATAAAAATATTTTTCTTTTTAAATTTGGTTTCGGTTTTTTCTGGCACGGAGATTTCGGGGATTTTGAAGGAAACTACCGTGTTTACAATAGCTATAAATTCCTGCCTCTCTCTCTGCATCCACATTAATGTTCTCTTTCTAAGTCAACATGTACAAATATAGCACTGTATTAACCGGATTAATGCTATCGATCTTTATTAGAGTTTTGGATATTATTTCACTCTGGACTGTAGAATCACACTGATTCCCATTTCTCCTAAAATCACTTTCACTAATCAAGTTTGGCAAAACAGAAACTGGGTTTTAAATGTTCAGCTGTCTGTGCAGAATTGCAACAAGTCGATTAATTTCATGATAAATTAAAAATGAGCTCAATAATTTCCATTTGCACAATCAAATCGTCCAGTCTCTATCGTCCAAAAGTCTTCATTCTGGTCTCAACCAGCCATTTTTAAGGATAATTTAGTCTGTTGTTCTGTTGTGTTTATTTTGGATATTTAAAGTTTCTTCCAGTTCCAGTGTTAAATGTTCATTCAGATTTAAAGTTTGATTTGTGGGAATCCGTCGCATTATTGTGACATCAGCATTATGGCATTATTGTCCAGAAAAATGTGTCACAGGCCTCACAATAAAGCATTGTGTGGTATTAAATGTAACAATCTAAACATGAAGTGGTTTTTGTGTCTAAATAAAATGTTAATGTGTTTTATTTGTGGAAGCAAAGAAAGTCTTTGAAAACCTAAATATTACAGCTGGATGGATACGGTGTCACTGTAACTCTGCTGGGGGGAACGTTAGCGCTGAATGGATTGTCTAATGTTCTGGCTCCAACACTGGCCGACTGCACTCGTTATATTCTTTCAATTCTTTGAAATGTTTTGCATGCAAACCCTTTTAAATGTTTTATTTATTATAGGTAGAGAAGAGTAAAGTACCCAAAAATATCACTCAAGAGCAGCACTACTTCAAGTAAAAGTAAAAAAGTATTTGGTAAAATGTCTACTCAAGTACTGAGTAACTGATCAAATTATCAATCATTTAATATTTAAAAATTACATAATCAGATGAAACAAATATAAAGTTAATTTTTAAAATGACAACAATTCAAATAACATAATTATAACAAAATCAGACAAAAATATTTTTCCAAATCAGTTTCTTTCAATCAAAAACTTCTGAAACTTTAACAAAAACTGCAGGTGTGAGTCTGCTGGGTGGAGAATCCAGAAATTATACTTAAGAGTAGAGATGCTTCATAATAAAATTACTCAAAAATAAAAAGGACCTTTATTTGGGGTCATAGTTCATGTTTCATTTAAGCTTTGGAGATGAAAATCTTTTCCATCATGACAACTATCTGAAAATAGAACAAATAAGAACAAAAATCCTTTTTGCTGCAATTTTCCCTAAAACATCAGTCAAAAAAAAAAACTAAAGTTCGTAACATCTAAAATCTAAAAAAAATCAATAAATAATGTTTACCTTTTATGCTAATAGCTAAGGTTTTTGCCTTTACATGTAATATAGATTGAAAATAATTTTATGCATATTGCTAAAATTTCTGATGATCTAAGTCTTTCATATGCAAACCAAACTGCAAACTGGTGGTGTGACTTTTCTTGTTTTATCCAAAATTTTTAATCCATATTTTACATTTTTAATCAGTTATGAAGTGCGGTGGAGAAACCTTAAACTGGGTGGAGGGACTGGGCTTGAAACTGCTTGTTACGCAGCAGATTGTTGCTAGGCAACCCAAGAGTAAGTGTGTTAGTTGATTCCCCCAAACTAGCTGAGAGCTGCTAAAGCCTTTCCTTTGCCTACAGCTCCCAGAATGCCATGCGGTTCTGGATGAGAGTTCAGTAAATATTCTATTGGATTGTATCGTCATTGATATTGATCACGCATCATGATCTTAATTGTTATTGAGTTTTTGTCCAGTCCTAATGCTGGTATGTTTCAATAAGGGTGATTTCCAATTCCAAAGTTATTGCTTCTAAAATATCAAAAATGCTATTTTCAGAGGGAAACATGAACTCTAAAACATTTTGGTTTTATTTGAGTTTCGCTGTAGCTGGTATGCGCTAACCTCCAGCTAGCTGAGCTCAGTGAAAGTAACCGTCTCCTGGTCGATAAATCCAGTCGTGTTGCACTTCAGTGAGTTTGTCTGCAGGACGGCCGTTAGAAACAGACCTGGGCTCTTACTGCTACAAATCTGCTTAACAGATTTAATTGCTGTAAATCTTCATAAAACCCAAATTTCCTCTAGACGTGGCGGTTATATACGCTCTTTAAATTGTGTGCAGTGGCTCCTCCTCCTCTTCTATCTTCATTAGTGATCAAGAGTCTGAATGTGAGGCGTAACATGAAGCAGCTCATTTCAACCAGTTAATGTATCATGTTGATTTGGTTCATTACTCTGTAATCTGCAGCAGACTCGTGTTGGAAAATTAATTTAGAGCGGCGGCTCTGATTTGCTCATGTCTCTGTTGCCAGGCAGTCGTTGCTGTGGCGTTTGCTCTGCGTGTCTCAGATCATTTGTTGAAGTTCAGATTGTGAAACCACAAATCAGCGCAGGATTATTTTTATTTCAGGTTCATCAGTCGGGTTGTAAACTGATGTGGAGGAGAGAAGATACATTTCTTAAACTTAGACCTTTTACTACACAGGATTAGATTAGCATGTTCTCAACTGTAATGTTCAAATTACTGAAAACTGGAGTATTTTTAAAAACTTTGAAACACTAAAATAAATGCAATATGAACAGAACTTGGGGTTATTACAACAAACCTGCAAGATGCTTGATTTGTGAATTTAAAGGTCCATTTTTAGGGAATGAATTGGATTCATTTTAGAAAAGATATTTAAAGAAAAGCTCCATAAACACTTTGACTGGACTGGAACATGTTTACACATCCAGTCAGGAGGAAGTTGTCTTGTTGCAGAGCAGAGAGAAGCTGCAGCACATGACGTTTCCTGGCTGCTGCTCTGCGTCTGCAAGTTCAGATATTTAGAAATCATGTGACGGAGTTACTTTCTGTTCTGCAGAAAACAAGAAAATCATCTTCTAGGCATCAGCACAGCTCATCGGAGAGACCAAAACACTGACCATGCAGCGACCCATTGGCTGCAGAGCGACACTGCTTCACACTTTAAATACAGTTTATTTTAACCCATATGGCTGACAAACACGATGAAGGGTTTCATGTCAGTCAATATTGATGATTAGCAGGTTGTTGCTAGGTAACCAGAGAGTGAGTTGGTTAATTCCACCAACCTTTCTTAGCTAGCTAGCTACCTTAGCTAGAGTCATTTCTGTGCCTGCATTTCCCAGAATGCCGTGCAGATCTGGACCAGTTTTGAACATTTTTATCACAAAAATATTTTTTGTGATTTATTTTATTATCCAGCCCTACCAAAACTCTGCAGTTTTTTAATATTAAATGCAAAACTACATGTTTTTTTTCTCCGTTATTTTAAGTTCATTTAATATATTTTCAAATTAATTAATATTTCTTGAAACTTTTATTGAACAAGCAGTGGAGAAAGCAGTAAAACTGACGTCCTTTGGGGTTTTTAAAACATCATTAGTTGGACTTTATTATGAAAACAATAAATCATAATTCTTATACTAGGAAATTTATCACGATAAACGATAAACACCAGCCCCACCCTGTACAGGTTGGATTATTCTTTTTTTTTTACAGCTCATCCTGCACACAGCCTCATGTTGCAGCCTCTTGTTTGACTGAAAATTGTCCCGTTGTCAAGGTGTTAACTAGTCGCCTCCACTCCTTCATCACGCCCTTTGGCTACTTTTCCTCCGTTCTTTATTATCATTATTATTTTGTAAATCTTTTTGTTGTGTTGCCAGCTGCTTCCTCCTGAAATGCGCGTCTCTTTCCTCTCCTCATCGTTTCTTGCTCTGCTCCTCAGACTCCAGGAAGACCCTCCCACCGGTGTGAGCGGAGCGCCGTCTGAGAACAACATCATGCTGTGGAACGCTGTTATTTTTGGGTGAGTCATGTTCTAAATGCAGCTCCACCCCACCGTCTCCTCTCTGCCTCTGATGCTCACATCCTGCTGCCGCCTCTTTACTTTAATAAAGTATCGGATCTAAACGCCTGGCTTCATGCATCACACCAACAACACTATTCAGCTTCGCTCTGAGCTTTGGTTCCCTTATTTGAGTTAAAACGTCCCGTTCAGGCCTAAGCCACATGCAGCCGAATATCCACAGGAAATAATTATAATAAGGTCACTAAAAACTATGACTTATAAAACCAAAGTGGAGACGTGAGAAACCCTGTTAGCGCTGCGGTTTAATAAATCCACAATTGGCATTTAAGTTTATTGATTTTTGAGAAAGTGTTCTTGCTTTATTATGTCATTAATATTGTATTACTTGAAAATGGTCTCAAAATAACAAAAATAATATATAATCTATATATATATAAAAAATAGAAGGATGTATAAAATATGTCATGGCAGCTTTCACATTCTTGCTTTCACATAATTCCCAGTCTTGTTTCATTAACTTCATATTCTCCCAGAGTTCCTCCCACAGCCCAGAAAATGTCAGGTTCATTGGTCTCTAAATTGTCCTCAGGTATCAGTGATGGTTGTCTGTCTCTGTGTTGCCCTGCGACAGCCTGGTGACCTGTGACCCCGGCTCTCGGCTGAAATATCTCAATGGATGGATATTCTAATACTGGATATATTAAAAGTAGTTTATCTGTCCAGTTAAATGAACCTCCTGGTGCCATCTTTAATTGCTAAGAGGAAGTTGTTGAAGAGTTAAAGCAATCCGATTGGCTGATGAAAGCTTTAGCTCTGCACTACACTGCCCCCTAGTGGTTTGGCATGTAATAAGCAGCTGATTTGTGGGGATTGCTTATTTTATTTTTTTACTTTATATTCAGCCTCGGCATGATTTAATGCGACACAAAGAAAACAAAGAATACAATTGGCTTAATATTCCTAAATAATTACAAAACAGCCTGACAGTCTAATCTACTAACTCTAGTTCTCTGCTGCAGAAAGTGCCGCTCTGCCTCAGGTTATCAGATCGGTGTTGAACTCTGCTCATAAATATGATATTTCTCTCTGTCTGCTGCAGGCCTGTGGGGACGCCATTCGAAGATGGTAAGTTATATGTTTGGATTTATTGGGTTCATAAAGGGGTTTGTTTACCAAAACGCAGAATTTGATTGGACAGGAGGCGCATGTCTCCTTCAGCTGAACACGACTCTGCAAAAGTAAACATAAAACAGACCTGGGTATGAAAATACATGAGTAATTCTGGAGCATTTTGATTGGAGAACACGCAAGCGTCATAATTATTATTATAATAAGGAAAAATACTGGAGCGATGCAGGAGACTACAAAATGTCTGTTTTTGGAAAAACATGAATTGAACTTTAATTACATGATTTTTCTACAATAAAGCATTGAAACTTTTCCTTGTGTTGTTGTGGATTTCCATGGATGAAATCCTTTCCATCATTTCCATGTGTAAAGGCTTGGAGGAGCTTTGCTAACATGCAGCCTCTGGAGGTTTTGTTTTGAACTTTGTCATTTTTAATCGCTGATGTTTCAGCTGCTTTCTGTGCTGTAAGCTGATTTTATCACTTCTAGTTTCTCTGTGAAGGTTTTTGTAAAAACGATGGAAACAATCCAATTTGTCAGTTTCAGATGTTTAAAATGTGAAGTGATGGTTAAAATAATATGTTGTGAGATTTAAAAAGGTCAGCCGGTTGTTTCATTATGTTTCTGGAAGAGCGGCAGGTTTTTGTCTGTTCGGTACTTTGCTCCGTTTCTATGCTTTAGTTTATTCAGACTTTGCAAAAAATGTGAATAGACTGGATTACTGGCTGCGAGGAAATGTGCATTCAGAATAATTCACTGTGCTTTGGCACTGCTTTTGAAATAAAAATGACAAATATTGCATGTGATATTGAAGGATCTGTTCCTGCTTTTCTAGTTGACGTTTGCCAGCCCCTCCCTCCCTGCTCCGGTCTAATCCTGCACATTAAACACATTTGCTGCAGTGGGGGGTATTTCTGGTCCCTTCATGGTTTCCTTCACTGTCAGCAGCGTCTCCGTTTTTCACATCTGCTTCTTTCTTGCAGAGTAAAAGCTTCTTGTCTTCCTTTCTGCCTCTGCAGGAACATTTAAGCTGCTGATAGAGTTTTCAGAGGAGTATCCCAACAAACCCCCCACGGTTCGGTTCGTCTCCAAAATGTTTCATCCAAATGGTGAGTGAAGCTGCAGCATCAAACACAGTCACCTTTTCTGACAATCTAAACATTTGGAGCAAAAATAACTTTAAAATGCATCTGAAAACTTTTCATAGACCGTTTTATTCCTCCCTTCATGGAAATCAAGATAATCAGATAGAAATTAAAACGAGCTCCATCATTTCCATCCTGATGTTTATAATTCATTTTATTTATGGCTTAAGTTGTGTAATTGTTTGTTTATTTTGGATATTTGAAATGTTTTCCAGCTGCGTTGGGTCGTGTCCTTTACTAAATTAAAGTTTATTGGTCTTTTAGATGAACATAATCCATAAATGACTTCATGATGGTCTCAAAACATTATTGTCTTTTATCAACATAATTTGCTTTGAAAGTTGCTGTTTTAGTTTATTTCTGGTTTTAACAAGAAGGTTTAGTTCAAATCCATTAAAGCTGAAATAATTTCACATTTACATTCGCAACATTTTCTTTATTAAAAATGTAAATATACGTGATGATCAGCATAAAGGTTATATATTCATACTGTATTTACAAACTACAGGAGTTTTACTGTTCAACGACGCTTTTCTCTTGAAAATGACCTTAAATCTGAAATATGGTTTCCTGTTTTCCAGTTTACGCTGACGGCAGTATATGTTTAGACATTCTTCAGAATCGCTGGAGCCCGACGTACGACGTGTCGTCCATACTCACATCCATCCAGGTCTGTCGGTTTATTGCTTTTATATTTCTGCAAACTGAGCTTTAAACAATCCGTCTGAATACAAGAGAATCAGTAAATTAGAACTGAAGCGCTTTAGATTGATCACACACAGCGATGCTTAAGTACTTTATCAAATGAAATCAGTTTCTATTTGTAAAATTACCTCAGAGTGAAAAGATGTTAAATATTGTTTAATCATAAGAAGTACTTTATCATATTTTAATTTTAATATCTCTGACTCCATAAGACATCTTTGTGGTGAAAACTGATGCAGTTAGTTTTTTCTTCCACTCAGCTTTCTCTTAATATTCTGGCTTTTATTAGCAATATTCTTGTGTCTGGCGCCTCCTAGTGGGCAAGCTGATATTTCAGTATTAAAATTTGAATAGCTCTTGGTGAAAATGTGCATTTTTATATGGCTTTCTGGAAGTTTAACTTGCATTTAGGTCTGTCAGAACAACAAATTCTAAGAAATGAAAATGTTGTTGTGAGATTTTGTAAGTATTGATAGTAATAGAAATGATCCTTCTCAACACTTCATTTACTTCAAAATGTCTTTTTTGTTGAATAAAACCAAAATGTTTTTTTTACTTGAATAAATAAGTAAATTGTTTAATGTTTGTATTTTTTGTGTGCAGTCGTTGCTTGATGAGCCGAACCCCAACAGCCCGGCCAACAGCCAAGCGGCGCAGCTCTACCAGGAAAACAAGAGGGAGTACGAGAAGCGGGTAACGGCCATCGTGGAGCAGAGCTGGGTGGACGGCTGAGCGTCTTCCCCTCTGCACCCGTCATCTTCATCACCCCCCATCATCATCATCCCTCTTCTTCAGCCGCTCATCAAGAAACAACAGTAACTATCAAAACTCAAGTGCCACCCTGATAAGTAAAAAGGAAAACCAAATCTGAACAGACATCAAGTTGCTTACCGTTGCATTGTAGGAAATCTGGGGTGTTGGGTTTCCATCTTATATTGCGTTTCTTGTCTTTTTTATTGCATGGTGTGGGATAAGTTATTGCTAAGAAAACTTGTAATATATGTTTGGTTCGACTAAAAGCGGTTAATGCCTGACTTTTACTTTTTTTTCTGCTGGTTTGAGAAGGAAACGCTAACGACCAAATCAGCACGTTTTTAAAAGATGTGGAAAAACCCAGGAAATGCCTTTCAGAGCTCATAAATATCACCAATCCTCAGTTAAACTAGATAAAGAACTGCCGCTGCTCCGGTTTGGGTCCAGTTAGTTTGAGGCTGCAGCAGCAGCTGCTGCACAGGCGAATCACGACTCCCCGGCTGAACCCGACAGAGGTTTCTTATGAGAGAGAAAATAATGATTTTACGTTTCATTTTGCTAAGCTGTTTCCTAATTTTCTCCCTCCGTGTTTGTGTTGGCTGGAAATAAATTCCACTGAGTGTTTATTAAAAGCAGGTAAAATGGCATTATGCAAAAACACTACATTTAACAAGTATTTTGGTTTACTTTCTAGTGCAAATATCTTAGTTTTGTCTTCAAGTGTGCTAACTTACAAGTAACTTTTCAGCAAGATGAGTTTGTTTGCCAACGGAACTGAAACTTTTTCATTGATAATAAGGAATTATTTATTTTCAGGTTATTTCACTTATAACGAAATATTTTTCCTGTGAAATAATCAGCCAGTGGAACCAGAACTGGGTTGCTAGGTAACGGACTCGGCCCGGCTGGGGTTGCTAGGTAACGGACTGGGCTGGGTTTGTTGAGGTAACGGACTGGACTTGGCTGGGGTTGCTAGGTAACGGGCTGGACCTGGCTGGGGTTGCTAGGTAACGGACTGGACCTGGCTGGGGTTGCTAGGTAACGGGCTGGACCTGGCTGGGATTGCTAGTTAACAGCGTGAAATAATCTCACAGTGGAAATATTACTTTTTAAATAAATTTCACTGGATTATTGACTTAAAACAAGCTTTTTTTTTGTATGAAAACTTACTTGTAATTAGTTTTCTTCTTTTAAGTGCACTAAGATATTTGTACTAAAACTAAGGAAAAATACTTTGAGTGCTTTTGCGGTTTGAAGTCTGATGCTTCCACATCATGTTTCATAATAAATAAATGCAGATTGAAGGGTTGTCTTTTAGATAGTAAAGAATCTTTATTTTTGTTTTATCTTATAATTTCTCTCCCGAAACAAAACAACTTAAGTGTCCATGCTTCTGATCGCTCTATTAAAACAACTGGGCTGCAAATATTAAGGAAAAAATAAAATACAAAATTAAATAATTTTTTTATTTAATTTGAAAACAAGCTGCTGCACCTTCTTGCTGTTCAAACCTTCAGTGAGGATTTAAATGTTTTCTTTTGGGTGTCTGTACCTTTTTTATGTTTTTATTTTCTTTTTCTTGGAAAAACAAATTTCTCCTTAAGCAAACAGTCATGAATGAACCCGATCCGCCAACATGAAACAGAAACCCCCCTTTCTTAAACAGAGATGCTCATATTGTGGCTTGTGACTTATTTCACCTAGTAAACAGAATATGCTATCAAATTTTGAGAAACAAATGTATACTTAAAATAATATGCTGTATAAACATAATAAAACACATTTTTCAGACTTTGACGAAAGTTTTTTTTTGTGACTTCTTTGGCACGTTTTGAAAACTAGATGCATTTCTTTTAATGCAGCAAAACAAAATCGACTTATTTTCTTGATTTTGTTGTTTTTTTTTCCTGTACATTTTTGACTCAACAATATTGGTCATGTGACAAAGTTTGGTTCAAGTTAAATTCTTTCTACAAAAAAAGAAATTTTTTTTACGTTTCACCTGCTCAACATTAAACTATTTTTGTAAAACGTATACATTTAAAGATCCAAAAAAGAGCTTCAGTCTTTTGCCTTTTTAAAAGGGACAGTTTACAAAGTGATTGGGTCATCAAATTTTTTTTTTTGGTCAAATTTTTAATCAATGTTGCCATGTGGTCAGGGGCCGATGAAACTCAGTTGAAGGGCCACTAATGGCCTCAGTGCCATACTTTGGACACCCCTTTTAATTTTCAGGGTTTTTTTCAATAGCATTTTTTAAAATTCCCTGATAAATTTTGTATATAATTTGCTTGATCAAATCTTTAAAATCCTGGTCTGCTTGTCAAACTGAAAGCCATCCATGTTAGTTAATCTGGATTTCCTCAAGCAGTCTTGGCATTTTTTAGGCTCAGAGTACCTGAAACTGTTTTGGCTGCTGCAGCTCCCTCTGTAGCTGAAACACTAGTCGTTACATTTTAAAGCCTTTAAATAAGTACAGAAGAGAAAACATTAAACTATTTAAACAATGCCATAAATTAACACCAACTTATCAGCAAGTCATAATAAAACAGCCAATAGTGAGACTTTGCTGAATGTGTCAATGTAAAAACGTCTGCACACTTAAAGAAAATACAATTAGCAAAAAAGTTTTAAATGTAAAATTTCAAACCTCCATGTTACTGATTTTAAATTATCCACTTTTTCTGTTTTTTTTATTTTGTATTTTCTGCCTTGGGAATATCACAAATATTTTATTTGAACTAAATCAGAGAGTTAAAATGCAGTAAAATCTAGCAATACATGATATATCATCAGTATCGGCCAATATTACTAATTTAACATATCTGTTTGCTTGGTTAATAAAACCAGGCTGATATTAACCAATATTTTTTTAATGTTTCTGGTCGTTTTCTTTCCAAATGTGTAAAAATGGTCGAGAAATGTATTTAATATTATTGGCCATAACGACAATATTAAATATGGAACAAATCTTCATATCGGTGCATTCCTAGTAAGGTCGATAAAAAAATTATGCAATGAGATGCTCCCATATCATGAAAAAACAGCCGTTTCTTTACATAATTTAAAAAAACTTATTGTAAAACCATAAAAACTTGGTCCATGTTGGTAAACATTCCAGCGTCCGGTTCCGACCCGACGGGCCTAGTTCCGGTCATCGGCCCTGTCAGGAGCAGAACAAGATGTTGGAAAGGGTTTCCTCCTGCAGCGGGTTAAATATTGATGCGTTTCCAAGGCAACAGACCTGCTGACTTTTAATGATTTCATCTCTGGTCTTGAAAACCGGCGCGTCCTCCACCACGATGCCGTCCGCCATTTCCTTCACTTTCTCCAGCAGCGCCGCGCTGTAGCTGCCGTTAGCAAACACAAGGGGTCAGTCGCTACACCTCAGCAGTTTTTAATGACAGAGAAGAAGAAGTGTTTTTTTCGGACTGCAGCAAAGGGATGTAAAGGAGGTTATGGCTTGAAACCTTAAAAATAAAATCTATTTTTCATACTATATCCTATTTTCATCGGTATTCCTGCAAGTGATAATTTGATGCTGATGTCATAAAAGATTAAATATTTTCTTAGACATAAAACTTTGGCATACTGTGGAAGGAAAAAAGTTATATAAATGAATATAAAGAAGGATGAAAGGAAAGAAGAAATGTAGGCTGGAAGGATGAAAAGAAATAGATTAGGAAACGAAAAAGTGGAACACGAAGGGAGGATAGAATTAAATAAAGTGGATAAATAAGGGAACTAAACTCCATAAAGAGGAGTACGGGAGAAACGAAGGAAAAATTAGGACAAAAAGAACTTTGTAATGACGTCACAACAACAATTACACTTCCGATGTAAATACTCCGATTATTTAAAACCTCAGTTTTTATAATATAACTTTTAAATCTGGTTCTGCTAATTCCTAAAACATGAACTAGGAAATGTGTTGAGTTGTGGTTAATTTCAGCAAACCGGCCTCGTGGTGCGTTCACGTACCGGCAGCCCATGAAGACGTTGTTCGCCCACACCATGGACAGGGACAGCAGATGGTCCGTCCGATCCGCCTCAAAGTCGCTCATGTTCCGCAGGATGAACTCCTTCCGGACCTCCCAGTGTTTGTCGCTTTCCCAGTAACCCCGAAACGTCTCCACCTGCTGGGCCGTGGCCCGGTTCTGCTGGATGAAATCCTGGACGTCCAGGGCAGACATCTTTCTCTTATACGAGAACCTAACGTCCGGTGACGTAATTTCCCCTGCAGCGCCACACTGTGGTGGTGGAGCGACATAGCAACTCACATGAAACAAGGCCTGGTCAAATCGCTCCAAATTTATTATGCGATTAATTCGCATTAAAATGTGTACAGTTATACCAGTTTACACTGAACCTAATTTATGGATAGTTTACTTTTAATTATCAATTTAGAAGATCCATTAAATTTGCAAAATAATCTTTTTTTGTACCTATTTTGTGTTGAATACAACAATGTTTAGAGCCATACTAAGGAAAAAGATTTTTAAAAATTAATTATTAGAATAAGTTCAGAATATTGCAAAAATTAATTTGTATAAGAATAACGAGAATAACCTTACGGGAATAAAGTACAAATAATACAAGACTAAAGTCATAATATTACAGGAATTAAGTCATTACCAGAATAAAGTCGTAATGTAATTACTTTATTCTAATAATACTATGACTTTATTCTCTTAGTATGACTTTTTTTTTGTAATCACTTCATTATTAATAACATGACTTTATTCTTGTAGTATTATTACTTTATTTTCCTAATTTTATTTTCATTTACTTTCTTAGGACAGCCCTGTCACTGCGTTGTATTTGTATGTTGTTGTATAAGGAACGCTGATTGATAGTCTAGTGTTGCAAATTGACTTTTGAAAGAAAGAGGTAAATTACATTATTTTTTTTCTTCCAACTTCTTTTCATTAAGAACTTTTCCTTATATCATCTTGTGACACATACATTTAAAACTGTAAATGAATAAAATAAATAATAAATTCAAATACAATATAGGCCATTTTACGCATCTTTCTATGCTACGTTACATAATTTTCTCAGTCATGTGGAAGCTCATTGAAGCTATTTTAAATGTTTAATTTAATTCAGTTTAATCAATGTTACATTTATTACCCAAATGTTGCTTATCAAATGAGCTATTTTCATTGAAATATTAAACAATAATCAATTTCAAAAGGTTTTGCTATGCTGTCTTTTAAACCTAAAAAACATGAATAAGTAATTCAAAAAAATTGTACACCTTCAGAACTGGCTGCAAAATTAAACTAATCAATAGTGACTGAAATCGGTACCAGTGCAAAAACCTTTTTAATCAGGGAAAACTACCTTTGTTCCTGTTGTAGCGGATTTGAACAAAGAGCGTGCCCACGGTGTGCTAGCGTAATCACGTGCTTACGTAATGTACGTAATGTCAAAGTTCAAGGAAAAAGCGGGCTAACTTCGGTGCTAGCTGGAGCTCAGGGACGCAAGGCTAATGTTATATTTTTCCAACTTTTACTTGAAGAAAAATCGGAAAGAGAGACTGGTGGACTTCATAGTCAAAGTAAGAAAATATCACTTTGTATTACACTGCATAATTAGAAACGACCTAAATCGATGTTTTTGTGCACCACAATATACTGGTTTAACATGTTTTTGTACAGCGACACTTAAAGTTTAATTCGCCCCCAATTGAACATTTTTGTCTGATAAACTGTCTAAATGTTATTTAGTGTTCTATCTTTATGTTTCTGTGTGAATTTGGTCATTTTTGTGTAAATAATTGACCTAAATCCGTCTCATTCTGTCGGCCTCTTCAGGTCGAACAGGGCTTAAGCAGCTAAATTGTCCTGTTGTTTGGTACCACAAAACATCCATCCATTTTCCTGCACCCTTTTTCCCTTACTGGGGTCGGGAGGGTTGCTGGTGGCTCTCCAGCTAATGTTACAGGTGAGAGGCGGGGTCACCTGGACAGGTCGTCAGTCTGTCGACAACACAGAGACAGACAGGACAAACAAACATGCACACACACACTCACACCTAGGGACAATTTAGAGAGGCCAATTAACCTGACAGTCATGTTTTTGGACTGTGGGAGGAAGCCAGAGTACCTGGAGAGAACCCACCATGCACAGGGAGAACATGGAGACTCCATGCAGAAAGACTGGGAATCGAACCCAGAACCTTCTTGCTGCAAGGCAACAGCTCTGCCAGCTGCACCACTGGGCAGCCGCCACAAAACAGTATCTTGTATTTTATTTAGAAAAATGTAACCAACAGAAAAAATCTGAAACGGTAAAAATACTGACCACAGCACTGCTTCGCCAGACTGACGATTTGTATTTTTCCCCCCAAAATTTAGGGGAAACAAACACTTTTGGCCAAATATTACAGATTAGGTAGGTTGCGTCAAAAATAAGTAATCAAACTAATGTTTGCAGGGTAAGTAACGTTTGATTACTTACCCTGGTCTCTGGATATGCAGTCCACTCTCACACCCACAAAGTTTTAAAAAATGATAAAAGCTCCTATAGGAACTGAGAGCTTCTTAAATTACCCCAGAAAAACCCACCAGCAGGCGCTTCTTTATGCAGCATGTTTTGGACCGTTTCCAAGTCATACAAGCCGCTGCTTTATTGAGCGAACCGACCCATTAAGTTTACGACCATCGTTTCACACCCTGAAATGTCTCCTGATGCTGAAATAATCCTCTGTGGGCTGCCAGCGGTTTTCTGATGAGTCACCTGATGAACGCTGACTCAGGAGGAAACGGGGAAATGCGTCCAGTCGGCCAAGGAAAACGCAGATGTGATCATTAAACGTTTGAAAATACAATACAAAAACACATTTGTTAAGAACATCATTAAATTCTATAATCAAGTCTTTGCTTGAGGTTTTTTATCTCTGTTGGACGATAAATTGTCCCAGAATTTATTGCGATAAACAATCTAATTGTTGTTTTGAGACCATTTTCAAATAATCAGACGAGGGTAAAATACTGAAAGAATGTACCACAGAAAGAGAAGGACTACTTCAGCACAAATTTACTCAAGTAAAAGTAGAAATTAGCTGTCCAAAAAAATAATCACTCCTAAAAGTTGCTCAAGTAAATGTAACTAGTTACTACCCAATTCTGCAAGTAATATAATGGTAACAATGAAGTAGTAATGTAAGAACACATTCTCAAAAATCAGTAAACTTTAAATCCTAACATGAGAACTGGAAAACATTATAAATATCCAAAATAAATAAACAAAAAAACAGAACAAATAAAATGAATTTTCAGGTCTCTGTAAACAAAATTGTCCTTCAAAAAAAGATTTACTTTAGACTAAAACAAAAGCTGAAAATTTTATCAAAATTTTGATGCTAATTGAAACTATTGAGTTTGTTTACATTTATTATGTTTCTATTTGGTGAAGAAGGAAGTTGCGATCAGGTTTTTGTGTCATTTCCTTCACTGGTTGTTGGTGCAGCGCCCCCTCAGGCCAGGAGGGAACAGGTTGCTCAAAGGGTTTGGCTGGTTTACATGATGGAGTTATAGGGCCAGGCTAAGAAAATAAAAACTAAAATTACAAGAATAAATTCATAAAACCACTAGAAGTCATAATATTCCAAAAATAAAGTCTCATGCGAAAAACATTGACACAATACAAGAATAAAGTCAAAATATTATGACTTTATTCTCATGATTTTCTTTTCTATTTCTTCTTATTATGGCCCTAATACTCTGAGTGCAGCGTGAAGCCAAACTGAAACACCTGAAAATTTAACAAATGTTGCGACTTTGGTCCCTAAACGAACCGAACCGGTCCATAAGCAGCTCCAGGCTTGGAACTGCTTATCCAGATAGATGTGAGATGTTGAAAGCTGCTTTCAGCTGCACCAGGTGTCAGACAGAGGAGAGATGCAGGGAGGAAGTGAAAAACTGCGTGTGCTGCTGTTTTGCTCAAAGTGAAACGAGGCGGTGAAGGACGTGGAGGAGGGATTTTTCTGGCAGCCATTCAAATGAAACAGCACCATCCCACTCATTTATGTTTCTCCTTCTCCGGACAAACTGCAGGCAGAAACAGGGTCCCATGAGGAAACACCCTGGGACCGTCTGCCTTACGCGCTCTGATGTCATTTCCTCTCTGATGTGATGCTTCCTAATATACACCCGTTTCATGTAATTGTTCACATCTGGAAATTTTGCTGGAGGGCAACAAGACGATTCTTTTCCATCCATAGCAGCGCTGCTGTGGTAAAACCGTTACCTAAATGAAACCTGGAGATGAAGCTTTTATTAGTTTAGTGCAGCAGAGAAAAGGGAAAAATAAAATAGAAAAACCATTGAAGAACAACTAAAAAACACTTTTTTCTCTGTCTCTGTGTCTGTTGCACTACATGCAAATTTGTTGCCATAGCAACTGGTGGACAACATCTCCTTTAACGTATCAGGAGTCAGCACCAAAAAACAGAGCAAACGGTTTAGATTAGCTAATTTACCTTCTTTAATAATCATCTCTCAGACTTGGTTTTTGGGTCGCCTTTTTTATTTTTAACCTGAACTGAAATATACCAAATTCTGCAGCACATCTACATGTTAAGTTTGTCATAGTCAAGCTAGCACAGCTGACCTACATTCCTCTCCCTCACTGTTTTTTTTGGAATTCAAACTTTTTCTTTGTTTTAGTTTTTTTTTGCATTGTTTTTATCTCCAAAGTGTGGGGCTGAAAAAGTTTGAAAGCTGAACTTAAAAAGTTCTTGAATTTTACTGTTTGGAAAATGAATGAACCTTGTTTTTAGCTGGATTCGCTACAAATAAATAAATGTTTATTTTATTTTGAAAAATTAAATAGAATTATTTTATTTGCATTTTAAAATTTCTAATATTGCATAAAAACTGAAGGGGAAAAATAAAAATTGCCAACTTTTTAAATCCGATTAATCGTCAGAATAATTAATATTTAGATTCTTTTTGTCCAATATTCAGAAATGCTTCATTAAGAAGCTTCAATACCCAACCTGTGCTCACGGTGGCGCTGTAGCCTCACATTTGTCAGAGTAGGAAGTACAGTTTTCTGTAACCGTGAATTGAAAGTACGCCATAAATATGGCGCCAAAATAGTTTTCAAGCAGATGATAAGATCGGATTTTTTCCTGCCTTCCTCTCTGTGTTGCTGTCGATCTTGTGATTATTTTTTTAAATCTATTCTCTGCTGTTTGCAGCTCCAGACTCGCCTGTGCATATTTTTTGTGCAGCGCGGTGTTGCAGGCATTCACCGGCCGGAGGAGCGACTGGAGACGAGCTCAGATCTGGGTTTTATTTCTCAACCAGCACCGTTGCGTTACTGGCGTGCGGTGTTTCTTCTGACTCATCCTGTGGAAATATATCCCCGTTTTTTCTTTTTTTCTTCAGCCACCCTCCTTCCTCTGCTTCCCCAGCCTCCTTCTCCTCCTACCGCTGGCTCCGAAGAAGGAAAACAGCCGGATTGGGACTCCTCCACGTTTCGGCTGCTGTTTTTATTTGGATTTTATTTAGCAAAATGCGACATGCTTTCCATGTTGCGCGCACCTCGGAGCCTGGCACGCCGGCGGTAGCGCTGCGTTTGGTTTCCTACTGACCGCTCGCCACTTTTCTCTCCGGGTTTGTGTTCAGGAGTGGGATTTTACACATTTTGGATTCGGACTCCTGGCTTTGACGGGCTGTCAACACGAGAGTGCAAAGGGGAGGCCGGGAGAAGAGGGACAGTCCTGTCACCCTGCGTGGTTTAAGTGTGCGATGCGTGTGTGTGTGTGTGTGTGTGTGTGTGTGTGTGTATGGGGGGATGTTTAGCAGCACCAACCCTCTGCTGGTAAACTACATGTGCCTGCTCCAGATGATCTCCTAAATCTAATCTAATCCAGGACTGAGGACGTCTGTGAATCCAAAGCTGACTCTTACCAAGGTACGGAAAGCATTTATTTATTCACGCCTTTAAAATGGATGCGAGCTGCGTTCAGGGCTCCCATGTTGCGTTCAGGACCTCTGAAGTCCACTTCGCTGCGCTCTGGCAGCGCTAGGCCGGCGGCTGTGTGCGCACTTTGGCAGGTTTAGGAAGAAAATGCATTTTATCTGAGGCTTTGCGGGAAAATGAAACGCAGGAATCCAGCAGGCAGGTAAACTTGGCCGCTGCTGGAGAATGTCCCACTTGGTTTTATTTCACAGTCGCTGCAGCGCGGAATGTGCGTTAAACAAGCCACGCATTTCTACACTTATAGGCATGATGAAAGTTACGTGGAGAGAAGCAAAAGGAGAAAGAAGAGGAGGAGGAAGAGGAGGCAGCTGAGCGTTTTGCAGCAGCAGAGGGATGTGCATGCTCTTTTTATTTCATTCCTGGGGGAAATCTAGCAAATATACGGCGGGGAGCGGCGGTGTGTGGCGCTTAGGGAGGCTGAGCACGCAAGCTCACGCATGCACACATCAAGAAATTAGAGCAACTCATCTCCTGTTCCTCCATCAGCCTCCTCCTCCTCCTGCTGCTGCTGCTGCGTGCTGTGCAGCTAGGGTTGGCTCAGGGAGAGGGGGGAGTGGCTGTTGTTTACCTCCAGTCAGGGCTGGATCAGTGTGTGTGTGTGTGTGTGTGTGTGTGTGTGTGTACTTGACATCTGCTGTCTTAAAATCCTTGAAAATGATTGAAATTCAGATTTTTCAAGGTTTGGAAAGTGCTTGATTTCTGTATTAGAGGAGGTGAACACCTCCTAAAAAATGCATATTTTACCAAAGGTGGTAAAATATGCATATTTTTTCTATTATGCAACTCAAAATAAAGCAATAACTAAATTAAAACTGACCAAACTTCTCTGGCTTTAGTCAATTACTATCAGAATTAACTATCTTTTCAAAACATAATATTTTGTTCTCTTTTAGTTTACCTTGCAGAAGATAATAAGACATTATGATCGCAAATTGAAACTCTGTTTTTTGTCTTAACTGCCTGGTATTTGTATTTTATTAATGGTGCTGGAAACATTTGAAAGCATATTTTGAAAATGTTTGTATTTCATGTAGCGGCGCACTGATTGCAGTTTTTAGGCCGATTAGCGACCTTTCAAAAGCCTGACCTGTTTTGGCCGATGCCAGGTTTTTATGACATCCAAGATTAGTTTTAACTAGTTTAATTTACTCAGATTTACGTAAGTAACTTCTATTTAAAAAATGACTTATTTTTACTACGTTGTACTTTTTGGTTTTACTTGAGTAATTTTATTCTGAAGTGTTTCTGCTCTTGAGTCAAATCTCTGGATTTTCTCCCCTCTGAAGGAAAAACAAACTTGTTTTAACCAGACACCAACCTGCAGCTTCTGGTAAAGATTCAGACGTTTTCTAGTGAAAGGAACTGGCTTAGAAACATTTTATTTAGCCTGATTTTGTTTTTGTTTGTTATTACGGATCAAACTTTTTGACATTTTGGTTTTTAAAATACCAAAATTTCCACTTTACTTTATATTTTGGTCCATCTGATGATGACATTTGTAAATATTAAATGATAATTTGATCAGTTACTCAGCCTTTGACTTTTTACTTTTGTACTCTTGTTATCTTTGGACGCATACGGCTGAGTAAAACCATGTAGAAGTTTTTCTACTCTTACTGGAGTACGTTTCTGGGTTCTCTGCCCTCTGATTGGTTACCTGCTCATCAGCTCTCACCTGGCGGCTGCATTGAATCCATTAAGGCTGGAATCGTCCTCGGAGTTAAATTCTCCCAATCCTCATGCAGCTCACACACCTCTCTGTCATCCAAAGACATCATCTGCACACACACACTGACTCCTCTCTGAAGTCAGATGCAGGGTGTGTGTCTCTCCTCCTGCTGGGCATCAAACTGATTCTGGGTGTTTGGGATTCGTTTGTATCTCTGTTTTTGTGGCTCTATTTTCTCTTCCTGTTTCTACTTTGCGTTTGTCTCCGTGCCAACTGTATCCCAAACAACCATAGGGTGACGCTCATCGTCCGACTTCCTGTGAAAGCCTCTTTAGCCCAACATGTGCAGGTGTAGCATCGTGTGTTTCCCGTCCCTTTAATCGCTGAGCTTTGATTGGTTGGAGAAGGGGGTAAGGACCCCCACGTGATGCACTGTATCACATTAGCGGCTACGCTAACAGGAGGAGGAGCAGGAGGAGGGATGGTGTTCATGAATGGAGGTCTGACGTCATGCAAACCGTAGCCTCAATCCCCCTCTGACACACACACACACACACACACACAGTAATGTATCGACGTGGATTTAGACGGCTGTGAATGTGTGTCATGTGAGAGGGGAGCCAGTGAAACGGAGGGATTTGCTACGTGTTTCTGTATCTGAGGATGTTATCTACTACAGGCTTTTTGTCGGAGTGTGTGGATGTTGATGCTGATTAACAGCTGCAGTTTGTAATTTTTATAAAATGTTTATTTTTCATATTTGTTAAAACTTTCTCCATGTTGTGATAGTTTGAGACAATCTGTGAAAACATTGATCTCTTGGCGGGGCTTAGCGATGTCAATCATTCTCATGTTGTCGCTGCTAAATGTGCTAATGGTGGAGAAACAACTAACTATTAGAGGAAAACATTAATTGCTGTAATCTGTAGCTGTGCTAACTACTGCTAGCTGCGTCGTATCGATTAATAGGCCTGTTGCAATAAGCAATAAATCAATTAATCACATGATAAATTAAAAGGAGCTCATTAATTTCCATTTGCATGATTTATTATTTTTCTCTTTATATCAAAAACTGAATAATAAAAGTTTTCAGTTTGGTCTCCAGTACTTCTTTTTTTAAACAATAATTTATTTACAGAGACTTCATAATTAATTGTGTCAGTTTCTGTTTATTTATTTTGGATAATTAAAATGTCTTCCAGTTCCAGTATTAAATGTTCATTAGGTTTTAAAGTTTATCTGAATTTAAATCTTTGAATTTAAAATTAAATCCAAAAGATAATTTCTTTATTGTTTTTCAATTATAATTAACCACAATAATATGGCATTAATTATATATGGATGAAACACCATGAAGCTGATGTTAAAATTGGTCCAGATATATAAAAATGTTTTCAAATTCTTCAAAAAATATTTATAAATATTGATAGAAAGCCTGTCAAGTAGCAAATTTTGCTGGACGATAAATTGTCCCAGAAGTTACTGCAATAAATATATATATATATTGTATGTATATATATATATTTATTTATTTCATTTAATAAACTTTAAATTCTAATGATCTTTTAACACTGGAACTGGAAGACATCTTGAATGTCCAAAATAAACAAAACCACAAAAACAACACAATCCCTGGAAACGAGACCAAACCAGACTGAAGACTTTTATCATCCAGGGTTTGGTACCGCGCAGTGTTGTATAATTAATACAACAGACAAACATTTTATAAGCCAAACAAATAAAAGAAAAACGACTTTTGCACGGAGAAACACAGAGCTGGAGGTTTGTATTTAATTATTGTCACTGGACGGTGCAGGCGATGCGTTTGTGCTCTCACCCAGTGGATGACCCTGCTAAGCCCTGAGACCTCATTAGCTTGTGTTAGCTTGTGTTAGCGTGTGTTGGTGTGGGTTAGCATGAGTTAGCATTGGTTAGCATGAGTTAGCGTGTGTTTCTGTGTGTTGGTGTTCATGTTAACACGCTGCTCAGTGGGCGGGCGCTAATGCCAGGCTTCACATATAGAGGGGTCATCCTCATTTAAACCGTTTATTTTTAGAGACTAAAATATCTGCTTTGAAATTAGATGGGACTTTTTCTGATTGATCAAAGTTTCTTTAAACACAGATTAATGTTTTAACTGCTTTTCTGATGTATGAATTTGCCAAACAGCCTAGTGTTCATAACTGGTACTGCAGGTGATAACATCTTGTTTTTCTTCTCAGCTTTTTTAATCATAATGCATTCAGAGCTTTTTATCTGTGGTAAACACAGAGCTGCCTCTGAGTCCTCATGCATAAAGATAAAAATAAAACCCGCGCGCCGGAACTATTAACATTTTATTACACACTTTAGTACTTTCCCCTGTTTCCTTCCTGATGTTCAGGTCTTTCTATATTTATCACCAACATTTATAATCAGATATTAAAGTCTGAGGATGTAAACACATTCAGAAGCTTCCTGAACTCCAGACGGGATTCGCTTCACAAATATGGATGTTTGACAAGAAGCAGCAAAAACTTTTTCATTTATTTTTTTCTGATTTACTTTGATTAGATGCAAAACATTGAACTAAATTATCATTGACAATAAATTCAAAGAGTGAAACTCAAATACAAAAGAATAATCAAGTAATCGAATGAAAAAAAACTGTCATATTCTGCAGGTTTCTTAACTATTTAAAACACATTTAAATGCTACTGAAATGCAAATAAACAAGTAATTTCTTAAAGTAAACATTCTAGTGTCTAAAATGCAACAACACGGCGTTCCTTTAGTGTACACTTGATTAATCGTCACAGAATTTCTTGCTATAATAATATTGTTGTTTTCAGGTAATAAAATGATGATTTAATAATGCAAGAATCAAATAAACTTTAAATTCTAATTAACATTTAACTCTGGAACCAGAAGCCATTTTAAATATCCACAATAAATAAATAAAACAAGAAATATAAATTATGAAGTCTCTGTAAACAAAATTATTTTCCAAAAACAGGTTTAGCTGAAACCTAAAAACCAGACTGAAGAGAGAAATGATGCAAATGGAAATGATTGATTTTGTTTTAATTTATCACATGATTAACTGATTTATGGTCCTATTTCTGCCAACTCTTCCAGTAGAAACCTTTTGTTTCCACGGCGTGAGAGAGGAATCCATGAAGCCGGACTCATTTAGCGCCACGATGCTCCTATCAGATTGAAATTAGGAGCTTCTTTTTTCTAGAAAATTTCTGAGGTTAATCAGTAAATTTAAAAGTTTTTTAGAGGAAATTTACCCCGCCGTTTTTCTGGGGTTAGTGCAGCAGCTCAATACGCCGTGGTTAAAATCGTCTTCCGGTTTTTAAATAAAGACAAAAACTGAAACAGAAAAAAAGTGCTATTTTAATTGCTTGGTTCGAGGTTGGATTTTTTTCCTTGCGACTTTTCAGTCAACAATTTTCGCCCACATGAAAAAAAGTGGCTAGCATTAGCAGCTAATAGGCTCGTTACTGTCCAACCAGTCATTTATATCCAGGGAAAAATCCTCCAATCGCTAAAATCTGACACTACTTGTTTCCATTTGGTGAAGAAGGAAGTTGCGCTCCGTATCTTCTTCACAGGTTTTTGTGTTGTTTCTTTTAGTAGTTCAGTGGTTCCTGGTGCAGCGCCCCCACAGGCGAGGAGGGGAACAGGTTTTCAACCACAGCAGCTGAAAAAGTAATAAATGTTGAAGTTTTGGTCCCAAATCGAAGCGCATCTGCCGAACTATCAGGTGTGAAAACAGCTTTACTCTGACTTTGTGTCTGAATGGTTTTTGTTTCACTGAGTGTAGCTCACCAGAGGGAGTGAAGTGCGACTGGTGGAGGCGTCTTCAGCGATTGAAGTGGAAGTACATCTGCTCTGTCAAACACGTGTGAGTTGGATAAAGTAAATAAAAAACCATGTGATGCTTCATGTGCTGACAGGCTGCGACAATCTGCTGCAGCCACGCGGGCCGAGCTGTGAAGCAGACTGTGTGCAAACAGCAGCGGCTTTAATGCTCACCACTTCAGTTACTTTTACAGAACTGAAGTGAAAATAAGCAGAAGCAGGGGTCACTGGGGTCAGTGCAGCGCCAGGATAGCGGAATGGTACAACACTTTTTAATGATTTCAACTGAAAACAAACGTTCATCATTGCATGAAATGTAAAAACATCCTTACCTTCTTAGTTGAAGCACCTTTGACTGGAGTTTAGCATTTTTATTTGGTCGATGCCTTGTTTTCCTCACAGAAATCCAGAAAAATGAACCTTTTCTTCAAGTTTCGTCAAAATGACGAGTAATCCACATTTATTCTCAGATGTTCTGTTTACTTTAATTAGAAAACTGTTATTTCCATCAAACCAATCAAAGTACCTGAGAGAAAATGTATGAAGCTTTGGCCA
Source organism: Phalloptychus januarius (assembly GCA_902982915.1). NCBI lineage: Eukaryota > Metazoa > Chordata > Actinopteri > Cyprinodontiformes > Poeciliidae > Phalloptychus > Phalloptychus januarius. Next base: position 16,753,861 of record CADWAE010000475.1, read on the forward strand.
TCAGTTTTCGTTGCCACTGACTGTCGGCACCGTGAAGCGATGCTATATGAGGTCGTGACCTTCCATTTGAGGAAAAATGAAACCACAAACCTTTAGGAAGAATGTCCAAACATTCAACTGCGGCAGGTTTTCTGGTCCGGTTTCTGGAACAGAACCACTCCTCGCAGGTCAATCACTAATCTTTTCACTTCATTTCTTGGCGGCCATTTTAGCCAGTTTCCGTCGTCGTTTTGCAGTTTGGTTTTGCAGTTTGGTTTTGTAGTTTGGTTTTGTAGTTTGGTTTTTGCAGTTTGGTTTTGTAGTTTGGTTTTGTAGTTTGGTTTTGCTGTTTGGTTTTGTAGTTTGGTTTTGTTGTTTGGTTTTGCAGTACTTCCGTTTGTAATGCTTATTGTGCCCTTTTCCTGACTGATACCTTTTTATCTTTTAGTCTTTAGGATTTAGTATTTATTTCAGGTTAATCAGATTCACTTATGCAAGCAGTTAGTTGGATTTTTAAAATATTTCCCTCTAATATTTGAGTTAGTTTGAAATGTTTTGCATCATAAAGCATGAACCAACAACAATCTGCGTTAACAATCTTCAGCTGGACATTTTAAACAGTTTTGGATTTTAGTTTAACTGATTTTTATATTTCAGAAACAAATTAAAAATCTGTCCTCGATTTTTCATTTTGTTTCCTTTGATGTTTTAAATTACTGCATAATCTAAACATTCATTCATTCATTCATTCATTCATTCATTCATTAGTGGGCTGCACACCTGTTAGAGGGACGTTGATGACGATGTTTGATGTGACTCAAATGTGTCTTTAGTTTTTGTTCCCGTTGGCAAACATGTCGGTGTGTCTGTGTGTTGGTGTGTGTGTATCGGGGTGTGTGTGTGAGTGTGTGGACTTTGATGTTCCCATCACACATCTTCACACACTCCCACCGTGACATTTAGATTCTTTCTGCTCATTCAAAGCGGCTGCCCACGTCGTCATGCCGCCCGTATTTCCGTCCATCTTTTTCTTTTTATCTTTTTTTTCTCATTTTTCCACATGCTCATTCAGATGTTTTTAAAATCTTTATTAATCAGAACATTTTGAGTTATCCAGGATTTAGTCACATTTTGCTGTCGATGTTGGAGTGAATAAGTCTGGATATAATCAAAGAAAATAGATTTCAAAATAAGAGGACCCATAATACCTCACATGATTTTTGTAGAGCTGAAACGATTAATCGTGATGAATTGATATTCAAATAATCGTCAATTAATTTCTAATATTGTATAGAAAATGCTTAAGAGGTTAAAAATGAAAAATATGCAGAATGTGACAATGTTTTTATCTGATTAATCGGCAGATTAATTATCTGATTAATTAGTTAATCTGACGATTAATCGATTAAAAAATTGTCATGTTCTGCAGATTTTTTCAGTGATGCCTTTCTTTATACAAACACATTATAAGATTCAATTCAATGTCTTTTTAAAATGGGAAAATAAACATTACATGGGAGAATAACAGCATTCCTTATTGAACGTTTAATCATTTGGATTCATCGGCACCTAAAAGACGTTTTTAACATCGACATGTGAAAATCTCTGTCATTTCTGCTCAACATCAGTACAGTAGAGCCGATCTGTTAATTATTTTTGGATGAACTGATTAATAATTGGCTAACAAAGGTAATAAAAAACTGACAATCATTTCAATCATCAATTAATCAGGATTAATCAGCCATAGACACTAATATTGCAACAACTAAATATTTGCGATAAGCTGTTGCGGAATCATTTGGCCGTGTTATTGTTTTTCACATTCATTTCATGGTTTTATGAAGCTGTTTGCAGCATAAAACCGTTTTTCTGTTTGATTTGTCTCCAAACTGAAACACTGAGATGCTGCGAAGCCGTTTCCTGATCAGACTGACTGACGTCATTACGCATTAATTATCTGCTGCTTTTATTTCATACATGGAAACAAACATATAATTGAGCCTGAGTTCCAGTTTATCTCAGGTTTCTGGCTTGCAGGTAATGGAGCCGTTACCTTTTCCTGACAGCCAGTCGAGTTTTCTCCAGGTTTCTGCAGCTTCTGTCTCTGAATAATAGACGTCATGGGAGACGATGCTGTGCTGTCTTTAAGAAAAGCACTAAAAGAAGAGCAGCGTCTCCTCTGAGACAGACAGGCAGAGAGAGACAGACAGGCAGAGAGACAGACAGGCAGAGAGACAGACATTTGGCAGATAGGAAATGGGCAGGCAGGACAGACAGACAGACCAACGGACAGAGAGATGGACAGACGGGGAGACAAATGGGATTCAGCAAGTCAGACGGCTCTGGAGGCCGGTGGAAAGGGTCCAGGGAATCTCCTATTTATAGAAGAGCAGGGATGCCCAAACTGAGGCCTGGGTGCTGTTTTTTGGCCCTTGTCTGATTTTGTGTGGCCCCCAACTGCAATTCAAAAAATAATAGACATTTGGACCATAGATGCAGATGGAGATTTTTAATTTGTAACCAGGGTAAAAATGACCAACAAGATTTTCCTACAAAGAAAATGTGAAACAAACCCAAGCAGAGGAGTTTGTTTCTGCTCTGCATCTCCAGAGGAGAAGCTTCCATTAGTTGCACGTCTATGCAGATGATAAGTTAAAAGATATTCTTGAAGGCTGCAGGTTTATTCTTGAAGACCACACTGCAGCTAACTGTAATCAACAAGACAAACTTTCAGTTGGATTTTTTCCTTTACTGTCCTCTTGCCAAATTAGCAGGAGTAAAAGGGAAATGTTACCGGGTGAGAATGAGCTGCTGTAAAGCGTCTGGCTGGGAGCGAACACCCTGAAACAGTCCTGTACCAAACTGGAGCGATTAGTACCAGCTGCTCACCTGACTTTCCCTCCAACGCGTCGCTGCTCCAGCTGATCCCACTTCATTAGCCTGGGAAGCAACTGACTCATGGCTCCTCTTCCTCACGCTCCAGTTTTCATGCGTCATCTGTTGCGTTACGTCCCGCCTCTAAGCGTCGGGCAGACATGGGACTCTGGACGGAGTCGTAGTCAGGCAGTTAATTGGCTCCCCAGGCGATTGGCTTTCCCAGCATGCATTCTGCAGCGTCTCACTGCGAGCGGCCTCCTCAAAGCTGCGCACGGAAAATGTTTCGATTTATTTCAGAACCGAGAGGAGGCGGGATGCTGCCTGCTGCTTGTTGGGTTTCTGGATTTTATGCAACACAAGTTTAATCTGTGTAGATTAGCCGAGTAATTAGAAATAAAGTCATTCCAGTAGACTTGGGTAATCTGAACTAGATTACAGAGGCCATTAAATTAGATTAAGTTGAACAACAGAAGCGGCCTTCTGCTGCACTGCAGCCGAGCGCTGACTGAAATCTGAACCGTTGCAGTTTCGTAAAGTTCAACAGCCCTGAACTGAAACTTTGGTGGATTTTATTTCACTGCTGTTGATGATCCGTTCTTATCTGTCGCAGATGCAGTTCAGTTTTGATGTTTTTATTTTTACCCATTTAATTATTCATACTTCCAACACCCATTTAAGCAGCTTCAGGGTTTCCTTCAGTGGAAAACTTTTTAACTAATTAGACTAATGAATAGAAGTTAATGCACTTCTTCAGCTGGAATCATGTTTGCAGGTTTGAAGTCAGACTACTCTTCTTATAAAAGTGTCTTGAGATGTTTTCTGTTATTTTTGTGCAAAACTAAGAATTTTATCTTTATCAAAGAAAATCCCTTTTAGAAGTTTGCTGTAGTGCATTTTAGGGCTTTAAAGCATTTTGGGGCAATAAATTGATTAATCACAGTGAATTGATTAATCAACAATCGATTAATCATGATTAATCGATTGTTGAAATAATATTTATCTCAGTTAAAAAAGGCCATTTGCTAAAATTACAGCATAGTCAGAGCAGTAATTAAGTAATTAAGCCAAAACTGTACAAAATATCCTCAGTAGCAAAATAGCAAATCCTGTTTTTACTCTTTTTGTTTCTATTCACATGAATAAAAATTTATTTTCTCATTTTGTCCACTATGTCAGTGTTGGTATGGTTCAATTAATATAAAAATATTTAGTCTGGTGTTTTGGTCTCAACTAAACCGTTTGTTGAAGATAATTTTGTTTACAGAGATTTTATAATTAATTTTACTTGTTGTCTCGGTTGTTTTGTTTTTTTATTTTGCATATTTAAAATGTCTCCCAGTTCCAGTGTTAAATGTTCACCAAAATTTAAAGTTTATTGATATTTGAGAATCAATTCCTACTTTATTATTATTTCATTAGTTATATTGTTTCCAGGCAACATTACCGTTTATTGCAATAAATCACGTTGAATTTGGTGTGTAAAGCAGAATTGGTTAAATTAGTGGTTTCAGGGAGTTTCTGTTATTTTAAACCAAAAAGAGAAAAAGGTCAGCTGGGGTCATCCTAATGTTTCATGACAAACAGGAAACAACTGGAGTTTCCCCTAAGTAAAGAACATCTTTCCACGTGTTTAAATCAAACGATTAATCGTCATCAATCAATTATTGGAATAATAATGTAGTAACTGATTAATCGTTAATTTGAGTTTACAAAAAATGTCTGAAAAATCAACATGTTCAGGTCAATAATTAAGCCAGAATTGTACCAACATATAAACATTTTCAATTAGAGTTGAAACTTTTGTCTGTAAACACATTTTGCTCAAAACTCCTTAACAAGCATAGCTTCATTAAAGGATAGCTGTTATTACGTTTTATCTCTGAAATGTAAATTTTCTTCTTTAAAAATCAGTTGAATTGTTTGTTCAGTAGTTTAATAAACGTCTGTAGAATAGGCCGTCCGTTTTATCCGATTAATCGTCAGAAGAATAGTTGCAGCATCAACGTTAAATTTAGTGATATTCAAAACAAAATGACTGAAAATAGTTTTATCAGTATTTTTTATGTTAACATCTTTTGAACAGATTTTTGTAGATTCCGTACGTCATTCAGCGCCTCATTGGTCGGTCGGGTAGGTAAGGAATCGGCCCTGTGCCAGAAATAGAGGCAGAATGTGGCTCCAGTGGTTCGTTTTCCAGTTCAGTAGGAAAAATAAACGAACCCTGAGACGGAGTAGAGAGCGATGCTCCTAAACGCTCCGTCAGAATCAGAGAGACGGGCAGAAAACGAGAGGCTGAGGAAGTCAATAATGTACTTAACCTTCCTCTGCAGACTCGCTGCATGCCTCCCTGTTATTGTAAAGCTCCGGGGCTGGCGAGGCGAGGGAGAGGGAAGGGGAATAAAAGCTGCTCTGCAATAGAAAAAGCAGAGGCAGGAAGGGAGAACTGTGTATTTTTTTTGTCAGCATAAATGTCAGAGTGGTTAAGTGTGCGCACGGCAGGCGGGGAGGCTGAAGAACAGGAAGAGTCCCATATAAGAGGGAATTGCCCCGTTTTACTGCCACATAAATCTGCCCTCTGCACACTTAACCGCCTCTTTTTGGGTTTCCTGCTGGATGTGGAAGTTTGCTCGAAGTGAATTTCAGAGTCGTTGATGTTTCATTTTTTAGCCTTTGTTCTCACATTTTGCATGTTTTTGTTTTTCCATTTGAGTCTGAGCTGCTTCTAAAAGTCGAGAGTTTTAATGCTGGCAATGAGTTTCAAAAAATCACATTTGACCGCCACTGTCAGCTGATCTCCAGCATGTCTGGTCAGCTGGTTTCCCCTCTATATGTGCTGTACAATGGCTGCTGGAAAAGGCAAGAGTTTTGTTGTTGATATGCCTTCGTCAGCCAGTCAGTCTAAAGCTTTTTTGTTTCAGGGACTCCATAATTCATTTTTTGTTTCTGCTGTTTGTTTATTGTAGATATTTAAAATGTCTTCCAGTTTAAATGTTCATTAAAGTGTAAAGTTCGCTGATCTGTGATCATGTGTTTTATGACCATTATATGACATGAAAACGTTCTCAAAACAACATTGTTGTTTACTGCAATACATTTTGTTACCATGAGAGCTGCAGTTGTTGACTGACCGTCCAGAAACCACTGGCTGCATTCTTGTTGGTTGTGCAGGATGCTCCACTAATGCTTTTCACTTGTAAGCGTTGACTTGGGGGTGTGGCCCGCAGCAGCTGTTTTAGGGCTTCTTTCACTTTAAATCCAAATATCTCGGAATGTTTTTGTGCAATGAAAAGGTTTTGCATCGACCGCAGACCCGGACCTGTTCATGGAAGCACCTGTAGTGTCTCCGTGAAGCTGCAGCTGAAGGAGCTTTGCTGGTTTAGCTGCAGGATGATTCATCTCTCAGGTTTTTATTTCTCAGGTTTTCCAGTCGTGGTGAACTTTTCTTATTGAAGCTAATTTCCTTTTGGCTTCATGTATATTTATTTGCATTCTTGCTTTGCTTCCCCTCAGGCTTCATGAGCCTACGACGTTTTTCCCCCTGAGCTGCACATTAACTCGGAGTGGGAGGCAGCTGAAGCTGACAGATCAGACAGAAAGGTCTGCTGTGAGGTGGAACTGATTGCAGGTCGATCAGATCCTGACTGTGGGGAGAAAAGATGACATCTGATGATATCCCTGTGTTAATGCTCCAGAGGTCGTAGGAAAGGGCAGTGAATCCTCCAAAGTGACTGCACATCTTTAAAAGTTCCTTCAAACGGATGAAATTAATTAAAACATCCTTAGAGGTATTAAATGTTGATGTTGGGGAATATTTAAGCTTGTATATTACATGTAGCTTTTACAAACTGCGATCTGTGGCTACAGCTAACTAGCTGCTAATAGATGCTAATGCTAATTAGCCTTTTTACATCCATGATGAAAATTTATCACCAGTTGCCTGGATGATGTTCATCTTAAGAATTGTCTGTTCGTTGATATAAATCAGTTTGAAAGTGATAAAGGCCTCAGAGTTTAGTACCTGTCAGTTTGTTCAACCTGCAGAAACCTCACAGAACCCAGGGGGAGTATGGATTCAGATTTTACTTACCCATCGATTGATTGGTTCCCGGTGACCCATTATGATGTCCATAGTTTTACTTTTTTAAATCTGGATTTATTTTGATGTTTTTGGGTTGAGTATTTCATGCACATATAAAACCTTTTTTCATATTGAAAAAGGTCCTGCTTTCAGAAATCGGACCACGGTTTCTGGGAGAGGAGCCATCAGAAGGTATTGATCAGCCAATCAGAAATTAATTTGGCTGAAACTTCAGAGATTATTTTCGCCTTGAACTTCTTCGATGTCAGAGAGAGAACTTGTGCATATCTAACAGATAAATAGTTATGCTATGAAAACAATATTTCAGAATAACACAGAATATTCTAGGATTAGTTGAAGTCGTTGAAATGTTGGTTCCTGCTGCAGGATTTTTCAGAGCTTCATCGGTCGTTGCTGATGTTCTGTTTTAATTCCTGTTGTTCTCCCCTCACCGTCTCTCCTGTGATATTTATATCTCTGTTCTTCGTCCATCTTCACTCGGCTGTTTTTCCTCCTTTCGTTTCATTTTTTGTCTCTGGACAGAAACTCAGGCATGAAACATCAAGGCGACTTTCTGAGGCCAAACTGCGTGAAAAGTGAAAGTTGGGTTTTAACTTTAAGTCGACGATAGAAAACAAAGACTTAACGATTAATCACCATGTTTGACTCACAGGACTCTGCGGCTTTCTGGAGTCTTTCTCTCCGGTTTCTTGCAAACACTCTGAATGTTGTTTTATTAAATCATTGATGGGATGGAAATATTTCTCTGGATTTTCCTGCAAGAGAGGCTGATTTATAAAACAGGATTGTTATTTGACTTGCATATTTTCTCTGCTCATTTGAATGAGTTTCTGTTTGATCTTCTGCTGTTTCCTGTAAACATGAATTTGTCTCCTTCATGCAGGAGAATCAAATGATTTCTAGGTTTTATATTTGTTATTAAAATTAAAAGTATAATTATTATAAATGAAAATCTTTTGGCAGTAGAAAACCTTCAGTTTTTTGCTTTCTCCTGTCATTTCTACCATTCAGTGACTTTATTAAACTTTTTCAAAATGACGCCTTGTTTTTAAAGACAGTTGTATTCTTCCGGCTCTCTTCCAGTAAAAGACGTTGATCTGATTTTTATGAAGCAGCGGCTTTTCTGTTTCCTTTTTGTTTCATTCTGGGTTCATTTGGCTTCACTAAACAGGATTAAAGTCAAAGAAAGAAGCAAAATACCCAAAACTTTTACTCAAGTAGGCTTAGAAATACTCCAGAACAAAATTACTCTAGTAAATTACGGCTGAAAGTAATTTTTTCCTAAAAGTTGCTAATGATCTGATGCTGAATGTGTGAAGGCTCTCCAGATCGCTGCTTTCTGTCGCCAGCTCTTCGGTTTTCATGGCGAACATCTACTCACTCGTCATTTTCTCTCTCTCTCTCGCTCGCCCGGTGTGCCCGCCCCCCCCCCGCTGACAGATGGAGAGCGAAAAGAAGAGGAGGAAATACTCCACAAGCAGCAACGACTCTGACACCACTGACAGTAAGTGGAAGATGAAATGTGGATGTTTTTATCTGGACGTTTCTCTGAGTTCATGGCCCAAATAAAACATTTTAAAGGTTTTATCAGTTACAGAGCAGACATGAGTTTTATCCTCATTTTAACCAACAAACACTGGAGCATGATTCAAAGAAGATGAAACAAAGATTTGTTAAAATAAAAGCGTTCAGCTCCCTTTATTTGTAAATTGGGATAAAAATTAAAAGGGGGTTCATTTTTACTTGGGCTGAAACGATTAATCACGATTGACCGTGATTAATCATTATTAACCACGATTAACCTCGATTAATCACGATTGACCGATTACTGAAACTATCCTCAACGAATTTAGTTATCGATTAATCACTAACTGGAGCAGACAGACTCAAAAAAATGTTCAATAGTTGAAAGGACAACATAATCAGAGGAGTAAATAAATAAAATGTTGTAAATAACAAAATCACATTTTGCTATCTAATCAATCAATTCATCTACAAAGTATCATTTTATAAAATGCAAATGCTGCTTTAGCTAATGTCTAATATAAGATGAAATCAGTTTTTATGTTTATCCAGGAACAAAGTAACTCAGTTAATAATGAAAGTCAGAAACAGATATTAGGGTGAATATTTCTTTATTTCAGATATTTTAGTTTTTTGGGTGTTTGTTGCTCATTTTCTAAAGCTAAATACCAATAAATCCAACTATTTCCTGATGTTTCCAGATGTCTGCATTCAGTCAGACGGGATTCATCTGGTTTCCAGTGACAGGAATTGTTTTCTTGGTGAAAAAATAAAATGTTTCAAACTAAGAAAAACTTTGGTGTGAGTCTGAGTTTCATTCAGTGGCAAGAAAATCCAGAAATGCGACTCAAGAAGGAGCAGAAACACTTCATGATGAGGTAAAAGTAGAAGTGCTGCAGTAAGTAGTGAGAACTTGCTCTGTCCGAGTCGGACTGATGATGGGTCTGAAGCTGTTTCCAGGCGGCGCAGCCGGTCCTCTGTCGATGCGGTCTCAGGCCTGTGCAGCCTTTCTGCAGCGTCTCTAACCGGCTGTTTGTGCTGCTCCGCGTTTCCTCCTGACCTCTGCAGCTGCTCACTGGAGGTTATCAGGTTTCTAATTGAAGGATGCCCACCATAATTTTGGCTTCTGGGCCTCTGAGTGCGGCTTCTAATTAACACGCAGCCATGATGGCAGGCTTCGGCTGCATGGTTGGTGATCTGGTCACGGAGTCGAGCAGCTGCCATGCGGTCGCACAGCTACACTCAAAAACACAAAGTCTTACCTGTTTAGTTCAGTTGGTATCGGAGGAAACGCAGCACAAATCTGGAGAGAAGCTGCTGGAAACCCAACGACTCAGAGCTGATTTTAAACATCACAGATGAAACTTTAACCAACATTCAAATGCTTCTGGCTGTTTCTATCACTTTGTTCTTTTATGTTTTTATGACGTAAAGCTGTTTGAAATGTGCTATAGAAATACAATTTGATTGACTGATTGGCTGATTGATTGATTGATCTGTTGAAAGAAGACAAAAGTAACTTTTCAGTAAAACATCTGAACTTTTTTTAAGTCAACAGAAGTAAATAAGGAGATTATTTCACTTATAAAAAGGGAAAATATGTCGAAATAACCAGTTGAACTAGAAATGTTTCGTCAATATTAAAGAATCATCTACTTCCTGCTGAAAAGTCACTGATGTTGGATTTGTTTCATTTCAGGGTATTTGCTGTAGAAACTGGACCAGAAAACGTGGTCATATGTAACATTCAACCAGATCGATAATTTCTATTTGCATGATTTATCGTTTTTCTCTTTGTACCAAAAACTGGTTGATCAAAGTTTCATTCTGATGTTTTGGCCTCAACTAGCAGAAACTTTGATTCATTTTATTTGTTGTTTTAGTTTGGATATTTAAAATGTTTTCCAGTTCCAGAGTTAAATGTTCATTAGAATTAAAGTTTATTGATTTTTGAGGATCTGTTCTTGCTTTATTATTTCAGTACCGTTATATTACAGGAAAATGGTCTCAAAACAACAAAATCATCGTTAATGACAATAACTTCTAATAAGTCCCACATCTGCAGGTTTCATTTGGCCAGCAAAAGAAAAGAATCGTCTTTTTGTCCTACAGCAAAAAATCTGGATGTAAACATGCAACGTGTCAATATGACATCAGTAAATATGTCCATAATGGTCGATATTCCTGGACGTGTTTGAGGTCATCTGTAGAAATTGGAAGTCCAACAAGGTTTTAATGTTTGGCAGCGACAAACTCACAGCTGAATCTGCATCCGGAGTCGATAAATTCCTTCCCTGATTTTGCTCTGTGTGTAGCAGAGGTCAGTGACCTCTGATGGCCAGCATGGCAGCATGTCCTCCCTGAGCGCTGCCAGCTGCTGAGCGGTGAAGCCAGCATGGCGGCGGCTCTGCTGGCCATGGAGTGGGAGGCGCTCGCTCACAGACACAGACAGATATTTATGGCTCTTTGGGTTGCAGGGCTGGAGAGCTGCAGGGCTGGAGAGCTGCAGAGCTGGAGAGCTGCAGGGCTGGAGAGCTGCAGGGCTGGAGAGCTGCAGGGCTGCAGAGGCAGTGGAACCCGGTGGAGCTGCTGGGTGAAGCTGTGGGTGGATGCCGGCTCCAGCTTCTTCTTAATTACAATTAAGTTGTGTGTTAATGAGCTGATGAGCAGGCTGGCAGGGCGCAACAAGATGTTATTTAATGTCGTGACCTATTAACCTCTTCATGATCGCACAAGCACTGCCGCTCCTGTAGTTGCACTTTTCAATTTATTTATTCATTTAATTCAAACAAACTGATTAATTTTTTTTCCTTTTTTAAAAATTTTGTTTTTGTTAAAATCCAGAAACGTATTATTAATCTGTTTTAATGGCCCTGCAGGTCAGGTGACGTCGTGGTCCAGGTCCTCTAAGAACACCGGCACCAGCAGCACCTGGGTCCGCCTCCCACACAAGAAACCATCAGAGGTAGGAGAGCTGCTGGTCTGGGTTTGATTTAACTGGAGCTCCAGTTTGGCCAGTTCTGATCATGTAGAACCTCAGAGTTGGGCTGTGCAGCAGGTTTCAGCACTTTAAGGCCGTTTAAGTGATTTTAGTCCTTAAGCCGCCTGTGTGTCAGCAGCTGCATTACCTTAAACATATCAATTTCAAAAAGACTTGTTTATTAATAACACATGATCAGAAACAGGATGTTACTACTGGTGGAAACCAAGAAGAAGACAGGAAGGATGACGCTGCATGTCAAACTTATTCAACTTATTGTGATTTTAATCATATTTTTCATTTAATGGAAACACAAAATTGTGAAATTGTGCTTTGTGCATTTGAAATGGAAGCCCAGCCAGTGTTTCAGCAGTTTGAAAGTTTTCTGGAAGTTTGTTCCAGATGTTTGGTAGGAACTGAATGCTGCTTCTGCAGAGGACCTGAGCGGTCACTGCTGCAGAACACAAGTTGGTCTTCAATCCTGGAAATGTTCTTCAGGTGACAGAAGGCCGACTTTGGAACCGTCTTTTTGTGTCTCTGAGGGTTCAGTCAGAGGTCAGAGGTCATCCTAATCAGTGGTTTCTTTGCGCTAAACACTTATTTCTGTTGAACTTCAGATCTCTGATGTCGTTCAATGTGAAGTTACTACATTTAAAGATATTTCACACCAAGATGTTTGTCCGTCGCTCATAAAACTCATTTCCAGCCAGAGAAACTTCCTTTGTATGAACCTTCCCTGATCAAATCCATCAGACTGAAGGTTTTTGCTTCGTGTTTTGTTGGCAGTGGCTGCTGCTGCTTTCGCTTCACTAATTAGCTTCAGTTTTTTGCTCTAATGCTGAAGACTCACAGAAGCATTAGTTCATCTTGTAAAATAAGATGGTATTCTGGTGAGTCTGCCTCTGTGAGGTTCGCCGCCGGTCTGGTTAGCGCTGGGAAGGATGGGCTGGTTAAACACAGGGTTGGAGCTTCACTCGATCCGACACCGCTCCCAAATCACCAGCCTGCCGAGGAAACTGGCATCATCCAGTTGGAAGTGGAGATCTGCTGCAGTCACACATTCCTCCCACTGCAGCCGGGCTGGTGTTTAGATTTAGTGCTTCTATGGTGCGTCTACGTCGAGGAGGCAGGTAATCTGCTCCGTTCGCCTCCACAGAGAGTCTCAGACGTAGTTTGTTGTTTTTTGCAGAAAGAGAAAATGACATTTTACCCTGAGCGTGCGAGTCATCAGCAGAGCATGTGTCAGGCTTCCTTCGCCTACAGGCGGCTAACCACAGGCTGCTGGAAGGTCCTGTCAGCAATCAGTCGCTCAGTAATTAGGGCTGCAGCTCTGTGCTCTGACCGGGCCCCCGCCGAGGAGCCGGGGGCCACGTCCCCTTTCAGAACGCTGCGCCGCAGTGCTCTGCTGCTGCATTCTGTGCGAGTAAAGAGAAAAAACAAAGAAGAAAAGACGGTCAGGAGTATCATCTGGAGAGAGATCGTAAAAGGTTTTCTTTCTGCTTTTCTGAACGGTTTTGGCTCAACTGTCCTGGAAGTTCAGCTGCACCTGCAGAAACCAGGAGTTATGCAAAATGAACTTTTTTTGTACTTTTATTTGAGCTTCATCTGCTTCTACAAGCAAATCAAGCACTTAGAAAACATCAAGCTGATTTCTGAAAGTACGTTAATGACCTTTGGCTTAGAGGTAATTTAAAACGCTGTACAATGGCTGCTGGAAGAGACGAGATTTTTGTTGTCGACTCACCATCCAGAAACCACTTGCTGCATTCTGCTTGGTTGTTCAGGAGGCTCCACTAATGCTTTTCAAAGATGTATGGTTGTATAATTGTGCATCTGTTTGCTGCCATTTTGTTGAGTGTTAAAGTTGAGTTGGGGGCGTGGCCAGCAGCAGCTTGCCTGGATTTAAAGTGACGGATCCTAAAACATCTCAGACTGAAAACTGGTTTAAAACAGATTTAAAAACAACAAACCATTTCCTGCATCAGGTTGTTCCTCTTTTTGTGCTTTATGATTCACTCTTACCTGATTTTATTTTAGGATGTCTGTTTCCTCTTCTACTATTAAAATAAATTAAATTTAAAACTGAAATCTGGATGAATACTGAGTTGCATTGTAAGATGTTCGTCTCCGGAGCTGAACTCGTCTTCGTCAGAGAAACCTCGCTGCTCTTCTCCTCCTGGGAATCTGTAAAACTCTGCGTCATGGAACAGGGACACGCGTCTGTTTGGAGGCGCCAGACAGCAGGATGGATCCACACGCGTTGCACTCGGGGGGATTTCCTCTCCGTTGGTGATGCTGATGGGAGTTTGTTTCAAATCCTCCTTCATCTCCGTCTTTATTTCACTCAACTTGCTGGTTTTTCCATCTTGTGTCAGGAACTAAACCAAAGTTTGACATTATTTCGTTTCCATAGATGTTTACATGCAGCTTTTCTTTTTCTAAACATAAACTCAGATTAAAGGTTTCCTGATTTAAACCAAAATGAATTTATTGCTTCTAATTCAGAAAGTCTTCATATTATTTGTGAAGCCCAGACGATGAATTCATCATTAATTCACCGTTTGGTGAACTGGAAGCAGCCTGGGGATTTATTTTAAGGTAACACCTCAAGCATGCAGCTTCCTGCCACATCAAGGAATTTACTGCAAAACACAAAGTCTTGATTCAACAATGTTCGCCCCACTGTCAGATTATTAAACTATAACAAACATCTGTGTGAAATAATCTTGAACTTTCCCATCAGTATTAAGGAATTATTGACATAAAATAACCTCAAACATCTTGCTGAAAGTTACCTGTAAGTTAGTTTGATCTTAAGATATTTGCTCTAGGAACCTTTACATTTTATGCAGTAAAATGTTTATTTTTTATTTCAAACAGGAATTGAATTATTTGCATTTTTTATGCATTTCAAATATTGTCTAAAATATGACAAATATGCAGAATGTATCAATTTGTTCATCTGATTAGTCGATTAACTGTCAGAATATTCAGTTCCTACAGTAATCACCAGCAGTGGGGCTGTGCAGTTTGTGTATCGAATTAACATGGCGGCAGACGAACATCAATACGTTGATCTTGAATGTGCGACTGGAGCAACTTTTGTGTTTTAAAAAGTCCGTTAAAGTTAAAGGAAAATGTTAATGAAGCAACTTCTGGAGGTTTAATGTTCAGATCCAAACCAGCTTTGGATGCGAATGCAGAATACGTTTGGAAATATAAATGTGTGGACAAAGCTTCGTTCAAATGGCTCTCACATCTTTTACCAAATGTCTGGAAAAATGTTTTTTATTTGTTCCTTTAAATAAACTGAAATGACGGGAGAATGAAGTCAGATTTCTAAGCAGGCAGCCAGGAAGGCGACGGCCGCAGCGCCTCCCTGTGTTCGACGGAGGGAGGCAGGAAGTGATGTCGGTGGGGTTTCCCATCACAGCAGGTGTGAAGCCGTGTTGCCTTCCTGTGTCGATCTGTTTCTGTGCTGCAGGTTTAGAGTGTAAAGGTGCAAACAAGGCGCAAAACGGTTTATTCTCTGACCTGTGGCTGTGGGAGCCGTGCAGCGAGATTCACACAGTTAATTCACATTAATGATCGTCTGACAGGATTCTTTACGTTAGTTATGAAGCTCCAGGTCAGCTGACTGAATCAGTCTGAGATATTTTAGTGCCAGAGGAAACAGAGATGAGGCTGCACAGTGGTGCAGCGGATAGAACTGTTGCCTTGCAGCAAGAAGGTTCTGGGTTCGATCCCCGGTCTTTCTGCATGGAGTCTCCATGTTCTCCCTGTGCATGGTGGGTTCTCTCCGGGTACTCCGGCTTCCTCCCACAGTCCAAAAACATGACTGTCAGGTTAACTGGTCTCTAAATTGTCCCTAGGTGTGAGTGTGTGTGTGCAGGTTGTTTGTCCTGCACACACAGGACACACAGAGACACACAGAGACACACAGAGACACACAGATATGTGTGTCTCTGTGTTGCCCTGCGACAGACTGGCGACCCGTCCAGGCGACCCGTCCAGGTGACCCATCCAGGTGACCCATCCAGGTGACCCGTCCAGGTGACCCGTCCAGGTGACCCCGCCAGGTGACCCGTCCAGGTGACCCGTCCAGGTGACCCCGCCTCTCCCCTGGAACGTTAGCTGGAGAGGAACCAGCACTTCCCGAGTACAGAAAATGGATGTATGGAGGAAACAGAGATGCACCGATCAGATTCTTACCGGTCGATGCCGATTGTGGATCAATAAGGAAATATTTATCTGAAATGGAAAATGTTCCTCACTTGGCATCAAAAGTGTTCAAACTCATTAAGCTACTGAAGCTGCGACTGCTGTTCCTGGCAGCATCAGGGAAAGACGCCTGCTTGTCTTTCCAAGGAACATCTGAAATCTTTCCGTGCAAATAAAACAAGTCTTTTACGTAAAAACTAAATCCATAAAAGGTTGGAATTTTAATGTGCCAACATGTGAACATGTACCTTTGCAAGAATCAGATTGAGTCTGTTTCAGTCCGTTGTGCGCAGGTTTGCTGTCGACTTTGAGGCTCTGAACTCGACGTTTTGAAAAGATTTTCCTTCATTAAGTCTGAAAAGCAGCCAGCTGATTAAAATAGTTCAGCGGATGAATAGAAGCTGATTAGCTGCTTCGTTTTCTCCTGTTTACGTAACAAAAGCTTCCAGTTTTCACGCCGTTGGAAGAAATGAGCAAATGTTTGCACCTCGAATGCTGAGATCACAGCTGGATTATTCTAATAAGGAGATAATTTCTCACCTGGTCACATTTATTCCTCCCTCACTCAGACCTACATGAAATATATGTGACACGTTTTAACTTCTTTATTTAGGTTTTCTAGTGGCCTTTATTTGAATTCAGAGGCTGCAGGGATTCGGCTCATGTTGGAATCGAACCTGAATATCAATTCATTTAAATAGGATTAAATGCAGCTCCTTTATGTGATTATGAAGAATCGTATGGCATGTTTGTGTTTGAAGAGCAGAGTTTCTGGATTTGGAGTCATTTGCTGTGAATTGATGCTGCTTGGCGAAGTGAAAAATAATTTGCCTGGGCAAAATCAAAGAGGCGAGAATCATAAAAGCATTAATAGATAAAAGATGATCAACCTGTAGGAAACGGTTTGTTGTTTCTAAATCTAGAGTCATTTGGTAAAAGGGGGGCGCTGAGTTTGTGATGCTAACAGCTGCTGCGGCTCATTAGCGTTCAGTGGTTCTCCATAGCAACCAGATGTTGCTCCACCTCCAGCGTGTTGCTCCACCTCCACCGTGTTGCTCCACCTCCAGTTTCTCCAGTCTCCTCTGCTTCTGCAAACATGCCTGCTGAAATGACTCTGCAAATCATCAGATTACTAACATCTGGAGGGAGTTTCTCTACTTGAACTAATCAATTATATCAATCAGATATAAAAACTGATTCTTCATTCAACCTCGGAAACTTTCTTACACAATATTAGAAATGCATTAAAAGACGGAAGAACAAAAATATTCCTTTTCTGTCTAAAATGCAAGAACTGCTTTATTTAGTGAAAACTTGATCTGCAGGTTTTCACCAACATCTCAGGTTGGATCAAAGCAGAGCTGCCTGATCAACTATTATTTAGTTGAATTGACTAATAACTGGATAGTAAATGGTTTTCACTAGGATTGTTTACAGAACTTGAGCCAGGTGAAGCTAAAGCTGCGTCATATGAGGCTTTCTAGGATATATTTACAAACGTTTGTTATCTTGGATGAAAATCTGCAACTTTTCTGTTTAGTTTAGACTTAATTACTGCAAAATGTATCTATTACTGAATTAGTTGATTATTTGAATAATTGATTCATCACGAATAATCTGATTAATCATTTCAACCCTTCATCTGTTGCAGCCAAATATTAATTAGAATAAAAATGTGGAACCTTGAAGCATGAGGAAGGCATCATTTTTGCATTTTTTTTATTTTTTTCAAAATATAATTCCTGTAGTGAATTTAAACCAGGTGAAGCTTAAATGATGACCCTTCTTTGTAAACATATTTACGAAGCTGTTTTTATCTTAAATGCAAAATATAAATACATTTTGTAGAGTTTAATTATTTGTCTGAATATGTAGGTTTTTTTCCAGCAAATGGTTAAATATTAATTACTAAATTATTTGACGATTAATGCGATTAATCGTTTCAGCCCTAATCAATTTATTTCCTGTATGATGATATATGTTGGTTTAATTTATGTTTTATTTGAACTAAGACTCAAAAACCAACAGGGTCAGAGATTAGTCTGTCACTGTGCACTTAAAAGCCTTCAGGGTATTTTTATTTAGCCAGTTGTTTTAACAAAAGTTGATTATTAATCGTGCCCTCACACACAAGTGCTATAATTTACAAGAGCAACACGATAATGAATGTCTCATGTAAAAATACATATAATGAACAAGTCCAGTGTGTAAAAGGTAATCATCTGATCCGTGTCACCGCCACTTCATCTGCAAACACATCCGACTGGAATTCATCTATTCAACTGCATTTTATGAGTATTTTTATATTTCCCAGGTTTAATATAATCCTCCTGGTTTTTGCTGCTGCAGCCGTAATGTTGATGAACCTCGTAACGCCTGGAAAATCGGCCTTATGGCTAATATCCTCAATCCTTTCGGTGTAAGATTTTACACAATCGATTACACTACAGTCTGAGTAATTATTAAAGAAGCATCATGAAGTCGCCTGTAAATTAAGACAATTTTAGTTATCAATTAATCAATTAGTTGAAAATAATGGCACCGTCTGCAGATGTTTCCTTTAATGTTTTAAACACATTAAAATGCAAATAATGTCATAAATTAAATGAATGCAGATTTAGAGACAGCAAACCTTTTGGTCAAAGCTTCTGCACTAACGTGGTTTTACTTATAAACTCTTGGTAATAAAAAGACTAATTTGATTGTAATAATTTTATTAAAGTCTCAGTCTGACCGTCTGAACCGGCAGCTGATGATGAAATGTGGTCAGATGAACGCTGGTCAGCAGCCGGGCCTCTTTCTCTTCTTCTTGCTGATTGTTTAGGCCGCTCAGGCTTCACTGTGTGCAGACATTAATCATGCAGCGTTTTGATTGTTTCAGCCACACGACTGTGAAACTGGGTCACGTCTCCACCAGATCTTCTGCCTCAGAATCGTATTTGCATTGCAGGCCGTGGGGGAAATTGGCTTCTGCCTCTTAAGTCTCCTTCAATATTTCTTTCTGTGACCCAGTTTTTAAGGTTTATTTATTGAGAAAAGTTTCTTTTCACCTTCCTGCTCTCTCATTTCATGACCACTCACTTCAGAGCTGCAGAGGAAACGCGAAGCTGCTCTCTGTCCGCCGAGCGGTTTGGGGTTTCCAGGGGCAGGAAGTGAAAACGATGCAGCTTTAATCATCCGCTGAGGGAACTCTGCTTAGATACGAGCTGCACCTGGCGATTATTTGAATTGTCCTGAACGATTAATCGATTAAACTGTTGCCACATTCAGCAGAGTTTTCATTGAGGAAAATAAATATTGCTTCAGTAAAGGCTTCATCATTTGCAGCTCGTCGCTCTGCTTGGTCTGACGTCAGCAGTGAAACGTTGAGTCATTTCTGATTATTGTTTACAGGGTTTACAGCTCAGTTGTTCTTCCAGCAAATGGCGTTTTTTAGTCTGTTTGAATTGATCGCTAAATTAGTGGAGCCTTCCGATAATTTATTGATCATATTAGATATGAATTGATTTCAATATCCAACTTTCCAACCTGAATGTTTTCAATAAAAACTTTAGTTTGTTTGGAAATATGTCAGGAAATATGTCTTTCGTTCCTTCGTTATCCTGTAAATCCCTTCAGAGCCGCTTTAATTATTTACGTCACATGTTGAACAAGTTATTGGAAATATTCCTCTGAGCTTCGTGCAGCTGCTGCAGATTCATCAGCTGCACATCGACGGCTAATCTCTGCGTCACGTAGCAGAGCCGCTCTGTTTGGAGAACAGGGACTGAGATGATCTGAGTCAGGATGGTCCATGTTTCCACGTTGCTTTCTGACTCGACTGGCCAAACATCAAGTCAGAAACGATGCAGCCGACATCAACACAGGGCAACATTTGACCCCACTTGGTGTTCAGGTTGGAAATTTGTAGCCATTAAATAATGAAATTCAGTCCTTCTGCTTCATGGTTTGACATGTTTCTTCAAATTAATGTTTGGTTGTATCAGATGTAGGGTTGAAACGATTAATCCGTTATTCAAATAATCATCAACTAATTCATATACGACATACAGTGTAATCCGTCTGATGACTTTAATGTCGTGTGAAAGTGAAGCTGAATTGGTCCAAATAGTTTCTGTTTCTGTCTAGGGATGGAAAGAGACGGAAGCGTCTTGACCTGATTCAATCTGTTTGTGTCCTGATACATGGAAAAACCTTCCAGGAACCTGATACTGTGTTCAACTTGCCTCATTCGCACATTGTGATGAGACAACGCAAATGGAAACAGACCCTCCATGTCCCTGAGGGGCCACCGTAGGAAGCTCTCCACAACGACCTGGAGAAATGGGGGTTAATTACAACTAGTTATAATTATAACTAGTTATAATTATAACTAATATCAGCATCTCAGTTTTCAGCAAAGTGCAATTGCATGTTTTCCTGATATCTTGGAACCTTTTCTAAATTTCACTAGTTTCCAAGTTTGAACAAAGTTAACAGATAATCTGCCGTTTCTTTTTGCGTGTTGTAAGCATGAATTGGTGGCATTTCCTGGAGCTCAATAGAGGCCAGGACTCACATCTGTTCAGACTGAGCGCATTCAGCAGCGGCGGCCGCATGGAAGCAGGAACAAAGCTTAATTGCGTGACCTTTGAGCGGCGCGTTGGCAATCAGCCTGCCCTTGGCGTGGAAGGGGAGCGCCGCAGTCGCTCTGCGAATCATTCAGGCCGGCGCCGTGCGATGAGGAGCCGCGTTCAGACAAACCTCAAAAGGACTCGTTCGCTGTCTCGTCTCAAGCTAATGAGGCCACAAATTGTAGGCTCCGTATCTTTTCAGAGCTCAGAACTATATGAAGACAGGATAATAGCTACAGATGTGACTTTTGCAGATCTAAGAGGGAGAAAGGAGTTTTTAGAAGGAGCACCAGGAAATCTTTTTCACATTCATATCAAGTCCTTTATTTGTAGAAGCGTCAAGCTGGTGAGGGGTGTTGATGTGACTGATTCATGTCAGCCAGAGATGTTGCTACATAATAACTCACAGACTGCCTCCACTTCTGCTTTTGAGCGTCTTTCCTCCCCCTCATCCATCAGGAGACGGTTGGTTTTGTTACCGAGCGAAAGGTTCCTCCGGGCTTGTGTGCTCTGAGCTCTGCAGGGCGCCTGATCTGCAGCAGTCGCACAAAGAACAATCTGTACAATCTGCCATCTGAAATATGTCTGCTGCCATTTACAGGGAGAAGCAGAAAACCTCTTCTGATTGACACATCAGTGTTCACTCATCGGGAGGCGCTGGTTGAATATCTGGGGGATGGAGTGTCATGGTTCTGATGTTTTAGTCCTTTTGCTTCCTCTTGACCGTAGTTTTGTTACTGGTCTGAAGGTGCAAACATTTGAAACTGGCTTGCTTCATCCAGCGTTATGATTTCTGATCAAGATGTTTGCGCATTTTTAAAACGTCTTAAAACCTTTTACATTAATATATCTGATCTTGAAAAGGTTAAAATAGGCCAATGGTCTGTACAAAATACATTCATTATATTTGTTGCACTAAATTATTCTTAGATAATGAGATTCAGTCTGAGCTGTTTCAGGGTCTCTGTCACTTTAAATCCAAACAAGCTGCTGCTGGCCACGCCCCCAACTCAACGTTTACGATTCAATGTGAAAATGGCTGCAAGCACATGCATAACTTTCCAACCATGCATCTTTGAAAATCATTAGTTTAGTCTCCTGTACAACCAACCAGAAGTGATTTCAACAGAACTCTTGTATTTTCCAGCAGCCATTGTACAGCGGATACAGTGGGAAACCAGCTGATCAGATGCTGGAGATCAGCTGGGGTTGCTAGGTAACCGGCTGCTTCGGTGGGGTTGCTAGGTAACAGGCTGGCTTCAGTGGGGTTGCTAGGTAACTGGTAAAACTCTGTACGACATGCATCTTCGCCCAGTGATGACATGCATAACTGGATGTTAAACAGCAGTTATGAATATATTTGGTGCATTGAACAAATAATCTCCTAATTTTTCAACTTCACTTCAAACCAAGAGTGAGACATTTTCCTTTAAGAAACTTTCCTGCAGGTTGTGGAGTGAGTAAAGAAGACAAACATTAAACTTCTGGACTGGCCCGAATTTCAGCCCATTTGAAAATTTATGATCTATTCATAAAAACTATATCAGCCATTATGTTCTGTGGTGTGAAAGTTTGTGACGTGAAAATGGGCGAAAATAGGAAACTATTATGGTACAAAGTAAAAGCCGCTCTGGATGAGGAAATGTTCTCTTTTGCATTGATCTGTCCTCTTCCTTCTCATTCTTTCTGCTTTATTAGGCTTCAGTTGAACCAAATCCTCTGTCGAATAGCCAGAAGTAAATTTATGGAGGAGAATTGCTTTTGACAAAAACCCGACCAAAACATCGCTGCTATTTGTGCATGTAGTGATGCACCTATTTGTCATTTCGTGACTTTCAGCTGGATCATTACAAGCTTTTTACACATAAACACAAAAGGCTCCAAACATGATTTCTTCAAAGACAATCATAAACAGTAAATTATTTTCAAAACATGTTCATCGGCTGGTTCGTTGTTTCTGGTTGGTTAGCGGTTTGTCTCCGGTGGGACAGGCTGGTGAATAAGTCACTGGTTGTTTTTGGGTGAATGGATGACTTGGTATCCAGTCAGTTGGTTGATTTTGGATGTGTTGGGGATTTATCGATCAGTCTCAGTGTCCAGAAACAACCAACTAGTTCACTAGTTGGTCTCACTGGTTGCTTCCACCAACCAGTGAGAGACAATAAACCAACTAACCAAGGAAACAACTGACTGACCGACCGATTGAAAGTCCACCCAGAGTTACCCATGAACGATTAACAAAGTCCCCAACCCACTCAACAAGTTCCTGGCCAAGCATTCTCCTACTCGCCCATCGACTGACCGGCCTCCTGCCTGCACCCTGACACAACCAGCTAACCAACTGAGCCATCTGCAGACAACCAGCCAGTCAACAAATGTCAACTCCTCTGTTTAAGGCTTTATAATGAGTATAAATGTAACTTATCCTGAACTGAGCAGAGCACTTCTGACAAAAATGTCAGAGAAGAAAACTAGAATTCATTGAAATCTTCCCAATTTCCTTTCGTATGTTAGCCACACTAAAACCTCACTCACCCCAGAATTTTAAATTGCACAGAATTGGATGTGCACTTAAAAATGAAAGCTGAAGCCTATAATTTACTGAATACATTACATAGTGAGAGCGATGATGGATTCCCATCTTTGTGCACGTTCTCTGAGTCACTGGACTAATGCGCTGATCTCTCTCCGTCTTGTTCACACACTTCCCTTCCCCTCTCTCTTTCTGACACTTTTTCATCAAGCCCTTTCTTCCCTTCGTCTTTTTCTCGCTCTGATCACCCACTCAACACTCACACACAGACATGCACACGCGTCTTCCTGGGTCCTGTGGCCCTTCCAAGCAGCCAATCATTAGAGCCCGTGCTGTGATGTGGCTGCTAAAATTATCCTCTCCTCTCTGTGAGCTGACATCTGCCATGACGCACTGTGCAGAGCCAGGTAGCCATGATGCCCAGAGGAGAAAACAAATCTTTGCTTTTTCTTGCTCTTCCGTTTCTGTAATTCCTCTTTTGCGATTCTAATTTCTTTTCTTTGTGCCTTTTCTCTCCATTTTTACTGTTTGGTCCCTTTTTGCCTCAGATTTCTCTTCTTGGCAGAAGGTAAATTTGTGCAATTTCACTCTTACTTACAGCCCATAAAATCTAAAAGGTACTCAGGTTTAAAATAACAGATATCGACCAAAATGCTGCACCTTGAGTAACAACTAAGTTGGTTCTGTGTGATCACAGTTTGAAGACAATCAGACCTTCATTTCCAGACGACTCAATTCTACATTTTTGATAGAAAAACACTTAAAAATATCAAAATGTTTGGCATGAACTCAGCCCATAAACCGAAAGCCAGCAAGAGACAACTGACCATCAGACAAACCCCAGAACTCCCACCCAGCCAACAAATTAAATGAATTACAATTAAACGAAGAAACTGAACCAGGCCCTCTCTCACAGATAGATGAAAAACCAACCAAACATCCAAACCCACCCACACGCCTTCCTGTATTGAGATAACCCCTAAGAAATGACCAAACTCTTTCTATGTATTTCAGCTGTTAAATAAATTTGTTCTCATGTGTTTTTGGTACCTAAATATGATTAATTCACTAAATTGATTCCTTTTATAGTACATATGAGGGTCATAACTGCTTTAAATTCAGATTTTTGTTTATATCTTGCAACATGCTGTTTGTATATTTAATAGTTGGTATGTTTAACTGCCAAGCTGCTTCTGTCCATAATCAAAAGCAAAACTGTGCATCATGCATTCACCTGATCGTCATCACTGGCGAATCGCACATCAACGCTGCTGCGTGCTTCCATCTTCTGCTGCTTCATCAGTTCATGTCATTGAAGAGATTGAATGGTCTGCCCATTGAAACCGAATTTAATCCGATTCAAAATGACATTTTGATCCCGAAAGAAAATTAAACCAACCTGAGCAGAATTGAATAGCAATAATAAACTGAAACGATTTGATTTATTTTACAGAAACTCTAGGAATATTAACTAACTTCTTCATTCTTACAGAGTTTGTCAGACTGGAGGAGATGATGCTTAATTTGTGTTTAAACATAATTTAAATGCTTAATCAGATCATTTCATGAAAAGCCACCTTAACATTTGGGCCACCAGTTTTGTCTTTTATTTTGCTTTGAGTTGGTTGAATAATTGCATTTTTTTCTCAGAGATTTTAAATATTTTAGTTGAAAATGCTTTTATGTTTTGTCCTGTTCTTTATAGGTTTTGTTTTAAGTGATTCATATAACTGGACAGTCTGCAGAGTAACAGCATCACCTTCCTCTGTGTGCCAGGATTCCCGACATGAACCAGCCTGTTTTCAGGACAGACTGCCGTTTGGCCTTTCAGAGCATTTAAAGTGCCATCGCTGCGCTTTAAGAAAACTGACTCAGCAGCACCATAATAAGCTCTATTTAGTGGGTGGACCAGTGTTGTGTCTCTGCTTGTGTATACATATAAATGCTTACATTTCCTTCTCTGTGTGTATCCAGTTCAGTTCCTTGTGTCAGTGTTCATTTGTCTCCTTTTGTTACTGTGTGTACATTAGTATGTGTGTCTTTATTTGTGTTTCCTGGTTTTAAATGTCAGTTTCCAGCTGCCAACCTCTGCTGGAAACCCCTCCTGCACTGTGTTCTGCTCAGTGCAAGAGAAAGTGCAGAGTGCTAATTTATCTCTGCCTTGCAGATGTTGAGCGATACGAGTCAGGCCGCGTAATAAGACCAGACAGATAGTCGGCCGCATGCAGCGTAAAAACCAGCTGAGTCAGGCGTTCAGCAGTGGTCAAGGTGAGATTTGTACATGGAAAGTTTCACTTCTCAGATTTCTTGCCCTTAAAAATGAAGTAAAATGATGAGCTCTGGAGAGCCAAGACATGAAAATATATAGAATTTGAAACAATTTCAGTAAAACACAGTTATGTTTTTGTGCAGGTGGTTGAGTTGTAAAATGAAACTCAAAACTATTGGCTAGGATGAAGATGGCAGATGTTGGTAAAATCGCTGGTGCACGATGGAGTCAACAGCATTTTGGAGAGCAAAGTGTTTTATGGAACTTCAGATGATATGCAAATTGTATAAAATAGACTAAACAAGGATGACATGGAATTAATTTCTAAGACTCAGTTTATGTTTTGTTTCTATGTTTTCTACAATGATTCCCAGGATGTTCTCCTCATGATAGTCTGTTGGACTCAGTTTGATTAGAAACCAGAACATCTGCTCCACCTCCAGCTGCTCTGAACCAGCCTGTTCCCCTCCTGGCCTGTGGGGGCGCTGCACCAACAACCACTGAAGGAAACAAAAACCTCTGAGGACACTGAGAGCAACTTGCTGCTTCACCAGATGAAACAAGATGGAGTCAGATTTTAGCAGTTGGAGGATTTCTCTTTAGGCTGAAGACCAGGAGCCATTTCTGCTGCTAGCGCTAAGCTAACATGTTAGCTTTGGTTGTTTTTACCCAGAATGCCCTGCACTGTCGTCCACTTCCTGCTTCATTCTGCTTGCTGTTCATATCTGCGTTGAGTTCAACCAAACCGCGACAGAGGTTTTCAGGTGTGCCTACCTTTGCTTCTTTGTCTGCATCAGTCTGGTTTTGCATTCACACCTTCCCAAACAAACCGACTAAAGTGTGATTGAATCGGACTAAGCTGAGCTGGCGCACCAATAGAGGCATGTAAGGTTGCTTCTTTGCTCCTCATTTTGAGAAGCTGCTGCGATTCTTCTGAAAAGTGATGTGAATTTATCTGAGGACAGCCTGGTTTGTTAGGCCTAACAATACATTTTTGGAAAGCTAATATTTCTTTGAAAATGGCACAAGTATTATGAAACACCAAGTGATATAACAACAAACAGATGAAATATTGCATACTTCAGTACATTTTCTGTTGGGAATTGGCTGTTCCTTTCCATTTTTTGTTGGATTTGGAAAATCCACTTGGCATCTTTATCCGCTCTGCGATTTGTAAAACTTTGGAAGACTGAAAGGAAATGGCAAAATTGAATTGCATGTCTGCAGTGCAGTTATTATGTTTGATCGATGTGGAAAAATGTTTCAAGCTGCAAATAAATCAAGTGATGGATGGAGAACAAAATGCACTTTTGAAGTAATTACTGACAGAGTTTCCATTGTTCCCTGAGCCTCATTACGCAACAGTCTCTGTCCACCAGCAGAAATCAGCCAGAAACGACATCCGTTGCCTCATGACTCCTCATCAGTTCCTCGCTGACAATAAAGATGCCAAATGCATGTCTTTGTTTTGGTCGTTGCGTGGAACAGACGTTAACTCACTCTGCAGAAGATAAACAAGTTAGAGAAGTCAGCTCAGGCAGATTTTCCCCTTGATTTGTTTTGTGGAGGAAAGTGATTCTCTTTTTACATATTATTGTGCAAAATAAGCTCGTTTTAACCCAACCTCCTGTCTTGTCACCGTCAGTGAGGGAAGACGGCGTCTCAGTGTTTCGTCTGCAAAAATGAGTTAGGAAAAGATGAACAGGGTGTGCAGGGGAGGCTGGGAGAGGGCAGAACATAAAACTGCAGGAGCTTGTAATAGAGTTTCCTAGACATTAATTAGCTGCAGCCATTCCTGTACAAACACACAGTAATAAAACTGATATACTGACGTCCCGTTCTTCTTCCTTCCCTGCTCTCCTTGTTTTACTCCGTTGTTGTTTCCCTCTCTCCATCTATTTCCTAACTACCTAATATACTTTAGATTTTATGTTTTCTCATCACTTACTGTCTCCTCTAGTCTTTATTTCCTTTCCTTTCTCTCCACTGGAGAGCAAAATATGAAAGCAGCAGCATAAAGATGGATAGAGAAAAGAGAGAGAGGAGGGAGGAGTCGCTCGCCCCGAGTCTTTATCTGTTCTGCTTGTTTTGCTGGAGGGGAAAGAAAAGATCTATTACAGCCTCGGTTTGACCATCTAACATGCACGGAGCGGAGCAGCAGCACCATCAGTGACAGGACTGGAACACACACTCGCAGCCACACACACCACTTCTCAGTCGGTTTTATTATTTGTTTGTGTTGGCCTGGCAGTCAGCAGAGGCAGCCATGCTGCTTTTACATTAAGGACTTTCATATACTGTGACTCATCTTTCACTTTTTACTGCCCTTAAATCACCTTCACTGGCTGGACGGACAGACGCTGCTATTCTGATCACTGAACGCGTCACTGACAGCCGCCTGCTGCTGCTGCTACAGAGGAAAGGCAGAGGCTCGTTTTCTCTATAGATGATGAGAACTGAAGTTGTTTTCATTAAAAGTAATTGCATAATAGTTGTAAATAAATCTTTAAAAGCATTTTGGGTCTCAAATGTTTTCAGAAAAGCATCCAGCCATTTCTTGTCAATAAGTTGAAAGTTTTTTTGGTGTCTGGAAAACGAGCCGTTACAGAAACTTTCCGATTAAGTCACAGCCAACTGGCAGATCACCATTACCTAGCAACCACAGCGACACTTTGCTTGTCACCTAGCAACCCAATCAGAGCCACAGTCCATTACCTAGCAACCCCAGCGGATCTCCAGCGTTTGGTCAGCTGGTTTTCCTGCTGTACAATGGCTGCTGGAGAACACAAGAATTTAGCTGTTGACTCACCATCCAGACACTACTTGCTGCATGCTGGTTGGCTGTTCAGGAGGCGCCACTAATGCTTGTTGTGTAATTGAGCGTCTGTTTGCAGCCATTTTCATGTGAGTGTAAATGTTGAGTTGGGGGCGTGGCCAGCAGCTTATCTGGATTTAGTGAGAGTCCCTAAAACTGGCAGAACTGATTATCTAGGAATGATTTTATGTAAAAAGAAATGTCATGAACATGTTTTGTTTAGGCCATATCTATCCTGACCGGCTCCAGGAAGCGCCACAGGTCACCTTCGTAACACTGGAGCCTCTTTGTTGCTGCTATCTTTTCTAATTTGTTCCTCCTTTTTGATCTGACATCAAACTGAAGATAAGTGGATGGACTGAAGTTAGAAATTCAGAGGACAGTTTGAAGAGGCACAACAGTCCTCAGTGTTGTTGCTGCTTGTCCCAGTGTGTGTGTTGGAGATGCCCTTCGCCCCATGGCTGATGGTGCCGCTGCTGCAGGTCCATGAAGAGCCTCGGTGTGAGAACGGCCGCTCCCCCAGCTCTCAGAAACACCCGGCTTGTTTCAGGCAACCTCCTACGTCTGAATTTACATCTGCTTTGTTTGCGTTGACCTTTAAAGGTTTCTAGGTTAATGCCGGCACTCACTGCAATGGTTGGCTCTAATGCTTCCTCCTCCGTCCCTTTTCCTCTCAGTGTGTCAGTGTCTGCTTCTCTTTTGGTCCCATTGGTGCAGATAACCTCTTACTTATTGGATTTATCTCACAATTAACAGAAAACACAACTATCTCTCCTTACTTTGTTTGAATACTAAAACAAATATGGTTTTATTCATTATTACATATTAATTGATTCACTTCAATGTTTCATGTAGCAAATGAAGGACTTTTATTAGAAACAGTGAGTCATTATGTAGTCGATAGTTTGGTTCACTTTCCCTTAGCAAACGGTTTAAACTGTCCATATTTATCATTTTCAGATATTTCCATGAATTTTGAAATGAAGATTTCTGAATGTTGAGACAACAACAAAACTCTTGTTGTTTCCAGCAGCCATTGTACTGGACACACAGCAGGAAACCCAGCTGACCAAACGGGTTGAAGCTCTGCTTTGGTTGCTAGGCAACGGGCTCACCTTGGTGAATGTGACAAATAGCAAATTTTCCAGACACCAAAAAACATGAACTGATTGGCAAAAACCTGCCAGTTTTCGGTTTGTTTTTAGAAGCAGGTGAGAAACTCATAAAATGTGCAAGAAATAAATTTAGTATAAAACTTAACCTTTAAAGTGCCGCCAGTGACTGGTAACGCGGTCATGTTGAAGTCTTCCCATTGGTCTGGAGTTTGTATTTGTAATGTTGGACAGATGAAATGTGGATATAAATGTTGGTAAAACTTCAAAGCTATGAATGTTATTTAAAGAAATCAGTATTTGTTCCTGTTAGTGTTGCTGTGACACCGAGATGCCGAATAAAATGCATCAGTTCAGGCTGCAGGTCTGAGCTGTCAGGAAGCTTCAGGCTCCGCCGGAGCGTTCCAGCTCTCACATGTCTGTTGGTGTTGGACCGCCTGCTGCATTTGGACCAAGTTCTGTCTGCTTACAGTTACGCTGTACACAGTTATTGTTGATTTTATTTCAAATGGAAAATAAAAACCGATCCAGATGGATTTCTTCTGGAGATACGAAGCTGTTGAAGGGAAAATCGGCATCATTTCCAAACTCTATGTGGAAAGTCTGGAGGAAAGAAGACAACAGGAATTGCAATAGTTGGTTGTTTTGGTTAAAATAAATATTTTTGAGGGGCAGTTTGAAGTTAAACATGTCCAAAATTTTGGTTATGAACTAAGAAATATTTGTATTTTCTCCTTTCCTGCTCATTACCAAAAGTAAAAAAGTGATTTAATGTCATCACCTGAGTAAAACCAGCGCTGTAAAAACTTTTCTGCTAATGGATTTGTGGTTTTTATGTCAGTTAGCAGCATTTCTCCGTCTCTCCCTCCAGGTGTTTCGGACGGACTTCATCACAGCCATGAAGCTGCCGGACTCGGCCCAGCTCGGCCCAGACGACTTCTACGTTCTGTCCGACCCGTGGAGACAGGAGTGGGAGAAGGGGGTTCAGGTCCCGGCCAACCTGGAGGCCATCCCAGAACCCGTGGTCAGGTAGGACTTTATCGATGCCGGAGCGTTTAGAGGGCTTCAGGTTGTTGGGTTATTTACTCTGAGGCGACCTAATAGCTTTAAACCAACCAAACCAGGTGAGCAGCCTATTCCCCTTCTAGCCTGTGGGGGCGCTGCAGGAAACAACACAAAAACCTCTGAAGACGCTGAGAGCAACTTCCTGCTTCACCAGGTGAAACAAGATGGAGGCGTCAGTTTTTATTGGTTGGAGGATTTCTCTTTAGGCTAAAGACCAGGAGCCATTTCTGCTGCTAGCGCTAGGCTAACATGTTAGCTTTGGTTGCATTTACCCAGAATACCTTGTGCTGTAGTCCACTTCCTGCGTTTGGAGCGGTCTCTGGTCCGCTTGACGTTCACATTCAAACCGAACCAGAGTTCACTTCAACCGAACCCAGACTGAGGTTTGGAGGACCAGAGGTCAGAGGTCAGTTAGCATTCACACCTCACCAACCGACCTTTCTAGACAAACGGACTGGATTAAAACAGACGAAACAGGATTAGTGTGAAGGCACCTTTAGTCGCACTTCCTCTTTAAGCCTTATTTCTAGAACCCCAGCAGGTTTAAAACCGGCTTCGTTTGTCAGATTTACTCGGTGGGATCACCAAACACACAGAAATGCTGCTGGCCTAAACCACAACTTATTCTGACTGGTACATGAGGGGAAGCAGGTTTGGATTCACACGTTGTGAATCAGGCAGATACAGATGTTAAGGTGGCTGGCAGATGTGCCAGTCACTTGGCAGAGGAAGGCAGACCTTCCCGGTCTCCCAGCAGCTGCTCCACATGCTGTGTGGTTTCTTTCTGGCATTCGAGGAACTAATGAAAATGCTCAGACGAGCCGGTAATGCTTGTAGCACCGAGAGGCCACACACTCGGAGTCAGAGAATATCTCATGAATTTCCCAGAGAGATTCAGCTGAAAGTTTTGTTATTTTCACCGTCTGAAGACGTGCAGCGATGGACGGTGGCAGCATCTGCAGAAGCTTTTCTACGCAGCAGATTTTATGGCAGCTGCAGTTTGAGCTGCTTTTTCTCTGTGGGTTGAAATGTAACAGAGTTTCTGCAGGTGCAAAAAGCAGCTCGAAGTTTCTGATTATTCTGAATTTTAAAGTTTTTAAATTGTTTTAAGTGCCTGTTTTTTCCTTGTAAGAATAATTCAAGTCATTTATGAATAACAAATACTGCTGGGCGATTTATTGCGATAAACGATAAAATTGTTTTGAGGCCATTTTCAAATAATATCATAAAAATAATGGCATGATAATGATCACATATTCTCAAAGATCAACAAACTTTAAATTCTGATGAACTTTTAATGCTGGAACATTTAAACATTTAGACATTATAAAAATATTAAATACATGAACAACATAAATAAAATGAATTATGAAATCTCTAAAAACAAAATGTCACAGCTTCACTCAGTCTATGAATGAAGCTGTGACTGAGTGAAGCTCTGACTGAGTGAAGCTCTGACTGAGTGAAGCTCTGACTGAGTGAAGCTGTGACTGAGTGAAGCTGTGACTGAGTGAAGATGAAGCTTTATTTTTAAAGTGTTGATCGATATTTCCACAGGTTGTTTAGTCTTGTTTGATATTTATTTTTATAATCTTTGTGTAAAATCTGTAGGTGGATAAACTGAAAACAGAAACAAATATTTACTGCAGATTGCAAATATTTAAAGTGAATAAATTTAGGGATTAGTTTGAGAAATCCTCTCTAGATGATCATCTGTTGTGTGAGAAATGATCAGCTAATTGCTGTTTAAACTGATTTTATTCATATTTTCTTTGTGGATTCAGATAAATTCAGCCGGTTGAGATAAACAGTTTTTTGTGACAGGCTGCTATCAACAGTGTCAATTTTATTTAAGGTGTAATAAAATACAAGCTGTTGAATAAGCGTCTTTTCTTCCAGGAACCATCTGTTTTGTTGTTGCACCATCTGGAACAGAGGAATAAATATAGAAAATGGTTTCAGTATTTCACAGATTTGGATGAAAACAGAAACAAAGTTTGGAGGAATATTTGTTTGTGGTTCAGTTTTCTCTGATTCACCTGTTAATATTTATGTTGAATAAAACTCCAAATTATTCATATAATTATAATATTCATATAATAATCCTGCCTGATTATTATTGTTTCCTCTTTGCTTCCTTATGTCGGAGTGTTTATTTTCAAATTAAAAGCTTAAAGTTTAGAGTTAAAATGCTTCTGCCATCGGCTAGCCTGGGGTTGAAAGGTTAACACTCCTACATCTGGAGTTAGGATGCAGCTCCTCTGGCCTCTGACTTTCCAGAGGAATAAATCTTCACCAGCGCAGACTGAGCACTTGCACATCGTGACATGAGAAAACTGGAGTTGTTTCGTAGCTCTTTTAAAGTGTTGGTGAAACGGTACAGGATAACTCCATGGTTCCAAAAACTTGGACTGAAACTGTTTCAATCTTAGCGTTCACACCACACCAAATGAACCGGGCGGATGTGAATGAACCCTAATTGACCTCTGACCTCTGGTCCTCCAAACCTCATCTGGGTTCAGTTGAAGTGAACTCTGGCTTGGTTCAGATGCAAATGTGAACGCCAAGCAGACCAGAGATCGCTCCAAAAGCAGGAAGTGGACTACAGCGCAGGGCATTCTGGGTAAATCCAACCAAAGCTAATGTGTTAGCCTAGCGCTAGCAGCAGAAATGGCTCCTGGTCTTTAGCCTAAAGAGAAATCCTCCAACCGCTAAAATCTGACGCCTCCATCTTGTTTCATCTGGTGAAGCAGGAAGTTGCTCTCAGTGTCTTGAGAGGTTTTTGTTTCCTTCAGTGGTTGTTGGTGCAGCGCCCCCACAGGCCAGGAGGGGAACAGGTTGCTCAAAGAGCAGAGAGAAAGAGAAGCACATGGAACAATTGTTTCCGTTTTGGTTCTAATCAAACTGATTCTTCTGGACTATGAGGTGTGAAAACGTCCTTAGATGCATAAAGACTGAATCCATGTATTCATAAGCTGTAGAGGCAGCTGAGCAGCTCTCATCCTGTTCTTCCTCCCTCCTCCTCTTCATCCCTCTTTCCTCATTTTAGTTGTGCTGCAGGCGCTGACACAGTTTTCTGTTTCTATTTTTTTGAGTAATGACATAATCTCTAAAATTTGTGGAAGAGGAAAAGAGCTCCAGGCTCCGTCTGTCTTTGACACAGCCGTTCGCATTTCTCCATATTTGGCTCCATGTCTTGGTTATTGAGAGGCTTTGAATGTGAAACGCTGTTTTACTTTTTCCTGCATGATTCATTGAGAGAAGAAGAGATCCTCTGCTGCCTCTTTGCTCTTCACTGTTCCTGTTTCCTTACCCTTTCCTACACTCTGCCCTACATCTCCATTTATAATCTCTCCTCTCCCCACCGGCTTCCCATTGCTCTTCCTCGTCTCTCCTCCTCCTCTCTTGTCCATGTTACCACTTACTCTCCTCCTGCACCTTTCCTCCTCTCTGTCTTCCTCTGGATCTTGGTTTTTGTGGGGCTGAGTGAAAATAATTAGCTGTTGCATAACACCGAGCAGGACTGCTTCTGTCTCCAGGGACGACTCTGAACCAGAGATGGAAATAATTACATACATGCATGAGAAGATGTGCCCTTTTCCTTAAAATGAATGGAATCTATGTTGGGGTTTTGTTGTACATTTCTCCATCCCAGCCCTGGCAGAGCTGCTGAGCGTAACGCTGGCCTTTGGTCGGAGCTGGCTTGGTTTTTGCACATGGAAGGAATGAATAAAGTGGCTAAAATACAGTAAATGAAATAGTTTTCTTTACTGTAGTGCATGTGTTAGACGGAGAAGTGAATGATTACGAGGTGTGAAGCTCCCAGCAGGCTGAAATGATAATGAGATGGACTTTGTGGTCGACACCCGTGATGTATGTTCAGGTCAGCGTTCTGGCAGCAGGGATCTGATGCAGAACTTGGTTCTGGAAGGCATGTGTGGTGTGCAAAACATTTGGGTGGCCTGTCTGCAGGCCTCAGTGCAGGGGGGGGGCTAGCATCACAAAGAGAGGACGCGAGCTTCAGCTTTCTGTGAGATAATTACCGATGGGCTGAGTTGGTCATGTTGAGCAGGACAGAACCTGCTGGGATTCTGACTAAAACCTCAAACTTCTTTCGGGAGAATTTTCCATTTATTTTCTGGGATGGATGCATTCATAAAAATATTAGGTTTTGTTTAAATTGTACATGTAAGACAGTCGCATCAACTGATCAGAAGAGGCTGTTAAACTGTCATTTAAATTATTGTTAGTTTATGACATTGTTTATTTATCATCTAGAACTATATAACATAGACAATGTAGATCAACCACTGAAGGAAACGACACAAAAACCTCTGAAGACGCTGAGAGCAACTTCCTGCTTCACCAGATGGAACAAGATGGAGACGCCAGATTTTAGTGTTGGAGGATTTCTCTTTAGTCTCTTTAGCGTAACAACCAGGAGACATTTCTGCTGCTAGCGCTAGGCTAACACGTTAGCTTCGGTTGTATTTACCCAGAATGCCCTGCGCTGTAGTCCACTTCCTGCTTTGTTCTGCTTGTCGTTCACATTTGCATCTGAACCAAGCCAGAGTTCACTTCAACCGAACCCAGATGAGGTTTGGAGGAGCGGAGGGCAGAGGTCGATTAGCACCAAACAAACGAACCGGACTTTGACTAGACGGACGGACTGGAGTCGGGTTAAAGCAGACTGAACAGGACTGGTGTGAATTTAATCTTTCATCCAGTCGTTACTTATCTTGCCATTTATGATTCTGTATTTAAAAAACTGAAGTTGTGTCAACTAAAAGACACAATCAGGAGAAAGACTGTCGATACATTTTCTGTGACGTTTCCATCTGAATTCATTTGTTCGTACTTGATGATCACTAGACCATCACAACTTAATTAGTTGCTTTATTTACACTGATGCTACCTATGGACACCTGCATGCTGTAAGAACAGCAACTATCACGGCTGGCCGGCCTGTTTTATGGACAAACCCAGTGAGAACCGCCTGTTCTCTGCATAATTAGCCTTTGGTGTAAACGCTGGATAAGAGCTGATCAGCCTGGATCGGATTTAGTTGGAAACAGAGAAGAAGAAGGTTTGGGTTCAGGTGTTGGTTCTACCTGCCTGACTGGACAGGAGACGCCGACAGAATGTAAATCCAGGGGTTGTGGCTGATTAAACTGTTTCTGTCTGTTTATTTCTGTAGTACGACAGACTTTCACCGGGTTGTAGAGTTAATAAGCTCCCAATAACTCAGCGACACACAGACTAAACTGGGGAACTAAGATAGATAGGGCTTGAAAAGTGGAAAATTGCAGGATAGTGAAGGTGGAGGATTGTCTAAATGTCATGCATTGCTATATATATACATCAGCTATATTTAAAATGGAAGAAGAAAACCTTGACATTTGGAGAATCTCTGGCAGTTTTTCTTCTTCTTATTCTGTGACTTGAATTGGGTTTATAGATTTTAGTTTTTCATCCACACAATCTCAAATCCATTTTACGGATTCATTTCCTCCAGTTGCAGCCAGTGGAGGAGCTGGCTGCAACTGATTGCTCTTTGCTTTTGAGCAGCTTAGACATTTTTAAAAGAATTAGCTTAACATTAGCCTGGTTTTGTTTGGAGATCGTTTTCCTTTTGGAACAACAAACCGTTTCAGGTAGTTTTACGTCACCAATGGAAACATTGTTCAATGCACAACAGCTTTTTGGTAATGGGACCTCAGCATGATGCAGCCACCACCATGCTTTGGTAGTTGGTCCAGTTCTGGGAGATTTGAAAATGTCAGCTGATCAAACATTTGTTGAATATTCTGATATTCTCATATTCTTTGGATCGAGATGATCCAAAGAATCAGACTGAATCCAATCAGAATATTCTGATTGGGGCATTTTTTCTGATTGTGTCTATGTAAACGTAAGCACCATGTTTACTCTATATTAGCCAGTAAAGATGATTCTTTTTAAATCCATTTCTACTCTACGTCTTAGTAAAGTCATATTTTGTATTTCTACTGAGAATTTGTTGAGAGAAATCCAAACCATGTCGACTATTTGAAAGACGTTGTCAGTTATTGGCTTAAGTACAAATGATTCGTTTCTTCCTTGGAGAAAAGACTCAGAAACTCTTCCTGTCTAAAAGCATAGACAGTTAACGACACCTGGAACAAATAAGACATTTGTTTTTTCCCCTCTCCAGGGTAACTGATGAAGAAAAATGTGCAGCTAAAGGTTATGACAGAAGCACTGATTCACCTCCACTAATCACAAGCATAAAAAACAGAAACATTCAAAAAAAGAGGAAAAAATGGCCTCCTGAAAAGTCCTTGAGGACTTTGAACCGCCTGCGCCAGCTGCTGCCTTCACCGTGAATCCTCACTGAGCGCTGGCTGCATGTTCACCCGCTGCATCCGAGCGTTTTCATGTTTCAGAAATAATGGCCTCTGCAGCATCTGGAACAGTCCCAGCGCTACCCTCTAATCTTCCAAAAACAGCTAATAAAGAGACTAAGAGTCGCTTCATCAGCGTCATCATGCACAGGGTCGATGAGTGCACATCAGCTAATAGTTTCCACACACACTTGTTTGTATTCTGACACTCTGGATTCATGTCTAACAGCAGTGAGACGGATGAACAAACATCCAACAGTTTGTTTTGTACATATGTGTGCTGTGTGTTGCTCTGGGATTTGCTGCCTGGATGAATGACCTGCAGACTGAATTCTGTAAATATGTGGAGCAGCAGATGGTTCGGATAAATACGAGGCGTTCAGCGCTTCTTGGATTGATGGTTTAACCGAGCCACAGCAGCGGCTGACTGGGGGTCACACTGCTGGCTTTTGGTTGTTGAGTTAGCAGGTGGCTAATATGTGGGGACAGGATGAAGTCAGCTGCTTTCCAAAACAGAAAATGTTTGCAGGATTTAGTCATGCAACACAGCAGCACAGCGTTTTCCATTCATTTACTTTCAGGGAAAAGTTTCAAAGTCGCTTCTGAAGCTGTTGAGGATTTGTGGACGACGTCTTTAGATCTGGATGCTTGACTTTTTACTTTCACAGCTTACATAGTTTATGAAGCAATGCCTGAAAGTGATGCTTATGAAATATGGAAGACCTTGAACTCAAAGATGCATCAGCAGGGAGCAGGTCACTCAGCTAATAGATCATCATTAATTAACTTGTTGGTGGTAGAAATTCATGGTATCCTCATTTATCTACACTGATTGCTTTAATTTTGGGAGAATCGGCCGATACGTCCACCTGAAGCCGATATTTTGTACCTCAGCTAAAGTCAGGCGCCGTCCTCTGCTCTGCAGGGAGAGGTTAGACCGACACACCGGCCCGTCGGTCCAAACGTTTGGAGTTAACAACAATCACTGCTAACAAATTAGCAACTTTCCTGCTCCGTTTTGCTACATTTCAGGTAAAAATACTGGAATCAGCAGGTCAGGTTCCTTAGAGGTCTGTAATCGTTTTCCATATTTTCCACATTATAGCTGCAACCTTTAATGTGTTCTTTATGGACGTTTTGTGATAATAATTATTTTAAAAGTTTGACTTTCTGTTTAGGAGCTTTTTATGCTTTGCAGATAAAGCATTCCCCGGAAAAGGCCGAGTATGAAACCAGTGAAAAACTAACAAAAGCACGAAAAAAACTGAAAGTCCTTCAAAATGTGTGGAGAGTCTGATTTAAGAGAAAGTTTGTTTCCTTGGAAGGAAAAACTACTGTACAGAAATGAGGACGATCCAAACTGATGCGCCATGAAGTGAATAAATCCTGACCTCCTGCTGGAGGTCAACTATTATCCATTAAAATGAATTCTAGGCTTTAGTGTTTACAAATTCAAATTTACAAAAATGTTACAGAGATATGAATGATTTGCTTGTTGCTAGATGTCTGACTAACGTATGAGCTGATCTCCTGGGCTTGTGAATATTTGCTCTGAGTATCAGCTGCAGCAGATGAGCTGCTGGATGAGGATTTCATTTTGTCCTGTTTTCCCTGATGGAGACTTGAACTGACGGCCTCCTAACTGGAGGAAACACCGACTGACTTTCTGATGGCTTTAGTTTCTATAAAAGGCAAATTTTCCGCAGTATCTCGTCTCCGCGTCGCAGTGAGAGGTCAGTGGGCGTCTCTCCCACCACAAGCCGGTTCGGTTTCTCCTGAGCTTGTTAAGTACAGCCTGAGGAGCCAAACCCCAGAAATAATGACACGTTACAGTGATAAATCGGTTCTGACCTGTTTTATTAGGAAGAGGGTTTAATGAACCCACTGCTGGACAAAAGGGAACCGAGTTCCCAGGGTTCATCTGGGTTCATCTAGATGCAGCTGTGTCCAAACCTTTTGCCAAAACTGTTGACTCAGAGGTATTGCTGGGCCAAAAAACCCAACCTAAAGCTAAGTAACGTGTCCCGACGTCCAAACTTGAAAGGGATTTTTACGATGGTTTATTGGGATCATTGTAGAGAGAAAAACAAACTTCTGCTATTTTAATCCTGATTACAAATTAAATGTCTCCAAATTTGTGTCATTTTTGATTTGCTGTTGGAAGCTGCAATAAAAATCATCCCAAGGGCCACAGAGGGTTTCTAAAATTAATAACGAAGGAGGACACAGCGATGATGTACAAGAGACACCGGCCCACTTCCTGGGATCACAAGCTTTTATGATGTAGAGGTCAGTGATGCGTGGCCTAGCAAAGACCTTTGGAAATGGTGACAAAGAAATGTTCATCATGACCACTTCAAACTCTGGCTGCTTTATCCACACGTTGTTGCAGCGGACATGTTTTCCAGGGGAAGTTACCATTTTATTTTCCAAAGGGATATGAATGAAAAATATCACAACTCACAAATTACTCAGCCTAAAAATCTGCCTTAACTGTTGCAGTTTGTTTTTACCAGCAGGGAGATTTTTAACCTCTGTTGAAGTTTGGCAGAAATGTTGTTCAGGAGGCTTTCCACAGGTTTGTTAGCGTGTAGCTAAGAAACAAAAGCCTGAAAAAGTTTTTTAACCAATTGTTTCCAGCCAAAACTTTGTCTGAAAAAACCTGATTACAGGTGAAATAAAATATTAATGTTAGGTGTAAAAGTGGATCATGCTGTTTTGACTGATGCGATAACTTCTGCGCTCCAACAGGGTTAGGGTTAGGGTTAGGTCTATTACAAATAGTCTGGCGCTCAAATACAAATGAGTGAAAAAGCATCTTAAGTCACTAGAAAAGCTTTCAGGCTCTGCAGGAAGTCATTATCTGAACTGAACTGCTCTGGATATTAAACTGGTAGCACAATGCCAGTAGCAACTTAAAGAACATCAAAATGCAAAGGCAT
The DNA here is from genome assembly GCA_902982915.1 of Phalloptychus januarius. Classification (NCBI taxonomy): domain Eukaryota; kingdom Metazoa; phylum Chordata; class Actinopteri; order Cyprinodontiformes; family Poeciliidae; genus Phalloptychus; species Phalloptychus januarius. The sequence continues at coordinate 16,793,273 of CADWAE010000475.1, forward strand.
GGCTAAAGCAGTGCTAGGCTAACAGTTTCCCCTTCACCTCATTCATGCTTTCTGCTTATGTTTAAAATTTAATGGAAACAAAATCAGAAAGTCCTAAAAGCGATTCCACCTGGCCTCTATCTAGTCTTTTTTCTTGCAGGAAATAACATTTTTTGGCACAAATCGGTTTTGCAGAGCATCTTTGTGGGAACCTGAAAGGTTCTGAGAACATTAGTGATGACTCAAACCTTTTGCAGATTGAAGATCAGCTGCTGAATGGCTGCCGTGTGTCTTACGTCCAGTTCACCGTCCGGAGCCTTTATGTTTGCCGTGTCTGTTCTGCAGAACGACCCGACTCCTTTGGCTGACCTCTGCAGAGTGACGAAGCCAACTGGATGACTGGTTTTCTTTGTGGCATGCTGACTTTCTAGCCGCGGTGACTGGTTTTGGTGAATGAGTCAATCCCAGCTCTCCTCTCAGCCTCAGCTGGCTCCAGCGTTACATTCTGACATTTCTCTTGCTGAGGGTAAGTGTGTGTTTTGGAGCAGTTAAAGCAGACTTAAGACCGAACTATGACAGCTGGTGCCTCCTCCAGAGATGTGGAGATTCAGACGGTTGGTTTTTATTTGACCAGAGAACTGCAGTCTGGGATCTTAGACAAAGAAAATAATTTAAACTCTTGACCAAAGATGATGAATTCGTCTGAGTTGAATAATATTTTATTTCTTTAATTCGGGGGCGGCCAAACGTTTTGCCCGCCAAAATGCCCGACTTGGACGTGTCCAGGCGCCAATGTTTCCTTTTTTCCCCAATTAAAAATTGAAAAATGTGAATTTTCTTTCTTACCAAAACAGTAAATAAAACTTGTAATGTTTTACGTTTGCCTGAACGTTTAGAGTCACTTAACAGTTTGGATTTATTCTTTTCTATTTGTTTAGTCTATAAAATGTTTTTAGTTTATTCCCAGTAACAACTTGTTGTTTTTAGTCAGATGTAATGCAAAGCGCTGAAGCTGCTAGACGTTTTTATGAGACAAGAAATAAAAGAAAAACTTGTGTTGCACTTTACATTTTCAGGTTAAGTAGTTAAAAATGACAAATGGAAGGTCATGTTTTTGAGTTGCATTCAGGGGCCCAAATGGCCCCTGGCCCACACGTTTTGCCACCGCCCTGCTTTAACTGCATTGGAGCAGGTGTAAGTGTTGGCCCGGTTGTGCAGTGGACTGATTCTGACTGGTTGTCAGGATTAAACCCCAGACTGAGTCTGAGTCTCAGAGTTTCTACGTTTCTGTTTCTGTGAAGCATCTGTTGTCTTTTGGCCGTTTTCTTCTAAAACCTGCAGCTTCGCCCAGCGGCAGCAGTTCCTCTGATGTGCTGATCAAAGCGGTTTGGCTTGTGCACCTTTGGTTCAGCAGCATCTGGACCAATCACCAGGCCTCGCTCTAAACAAGCGCCCCCGAATTCAAAAGGCTCCAGAAATGAAGAAGCTTCCTCCTCCTGCTGATCCGCCCTGTTTGTGCCAGCAGCCCCGCTTTAAGAAAACCAGCATCTATAAACATCCGTCCTCAGGTTTGTTGGGGGTCACGCTGTTTTCCTCAGAGGCTTTTTTTCTGCAGAAGCTGTGTATTATTTTTCTGTCACTCCATCCGTCCAGCTGCATCCTCCGGCTGGTTGTTAGGGGGAAACTGTCGACTTTAACAGCCACATTAGGGAGCCAGTGGCCCCGGCCGGCCACTTAGACCCAACCGCCTCCAGGAGAGTAAACACTCCTGACGGCGGCTCGTCTCCCACTGGGCTGAACAAAAATATCTGACTGATTACGACGGCTGGAAGAGGTGGACGTAGAAGAGGCTGCTTGATGGATTTAAATTCAGTTTGATTAAACGACTGTCGGCTGTTTTCACCCAATTAAACCTGATAAATATCCAAACAGTGACGTGACAAAAAGTCACTTCACGCAAGAATCGTCATTTTCATTTGCTGCGATTCAGAATCGATGTGAAATGGCCTAAAATCAACTTTATATTTTGACATTCAACATGTTTTTTTCTGATTTTTGCAATAAGTTATTGTTTTATAGTCTGGAAATGACCCGTATTAAAAATGTCAGAAACCAGCAGGCAGTGCCTGTTACCTAGCAACCCCAGCTGATCTCCAGCGTTTGGTCAGCTGGGTTTCCCCTGTATGTGCTGTACAATGGCTGCTGGAAAACACAAGAGTTGTTGACTCACCATCCAGAAACCACTGGGTGCATTCCGGTTGGTTGTGCAGGAGGCTCCACTAATGCTTTTCAAAGATGTACGGCTGTATAATTGCTCATCTGTTTGCAGTTATTCTCAACTGTGAGTGTAAACATTGAGCTAAAAACCTTTACTTTACAAACCAGACTGGAATAGATAAAGCAGAAATCCTTCAAATAATCAAAAGTAGATTTTTAATCGAATAGTGAGATAGTAAAAGTTTCCCACCTCCCCTTTCAGTCTGAGCAGACTGAGTAAAGCTGCAGAACTTTAAACCTCTTCATGCAGCAAAGCAAAGCCAGGCCAATACCAGAGCAAGATGCATTCAAGGTCAGAGCAGCTGCAAGTGCTTCTAATACTTTACAGAGCAAACACAATAACCTCCAACATTAATAAGATAATGCTGGATCAGTGAGTTTATCCCTCCTCATAAACACTGAATTATCTCTCCACAGCCAATCTAAGCTCCATCTGGAGGCTTGGGAAGCTTTTCGTTCTCTGGACGGCCTGAAGGTTACAGGATGTAGGGAGTACATGGAGCCCAGAAGCAGAGCAACAAATTACCGAGAACCATCCTGCAGTTTCAGCCAGCAACAAACTGAAAGTCAAACAGAAAGCATCTTACTAGCTGCAGCCTCTCAAAGCTAAAATGAATGTTTCCCCCCAGTGAATAATCTGCCTGTCACAGCAAACCGGTGAAATAAGTTGAATGTCAGTTTCTGCTGTGCTTCAGTTCTGATAATAGAGGAATTATTAAAAACAATCCTACAAACTAGTCAATGACACGCACCAAAAGATTGTTTGTTTAGCAGAATGTTTTTGTCTTTGGCAAAAAGTCCAACATTTTTCCAGTTTTTCCAGAGTTTTTCCATCTCCAGTGCTGAAAATGCCATGTTGGAGATGAGTTGGTTACTTTCAGAAACAGTTTTTAAAAAATAAAGTCAGACGAAGCACAAAAGGAGCTAAAAGCTGTTCCCACAGAAACCGTTTTCAGCGTTTTATTCAGGCTGCAAAAGAGCGAGAGAGAGCAAGACTTCAGATGACAGTTGATCAGTTTTATCCGTTTCACCTTTCAGTCTATTGAAAAATGAAAAATGGATTATTTAGTCTGCAAGCAAAATGAATCGTCAGAATGGAAATTATTGAGTTTGTTCTAATTTATGTCATGTTGTTTTAATCGAGATTCATAAGAAAGCTAAAAACCAATTTAATTCTGTTTTATATCATTCTTAAATATAAACTAGAATCAAACTGAATCTGTTTCAGCAGTTGAGATGGAGAAACTTTTTTCTTTTTAAGTTATAAAACTCAACTTTTAAAGTTAAAAAACTGCAACATTCAGCAAATTCACCTAAAAATAACCAAGATAGAGGAATGCTCGTTTACTTTTGTGTTCAGGGATTTATTGGCGTTTTTCTAATTTATTGTTCTTATCTCTCAGTGAAGACGGCAGAATTTGCAGTAATGGTGCAACTCAGCGTAAATTAGCAGCTCATTTAAAACTGGTTTCACTGAGCAGAAACAAACCGTATGAAATAAGCAGCGAACGTCTTTCTGCTGTTGACTCATTCGTTCCTCAGCAATAAAAACCGTTGGTGTGTCATTAGGCAGAGTTAATCTGAAGAAGGTGCAAAATAAAAGCAGGCAGCAGCGAATTATTGCGAGGATAAAGGAGGAAACATGTTGATGCTGCTGCAACTGAGGGAATAAGTAAACAAACGGGCGGATGAAGCGGATGAGTGGAGCAGCACAACAGTTTTAGATCTTCTGGGAACGACGGAGAAAAGAGATGGACGGGAAACAGCGCTGCCTCCTTCATCTCCCCGTCTGCTCCGTTCTGCTGTTTGCTGTGTTTGTGGGTTTAATCGAAGCTTTCAGGCAAAGAAATAAAGCAAGTGGGAACGAATCTCAGATTCATGAATCTCAGAAGACTTCATGCAGGAACTCCTGCAGGAAATTGACACAGAGCTCATCCAAACATCCTGGCAGCGAGAACCAGGCTCATTTCACATCACAATTCAGAGCAGGAATCGATGACTCTGTTAAGACGATTAATCGATTAATCAGATCCATAAATGGGCAGATTTGTCATTTAAAACCACTCAAGGCTTTTTAGACAATATTAGAAAGACATAAAAAGAGGCAACTAGACAATCTTATTTATTTTATTGAGTCTGTAAACTCCAGTTTAGTCAATAAGAAAATGAATATTTTATTGCCTAAAATTCACTAACAGGATTTTTAAATCAAACTAAATCTGTTTGATCATTTGCAGCAAAGGTTTGTTTTATTTTAAATGCAAAGTCTTTTTTTATTTTGCACCGTTTCAACATCGTTGTTGCTCAGTGGTCTTACTGAATCCAGTTATCAATTAATCGATTACTAAAGTAGTTAATGATTAATTCAATAATCAATTAATCGTTTCAGACTTTACAAAGTTGTATATTTTCTCAGAAATTAGTTTAAAAACAATCCTTGAATTTGTGCAGATCCTGGAGACGATGGTAAACTGGAGCAAAGATGAAGTTTGTTCATGTGAAGGTTTGTGTGGAGAGTTGCTTTGAGGCAGCAGAGTGATCAATAGTGATCAGCAGTGATCAGTAGTGATCAGCATATCACAGTGATCAGGTGATTAGCTGTGTTAGTGTCAGTGATCAAGATCGACATAGGATCATGATCATAGTGATCATAGTTGATCAGCAGTTTAATGTGATCAGCAGTGATCATAGGGATGTCAATAGTGAGCAGTGACATGGTCAGAGGATCATATACAGTACTGGAGCAGTGTGATCAGACAGTGATCAGAGTGAATGTCAGGGAAGAAGGACGTGGGCAGTGCTGTGATGTGTGTAGTGCTGTGATGTTAGGGCATGTGTGTGGTGGTGATGTGAGGGGTGTGGGGGTAGTGTGTATAGTGTGTGTGTGGGTGTGTGTGTAGGGTCATGTGTCGACTGGTTGGTGGGTTGTTGTGTAGCAGGTGAGATGGGGTAGTGGAGTGGTTTGGTGCTGGTGGTTTATGGTGTGTGACAGTGTGTGGGTAGTGTGTGGTGTGTGTGGGTGGGTGTGTGTTTGTGCTTTCCCAAAGGGTCATTGCTTCAGCCCCGTTTGCCCCCATGGTCTTTATTTGCCCCTCAGGGTTTTCCCACAGCGCCTCTGATCGTAAAGGTTTTGCTCTCGGCTCTAGATGGAGATGCATCCAGAGTAAATGTGAAACATCTGGATCCTAAAGTGTCTCAAAAGTTTCTTTGAGACACGAGAAACGACCAGTTGAGTTTGTTTTTCAGCCGGAGGAGAAACTCTGCACTTTTTATGGTGATCAAATGTCATGTTGTCACAAACTTGAATGTGTTTTATTGGGATTTTATGTGATTGCCTGGAATTTGATCACAACATTTTCCATGTTTAGAGGAACGTGGAAAAATGTCTTTCCAGGATTTATTCAGCCTCTCCTTCATTTATTCTTTCCTTTTACTTTTTAACTTCTGAAGTTTTTTCTTTTTTTTTCTTGCTTCCTGTCTTTTGTTTCTTCTAGTTTTATTTTTTTTTCTGATTTTGTTTCTCTGTCTATCTTGTTTTCGTTTTCTCCTTTATTTATTTGTTTTGTTTAAAAAACATTTAACCAACTGAAATAGTTCAATGTGGCCTAGTCCAAGTGTAGTAGAATATCTGGAGAATCTAATGCTTATGCATTTTGACCTTCCATCCACCTGAAAACTTACATTAATAACACTAAAAACAATTATTTATAGTGTAGATTTGGTTGCTAACAGGAAGTAATTTTACCTGATTAATTTAGTCATAAAGTATTTTTTTTCTTACTTGAATCAAATTGAATCAAAATCAAACATGTTTGAACCAGAAATCCTTCAGACTCAAACCAAAGTCTCTCTTAAAGTTTCTGCTTTTTATAGAAAGAAGCAGATTTGGAAACATTTTGCTTGACCTAATTTTGTTTCTTTTATAAATTATAGTCACTTTGGTTCTTAAAATACTTTATATTTTGGTTAGTCTGATTATGTAATTTTTAAATATTAAAATTATTAAATATTACAGTACTGACTGATCAGTCAGTACTGATCAGTCAGTACTGATCAGTCAGTCAGTACTTTTTACCAAATACTTTTTCATTCAATTTCCTGGGCTACTTGACATTTACAGCCGTATATCTTTGAAAAGCATTAGTGGAGCCTCCTCCTCAACTAGCCAGAATGCAGCAAGTGGTTTTTGGATGTTGAGTCATAAACTACACTCTTTTCCAGCAGCCATTGTACAGCACATACAGTTGATCTCCAGCTGACCAAACACTGGAGGTCAGCTGTGGTTGCTAGGTAACATGCTGGACTCGTGTTGCTAGGTAACGGCGCAGAGCCTATCAGTTGCAGCTCAACAATCAGGAGGTTTTTGTAACGGCTCGTTTTCCAGACTCCATAAATATTAATATATTATCAGATAACAGCTCAGTGTTTGTTTAGAGCAGTTTGAGACCCAAATGGAATAATAGGAATTATAAATGTGTGAAGAAAAATGTGACTTTTGCATAATTAAGAGCACTGAACACCTGTTCAGAAAAACATATCCTCCATAGCCTCTTCACAGGGTTTTGAATCGGGAGCTTTGTGGCTCTTCCTGATTGAGTCCAGCTGATTGATCCTCAGAGAAGCTCTGACCTCCTCACTGCGCCCTCCTGTGGCTGCATGCAGCAGCGCGTCATTTACCTGGTGATCAGCAGGAGTCTGTAACTCCTCCTCTCTTGTTGACAACGATCCGGTTCAGGACAGTTAAGCAGCTAATTGGTTTTATTCCACTTTTTGTCTGCAAATGCACCAACAGTTCAGCTTTTTCACTTTGTAATGACAGCAAACCCACTTTTTATATGTGAGCTAAAACACTCGACTGTAAACACACTAAATATTACCAGGTTCTTTCTGTTTACTTTCTTTTTCTGGTATGTCTGCATCTTTTTTCTCCTAACTTTATCCTCAAAGTTGAACAGTGCTCTTCTTGAAGGGAGGGACATTCTTTATTCTGTATTCATTCACATTTTCTTCCTTTTTTCTGCACAATGAGCTTTGAATGACAAAAAAAGCTGAAAGTCCTTGAAATGTGTCGGATCTCTGAGATAAAAGCCGTTTTAGATCCGATTAAGTTTGATTAAACCGTCCTTTGAAATAAATTCAGTCCCCTGTTTGCAGATAGCAGCCTGGAGCACAAACTGGGGAAATCTTCACATGCAAATGGAAAGAGATGATTGATGAGTCGGCGCCGTTTCTGCACCACAGAGCTCCAAGTTCAGATTCAACTTAATCTGCTTGGAACCTCCAAGGACTTATTGTTAAACCTTTAAATATCTCATGTTTGCCTTTTGAAGATACAAGCAGATCATGAGAAGATATTAGGATTACACTAAAACACAGCCAGGTGCTTCTGACTTAAAGAGGTTAGAAAAAAGCTACAGCTGGTTATGAAGTTATATGGATTGGTGCATCTCTTATACCAGCTGAAGTTTGTTTCTCTTCAAATGTTTGTTTTTCTGAGCTGATGGTTATTTCTGTTTTACTGAACCGCTGCTGGGTTTTCCTCTGACGTTCACGGAATCTACGATGCAAGATTCACATTTTGTGTTTTAATCCTTCAGTTTGGATCTTAACTGCTTCTAGACACACCTGGATGGTTTTTGGTGTCTGGAAAAGGAGTTGTTTCAAAACACCATGATTGTTGAGTCTCAGTTCAATGGGCACTGCACCGTTACCTAGCAACACCAGCCAGTTACCTAGCAACCCCAGCTGATCTCCAGCGGTTGGCGCCCTGGCTTTCCTGCAGTATGCATTGTACAATGGCTGCTGGAAAAGATGAGATTTTAGTTGTCGACTCATCATCCAGAAGCCAGTTGTCTCATTCTGGTTGTTTGAGCAGGAGGCTCCACTAATGCTTTTCAAAGATGTTTGGTTGTATAATTGCACTTCTGTTTGCTTTCACTTTGTTGTGTAAACGTTGAGTTGGGGGCGTGGCCAGCAGCAGCTTATTAGATTTAAAGTGACAGAGACCCTAAAACAGCTCAGACTGAAATCTGATTACCTGAGAATGAGTCTGTGTAAAAAAATGTAATGGACATGTTTTGTATAGGCCACAGCCTGATCCTAACCTTTTGAAGGAAGTTTAATAACTGAAGGGCTTTTGGCAAAGAGGGTGAAAACCTGAATTACCTCTGATGTTCCTGTTAATTCTGTATCATGGTCTCAGTTGTTTTGTATGAAAATGTTTCCTAAATATTAAAATGTTTGAAATATTTTAATATTTCAAACATTTGAAGGCGCATGAAGCATGAAGGCGGATGCAGCATAAGAGTAACAACATGGCCCTTGTGTTCAGATGACGTTGTGATCTGCAGTGGCTGCTGGGTTTCTACTGAAAAGCCGAGGAGTGGAGACTAGTGGTAGCGAAGCAGAATACCTGGGAGAGAACGTTACAGAAAGTAGGAGACTGCAGGAAATCTGGGTCAAACGGTTCAGAGCGGCAGGCAGAGTGGAAAAGAGCCGAAAAAGCTTGTAAGGTAAGAAGATGCTGAGGTTGGAGCCACAGGGCAGCGGGCCCAGAGGAAGACCAGATCCGAGATTTATGGCTGTGGTGAAAAGACGAAGAGGATGCAGGACTAAATGGAGACAGATGATTCACTGCAGCACAAAAAGCCAGAAGAGAAGAAGTTCCTGAAACAGTGCTGCTGCTCTGCTTTCCTCAGTTTGCAGATGTAAGGCAAGCAGTTAACGCTAAAAATCAGCTTTGGGATCTTAACAACATGAGAGTTTTCAAACTGAAACAATGAATACTGAATTATACAGACTCCAAAACAGGCAACTGCTGAAAGAACAACATAATCAGAGCAGTAATTAAGGCAAAACTGTAATAAAAACACAAATTTCTCAATGAAGTTAAAAAAATCTATAAAATTAAACAAGTTTTTGCTTCAAATTCTGTAAAAGAATCTCCTCTTCAGCACATTTAGATTCCAATTATCAATCGTTTTTTGCAGAGTATTAGGCACGCAAATGTTTATTTTATATTTTTTGTTTATTTCTAATATTATATTAAAAATGTTCAAATGATGAAGTGAAAAATCTGCAAAATGTGCCAATTTATTATCAGATTAACCGATTAATCATCAGAATAATCGTTAGTTGCTGAATCTGTCGGACTCCAAGGTTTAGCTGCAGTTTTCTGCAGTTTGTTGTAGTTTGCTGTAGTTTCCTGCAGTTGCTGCAGGAAACTAGAGCTGTAGTTTTCTGTAGTTTGTGTGTTTCTGGTCTGCAGCTATAGAAACGGTTTTCTGTCTCCAAACGCTCAAAGTTCTCAGTGTTTCTGTCGCCTGAGAAAACGTGAGTCGTCATCTTTACCTCATAGCTGCTGAAAAGGACAAAAGCAAACTTGTGAACACATGAATGTACAGTAAAGTTCATGACCTCATCCACGACAAGGCAGCATGTTAAAGGTGAAATCACAGCCTTCAGTCTCTTTCGTCCTGATTTTACTTTGTTCTTGTTGCTTTATTTCCTTTTCTCTCTCCGTCTCTTTTCTCCCACTTCTCTCGTTCTAAGGCTGCTTTTTAGAAAGACGCCCACACAATAACTCATCTTTCCTGCAAAGACAGAGGAGAAAACACATGTACCAACACGCTGTTTGCCATTTGCATCATGCATGTAATGAGAACCTGAGCCCTCGCCAACACAAAGGCCTTTTCCTCTTCTGCAGACACAAACGCCACTCTGCAAATGCATTTCGCTTTTCAGAGGAACTTGCATAAGCGATGACACCATCTCATATTCATAAACGGTGATAAACACGCTGGGCAGAGCTGCTGTCATGTTTTCCACCAGGCCTTTTATTCGCTCTGCAGTCTGTTTTTCTGCAGTAATTTATCGGACACCAACGAGGCGACAGATTTTTAAAACCCCAGGCTGCAGTTTCCGACGAGCGACAGGGCAGCTGCAGCTGCCAGCATGTGACTCAGTACTTATCAGGTTTTTTTATTTACCTCACACTGATTTCAAAGTCTGTACAATGATTTCTGTTAAACATGTATTTTTACCGTCTTCAGCTGTAAGCGGTCTGTGTTTAAAATAAACAGAGTTCTGCTGTTCATAGTTATAATTTAAAGCCTCATTTGCAGATCTAAACATTTAAAATGTTTTCAGAAATAAATCCAAAATGCATAAATAAGCTTTCCACTTTAAAAGAATAGCAGTTTAAGGTTGAGGAATCCAGAGTTCTGCTTAAAAGTTAAAATTTACACATTTTTCAGCTTCAACGTAATTAATTACAGCCTTTTAATGAGATAACAGGAAGTAGAAAGTTGTCAAAATAACAATTTGAAAAAGCTTAAATAAGTATTTTATATTTTTCTTAATTAAAAATAAATGAATGAAAAATAAATATGTACAATGTCCATTTTTAAAGTATATCTATTTATCATTTAAATTGTTTAATTCAGCTTTGAGGATATCAAATTGGTTTTACTTGATTGTATGAAAACCTCATTATTGAAGTAACTCTGGTTGGACTCTAATCACATCATTACAAATGATCAACTTTCTGATTATATTTTCTGGATGTGTGTACAATATGTAAATCCTAATTTATCATGAAAATGTTTCCTACTCTATTATTATTTCATCATATTCATATTTTTATTATTATGCACTTGGGAAACTGTGATATTTAATGTTTGCAAATGATAAAAATATTTTCTCAGCAGAATTTAAGCAAAGCAAATTATTCTAATCAGTTTAATAAAAAATTAAAAAATTCACTCGGATGTTGGGATATTACATTTAGTTGGTTTTATTTTTACCTGATCAGGTCAGAAAATCAGAAAATAATCTAAATAAACCCAGTAATTGTGCGTAATTACTATGTTGAGGAAGTGAAATCTTTCATCACAAATAGTTCAAAGTTGAAGCTGGTGTCCCACATGGCTCTGTGCTTGGTCCAATCCTCATTAGCTTGTTTACCAATAGTTTCTGTTTTGTTTGTAAATTACATTTTATTATATGTTGATGATGCAGTTATTTATGCATGTTTTCAGGGACAGATCATCAGAATAAAGAGCCGACATGTAAACAGTGTCAAAGCACTGAGATTTAAGCTTAAAGAACGTCATGATGAAGGCTACATGCTATTTGCTACATGCTATTTGCTACATGTTATATGCTACATGCTATTTGCTACATGCTATTTGCTACATGCTATATGCTAGCTCAGCAGAGGCCGTTTGAACACGTCAAAAAGTTTTTCCTGTTCAAGCTAAACAAAGCCAGCAGCTTTTCTCAGAATGTTAAGATGAAACAGAAAAACCTTGTTTGTTTTGTGTTAAAATGCTTTAGTTTGGTGTCTTGAAGCTGAATGAAGCAGATTCTGCTGACAGACGGGCAGCGAGTTTTCCCTCAGTTCATCTGGTCCACTGCTTCTCTGTGTGTTTGCAGACTGTTGCTGTCAGCTTGTGTTTACTTGTCTCTGTTTGTGTGTGTTAGCAAAGCTACGCCCTGTTCCACACGCACCCCCACACCCACGCACACCCCCACACCCACGCACACACACCCACACACACACACCCACACACACACACACGCAGCCAGAGCCTCTTGTGTAACCATTTATGTAAAGAGGTATTAGTGTTAAGCGGGACGTGGGGAACGCTGTGGCGCACTTGGGTGGCATTCTTCCTTCACCTCAGAGGCAGGATGACTCTCTCCCCTCAAACATGCCCACATCATTCCTTACTCTGCAGTTTGTTTGGTATTTTCCCCTCTGGGTGTTTTTTGCTCTGTGTGGTGGAGTTTGAAGTGAAGACTCATCTCCCTCTTTAATTGTGAAAGGTAGTTGGAGGTCCTTTGTGGAACTTTTAGAGTGAAATTCTGCCCTAGTTTGACATTTTTCCCTCCTAAGATAATGGAAAATTCATTACTACTGTGCAAATGAAACTGTTCTGTTCCTGGAAGCAGAAGAAGAGAATCTGCTTCCAGGACAAATCCAATAAATCCTGAATGTTTAAGAACAGCCTAACAATTTATAATCTGAGTTACTCCTTCATCTACAGGATTATTTTACACTCATCTTCACTCAGTGTTCAAAATTATAAAGTGTAAACTGCATTTAAAATGGGTCAATCATGAATAGTTGGTGGAAACAGAAGCAGCTGTCGTCTCCTCGGACGTTTAGAGGAAAATAAACGTCCGAGTGGAGCATCACTGTGACGCCGTCATGATGTCATCGGATCATGGCCTGTTATCAACAAGCACAACAAAAATACTACGAATCATAATCACCTTTTATTATTGTTTTCCAAATGTAAATGGTCCTTATTTTAATAAACTTATTTAATATTTTCACTTTTCCAGCTGCACAGATTAATAGTTATATATTTATAGTTATACCTGCTGCTTATTTATTTAAAATTGGGCCATTAATTTACATTTTAGCTGAATTTAAACCACATTCTGTGCAGAATGGAAATAAAGAAAGAATTTAGAGTAAGGGTGTCCAAAGTGCGGCTCTGGGGCCGTTTGTGGCCTTGGGATGAATTTTGTGTGGCCCTGACAGAATGTGGCCTTTTTGTATTTTCCTTTTATAATGGAAAGTTTATATTGTCTTAAGTAATATAAACTTTATAAAGACAGATGTTTTTATGTTTGTGTCATAAAAACATCTGGCGACTCATCAGCAAAGTTTGTAAAGGAAAATTTTTACTTTTGTTCCTGGGATTAAACTAAAACACTTTATTGATTTAAAAATGTTCCATGACTGTAAACGTTCAGACAATTTACTTTACATGTTTTATTTACTGTTGCAGCTAAAAGAGGAAAAATTCATCATAATATTTTGGGTTTTTTAAGTTTGGCTTCTGATTTTCAGCTTGGAGATTTTGTCCCTTGTGCAGAAAGTTAGTGCACCCTGCTTCAGAGGATGTAACTAATAAAACCATCTCTGGTTTTCTCTTCCTCGGCCGTTAGCGGTGCCTCTTTGGCTAACTGAGTGGACAATATGAATGAAAACATTCCCCCGACCTGTTTGCCCAAACTCTGCTGCAGGCACAAACACTCAGCCAATCCCAGCTCTTCTGTGCTGTCGTCTCTCCCCGCTGCATCTCCGTCCCTCGTTTCTTCTCTTTCTACCAGCACGATTCTGAGGATAGGAAGGTGCAGGTTGGCTTTTCCTCTTTTCCTCCCCTCAGTGTTTGTCTCCCCAAACTCCCAGAGACACAAACAGGGGAAGCCCGGCAGTACCGTGTTTCTGTGCTGGATCGGTTCTGTTTGCCATCACGTTTGGTCATGTGCGTCGCTGCTTTCTGTTCAGGTGTTCTCCTGGAGCCGGCGGTGGTTCAGAGAAAAGCTGTTAATAGGTCTGAATCATATCCATGACAACAGGCTGAACCTCGTAGCAAAATGGCAGCTGGCTGTAAAATGCATTACTGCTCGCTTTCTGTGGCTGAAGCAGCAATCCCCCCCGGCGGCGATGAGTTGGCAGGAAAATGGAAAAGTAAACCTGCAGCGCTACGCACGATATTTATAATCAGGGATAAAAACCTGCGACTATGAGCCTCCATCATTACCTGGAGCAGGGAACAGTTCCCAAAGGTTCAGCTAAGGCCCATCCATCCATCATCCATCCGTCTGTCTGTCTGTCCATCCATCATCCATCCGTCCGTTTCTGTTTTCGTCTCTTAATGTTTTTCTTATCTTGGTGATTTTCTGGAGCTGCAGTTTTTTCCTCCAGGTGATTTTACCATTATAAACGATGATCTGAACTGATGAACTGAGGTTGGTGTCCAGAGGGCAGCAGAGAGTTTGATCCTGTTGGTTTTTACATCAGGTGATCCCGGCGGTTCTCTCCTGGTTCTCTGTCCTTTATTTAAGCAACAACTAACTTTTTCTCAGTGGATTATTTCAAAGCGTGCATCGCCTGTGCCCCTGGAAGCGGGGCTGGGTGACCCCGTGCGGGATGTGGACTCTGACCTGATTGTCTGCATGCAGACGGCGGACTGTTTCCCACTGAGGGATTGCTGGAGGTTGGCCAAAGACAGGAGCTGTTGGCACAACACTCGGCCTCTGTCACGTCCTCTCACACATCTGAGCTCACAGTCCGTCTGCTGTGAAAACGGGGCACAGAAAGGGGGATTACAGGAGAATAGCCGCGTTTCTCAGCCGTACTCTGACAGTGAGGTATTTGAAGAATGAGAGATTATTTCAGACCCAGTTTGAGCAGACAGAGAAATGATTGTTTGCTTCTGAAAAAGAAGAGACAAGAGGCTCAATCATGTATTCAGAACAACTTCCGGATTCGGTTTGTTTTCTGCATTTAAATGGGAAATCCAATTTCATTCATTCAGAAATAAAAAACTGTTTTCCTCTTGTTTGAAAATCATCCCTCATTGTTTGATCTGCAGCTTTTAGTCAATAGTTTGTAAATTACTGGCCTTAAACCTCAGAAGCTGTTAATCGTCAGAACATTTTGTCTTCCTGTCTTTAAATGATTCTGAACTTTCTGATCATTTTCTTTTCTGAGTTTTTCTTCTTTGACTGTAATCTGCTGACATTTAGAGTCAAATTTGTTCATTTTCCACAAATGCACAACTTTTTCCAAGCTGACAGTTGGCTTGTTAGTCTGACAATCTAATCAGACACTAAACTGTTTTATTCTCTTCCAAATATATCAGATTGTCATCAGCGTAGAGTGAAAGCTCTGCATGTTTTTCACTGGAACGGCTTTTTATTTAGGATGCTACTTTCATTGTAGCATCAAATATAAACATTCAAATGAGTTTGTGAGAGTTTGATCTTTTTTTGCACTGGTTGCTGTTGCTACGCAGCCTCACTGACGAATTAAAAGTATTTTTGGTTTGTTGGTTTGAAGGGTTTTTGAATTAAAGTCGAGTATGAGCGGTTCCTCTCCTGGAACGTCTCCTCCGTCCTGCTTTCTGTTTCCAGCCTGGTTCCGTTCTTCTTCCTGTTCTGCGTGAGCGACCTGTCAGGCGTCGGTGTGTTTCAACCCGTCGTGTCCTGTGGGCTCGCTGCAGCGCCGCTGCAGCCGCGGGAAACGTCTTATGAAAACACCGTCTGCCTCGCTGCGCCTTGTGAAAAGATTGTTATTGGTGTTTTATGAAAATGGAGATTTACAGAGTGGTGACAAACGTATGGGAAACTAAAGCCGACTTTCTGTTCCACCTGCTTTTAATTTTCTCTTGTCCTCTTCAGTTATTTTTGTATTTGTTTTATTTTCTCCGATCTGATTAAACCAGATGTTGTTAATTTGACATAAAATAAAATATAGAAGGTCGATAACCAGTTTCTTCAACAAGAGTTTGAGATTTTTACTTAAGTTTCAGATATTTATTCTGTTGAAGGTTCTTGTTAGATATTTCTCCAGTTATGAATTTTTAAATTATTAATAATAAAGTTTTATTACAATATCTTACTTTGTTCTCCATCATTTTGACTGATGAGGTCCAGAAAAATCTCATCTACTTTTATTCAGCAATTTTAAATGATAAAACAAAATATTCAAAAGTATTTAATTTTCATTCAGTTTACTTAATATTTAACCCGAAGAATCTGAACAGAGAATCAACATCGTGCAATCACCATCAAGCAGGTGAATATAAGTAACTTTTTTCTAGCCGTAGTTTGCAGATAAACAACAGCGCCCTCTGGATGCAGGACAAACTTTTATAAGATCGACTGAACATATGAAGAATTTCTTTAAATTTATTAAGGCCAACGTTTACCTAGCAACCATAGCAGAGTTCAGTCCGTTACCTAGCAACCCTAGCAGTTCAGTCCGTTACCTAGCAACCCTAGCAGAGTTCAGTTTGTTACCTAGTAACCAAAGCAGAATTCAGTTCGTTCGGTCTGCTGGTTTTGCTGGTTAATTGAGAAGATTTTTAGGTACTCTAACTTCATTCAGGGTTTCATTATACATGTATTAAATGTCTCTTACTGAAACCTGAATAAAGTTCTTAACTTATTTCCACTTCCTGGATGTGATTTGGATCTGAAAACGTCATGCTACCAGAGAGCCAGAATGTTTTGCAGTTGTTCCTGTTCTTCAAACTGATGGAGCGTTTTGGTGGCCCGTTCAGCAGCGGCGTTCCCTCGCTCCTCCTCTGGGGTTGTAACTTTACGGCTGCTGGGGGGGGTATTCTCCAGCTCCCCTGAGGCAGAGCGGCCGCTCCGAGGGGCCGTGTTTAGGTTTCATTGTTTAGTAACCGGAGGCCGCCATGTGCCGTTCCTCCTGAATATTTCATGACACAAACCATAAAGATCAAAGTTAAATTAGCTGTCCTGTTGTTGCGGCTCCGAGGGGAGAACTGTAAAACAGGCTCTTCTCTGGCTTTCTTGCTTCCTCCTGCTCTGCTTGCGGTAAACACACGACAAGCCAGAAAGGAAAGTGACTTAAAATGTAACTTTGTTTGAGTTAAGATATTGACATGAAAATGGGCTAGTTCACCTGAAATGAGACAAAACTGCAGGTAAGTTTTCAATGATGAATCCTAAGATATTTTCATTAGAAATTAGACCAAAGTTACTTGATAAGATTCTGGGGTTTTGCAGTGTATTTATCTCTGCTGCCATTTAAAAGGTAGAAAAATTTGGCTCAAAAATAAAACAAATAATTTTTTCACACCAGATTTGATTTTTTTGCTTACCGACTTTACAAAATAATAAATTACAAATGACAAGTAGCAGGGCCAGAATCTGAGTTTAATCATGAGAATAAAATCATGAAAGTAGTAGAAAAAAGAGGAAACGTTTTAAAAATGTGAGAAACTCAATATTTTGATCAACTCAAACTCTAATTCCAACCTGACTGGATTTTCCCAGGTTTTTTTACATAATGTTCTTTAACATTTGATGGAAGAATCTTTTAACCTACTCAGCATGATGCTCCCACCACCGTACTTCTCCATGTCTTCCAGTGCGCCTGTGCAGGAAACTCTCATGTCCCCTGAATGTTTCTCTTCCCCACTCTGAGTCGATGCTGCTGTTCTAGTAATTGTCCATCAGTGGTGAGCAGCATTTCCACTGCAGCCATTATGCTCATAAAATAAAGAATAAATCAAACATCTGATCCATTTTTGTCTGCAAAATGGACAATTTCAGGCATAACAGCCGAATCTCTGTGGTAATGCGTAACGATTAATGAGTCTGCGACGTTAAATGTGTGTGAGGACGAAGCAGACGGAAAACTGAAGCTAATTCTGGTTCTTTTATCAGGCTGATCTGAGACACTGGACAGTCGGAGGGGAATAGATGCAGACGTTGGTCTAATGCAGGAGCTGCTGCTGGAGCTGCTGCTGGAGCTGCTGTGCTGCTGCTGTGCTGGACTGGAGCTGCTGTTGCTGGAGCTGCTGGAGTGCTGCTGCTGCTGCTGGAGCGCTTTCTGGAGGCTGCTGCTGAGCTTTGTCTCTGAGCTGTGAACTAATATTGTGTTCATTAAGGTTGAACTAATAAAAAAATTATGTACCAATGTATTTCAATAATTTATCTATAGATTGATAATTAAATAATCATCAGTTGAAGCTTCATGTCTGCCAGTTTTCCTCTTCAGCTTCTTAAACATTGATAAAGTTCAGCCCATTTTCATGTCAATATCTGCTCACAGTAAAACAACAAGATCTCAGTTTAAACATACGTCAGAAACAAGCTTTACTTGTTCTTAAGTCACTATAAATCCTTGTGTTTCATTCATTTAATGAGCTTAAATGTGTTTGTGAATTGAAGTCCTTTTGTGTTTTCTGAAAGTTTAAAATGAGACATGCAGTCGTCTTTCCTTGCTTACGGATTCAAATCAAGCGAACGGTCCGTGAAGGAAACCTCATCCTGACGGAAGTGAGTGGCTGGATTCAGAGCCTGATGGGTATCCAGGCGCCGCGTTGCACAGCGCAGGAGCACAAAACCAGCAGCACAAAGTCTCCTGTTGTCCATCACAGCAACAGAGCAAAGAAACCAGCAATGTCTGTCAACATGGAGGCAACGGCAACTTTGCTGCTGCGCCGGGAACCGAGCCGCTTCAGAGAAAACATGTTAGGAATCAGTGCTGATTAATCTGATTCATCATTCAGGCAATTAAAGCAAAACTTCACAAAAAGGATAAGTTTTTGCATTTAAAATAGAAAACTTCTTTATCTGCATTTAATCCAGAAGACAATCAACTGATCGTCTCTACGCTGTATTGATGATCACCGTTCTACCGGTCGCTTTGGTTCTGAAAACTTTAATGAATTTGTCAAACTGTGACTTAGAGCTTCAGGCCAGGAGCCTCAGCCAGGGACAAACCCCACAAAGACGTTCCAGGTTAAAACTCAGGGTTTGTAATTTCAGCTTCATGCTTTAAAGGATCAAATGTCGTAAACATTTTATATTTTATAATACATCTTAAACAGGAGGAAGAGCAAAATGAAAGAGAGATTAAAGGATGAGGTTGGATGGATAATCAATGAATTGATCCACCTGGACTTTTCCCATCTTTGCTCTGCTTGTGTTTCTGTAGTGATGTCAGCACTGAAGGAGAGGAGAGAGAGAAAAACTGCTCTATGTCTTAGTTTGGTTCAGTTATATGAGGTTCAGTTTATTGTTCATTAAACTTTATTAGGTCTAAATAGGAGGCATGTTAAAGCGATGTTTTAAAGTTTTTTTATTGTGAAGCTGGAAGATTAATAAACAAAACTCTTAAAAATCACAAAGTTGAAAGGGGACCTGTTGCCATGTTTATTTACCTTTTTCATGTTGTTTTTCCATCTGGGTCTCGAAAAGCTAAAAGAAATCTGGCAATAAGCTCATGTTTTTTGTTGTCTGGAAAATGAGCCATTTCAAAAACCATCATATGGTAACATCTCATTCCATGGGCACTGTGCCGTAACCTAGCAACCCCAGCCAAGCTCGGCCCGTTACCTAGCAACTCCGGTGTTTGATCAGCTGGTTTTCCTGCTGTATCTGCTGTACAATGGCTGCTGGAAAAGACGAGAGTTTGACTTGCTGCATTCTGGTTGGGAGTGCAGGAGACTCCACTGATTCAAAGATTTATAAATGTGACTTATGTAATATAGATGTATAATAATAATAATAATACATTTTATTTCAAAGGCGCCTTTTTGGCACTCAAGGACACCGTACAAGAATAAAATCAGCAGTAACAGAAACTAAGAGATGAAAAAAAAAGAAAGGAGAAAAAAGACAATGTATAAAATCAATATAAAATCAGGCAAAACCAATTATGTCAGGTGGAAAAGCAGACCTAAAAAGGTGTGTTTTAAGTTCTGATTTGTATTGTGAGATTGACTTTATGTTTCTAATGTGAGGTGGTAACGAGTTCCAGAGTCGGGGAGCAGAGCGACTGAAGGCTCTGCTCCCCATGGTGGAGAGACGGGCGGAGGGGACAGTCAGAAGGATGGAGGAGGATGATCTGAGGGAGCGAGAGGGAATGGCAATATGAACAAGATTTGAAAGATATGGAGGGGAGAGATTGTAAAGGGCCTTGAAAGTGAACAGGAGAATTTTGTAATCTATGCGGAACTTGGTTGGCAGCCAGTGGAGTTTTTGCAGGACTGAAGTGATGTGATGAATGGATGGGGTTTTGGTAATGATGCGGGCAGCTGAGTTCTGGACCAGTTGGAGCTTATGAAGAGATTTATGGGTGAGACCGAACAGAAGGGAGTTGCAATAGTCCAGGCGCGATGTAACCAGACAGTGAACAAGGATGGCAGTGGAATGAGGAGTAAGGGAGGGGCGGAGGCGGCTGATGTTGCGAACGGATGATATTGTTGATATGAGACTGGAATGAAAGAGTGCTGTCGAGGATGACACCCAGACTCTTTACCTGAGGGGAGGGAGAAATGGAACGGTTATCAATGTCAATACTGAAGCTTTTAGTTTTAGCCAGGGTGGATTTTGTACCAATGAGAAGAACCTCTGTTTTATCACTGTTGAGTTTAAGGAAATTTGAGGTGAACCAGGATTTTATTTCAGTCAAGCAGTCGGTAAGCGAGGATGGTGGGAGGTTGGAGGCGGGCTTACTGGAAACATAGAGCTGGGTGTCATCCGCATAACAGTGGAAATCGATATTGTGCTTGTGGAAAATAGTGCCGAGGGGAAGAAGATAAATAATGAAGAGGAGGGGTCCCAGGACAGAGCCCTGGGGAACTCCTGATGTGACAGATGAAGGCTCGGAAGTGAAGGTTTTGATCCGGATGAACTGAGTGCGGCCGGAGAGATATGATTTAAACCAGTTTAGAGGAGTCTGAGTGATACCGATAGAGGAAAGTCTATTGAGTAGGGTGGCATGGCAGATGGTGTCAAACGCTGCACTCGGGTCGAGGAGGATGAGGATGGACAGCAAGCCGGAGTCAGCTGCCAAGAGGAGGTCATTGGTGATTTTTATAAGAGCTGTTTCTGTACTATGGAGGACCAGACTGAAACAGTTCATACAGGTTATTGTTGGATAAGTAAGTATGGAGTTGAGATGCAACTGTCTTTTCAAGAAGCTTGGAGATGAAAGGCAAGTTGGAGATAGGAGGGAAGTTATTGTGATTATAATAATCAGCGCCAGGTTTTTTCAGGATAGGGGTTATGGCAGCAGTTTTAAATGATGCAGGAACTGTTCTGGTGGAGAGAGGAGTGAATAATGGCAGAAATGAGAGGGAGTATAGATGGGGCACAGGCTTTAACCAGAACTGTTGGAAGAGGGTCAAGCAAACAGGTGGACAACTTGGACTTGTTTATGAGGCTTATGATTTCTGAAGTTGTCGGGAGTTCGAAGGAAGAGAAGGAGTGGGCTGGAGGAGAAAGTTCACGAGTAGGACAAGGGGTCGGTTGTGAGCTGAGATACTGATGGATCTTAACAATTTTACTATCAAAAAATGACATGAGGGAATTACAAAATTCAGTTGAACACAGATGTGAAGGTAGGAAATCCAGGGCTTTGGTGATGTTCTTGTAAAGGGAGAATATTGACTTGGTGGAGCCTTCATTTGAACCAATTAAACCAGTATAGTAGGAGGATTTGGCTTGATTGATACAGTCCTTGTAATGCAATATGTGAGTTTTGTAAATGTCTTTATGTACAACCAGTCCAGTTTTCCGGTGGAGCCTTTCAAGTTGCCGTCCTTTAGCCTTCATGAGCCGAGAGTTCTGTAGTAAACCAGGCGCAGAGCGAACAAAAGAAACAGATCTGGTTTTTAGCGGAGCAAGAGAGTTGAGTATTGAGTGGAGACCAGTATTGTAGTATGAGACCAAGTCATCAAGGATGGTTGAGTCTAGAGTTGAGTATAGATTGTCCATGAGAGAATTGACGGCGGAGGAGAGAGAATTGAAATCAATATCCTTAATGTTACGGAAAGAGATGAGACGAGGAAGCCTGGTGATGGAGAGAGGGAGACAGATATTGAATGAGAGGAGAAAATGGTCAGTTATGGCGAGTTCATCTGCTGTATAATCCGAGGAGATACACCAGAACAGCAGACTAGATCCAGGACATGACCCTTAGAATGAGTGGGAACATTGATAAACTGCTGAAGACCAAAACTCTGGAGGCAGGATGAGAAGTCTTTAGTCAGTGGGCTATTTCCATCGTCCATGTGAATATTAAAATCTCCCAATTCTATAATGTTTGGTGAGAGAATTGACAGGTGAGTGAGAAGAGCAGCGAAGTCATCCAGAAAGTCACTGTTAGTTTTCGGCGGGCGGTAGATGGTTGCAATGATGGTGGGGTAGGTCCATAGAGCTGACACACAGTTGATTCAAAAGAGGAGAAGGTGGGAGCAGACAACGGCGAGACTTTCCATTTCTCGCGGTGAATTATCGCGAGACCTCCTCCCGGCCGGTGCCACGGGGTTGACAGATGTAAACAAACCCCGGGGAGTGGAATCATTGAGCTGAGAGAAATCATTCGGTTGTTGCCAAGTCTCAGTCAGGCATAACAAATCAAACTTCCGGTCAGTGAGGAGATCCTGAATGAGATGTCCCTTGCCCGTAAGTGAGCGGACGTTAAGCAGACCGAAGTTTACGGAGGAGTTATCAGACATTGCAGGAGCGTTAGCTGACCGGGCCGGGTAAGCTAGCACGCTGCGGTCAACAACCCGGCTGGAGGCACGCCGGTGACGACGATAGGTAGACCAGATGGACTTGATGGGTTTCGACGTGTCCTCTTGGATGTTCCGGCGAAGTCCGCGGTGGACATATAGATATTCCACATATAGATGGAATATGTACATATTTGTGCATCAGTTTGCAGAGATTTTGCTGTCAGTGTAAATGATTAGTTGGGGGCGTGGCCAATTTAAAGTGACAGGGGCCCTAAAACATCTCAGACTGAAATCTGATTATCTAAGGATGTTTTAATATAAAAAATGTAATGAACGGGTTTTGTTTAGGGGCTGCCCAGTGGCGCAGCTGCTGGTAGAGCTGCTGCCTTGCAGCAAGAAGGTTCTGGGTTCGATTCCCAGTCTTTCTGCATGGAGTTTGCATGTTCTCCCTGTGCATGGTGGGTTCTCTCTGGGTACTCCGGCTTCCTCTCACAGTCCAAAAACATGACTGACAACATGACAATTTAGAGACCATGACTAATTGGTCTCTAAATTGTCCCTAGGTGTGAGTGTGTGTGTGCATGGTTGTGTGTCTCTGTGTTGCCCTGCGACAGACAGGCGACCTGTCCAGGTGACCCCGCTGGAGAGGCACCAGCAACCCTCCCGACCCCAGTAATAGGGACAAGGGCGTAGAAAAATGGATGGATGGATGGATGGGTTTAGTTTAGACCAGTTCCTGGAGGGCCAGTGGCATCCTGCATGTTTTAGTTTGGTTTAACACACCTGGATCAAATGATGCTCATTAGACGCCTCAGAAGAACGTTGAGCTGAGACATGCAGGATGGCGACTCACCAGGGCCGACTCTGGAAGCCACAGATCTACCCTGACCTGTTCAATCTGCAGCATCTGTCGACTTTAAATTCTGATGATGAGCAGCTTCCAAAGTTTTCCAACAACCTGTTAGCCTGATTGACCTCATGGGTTGCCGTAGAAACAGCTTCTGAGTAAAATGTGTCTGTTGGTGTTTCAGGTCGCAGCTGGAGTCAACGGGCGGCGAGTCGGCCGACGGCCAGACGAAGGAGGGAGACGCGCGGCCTCTTCGCTCACAGCAACACGGCTGCTACGACCTGGACGACCTGGACGTCACCTGGCTGCAGCTGGTCAACCAGGAGTTCAGGCTGATGGGTGAGCCGCCGCCGCTGCGGGGCCGCCCCATTTAGCTCCAGCTCCTCTCCTGGTCGTTTCTGTGGATATTCTTTGCATGAAATGCCGAACAAACATTAATGTTGTTTCCACATATCATCTCCGCTGCTCTCCGGGCTGCGCCGTCAGCTGGTTGGGTTCCCCTCTGTGTTTTCCCTTCAGAAGGCACCAAGGGGAATGATGGTACTCCATGTATCTTCTGTCCTGGAAGTCAGGCTGTTTGCTCTGCTCATATCTCTGAACCTTTTTATTTTTTTAGTTTCCCAGTTAGATCCGTTTTCATCAAGTATTAAGACGCCTTGGAGCAAGGCAGCACTTTGAGATGCAAATTGAGCAGCAATACAAACGACAACATGAGCTGAGCTCTGGGCAACAGAGGCTTCTTCTTTTATTATATCTGTCTGAAAACATGCAGCGTTTCTCCACTTAACTCAGGTTTAACTAAAAAACACACTTGACTAATTTCCTTCTCATTTCAAGCAGTGACCTCTGAGATAAATCTGAGTCTGTTTCCTGGTGAAGCAGCCAAAAATAACTAAGTCTGAACGTTGTCTCAAAGCGTCAGAGTTTCATTCGAGCTGTTAGTGTAAAAAACACTGGAAGAAAAACTGAAATGTCGACGCCGTAACTCTGCTGGTCGTTTTAATTTATCCCCAATGGCAGAAAAATTCTCCAAACTTCTGCTCTGCTGGAAAAAGAAATAAGCTGAGAAAACAGTTTTACACCCTTACAGATAAATATTATCTTTGCTTTTTTCCCCTCACAAATTTTTCCTATTTAACTTGCAACAGTAACATGATTGTATGTAGAAAATTCAGCTTAATTTTTTTATTTATCAAGAGGATAAAAGCTATTTAACTCAGAGCAGCTGGAGGTGGAGCAGATGTTCTGGTTCCAGTAGAACCGGGTCAACCGGACTGAAGGAGGGAAACAGCATCAAAATGTTTCAGTTTTTGCCCTGAACTGGAGAAATTCAAGAGTAAAAAAGAAACCAAGTCACTGACAATCACTGCATGTTTTTATAGATGCTCTCTGCCTTTAGTGAAGTTGGCTGATTGATCATAACATAATAATTCAAAACTATAAGGACAGTTAGTAATGCACCATCAGTCACTCGCTGATTTAGAAATGGAACCAGTCCTGAAGGTGGGCGGAGCGACACAAAATGAACGGATCACTGCGATCCAGTGATCCGTTACCAGACTGGGTCCATATTCTCATATTGTCTTTTAGCAGTTAAAAATCCTGCTGCTGCTGATTGAACCAGTTTCTGTTCTGCTTCGCTGTCCAGAAGAGAACTAACATGAGGTTATAAAGTCATGAGCTGTTCTGGGAAGGTCAGGCCTTTACCTGGGACAGACATCCGAGATGAAAACAAGATTTTAGCACCTCGTCAACAGCTGTTGAAATGAAGAGCAGCGTCTATTTTTAGCCGTAGATTGACCTTTCAGACGAGGGTCAGGGCAGCAAAACCAACATCAGGACCAACGACATATTTAATCCATGTAGGACTGAACATCTCCGACACCTGCTGTGTGAACGCATCTGTCCAGCTGCTGGACGTTCAGAGTCAAAGTGAAATGAAACCTGAGCGAGAGGCGGGCTGAGTGTCGAGGTAGCATGAAGAAATGACAAACGGATATAGTTAGTGTTATTTTATGGATATCAAGGATGAATAAATCCGGCTCCAGAGGAACACCCTTAGTTAATATGCTCTAATTATTCCTATAAAAAACAGAAATCACTTTTTAATCCTCCCAGAAAAACACGTGCTTGAAATACTTGGAACATCCAGCGTTTTAATGGCTCCCTGGTTTTGTGCCCAGCCTTACCGGAGCTGGACGAGCTGACGATGGAGGCCGTTCTGGTGGAGCTGGAGCGCGTCTGCCAGGAAAAGATGCAGCAGGCCATCGAGACGGAGGAAGGCCTGGGCATCGAGTACGACGAGGACGTGGTGTGTGACGTGTGCCGCTCGCCCGAGGGAGAGGACGGAAACGAGATGGTCTTCTGTGACAAGTGCAATGTCTGCGTCCATCAGGTCAGACTTCACCGAAACCTGCTTCTGTTCTTCCTTCAGTTTGACTGATTGAGCAGGTTAGGATGGATCTGAACTAAACATGTTCATCCTTCTTCGATACTGAGACCATCGATGCAGATTACTGGTTTGGACCTGTTAGCTGCTACAGCTAGCGACGCTCCTTCAGCCATGATTTTATGTCAACAAATCCATAAACCAATAAAGTCGTAGCGCCATTATTTCTTAACCTATTTCTATAAAATATGGTCTAACTGAGAAAATTGCTGGTGTTTTGAGATGTAATATATGTATTCTCTCTAGATAGGGCAAAAAGCTGCTCGCTAACGATGACTAGCATTGGGTTTTAGCTTTTAAGTTGTCAAAGCAAGATTCTAAATCTTAAATTTATGCCTGATAAATGAAGAAAAAACAGACACAGTGCTTTGCTACTAATTGTCAACACTTCGATGAGATAACAAGGTCAAGAAAAAGTTTTCATTTAAAAATGGTGTAGCTCAGTTACGCTAGCTTGATTATGAAAACCTTAACATGCTGATATGCCGTGGAATTTTCTGTTTCAGCTCAGCTAACAGCAGCAGTAGCTAATGTACCACCGCAGTGTTAGCTTAGGTAACAGCAGTAGCTAATGTACCACTGCAGTGTTAGCTCAGCTAACAGCAGTAGCTAATGTACCACCGCAGTGTTAGCTTAGGTAACAGCAGTAGCTAATGTACCACTGCAGTGTTAGCTTAGGTAACACCAGCAGTAGCTAATGTACCACCGCAGTGTTCTGGTCTACAACAGTAGCTAATGTACCACCGCAGTGTTAGCTTAGGTAACAGCAGCAGTAGCTAATGTACCACCGCAATGTTCTGGTCTTATTGTGGGAATGTTTTTAGTTTTTTGGTGTTGAATCCTGATGTGCAGCCAACAGAGAGAGGAACAAACAACGCAAGAATGTGGTTTAGAGTTGATTTTGTTGTGATTTGAGTTTTCCTGTGTGTTTAGGTTTCTGTGTCTTCGGAGTCTCTGTTTTGTCCTGTCTACCCCTGATTGTTCCCAGGTGTCGCGTTCCCTGTTTAGCCTCTGTGTATTTAATGTTTCTGGTCGTACGTCGTTCTGTCGTATCCGTTGTATCCTTCGAGTGAAGTCTGTCAGTTGCTACCAGTGGTGGAGCTTTAGCCTCCCGCTCATCATTGTGCTGCCTGTATTTTGGACTTTTCATCATTAAAACCAACCTCATTTCATTCCTACCTGGGTCCTCGGCGTCTGCCTCATCGCCTCTCACTGCAGATCCTGACAGTTTTAGGATCTGCGTTATTTCTCCTTATGCACTAACTTAACAGCTTCATCTTCGGGTTTCCTTTAGTTGGCGGTTCCACTGCAGCAGCGCTGCTATGGATGGAAAAGAAAAGAATCGTCTTTTTCCCTCCAGCAGGTCTGTCAGATATTTCTGCCTAACGTCTCTCTCTCTCTGCCAGGCGTGTTACGGCATCCTGAAGGTGCCTCTGGGTAACTGGCTGTGCCGGACCTGTGCTCTGGGGGTCCAGCCCAAATGTCTGCTCTGCCCCAAGAGGGGCGGCGCCCTGAAGCCGACGCGCAGTGGAACCAAGTGGGTCCACGTCAGCTGTGCCTTATGGATCCCTGAGGTGAGCCCACAGTTTCCACTCCTGTCACATTGGATTGAGGTTCTGGAGGATGGAGGAAAGGATGCAGGGATGGATGGAGAGAAGGAAGGATAGAGGGAAGGATGGAGGGAAGGAAGGAAAGAGGGAAGGATGGAGGGAAGGAAGGAAGGATGGAGGGGAAATAGAGCGGCTGCTTCAGAAACGACAGGAAGAGGAGAAGAAACGGCTCTTTAATGATAAGCTGGAACAAAGACTTTCTTCCTCTGGTTCTGGTTCTGGTTTCGGTCCGGATCCAGAGCTGCTCTGATCGGACGGACAGAGAAAATCAGATTCAAACAAGAAAGAGCAGCAATAATTAAACATGTTTTGCTCAAACTGGGCTTCACCATAAACAGTGAGGAAGTTATTACCAATTCATTCTGCCAGTTTACACACTTTATAATTCCTTTTATTTGTTGTTTTGTTTATTTGAAATGTTTTCTAGTTCTAAATGTTCATGAGAATTTAAAGTTTATTGATCTTTAAGATTCTGCTCTTGCATTATTATGCCATTATTACCATTATATTACTGGAAAATGGACTCAAAGCACCAATATTATCGTTTATTGCGGTAACTTTTGGAACGATTTATCGTCCAGCAATACTTGTCATGCCTAACTCAAAGGAACAGCTTGGGGTCAGTCTGTGGCCTACACAAAACATGTTTATTGCATATTTGTCACAAAATTCTTAGTCAGATATCAGTTTGGTCAGTTCTGTCACTTTGAATCCAATAATCTGCTGCTGGCCACGCCCCCAACTCAACCTTTACAATCACACAAGAAAATGGCTGCAAACAGATGAACTGTTAGACAACTGTACACTTTTGGAAAGCATCAGTGGAGCCTCCTGCACAATCTTCCTCTGAACCTCAGGGTGTTTGATTCCTGAATTACTGATAAAACTGGATGAAGTTTTGCTGCTTGTGTTTTTCTGCAGGTGAGCATCGGCTGCCCAGAGAAGATGGAGCCCATTACCAAGGTGTCCCACATCCCCGCCAGCCGCTGGGCTCTGTCCTGCAGCCTGTGTCGAGAGCACACAGGAACCTGCATCCAGGTACGGAGCCCTCAGAACGGCTGCATTTCTACCCAGGAGCGGCACCAAGGGGGGCCCAGGGCGCAGAGTGTAGTGTTGCTTTGATTCTTTCATGTTTGAGAAATCCTTTAGTCTCCATGGCAACCATTCAGCTGTGTAAAACGCCCGGGTGGACGAAGCCCCGCCTTCAAAACGCAGCTCCTTCAGACTAGCCAGCAGCAGCTAGCAAACAGCTGCTGGAGCTGCTGAGCTCATTACAGGAGCTGCTGCTCAGATGAAAACATTAACAGATGTTGGGATGACTTCCTGGAGGCGGAGCTTCAGAAAGAGCAGGAGTTTTTAAAGAGACAGAGGCCCAATTTCAAGGTGTTAAATCATTAAGCCTAATTTCCTTTGTGTCATATTTGATATTTATAGTGATTTTAGAATAACTCAAGATAACATTGTTATCTTCTTTCTTATTTCTAATAGCATTGGAAACATTTTCCCGCGCTGTCATAATGTGAAGGATTTTGAGGAAAACGATTTAATTTAACAGAATTTGAAAAGTAACAGCAAAACGTGGAAGAACCCGAAGCTCTGTGGATCGTAGGCACCTGATGAGCATGAGCGACATCTGAACAAATATTACAGTTTTGATGACTGTCTGGTTTTCTTTATAACTTTGTAATTTTGTGTTTTTATTAAGCACTTTGAGCCACTTTGGTGCTTCAACAGGCTTCATAACCGACCAGGGGAGGTAGAAATAACTTCAAACAAAGTCTTCATTCTGCGTGAAAAGTTACCTGTAAATTAGTTTTATTTTATTTCTAGTGTATTAAGACATTTGCACTAAAAAATAGAGAAAAATACTTGGTGACATTTTGTGTTTTTAAAATGTTTCCACAAATCTCTAATTGAACATAATTCATTCAATTCAAATGTTTTTCATCCCTTAAACAAACCCAGTTAGCCTGCCTGCCTTCCAGGTGAGCCCTCGCTGGGCGTGTGTGTGTGGCTGGATGCGCAGTTTGTGCAGCCGTGGGACTGTTTGCTTTGACCGTATTGATGCTGTAGATTAACTGTGAGCCTTTGAGCCAGACCTGCCCTGAGGGAGGGAATCTCACTCTCATGTTTCTGTAGCTGGAGGCGGCTGAACAAACACAGTAAAGATGCTGATGCTACACGGCAACACGATGAAGTGGAGAGGATTTTCCTTCATTGAAAGTTTCTGAATTTATTATTTTTCTTTCTCTTATTTCTCTTATAATTCTGTCTTAATTCATCGTTAGCAAAATTTCCAAATAAAATTTTGAATTTTATTGGTCTTTGACTTTAAGATATTTTAAATATATCAACAAAGCTGCACTTCAAAAAATATTAATCATCAGGATGGAAATTCGTGAGCTGATTTTATCTTTTGATTAATTGCTTCTTATGATTACATTTCAGTTAGGTCGGCGAGTGATCCGTGTTGGTTGTGACCTGCTTTCTTTTTCTGCTTTGTTGCACTTCTGTTGGTCCATCTGTGACCAAGTAAATGGACAGAAAATGACACGTTAGAGAAAAACTGGGGTTAAATAATGTCAGATTTTTTATTTTCATACCAGGTTTTTTGTTTTTTCATCGTCCTTTCTGAAAATGAAATCAGAAATGACTTTTATGTCAATCATCCCTTCTGAGTCGTACAGAGTCACAGCGACGCTATAAGGATGTTTGTTTAATCACAAGAATGTTGTTATAACATCAGCAGAAAGAGATAACGGGGCCAAGGAAAAGTTTTAATTAAGACAGAAGTAGGTCAGCTATGCTAGCTTGACTATGACCATCTTAGCAAGTAGATGTGCTGCAGGATTCGTTGCGTTTCGGTTCAATCAAGAAATAAAAAAAGGCCAACATCAACTCTGACAGATCACCAGTAGATCAGGTGATTAAATTAGCTAATATACCACCGCTGTGTTAGCTTAGCTATTAGCAATGGTAGCTAAACTGCCACTGCTGTGTTAGCTTAGCTATTAGCATCAGTAGCTAATCTACCTGTGTTAGCTTAGCTAATAGCAGCAGGAGCTAATCTGTGGTTTGAAGTGTGCAGTGAAAGTGTTTGTTGCCCCTCAGTGCTCCACGCCCTCCTGCATCGTGGCCTTCCATGTGACCTGCGCCTTCGACCACGGCCTGGACATGAAGACCATCCTGGCCGAAAACGACGAGGTTCGCTTCAAGTCCTTCTGCCTGGATCACAGCTCCGTCGCCAGCAACGCCAGCGGGAACCACGCCGTCTCTTCCGCCGCCAACGGCATCAACGGAGCGGCCAGACCCAACCAGCACCACCAGCCCAACGGCTCCGGCGACCCGGGGCAGAGCCGGGCGGCCCACCCGGTGTCAGTGTCGGAGCGGGCCGAGCGGGACCAGCTGGAGAGGGAGAAGGTGAGCCAGAGGAAGCAGAAGCTCCAGGAGCTGGAGGACGAGTTTTACAGGCTGGTGGAGCCGAGCGACGTCGCCGAAAACCTCGGGCTGCCGCTGCTGCAGGTACGCTACGCTGCTCCCCACATTTACAAAAAGCTCTGACGGTTTTAGATTCATCTCTGAAATGGTACTGGAAAAATCCCTAAAAAACAAGCTCATTTCTGAGCCACAAAAGTTGAAAATTTGCAAGAAAAAAATCTGAAATTTTGAGATTTATCACAACTTTTGCAGAAGAAACAAGGAAATTGCTAAGAAAAACTGAATGTTTTTGGATTAATCTATTAATCTGTATTTCTTCTTGGAAAAAAAGCAAGGACTTTTCTGGACTCCATAAGTTGAACATTTTCAAGAAAAAGTCCAAAAAATCTTTGGCTATTTTTTTGACTTTTAAAAATTTGAAAAAGTAGAAAAGTTTTGATTTTTGAAACTCAGAAATTTCCAAGTTTTTTCTACAAAATTTCTGAGTTTAATCTCGAAATTTCAGTGTCTTTTGTTGAAAATCTAATAATTATTTTCTGTAGTCAACGACTCAAATTCGCTGCCATGATTTAGTGCCGTATTTATTTTGCAGGTGGATTTCTTATATCAGTTCTGGAAGTTAAAGAGGAAGGCCAACTTCAATCAGCCTCTGGTCGCGCTGAAGAGAGACGAGGTGGACAACCTGGCCCAGCAGGAGCAGGACGTCCTGTATAGGAGGCTCAAGCTCTTCACTCACCTGCGCCAGGACCTGGAGAGGGTGAGTGGCAGGGAACCGTTCCCCGTGCAGGAAACGCTGCAGCTGCCTTTTATTCTGAAAGGTTAGCCTCCTGTTTCCACCATGTGGAGTTTGTGGGAGTTTTTCTGTTTGTGTTGGAAACCAGAGGATGGCGAGACGAAACGCGCTGCTATTTCAGTTTGAACAAGCCGCTGCTGACACTTTGATAAACAGCACAGTAAATCTTATGGGTTTGGTGGTTGAAAACCTCAAACTCTCTGTGTTTAAAATGGAGGTGAAGGAAGATTTGTTGGGTAAATGGAGTTTAGTGAAGTGAAAATCTGAGGTTTGTCTTCCAGTCAGAGGCTCATAAAGAAATCTGCAAAACTTTCAAAAACATTAAATTAATCATGAAATAATTGTCAACTAATATAGTAAAAGATTAATCGTTACTTATTTGCTAAAAAAACAAACACATTGAGAGCAGTAATTGAGCTGAAACTATTTAAAAAATCTAAACCTTTTCCATTCCAGATCAAATGTCTGTAAATCTGCAGGCCAGTTTGAGCTTCACTGGTTCAAATTAAGTCTAATATCTGAGCATTTTGCTGTCCAGTTATGAATCAGTTAATCAAACAAAACAGACCATCTCTACTGTACTGCAGATGAATTGTTTGCAACAGATTAAAGAAATTAGACAATAAAATGTTTATTTTTTCATTTAGAAAAGAATTAAATTATTTGTTCATATGGAATTTTTATGTGTTTCTAATATTGAATAAAAAGGCTTTAGTAGTTAAATGAACAATATACAAAATGTTGTAATTTCTTATCCAATTAATGGTCAGAAGAATCGATTATCGATGACTGAAGTGACGGTTGTCCTGGATAGTCCCGAGCATTTGTCCCTCCGCAGGCTAATGCTAACAAAAAGCTAACACTGATGCATGTAACGGTGCTGAAAGCTGCGCTCACATGGGAAACAACAGAAACCAGAACTGAATATTTCTGCTCCAGTTCAATCTGGCGCCCGCTACTCCCCGACACCCAGTTCCTCAGGCCGTTATCAATCGCTCCAATTCAAAACCTGGTTTGATATGCAGCTTTTCAATTGAGCTCTTTTGCTCATTAAGAAAATCCTAAATACTTTTTATCCCGTGGAAACCTCGAACCGACCCGTTTCTCTCATCAGGCTGCAGACTAAACATTCTGGGTTCTGTTTAATATTTCTTCCTCACGTCTCTGCTTTCATGCAGCCCATTTGGCCCGATCAGAACCGGTTCGGTTTAACTCGGCTGACTCAATTTGGCTCACAGCGGGGCGACCATCTGGCAATTAGGCGGCAGCGTTTCAACCAGATGACTTAAAATTCTGCAGCTGAAAGCTGCAAAATAATCGATTCCTGTTTTCATCTCCTCTGCTGGGAAGAATGGCTGACCTCCAGGAAGGAAAGGTCACGAAAAACCTTTATTCAGGTACTGGAAATCCTTCCAGGTTTGGAAAGTCTTTGATTTCTGTGTAAAGTCCTTTAAAAATCTTAATATTCAAACTGATGATGAACTGCAAGCCAATGTTTATTTTACTCCTGATATTTAAAGATGATAAAAATATGACACATTTTCTTGTGTGTCTGAAGTCAAATCAGACCAAACTTGTCTAGTCGCAGGTCATGAATTATTTCTAAATGCCAGGAAACAGTGAGAACATTTGTTTCAACTGTTTTCTCACTGTTTAGTTTGGAGCCTTTTGTGTTCATGGCTTGTTTGATCTGTTTTGCTTCTGCTTTTGTAAGTCTGCTGCATTTTGTATCCCAAAGAAAAAGATTTATATATCTCACTAGTGAGATTTTAACACAAATGGAGAAGCTGTTCAGTATTCAAGATGCAAACGTTTTGTGAGAGAAAGAAAAGGCAAAAGAATCAAATGGTAGATTTCAGCTCATCTTTTTGCTGCTGCAGAAACTATAATAATATCACAAGACATTAATAGTAACATTAATAAATGGTTTGATATAATAGTGAACTGAAACTGCCTTCATTTGTGTTTTGTCTCCAAACTGCTGGAAAAGTTTGAACATGAACCTTAAAACCAGCTGAATTTTCCTGAAAGCATCTGTTTTTGGCTTCCTGAGGTTTTATCTCAGCTTTGGATGATGAAGTCCAGCCTGCGGAGCCGGTCGCCTCGCTTCTTCTCTCGCAGCCTGAGAGAAAGCTGCACCGATTCTCGGTTCTGCCGGCAGATTGATCTGAACTTGGCCGCGTTTTGTCCGAAGGAGAGCTGACAGCTAATCACAGCTGATGCTGCTGGTCGTCGATAAGCTGGACGAACTTCCTTACACTTCATCTGTCTTCTTCAGGCCACGCCCTTCCTCTATTAACTTTGACTGGGCCATCAGAAGAAGAAGAAGAAAAAACTAAAAGAACTCAGGAAATGTAATACTAATCTCAGGACCAAAACGTTTTGAGATCTATATCAAAATTTCTGATTTTTTTCTAGCAAATTTTACACTTTTCAAACTCAGAAATGTCCTTGTTTTTGCTATTGAGACTTTTTGGCCGTACACTTTCCTTCTGTCTCCTGTGACTCACCGTCAAACTCATCTGCATCATCTGAAGGTTTCAGTCTTTATTCTTGACAGTTATTCTAAATAACAGTCTAGCAGACTGTTATTTAGCCGACCCCAGATAAGTGGCAGAAGATGCAGAAGATGCATGGATGGATGGATGGATGGATGGATGGATGGATGGATGGATGGATGGATGGATGGATGGTGGGTGGGTGGGTGGGTGGATGGGTGGATGGATGATGATGATAGGGATGGATGAGATGATGGATGGATGGATGGATGGATGGATGGATGGATGGATGATGATGGATGGATGGATGGATGGATGGATGGCAGGCAGGCATCCTGGGACCCGATCAGAACCGTCTGTCCGTTCTGAATAAATGTGTTGGTGCCGGAGGATCCGGGGGACTAACGTTGGGCGGATTATCTCCCTCCTCTGCCTCTTTGAAGTGCTGCCAATGGAACGAATTTCTCCCTAATGCACTGCTGAGCCTTCTCCGTTCCTGCTCTCCCCTCCTGCTCAGAAACAGTCTGGTTCCTTGTCAATATCACCACATTATTCACCCGATCAGTATGCAACAGGTGGAAGCCGTGTGAAGCTCAGTGATTGGACAGAGAAAGCTGCTTTTATTATAATCTTTCTGTTGCAACGGGGCAGGAAAAGGCTGCTTGCTAACCATGGCTAGCAGTGATTTTAGTTTTTGTCAACATAAGTTAGTAAATCTTAAATGTTCGCCTGATATATAAAAGAAAAGTGATGCAGAGCTTTGCTAATAATTGCCAACAATATGACAACCAGACAAGATCAGGAAAAAGTTTTACTTAAAAAAAGATCCAGGGAGACGGAAGTAGGCCAGTTACGCTAGCTTGACTATGACAACCTTAACATTTAAATGAGCTAATATACCACCGCTGTTAGCTTAGCGAATAGCAGCGGTAGCTAATATACCACCGCTGTGTTAGCTTAGCGAATAGCAGCGGTAGCTAATCTACCACCGCTGTGTTAGCTTAGCGAATAGCAGCGGTAGCAGACTGAATGTTCTGCTCTTTATGTGCGAATGTTTGGTGATGAAATCTGACACATAAAGATGCGTTATTGTCGGTTGCTAAGGCAACCAGCCTGTGTGTTGCCGACAGAGAGCAAGAAAATAAGAAAGCGATTGTTTTAGAGTTGTTCTCAAACAGCTTTTCCGGGTTATTTTTCCCTTTGCTGCGGCGCTGTGACATCAAATAAATTCATAGAAATCTAAAAGTTTCAGCTTTTGGTGTTTAGATGACTAATTTCTGAACAAACATCAACACCTTTGGGTCTGATACTGGTTTGGGTGTTTTTAGGCAAATTCTGAACAAAACAATTGAAGCGATTTTCCAGCCATCATCCTCCTAGCAGAACAATGGTGGTTAGTTCCACTTGGTGTCAGAACAATGCAGCCCAGAGCAAATCAGAGCCAAACGTGTCAAACACTGAAGGCCAGCGTGAGAATATTAAACATAAACTTGGATTTGTTTTGTTGGACTGGAAAGCAGCCATGAAGAAAAATCTGTTTATATTCCTCAGAGGTATGTAATAACCAGCCAAGACGTTTATTGACTGAGGTTTAATTTTCCACAGGAATAATGAAAATCTAACTTGTGCTTCAGTGAAGTTTCTGCAGTAAATACTTTCATGTTTTAATGCATTGTTGCTACATTTCCAGCTTGGTGGAGCTAAAAGAAGCCGACAGTATTAACTTTTAGAATCACACTTTTCTCATACATTTATTGCTGTCGTCGTTTTATTTTTACAGAGAATCAACATTTTTGCACTAATTCAGATTGTATGTGGTGGAGGTCTTAAAACGTCTTAAATTAATTTTTAAAATATAAGTTGACCTTAAATAAGCCAGTTAGTTATAAGTCTTACATTTGGTCAATGCAGGACCATTTAATCTCGTATTTTCAGTTTTTGTGTCAGGCCAAAGTTTCAGGTTTTACATCTTTATTGCGTTCTGCGATTCCAGGCTAGAGATTAGTTTTTATATATTTAGTTTATGTATTAATGAATCTATTTATCAGCCTTTCGAAATGAAGTGAAATGAATAATTTTTCTTCACACAGGCAGTTTATGTCACATTTCGGTCGCCAGTCCACAGCAAAAGTTGGTATTTGGTTGTTTAACAATAATTTAATAAATATTTAGAAAATAGTTCAGTTCAGTATTTATTACACAATCGATGTTTACAGCATCACAATACTTTAAGCTTTTTAAATTCTGCCCCTAAAAATGAACCAAAGTATAAATAAAATTACTATTACAACAACAAAACGATATTTAACTAATAAAAACTAACAAACACTCGAAAAACTAATTCAAACTAACTGAACTAGACAAAAAATCCTAATGAATCTAAACTAACATGAAAACCTAGATTGTATATTTTCATACCGGTACCAGTGTCAGTGCCGGTGCTGGCAGGCCGGCTGGCCGCTCCGTGCCCCGCCCTCCGCTCTGTCCCACGCGCTCCGGTCTGTCCCACCCTCGCTCCAGGCCCGCCTCGCTCTGCCCGCCCTCCCTCCGTGCCCCGCCCTCCGCTCCAAGTTTTCATTATTTCTGCTGATGGGTTTCATTACTCGTCTTCCTGTCTTGCCCTTTGCGACGGCTAACAAACGGCAAGAACCAGAACCTGCCATGAAGTGTATAAAGAGGTAATTATGGAATCCGCTGAGCGGCGAGGAAGAAAATATGCGTGAAGCTTTAAGACGGCAGTTTGGAAGCAGCAGGTAATCTTTGTTGGTACTCCGTGTTCAGAAGGAAGAAAGCTGCTGCAGCGTTGGCAGCAGGTTACAATTTCACAGCTTGTTTGCTTTCCACAAAACTCCCCTGGTGCTTCTGTTCGAAGAGAACAGAGAAGGAGTCTGGAGGCGAGACGTCTGGAAAACTGCAGCCGGTTCAAGCTGGAGGAGGAAAAACCGGAGAAAAAGTTAATTAAAATACATCTGGGAGCCAAAAAGGCCAGAAATAAAACATGTTTCTACTCTGAACAGGTAGTCAGGATTAGTGGACTTACACTGGATTCCTGTCGGGCCCAGAAGACTTTATTTACATTTAAATGTATTTATTTTTGTCTCACATTGATGGACACATTGGCAGATTGTTTCATTTACAACACAGGAAAATGTTTTGGTATAAATTCAATAATCTGCCAGTGAAACTGAACATTTTATTATCGACAACAAGCTCCTGCTTCTTGCTGAAGAGTTGCTTGTCAGTTAGTTCAGTCTTAAATCAAGATATTTGTTCTAGAAACTAAAGGATATTTGTTAATATTTTGTGTTTTTGCAGTGAGTTCAGGAGCAGGGGGAGCAGATGACAGTTTTTAAGGATTTATCTCGAGCCATTTATTCGCTCTAAGGACAAAATGCACCAGAAGTTGTAATTTCTCTCTTTATTTGCCAGCTGGCTCTAAGAACCATCAGGATTTGTTGTTCGGATCGTCTCTGCTGGGTTTTTCGTACATGCAGAAGCAAACCCGTCGACCCGGTGGTCGTAGGCCCGCCTGGCGCCGGACCACCTCTTACGCAACGCCAGCCGGGTTCAGAAACAGGACGGTGGTTTGGAAACTCTGCTCCGTCACCCGATGCTCTCCGCCGCCCTGACGCTTCACCTAAATGCCCCGGTCAGCCGGCAGGCGGTTCTTCCACGCAGCGCGGCTGAAGAACTGCAGGCCAGACGAGCGAGTCCTGCAGCAGACAGGCTGTTGGACCAGCACCAGCCTGGCTCCCACAGCCAAGCCTGGCTCTCAGGCCTCTTCAGGCTGCTGCTCACTTCCAACATGCTTCAAGTTACTCAGAGAAGTCCAAGACCAGTTGTTTTCTTCTGTGCAGTCAATACGACTCTTATATCTCGACATTCAGCAGGCGGATTGATAGCTCCACCAGCCGACCAGGCCTCTGTCGTGCGCTCGGGACCGACCAGAAAGTCGGATCAGATTCACTCCAGATGTGAGGCGAAGCGTAATGTGACCTCCGGAGGGACGCCCTCTGTGCTCCGCATAATAAGCTGTTTTCTAAATAAACTCGTACAGGGAGAGTTTGCAGCCTCTCCGCTGCAGGAGTTGAGCAAATGTTCATGTCTGCAGATGGATTGTCCAGAGATTCTCCCCACATGTTAGAGAACCTCAGGATTATTGCAGTACAAGATGTATAGAGCTGAAAAATTCTCCGGCAGAACGCCGACTGCTCTGTCTCTGCAAATAAAGCGGAGACATGCTGGAACTTCCCCTTCGCTGAAGCTCTGACGCCCGTTTAGAGAAGTCCTGAGTTTGTAAAGCACTAAACAATGTCCGGATAAACACTTCACATTTAGTCAAGAGACCAACAGGAAGTTGTTCACAGATGCTCGGCTTTCAAAATGCTCTGGGGCTGAAACGATTAATCGGATTAATCATGATTAATCGACTAATTTAGTAATCAATTAATTGTTAACTAGATCATACAGACTGAATAAATGCAGTTTGCTGGCAGAGCAGTAAATGTGTAGATTCTGGATTTCAGATCAAAATAAAAAACTGTCTCTAAACCTGCTCCTTTCAGTCTGAGATGTTTCAGGGTCGCTGTCGCTTTAAATCCAAACGAGCTGCTGCTGGCCACGCCCCCATCTCAATGTTTACGCTCACACATCAAAATGGCTGCAAACAGATGCGCAATAATACAACCGTACATCTCTGAAAAGCATTAATGGAGCCTCCTGCGCAAGCAACCAGACTGCAGTAAGTCGTTTCTGGATGAAGAGTCCAGAAACAAACTCTTCCAGCAGCCATTGTACAGCGCATACAGAGGGACCAAACCCTGAAGGTCAGCTGGGGTTGCTAGGTAACAGCACAGTATCTGTCCATTGTGACTCAAAATCGTTTGGTTTTTTTCAACGGCTCATTTTCCAGACACCAAGAAACTTTTTTTAAGCGTTTGTGCTGTTTTGAGAAACAGCTTAGACCTAAATAAAAACAAAATGAAAATTTTGCACATTAGGTCAGATTTAAATAGTAAATATTTATCAAAAATTACAAGTGGAGTTATTTTTCTAAAAGTCTTGCAGCATCTGTGACTCTTGAAAGGTTTAGTGTAGTTGGACTGAGAGCTAAACGGCTCTTTGGATTAAAACGGTTGCAGACGTTACATGAAACAAAATGTTCCAGAGGAACATTGATGCAAAGCTCTGCATGTTTAATTGAAGTAAAAAGAAGACAAAGCTGTTTGAAGTGTTCCTGATCTCCAGAACTCACCTGCAGGCCTCAGCCTGGTTCTTTGTAGAAGTCAATCTGCAGTTTAAATGATTAAACTTCACCTAACTTCAAAATGTTATTGGTGAAACGAGAACGCTCCTTTTCTGGTGTCTTTGATCTGCTTTCTCGTCTCGCTGCCTCGGTCTGAGAGCTGAAGGCGAGAACAGGCTTTGCTGCTTCGCGCAGCCTGCAGCTCCGGTTGCTCTGCTAGGAGCCGCCTGTTGAGAACCTCTGTTGCTTCCAATGCTGCGTGGATCCGAACCCTGAGGCGACAAAACGTACAGAGAGCTGATCCTTTGGCTCACGCCTTTGATATTGCTGTGCCACAAGGTCACAGAGCTCCCTCCTGTTACAAGGAGAGATCACAAACACTTGATTATGACACTTTGGAAGTACAGAGGGAGATCTGGTTTGTTTTCCTTTATGAGATGGAGTTCATATATTATTATTATTTACATCTTGGAACGCTCTCGCAGCACTAGAGTGCAAAAAGACGTGTCGCCTTTTTTAACTGAACTGAAGCACAGAATTCTGCAGCACATCTACATGTTGAGGTTGTCAAAGTCAAGCTAGCGTAACCGAGCTACTTTCCTCTCACTCGCTTTCTTTCCAGTTAAAATGTTTTCCTGACCTTGTTATCTAGTTGTCGTGCTAACAACTAGCAAAGCGTCTGTTCTTTTCTATATCAGATGCACATTAGAGATTTTATGTGTTATGTTCACAGCTCCTCTCATCTGGTATTTTTAACAGAGGAGGAATTATAGTGAAGTTTCCCTTTTTGGTTGCTTCTTAATTCTTGAGGACTTTATCAATATATTCTTAAGTTTTTTGTTAAAATGCCAAACATTGAAGGAGTAATAAACTGGTGCTGAATCTGTTCTCATCTTCTCCATAACTCATAACACAGAGGCCAAATGTCAACAGAGGATTGTGTGATTTTTGTGCTTTTCAGATCTTTTTCATGCAGACGCTGTTCGCCTGAGGACTAGCCTCACGCTTGTCCTCAGGCGAACAGCGTGAGGCTAAATCAGCATAACTCCTCTGAATCTCTGACCATACCACCAGCAGCAAAGACATGGCCGCAAATACAAAACACTCTGGCTTCTCCTGCAGCACAAAATATACAATGTTCTGGTTTGGAAGATTCATTTTTGCATCACTTAAAATCCCTAAAGTTTGTCCTGCTGTTAGAATCTGTAAAAAAAAGCCTTAAAATCAACCATACAAACCTGCAAAAACATTTTACCAAGTGTTTTATTTGGTTTCCAGTGCAGATATGTTAACATTTAATTAAGACAAAACTAACAAGTAACTTTTAAACAACAAATCTGAGGTTGTTTTAAGTTTATAATTCCTTAATATTGGTCAAAACGATCCAGTTCCACTGACAGATCGTTTCACCTACAAAACAGGAAAAATATCATGAAATGATCAGTCAGTGGCACTGGAGCTGGGTTGCTAGGTAACATGGTGGGCTTGGCTGGGGTTGCTAGGTAACAGGCTGGGCTTGGCTGGGGTTGCTAGGTAACGGGCTGGGCTTGGCTGGGGTTGCTAGGTAACGACGCGGTTCTTCTTGTGAAATAATCTGCCAATGGAACCAGAACCTTTTAGCGACTTAAAAAAAAGCTTATTTCCAGTGTTAGTCATTTACATCAGATTTTGGGAGAGAAAAGATTATTAAAACAAAGTGTTAAGATAAACATTGACATATTTAGCTTTTTTTCTTAAAGCTGTTCTCTTAGACATCTGTAAATTATTACATTATTTGTCTTGTGTTCTTATCCTCTGTATAAATTTCTCCACCTGTTTCATTTTTAAGTCTTGAACCTTTAAAAATGAAAACTGCGACAGTTTTCCCGAAGCGGTTTTGGCGACAGATCCAGTTCTGCTCCACTGGTTCCGGTCCAGTGGTTTCCTGACGTTTCCCGACGTTCCTGACGTTTCTTGACGTTCCTGGCGTTTCCTGACGTTTTCTGACGTTTCCTGACGTTCCTGACGCTTCTTGACGTTTCTGACGTTTCCTGATGTTTCTGAAGTTTCCTCCCATCAGCATGTGTGGAAGGCAGAGCGGGCGACGTTTCATCCAGAGAGCGGTGGACCTTCAGTCACCGTAGAGGAAGAGTTTTTCCTCTACGACTCATTTTACCAACTTCTTCTTCAAATCCAAATTTGTTAAACAGAATACTTCAGGTCTCTTTCATGTCCCTCTACCCCCCCACCATCCTGTTGCCCCTCTGATATGAAATAAATATGAGGCAACAGAAGCATAAATATTTATAGCTGCTCTGGCTCTATAATTCTGCATGTCAGTGTGTTGTACTCTCTGTGTGTGCAAACACAGATGTTAGGTGTGTGTGTGTATGTGTGTGGGGGGGGGTGTGTGTGTATGCTGGGGTGTGTGTGGTGGTGTGTGGTGTGTGTGTGTGGGGGGGTGTGTGTGTGTCGGTGTGGGGTGTGTGTGTGTGGTGTGTGTGATGTGTGCGGTGGGGGGTGTGTGTGTGGGTGTGTGTGGGGTGTGTGCTGTGTGTGTGGGGGGTGTGTGCGGGGGGGTGTGTGTATGTGCGGGGGTGTGCTGATGTGTGCTCTGCTGCCATGTTGCTTCTATTGTCTTTTCAAAGCGATGAGAATTCAAGGTTTAACTTCCAGTGAATTATTTATCTCTGCAGCAGCCTTGGCACCTGCAGCGGCCAAGGGTCTGAAAATATGTACCACACACACGCACGCACACCCCCACATACACACACACACGCAGCTCAGACCTACACATGTTGACACAGATGGCCTGCCATACAATAATCATGCCTGGAAACTGATATGTGTTGACATAAATATGCCATTAGGATTTTAATATTTGCTCTAAAGTTACAACTTAAAGTTGATCTGTTTTGGATTTGATGTGTTTCTGTTTATTAACCATTTATTGACCAGTTCCTGGCGCCTCACACACACACGCCTGCAGGCTCAGTAGCTGAGTTACACACAGACAGCGCTGCATCAATAAGTGATGGGGGCAGGGGGAGGACCCCCCCTCCTGGTTGACCCAGGCTTTTAATATTTTACAGAAAAGTCTCAGAGACGCTCCAGCTAACGCAGCTCAGCCATAAAATGTCTCTTCACTGGGCCTGACGTCAAGCGGCGCCCCCTATGGTCCAATTTGATAATATCCTCTGAGCCATTGGCACCGACCACTCTAAGAGTTTTTCCTAAAAACTAAAAGCTTTTCTGCAGAGTCCATCTAAATATTCAGAAAGAGTAAAAGTGGTTTTCAGATGATTTCACCTTTTGAAACTGCAGTTTGTAGCTTTATTGAAACTGTGGCCATGTTGTAACAGTTTAACAGATAAAAAAATTTATCTCCCAGAAACAACCAATCAGAGCCAGGAGGCGGGTCTTAACGCTGTCAATCACTCTTTGTGTGATGCCACTCATCCCTTGTCTACCTCCCTTCTTGCAGCCAGCACAGTTTTTCCTGAATGCTAATGCTAGTTAGCTTAGCCACTGGCAGATAAAATGTTTTCCTGTAACGGTACTCAACAGGTTGTTGCTAGGTGACCAAAGAGTGAGTGAGTCAGGCTCCGTTTGCACTGCAGCCCGAAGTGACCTGATTCCGATTATTTTTGCCATAATGCCACCTGTATCTGATCTTTTTCATGTGCCAGTTGCAGCTCCGATACGTTTAAAGTTCAGGTCGCATTCATCCGAACCGAACATCACTGGTGCTCCTCTGATGTCACTATTCTGCATCCTGATACGCGAGCAGGAAGAAAAACAACAACCATCAGGATTAAGTTGTTCATATGCTGCTCCAGTCGGACAACAGCTTCCAGTGTGTAAGCTCTGCTCCAGCATTAGCGTCCATGTTAGCATCCATGTTAGCAAGTGATTGGGTCACTTCAGGCTGCAGTGTGAACGCAGCTCTAGATGACTCCACCCACTTAGCTTAGCTTAGCCTTTGCTCTGCCTACATCTCCCAGAATGCTGTGCGGTTCTAGATCAGAGTTCAGTGAAATTGTTAAATATTCTGTCAGACATATTTATTGATATTGATCACACATATTGTTATTGATTTATTGTCTAGCCCTAGCTTAAAGTATTATATTTAGTGTAATGCTAAAATTTCTCCAAAACGTTTCCTGCCAGATTCACAGATCCATCAACGCGTTTGGTGTTTCGGCTGACGGTGAAACGCAGCTCAGCTTTTAACTCTGCTGCTAAAACTGAGAGGCATCCGGGATCAGAATCAATTTCCACTTTTAGTTTTATTACATTTTTTAGCGCAGCGTTTAATCGTCGTCCAAACTGTCGGTTTCAGCCTTTGAATCGATACCAGATGACCACTTTACATCCCATAAACAAAGAGTCTCATATGCATCAAAGCAAGATGCTTTAAAAGCTAAGAACACAAACCAACCGATAAATTACCGACACATGCGCATTATTCCAGTGCGACTGTCTCCAGTTGAAGTATAAGTGTTGCCTGGAGCCTCAGCCGTTTATGGCTGTTTGGTAAAGGCGGTTCTGGGAAGCTGATGTTTATTTGCTGGAATATGAGGAGCTTAAAAGTTGCTAAAGGAAGCTTTTATTAGACAACGTTATTTATTGGGAAGGAACTTTGCAAAATATACTATTTCAGCTTCATGTTTCAGGTTGTCTTGTTTTAGCATGATGGCATATTTTACACGCGTGTGTGTGTGGGGGCGTGGGGGGTGTGTGTGTGTGTTTACTGCCATCTGTTCATCTGACTGACTCTTCAGATGTTTTAAAGTGTTTACCAGGCTGACTTTGTGTTTTTGTGGGTTTAGTGTAAAACTGCAGCTTGTCTTCAGAGTGTAAATCCAAAGTGCAATAAATTGAAGTTAATTGGAAAGGTTTCAGAGACGACAGTCAGCTGAGTTTCCTCCGCTGCTGCCAGTAAACGCATCACTTCCCAGATGAAGTTTTCACTCCAAAAAGATTCTTGATGATGTTCCTCTTACTATAATATTATCTAAGCCTCTCGAGCCATTAGGAGTAAAACCTCCCTGTTGAGCTCGCTGAGCATCTGCAAACACATTCCTCACACGTCCGCTCACCAATCACCTAATAAAACTCAGCTAATTAGGCTTTGCACCTTGCTGTGTGGAGCCCTTCTGCTGCTGACTGAGTCTCAGCAATTTCCTCTGCAATATTTTAGCTGAGAAAATGTCTGAATTTAACCAACAGCATGCAGAAGGAAAGCGTTGGACTGAACTGACATTGAACGTTGCAGAGCTGTTGGTGAAACTGGATCTACTGGGATTCAGTTTTAGAGAGAAAAAGTTCAAACAACCAGTGAGAAACAGCTGTGTGGATAAATCAATGAATCAACCAATCAATCAATTGAGTTTATCTGTACAGCACATTTCACCTGACAGGCAGTTCAAAGTCCTTTATATTGGTGCCAAAATCATCACATTAAATATGTTGGTCGATGTTTCATTTATTTTGGTTCAAAAGTAACTAAGCAGTTGTTGCTCGGCTAAGCTAACACAGTGGTGATAGATTAGCTACTGCTGCTTTAGGCTAAGCTAACACAATGGTGGTTAATTAGTTAATTTAAACTCCTGCTCTGCTGATCTGTCAGAGTTGCTGTTGCTTTTTTGTTTGTTTTTTAACTGAATAGGAACACAACAAATCCTGCAGCACATCTACATGTTAAGGTTGTCATAGTCAAGCTAGCATAACTGAGCTACCTCCCTCCCTTGCTATTTTTTTATTCAGACTTTTTCCTGCTCTTGTTATCTAGTTTTAGTGTTTTCAGT
The DNA here is from genome assembly GCA_902982915.1 of Phalloptychus januarius. Lineage (NCBI taxonomy): Eukaryota > Metazoa > Chordata > Actinopteri > Cyprinodontiformes > Poeciliidae > Phalloptychus > Phalloptychus januarius. The sequence goes on from CADWAE010000475.1 coordinate 16,838,225, forward strand.
CAGCAGCAAAGCTCTGCGTCTGTTTTTCTTTCAGGTGTGCATTTAGCGTGTTATGTTCACAACTTAACGGCTAAAACCAATGCTAGTCATCGTTAGCGAGCAGCTTTTTGGCCTCCAGCAGGAAGCCGGGGGCGGATCTTCATGGGACCAATTAGCTTCAGTTGCATTTCGTCGGGTCTCTTGCTTTTGTTCTGGGTTTGAGTCACATTTCACACCAAAACATGAATCCGCTTTGGGTCGCAGAACCCGTCTCCTTCCTGAACTCGACATGTTTTCAGTTTTGTTTGTAATTATTTGAGATAAACGTCTGGCATGTGGGATGAACTTTGTTCATATTTTGGTGTTTTCCCCTCATTCTTCCCGATGTGTTTCCTTAAAACGTCCACACGTCTCCATTTGAACGAGAAGCTTCAAGGCGCTGGCGTCATCATCTGGGCTTTCCCTACAAACTGAATGCTGTAGAATCTTCAAAGTTTTAATAAAATCTCTCGTATTATTCTGGGATTTAGCAAGTGGAAGAATCTGGTTTCAGATGTTCAGCAGCTCCGCTTGTTAGTTATTTTACTTTATTAATCGCTTTCAGAAAATGCAGTCCAGGTTTCAGAAGAAATAAAAGTGTAATTTTATTATTAGTGTACTTAAGCCTCCTTATTGAAATTCAGATTACAGTGTGGACTAGTTTTGTGCAAACCCCACCTGATTGCAGAGAAAGGATTTTGTTCTTGCACAGCAAATGGTTCTTTAAAGAAGCATGTCTGGAAACGTCCAGATGCTCATGCAAGCCTCCTCTTTAATCCTGTCAGGGTTTACGCGTTCTGCATGCAGGCAGCCAATCCACGCCGTCTGGATTCATTGTCAAGTGAGGTTTTTGGAGACAATTTAATCCCTCCACAAATCCTGTTTTGTTTGCGGACATGAAAGGGTTGGCCCAGTGAGACCTCAGTCCAATGAGGACGAGTTCTTAGGAGTAATGAGGTTTTCATCGCTGGGATTCCATCTTTAAATATTTACTATTAGGTGTGGAGTCGTGTCTCCACACACTTTCTTTGCATTTTAATGAGTCTGTGTGCGAATGCTTCCATCTTGACACGGACTGAGCATGAAGACTTTATACATATGAGGAAAGAGAGAAGAAAGGCAGGTGAGAGAGGCAAGAAGGAAAAATCCGTCAGGCAGCCGAACGACAGCAAAGGAGGAGAAGGAAGGAAATTAATTCAGAAAGCAGCAAGAGGATTAGTTCACACTGAAAAAGAAAATTGCATAAAAGAATGTGTGATTGTTCAGGAATGAAAGGGCAAGAAGAGGAGTGTTTGTGTCACAAGGTTTATGCAGTTTATTGTTTTGGCAGGAATCCAGACTTCCTCTCTGGATTCCTTCAGCAGGATGTCTGCGTGTGTTCATGCAGCATCTGCACACGTTCGGTCTGCTCCTCGTTTATTTTGGTAAAGTTATTAAAAAGATAGAAGTTAATGAATAAAGTCTTTCTGTCCTGAGGAGCTCAGCAGGTTCTGTCCGTGAGTCTTTTTTGTTGCTGCTGTTATAAAAGTCTGTCGAGGTTTAAACACCATCAGCGTCTCCATGACAGGTCATTAATTACCACCTATCAGGGTTACAGGGTGGAGATGAAAAGGACAGTGATGTGCTTGGAGTGTGGAGGGAAATGAAGAGCCTGCTTGTCACCACAGAAGCATTTTGGAATCCTGTTTGCCTTCGTGAGGCTGGTGGGATGCAGTGTGTGTCAGTGTGTTATTGAAATAACTTTCTTGGAGTCTGGAGCCATTTGCAGATATGAGGCCCATGTGGTCCAGTCAAATCCTCTGACTAAGTCATGCCGATGCCCCTCAGCTACACTGGGCTACGATCTGTCCAGATCCACTGCCTCACTTTGAACCCTTTGCTCCAAAGGCTCCCACTGCTTCATGTGCAAAGGAAGTTCATCTTTTTATTTCACAAACAGATTCAAGATATTTTATTGCCATCGTGAGTTTTTATGAGCCGTCCATCCCTGTATTTACTGACCAGAGGGGAAAATTCAGAGAACCGTCAACTTTTCACGCTTCGGTTATTCATGGAAGATTTGCCTATTGGTGATTTTTTTTATAAACCATGTCTAAAATATTCAAAAGAAAATGCAGCTTGGGAAGCTGAAATATGAAGACGCAACATTACTCCACATGCTGTTGGTTGGGGTTTGCAAAGCAGCCAATCCAGGAGCGTCGTTTATTTTCCCTGGTGCTGATTGGCTGCACAACAACAGTGGATGTTAGCTTCTGCCAAGATGGCTTCCACCGTGAGTTATTGAATATTATGGTGCATTTGGTGTTTTGACTAAAATAGGCAGTTATACCTTCAGTATTTACAGATTTTACTTAGCTGCAGGTAGCTAAAGTCTAACTGCTAGCTGCAGTTTGCAATGCTAGTGTAACCGGGTTCTGCTTCTCTTCACTGTACCAGCCCAAGTAACCCCTGGACTCTGCGTTGTGTAGTTTTTTAATGACGACGAGGAGTTTGTGGGTGAACAGGCAGTTTATTTCCTCTCATGCAGCTTTCAGAGACTGACCGTAATAAAAATAATATTTTCACTGTACAATGAGGAATACAAAAATAAATTATGTACCTGAATGAAACATATCGGGGTTCGTGTCAGTGCAACAGCTCAGCTTCATTCAGCTTCACTATAACAGAGCATCATGTTAGCCTCTAAGCTAGCACATGAAGTATTTTATAATATTAACAAAATTAAAAGTACAAAAACTAGTGCCAAGCACATATCCAACAAACACTCATTATATACTGTTAGCCTAAATTAGTGCAAATTATATTTCATGTGTTGCTAACACTTTTTATGATGTGTGCTGTAGAATGCAACTCACCTCTCATGCAGCTTTCAGAGACTGACCCTGATTACAGGGACCAGCAACATATAACCAGCCACACAGAGAGGGGGCGCTATTTCCCCATTGCACTGATATATACATGAAGCAAGTGGGATTCTACAACCTAAACCCTGTTACACTAGCAGACTAGCTAGCTGCAGAGGGGGTTCATGTTTATAGCTGATGGTTATTAGGTTTAGGGGACGTTTCAAAGCATTTTGCAACTATTACAGTATGCATAATATCTGAGGGAAGTAGGTCAGTTATGCTAGCTTGACTGTGACAATCTTAACATGTAGATGAGCTGTGGAAATCTGTGTTTCGGTTCAGTTAGAAAATAAAAAGGAGACCTAAACACCTGGAGCAGGTACTTAACACAGCGGTGGTCGGCTAGCTAATTTAGCTTAGCTAATAGCAGTGGCAGCTAAACTATCACAGCAATATCTTATTAATAACTGCAAAATAAACATTTATAAAACTAACTGGCTGAATGTTCGATTCTTTGAGAAACGTTTGTGCGTTTTTTGGTGTTGAATCCTGATATATGAGCAGAGTTGGTTGACCATAGTGACAAAAATGCAAGAAATTTGTAAAGGGAAAATGATTTGGCTCAGAACTGCAGCGTCGTCCACAATCAGACTCACCTCCAGTTCTGACTGCAGGTGTAAGTCCAGTGGAGGTTTTTATATTCATGTTAGTTCTAAGTCAGTGCAGAAAGAAGCAAATCTGCTGTGATCCACAGAGTGCTTCATTAAAACACACCTGTGTGGGGGTGTGTGTGTGTGGGGGTGTGTGTGTGTGGGTGTGTGTATGTGGGGGTGTTCAGGCCTTAAACACATTAAAGGTTTTCACTTTGGAGCAAAACAAACATTTTAAGCCCCGGTAATGAGGGAAGCGGCACATGGAGACAGGAGGCCGAAGCTGAACATCTGCTCTCTGATTGGTGGCGATGTTGCCATGGATCCCCCAGGTGGGCGGGGCTAAGGCGACAGCAGCAGGAGCTAATAAATCATGTAGTTTGTGTGTTTGTGCGTAAGTGATAGACTTTGGAGTGTGGGCTTGATTATCTGGCGGCTGTGTGTTTCTGCACATCAGCTTCACGGAGCTTCAGTCGACTGAATCCTGCAGCCTTCGCTGCTCTGACCCATTTTCCCCGTTTCCTCCCTCGCTGCCTCCATCCTCTCTTCTTCTCCTCCCTTCCTCACTCCCTAATGCCCTTCTTTACTTTCTACATGCCCTTAATCCTTTTTCATGAGTGTGTCTCTTATATTAGGGCCAAATGTTGATTTTTAATTTGCTTTTTGTCTGATTTTATTGCTCAGCTTCAGGTCAGATTAAAAACTCCCACTGCTGCTGATTAAAGGGAAACAGGATTAACTCATCCTGATTTAAGTAGAAATGCTTCACTTTAAAGAGAAGCTGACCAAATCTGTCATAAACTGGCAATTTATGTCCATAAAGAAACACAGGAATTCAAACTGATACCAGGGACATTTAACTCTGGCGTCATTTGAACCAGAGTTTGGTTGCTGGATGTTTGGGTTGAGTCTGTCACCAATCAGCTGCTTCGACACAAATCTCTATCTTTATTAATTTCAAATCCTTATTTTTACCACCATGAGAATATGAGATTATTAGTTGTTCTGCATTGTATTTTAATTATGCATCAGCATCAATAATTCTTTATTTCAGTAAAGAATAACTAGAATTAGAATGAATTAGAATCTTGCCAGCATTGCTCGGTGGCGATGAGGTTGTGATGTGGACTAGATGCTAAAAACATGATTTAAATGAAACACTGAGGCTCAGCTCCGTGTCGACTGGAACACGACGCTCATCGTTTCAGAACCACTCAAACTGAAACCATCGACCCACGTCGGCCTCTAAATCCAACATGGCTGCTTATCGAACTCATGCAGGTCAGTAGAAGATGTGTTGCTGCTGTTAGAGGCACATTATCAGTATTACAAACATTAATACTAAACTTTCACCGTATGTTTACCAAACGTCAGCGCTGGTCTCCTGCGAGCGTTTAGTCGCATCTTCTGATAATCACTTCTTAGCGCTTAGCCCAGACCCTCCAGACTGGTTCTGGGTGACCCTGGGCCAATTAAAGATCAATAATCTTTAATTAATGCCTACTTCCTCACGGTGTGTGTGGGTGTGTGTGTGTGTGAGCAGTCGATGTTACTAAGTTTTGCAGGTTTTAGTCGATATACTAGAACATCAGAGTCTTAAATCAATTCACAGAGAAACACAGAAAGTTTTTCTTAACTTTTTTATTTCTTGTCTTTAAATATAATTTGTTGCTTTTTCTACCAAAGACAGAAACTTCCTAATATAAATGACTTATTAGCTGGATTGGAAAAGCATAAGCCACAGAAACAATGATTAGGAACTTTAGTTTGTCTGATCATCAGAATCATTTCTCAGTTTGTTTTTAACCCATTTGTATGAATAAAATCAGATCTTTGATTTTATGGAAAACATAACCCAGAAAAGAAATCGCCTGGCTGGCTGGCGATATTTTCTCTTCCTGGTTTCTTTGCTCTTCTTCTCCAGCCCAGGTATGAACTTCCTGTACAAGCAGGAAGTGATGTAATGATCCTTAGTTTTTAGTGTTTCAGGCAGCCAGCTCTCTGGGATTTAACCAGCGTTTATTTCCTGCTGACTGTTAGCCTGGTTAGCTTAGCATGTTTCAGTCAAACTGAATGAAAACAAAGCGATTCTCTTCTTTCCTCTCGCTCCGTTTCTCCGTTGCTGTTTTTGAATCGGCGCTCGCTCTGTGTCCTAATCAAAGCCAGGCTCTGCACATCGTGTCCCAGTTGGGAGCTATTTTTATCTGCACTGTGTTTCGGATCCGTCCGGACCGGCCGATAGAACGCGACCCTCCGGCGACCCTGCGGCGACCCCGGCGACCCTCGGCTGTTTGGACAAAACGATGCCCAGAAAAACTCGACCAAAGATCAAAGATTGATCAGCGATGTAAACTCATATCGGCCAGAATAATATAAAATATTTAATTTACTCCAGTTTAATTCACAAATAACTAAACAATCATAACTATGTTCAAACTGCATAAAAAAATATTTAGTGATGCTCTATAATAATTCAATTAACTGATAAAGTAATAATTGTGGAGCTGCAAACAAACTATTAAAAGCAAACTGCAGAAATATGAAGTTTTCTTGGCTGAGGAGCAGGAAGTGTTGAGCATCGTTTGGATCAAAATCGCTGGATGTTTTGCTTTAAAATTAAAATAAAAACCTGATGAGTCAAAAACAGAAACTTTGTCTTGTGCCTCTTATTTTTAGATTAGAATTTGCTTGAATTTTTTGTGTCAGTGAAACTTCATGCTGCAGCGCCGAAACAAGCAGCTGTGTGCAGTTATCAGCTGCTTGTTTTCTGCCTTGAATTGTGTAGCAGGAAATTCTACCAATTTACTGTTTTTACAATTTAAAATGTGCTTTTACCAACGACCTGTCGGAGACAGAAACAGGGTGACTGTACCTTTAAATGTGCTGCAGGTGCGTAACCTTTGCTACATGGTGACCCGGAGGGAGAAGATGAAGCTGACGCTCTGCGACCTGCAGGAGAAAATCTTCCACCTGCAGATCCAGCTGCTGGAGGAGGAAACAGCTGCAGGTCAGAGTTCAAACAAACCACTGCTGGATTATTTAAACATGCATTTCATCAACAAGGCTTATTTATCTGGACTGACAGTAAATATGATTGTAAAGCTTTAGATCAGGGGTGTTCAAAGTGCGGCTCGGGGGCCATTTGTGGCCCCTGGATGGATTCTGTGTGGCCTTCACTGCATATCAAGATTGGCACTAATGTCCAGCACTTTTCCAAAGCTTTTTTTTCATAATGGAAAGTTTTTTACTGTTAAACTGAAATGTAAAATACAACACAGATTATTATAACCATTTATATTTTCCCTTCTGGCCCAGTGAGACGCAGCTGGAAGCTTTACTAATAGGAGAGAACGATGCAGAGAAACCCACCGGCGTCTGAACCAGCCGTTAAAATTCACCATGAAGTCGTTTTATAAAATATATTTTTATCATATTTTATATTAATATTCACTGCGGCTGCTGAATGACGGCTGTTATGCAGATGATGTGGAGCCTCTTTAGGTGGAAGAGCCACGAACCGCAATGGGCGAAAGCTTGTTGTCATGGTAACCCCACCAAACTGTGAACTTTCGTCTGCGGCGCTCTTCATCCTCCAGCAGGGCGGCGCACATCTACACGCTCAATTAAATCCAATACAAACACTTTGACTCTCCCCCCTCCGTGTTGCTCAGTAGCTCACTCCCAAAGGTACGCACACACACCCCCACACACCCCCACAGTTCCAGAGCTGCTGACTCAGCAGATTGCAGCCATCAGGTAGCAGGAGCTGCTGGCACTAAACAGCCATATCTATTCACACTGCCACAAGAGCTAGATTAGAGCCAATAGCTGCTATATGTGTGTGGGTGTGTGTGCGTGCGTGGGTGTGTGTGTGTGTGGGGGGGTGTGGGGGTGTGTCGGGGTGTGTGTGTGTGTGCGTGTGATAAAGAGCAGCAGAGAGTGAAGAATGAGCTTGTCTGCTAGAATGATTTGTCGTGTAACTCTCCATCTTTCTTCTCTCCATTCTCTAATTATTTTTCTTCTCCATCTGTTGCTGCGATTTTCTCTCATTTGCAGGATCCTCCTAGTATTTATTTTCCTCTTTATTTTGGCAAAGAGAAAAAGGCGTTTCTGTAGCTGGTTTGTTCTTCACACAAACCGATAGATGCATCAGTATCCGGAGATTAAATAAAACATAACGAATATTTTAGTTTTGCAATAAAATGAATGTTTCCACCAATTGGAGCAGGATGGGAATCCTAAAGATGAGCAGGTTAGGATAGATCTACGGCCAATACAAAATATACAAAACTTCCATTTTTTACACTAAATGATCAGTTCTGAGCTGTTTTAGGGTCTCTGTCACTTTAAATCCCAACAAGCGTACATCTTTGAAAAACATTACTGGAGCCTCCTGCACAACCAACCAGAATGCAGCAAGTGGTTTCTGGAGGATGAGTAAACAGCTAAACTCTTGTCGTGTCCAGCAGCCATTGTATAGGGCATACAGTGGGAAAACGATCTGACCAAACGCTGCCGATCAGCAGCAAGAAGCTGCTTGTTAACGATGTGAACAGTTAGCATGTTGCTATGCAGGCAGAAAAAAGTCGCTGCAGCTCCGACTTAAAGCACAGAAAAAACATCAGGAACATATTCAGATCGAATACCAATCAATAGGCTCAATGCTTCAGTTTTTAAAAGCTTCTAAATAGTTAAAAATGTATTTTGCCTTTGTGTATGTGGAGAATTAGCACCAGTGTGGTGACAGGAATAACTTTTCTCAAAGAAAACCCTTAAAATGTTCATTTCCAGTTTACAAGCAAAACACTTGAATATTTTCTCATGTAAAAAATATTTCACATAAGAAGTATTTCATGTCAAATATTTCTCAGAATTTTTTTATGGAAGAAAAAAATGTCATAGTCTATGATTAAATTCAGAAAATTATCATATAAAAAACATTGAAAATTCTAAAACTTGCAAGAAAATGTTCTAATTATAATTTCTTCTAGCTGAGAATATCCAAGTTTTTTCTTTTAAATATGTGAATCTAGAAATTACTGAGGATTTTTTGGCTGATGTTCACTTTTTCTGCATCTATTTTCTTTTTATAAATCCAAAATGGCCAAATAGTTGGCTGGTTTTTAGCTTTGATATCAAATCGACACGTTAGAAACCCAAAGGCTCTGATTGTTTCAGATATACGATAGCAGGAAAACAGCAGAAATATTTTGTTCATCCAAAGTGCATTGCTACAAAATAAACTTACAGTAATCTATTAATTTAATGGATAATTCTGGAGATTACTGGTTTAAATGAAAAGTCTACAGAATGAGCCAGTTTTATAAACACTTAAGTTGTTTTTATACAATATTAGAAATGCATTAAAAATGCAAATAAACAATTTAATTTATTTTCTGAACAAGAAAAGAAACATTTTATTGCCTAAATTGCAGCATTTAGTGAACAGCTGGAGCTAAAAACCCTTCAAACCTCAACATGTGAAAAACTCAGAGCTGGTCTGTTTATTTCATTTACAGATTTTTAATTGGATAGCAAAATGCGCTTAGTAGGAATTATTCACTTCACTTTTTAACAGAATTTGAACCAAAAAAGCTAAAACTGTCATTTCAGACATTCTGGTCAGACAGATTTACAGACTGTCTGGTAAAATGTTTATATTTTGTCCAGTTTTGCCTTATTTTCTACTCTCAGTGTTTTTTGAGTCTGTACTCCACTTGATGATTAATTCCTAACTTAGTTGACGATTATTTCATTGATCGATTAATCACGATTAATCGTTTCGGAGCAGTTGCTCATTTAAGCGCAGGATGTTTTCGTCTCAAGGTGTTGCTGTTAAATTTGTGCAGGCGCAGCCTGCAGGTGTTATTGTTATTCAGAAGTTGCTCCACATTTATATTCCAGCTCAGAGCCGCCGGTGACAAGCTGACAGCGGTTCGTATCAGCCTCTGATCCGCTCTCAGCAAGTGGAAAAGTACAAGTTTTAGAAATACAGCGAAGAGGAGGATGGCGAGGGCAAGGAAGGTAATGAGGAAGAAAAGAGACGGTGGAGGGACAAGTAATGAAGTTCAGGCAGGAAGGAGGAAAACAACTTTCAATGCACTAATGAGCTCAGGTAAGAAATGCGGCACAATGGCTTCACGCGCCGCGAAAAGAGAAAATTAATCACTTGAGAAAGATAAACCCCCCCGGTGCCGTTTCCACCTCTAAACAAGCGAAGGAAGGATGATGCTGCACAGGGAAGGAAGAATGGACAAAAAATAATCGGAAAAAGCACACATCGTTTTTTGGGGGGGGGTATGCTGGAGGCGTTTACTGCTGATGCTGGGATTTGTGCAGAGATTACAACCTGCAATGGAAACTTTCTACAGTCTGCAGCGGCGCCTTCAGCTGCCCTTGAAAAGCCCAAAATTAGTTCTCCTCCTTTTCTAAAAGAACAAGATCAGATTAGGAAGAACAGAGGAGCATGGAGAGCGGTCCCTGGAGATCGGGAGATTTTGCTCTTTTTAACAAAAAAAAATTAAGCTGTGTTTCCTGGGAGATTCCCAGGAGTTTAACTCTGCAGGGTTTCCACATTATTTTATGTTTTTGCTGAACCAGGAGAGATTTGGTGGACGTACCTGCAGCGATTCCCAATCATTTAGTAAAATAAAAAACGCAGCATTCACTTGAAACCTTCGCTCAAGTTCAGAGTGTCCTTGAAGCAGCAGAAGGATTTGCACAGTAACTCCTCTTTCCCTCTATCTGCACAGGAAAAAGCTAAAAACACAACAACTCTTCACTGTTACGTCCACCAAGGGCGCAACATATTTGAGGACACGAGACACACAATGAGGGCTCAAAAGAAAATTATTTTATTCTTTAACTCTCATGATTCAATTCCACTGCTTTTAATTCTCTGTGGAGAAAGAAAGAGAGAATTAAATGTCCTCATGTTCCCGTATCACAAAACATAAAAAACGTAAAACTAAACCCCAAAAGTATCAACAGAAAGTTGGACCTGGTGAGCCGATCAAACAGAACAAGACGGTACAGCAGGGGCCGACCCGATACAGGCCTGTCGAAGCCCCTGCTGGTACCGGAACTAAGCAACAAAAATCTAATACAAAAGAAAAATCGAAAACAGAACAACCGGTCCCACCAGGCCGAAGTCACTAGGAAAAAACAAACTAACAGAAGCTGCTGCTTGGCAGGCTGGAGGCAGCGGCCCGCAAGGACTGGAGAGGTGAAGCACCCTGCGTCAAGACGCAACTCGGGTGGAGCTGGGCGGGTGGAGCTGGGCGGGTGGAGCTGAGCGGGTGGAGCTGGGCGGGTGGAGCTGGGCGGGTGGAGCTGGGCGGGTGGAGCTGGGCGGGTGGAGCTGGGCGGGTGGAGCTGGGCGGGTGGAGCTGAGCTGGAGGAGCTGGGCGGGTGGAGCTGGGCGGTTGGAGCTGGGCGGGTGGAGCGCCATGTTCTGGGTTAGGACCCAGTCTATAATTAATTTGTGGACCACAAATTAACTCAACTAACTACCTAAATAAATGACCCCAAACACCAAAATGTATTAACAAAAAGTAATTCGACTAAAGTCTCTAAACAAAGCAATCGGGAAAAATAAACAAAATAATTGTAATGTGCCTGAAGCACAAAACATTCACACAGAAAGAGGAGAGTCAGTATTTATGTAGGTTTGGGACGACAGCCAGCAAAATGCTTGAGATTTCTCTAAACATCCTTAGACACGTTTTCTGTAAGGAGCCGCTGACAGTAAAACCAGCTACATTTAAAAAGATTAGCTGCTGTGCTTTCATTTATAAACCTTCATTTGTATCTCCTACACCATCATGAAATCCCTGGCATGTGATGTCATCAGGGTAAGTCAGACCGTAAACGACGTAAGAGTCAGAGTGGAGGAGGCCGTGAGCGATTTCAGCAAAGATTTGAAGGAAAAAAACTTGTATATTTAAAGCGTGACATGGCAAGGGAACATGGCGCAGAGGGAACAGGCGCAGAGGGAACAGGCGCAGAGGGAACAGGGCGCAGAGGGAACAGGCGCAGAGGGAACAGGGCGCAGAGGGGAACCAGGGCAAGGGAACGGGGCCAAGGGAACATGGTGCAGAGGAACGGGGCCAGAGGGAACGGGTTGCAGAAGGAATCATGGCAGCGCTCTTTAAGCAAGGTTTAGCGGAGGGCGGCAGCGCGTTCCCCATTGCTTCTTTCCACGCTGCAACCATCTCCAGGTGTCTCTGCTGCTCTGCTCATGTGGAGCTCAGTGACACTCTGATTCCTCTCCCAATAATACAAACAGTGCAGGTTTCTAATAGAGCTGCAAAAAAATATATTTTATGATTGAAAGAAAATGATCCCATCACTTTTTTGCTAATTATTCATTTAATTTTCTGGAACAAATTAAGGTTAAAGTTGGTTGCACAGAACAAACATGAATAACTTGTCACATAGGGAGGAACTTGCAACAAGCTTTTCTCGCCCTTTTCTCGTGTTTTACAGTCAGAGCCATTATCAGGCAGCGAGAACAATCGTTTGGCTTTGCACAGCAGGAAAAGCAGATAAAGAATTAATTTAGAAACATCTATTCATGTTTTTATTCACAACTTATTAAAATGTGCATGAATTTAATGCTAACAGTAACTCTTCACTGTTTAACACATAAATACGTTTTAACTGAGACTAAATAAGACTCAGTCTTCTCTAAACTACATCATTGGCAAATGAGTGAATAAATGAGGGTATGCTGTTATTCCCTCTAGTAACATACCTGGATTGTTGCTTAGATTGACAAATCCTTTAATCTCCATGGAAACTTAATAACATAATAATTATTCTGTGTGTTTGTAACCTTTTAGAATATGTTCTGTGTCAAATTTAAATCTTCTTAAATGGAAAACGTTACAAAGTGTTGGATGGGCAAATTTGTGCCAATCTTGAATTGCCACACAAAATTAATCCAAAGGCCACAAATGGCCCCCCGGCCTCACTTTGGACACCCAAAAGTCATATCATCTGCTGAAAACTGAAATATTGTTACAATGTTGGTGCAAAATGAGTATTTTTGTCATGAAGGCTAAAACACAGCAGTTAATGTGTCGCTTCTCCCAGATGCCAATGAGACTCTAAGAATGAAGCGCCGACAGAAAGAGGAAACCAGATTCTGTGCAGCTTCACTTGAACCTGGAGTGATTTGGTTCCCCAGCCTGTTACTTTCAGCTAAATCTACCTTAAACTGAGCAGATCAGCTAAATCCATAACCTGAGCCCGTCTTCTGTCTCCCTGCAGAGAAAACCCAGAAGGCAGAAAAGAGGAAGCAGAATGGAGTGAAGGATAAGAGGAAAGAGAGAAGGAAGCATGGCACCGGCAAGAAAAAGGAGAGGTGGAAATCAGAGAACGGCTCCCTGCTGAAAGAGCTAGGTAAAGTGTGTGGCTGCATTTCACTCTGGTTTAGTTTTTACTTCAGCAGTTTCTTATTTCTGCTTGATTAAAATATTTCCTACATATTTTAACGCCACAGGCGAGATCAAAATAACTTCAGAGTTACTTTACAAGGACCCAGTGGGAAATGCCAGAGTTAAGGCGATGGTGAAGATGTTCAGTTAACTTGTCATAAAATGAGCCGATTGCGTCAAGAACAACAATTAGTCTGATTGTTTCTGACAGGAACGTCAATTTAAAACCATTAGATTCACACCAACCCCATTTAGCCCGCTTCAACCCGACTCCGGTCCGCTTCACCGTGACTCCGGTCCGCTTCAACCCGACTCCGGTCCGCTTCACCCGACTCCGGTCCGCTTCACCGTGACTCCGGTCCGCTTCAACCCGACTCCGGTCCGCTGCACTGCGACTCCGGTCCGCTTCAACCCGACTCCGGTCTGTCTGTCCATAAACTCCAGTTCATTTGGTTTGGTCGGAATGCTAATTGACCTCTGGTCCTCCAAGCCTCAGTCTGGTTTGGTTTGAATGTGAACACCAAGCGGACCAGAGATTTTCTTGACATGATTTACAGCGGCTCACCGAGCCACAGGATTCACCGTCGCTGCAGACCTGAGGTGTGTCCGTCGGGTCTGAGCTGATTGGCTGTCATTAAATCAGCAGGTATTGTGAATCGGCGCTACCTGGATGATTAATGATGGAGCTTCTGTAGGTTTTATGCGTTTCCTCAGCAATGGAAACTTTGCTGAAACTTGATGCTGACCGTCAGACCTGGGAGAGAAACTAAAGGTCAAGGTGCAAAATACCAACCAAAGCTGGATGTAAAATTGTCTCCAGGATGTTTTTGTTGTCACTGCTGGTGGTAGAAAATGTCTGGCTGTATAAAACGCAGCCACAGTTTTTCTCCTCTTCACCTGAGCCGTTTCCATCGTGTGATAACGAGCAGCCGCTCTGTTGGGCTTCAGCTCCATTTTCAGTCGTTTGTTTTCTCTCTGGATCTGTGGCTCATATCTGTCCATCTGGCTCTGTTATGAAACCCCATCTTTCTGTTTATTTTGCTTCTTTTTCTTCCACCTGACCGCAAAGGGGATAAGAACTGCAACTTGACGCGGCTTGCATGCTGGGATACGGTCACACAAACTGCGTCTCCATGACAAATAAGTCGGTGTTTGTGTTTGGTTTGCTGCTGTTGTTTTTACCAGGATGGTTTTTCGTGTCCACTATCAATGCTGTACATACGCTGCTCTGTGTCTGTCTTTGCATCTCACTGTCTCAGTGTGTGCATGGCTGTAGTGTGTGAAGCCATCTGTTACCTTCTGCCTCTTCCTCTGTTTTCAGAGACGAAGATCCACCTTTACTCTCTTTGAAGGTTATTAGCTCCACGTCGATAAATTCAATTCTTTATTATGTTGTAAAACAAAGACAGTGTTTAAACTTTCGGCTTGTTTGCTTCCTCTAAGTGTTTCCCATGTGACATCACACTTCCAGTCTTAAAGGGCCAGTATTGTGTTTCCAGGCCGTTTTATTGCATAATCCAGTAACTGTTACCTTCAGTTGTTGTAAACATCCTACATATATGAAATATGAATTAAAACAAGTTTTACTTCCTGATTCCTGATTGAAATTGGGCCTCTGTCTCTTTAAAAACTCCTGCTGTTTCTGAAGCTCTGCCTCCAGCTCCTATAAAGAGCTCAGCAGCGGTTTGCTAATTGCTGCTGACTAGTCTGGAGGAGCAGAGTGGGCGGGGCTAGGTCCACCCAGGTGTTTTAACAGCTGAATGGTTGCCATGGAGATTAAAGGATTTCTCAAACATGAAAAAATCAAAGCAGCATTTCAGGGAAAAACAAACTAAAAGTCTATTTAAATGGCACTGCCCCTTTAAATCAGATTTTCTGAATCCTGCAGATACTCTTTGAAGTGATAAAATAACACGGATCTTTTATTTAGTGTGAAACGTGTCTGGTTCCTTTAACCGCAGCCAGGCGACATGTTGGCGTTTCTTTTCCTCCCTCTCATCTGCTCTGCTGTCGTTTCCTTCCTCACACCTCTTCCCCGGTTCTGGTTTTCTCCTCCGTCACCTGTTCCCTCCCTCTGAGCTCTCCTGATTCCTGCAGAGGCATGCTGCGTCATGGAAACAGCCGCTGTGTGTGTGGGGAGGCTGGTGTTAAACGCACCCTCAGCACCTCCTGCTGTCCTGTTGGCGGATTATTATGGATTTACAGGACAGACTTTCTCTGGAACCTCCTCTGTGGTATTTCAGGTGTTTTAGCAAAAATACCTGCTGCAGGTTCACAAAACTTTAGTCCAAAAGGAAAACAACAAAACTACTGAATACTTTAGTAAACCGAACAGTTAAAGCTGCTTTGTTCATGCTTTTAATAATGATACAACAATTAGACTGGAGCACAAATAAAGGGACCACAGAGATGTTCAGTAACTAGTTACATTTACTTCAGCATGTTTTTGGAAATAAATTCATTTTAGGTGTATTTTATTTCTGCTCTTGAGTGAAATCTGGGTTTTCTGCCCACCAAATGAAAAACAGAAATGTGCCAGATTCTGACACAAACCTGCAGTTTCTGTTAAAACTTTTTGAAAAAATTGTTTTAATTTTTGGTTACTTGTATGAATTATTGTCATTTTAAAATACCAACATTTTCACTTAACTTTAAATTTTGGTGTGATGATGTGATTCCTAAATGTCGATCAGTTTCTGAATGATCGATATTATGTTATATTAAATGATGTGAAAGTATTTTCTGCCTCTGGTCTGTGATGAAGCGGCTGCTGTCTGTCCCCTCAGGTTTGTCCAAGTCGTTGCCGCTGGAAGGCTCCCTGTTCGACGGCTGGCTGGCCAAGTCGGTGCAGATCACAGCCGACGACATGCTGAGCCACTGGGCTCTGGGCGGCCAGCATGACGACCAGAGCAGCAGCCTGCTGTCCCACCAGGTACGGAGACACCAGGAGGACTGAAGCTGCTGCACTTCATCACAACTTTAATAACATGCCGTGTTATTAAAATCACTAATTATGTAATCGTTACAATCAGTGATCCTCCTCCTCTCTCTCCTCTCCTCTCTCCTCTCCTCTCTCCTCCTCTCCTCTCCTCTCCTCTCCTCTCCTCTCCTCCCTCTCCTCTCTCTCCTCTCCCTCTCCCTCTCCTCTCCTCCCCCTCTCCTCTCCTCTCCTCCTCTCGCTCTCCTCTCTCCTCCTCTCCTCTCTCCTCCTCCAGCTGCTGCAGGGTGAGGAAAGCCTCCTGAACCTCATGATGGAGAACTCTATGCAGTCGGCGTGGAAAACGCCTCAGTTGGGCCGGAAACCCAGAGGAAGCAGCAGGCCTCGTTTTCGTAGCGGCGCCGGCGCCCAGCGGGTTTTCGGGTCGGCCGCGTCCAGCAGCCTGTCCGCAGCCAAGGGCTTCTGGGGAAAATCCAGCCACGCCGGGCGCCGAGGGGAGAAGCCCCGAGGCTCGTCCAGGGCGGGTCCCCACCAGACCAGGAGCGGCGACCCGCCGCCGCAGCCGCCCATCTCCAAGATGGATTCCTGCCACATCTCAGAGGAGCGCGGCCGCTGGGACAGCGTCCACATGGCGTCCGGGCTGATGGCGAGCCCTTCCCCTGCGCCGGCCTGCGGTCCGGCCGCAGCGCCCGAAGCCGTCCTGCGGGGGTCGCGGCCCCGCCTAGCCCGGCAGGGTAAAGCGAGGTCAAGGGTCGGGGAACTGGAATCCACGGACCTGCCGCTCACAGGAAAGGGCGCGTCGCTGCTGGTCGCCGCCGCCGAGACCGATGGGTACTTCTCGGATGGAGAGAGCGACTTGGAAACGCGTTCCGGCGGACGGAAGCTTCGGCTGCCGCAGCTGCATCCTGCCAGCGAGGATCTGCTGAGGAGGAGCGTCCTGGCGTCCTAAACAAAGTAACGGCGGCTGAGCAGCGGCTGAGCCCAGCTCTGACTCTGCCTGGTTTCCTGAATGTAGCTGTTTGCCGAACGTACGGAAAAACATTTAGTATATTTCTAACTCCTCTGCTTGTGGCCTGGAGTCTGCGGCTGCGTGGGAACAAACACTTTGGGGCATTACTCTTCCTACTCACGCTGGTTCCAGGGTAGGGTTACGGTCCGAGCCGGATGTGGACAGAACATCTCAGCCTTGAAAAGCACAAGAAGCAGTCGGTCCTGGAAACACCTGGAGTCAAACAGGAGCTCCAGGTCCGACGTCTCATTTATCGCGTTTCATCCCTTCAACGCAGAAATATTCCTAAAGATTGACCCCAACCTGTCAGACACAAACGCACCTGCACATCATCGCATGAATCAGGGGTGTCCAAAGTGCGGCCTGAGGGCCATTTGTGGCCCTTTGATTAATTTTGTGTGGCCCTGGCTGCAAATGTGGCCATTTAAAACTTTCTGAAATTTTTATTCAGCATGTTTTTACTCAAACATACATTTTTAAGCTCATCTATTATATTTGGCTAAATAAAGCAAAAGTTATACAATTATTCTTTACTTTTGAATAAATTTATAAAATGGAAAATAAGTTCAAAAAGTTAAATAACTTCTATGTTTGCCTTAAAATTGCACACATGAAAGAAAAAATTCACAATATCTTTAGCATTTTTAATTGTGGGCAAAACATTATATTTTGGCCCCTCAGTGCAAAAAGTTTGGACACCCCTGGTGTAAATACTTAATCCAATCTTTCTCCATTGCTGTCAAATTCTTCCTAAATCAATTCTACCCCCAAATTGTTGCAGAACCATCAGTAGAGAAACACTGTGCCTTGCATCACTTCCTGTGACGTCACACAAAACAATCAGTGAGTGAATCAATCAGTCCCAATTTGTAACGATCAAAGCGAAATGAAATCCCGACAGATTGGTTGCCATGGAGCCACCGTCACCTGAATGATTGAATAGTGCCTAAAAAGAAACATGCAGCGTTTTTGTAACCAATGCATCTGCAGCACAAAGCAGAGCCACAGAGCTGCCTACTGTTACGAGCCGGCCCTGAACGCACCACGGCAGCAGAGCCTTTAAAACAAGAGCTTGGCCAACTTACACCATGTTCCAGCTTTCTGCAAGATATTTGCTGCTGATGCTGGATCTGCTGGGGTGAAACAGCTTTTCCATTCAGTCTGTTGGTTTCATCATTCAAAAAACACCAAAGAAAATCTACCTTTTATTGTTTATGAATCAGTTTATTGGACTTGAGATGTAGAATCACAGAATATCATTTCTGCAGCGCCCGGGAAAAGCAGCTCAAACTACTGACATATTGAGATTCAGCCTTCCTGGGGAAGGAAGTTATTTCACTTCTCTGGAGGAGGAAAGTTTGTAGTAAGATTATAAAACAAAGGAAATGCTCAAGAAGCTGGAAACACAGAGTCCTCACTCAGACTTTGAGATTTCCAAAAGACTAGGAATATATTTAAATGTAGCTTAAAATACTAAAACCTTCAGACTTTGTTGCTTAGTGGAAACCAAAGCCAGTTAGGAAGAGATCAAATCCATTACTACTGCAGACCGCCGCTAATACCTAAAGCTACAGATTTGAATTGTTTAATATATTTACAGCAGAAACCTTTAATATCTACATTCATCCTTATTTCTGCTCAACAGCCAATCAGCACCAAGGACGATGAGGGGTGCGCCTGGATTGGTTGTAAACTCCAGCCAATAGCTTGTCAACAATTATCTTTTATGCTTTATTAAAACTATTTTTCAAACATTTCAATGATTCAGAAGAAAAGCCAATCAGGAACGCTGTCCATGTTCCTTGGTGCTTCCACTGCGCGTATATTTGGTGTTTGAAACATTCAAATCTTCATTGTTGGAGGAAATGTCCAGGATTTTAGCTAATAATTGTGGTTCTGACTTTAAGTTGATGACAAATATCAGAATGAACGGGTTAGTTGAGGTCATTAAGTGAGTCTATGCAGTTTGCCGAGTTGTGTTTTGGTTCTTCTTGGCACCAGCAAGGCGTTCGGATCGGACTTGACCAAGCTCCTGTGGTGATGGGCTCTCCTGCGTAAACCGTGAACTCTGACAGATAAAACCTGAGCTCCCAAACGGCGCTGCGCCTCGTCTCACTGCAGATCCACACAGCTTGTCCCACGCTCGTATTTCTACTCAAGAAGCAGTTTGTGGTATTCTCAGGGGTTATAGAAAAACTTTTAAAAATAAAAAACAACATGTATGTAAAATGATATATAATACACACATATATCTGTGTGAGGCGTGTTCAGAGTTTGGCCAGAGTCAGTTTGATTTCCAACACCACTACTACTGAGCAAGTGTCTTCTGTAAGTGTTCAGGCCCGGTTCGACGGCTCTGATCATCATCAGGACGAAGGCTCTCCTGATCAACAGTCAGTCCGATTAGAGCGCTGCTGGAGCCGGGCCTGACAGCCGGGCCTGACAGCCGGGCCTGACAGCCGGGCCTGACAGCCGGGCCTGACAGCCGGTCAGTGGAGGTCTCTGTCCATCCTGCTCCGTTTTATTTCATTTGTTTTCTGCAGACACATTCTGACTGGTACTTAGGAACGACCAAAGAACAGACACACGCTATCTCTGGACTGCAAAGTAAAGTGAGTTTGATAGTGTTGGAAGGTCACTGATGTCCAACAGCACGCTGGTCTAACAGGGTTACAAAGCAACAGATGAATAGTTTTCTATGGAAGTGTGGTTCTGACCTCCTCAGAGAGGAACAGAGTTTATGACAAGCGACGGCACTGTGTCCTTTTGTTCTTCAGGGGATTTACACGGCTCTGAAAACGTCCTCAGAGTTTCTCATGCCGTGGCTTGGAGGAAGTTGGACTTCTGCTACGTGTCAGACACGGCGACGCGTCTCTGGAGTGACGATGCTCTTTCCAGCCTCATGCGCCACCCAGACATGTTAATGTAGTCTTGGCTTCAGTATTCAGAGTAGCCTGATGTTGTAGACAGTGGTTTTAGATGAGGCCTGTACGGCCTCCACATGTAGTAGCAGACGCTGAGGCTGCACAGCACAAACAACCTGAAACCAGTCAGCAGATATTTTAACCCTTTGCTGTGCAGCCTCAGCAGCCAAACCTGGTTTATTATTCTGTATTTACATTGTGGCTTCAACGCCTCTCCTTCCGCTTCATAGATGCTGTAGACTGGACTCTTTATTATTTTTCACTAGCATTCAGCTTCGGCGTGTGGTATGCTGGTGCAGCCGCTGGCGCAAAACTCCAAATGTCATCTTTGAGTTTTGCAAGTCTGACAACAGAAATACACGTTTCCACATCTTTGTGGGTTTGTTCTGTGAAATTGTGATCCATCAGAAGAAGAAT
Organism: Phalloptychus januarius; assembly: GCA_902982915.1. NCBI lineage: Eukaryota > Metazoa > Chordata > Actinopteri > Cyprinodontiformes > Poeciliidae > Phalloptychus > Phalloptychus januarius. Next base: position 16,858,467 of record CADWAE010000475.1, read on the forward strand.
CGGTACAGCAAACGAGTATTGGGATAAATCCGTATGATAATGTGCCTGTCACTTTAAATTGAAGTCAATTCAACACTTAAAAACAGCCGACTCAATATTGCACAAATCGACTTTGCAATGTCAATATTTGACACATTTATGTAGCAAAAATTAGACTTATTATGTGAAGTAAGAGTAAAAACATTAGGCGTGCTGTGACATGGACTAGAGCTGCAACTGGTGATTATTTTAATAATAGATCTTTTTCAATTAGGCACATTATGCAGATTAAATGTTAATACAAAATCAGAAATGCATAAAAAGATGCAAATAATCAGTTCGATTCCTTTTTGTTGAATAAAAAAGTGTTTTCTGAAGGAACAGCATCGCTGCCATAAATCTGAACCCAGTCAGGCTGTTGCTGCAGGTCCTGGACTTTTTTCCTGCTGTTTGATTAATAATCTGCTGCAAAAGTCGAGACGAGTCGTCGGTCCAGCGGCTGGATTTGGTTCTTCGTTTGTAAGAGAGAAATAACTCCACCATGTGACCCACCTGCATACCACACAATATCCACAGTTACAATAATGTATTATACTGTTCAACTAATAGCTACATTTTCATATTCAGTGTTTTTGAAAAGCCTTTGCAAACTTTTGTTTTTGGTTGGTAATGCTTAGTTGTATCAAACTAGAAACTGACTCATTATCTGCTTCCACTGGTTCTACTGGCACTTTGCTCCCCTTTCCAGTTAAAGTTGAGACTTTAGGATCCCAGAGCAGCTGTGCAGATCAGAACTTCGTCCTAAAACAGGCTGTGGAGGAACAGACAGCAGCTCAAAGTGGTTTTAATGACTTGATAGGAAACCGTAGATGTTTCAATGTTCACGGCTCTTAAATTCATCTACCTTTTATCCAAAGTGATCAAATGCAGCTTCACAGATTCCTGTTATGAACTGAAGGCCAAAAGTGGAAAATCATTCAGTAAAATGAAAATTGACAGGATTTTACACAACTGATGGTATTTAACCTTCGGTCCATTTTCCTCCTGGAATCAAAGCTTCCATGTTGATTTTTCTCCCTTCAGAAGGAGAAAAAGAGGAAAAGTCGACATTTGTGTTTGGAAATCATTTAATCGTTAAGGTTAGCAGCTGTGCGACAAACTGGAGCCGGACCCGTCCAGGTCACCTGTCCAGGTCACCCGTCCAGGTCACCTGTCCAGGTCACCTGTCCAGGTCACCCGTCCAGGTCACCTGTCCAGGTCCCCGTCCAGGTCCAGGGCACCTGTCCAGGTCACCTGTCCAGGTCACCCGTCCAGGTCAGGCCTGGAGAGGCAGCAGAACCTCCTGATCCCATTAGGGACAAGGTGTTAGACGACGGACGGACAGCAGCTGCCTTACTGCTTTATTTTGTAGTAAAGATAAAAAATCAAAGTTGTTTTTTAAAATCCCACAGAAAAGTGAATTACCAAGATTGTCTCTGTTTATGAAACAAAGTAAATACATGTAACATTTTTATCTTTTTTTTATTTTAACATCTAGTTTGGTCCATTTAAAGATCTGATATCTTCATTCGACTGAAATTATTATTAACCTGAAAATGATTTGTTCAAACTGCAGATCAAATGTTGGGCCTCTTTGACTGAGTGAACAATGAGTTTCTTTTTAAATAGTTTGGTTTTTCTAAACAAACTATTTTCTCTCCATTGCAGCTTTTTTACACTGAAGCTCTGATCTGCACAATCAGAGCTCGTCACTGCATCGTTTCCTTCCCATCACCAGCAAACCGCCGTTCCGCCCTCCATCCTGGTTTGTTCCTCAGCAATCAGCTTTTCACTTTCCTTTAGAAACAAGTTTTACTCACAAAAAGCCAGAATAAATGTGAACATCAGCAGCTTAAAGGACAGATGCTGACAGTGGCAGGCGGGTCTGAGCTCCGCTCTGCTTCATGTGGAGGAACTGAAGCCAGAACAACAGAACAGGTTGTTCTCCCTGCGTTGTGCTTGCAGACTTTCCACAGTCAAGTTAGCATGCGGCTAATATACTTGCAACTTTTTAAGCTTTCTCTCCTCGTTGGCCAAGTGCAACAATTAAATCAACCCAGCACTAAGGGAACAAGGAAACATGCATTTTCATAACTCGCTGATTATAACATGTCAGTCACTTTTATTTTGGGCCATATTGAGATTATAAATGTCTGGTTCTGGTCAAAAGCATTGATAAAACCCATTAAAAACCTGCCACCTCAGCACTCATCGAGTAAAAGTCACCAAAATACTGAACCTCATTTCACATCATTTGGTGGCCATAATCTACGGAGGCTGATTATGGCCAAACAGAGCATTTAGGTTTTAATTTCTGACATCAAAAGTCAGAATCTGAGAAAAATGTGAGTTTGAGTTTTGGGAAAAAAACTCAAAATTGATTTTTCCCAGCAGAATTTTGACTTTTCTCAGAATTATAATTAATGCAGAATATTAAAGTCAATTTTGTCTTTTCTGTGGCTCTAATCATCTTCTGTTGAAAACTATCAATTGATTGATAAAATACTATTTAAACCAACAGCGGTTAGTTTCTAGGTTCTGTTTACGTTTCCATCTGGGCCACATAAAACTTTACAACGGGCCATGTTTGGCCCGTGGGCCTTTGGTTTGAAAACACTTGGATTATAAGAGCCATTAATCTGAAAGGACCAGTCAAATTGGGGCTGTTTACTGATTTTAAAGTTATATAGACTCTGATATTTGATCGTCATCTTAATCTGTCCCAGCTGATACGTTACGCCGTGAATCTGGTGAAACATGACAGAGATGGTCAATATCAGTTGGACAAATCCACGTTACGATCTCATCTCATACTTAAAGGAGACCTATTATGCAAAATTCACATTTTGAACATTTTTGTGTCTCAACTGCTTCTGAAAACAAAACAAACACACAAATAAAGAATTTTGTTCCCCACATATTGGACAGTTCATGGAACTTTTCTTTACGTATAAAAACTCCATCTGGGATCCATCAGCAGATCAGAGGCTCCACTGAATCCAACAACCCAAAGTTTGTCATTCCGGTTTGTTTCAGTTGCTAAATAAACTGAGAAGTTAATAACGGTTAATAACGCATGTTTAGTATCTGATCTATTTCAGTCTTTAAAAATATACACGTCATTTTGAAGAACACCAATAATTTAATTTACATAGTTTGCCCTTCTGCAGATTCAAGGTGACGTTTAAAAATATGTTCAGAAAATAAAATATTTTACAACTTAAATATCAAGAATTACAAGTTGAGTTTTACGGCCAGGGTGTCTATTCCATCTCCTTTACATCTGCAGTTTATTTTCCCAGTTTTAGATTGAAAACTTTTTCTTTACTGCTCTGATTCACAAGAAGTACAAAATCGATGCATTAAATCTGAATTATGACAATCATTTTATTTATTGCACTAACAATAAATAGTGCAATAAAAAGGACGAGTCCGTTTTGTTGAAAATGTGTTTTGCATGAAAGCAGAACCTGGACCAGACTTCCTGTCAGTGTTTCTATTTCCAGAGCTCAGCTTTACTTTCCTCCGTTCAGAAACAGAGACTCTCGGCTCTGCTATGAATTCACTTTCCTCCCTCAGGTTTAAAACTTAATGAAACATCAATTTTGCTGAATTTTTGCCTTGCAAAATTCTTTCAAAGACTTTTGAATTTTCTAACATTTGCTGGAGTCCGAAGCACAAACTCCAGTCTGAAGTGAGATGTATTTAATCTCCGTCCGGTTTCTGTTGTTTGGCCTCTTGCCTCCCAGTGAAGCAGAGCTGCAGCCTCCTGCTGTCGATTTGTCCTTCTGAGGTGTCAGAGTTTCTGCTGTCATCATTCCTCCTCCACTCCATCGGTTCTTCAATACAATAATATGAATGTTGCAGGAGTTTACCCTTCTGTATTCTTTGTTTCAAAGAATGTTGTGCCATTTGTGAATAGCAAAGAGAACTATTGAACATATATGAAAAAGAAGAGCTATTTTAAATTATTTTTTGGCTTTTTTTGCTATATTTATTTTATTGTATTAGAATCTTATTTGTAGGAGGGAAACAAAAAAATCAAAAACTGTATTTTTCATTAGTGCAAAAAACCTATTTTCTTCCTTTTTGTACAATTTCAATGTTTTAAGCGAGACTTTAAAAGCAATATGATGATGATGACAATGTTTCCTGTGACTGTAACTGCATGCTGTTTGTGTTGCCTTAATAATGGCTGCATCCCACCATGTCCAGCCCTCTGCTCCCTTTCCTCAACAATCAGCCTCCAGAGGCTTCCCGCCCATCTGATCCAATCCAGTCCAGTGCAGTCAATAAAGCAGTGCTTTCTGTGTACCCACTGCTCTCCGCCTCTCTTTTCATCACACAATCCTTCCTCATCATTCAGCACTCATTATATTTCAAATTATGTCTAGAATTTATCTTATGATTTTATTTGTATGGATTTTTGGGGGCGGAAAGTTTTGTAACATTCAGTCGCGCGGCGGCGGCGGCGGCTCCCCGGCGGCTCCCCGGCGGCGGCGGCTCCCGCGGCGGCGGCGCGGCGGCTCCCGGCGGCGCGGCGCGGCTCCCCGCGCGGCGGCGCTCCCGCGGCGGCGGCGGCTCCCCGCGGCGGCGGCGGCGGCGGCGGCCCGGCGGCTGGCGGCGGCGGTCCCGGCGGCGGCGCTCTGGCGCGCAATGCAGCGCGGCTGATATGACTTCAAATAGCAGCTGCTGCTGTTGGGAACCAAATGACAGCTGAACAGTTTCTCTCTGGTTGTTTGGGGTGAAAACAGGCCAGACTAAAAATGACTGATGCAGAACAGGAATCCAGTCAAGAAACAAACTTTTCTACTTCAAAAGTTGTTTACCAGGTTCAGGTTTCCAGATTTGTTCAAATTATGAAAGTATTCAGAAAAGATTTTCTGCTACATTTAACTGCAGCTCGGTTTTATTTTCCATCCAATAATTAATGGAACAGAAACTCTGACGTTGACTTTTATTCCTCTGCAGCATCTTAAGGGCCAGTTTCACCTTTTTCTGGATCTGTTACATTTCAGAATCCTAAGATTTTCTTCAATCTGAATCATATATTTCAGAAACTGTTTCTGCCAGTTAGACAGTGGGACCATCGTCTGGTTTGGGGTAAAAATCACTGAACAGATGTTTTCCTGTTCACTATGAAACCAGACTGGTGGCTTTAAACATGACTAAAATACATCAAAACTTGATACAGAATTTATTTTATTTATTTTTAGTATTTTTATCCCAAAAACTTTTGGATGATTTTCTTTCAATAAATGTGCAAAATCCTTTGTAAATCATTACATCCCCCAAAATTAAACTCATTCTTGCAAAATGCCTGAATACTTTATTTTAATTATTGCATGGTAAGTTTATTGCTGAATAGGTAAAATTAGATTTTAAATTGTGATTTAAATGTTGCTGCATGTAGCAAAAGGTTTTATTTCAAACCAGCAAATTATGAAGGAATCCAGTTACTAAAGTCCTGCTGCCATTCAGCAAATTTAAGAAATGTTTCAGGAAGACTCCACAACTTTTGGCTACTAGTGCAGCCTCAGTTTTACTCAGAGAAAAGTCAAGCAGCCTGAAGGCGTTTAGGACATTCAGGATAATAAACATTAAATGACTATGAAGTCGATCTGCAGCTCTATGAAATCCAGCTGCCAACACATTTTGCAAACTGCTCCTCATTGATTCCTCGACAAATTGTCAGACTAATTAGCTTCCAGCAGCGAGCCGCTAAAGGCTGAAGGGCTTCTACCAGAGGTTCGTCACATTGGGGAGGAAACCGAGCCGAGCTGCAGCATCTTCACTCCCACTGAAACACGGAGCTGCAAAAAGATCCATGTTCAGCTTTTTAAAGTGAGAACCGTTAATCCAGGCGCAGGGAGGACATGGTCAACAGGAAAACACTTCATTAACCTCCATAAATATATGGATTGCATTGGACAGTCATCACCTGAATACCTTCATCAATAAAACCTTCCACATTTTTTGCCATTTTCCTGATATTTCAATTTTGAAGAATTTTACGTTTTGCTGCTCTAAGAAGAACGAATAATTAAATAAAACTATAATAATGCATATTTTGTCACAATAAATCAGTTAAATTAAAACGAGTTCAATCATTTAAATTGCATGATTTTTCTTTTATCACCCAGTTTTTGGTAGAAGGAGAAAGAAACTGAGTTAATCCTGTGATTATTGATTTCTGTGGAGACTTGAAGGAATCAGAGGTAACTGATTCCTGGACTTCCTGCTTTCAGTTATTTGCTGCAGTTTTGTCTTTAAAATCATCTTCGGCTTTCTGACACTTGTCTCATTCATTTGTAAATGAACTCACTGGGAATGTCAGATGAACTGGTGAATAATGTTTAGCTGAATGTAAGCCTCTTGATCCCAGCGGATCCTGTCAGTCAATCAGGCTCAGATTTTAACGCCGCAGTCAGTCAATCTGCTGCCATCATGGAGTTGATGAATTATTCTTTTTAAAAAACGACTCTGTGCTGCTGCTGCACTTCAAATATTAGACAAAACATAAAGATGACAAACAAACAGTTGCAAACATAATACTAGTTCTGTTAGTTATGAGCATAAACAGTTTCTGAATGAGCTGCAGCTGCATATTCAATATCATTCAGGAGAAAAATGAAACAATGAATCTGCAGGCGCCTCTGGCTGAATGTGGATCCGCTCCAGGTTGTGTTTTCATGTCAGCGACGGATTCACACACTGAATCTGTTCGAACCCTGAGCACGAGCTCATACTGAGAGGTGAAAGGTCACTGGACTGAAACCAGAAAACAGACAGAGGCAACAACAGAAAACAATGTTTCATTGGACCAGATGGCCCTTTGATTTTTAACTGGATGCTCTCCTGTTCAGTCATTTACCCCTCAATACTTTAGAGAAAGAAAATGATCATTTTTATAAGGTAAAAATGATCAATAACTTGCTCATTAGAATAAAATGTATCCAGATGTTTCTCCTGGGACGAATCAACACAAACATGAGAACAACGATTATTTTAGTAATCCCAGAAAAGATTGGCAGAATTATACATTATTAAAAATACATTATAAACAATTTAAATAAGAAAATAAACATTTTATTGCCTAAAATGCAAAGAACTGGGTCAAACTAAAAGGAGTTTTGTCTGACAGTGTTTTTATTTGAAACACTTTGGGTTTATTTTCTGTTCAGATCAAAAGTTTCTCCTTCTTGACTCTACATGAAACATTGAAGAGCTGATGAAATGCTTGAGTTAATCTCTTTCTGTTACTGTGAGCAGCATACAAAACATCTGTTTCCTTCAGAAAAACAAATATGATTCATAATTGTTCTGGTGAACTGCCAGCAGCCTCTGCTGCTCGTCAATCTCCAGCCAATCAGAAACGTTCTGACCTGCCACTGCTGTTTGAACCAGCCTGGAGGAAACAGTTCAAATCAAAACTGCAAAAGTCACGACAAAGTGTGAAGGCCAGGCGGTGAGGCTCACCCTGCCGACAATCTGACTGGAGCAGCACATGGACTCTGATTGGATGTTATACATACTAGTTTCATCTTATTGAAGTCAAGATGGTAAGTTAAATAAGAAAAAATATATATATATTTACACTTGGTGTTTATTGGTTAAAAAAGACAAATGTTGGTCAGAATGTTTGACTATGAAGATATATTTAAGAAAATGATGATAAATATGCTAATTTATTTATTGGTGTTGAATTTACTATGAAATGTTGGCTATGTATTATTTTGAAATATAATTAATTTACAGACATAGAAATTAGTTACTTCACGATGTAACAGATGTTTCTGTTTCTTTTGAGGTGGATGTGGCTAAAATCACATCATGCAAAAATAAAGATGCATCAGCTAAACTGAAGGCTCTTGGAGTGAAATCCAGTTAAAAGCTTCATGGTGGACACTATCCCTTTCAGTAAACCTGACAATAATATATATTTCTAATTTAGATAATTAATATTTGATCATTACATTTAAGAACATTTAAATGATTCAATTAGCTGCCTTCCTGTGCTGCCCCCTGGTGGTGAGATGTCTTCACTTCATCCAGAGGAACCTGAAAATGTTCCTTCAGACTAAAATATGAGCAAAAATAAAACAGTTTTGGTGCTTATGAAATATACAACACCTGGATAAACAAAGCAAGGCATCCAAATAAACAGTGTATTAACATACAACTTTTAATCTTTTGAAGTCCAGTCAAATCCAAGGTGAACTAAAGTACTGGTTACACAGCTTACACTGAAAAACGCAGCTGGAGTAAAATAGGACACTTACCTTGACATGAAAGTAGATTTTAATTTTTTTAATCTAAAGTAGCCAAATAAGAAGTTTTATTACTCTAAGGTCTCTAAATGTTTGGGGTCTAACCCAAACAGCGTTTTGTTTAATGGATGATATTCCTCATTCCAGACTCTCTGGATCTGATCACTTTGAAAAACTTCCCACTAATTTTAGTCACTTACCGATGAGGAAGTAAAAAACAAGCAATAGTTTTCCCAAATTCAAACCGTTACGAAAGATTAAGAAACACAACTAACAAGCTTATTTCTGGTGCAGCTTCAGGCTTTCCATAATTCTTAGTCACAAATTAAACAGCCTTTCAGTTTTAACAATCTGTCATTGAAACAGAAACAAACCAGGTGCATTGAATGGATTTAGGTTTCCTTATCACTCAAACCTGGCAACTCGCTTAATCAGTTCAATTATGATGTTTTTCCACTCAAAGCGACTCAGGGATAAAATAGAAACATGAAAAGCCAAGCTAAATATATTAATGTGGTTCTTAGTCATAAATAAACTTCCACATCTGGTCAATTTCAAGCAACCGAAACTCAACAGGGGGAAACAGTAGAACAAGTTTAACACAAAAACATGAAGAGAAAGAAAAATATTTAAATCTGTTGAACAAACTGACTGTATTTTACTACAATATTGTTTGTAAAATCAACAAATTCCGGAAGATTCACTCAAAACAAAGTAAATGTTTCAAAAAAGAAACATTAGCTAACGTAGCCAACATTAGCCAACAGCTAAACTCTGGAAAATCAGAACCGCTTTTCGTTTAAAGTAGACCTCAAATCATTCAAAATTATTTTTATGTATCAGAATATACTTTATTATTTATATGTTCTTATTAAAAGTTAGCATAACAGCACGACGGATTAAAGTTTTAGCTTTAATCGACGGTTGTTCAGCTCAGCTGACAAGCTTAGAGGAAACTGAAATACCGCCTCCGGCCACAACGCAAATTACATTGGTTAAGGTGGAAAACAGAGGAGGCGCTGTTTCATCGAATTAAAAATAGTTTATATCGGGTAGTATTACAGTTTAACGGATAAAAACAGATTTCTGACTCAGCATTCTGAGATTTAAACCAAAATTCTGTCTATTTTCTTAGAAATCTGACTTAAAATTAGAATTAAATTTTCTGGCAATTCTGAGGTTAAATCAAAATTCTAAGGAAAAATACATTTCTAAAGAGAGAACGATATGGCATACATTATGTAAACGGGTTTTTTATTTCACTGTATTTATTGGCCATCTCTAAATTATACATTTTTGGTTTGAAATAAAATGAAATAAAAAAACGCGAGGTTTCAATTTAAACAGAAACATTACGAAGCACTCATGTTTATACAATCATTAGTTTAAAGACAAGAACAGAAATGGAGGCAGGCTGGTGACGCACAGCTCGGATCTGATTTCCGGGTTCAGGAGGATTTAATTGAGGCCAAATTCTCCTTATCTGAGAGCAGATCAGGCTCATCTGAGCTGACAAAGCAAAGCGACAAACCAAATGTTTCCTGTTTATGAAGCTGCAGGAGTTTGTTCTGTTCCCACACAGTATTTCATCTCTAAGCTGCAGCACATCCAAACTCTGATTTGGTTTCATCACTTTTTCTGAAAATACAAAGTTATCTGAGAAATGAAGAATACAGAAACAACCAGACATAGAAAAGCCCGTTTGATGCCAGCTCAGGGTTTTTATATATAAAAACTCTAATCTGCACTGTTGCTGTCAGCCTTAACATTAACGTTACAACCCAACTCTGCCTCCAGGTAACTTTTGAAAATATGTACTTTTAGCAGCATTTTGCTATGCTGTACTTTTTTATTTTATTTTGAAGCATTTCTACTTGAGTAAAATTTCTGGATTTTCTTCCCAGTGAATGAAAAACAAACATGTTTTAACCAGAAACTCAGACTCTCACCTGCAGTTTCTGTTAAAGTTTAACATGTTTTTCATTGAAAGAAACTGATTTGGAAAAAACATTATATTTCCTTAAAAATTTCCACTTTACTTTTGGTCCATCTGATGTAATTTTTAAATATTAAATGATTGATAATTTGATCAGTAACTTAGAACTTGAGTCGACTTTTTACCAAATACTTTTCTACTCAAGTAATTTTACTTTTAAGTAAATATTGAAGTAGTTCTTGGGTATTTTGGGATAATCTACCTTCTGTTTACAGGAGAAATTAAATCTAATGCAGCGACTGGTTGGATGTCCACTGAGCTGCTTTATCCAGCAGAGGGCGCTCAAGGGCTCGTTTCTAAAATATATATGCAAAGTTTATAAAGAACGAGCACAATTACTGGACCTGGTTATGTTCTTTAAAAATAACATGTACACTCCGAGGTTCTAAAGTTAGATTTCTATAAAGTTTTTAAGTATTTGAGAAATCTATTGTTGATGAACCCCTCACCTTTTTTAAATAGAAAATATACAATACATAATTTATTTGTGAAGATAAGTTATGTATAAAAAGAAACTGTGTGTCTGCTGTCAGGATTTGTGTTAAAACCTGTTAATTTAATCACTAATGTACTAAATTACATGTCAAAGTTGAACAATTTGAAATTTTATCAACTAAATTTGTCTAAAAATTTCATTTAAAACATCTAACTCTGAATGTTACATTTAACACATTTTATAAAATATAATACAAATCTTTAGTTAAGATGTGCTATTTTAATTCTCCAATTCTTTGTGTTATGAAAATCATCCAATTGGTTTATTGATGAATTTTGCATATTTATTCTTTTCTTTATCGTTCACTATTAAAATCTCCAAACTTACCTGAGGTTTAAGATGTGCAGTCAGTTTGTTTAGTTTGTAGACAGGAGAGACATTTAAGAGTCAACTACTCTTGAAACTATGTGTTTAGTAAATCTTAGGAATAAATAAGGTGATAACTGACCAAAGCTATTCACAAGTTTAGTGTCTGAAAAACTAAACCCAAGAAATGAGAGATGCAAGATATTGCAGAACTAAAATGTTCTGTAATATTGTAGTTCTGCAGAAGAGCCGTCTGCAGGGGCTTGGGAGGTTTTACCCAAACCCCCGATGTATCAGGAAGGATTTTACCCAGCTAGAGTTGCCACTAACTTTATTATAAGCAATAAAACCTGCTAAAAGTCCATCTACGCAGACCAAATGAGTATCAGCGTTATTTGTACTAAAGAGGATTTACGTCATCTCTATCGAAAATGACAAACGTTTTGTGCGTTTTGAGCTCCACCTAGCGGCAGTGATGAGCACTGCTCATGCCAACAGCATTACGCAACATGCACACCGTTATGTAATCAGTTTAAACCAGCCTGTGTTTCAGCGCTCAGGTTAGAAATAAAACACACATGCAACATCAAAATGTACAAATTAATCAGAACACATTTATTTCTTCTGAATATGATTATAAATGTAGCACTATTTTAATAGATGTTTTCACTGATTTCAGAGTTTTAAATCCAGATGTTTTCTATCCAACCATCCTTCTTCTTCCTCTTATCTGGGGTCGGGTCACGGGGTCAGCAGCCTAAGAAGGGAGGCCCAGGCTTCCCTCTCCCCAGCCACTTGTTCCAGCTCCTCCAGGAATCTCAAGGCGTTTCCAGGCCAGTGAGAGACATCATCCCTCCAGCGTGTCCTGGGTCTTCCCCTCGTCCCGGTGGGATCTGAAGGTGTCCATCCAGGAGGTGTCCATCCTGACCAGATGCCCTAAACTGGCTCCTCTTGACGCGGAGGAGCAGTGGCTCTACTCTGAGTCTCCTGGATGACCGAGCTTCTCTCTCTCTAAGGGAGAGCCCAGCCTCCCTACGGAGGAAACCCATTTTGTCCTCTTGTATCCGGGACCTGGTTCTTTCTGACCCAAAGCTCATGACCATAGATGAGGGTAGGAACGTAGATCGACCGGTAAATCGAGAGCTTCTCTATTTGGCTCAACTCTCTCTTCACCACGACGGACCGGTACAGCGCCGCTTCACTGCAGAGGCTGCACCAATACGCCTGTCAGTCTCCCTTCTTCCCTCATTGGTGAATCCAGAGATACTTAAACTCCTCCACTTGGGGCAGGACCCCCCGCCCACTTCTCTGGGTCGCCTCCCCCCCCATCCTCCCGACCCGGAGAGGCACTCCCCCCTTTTCCGGCTCTATATAGAGCAACAGAAACACCCATCCAACCAGATCATCTTATCAGTGATTTATTTTATATTAAGAGAATTGAAATCATGAAGTGAAACGGGGCAGATCTTCAGAACACCTGCTGTGTGTTTGGGTTACAGCATGAAGCAAACAGGCTTCATGCTGTTTGGGACGCCACAGTCGTTGCATGACCCTCAGCCAGCTCAATGCATAAGAAGCTAGCTAGTGAATGAAAGTCCCCATTTAAAATAAACTAAGATTAGCCTGGTGGGGGCAAATAAAGCCTGGTGACCTGCCAGGCTGATGAAACCCTGGAGAAAACCTGACTTCTGTCTAGATCATTATTCTAAGCAGGAGCACACAGTTTCTGAATGTCTGTGTTTCTCTGGGCTGCTCCTGGTCCGATCCATCCGTCGGCGCCGGTTCCCCGCCGGACCGAGCCGGCCAGAGGCACGAGGCCGCAGATGGCTCCTCTAGGACACTCACACCCTCCCCCACGATGGTGGCAGCCCACTGAGGGGAAATGAAACCAGAAACAGTTTAACTGATCTGGGAAGGTGGTGCTCTGGGCTTGGTAGAGGAAGACCTGATGGTAAAAATGGCTGCCTTCAGCTTGGTTTCAGGTTCCTTTCATCAGACTGACATTATAATAAGAATTAAAAGGTTTTATTACGTTTGGGGTCAAACGGGACAAGGAGTAGCAGAACAATGCACAAATATACACAAATATTTCCTGGAGGAGGGCACCAGCTGGCATGATGCTGCCATCACCATCCCTCCCCTGCTGCTAACTCTTCACTCCATGAATGTAGAAAGTTCTGCTGACCAGCTGGCCTGTTGGATCTGTGCTCCGTCTTCTCAGATGGCTGCCGGTTCTGAGCCCGGTTCTGGTTCCTGTTGGAGGTGAGTTCTTCCTCTCCACTGTGGCTACATGCATGAGGGGTTGATGTAAAGACGAGTCAACACAAGCAACTGACTGTGGCCCCCTGCTGGTCAGGAGGAGTGAATGACTTCATGCAGCCTGCAGAGGCTTTTTAACTTTTTGGATTCGAGCTAAAACAAAAAAAATCTACATTTTTTATTCCCTTAATATTTATTCTGTTTTTGCTTTGTTTTTTGTCAGTATTAAATATTTCATAATTTCATATTTCACAAAATTGAACAAACACAAACCATAGTTATTTGTGAGAGAAGACTTTGACTAGGCCATTCCAAAATATTTTACAAATATTTTGGCGTTTTCTTTAGTAAAAACAAGATAAAAAATTGATATTTTCCTCCACATTTGTGTTGACAGCCATACTAATATTGACAATTCATGTAAATATTGACATATTTACATTTTAGTCCTGAAAAATGTAAATATGTCAATTGTTGCTCAGTACTGCACAAATAAAATCAGATTGATTGATCCGATTATTCATTGCAAACATTTATTACATTTTTTAATGATGCAAACAACAGCAGGTCCCGTTCATGTTGGACCATCTCATTACTGATTCATGAGGAATGAAGGAGACACAAAGGGACAGATTAAAGTATATTATGCACATTTCCATTGTTTCCTTAAAAAAACAAAATATGACAATCATCTCTAGTTGGTAGTTTTGGCATCGTCTTCCTCGTACAGAGTTAATAATAGTTCTTAAAAATAATCAAAAGAACAAGGCATGCATAATAGTTCCTGTTAATGCACATATTTCAAAGGATACCACTCAGAAATAGAAAATCCATGTACAATGTTTGTGTACATTTCATATATTTATATTTAATATGGTCCCTTTGTTGGAGGTGTCCAACCTGCCTGCTGTTCTCACTGGATTCACCTGGTCAAACGTCTCACTTCCTTCTAATATTGCCTAATTTTAACCAGCGTCTCTTTATTCCTCCCTCATCTCTTTGTGGCGCGTTGCAGTCAGCCGATTCGATTCCTTTAAATATCTATCTTTCGTCAGCTGAACATTGTGATATCTACATAATTTTATCAAAGAGTTATAGCCAGTATCATATTCTATTTTAAAACAAAACACAGAAAGAAGTTGGCTCGGTTTTAAAGAGGGAGCCTGGACAGAAAGAGAGATGGATCTAATTTATGATACACTAAGATAAACGCACTGCTCCATTCAAATACACGGGAACAGCCAAATGTGTGATGGAGAGGGCAATTCTTAAATTTACTCAAACCATGTTAAAGAAAGCAACAAAAAGAAAACACTGTGATTAAATACAACGTGGATGAATTTATCTATTAAAAAGTGAACTGCTGTGTGGCCGTCTCTGAGTTTGGGGAAGGAGGAAGTTTATTTAGCAACAGAATCAAACAGATTTAAACTTCTGAGTCTATCGGAAGAGGAGGACAGCAAACGACAGACATGGTGTAGAAAAGATTCAACCATTTCACCGTGAACCCCTCTCTCTTGGAGAAAAAGAAATAAAATAAAGAGATGATGGTGAAAGTGTGTGTGAACCAAATGTTCGACCAATAAAAGTCTATTGGGGTCGAGTCGTACTGGTCTCTCTGGAGGCGAAGGCAGACTTGATTAACCGAACGGGGCTGAGAGGATGATGACGGCGTCTGGAACGGCTGGTTTTGGCGCCCCCTAGCCGACGGTGAGGTGAGAGGCGGCCTGGTCTAGTCGATGTACTGGGACAGCCAGCGGAAGCCCTCGCCGTAGCCCTGCCTCTTCAACACGCTGCACATGAAAACCTCCAGCGGCCTCGTGTTCAGCTCCTTCATGGGAACGTTGCCCTGGAGACCAGAAGAGGCCAAAACAATCCAGCTGTTATCCAATCCATCCAACAGGAGAGGCCGGAAGCTTAAACGCTAGGAATCAATTACTATTGATTATCCTGACAGTTTAAAAAACTGACTGTAAACCAACTTTAAAACAATACTCATTTATTTAGCTTTAAATAAAAGCGGACGGATTTATCAGAGCCGATTTCCTTCATTTCAGGTTGGCTGATAATCTTTTCTACCTCAGCAAAGGTCTAATAATCAGACTGACAGCCCGGCTCATGTCTGCATGGTCACTGTTACCAACTCAGAGACTTTCTATATTGAGCAATATTTCAGACAAGAAAAAAATGTGTCAACATCGGAATCGGCAGGCCGGGCTCAGACCGAGAACCGTCCAGGAGACTCAGCCAGTGCAGCTCAGCTTTAAATGAAACAAATGATGCAAAATACTGGAAACGTGTGAAAAGTTCAATCAAACCACCGCAGGCCTGATCTGTTGGCTAGTTTTGGATTCATCAAGTAATAATTGGAAACCAAACGGTGCTTCATAATTTGTTGATTTTTCTACAGAATCTGAACCAGATGAAGTTAAAACTTTGCTACATGAGGAGATTTACAGACAAAGTAACTAAACCCCAAATCCTTTTCTTTGCTGGCCAACGAGGCAGGTCAGTTCTGATTCGATATTTAGGTTCCTGTGGGTGAACTTCTATGTTTTTATATTCTGACATTAGGTCTGTCTTAATGATAAAATTTGCTGAGCGATTTATTGCCTCAAATAATTATAGCGATAAATGATAATATTGTCTGAAGACCTTTTTACACTGATTTAATGGAAATGACATAATAATGCAGCAAAATCCTGCCAAAAATAGATCCACGTTATTTTCAAAGGAACATTTAATGCTGGAACAGGAAAACAAAGAACCAAAATAAAATGAACCTCAGTCTAAAAATGCACTTTAATAATAACTAAACGACATAAAACCAAAGTGTAAATAAAAACTACATTAACCAGAGAGTGTAGATTATGAAGTCTATATAATATATTGCCCTCCAATAATGATTAGATTTAAATAGAGAAGATGGCATATCGACCACCTGATGCAATAGTTCCCTCCTCCCTTCAGCCCAGTTCACACAACATGATTTATGACAATATTAACGTTAAACCTTCTAACATGTCGCTGCGATTTCGCCAATTGTCCTGTAGCGGGTCGTGAATGATCGGGTCCAGTCGGTAGAACCTCGTGGCTCCGATCTACAGGGTTTCCCCGCAGGGAGCGAGAAGCAGCCTGCTGAATGTGACAGGCAGCCAATGAGCAGCCCTGAATGGACAGGCAGCTAATCGTAACGCAGCCTGCTGAATGTGACAGGAGCCAATCAGACGCAGCCAATGTGACGTAGTAGCAATCAAAGCTCGTTAATCTTCGTGCTTTCTGAGGTGAAATTAGAGGATTCCCAGACCAGCTGCGGAGAGAGCTGACATGTGATGATATGTGGAAACAACATTAATGTTTATTCAACATTTGGTGCAAAGAATCTCCTCAGAAACGACCAGGAGAGGAGCTGCAGCCAAACTGCTACCGCAGTTGATAAACCAGGTAACTTTCCAGCGTGACATAAACAGGTTCTAATGATATTCATTCAGTCAGGACTTTACTGACACCAGCCACATGCACTGCAGGTAGATTGGAGTAAAACGTGGATTAATGCTGGTTTTAAAATGACTTGTAGCCATTATTTTGTGCCCATTGTTGAACGCCAGGGGCATTAGGCTAAAGACATGATGAAGGGAGGGTCAGTGGAGAGCAGGAGATGAGCTTTCTCATCCAGTGTCATGGAAAAATGCAGGGAGAAACGATAATGACGATAAATTAAACTTGCTCGATAGCTTTTTTTTAATCGTCCGATTAATTGATTTATCGTTTATCGCGACAGGCCTAACTGAGACAAATTAATTATGGGATAGAAAATCATCACACTGTGTTATGCTTCGCAGCAGGGTTAGTTACACTTTGCACAGTTTTGGTTTAAGTGCTATTCTAATTAGCTATTTATCAGAATATTAAATTAATCTCAATTAACTGTTTTTTAAAACATTTTATTACAATGATTTATTTTTATCTTTCTTTGCTTGTAGACTGACTGAACACAAACTGATCTTTGTAGTTTTAATTAAATTTGGCCTCATTAGAGGTGCTGTGGTGGCGCGGGGGGCAAAGCACAACCAGGCCTTAGTCCTCCTGCCGGCGGTCGCAGGTTTGAATCCCAGCCTGGTGACATTTGCCGCATGTCTTCCCCTTCTCTCGTTTCCCCATTTCCTGTCAAGCTACTTTCAAATAAAAGCCACTAGAGTTAAAAAATCCTTTAAAAAAATTGGCCTCATAAACCTTAAACATTAATATAAAGTTAAACATTTTAACACTGAACTGAGATCACTGTTAGTTCATCACTTTTATTTCTTTGTTTTACTTAGTTTAGCTCAACAGCTTTGTTAGATTGGCTGTTATTTCCTGATAATCAGCTGATGCTGCATAAAAGAGGCTGAACAACAAATGGACAACAACAGAAAATTTTAATCTGATATGAATGTTTCCATTCTCAAACTTTCATATGTGGAAAAGCTGAATCCAAATTCTGTTTTCAGAAAATCCCCAGACTGTGAGAAAATGATTTTCCTTCAGTTCCTCTGATATTCATGTCAGTCTGAGTGATTTTAGCTTTACTGTTTCTTGAAGCATGAAGCAGATGTTTGCTCCGTTTCCTCACCTTGCCTGTCGTCTGTCCGTATAATCCAAAACATTCGCGCAGCTTCTCCTCGCTCACGGCTTCAGGCCTGTCGATTTTGTTGCCAAGGATTAAGATAGGCACATTTCCGATGGTCTCGTCTGTCATTAACGCCTGGGAAAGTGGATAAAAAAAGACTATAATTATAGATCATCACTGAAACAGGAAATGTGAGATTAAATCCCAATCCCAGTAAAAAGCACCCAACCTATTTAAAATCTAGTAGAAATCCAACAACGGTTTTTTATTTTTTGTAAATATATTGTTAAAGTATTTTGTAGACAAATATTATCTTTATCTAAATTTTGTCCCAGTTTCTCACAGGACCTCTGAAAGCTCACAAATTTGATGATCATCAAACTGATTGCTATTGGTGATCCAGACCAGCACAAACTATTCCATCACTAAAGAAAGAAGCCGTTAAAAGCAGCCGGCACTCACATCAAGTTCTGCTTTAGATTCGCCCATTCTCTGAAGGTCTGCACAATCCACGATGAAGACGATCCCGTTAATGGCAGGGAGGTAGGTTTTCCACACTCTCCGGGCTGCAGAGGCAAAAAACAACCAAGTTGTCAAGTAAACTGAGGATGAAAATAAAGAAAATCTCAATTTATGTATAGACTCTACTGCATGTTATAGTGTGCAAATGGAAATTTTGATCATGTGCCCAATGGAGGGCAAAAAGACGATTCTTTTCCATCCATAGCGAAAGGGAGACCTCAGCATCGAGGTGACCTCAGACCCGCGGTCTGAGGTCACCTCGATGCGGCCGCTGTAGTCTGTGTTGATGTCGACTATCTGCTGGTTGACGTCACTGTAGAAGATCCTCCATCCATAGCGAAAGGGAAAAATAACGCTGAAAAACTGCTGAAGAATAACTCAAAACCACTTTTATTCTTCCTTTTTCCTCGCTACACACAGACATGTTGCCATAGCAACCCCACCACTATTTCAGGATTCAGCACTAAAAACACCCAAACATTCAACACACAGAACAGAACACTCAGTCTGTTACAGGTTTATGACTTCAGGTTTAGTGATTATTAATAAGTGAGCCATGTGGTGAATTAGCTACAGGCTAACACAGCGGTGGTTGGTTAGCTACAGCTGCTATTAGCTGAGCTAACACAGCGGTGGTTGGTTAGCTAATTCAAGCACCTGCTCCACTGATGATCTGTCAAAGTTGGTATTTATGTCGCCTTTTTAAAAATTTTTAACTGAAGTGAAAAATAAAATTCTGCAGCACATCTACATGTTAATTCTGTCATAGTCAGGCTAGCATAATTGAGCTACTTCCATCTCCTTCGCTACTTTTTTCCTGAAATTCTTATCTAGTTGCCATTAGTAGCAAAGCACTGCGTCCATTTTTCTTTTATACATCAGACATACATTTAACATTTATCGCGTTCTGTTGACAACTTGACAGCTAAAATCCATGCTAGTCATCGTGAGCGGCCAGCTTTTCGCCCTCCAGCAGGAAGCTGCGGACAGGATCTTGTGCATGTGATGCACAAGGTCTGTGTAAAATTAGGTCTGTGTGTGTATATTTATATGTATAAAAAATGAATTACACACCTTGTGCGTGGCCTCCAAGGTCAAAGGTGGTGAATGTCATGCCAGCAATCGTCAGTTCCTCTGATGCTGAGGAAAGAAACCAAAAACCCAGATTTACAAACTGCTGCATTATGTTTATATGTTATTGAAACAGAATGTGGAAACAACTCACTTGGGTGTAAAGTCGGCACATGCTGTCCCAGTCTGTCATCTTTGAGCATGTGCAGTAGCGTCGTTTTGCCGGCATTGTCCAGGCCAAGAAATACTAGCTTGCCCGATTTCTTGTACAGTCCTAAAATTAGAAGCAAACTTAGATTCTAAGTCGTAACAAATTTTAAACTACACAAAAAAATGTGCCTTTTCCATCTTGAAATTTCAAAGGGTAGTTAAAATAAGCATCTAAGAAAATTAACCCAACATTTACATTTAATTTTACATTATTAAATTTAATGTTAAATGTAAATATTTCCGGTGCATGCTACAAAAACGGACAAAGTTTCTGTTCTTTGTTGCTTTTGTTTGAATTGTTTAAAGAAGAAGTAAAAGCAAATTCAACAACATTAAATCAAGTTCTTTATTGTCTGTTATGTAACCATGGAAACAAATACGCATCGCTACAAATAAAATAGAAACTCATTTCATAGAGAAACCAGGTCCAGCGCAGGTCTGCCGTCTGATTTCTGAATGGGCTGATATTTTTAGAACGAGTTGCTAAGAACTGAGAAAAGAACAAAGTGGCAGAAAGCATCATGTGCAGCACTTTCTGCTGATGGTTGGTAAAACGCGCACCACAAAGAAACATGCTAAGGAGTTTGTTGCTTCACATTTTCCTCTACTGCTGTGAGTGAAGTTAATGAAACTCTGCTGTGCTTCTGGACTTAATGTGAGGAAAGTAACATTTCTCTAAACTGGGCTGAATAAACCGGATGAAAGGTGCAAACTGAAGCCACTCCTCGCTCAGCTGAGTCAGCACAGCGAAACTCAAAGGATTTCTAAGATTTGTGGCTGAGTCAGCGCTGCTGAACGTCATCGTTGCTCACAGCGCTCTGAGCAACCTGTCAAACTGGGAGAACTGGAACGATCGCTGCATGTCGCTCTGACTGAAACTGGAGCAGCGCACCGGGGAGAAGACCTACTGGTACACTTCAGGAGGTCTACTGCCAATCCAGAGTCTAGTCCAAACCTAAAGCCGATAACGGGGGAGGAGGGACCTGCTGTGTTTCAAAATAACAATTCCTTTATTTGCTTTAAGACATTAAGATTACGGAAGACAGTTAGGAAAAAATCATCTGACTTTAGTCTCAAGATTAAAGTCAGAAGTTTAAAGAAATAAAAGTCAGAATTCTGACAAAACAAACAAAAAAAAACTCAGAATTTTGAGGAAAAACATCAGAATTCTGAGATTAAAGATATAAATAATATCGCTTGCTATTTTTCAGAGGCTGTAATCGTATAAGTGAAAACATGCAGAAATCTGAGCAGACGCTGAACCGATTCCCAGGAACAAACAGACGACTGAATATTTCAAAAACAAACTAAATCAAATTAGTTGTAATTTCTGAAGCTCTGTGCTTTGGTTACAGAAGTACGACTGAACAATAGGAGCAAAACTTGTAATAATGTTGGTCATCTGTAAGCCGAAGAAATGAGTTGTTATAAATATTTAACCAAACATAGTTTTTTCTGCCAGGTGTAAATTCAGCTATTGGGGAAAAAATGAAGTAAATTAAGCTTTTGCTGAAAAGGTTTTGGCAAAAAAACAAATATCTTCCATTTCTAATCCTCTTTTGCTGCATTAAATGTACATCAGCATATTAATTGCCAGCACAGCATCCCTGATTACCAGGTATTTACAGAACTAGTCAATATTCATTGCCGCCTCAGCAGTTCTCTGAACAGCCATGACAAATGGCAACAACCAAAACTTGAACTCAAACCTAAAACTAGGTAACAATTTTATTTTTGTTCTTGGCTTTCCCGTGGTATTTTAGCACTCACCTAAAAACTGTAGTACGCTATTGAAACCGCTATAAATCCAATCGAATAGGAATGACATATCCGGAGCTGTTGAATTCTGCAAGACAAACGAAAGAAGGAAGAAGTCATTAATGGAAAAACAAGATGTTTAGTTTGTGGTGATCTAGTTCCTTCGGTTACAAAATAAATCCAGAAACGTTTCAGCACTTCAGCTGGTAACAACCTGCTGAAGATGAAACGACTCCGAAAATGTAGATTTTACAGAAATTAGCTATAAATGGGTTTAAATTAAAATAGAAACTGATAGAAAAGCAAAAAATAGAAATAAGTATGCTTTTAATTCAATCAAATTTAATATCATTTAATAATAATACTATTTTTTTAGGAGACAAATCACAAAAAAGAAAGTTTTCCTTAATAAAAATCTATTGTAGTAACATTAATGAGAACAATGCAGCGTTTCTTCAGCTGATGATGAACTTTGGTTAAAATCAGAGCAACAGGAAACAAAAAACCTCCAAACTAAAAACCATTTTATAAATCACTGTAAAGTCCAGAGCTCATTAGCTCATTATTTATTTTTTAAGGTTTTATCGACTCTAGTGGCTTTTATCTGAAGGCACTTCGACAGGAAAGAGGAAAACGAGAGAAAGAAGACATGCAGCAAATGTCACCAGGGCGGGAATCGAATCTGCGACCACCAGGACTACTGCCTGACAACGCGTCAGGGCGACGACGCGCGATGGCACGACGCACCGGGGCGACGACGCACGAGGGCGACGCGCCAGGACGATGGCGACGCGCCAGGACGATGGCAACGACGCACCAGGATGGCGACGCGCTCTCCGGCTTCAAAAGCATCAACTATAAACACATATTTTAGGAATAAATCTGCTCTGCCGATGAAATGATCAGAGCAACACAGACCCTTG
Organism: Phalloptychus januarius; assembly: GCA_902982915.1. Classification (NCBI taxonomy): domain Eukaryota; kingdom Metazoa; phylum Chordata; class Actinopteri; order Cyprinodontiformes; family Poeciliidae; genus Phalloptychus; species Phalloptychus januarius. The sequence continues at coordinate 16,880,905 of CADWAE010000475.1, forward strand.
AAATCCAGCATAATAATAATTTTTAAAAAACTATTTTTCTTTATAACAAGCAACGCTTAGCCTGGTGGGGGAAGCATGGCGGACCGCCAGGCTTCTAACACACCGGGGGGAAACCCTGAAATTACATCATCAGACCGGCCAAAATATAAAGTTATGCGGAAACGTTGGTATTTTAAGGACCAAAAATACAATAAATCATACAAGTAACAAAAAGTTATAAAATATGGCAAAATAAAATGTTTCCAAATCAGTTTCTTTCAATAAAAGACTTCTGAAACTTTAACAGAAGTGGCAGGTGAGTCTGGTGAAACATGTTTCTTTTTCATTCAGTGGGAAGAAAATTACTCAAGAGAAGAAATACTTTATAATAAAATTACTCAAATAAAAGTAAAGAGCAAAACATAGTAAAAAATACTTTTAAAATAATTTTTTTAAAACTCAAGTAAGTGTAACTAGTTACTAAATACCATAAATCAGAAGGAGGACATAAAAAATGAAAAGTTTCCTTGTTAGGCATTGCTCAGTGCTGATTTCCAACCCCCCATCGTCATCATCATCTTCATCAGTGACTGATCCTGAAACATATAGTGCGGTAAGCCAGCGTTGACCTCCAGCCTTAATTACGCAACGTTCAAACAACTCCAGGGCTAAAGTATAAGGTAGACAAAGGTCAAGATCAGACAAATACAAAAAAAAAAGCAGTTAAACGACGAACCAGCTGGTGTCAGACATGCAAGTGGTCTGATGCACCGGAGAGGGAAACGAACTAAAGTTGAGACATTTCAACAGAAACCTGAATTAAAGTGTCTGGCGATCAGAGCATCGTACTGAGGTTTCTCTCAGAATATAAATCTAATCTGCTTCACAGATGTTTTATGCTGCTTGTGCTTTTACTCAAGCTGAAATGTGTCACAGGTCTCAGGCTCTCAACTAATTGTTCTGTTACTATTTTCTGTGAACTTTGATAAAGACGAACTGTTCACTAATATAAGCAATGATCTGATAAATGTGATTAATATCCACCGACAATCGTTTCTGGAATTGCACCTCATTAATTTCCAATTTCCGACAGCCTTTGTAAATTAAAATAAACAGAATGAGAAATCCATACTGTAAAGATAATTGGCTCAGTTCATCTGACCTTTTGAGCCCAGTTATTACAACCAGTACCCCTGATGAGATTACACATGCCATTTCTTTATGGACACAGGATAAAAATACAATAGTTTTCATTTTAGCCTAAATGTTACAACAGCAAATCAAACAAATATCAAAAACCTTGATTAGATTAAGAAAAACACCAGGCTGTGTCATTACAGCTAATAATGATAACATCATCATCACCAGTGAATGCAAATATATTTTCACAGTTTAAGTTTCCAAATTAAATAGCTTTTAAATACTTTTGAGGGACTCAGTGTTTGTTTACTGCTATAACAAACTACGAAGGCCAGTGTAACATCAAAAATGTATCCATCCTACCAAAGGAATAAAACGTTTAAAAGTGTGTTTGTTATATAGCGTCTGTCCTTCCTACATTTAATGAACATTCGTAATAAACTTATATTTCTGCCCTAACTTTACACAAAAATGTTAACCTTAAATGAGTCTATTTAAATATCCAAGTAACAATCACTGCTAACAAAATGAAAACCACCAGCTACTCTGGGATAGTGTGAAACTTACTTTGGGCTGTCATACTTCAAAAGGTTTCATAACATTAAAATGAAGCGACATTTTAGGCTACGTAAGATAGGACCTAAGTAAGATAGGAACTATGAAAAAAGCCTACAGTGTCATAGCTTTTGATTTATTTAAACTGATGGGTAACAAATATTTTAGATCAACATCGGTTAACGACCTGAGAATAAGCTACGTGTCATATTCAGTAGGCGACGTCGCTCCGAGTCGCTACTAGCGCCGCTAGCTAATTAGCAGTTAGCTAGACAAATAGTTATCTGATTACCTAAACGCAGCGGGATTTGGGGTAACAATTGTGTTTCTCAAGGAAATATGACTTAAGACTGCTATTACACTAAGAACAATACATGTGCAGTTCATATCAAGTTTAAAAAAGCTCAATCGAAGAAAAAGAGGAATGCAAATGTAGCATCTTTAGCTACCGGGCAAACAAGCTAAAAAAGCCGACCGCTCACCTCCGTTTTTGTTGTGAAATATGATCAAAAAACTTACCGGTTTTTTATGATGTGGATTTATTTACCGAGTGTCTACGCTCTAACAGTCATGTAAATTAATCTGTCGGTCAAAGGGAACCCGGAGAGCGGCTGCCAGGTCTTCCTCAGCCCTTTCGTATTTTGTTACTGAGCCACGACACTGCAATGGCTGTCCTGCTACTCCCCAGCCGCTTCCTGCTGGTGTCTCACCGCCAGCCTTCCGGCAGGAGAGCTGAAGTAAACCAACACCCGAACGTTCCGTTATTCTCAATTCTACAAACGTACAGCAAATGCAAAAATTCATACCGATGCATTTTTTTAAATGCATCCATCCATATGTTTAGTTCAGTTTGGAGTTTACCTCAGCTCAGAATAACTACCAGTACAGTATTATTAAATAAAAAGTTAAACTTTTTTATTTAAAAAGCTTAGTAAATATCTATGGTGGCTAACATCTGTACAATATTAATAATTTTATAGTCATTACATTTAGATAAAGAAAACAAAGAAAGGAACAAGAAAAGATTAAAAAAAATAAGCTAATTAGAATAATTTAAATAAATATAAAATAAAGGAAATAAAATAAAACAAACAAATAATAAAAACAGAAATAATAACAACTAAATAAAACAACTTGAATCAATAAGATAAATACAAAAAAACAAATACAATAAGCATCTTTATTTAAACAGATTTAAAAAATAAAGGCATGGAAATTAAAAAATTCTTAATGCCTTTGTCTACTATTCATGTGAAGTGAGCACTACATCAAAACTCTGGTGAAACAGCCAGAAGTGTGCAGAAAAACAAACCAAACACTTTAGAGAATGAAGCAGATGAAAAAATTAGAACTTATTAACAGGAAGCAATATTTCTGTTTTAATAATTAACATTATCACTTCTGGAAATCACCACAAAAGAGGAAGAGTCTAACATTACAGGTGAGAAAATATCTTTAGTGTAGAAATGGTTTATAATTGTGTGCATTTCTTGAGAATAATAAAATGATTAATATATTGCTTCTTGCTCTAAATCTTTTGCCTCATATTTTGCTTTTGCTGCCAAAAGGGAAAAATAATTGAGTGGTATTTTATTAGATTAATACAATACTATATGTGTTACTGAACAAAATCAGAAACTAAAAAAAATAAAAACAAAAACAAATTTTTAAGTTGTTGAATTGTCTTCGACCAGTTCTTATTTTTTAAAGTCACCAATGTGAAATTAATGCATATTGTTGTTATGATTTCTTTTATCTTCTCCAAAATCAATAACAGCAGCAACAAAGACTTGATTTTCCCCACAAATGAGAAATATTTGCATTGAGGTGGCCCTTTAAGCAATGCCTTTCTCTTTTGTTGTTGTGTTTTCTCTCTTTTGTATTTCATTTCTTGTCTGACCGGTTTTTGTTGTTATTCAAATGTGTTTTTAAGTAGATATTATGCAGTCGATCCAACTTTTGCACTGTATCTACATGTCTGTTGAAAAGTGATTGATGCATTGTTGTATATATTTACTTTATTTAATAATAGTTTATAATTAATTGAAAAATAACAATTATATTATGATATTATTTTATTTGTGTGGTTATTTGCTGTTGTTATTTTCTAAAGATTTTTAGCTCTTAAACATCTATGAAATGCATCACTTCTTGAAGAAAAACTTTAAATAAAGGTTCCATAAACATTCTTCAAAACTGCTTAACATTAACAGTGTCTTCAGTCAGAGGCATCTTCAGATGTGCTGTAACACAGAGAGCTACAGGAGAGACTTCCTGCCCACAGTCATTGAGTTACAATAACATATAATATCACTTTGGAATTAATAAAGTTTGTTTTAATTTAATTGAATATAAATTACATTATCTTAGCCAAATTATTGGATATTCTACAGGTTACCATTAGTAGATTAGATTATAATTTATTATTTTCCACTGTGCACATGTACTATGAGATCAAAGCCAGCTCCAATGCAAACATTGTAAGAAATATATACAACATAATCATAAATATGGTGATATTTACAGCATTAAATCAGTTATATTTCTGAATACATGCATACACATATGACCACTGGTGCATGAAAGTTCAGGGTGCTAATTTCTTTTGGGAATAAACTGTTTTGGAGTCTTTGTATATGAGGATTATGAAGCTGGTCTGAGGTTTTGGATGGGGAGAATGTTTTGATGTAGTAAAATCTCAGTCCGTTTTGTTTCTGGTACTCTGAAAAAATCCTGTGCACAGGAGGAAATGCCACGTGTACATACTGCGCATGCCCAACCATTTTTTACGTTGATCCTGCTGGGTGATCCCAACTTCCGGTGAAAGGGGAGAAGATTTACTCTGAGCAGGCCCGTCGTTGACCAACCTGTGGGTTGTCGAACCGGGTTTTGGAGTTCTAATCATGGTTTTGTGATAGTGAAACGATCGCCCAATCAACACCTTTAAAGTAAGCAGAAGATTTCCGTCTCGAACTTTGCTCCTTGCTGTGAGCTTTCACCGTCAGAGCCACAGGTTTGAGCGTTTACCCCGCGACGTTCAGAGCTAGCCAGCTAGCTTTCAGAGCAGTCATCCGAGAACCTTTTAATTAGATTCTGGTGTCCGTTTCAACATGTCAACCGCCGGGTTCAACTCCCAGAACGGGACTGGGACGGGACAGATGTACACGAACGGTGAGTAACTTTTTAACGTGTGTGAAGGCGGTTCGTTTCGATGTAGCATGTGAGCTAACGCTGTTAGCTGGAGTCGTTTTGGACAGAGTTGCCCGTTAGCTGGTTTTACTCGGAGAGGTTGTAGCATGAGCTGCCAGGTTAACCTATGATTAATCTCGACCCGTTACCTAAGTTAAGACGACAGAAATAGTTTCTGAAGAGTGAACTGAAGGCTTCTAGAGCTGGGACAATTAGTTTTCTTGTTTAGATTAAAACATTATGAAAGTAGTGGAAAGGTTCAGACTTGATGCGTGTCAAATGAGCTCTTAGTTTAAAACCTCATTAAGCTTAATGCGTTGAGAAAAGGAAGCCATTATTCAGGGAAATGTTATCATATGTTTAAAAACATTAAGATTGTAATATTCAAGACGCTCAGAAAGTGACTGGTTTTTACTTTAGATGAGCTCTTCAGCTCATCAGCCAGACTGAAGCTATTCAGAAATATCCAGCTAGTCTCTTCCTCTTCTCTCCTGGGAGTTTTCACCAGAATAATTTATCAGACAGCCATGTTCCCCTCTATGTTTATTGGCTGGTTCTTTGTTGTGCAATAACAGAATATAGAGCCAAACAGAAGCAACTTGTGTTCTGCCTTTCTCTGTACATGTGGCACTTTGGGGATGATCACATGATTTCTTCCAGACATCATCTGTGAAAATAATCATTAAAATGATTATTTACACTCTTTTGAGATCAGAAAAAATCTACACACACTTAGTAATTGCTGATGTAAGCATTCTGCAGCTTTTATTATTGATGCATGTGAATAACTTTTCCTTCACTGCTGACTTTATGCATCTCCAGTTTATCTTTGTCCAGCTTCATTTCAGACTAAATTCTCATTAATCTTTTTATATCACTTTGGATTGGACACCTGCAGGCATCTTAAAGATGTCATGTTTGTGTACAATATGAGATCGTATCAGTATTATCAGCTGCCGTATACTCGCTTCACAACATCATGACCTTCAAAACATTTCAATCAAAATTTATTACAAAATGCAATTAAACAGAAAAGCTAGATTTATTCCCACAGCCGCTGAATATTACAGCACTTACAGTTTAATGCACATCTATTAGAAAAAATACAGGATAAAATAAAGGTTTGAGTGATTGTTGAGTAATTTTCAGTCATTATATTTATTGAAATGAGCTTACTTAGTTCCTTTAGCCGGCTGTAGCTTTAAATCAGCATGACCTCAGGAGTAAATGCTGGCACTTCATGTTTTCACCACCGGAAACCTCTCCAGACAATTTGATAGCCTGCTGATCAGCAGTGTGCAGCGACAGGTCATCATTTTAAACTCCTTACAGAGTGAAATTTACTGTCTTCTTTTTTTCTGGACAATAAAGAAGTTGCAATGTTTTGTTGTTTTCCATTAATATTACAGTAATGGCATATTAACGCTCATTCTCAAATATCAATAAACTTTAATTCTAACATTTAACTCTGGAGCTGAAGGACATTTTAAATATCCAAAATAAATAAACAAAAGAAACTAAAAAGCACCAGACTTTATCATCCACTTTTTGGTAGAAAGAAAATGATAAATCATGCAAATTGAAATGTATGAGATAATTTAAATTTATCAGGTGATTAATTTATTGATATTTCAACACGACTTAATGCAGATGGTAAATGTATCCGATTCCCCTCCAGTCAGATTTAATGTAATTTTAAAACAGAACTTTGTCTATCAGGACAGAAGAAGAGAACAAATGTATTGTTTTGGATCCTTCTGTTAAATCATAGATTTCTCTTTTTTCCAGATTTTATTTCCAACACTTTTTGTTATTTGTGACATAATTGAGCGTCTGCTGCTGCCGAAAGAAATGCGATGATACGAACGAGCCTCTTTGATTTCTGATGCAAATGAGTGACTTTGATGAGTTTTCATAATGTTTATTATATTTAATATTCATTATTTTAAAACCGCACAGTGACGGTCTCGCAGTCAAACATTTCAGTAATAATGTCTCCAAAGGCAGTTTGCCTTCGTGAAGCCACACTGCGATTTGTTTTGTGTCAATTTGTGTGAAAGTTCTGGAGGCATCGTTCTGATGATCTCATCTGATTGTCAATATCAGAAACATGAGAAACGTGTCTTAACCTGAAGATTTAGTTCATAAATGTCCTGCAAAGATGCATAGAAATAAGAAACTGAATATTCCCCTTTTTGTGTAATTGCTCTGTACTTAGAGAACGGAAAACATGGGGTGCTGTGGTGGCGCAGGGGCAAAGCACAACCCACATATGGAGGCCTCAGTCCTCATGCCGGCGGTCGCAGGTTCGATTCCCGGCCTGGTGACATTTGCCGCATGTCTTCCCCCTCTCTCGTTTCCCCATTTCATGTCTGACTACTTTCAAATAAAGGCCACTACAGCCAAAAAATCCTTAAAAAAAAACGGAAAACTTCTTTTCAGTTATGTTATAAATTATTGGACTGTTAATAATTTTAAACTGTAAAGCGGCATTATCGCCGTGGTTCCAGATCCTGCTCAGTTAAATCCCAGCTAACGGATTAGACCTTTGGCTGCAGCTCAGCGGTCAGTTGATGCATTTTTGAGCGATTCTTGGATTGAATTTAACCTCTTTAAAGTGTTTGGAGTTAATGTGACCAGAATCTAACACACAAAATACAACTTTACTCTCAGAGCTGAAACTTTAAGACGACAGTAAAGTTTGTGATCAAACATAGTGGGGCTGAAACGATTAATCTAATTAATCACGATTAATCGATCATTGAAATAATCCGTCAACTAATTTAGTAATCGGTTAATCATTACCTGGAGCATAAGAAGACAGTGAGAGGTTTGACTGACAGACCGGGTCACCAGGTCAGGTCCAGACCATTTAAGAAATGTTGCCAACTCAGCGTCTTTATCGCTATATTTAATAGGAATGCACTGATTGCAGTTTCCTATCCTATCCCCAGTTACCGATTAAAGAAAAAACTGACCAGCTAATTTTGATTTTGGCTGATATAATTTTTTTCTGTCTGAAATGTTGCTAAATATAGCAATAAAGTTTCTGAGTTAACAATATTTATTAACTGCAAACATTTGGACCTGAGCTGACGAGCCGGTCCGTCAGCTCTTTCACTGCAGAGCAGAAGATGACAGCAGCTGATTTTCAGGCTTTGTTGAGGTAGAAAAGATCAGCCGATCTCCCAAAAGTATGGAAATGGGCGCCAATAAGTCGGTGTTGAACAACATTGCAGACATCAGCCAAACTCTGACTTGGCAGGTCAGGCTTGTTGCAGATGGGTAAACTGCAGCTGACTGTTAGTCGGTGCGCTCCTGTCAGTCTTAATTTATTTTTCTCCTGATCTGCAGGTCCGTCACAGAACCCTGTTGCTCTGCAGCCGCCGGGGGCCGGCTACGGCGTGAATCACCAGCCGGCCTACAACCCGATGCAGGCCAAAGTGTGGGGCCCCCCCGGCCCCGCTCTGTACCCGTCTGGGCCGTACCAGCCGGCTCCGCCTGGCCCGCAGCTCGGCTCCTACTCTCCGGTGCCGGCCCAGCCTCTGCTGTCCCGGCCGCAGATCGGCGTTCTCCCGTCCCACACCCCCCCTCAGTCCGCCAGCCCCGGGCCAGCTCAGGCCACGCCCCCTCCTCCTGCTGTCACCTCCACCAGCTACTACACCGGCCCCCCAGCGTGGCAGTATGCTGCGCCCCGGGGCCCCACGCCCAATCATGTGAATCCAGCTGCTGCTGCTGCTGCTGCTGCTGCTGCGCCGCCCCACCTGTCCCAGAGCTCCGCCCAGCCGCCAGGTCCAGGAGCCCCGCCCACCTCCATACACGGGCACATTCAACCAGGTAGGAGCACGCTGGCGGGCTAATGCTAACTAACCTCCTTACAGTTTGATTCCAGGTATATTTGTTCTGGGCCGGTGAAACAAAGTCCAGCTGACACCGATCAGCCTGAAGGGATGAATTGTCTGCGGCAGTTTCTATCAAACCAAACCAGTTAGCTTAAACTGCTAATTCAGGTTCCATCGCTGCATAATCACTGCCACTTTCTGCAAACAAGACAATTTTCTATAAAATCTGCTCTAAAGAAGATTGTGCAGATTCGTTAGACACTTTTCTATTTGTGACCCAGACAGCAGGCCAAAGGGTTGGGCCCCCAAGACTTGGCATCTGTAGGGGATGAAGCTACAGATGGACATAAAGCAGCTGCTTAAATGCTTTACAGCTGAAACGATTAAAAGTATTAATCATGATTAATCGATTATTAAAATAATCAACTAATTTAGAAATTGATTAATACAGACCAAAAAAGGCCATTTGCTGAACAAACATCACATCTAGAGCTGCAATTAATTGGACTGTATGGCATTATAATAATGCAGCAACAGATTCTCAGAGATCAATAAATTCTAATGAGCATCTGAAAGTGGAACTGGAAGACATTTTAAATATCTAACATAAATAAACAAAACAATCAATTCTAAAGTCTCTGTAAATAAAATTATGCTTAATAAAAAAAACATTAGTTGAGTCCAAAACACCAAAGTGAAAACGTTTATCATCCAGTTTGAAATAGAGAAAAACAGCAATAAATCATGTAAATGGAAGTTGAGTTTGTTTTATCATGTGATAAATTGATTTATTGTGACAGGCTTATTAAAGTTTTATCTTGCTTCATTTTGTCTTATAATCATGTTTAGTTTTCAGGCTGATCGACTCAAACTGCCTCACAGCTTTAAAACCTGTAATTACTCTGACATGAGCTGAAGATATGCATATCTGAGCCTGATATGCTGGAGCTGGACGTTGACCTCTGCCCCCAACCTTAACATGTTGGCCGACGGCCCTCCCAGTCACACACACACACACACGTTCAGTCCATCTCTGGACAAAGTCCAGATCAGATCAGATGTAAAATCGCATATTTTAAAGAAGGACATGTTTTATTTTTAGTTTCTCCTTCACATGTTTACGGTAAAAATAGGAAACAAAAGCCACAAATGGAGACGAACAGCTTCTGTTGCGCATCACAGATTGTGTCATTTGTGCACAAAGTTTGCCAAGAATGTTGTGGTAATTATTTTCCACAGCACAAGAATCCAGCAGATGCACAAAGCTGTTCCACTGTTTGGCTCTCATGTTAGTAATCTGTCAGTATTTAGTTTCTTTAGTGTCACCAAACCGTCACACTGGAGATTATAAAGTTATTCTGATTTATGATATAATCTTATTGAAAATGGAAACTTCTTCTATACTCTAAGAAGAATAAACAATAAATCTGATGGTTTGTGTATTTTGTTTGATCTTTTCGACAAACTGTCGTTTTGAAAAATGCTGCAGATGTTTAACACAAAGCACCAAGTAGAGAGAAAACATTATGTTTATTATTATTTTACAAAAGTCCTAACTGGCAGTTCTGCCTGTTTTCCCTGTCTGAGCCTATTGATTAATTTATTTGATTTTATTGATCATTTTGGCTGATTTGATTATTTATTGTTCATATTTAAAATGTCTTGCAGTTCCAGAGTTTAATATTTTTAGAATTTAAAGTTTATTGATCCTAGAGACACTGTATCTGAATTATTCTGCTTATTAGTTTAAAATGGATTCAAAAGCAATAATTTCTCAAAATTAATTGTGACAGGCTACACATTAAAGTTATAAAATGTCTTATTTTGATTTATTAATTTAAAAGAAATTGCTCATTGCTCCAAATAATGTAGTTATTTTTCTATTTTCCTCTTTATGTAGTCCAACAAGTTGGTATATTTTTAAAGTATTGCTGTTGTAATTTCTAATTGAATCAGAAATGAGGTGAAGTTTTGCCTGTAAGATGATTATAATAGAAGCGGCGCTGATATAAATCAGCTCTGTTCTCTGGGTCGTAAAGACGATTATTGGCAATAACTTTCAATCTGCCTGATTCCAGGATTCTTCCAACTGGAACTTGAAACTCTGGCTTTACTGTAACGCCTCAAAAATTCAGTATCTTTAACTCATGTTTTAATAAGCTAACAGGTGATGGTAGCTTTTTTTCCCCCACTAAATAAACAAGATATGTTATTTATAAAAATCGAATAGTTTCTGATCGCTGTGTGAAAATGTCGAAGATGATCAGAAAAAGTTATGAATGTAAAACTTTTCCAGGCGCCGCCCCTCCACCAATGAACCCTCTGCCTCCCCACACATACCAGCCCAACAGGCCCGCCTACGGTCCTCCACCTGCAGGACCACCACCAACCATGAAGCCCCCTGCTGGGCCCCATGCTGGGCCCCCCGGAGCTGCCGGCACGCCTCCACCTCCCAAAGCTGATGGTGGGTTTGGCATCGGCTCGGTTTCTGGTGCTGATAAAGATTCAACTTGTTAAAAATTCAATGTTTTATTGTAAGTTTTAGGGATTGGTAAGAACAGAATATGAAGTGATCTGAAAAGTGTGGTGTGCATTTCTGTTCAGGCCCAATTTAGCCCGAGTTGGGTAGTAACTACTTACATTTACTTGAGTAACGTTTTGGACGAAATGTGCTTTTAGGAGTATTTATGCTACGCTGTACGTTTTACTTCAGTAACTTTATTCTCAAGTATTTTTACTTTACTTGAGTAAAGTTTCTGGATTTTCTTCCCACTGAATGAAAAACAAACATGTTTGATTCAAACTCACCTGCAGCTTCTGCTGAAGTCGGACATAAATCCCGAACTTGCAAACCGAAACGCTCGTCCTCCAGGCTGACGGAGTTTAAGGTGTTTCACAAAAGGTCTCAGGATTTCAGTGTGTGGGAGTTCGCAGCTGTGGACTAGAAAGTTGTGATTTAATTAGGCCGAACACAGCACACTTTAAAAATGTAATTTTCTTTTACATCACAAACATGTCCAGCTTTGAGTTGGTCTGCTTATAGAGTTTTAAGCTTGTGATGAAGCTTAAAGTGTTTAAGTGAATTTTTCAGGTGAGTGGTTTTCAGAGCAGAGGAAACTTCAGCGTTCATGTCGGTCAGGTCTGGATCCGGTGTTTGGTTTTGTGAAGTAGGTCCAGTTTGTCTCTGATTATATCAGCTCCTTCTGTCCTGACCTTGTCCGTCCCTCTTTTTGTTCCCCTCCTCATCGATGCCAGCTCAGTGCCGGGGGGCCGCCAGCGGCGCCCGGCCCCCCGCTGAGCCCGACACCCAGGACGGAGATGTTGAATGTCCAGGTGTGGCGGGTCACGTGTTGCTGTGTTTGCTATTCTGTGCTGTTTGGATGCTCCAGTCATCTTCCATCCTGTGTTCTGGTGGTCAAACTTCAGCCAGTTAACTTTGTTTTATTAGCAGAATGTTGTTCAGTAGAAACTTTCAGTCACCTTTAGTTTCCATATCTGTCGTCTTCAGTGTTACTTTGTTTTAGGGCTGCAACGCTCATGTTAGTAATCAGTTATTCTGTATTTTAAAAATTGGCTCATTCTGCAGATTTCTTATACATTATTAGAAATACATTAAAAGTTGCAAATATAAAAATGAAATTCCTATTTAAAATAAGAAAATAAACATTTAACTGCCTAAAATTCGGCCTGTCCTGGATGGTAACTTTTCCCAGAAGTTATTGTGATGAATGATAATATTGTTGTTTACAAACCATTTTTAGGTAACATAATTGTAATTTGTATATTTATAATGCAAAAAGACAAAGAAACTGTCCTTAAAAATGTTGAGACCAAAACAACTTTTAACATCCAGTGGAAAAAGAAAAGCGATAAACCATGCAGATAGAAATTATTGAGCTTTCCTTAATTTGTCATGTGATTAATTATTGATTAATCAATAATCTTTTAAAATGCAGAATCTGAACCAGATGAAACTGAAAGGCTGATTGACTTTTGGGTAAAACATGTTTACAGACAAAGTTGTTTTTATCTTAAATGCCAAATATAGCTGTTTTTGTAGGGTTTTGGATTGATTATTGCTTTGACTGTTTTTTCTTTAAGTACTCCAGTTAATGATTAATCGATTAATGAATTAGTTGCTGATTATTTCACTCATCGTATCGGTCGTTGCAGTCCTGTGGTTTGATTATGGCCTGGAAACATCCAGGTGTCTAACTGATGAAATCCCATCTGTTTCTGTTAGACGTGGCAGGAAACGGCCCACAGGCACCAAACAGCTACAATCACCTTGACAACAGAATGGGTAAGGCTTCCTGTGCCTCGACACAAACCCCCAGGGAAACGTTTTGTTGTTCCTTCTATCTAATCTTCATTACCATCGATTAACTTGGATAACTTGTTTTTACATCTTCTGTGAAGCCAACCAGCTTTTCTGACCAGAGCCTTTCTTTTCTTAAGCTGCTTTCCCGGTAGTCACGGCCCAGTATCGGCCCAGTATCGGTTTGACGACATGAGAAACAGACAGATTGATGTGAAGCCTTCGTGTTTCTTTCCACTGCTACTCAGGATTAAACCTGTAGAAACAAAGACTTTACCACAAATCATCCCAGAGATTATTGGAATAAACAAAAATGTTACTTTGAGACAATTTTCCAGTAATATGACAGTAAAGGCATAATAATGCCAGAACATATTCTCAAACATCAAACTTTAACTTCTCATCAGGATTTCCCCAGAAACCGGCAAATAAAGCCTGGTGGGCCGCCAGGCTGATAAAACGCTAACGAACACTTGGCACCGAAAGACATTTGAAATATCCAAAGTAAACAAAGAAGAAACGACAAATACAATGAATTATAAAGTCTCTGTAGATCAAATTATCCTTAAAAAAGGTTTTAACCAAGACAGGCTGAAGAGTTTCATGGTGTAAGGAGAGAAGACAAATCAAATGGAGATTAATTTATGCTGATTTATTGTGACTAAATGTTTTTGCTGTGTTTACCTCAGCTGGTGCCGCTCAGCCCGGCCCGCCTGGTCGGCATTTGGGCCACTACCCGTCCCTCCCCCCCGGGTACCAGAGCACCTCAGCGCCGCCTGCCTCCTCCCTCCACCCGGCGCTCCAAGCCGCCACGCAGCCGTACCAGCAGGTGAGGGAGCGCCGCCTCTCAGTCACAGATCAGAGCATCAGACAGCGCCGGCTGTGTTGGTCCGCTCACTGCTGGCTTTAAATGCATTCATAAACCCATCTACTATTAACCCATCTATCATAAACTGATCTACCATAAACTGATCTATCATAAACTGATCTATTATAAACTGATCTAACATAAACTGATCTATCATAAACTGATCTATCATAAACTGATCTATCATAAACTGATCTATTATAAACTGATCTATCATAAAGTGATCTACCATAAACTGATCTACCATAAACTGATCTATCATAAACTGATCTATCATAAACTGATCTACCATAAACTGATCTATCATAAACTGATCTATTATAAACTGATCCCGTAGGAATAAATCTGCTTCGCTACTGAAATCCTCAGAGCAACAGAGACGCCTGAAATCCGGCTTTAAAAAATTTACTTTTTTTTTTAAAGATAATCAGTAATTTATTGTAGATAATTTGAATTAAAATTTTCATGCAACTGAATGTTAAATCTGAGTTAATTGATAATAGTCAGAATATAATGAGAGAAATGAAATATATATTTTGTTTGTCTCGTTTTAATTAAGGAATGTTTCTAGTCATGAAGACTAGAAACATTCCTGATGTCTCTAATGTTGAGGTTGATTTTTATGTTAAAACTGCTTGCCATACAGAAGCCTGTTTCTGGAAACCCAGTAATATGAATATGACCTGTTTAGTTTTCAGTTTTAGTTCATAGTTTCACCGTCTCCCAGCAGCCTGGCGGTCCCGGTCCGGCCCAGCTCAGCCCGTCAATGGCGGCCATGAGCCTCCAGTCCAGCACGCCGGAGGCTCTGAGAGTGGTCAACCTGCTGCAAGAGAGGAACCTGCTGCCGCCAGCGCCGGTCCCCGCCCCGACGCCCTGCCTCACCCAGGACCTGCAGAAGCTCAACTGCAGCCCAGAGTACGATGAGACGGACCGCCTGCAGCACCTGCAGCACTGACCAGCACTGATCCTCCCGTTTGCTCCTCCAGGGTTTTCCGTTGCACGCTGACCAGCATCCCTCAGACGCAGTCTCTGCTGAACAAAGCCAAGCTGCCGCTGGGCCTGCTGCTGCACCCCTTTAAAGATCTCTCGGTAACTCCCGGTTCTTCCTCTTGCCCACATGTTCAGTCCAGACTCACTGGAGTCGTTTGGAGGTGAAACTGGTTTCATTACGTCATGCGATGCTTTTCTGGTTTGTTTGGGAGGGGCAGAAAGGAAAAGAGGCGGAGCATTGTTGCAAACTTCAACTAGTCGGCATTTTAAGTGGGGAAAAAATATTTTGACTGTTGTTCTAACCAGCCTGAACTTAGTTACTGCACTGCAGAAACAAGATAAATGAGCTGCTTTTGGGTCAATAGATCCTAAATATTGATGGGAAAATGAACTTTAACTGTCGAAGCATTTTGAGTTCAGTTTTACTTTAAAATAATTCAACTATTTTCTCATATTTCTATTCAGAAAGTTTGTGAAATAAAACAAGTGTTGAAATGTGAAACAGTTGGATGATTTTTCTAAGATTAAATGAAACATGATGAGGCTTTAATTGGTGAGATATAAACGCTCTGAAACATGAATATGGATGAATAGACTGAGAACAAAGTGATGTTTTCACTACTTCTGACCAAACTGGACATTAATGACTTGTGTTTGCATTAATGCAGCAGCTTCCTGTGGTGACGTCCAGCACCATAGTGCGGTGTCGGTCCTGCAGAACCTACATCAACCCGTTTGTTTCCTTCCTGGACCAGAGGAGATGGAAATGCAACTTGTGTTATCGAGTAAATGATGGTAAGAGGTCATGACTGGAGTCACGCAGCATTTATCTATTTTATCTCAACATTATTCTCCAAAATATTGACTTTAATATGAAACCTTTAATGGATTTCTTTGTGTTTTAGTCCCAGAAGAGTTTATGTACAACCCGGTCAGCAGATCATACGGCGAGCCGCACAAAAGACCAGAAGTGCAAAACGCCACGATCGAGTTCATCGCTCCGTCAGAATACATGGCGAGTTTAAAATCCCTTTTATTGCATTAGTGCCTGAGGATCAGTAGTTTTAATGGGTCTGTTTTTATGGAGCGTTTTGCTCCAAGACGCGACGAAAACCAAATGAGATGAAAACAGAAAATAACAGGAATGCAGCCGAGAAAATGTTAAAACATAAAAATAATAAGATCGAGATAAAAACTCAAATACAATTTCAATAATCAGATTCAAAAATCTTAAAAGTAAATTCAGTAAAGGAAAAAATTAATAAACTAGATACTAAAATAAATGAGATATTTATGAAAAATATAAGATAAAACTCAATTCTGTGTTAGAAATAAAAAATGTACACTTTTCATAAAGATCAGAAATATTGAAATCAGGAATAATAAACATTTTTAGTGCAACAATAACAAGTGGCAGTAAAATAATGAAATTAAGATTCTAAAAATCTAAAGATTTATGGTGAGAAAAGGTTTTGTCTGTTGGTGCCATTTAAAAAAAAAAAATCACACAAAATGTCTCTTATTCAAGCTGTTAGTTTTAGTTTATTGATGTAACTTGTTGTTCCTGCAGCTGCGGCCGCCACAGCCGGCCGTCTACCTGTTCGTCCTGGACGTGTCCCACAACGCCGTGGAGACGGGTTACCTGAGCGTCTTCTGCCAGTCGCTGCTGGACAACATCAACGCGTACGTACCGCCCAGAACCAGGAGTCTGCTCAGAGTTTATTCTGATTTATTCACATGGAACCGGACGTCAGCAGGATCATGGTCCTGATGAAATGTTTAATATATTTGAGATGTTTTCAGGAAAGCCTTTGGCTGAAAAGGCCAACTGGAGTAAAGCTTTGCTTCTGCGCCTCAGGCTTCCCGGAGACTCGCGGACCAAGGTGGGCTTCATCACCTTCGACAGCACCATCCACTTCTACAACCTGCAGGAGGGGCTTTCCCAGCCGCAGATGCTCATCGTGTCTGACATTGAAGGTGAGCCGCGCCCACCGCGCCGTGCCGCGCCCGCCGCGCCGTGCAGCGCCGCCGCGCCGTGCCCGCCGCACCGCGCCGCGCTGCACGGCTTCTGCATTTCTGGTTTTACTCAAATTCTACCGTTTGATCCACAGACATCTTTCTACCAACACCAGACAGCCTTCTAGTAAACCTTAATGAATGCAAGGAGGTGAGCGCTTTGTTTCATGCTTTGACTAGGACTGGGCACAAAAATAAAATCCTTTTTATTACCTGATGGATTTCTTGCTTTCTTTCTTAAAATGACAAATGATAGAAAATATTTTCAAAAGTGGGTTTTATTTCCATCCTCAATTTTTAGTTACAGAAATAGCTGTAATATTAGCCAAATAAAGACTCAGTTATTTTAATGAGAAAAATGTAGATATTTCTTTGGTCCTAATTGTTTTACTTTGCCATGTTGGCTGCTTGTTCTCCAGCTTGTGCAGGATCTGCTGAAGAGTCTGCCAAACCTGTTCGAGAAGACGATGGAGACGCAGTCTGCTCTGGGCTCGGCTCTGCAGGCCGCCTTCAAGCTGCTGTCTCCCACCGGAGGGCGGATGTCCGTCTTCCAGACGCAGCTGCCCAACCTGGGCGTGGGGGCGCTGCAGTCCAGAGAGGACCCCAACCAGAGAGCATCTGCCAAGGTTCAGACTCTGGGGACCCGGTGGTGTGGTTCTGTAGAGCCTGCAGTCATAATGTGTAGATTGACACTCGTAATGCAGCAGCATTTCTGTGAACCACAGACATCTGCATGTTATTGTTTATGTCTGGAAACTTGACACGTGCCCAACGCTGGAGGGGAAAAGGCGATTCGTCTGGCCGTTTCATAGATCAGGCGTTGGTTTAGGACTCGACACGCTGTGCTGAAGCAATGCTAGTCACCGTTAGCAGGCGCCGGGATGTTGCGTGATGTCATGTTGCTAATGGTCTATAATAGCATGAATCGGCTTCATAGAAACACAACAGGGTTCTGTGATTTTTCAGCCATATTGAATTTAATGCGTTTTCTAAAACTGAGAAACTAAAAGGAGTAAAAGTTGCTGATTGGTTGCTGTTTTTGTGCAGGACGTCCAGCACTTATCCCCAGCAACAGATTTCTACAAGAAGCTGGCCCTGGACTGCTCTGGCCAGCAGGTGGCAGTTGACCTGTTTCTGCTCAGCGCTCAGTACTGTGACCTGGCGACGCTCGGTGAGGAAAAAGAACAACTGGCCAACAAGCAGCGGCTTTAAAATGCATGCTTTTAAAACTGCTAAGCTTGAGTTTAATTTGAAACGCTTCCTGCTGCTGCCTCCGTCTCTCAGGATGCATCTCCAGATACTCGGCAGGGAGCGTCTATTACTACCCCTCCTACCACCACCAGCACAGCCCGGCTCAGGTGGAGCGCTTCCACAGGGATCTGAAGAGATACTTGACGCGAAAAATCGGCTTTGAGGCCGTCATGAGAATACGATGCACCAAAGGTAAGAAAACCTCCGGACTTTTAAAATCCCTGATTTAGCTTAGCGGTTATTTTACGGTGGTTATTGATTCTTGGTCAACCAATTTATTCATCAGTTTAACTGGATTATCCAGACCCCCAAAAAGAACAACATACTCAGAATAGTAATTAACTTAAAACTGTTTAAAAATGTATCCATTTTGCATTTAAGATAAAAAAAATCTGTAAACATGTCTTCAAATTTTATTACTAATCCAAAAAATAATCAACAGATTAGTTGTTGGTATTTTTAGCTGCAGATGAATCTTCTGCTACATATGATCACATTTTCATTATTCAGGAAAGCAGTTGAATTATTTGCTAATTTGCGTCTTTAATGCGCCTCCACTATTGTGTGAAATTGTCTCTCATGGTAAATGAAGAATCTGCAGGACGTGTCGGTTGCTCGTGTGATTAATGGATGACTCGTCGTTAGCTGCAGCCAGTCGTTTTCTGCAGTGTAATTCGAGTTGTTTGTTTCAAAGTGCAGTTTTTCTGTTTCTTCTACTTCGTGTAAAGCTCTGCCTCGTCGCTGGAGAAGTGCTGAACAAATAAAACTTGTTCTCTCTGCAGGATTGTCCATCCACACGTTCCATGGAAACTTCTTTGTTCGTTCCACGGACCTGCTGTCCCTCCCCAACGTCAACCCGGACGCCGGCTTCGCCGTCCAGATGTCCATCGAGGAGAACCTGGACGAGATGCAGGTCGTCTCCTTCCAGGCTGCTCTGCTCTACACCTCCAGCAAAGGTATGAGAACAAGCTCTTATTTTGAAAGCCAAGCTCCATTTTTTCTTTTCCTGTTTTCATGAAACAAAATGGCTTCCCTTCACAGGAGAGAGGAGGATTCGGGTTCACACCATGTGCCTCCCGGTGGTTAGTTCTCTGTCGGATGTGTTTGCTGGAGCCGACGTTCAGGCCGTCACTGGGCTGCTGGCCTGCATGGGTACGCACTCCTCCAAGCTGCGCAGTTATTCCTCTCAATCCGCCACAGACAGCCGCTCCCTTCATGCAACAAACGGTTTCATTACTGTTCTACCTTCACTAGACATCAAGCAGTTCATTAACACAGTGTTTGCTCGCCAGGGGGCGATAGAGAGCCTCCACGTTGGAGGGAAGTGCATTTTTAAGTCTTAACATTTATATAAAAAGGTAAATGTGTCTGTTTTTCCATCATTATTACAAAATAGAAGTTAAAATAATTAATGACAGATGCAGAAAGAAGACAGAAATAACTGTTTTTGTCTCAGAGAAGAAATATAAGAAAAGTTTTGATCCTGCAAAAAATATGTTGAATCAGATTTGATGGCATTAATATGAAAATATTACTGTACCTTTTGTTATCAAAACAGGGGATGTGATGGTAATTTGTTATATTCAACATCAGATTAATAACATGATATATAAAATATTTCCATCACAGAACTGATTGAAACTTAAATCTAAAGGCATAAAGCAGCGTTTGTGCTAAATGAGTAAAACAATTATTGAATAGTAAATAAAAGTTAGAATAAAAAAGTAAAACTCAATGTGTCTTTACATGTTTTGCAGCCAGAAGTTGCAAACAGCCTTAAGTGGCAGCTTCTGGTCCAGAAGCTTCTGGAATAGAAACTTCCACCAGCTCCATGCAAAACAAGCCAACGGTTTAAACACCTGAGGGCAGGAAAACGTTCTGTTTTCCAGTTACGGCGTCACTGTTACTCACCACATCAAACTGGTGAGATTAAAGAAGAAGTAAAGTAATTTAATTAAAAATAAATCCAGAGGATAGTTACTCCCGAAGCTGGAAACTCGATGGGAAAGTTTCCAGACACTGAGAACATTTCCTGACGTCTGTCTCCGTCTCCAGCTGTGGACCGCTCCGTGACGTCCAGCCTGAGCGACGCCAGAGACGCCATGACCAACGCCGCCATCGACTCGCTGTCCTCGTACCGGCAGTCTGCGCTGACCATCCAGCAGCCCGGCCTGCTGGCTCCGGCCTGCCTGCGCCTCTTCCCGCTCTACATCCTGGCTCTGCTCAAGCAGGTACCGCTTCACTCGGTCCGCTCCCATCGCAGCTCTGGAACCGCCAACGTCAGAGGAAGTGATTTTTATGCCGAGTCGCTCCACTGCCAGCCCAGCTTTACTGAAACTTTTTGGGTTTGTTTATTAGATGAATTTTAACGTTTCGTTTGGATGCGTCCATCCGTTCGTTTGTCGGTCACATCTCTGTGTGCTGCTTCACTTCAAGCAGCTTCAGCAGGTAAAGCGCATAAAACTCCCAACGCCATAAATGACATCAATTAAAGGTAAAGCTGCCGGCGTTAAGGCAGTTAGTGAGGACATTAGTGACGTAACAGATGGACTGAATCAGCTGTCTTGACCTGAAACCTGCATTCAGCTTCTATGCTGCACAAATCTGGAGCAAACCTCCAGAAAACTGCAAAACACTGACTTCCTTTAGGTCCAGGCAAAAACCAGCTGGCTAGACATGATTTACATCATATTCAACGAAACAAGCAGCGTTCAGATGAGTCTACAGCCTCTCTTCTGAATGAAATGTTGGTTCATTTGTTGACTGTTTGCCGTTTTCTTTAAAAACTTTTATACTGTAAATTAGCCTGAAATCTGCTACATGAACCTGGTTGATCTGTTTGGTGTGTTCCCTGCAGAAAGCCTTCAGAACCGGAACCAGCACCCGGCTGGATGAGCGAGTGTTCGCCATGTACCAGCTGAAGTACCAGCCGCTGGCGTTCGCCATGCTGATGATCCACCCGGCTCTGTACCGCCTGGACGACCTGAGCGACGAGGTGCGGCTCAGGAAGCCCGAGCCATTGGGACTCGCTGCGTTTCTTTGTTTTCACCTGTTCCCCGTCGTCCTCAGGGAGCGCTGAACGTCGGCGAGCGGACCGTCCCCCAGCCCAGAGTCCTGCAGCTGTCGGTGGAGAAGCTCAGCAGGGAGGGAGCCTTCCTGATGGACGCTGGGCTGGTGCGTCCGCAGGGAGGGAACGTTCCCGCTGAGCCAGGTTGCAACGCTAACGCCTGTCTTTAATCCAGGTCATGTATCTGTGGATCGGACGAAACTGCCACCAAAACTTCTTCTCTCAAGTCCTGGGAGTCTCCAGCTACGCTGCCGTGCCGGAGAAGCTGGTAGGAAAAAGAAATTTAATAACGACGCATCTATGCTTAATAAAGACAGCGGCAGTTACTGCACTGCAAAAACACAAAATATCAGCGTGTAAACTTTACTTAGTTTGTGGAAATAAGGCAAAACTAACTGAAACTATTCAGCAAGAAACGATTTCAGACAGTAAATCCTTGATGTGGATTTAAAAGGTTCCACCAGCACATCCTTTACTCAGAACACATTCCCATGCTACAACACTCGCGTGCTGTGAGGGGAAAACTTTTTCTATCAGTATTAATTATTGGCTTAAATCAAGCTGATATTTGGTGCTGAATAGTTTCTGTTAGTTTCTGCTTTACAAGCCAAACGATGAATATCTGGTCAGGTTTCCAGCTACTGGAGAAGGAAACGTGTCGTACGGTAAAACAATCATCTCGACGTTCTCCTCCTCCTTACTTCCTGTCCTTCCTTCGTTCTTCCCTCCATCTTTTCTTTCTTTCCTTGTCCTCCTTTGTTTCCTTCCATCTCCAGCATTAAAGCCTTCCTGCTGCAGAAACGTTCCCTAAAAGTCCAGACGATGTTTTTGTTTTAAAATGGATCAAATAAATGAAGAAGTTTGTAAAACTGGACTTTGTGGTTCCTGCCAGATTTAAAACCAGATCAACTCTGGACTCAGCTGGCCGATGCTTCATCCTTTTTATTGCTGCTGTTTGTTTGCTCTGCAGCATCTCCTTCCAGAGCTGGACACTGCAGAGTCGCAGAGAACCAGAGCGCTGGTCGGCTGGCTCCGGGAGCAGCGGCCGTTCTTCCCCTCCCTCCACATCATCAGGTGGGTTTGGTTTTTACACCATTCCAGCCAAACGATCCGTTTATTAATGACGTCTTGGAGCCCCGTTGTTCAAACTGCTCTTAACTCTACAGTTACTGGGCCAAACTTTGACTAGACTCAGGCCCAGTCAGACATTTGAAAACATTTTAGTTTCTTTTTAAGTCTTTTCCCAGGGCGACATTAAAAATAAGAACTGGCTTTTAAATGTGTATGAATTAGGATCCCACTGACATTTGGTTAGAAAATATCTTAGAAGCCATAAATAAAGATAAAGATTGAAGGTCTGACAGCAGATGAATCTGTTTGATGGAAACAAAATGTCCAAAATGGGGAAAACTTGGACCTGCAGTCCAAGTTGGTCGTTAGATTTTGCCGAGTTCCTGCTGTAGGATATTCTAACAAGATGTTAATAACAGTGACGTCGGTTTAGTGAACTTGGTTTTACCTCCTGAATTTTATTGCATAAAGTACAAGGAGCTGTTTTTAAAATAAAAGCTTGATAACTTAAATGTTTTGTTGAATAAAGGCAGCATTTAGCAGGGACTTTCCGGTTCCATTGTTACCTTTCTGCTCAGGGACGAGAGCCAGCTGAAGCCTGACTTCATGCAGAACATGATCGAAGACCGGACGGAGTCGGCGCTGTCCTACTACGAGTTCCTGCTCCACCTGCAGCAGCAAATCTCCAAATAATCAGCAGCAGGCGTTGCAGAAAGACTTTCACCGTGTGTCTGCGTGTGTGTGTGTTAGGGTGTGTGTGTGTGTGTGTGGGGCAGAAAGAGGCGGCGCTCCACACCCTCCAGCTGCGATCCGCCATCACCTCGAGAGAAACGTCGGATCAGAACCTGTGGCGGGCGGAGAAACTGGGCTGCGTCATTCTTGTGGCCGGCTGAGAGTTGGAGGAAGCAGCTGGACGTCCATGTTGATCATAATGGCGTCTATCGGATGAATCAGTGTTTTTCCTCGCAGAACGATGCTGTCAAACTGAGGAGTCGCTCAGGCGGCGTTTGGTGTTTCTGCTCCAAAAGCACACGTTGTCTTCACTAAGCAGTCAAACTCGTGTCTGAGTGGGTTTGTGAGGCGGCTGAAGGAGAGCGAGTTTCTTTTTCCTTTTTAAGTCATTATAAGTGTTGAACAAAGCATAGACTCTAACCCTGGAGGCGGACGGACGCCGCTGGCTCTGAATGTGGCGACTCGGCGGCGGGGAAACGCTGCGGTCGGTCAGATCTGTCCTCCAGAAACTCGTCTGCCATCTTTTCTCTCTGGACTTTTCAGAACACCTCTGATGACTTCGCTGTTCTGTTCTTCTTTATTTTCTGACTTCTGTTTAATTTATGAGACTCCCAATCTGATTAAATCCTATGATTGCCTTGAATGGGAACTCACTTTTTATTATTAAACCTCTGTTTAAATACTGACTCTACATATGAAATATTTTAATACAATAGGATATGGGAAATCTTTAACACAGACGTGACGAAGCCATTCTGATCTTTTAATCCTGCTTATTGATACTTGTATATTGAACAGACTGCATTATGTAAAGGAGAAGAAATGCTGATGATTTTAGTATAAATAAGTGGAAATGAATGCTAAGAAAATAAACAGTTTGGGACTTTTTACATGTAGTTTGTGTTTCAGTTGGTCAGTTATGTTTATTTTGGAGTTATAAGTGGAGTTTATATGCTATCTTAGATTAATTATTTTGAGTTATAAAAAAATAGAAAAGAATTTAAAGATTTTCATGTCAAAATAAACGGATCCTGGTAACCGGAGACTTTCACTGATTTGGGTTCGGGTTCATTCAGAGCCTGAATGAATGTTTCCTGGACTGTCAGAGTAACGATGCTCTGAAACAAGATGTCTGAATATGGTGAGAAATAAAAGGACATAAAGTTTTCTGGAGAGCAGTAAATGCAGATTCATGTATTTATCCACCATTCCCAGGAATCATGAAGCTCCTGGAGGCATCAGAATAATCACTTCAAGCTTTTCCAAAGGCAGAAATCCATACATTTTCTGTTTTTGTTTATTTTCACTGTTTTAGGTACGTAAATATTAGTCTATTTTTTCCATCTTAATTTTGTTACTATAATTTTAATTATGAAGACCTTTTTTTTTAGGGTCTTTGGCTTTACTGTTGGGGCTCTGGGCAGGTGAACTTACCTGGGCAGGTGAACTGGGACCAGGATCGTAAAGCCCATTGAATGGAAATTCAGAAAGCTGAATTCAAGTGTTTCCATTTCTTTATTTCACTGCATGTTTTTAAAAAATTACAGAGACAAATAGCCATAATAAAAACGCTTATTTGAAAGTCAACATTTTTTTTAAACATTTTATTTCTGACTCCAACCCTGAAGGTTAAATGCACTTCAGACTGATCAGGTGTCTCCAGTGCTTCTGTTGGACAAAGCAAGCAGAAAGAAAACTACTGTTCCCTTACAGTGTTGCGAAGAAGTGCTTCGTTTATGAAGCAGGTTCACTTTCTGTAACTTCCATGTTCCACTAATTGCAAAATTCAAATAAAGCATGAAACAAAAAAGTTACCGCATCAGCAGTCTGCACAAAGATCCTATATGGAAGCAGATGAGCGTTTCAGTGAATACATTGTAATCCTTGACGTATCTGCTTGTGCCTACATTGTTTCTGCAATGTTGCAATGTTTCCCATGCTGGCCGGGCTGCTCTGAGTTTGGGTTTGTTGCTATGCATTTGCCTCGTTGGCAGAGCTTTGCATGCAGCGGTTGTGTGTCCGGGGGAAAGTTTTGATTTGTTTTTAGTGTTGATGCTCGCTGACTCTGGTGTGGACGTGTAAAGTTCGGCCTTAGAGCACATCCAGCTGTATTGATCAGCATCATCCCTTCCTGGAGTCGTTATTATTCCGCACCGTCACAATCCATCCGTGGGCTCCCATAACAATATAAAGCTTTGCATGTTTAAGTTAGTTTGAACGTTATAGCAGCTTTAAGCTGCTGCACACAAAATATTAGCAGTTGTCAAACAAAAAACAATCCAAAAACTACTGACGATAATGTATTTCTTTACACTATCTACAGCATACCTGTAATAAAAAACATAAATATTTACAGGTACATTTTAACAGTTGCAAAGAAACTAAAAATCTATGAACTATAAAAATAATCCCATTGAGATTTGAGTTACTATCTTCATTATCCCACTTGATTATGAATATATTTTAGATGAAAATGTGTCTACTCGTGATTTGACCTGTAATATACAACAAAAATCAATCAAGAAACAGTAAAATCATGACATAAAAACCTGGGAAAATAAAAGGGTTGTCAGTTGGTTTAAAAATTTTCTACAGTCAGCAAAACTAAACTGACTCATATTAATCCTTTACTTTTCTATTTTTTTCTGGGTTTTTATCAGCTAAAAGCTTTAATCGTTTCACTTTTTGAATCCCTTTATATTCTAACTGAAATGCAGCTGGTTGTTCCTGTGAGGCAGCGTTCAGGGGAAAACAGCAACATCCTGCGTCATTGCCGTTGTCTGTTCCTGATGACGTCATCAACGTGCGCTCCGTTCCTTCATTCTATCGCGTTTTCCGCGATGTTAATCTGTTAGAAGCTTTTGTTCCGCCTGCAGCGCGCTGGTAACCCGCTGGTCGTGTTTTCTGTGGTCACACCGGCAAGTGTTAGCTGAACCTGGGCATGGAGGCCGGGGAGGAGAAAACGGGCTCCATGTCTGCGGCTCAGCTCCGGGCGGAGAAACGGAGAAGGAAACTGCTGCTCAACTCGGAGGACAGAATGAACAGAATCGTTGGATTCGCTAAAAACGAGCCGGATCACAGCGGTAGGCAGAAAACCTGCAGGCTGAAAACCCTCGCTGCTTATTTAGGTTGATCATTTTTAAAACGTTTTGGACGATAAAATGAATCAGAAATAAAACATCGTATCTAAACGGTCCACACCTGAATTCATAGAAAGAAGGAAAACGTTTTTAAAAACTAAACAGATTCTAAAAGTGAAAAGCCAGAAGATTTATCCCAAATAAACGAGTCACTCAAACGCAGATCATATAACAGGGCCGGATTGAGAAGGATCAGGGCCCGTGGGCGAGAGATGGTTTTGGTGCCCTATCAAAAACAAAAGAAGCATTTTATTCATGCAGTTTAATAGGTAGAAATGTACATCAGCAGGTGGTGATGGCTCCAAGTTAGTGCAACAGTATTAAATCATAAATAAGCATTTTAATGCCTAAAGATCAATGACATCTGTCCTTTAGTTTGATCATTTCTAGCATCTGCAGCTAAAACATCCTTCTAACATCAACATGAGAACAACAAATAGAATTTGAACCAGAAGAAACTAAAACTGTCCTAGTTGAGAAGTTCTGGGTGGAACATGTTCTATCCTGCTGCCGTGTTTTAGAGTCTCTATACTCCAGTGGATGATAATCAATTCATCACATTTAATCCCATTAATTGTTTCAGCCTTAATTATTTTTCGTCTTGCCAAATGTTGAGATTTTTTGCCATTAAAGGTGAAAAAAGTAAAATTGTCTCCCAACGTTTTGCTCTCTGCAGCAGCTGCCATGCGGCCCGCCGAGCCGCGCTTCCACCTGGATCTGGACCGGTCAGAGCCGTGGTCAGAGCCGTGGTCCTCGCCTTCGCCCAGGCCATCTCCCTTCCTGTCGGAGGCGCCGGGCGCCCGCTCCCACACCGCCACCCCGGAGAGGCGGGGCTCCCCGCTGCCGGACTTCGGCCAGCCTCGCAGAGCGTCTCTGGAGGGCGACGTCGGAGGACTCCGCCACAGAGCGAAGGCGGAGCGGCCATCAGACGAGGCCGGTGGCTCGCCGCGCCCAGGCCTCCATCAGTACTTATCTCGCTTCGATGACGCCATGAAGCTTCGGAGCCAGCTGGCCAATGAGAAGCCGGCGCAGGACGGCGGTTCTGACGTAGAGGAGTTCGATCCGTTTCGGGTCTTCCGGCTCGTCGGCAGCGTCCTCCTCGCTGTTTTCGTCAGAGTTTTCGTCTGCAAGTACCTGGTGGGTCAGCCTGCTGTAAACATGAAGCTACAGGATCCAACTAATGTTTTCATCAAATCACAGGATGTTTCATACAATGGAGGATTATGGCCATGCTACTAAAAAAATTAAAACACAAGAAGAAAGTCAAAATATTACAAGAACATAGTCGTAGTAATATGAGAATAAAGTCATAATATTGTCATGAGTTCACCTTTTGCATTTTCTAACTCTGTGCTGTGTATTAAAGATGCACAGAAATGTGATTTAAAAACTTCTCCTTCTTTCTCTCTTCCAGTCAATATTTGCTCCATTTCTGACCCTTGAACTCGCCTACATGGGATTGTCAAAATACTTTCCAAAGGTAAAGTTACTCTTTTATATTTTCTTTTAACTAAATGTAAATAATAAATAATTGAGCAGGTGGTAGATTAGGTCATTTTATCATCACTCCTCTCTGGAATATCATAAATGAAAGAATTTCCACATTTTTATGTCAAATTTAAGTCAAACTTAATATTTTCTATTAAAATGAGGAAAATAAAATACCTGTAACCATCTGGTTGCAAAAATGCTTTGTTGAATTCAATTTTGTTTATTAAAAACAAATCCAATTAATTTAAAATGAATGTGAAAATACACAACAAATCAAAATGACACCAACATAATTCAGTCATATGGATGCATTTAAACCCTTTTAGTCAGTTTTGGCGTTCACTCCTCTAACTTTAGTTTTCTTTTAATAACTATTTAAACATATTTTCCAGTTTGTTGATCAACTGCAGGATATTTTTTCTGCTTGTTCAGGTGGAGCAGAAAACCAAAACCACGGTTCTGACGGCCGCCCTGCTGCTGTCCGGCATCCCGGCCGAAGTCATCAGCCGCTCCATGGACACCTACCGCAGGATGGGCGACGTCTTCTCCGACCTCTGCGTCTACTTCTTCACCTTCATCATCTCCCATGAGGTCCTGACGCTCTTCGGCTCAGATTCGCCCTGAAAGAACAAAACCACACCTTCTTAATCCTCCTCCTCGTACCATGAGGCTTACTCGATTGCGCCCCCTGGTGTTTACATTCTGCTGCCTTATGTTGAGGGCTGCTCCCTCTGGATGAGTTCTTCAGCTCTAGTCAGAGTCCAGGGTTCAAACCTGATTTAATGTTCATTAAAATCAATATTTCAGGCACAGAACACCTAAAAAACACGATCTTACCAAGTATTTTTCATGTAGTTTCCAGTACAAATATTTTAATAAACTTGAATTAATACAAAACTAACATACAAGTTTTCAGTAACTTGTTTTGAGTAAATAATTCCTTAATTTTGATGAAAACGTTCCAGTTCCACTGGCAGATTATTTAACTGCCAGTTATTTTTCCCTTAAGATCAATTACTGCATTTTGATATATTATGGGACTAAATGATCGTCATTATTAGAAACAAACAGATGATGCACTGAAAAAACACTAAATCTTGAACTGTGTTGGGTAACCGGATGGGCTTGGCTGGGGTTGCTAGGTAACGCCTGGGCTTGGCTGCGGTTGCTAGGTAACGGAGGAGTTCTCTTTATGAAACAATCTACCACTAGAACTTTTCGTCAATATTTAGGAATTATTGACTTAAAGCAAACTCTCATATCTGCTGAAATGTTGCTTCTAAGTTAGTTTTGTCTTATTTTAAACCTAATAATATATTTGCATCACAAACTAGAGAAAAATACTTGATAAGATTTTGTTTTTGCAGTGACAGAGTTTAATAAGAGCTCATTAATCCCAAAAAAGGATTAAAATCATAAATAACAGAAAGAAGGTGTGAGATAGTCTTCAGAGAATATTCTACTGGTACATTAAAGGGGAAATGTGATCATTTTTATGATTAATAATCTCCATAATTTGTTGATACACTTTAGAAACTGGCAGGGCGGCCATTTTACTTGGATCCAAGGAGAAATGTGTCATAACTTTAGTCCGTGAATCAAGGAATAAATGAGCTGAAATACTTTAAACTGTCTTCATGTTTAGCGTAACGTTAGTAAAGAATGTGGGAGAAATGAAGGAAATTAGATGTGACTCTATGATCTTGTGTTATTGTTTACTTTAGGACTAAAACCAGATGGAAGTTCCTGTTTGGGTGATTATCGCTCCATCCTTCAGTTTAAAGCCATTTAAAAGCAGTCGGCTCGTTGCTGCCGTCTGTTCAATCGGGGCTGAATGTAAAATATGTGTCAGCATTATGAACAAGGTTTTCTGTTTTTCCTCTGACTCTGATGAAGCATTTAGTTGTGGAACATATAAAACCATAAAGTGAGTGTTGCATTGTGTGTTTGTGAGCATAAAGTTCCATGTTTGTGAACCAGTGGGTTTAGTGAGCTTCCTTTAAGCCTTTTGTACAGTATTTTCTCTGCTGTCCTTGCTCCTATTTAATCCTAAATTAATTTATTAATGCTGTTTTTTCAGGTAAATGAATGAATTGGTGCGATTTATTCTGCAGCTTATCTGCTCTGTTTCATATTTTTTGATAAATTTAAGTCGACCGTTTTTAATGGCTCTTGTCGTTTCACTGAGTATGAAAGCAATGTTTCAAACTGAACAGCTCCTACCAAATAAATGGCCCCTTGTCTGACTTATTTTCTACTTCTCTGTTATTTGACTAATTTGGAGGATAAACTGATATTAGTGAGGCTCTAGGAGCACTTTCTAAATTTATTCTTCATCTTACAGTTTAATCTGAAAATAAGATTTACAGGAAGAACTACTGGAACCTTGAGCAAATCTTCTCTTATCTGCTCCTTGAGTTTCACTTCAGGTAAAGTTACATTTTGAAAATAACCTTTAAGCAGGTATTCAAATGTTAATTAGGCCCACATTTCTACATTGGTGTTTTATGGGTCTCTTGTGGTAGTTTAGTTTCACTAAAGGCTTGAAAAGAGTCTGAGTGTAGTTCACTTTGTGTTACTTACTGAAGTAAATGAACTGTTCAACAATATTCTATTGATGAGCAGATATCTATTGAAATACATCTAAAAAATGTGAATATTGTGAAAAATTCATGATGTTAATATATTTCATATTCTGTGAAATATTTTAAGCCATTTTTCTAGTCATTTTTATGACTATGGCATACAGATAATAAAAAACTGAACATCTGCATCAGAAAATTAGAATATTTTAATAAAGTTCAATACGGGAAACTCATGGTGTCATTTGTTTACAACTGCCTTATATTCATATTAACTAACCACTTTTCATCACTTGTCTTTTTTTTACCACTGCAGTGTCACTTCCTAAAATGAGAATTTGAGTGTGTTTGTGTGTCATGCTATTTGCACAGTAACTACATTGGTATGAAAACAAAAAGCAGAAAGCAGATATTACAAGTTAAAAACCTCCAATGATCTGCAATATTCATATGTGTTTACAGCATTTTTGTTTGTTCTCTTGAAAATTGTGGATAAATATTGTTCAATGTTCTTAACCAAATATGTAAGAAAGGGTGAAGATGATGAAAATGCACATTTGTGATATGAAATTTGCCAAATATAATTAGATTAATTGCCAGTCTTAGTATTAGTATTCATGTCATGAAAATCAAAAATAATATCCTCAGACTTGAGAGTCTGATGTCAATGTTACAAATTATAAAGTTATCACGTTCTTTCCAAGATCTTGTGATGTGAGAAATCCCAAGAAATGAAAAATTGTTTCTCAGTGCTCTTTGCATAACTTACAGTTGGCCTATTGTTTTAATATATTTGATAGTGTATTGATGAGTTGGATCAAATCTGTGTAACAGTTTAAAGGAGACATCTCTCATTTTTCTGCTTATCTAAGTTTCTGACTTAATGTCCACTCCTTTTCCCACAGTAAATCAGGAACAAATCTGCCGAGTTTTTCTTCAACCTCCGAACACGTGAGGGCGCTCTCTCTATTTTTACCACATGCTTGTCGCACTTTTCATACGTTTCTGCGACACAAACAAACCATCGTCTGCATTTCGAGACGCATTAGTTCTCTTAAATCAATTTTACCTTCATTTAGTGCAACTCTTGTCGGAATGGGACGTGAGTCCAGGTGAGCCCAAGTTTTTTTTGCCTAATTAACGTTTTAATCGTTTAATCGGCAGTTTTATGTGATATGCTAACATTAGCATGCTAGCTAAAACGGATGTTGTTGCACGTTCTCTACTCGATCAAACGCTAGCTGCTTAATCTGAGGTAAATTCAGGTTTTTATTTGAAAGTGGACCCGTTCGTTATGTTGTTCCTCCGCAAACAGACACTACAGGAAGCGCTCAGCGTCCCGCGGCCGGTCGGGCACCCGCTCGAAGAGTCGCTCCCCCGACAACAAGCGCTCAAAGAAAGACGACCGAGACCGCAGCCGGAGGGATCGGTCCAGGAGCAGAGACCGCAGGAGGTCCCGCTCCAGAGACAGGAAGAGGGCCCGGTACGTTCCGGTCACCTGGCAACAAAAATGAACTTTAAGATTCATGTTTGTCACAAAACCTGAAGTTTATGCGACTTTCAGCTTCTGGATGCAGCTACAGAAACCGCAGAGATGTTTAATATTTGTTTTATTTATAGATATATTCACAGTTAGTCTAGTTAACCGAATATACTTCTGAGTACCTTCTTCATTTTTCAAAGAATTGACTAAAGTTTAGTAAAGGTGAAGGTAGTTTATCAAAATGTTTGCTATATTTGAGTAAAATCTAATCTAATAATTATAGCTTAGGGTTTAATTATTATAAACCATATAGACCAAACAAACTACAGAGTAAAGTTTTGCATAAACGTAAGCAAAATGCACAAAAAGTATACATTTATAAAATGTAATTATGCAGATAAAAGATAAATAATTACTTAATGTTAAAAGTTGTGAAATTAGACTGTACAAAAATATAAATGTATTTGTAAAAGATGGCCCTTTTGTTTGAAGTTGAAAAGGTCTTGAGTGTCATATTGGATTTTAAATGCAATCAAAGCTTTAGACAAATAAACTGTAATTAGGAGTAAAATAGGAAGAGATCAAAATAACTGTTAAATGTTTTCAGTGCAATAAAAGGGAAATCATTTTACTTTTAACAGCTGTGATTAAGAAGTGCATATTTTTTAAAATGCTGATGGTTTGCAGAATTATTATGGAGGTTTTTCCTCCTGACCTATGACCTCCTATGACTGAGGAGCAGAAAATCAATGACTTGAGTCAACTGATCATCTTTAATGGAAAGAAAATCAGATTAAATCAACAGCAGTGTGAAAGCAGCTGCTATGACTGAAGGTATATTTTTATTTCTTGTCTGATTTTTTCACCTGTGATTGTGTCCGGTGTGCAGCCGGTCCCGGAGCAGAGACCGGAGGAGGTCCAGAAGCCGGGAGAGGAAGAGATCGAGCAGTCGGAGTCGAACTCGCAGGTCCCGAACCGGCAGCCCGGCAAAGAGCAAGAAGACGGATGAAAAGTGAGTTTTTAATTTTCTGGGACAGAAAAGCTCACAGCGTTTCCAGCACTTATTAATAAGCAGTTAATCAGTTAAAAGCTCAATAATTTTTATTCTGATAATTAATATAATAATTTAATTTCTGTTTCGTTTATCGTGTTACATTATTATGTTTCATTTTGGATATTTGAAATATTTTCCTGTTCAGTATCAAATGTTCTTTACGAAAACGGTTAGAGAAGATGAACCTGCATTAATGTGCCATTATCATTATGTTCCCAAAAACAATATTATCCTTTCTCACCATAATTACTGGGTTAGCAAAATATCAATTATATTTATTTCACCTGACAGTAAAATATTTTGATGCATAATAAGATAAATCAGAGATGCTCAAATCCGACTGCAGCTCTGATTCTAATCCTCATTTTGAGTGGAAAACTTGAACAAAGTTAGAGATTAACAAACTTATGTAAAATCCATCTGTTGATGTGAATTTTTCACATTTAGATTTAGTAGATTACTTTCATATTTTAAATATTAACTTGTACAAAGAGACGTAAATAATATAAAGGAGAGAAAGAAAGCCATTCAAACTGTAGATGTACCATAAAAGTGATGAGTTTGAAATAAATTTATTACATTTAATGAATGTTTCCTCAGAGCCAAGAGCAAAGAAAAGGAAAAGGAGAGCGTCGAGCCAGTTTCTGAGAAGAAGAAGGTGAAAGAGGAGAAAGAAGATGAGAAGGTGGAGGACGTAAGTTCAAAAGTGTGTCTCCCAGATTTTATTGACCTCAGATGTTCCCCTCATGACGGCAGGAAGACCTGATCACTTCCTGTCTTTGCAGCAAGACTTTGACCAAAACAAACTGGAGGAAGAAATGAGGAAGAGGAAGGAGCGTGTGGAGAAATGGAGAGAGGAGCAGAGGAAGAAGGCGATTGAAAACATTGGAGAGATAAAGAAAGAACTGGAGGAAATGAAACAGGGCAAGAAATGGAGCCTGGAGGACGACGACGGTAAAGATCAAAACCCAGGAAATGTGCCCAAACATGGGAATATGTTACACCTCTTATGCTTTTAGTTACTAAAAATTAAACCAATTTACTGAGCAGGATTTAAAAACTCTCAGATACTCGCAAGATGAAACTTTGTATCTGGCAAATATTTTTGACCTACAAGATAAATTTTGTTTTAAAATGTTCACTGCCATGCCACACTTTTCAGATTTGGATTTGAAATCGAAATGGAAACCAAAGTGTTGTTTTTTTCCTCTGCAGAAATATGCATTGATTTGCAGGGCTGAATCCATTTTGAAGTAATTTTCAACTAATTTGGTCACAGATTAACCCTGGAGAAAACACTCAAAGAGTTATTTAAGAAACGGCCATTTAAGTGATGAAATTAAAAAAATCTGCAGAATATGGAAGTTTTTAATCAGATTATCTTCAGAAAAATTGATTTGTAAAATAATTGTTAGCTGCAGCATTTGTGTTGTTGTGTCTCCAGAGGAGGAAATGATGATCCTGAGGCAAGAGTAGAAAAACTTCAACATGTTTTTACTCAAGTAAAAGGAAAAAGTATTTAGTAAAAAGTTTACTCAGGTAAACTCAGGTTTACGACTGATAAAATGATCAATCATTTAACAATTAAAAATTACATCACCAGACAGATTAAAATATGACGATAATTCAAGTAAGTAATAAAAAATAACAAATGAGAATAAAAAACTTCAGAAACTTTAAAACATGTTTGATTTTCATTCAGTGGGAAGAAAATCCAGAAATATAACTTGGTAAAAATACTCTAAAAGTCTAAAAACAGTTTTTTATTTCAGATGATGATGAGGAGGGTCCTGCTCTGATGGAAGTGGATGAAGATGAAGAGGACGGGGAAGGAAAGGGGGAGGGAACAGAGAAGGAAGCAGAGGAGGTGAAGAAGGAGGAGGGCGAGGCTGAGAAGGAGGCGCCGGTGGAACAGCAGGTGGAGGAGGACGAGGTGGATCCTCTGGACGCCTACATGGAGGAGGTCAAACAGGAAGTGAAGAAGTTCAACATCGGAGCCATGAAGGGAAACGATAAGGTGAGCGCTTCACTTTAAAGGAAATGAAACGTCTTATTTCAGTGAGATACTGATTGTTTTAATCAACAGAAAGGAGCAACGACGGTAACCAAAGTGGTGACGGTGGTAAAGACCAAGAAACAACCGATGACGCACAAGAAGAAGGGAGAGCTGATGGAGAACGACCAGGACGCCATGGAGGTACGGCGGAGACGTGACTGCGCTTGATCACTCCGTCTGACTCTGAGCGCTTCAAGGTTTCATTTGTGGAAAAATCAGGATTTTTTTTCTTATCACCACTACTTTGTTTTTTGTAGTTCAGAGTAAAGCTGTGGCAATTAATCAGTTAATCGCATGATGAATTGGAACCAACATCATCATTTCCATTTGCAAGATTCATAGTTTTTCTCTTCCTACCAAAAGCTGGATGCTAAAACTCCTCAGGCTGCTGCTTCTGTCTCATTTTGTTTCTACAGACTTTCTAACTCATTTTATTCATTAGATTTAAAGTTTGTTTATCTTTGAGAATTAGTTCATCTATTAATAATTGTTATTCCATTATTACTATTATAATAATATATTGCAAGAATAAAGTGTTTAAAAATTATTTATATTGATAGAATTATCAATATCCGGACTTTGAGCAACAACTGAGGAATGACCAACCTGAGGTGATTATATTAGATTTAAACTTTATTTTTTTGTTAAAACAACTTTTTTCTCTAAAGATGTTTTTTCTATTATAATTATATAATGAAACAAAAACGTTCATAGCCTGATCCTCCGCCGTGCAGCTCACAGAAGAGATGACTGAGATAAAATCCACTTCTTGAAAACATTCTGTCATTTGTAATTCCCATTTTAGAAAATAAAGCAAGAAAAAAAACTCTTCCAACGGGATTTGTTGTGGAAACCAGTCGGATTGAATTTCTGAGTGTCTAACGTGCGGTTCTCCTCCGACAGTACTCGTCAGAGGAAGAGGAGGTGGACCTGCAGACGGCTCTGACGGGTTTTCAGACCAAGCAGAGGAAAGTTCTGGAGCCGGTCGACCACACCAAGATCCAGTATGAGCCGTACCGCAAGAACTTCTATGTGGAAGTTCCTGAGCTGGCCAAGATGACCACAGAAGGTCGGTCCATTCGCCTGACGGCACAAACACACATTCCCAGT
Organism: Phalloptychus januarius; assembly: GCA_902982915.1. Lineage (NCBI taxonomy): Eukaryota > Metazoa > Chordata > Actinopteri > Cyprinodontiformes > Poeciliidae > Phalloptychus > Phalloptychus januarius. Next base: position 16,916,839 of record CADWAE010000475.1, read on the forward strand.
CACTGTTGGTGATTCCACTGGAGAAACTGTTGTTTACAGGAAAACTGTTACTCAAAATTCACATTATGCACATTTTGGTCCTTCAGTTTGGATTTCTGCTCCTTCTGAAATCAAAACAAGCTCTAAAAAATCATCCAACTGTTTCTGTTCTATGTTTTTTGGGGGGTTCACTGCCTGTTGCCTAGCAACCGCAGTGGAGTTCTGGCCGTTACCTAGCAACCAAAGCAGAGCTTCAGCCCGTTCAGTCAGCTGGTTTTCCTCTGTACAATGGCTGCTGGAAAAGACAGGAGTTTAGTTGTTGACTTGCTGCATTTTGGTTGTGCAGGAGGCTCCACTAATGCTTTTCAAACATGTAGAGTTGTATAATTGTGCATCTGTTGCAGCCATTTAGTTGTGAGTGTGAACGTTGAGTTGGGGGCGTGGCCAGCAGCAGCTGGTTTGGATTTAAAGTGACAGAGACCCCAAAATGGCTTAGACTGAAATCTGACTATCTAATAAAGGTTGAATGTAAAACTTGCACTGAACATGTTTGGAGTTATCGTCTGTAAATGAATTTTGGCCGCCTGTTTCTTGCTGTTTCCAGAAGTGAACGCCTACAGGCTGGAGCTGGAAGGCATCACCGTCAAAGGCAAAGGTTGCCCCAAACCCATCAGGACCTGGGTGCAGTGCGGCGTGTCCATGAAGATCCTCAACTCCCTGAAGAAGTGAGAGCAAAGATTCTCACTTTATTTATTACCTAAAATACAGAGATTAAAATATGAGGGAAGTTCAAATAAAGTTAGATTTTTAGAGTCCTCTCCAAAACTATGAGGACAGGATGGCTCATCCTGCTCATCCTCTCTGAAATGATTAAACCATACAGAACCGCACTCATGTTTTTATGTTTATCTGCACAAAATAACAGAAAATAGTTCATAAATATGAATTTTAAATCGTCCACAAGACGATTTTATTTCCTAATTTAGGGACTTCTGAAGGTAACTGCTTATTTAGGGGTATTAAACTCAAAGGGGTGTCCTGGTCTTCAGATAATTACATTTTTTAAGTTGTGTGTCACCTTCACATTATTAACATTAACAAGGAGTTTAGGGCTGAAATGATTAACCGTCATTAGTCCATAATTAAATAATCGTCCACTGATTTAGGAATCCATTAATCGTACAAACTCAGAGCATTTGAACCCCTTAATTTAAAATAACTTTAAATTCTAATGATCACTTAATGCTGGAAAACATTTTAAATATGGAAAAAAATAATCAGAAACAATAAAAAATCAGAATTATGAAGTAAACAGAATTGTCCTCATTGAGACCAAAACACCAAACTTTATCCTCCAGTTTTTGGTGGAAAGAGAAAAACATTAGATTATGCAAATGGAAATTATTGAGCTCGTTTTAATTTATCGTGTGATTAATACGTTTGTTTATTCTGAACAGGACAGAAGTACAAAACGACACTTGAACAAGGAATGAAACAGACACGTATTTTTGTTCCACTGTAATCTGATTTGTTTCTTATTGATACAGAGCAGAGCGACTCATTTTTCTGTTCTGTTCAGTCACATTCACTCATTCATGTTTGTTTCATGCTGAAACCAGGCAGGCGTACGAGAAGCCGACGCCTATCCAGACCCAGGCCATCCCCGCCATCATGTCCGGCAGAGACCTGATCGGCATCGCCAAGACCGGCAGCGGCAAAACCATCGCCTTCCTGCTGCCCATGTTCCGCCACATCATGGACCAGCGCCCCCTGGAGGAGGGAGAGGGGCCCATCTGTAAGGCCCCATGTCAGAAATAAATGTTTTATTGGCGCACAAAGCGGCCTGGAAACTGATGGACGCCCTTGTTTCCGTCTCAGCTGTGATCATGACTCCCACCAGAGAGCTGGCTCTGCAGATCACCAAGGAGTGTAAGAAGTTCTCCAAGCCGCTGGGGCTGCGGGTGGTGTGTGTTTACGGAGGGACGGGAATCAGCGAACAGGTACAGAACCATGAGGCAAAACCGCCTCATTCTGTCTGGCCCAGAGAGCTTTAACTAGGCCGCTTCAAAACACAAATCACCAGGAAGCAAAAGCAGAGGAAGAAACATGGACGAATTTACTGATTTAGGCTGAAATGATTCATTTTTGATACCAAGTAAGAACTTGAAATATTCAGATTACATGCAGAGCTGGGTAGCAACTAGTTACATTTACATGAGTAACATTGAGTATTTTACCTCGCTGTGCTTGAGTAATTTTATCATAAAGGATTTTTACTCTTCAGTCAAATTCTGGATTTTCTTCCCACTGAATGAAAATCCAACATTTGAACCAGAAACTGATCAGACTCGCAGCTGCAGCTTCTGCTAAAGTTCATACGTTTTTATTGGAAGAAAATCATTTAGAAACATTTTATGTTGCCTTATTTGTTACTTAATAAATGAATAATAACTTTATAAATTGTTATTTTGTTTCTTAAAATACCAAAATTTCCACTGAACTTTATATTTCGGTTCATTTGATGCAATTTTAAAATAAGAAATGATTGATACTTTGATCAGTTACTTAATTAAAACTTTTGACCAAATGCTTTCTTACTATACTTGAGTAATTTTGTGAACGGCTACTTTTTACTTGAGTGAAAATATCTCAGTAATGCTTTTCTCCTCTGCCTGCTTGTCTAAGTAAAATAATCTATTGATTAATGAAAGTTTGGATCCTTTAAAACATATTTAAAGAGCTTAAATCTCCTCAGTAGCGCTACTGTAAACTCTAAATGCGTTTCAATTGTATTTTGTCTCAAATTTCAGTGTTTTTTATCACACATACAGTCTGAATTTAAGCTGCATCCTCTGATAGGACATGTGTTGATTTCAGCTGCAGTTGGATGCTGATTATGTGATTTCTGTGGAGGTTTTCCTGAGTCTTTCTGCTGGTTGCAGATTGCGGAGCTGAAGCGCGGAGCAGAGATCATCGTTTGCACTCCAGGCAGGATGATTGACATGCTGGGCGCCAACAGCGGTGAGTTCAGCCGAACTCGTCCTCCTCCACCAGGAGGTGGATGTGATTTAGCATCGCTGGTTTTGGTCTCAGTTTTCTCCTCATCAGTGCCTTTTTACTAAACTGTTGACATTATCTGACGGCTTTTGGGATCAGTCATTTCTACGAGACAGTGATGAGTTTCCTGAAGATCAGGGCGAGTTCAGGTAGGTGGGATCCAGGTGGGGTCGTTCATGACGCCTCCTGCCAGGGACTTTGATTGGGCCATTTACTATTATTACCATAAATAAAGTTCTTTCTGTTTTGATGGTCCAACAGCATGTTATTCTCTCGGGGAATAAATGTCAGCATGCCAAGTGCCACATGTTAGTATTTTTGAATCACCAGGGCTTGTCTGGTTTCCACACATGCGAGGTAATCTGTAATTTGTTTCCCTTGTAGGTGATGAGGCTCCGTCTCTTGTTTTGTATCTTGAGGCAGTTTTCTGACTTTTTCAGGTCCCTCATGTCCCTGAGATGGTACGCAAGACCAGAGACAAGCAGAGACAGGAATCTGAAATGCAGCCATAGGAGGAAAAATATATATTTTGACATTTGAATACATTGAGTAACTTTAAGTAGCCTCATCCTGAAAGCGGCTGTTTGCTAGGTTAGCTGGATGTTTCTAGAAAAAGACAGGCTGCTTTTTTTTTTTGTGGAGCTGAATTGTCCTGATGGCTGATTGACTTTGATTTGCTCCTCTTCCTTGGCGTGTAGGCCGGGTCACAAACCTGCGCAGGGTCACGTACGTGGTGCTGGACGAAGCAGACAGGATGTTTGACATGGGCTTTGAGCCACAGGTCGGTGTTTTTACCCAACAGCAACGACGTCTCTGAACGCTTTAAGTCACATGTCCCCAAGGCAGAACCAGCCAAACGGTTTATAGTAATGCTATTAACAGCGCAACGTTTGATTTGTCCTCAATGAGCCAACAGTTAGCAGCTGGCGCTAGCATAAGCAGCAAAGCAACGACCAGGACGTCATATTAACATCCATCCATATTAAATATCTAAAACAAAGTTCGTCCTGCTAGCGTTAGCTTCAGGTTTGCTGCATCTGTCCTTTCATTGAGGCTTATGTTATACACTCAGTTTTACTGGCAGTTATTTGTCCATTGTATTTTTCTGTACTTTTTACTTCTGGGGAGAGAAAAGTGAAATGACAGCATCAGCCTGAAGTTCTGAGCCGTTCTCTCAACGTTTATCCAAATCCTACAGAAAGGATCCATAGATGCTCATTTCTCTGCCGTTAAATGTCTCCAACTTAAAGCTTAAATAAATATTTTCAATGACAAAATGCAAAAAGGTTCAAGGTTTGCACTGATATTTGTGCTGCATTGTTTAGATTTTCAGAAGGTAATGAGAGATTTATTTCCACCTGTGGTCGTGCAGGTGATGCGTATCGTGGACAACGTGCGACCCGACCGACAGACGGTCATGTTCTCCGCCACCTTCCCCAGAGCCATGGAGGCGCTGGCCCGCAGGATCCTGGCCAAGCCCATCGAGGTGCAGGTCGGAGGTCGCAGTGTGGTCTGCTCAGATGTAGAGCAGCACGTGGTAAATAATCCTAATCTCAATTATTCTTCCAGATTACACGTCCCTTCTGCCTACACTGCAAAAACATAAAACCTTACAAAGTATTTTGTCTGGTTTCTGGTGCAAATATTTTATTACTACGACTCAATAAAAGCAAAAGGAAATTACTCAAAAGCTATTTGATAAAAAGTCTGAGTAACTGATCAGACAATCAATCATCTAATGGTTAAATTACATCATCAGACAGACCAAAACATAAAGTTAGACGGTGGAAATGTTGGTATTTTAAGAACCAAATTGACAATAATTCATATAAGTAACAAAAAATACCAAGACTTTTTTTCCAAATCAGTTTCTTTCAATTAAAACTTGTGAAACTTTAACAGAAGCTGCAGTTTCTGGTTAAAATGTTTGATTTTCATTCATTGGGAAGAAAATCCAGGAATTTGCCTCGAGTAGAAGCAGAAACACTTTGGTATAAAATTACTCAAGTTCAGTGTGGAAGAAGTAATTCTTTTCCAAAAAGTTTCTGCAGTAAATGTTATTACCAAACTCTGGTTATAAGTAACTGTAGCAGTTTGTTTTAAGCCGACGATTCCTGAATATTTACCGGAAAGTTCGAGTTGCGCCGACAGACTTTTAGAAAAACACATTTTTTCTGATAAATAATTACAGTAGAACTGGAACTTTTTCATCAGAAGTCATTTATTTCAAACAATCTCCTGTACCTGGCTGAGCAGCTACAGGAGATCAACTATGAAGTTATTAATTAATAATAACTTTATTTTGTGTTGTTTCTGGTGAGCTGATTAGAAACTGAGACCAAAGATACCTGGTGAGATGTGATGTTTTGCAGTGGAGCCTCTCCAGCTAATAGTTGATATATTTTTCTTCTTCTTGCTCTGTTTCTTCTCTCTGCCAGCTGGTGATTGATGAGGAGCAGAAGTTCCTGAAGCTGCTGGAGATCTTGGGCCACTACCAGGAGAAGGGATCCGTCATCATCTTTGTGGACAAACAGGAGCATGCAGACGGCCTGCTGAAGGACCTGATGAAAGCCTCCTACCCCTGCCTGTCCTTACATGGAGGTAAACTTAGATCAGCGTCAGGTTTCGCTGCAATCTTTTGCCGTTGATCTTTGAGAGTTTCCGTGTCGTTGTTTTCCTCCAAGGCATCGATCAGTACGACCGAGACAGCATCATCAACGACTTTAAGACGGGCGTGTGTCGCCTGATGGTGGCCACCTCGGTGGCGGCCAGAGGCTTGGACGTCAAGCAGCTCATCCTGGTGGTCAACTACAACTGCCCCAACCACTATGAGGACTACGTGCACAGGGCGGGGCGCACCGGCAGGGCGGGCAACAAGGTCCAACCTTTACTCCTCAAAGCTGCTGCTGATAGGGGAGACAAACTGAGGAGCCATGCATGGAGCGGTTTACCACTAACCTTTATGAAAACTCTACTTTCAGGAGTATTTTTACTGCACTGTCATTTTATTATGAAGTAATTATTCATTTAATAATAAAATTATTAGTCATTTTATTATTATTATTACTCTTACTCAAGTAATTTTGCTCTTACTTCAGTAAAATGTCTGGATTTTCTTCCCACTGAATGAAAATCAAACATTGTAACCAGGAACTAACCCGACTCTCAGCTGCTGCTTCTGCAACTTTAACAAGTTTCTTAGTGAAAGAAACTGATTTAGAAAAAAATTGTTGCAAATCAATTATTTTTTGTGGCCTATATGAATTATTGTCATTTTGGTCCTTAAAATTTCCACCTAACTTTATATTTTGGCCCGTCTGATGTCATTTTTAAACCTTAAATTATTGATAATTTGATCAGTACTTGAGTATTTTTTAACCTAATACATTTGTTTTACTCTTATTTGACTAATTTCTTGGTTGGCTACTTTTAATTTTTCTTGAATAAAAATACGTTGAAGGAGAGTTTCTCTAAGTTGAGTATAACTTTGGGGATTCTTCCCACCTCTGCTGCTAATTGATGAGCTAAAACGGCCAGTTGGACCTTATTTTAGTGTTGTAGTTTGGCCGCCATCCTGCCAGTGGTTGCCCTGGAGCCGTGTATCCAGAATCAAAGATGGCGGGCTGTAGTTTACCGGAACGGGAAAGAGTAACGGCCCAGATGTGGGATGGAAAATGAACTTTATGCGGTTTGATTTGAAATATAAACAGTTGTCATGAAAAACGCTGATCTGCATGGCGGAGCTGCGGCTGCATGTTGTTAAAAATATTCACTTTATGTTTGGAGAGACGGTGGCTCCTCAGAATGGCCTCTTGGTGATTCATTATTAGTCGATTGATGAGCTCAATTAGCAGGAGACTAACTCGGGAGTCGATATCTAGCATCCAGCTAAATGCTAACTGACTTAGCATTAGTGTGGGTGAGAGCTGGTATAAACTAGCTTTGTAGGTGAGATCAGAGAAAGAATCATCTTATTTTTCCTTCTCTTAATTGCTTCTTCTTTTTGCATTTCTAGAATTAACAAAGGATGTATTTCTCTAGGGTTACGCCTACACCTTCATCACAGAGGACCAGGCTCGCTACGCCGGAGACATCCTAAAGGCCTTGGAGCTGTCGGGCTCCGCCGTCCCTCCAGAACTGGAGCAGCTGTGGGCTTCCTTCAAGGACCAGCAGAAGGCGGTGAGATAAATCTACATTTAAAAAGTATGAAATTCTGTTTGGATCATCTCTGAGTTGTAAGTCTTCCTCCCATGCAGGAGGGTAAGGTGATCAAGAGCAGCAGTGGCTTCTCGGGGAAAGGCTTTAAGTTTGATGAGACGGAGCACGCGCTGGCCAACGAGCGGAAGAAGCTGCAGAAAGCTGCGCTGGGCCTGCAGGACTCTGACGATGAGGACGGCGCCTTGGATGTGAGGATCCATCGGCCGTAAAACGCTTCAGAGCATCGATAATCCTGCAACGTTCAACTCTCCTTCCCTCAGATCGAGGAGCAAATAGAAAGCATGTTCAACTCTAAGAAGCGGGTGAAGGACCTGTCGGCTCCTGGCGCGGCCGCCGGTTCTGCCGGCGCCGCCACGGCGGCAGCGGCGGCCCCCGGGGGCCCGGCGGGCCTCATGGCCGGATCTGCTGGAAACAACCAGAAGCTGGAGATGGCCAAGAGGCTGGCGCTCAAGATCAACGCTCAGAAGAACCTGGGCGCCGAGGCTCAGGTGGGTCAGAACATCTGATTCAAACTGACAGCTTTGTCACAAAGTCAAATCTAATGTTTGATTAAAAGCCTCAATTTGGAAATCGATTCTTGGAACCAGATATTTTCACACACTTTATAAAAAGTCACACATTTTATTCTCGCTGTATGAAGTTAAGTCAGAATAAACATTTTTTGTTTTAGGTCAGTTAAAATTACAAAAATTATTTCTATTTGCAAAAACATTTTTAGTCTTTTTGTAATTTTCTTAGTTTTTTGTGTTAAAAATGTCTCTGGTTCCTGCCCCACTGGCTGTGTCCTCCTGTTGCACCTGCAGGACGTGATGCAGCAGGCCACCAACGCCATCCTGCGCGGCGACCCCATCATGACCCCGTCGGTGTCGGCCAAGACGATCGCGGAGCAGCTGGCGGAGAAGATCAACGCCAAGCTGAACTACACGCCGGTGGAGAAGCTGGAGGAGGAGCGGCAGGCGGCTGAACAGGCCGAAACCGTCAAGAGATACGAAGAGGAGCTGGAGATCAACGACTTCCCTCAGGTCGGCCGTTTTACCCGCCTACCTGACTCCTTTCAGTTCCTGTCATCATTTCACTGGTTCACAGTAAAGTTTTGGCCGTTATATAATATGAAGAAAAGTAACTGTTTAAAGAACCAACATCTTCTTGCATATCCAGTTACAAAACTAAACAAATCAATTAATAAATGAAAACAAGCTCCACGATTACCATCTGGAAGATTTCTCGTTTTCTCTTTCTAAATGTCTTCATTCTGGCGCTTTGGCCTCAACTAAACTTATTTTAAGAATAATTTTCTTTATAGACTTCATAATTCATTTGAATTGTTTTGTTGTTTTTTGGATGTTTACTTTTTTTTCTGGATCAATTTAGATTTTTAAACAAATAAAAATGAGCATTAGCCACGTCTTTCTGACATGGTGGAGTTTTACAGGAAGTGGCTAAATGTGTGATTCTGTCTGTGTTGTGCAGACGGCCCGCTGGAAGGTCACGTCCAAAGAGGCTTTGCAGAGGATTGGCGAATACTCCGAGGCGGCCATCACCATCAGAGGAACGTATTTCCCTCCAGGCAAAGAGCCGAAGGAGGGAGAACGGAAGATTTACCTGGCTATTGAGAGTGAGAACATTTACTGCTTCCTACTAAGATGCACCGGATGAATAGATCATCTGATGCTGTTGTGTTTTATCTGTGGATGGTAAACACACACACACACACACACACACACACACCGACTCACGCACCCGCAGGCTCACACACACACTTCCCAAACTCATTACATAAAGTTTGCTGATCTGCATGTTATTGTTCTTATTTGCACACCTGTTCAGTTTCTGACTTATAAAAGGAGAAAAATACAAAGAAACTGATGCAGATGAATTGTTTTGGTATCAATATTATAAAGCAATGTAGCTCAGGTATATCCATAAGGTCAGATCTATTCAGTCTGATTCTTTATTTTACATTTAGGATTCCTAACTGCACTTTCTGAACCATCTGGCTGTTACTGTAGTCAGTCTCTTTATTTCCCTCTGGCTGTTATTCTAACTTCACTGACTGAACAAATTAAAGTTGTTTTTCTATGTTTGACCAGCTGGTGAAACTACTCAAATAAATGAGTAATTCAGTTCATTTCTATCTGTTTCTCAGGAAAAAGAAACGTTTTAAGTCAATCAGCTGTTCTGTTTCGATCGGAATCGGCCGATACGAAACCTCAGATATCGGAAGTGGAAAAGTCAATCGGTGCATCTTGAGTTTGTTCGTTAGACACTAAAGTTCACTTCAATTAAAGTCTTTAAGAACTTTTATGTTATTTTTCTCTCTGTCCAAATGTTGATAAAACTTTTTACTTTACATAATATTTGCACATTGTGTTTTTATTACAGAAAGTTTTGCACTTTGGAAACAAAAGTTCTTGCAGTGATGAGCTTGTTTGTGCCAATTCTTATTTGCTTGACTTTCCTCTTGTGTTTCAGGCTTTAAGGATTTTCCAAGTCTTTAATTCTCAGAGAAACTTTAGATTTGAGTTTTTTCCTGGTCATAAAGTGTTTCTGTTCTGTTGTTTAGGTGCGAGTGAACTGGCTGTGCAGAAAGCCAAAACGGAGATTACGCGGCTAATAAAGGAAGAGCTCATCAGATTAGTATGTGTCGTTACAGATTCATTTCTTTGGTTGCATATACATTAGTGGCATTTGCTGTTTTAAACTCTTTAAAATGTCTAATTGTCTCTTTTTACCTTTTTGTTTTTAGCAAAATTCCTACCAGCCAACAAGCAAAGGCCGCTACAAGGTGTTGTAGAGGAAGCAGCGAGAAAAGTCCGATCTCACGTTTATCTCTGCAGTTTCATCGAAGTGGATGATTTTAATGTTTCGTTGATTTAGTTTGTATTTCCCCGACTGTCCAGCCGTTTTTCTTACACTCTCGTTCCACGTCTAACATTAAAGCAACACATTTCTCCAATGATCTGTTTAAAGTATGTTTTTGTTTTTAATGGAAAACAAATTTAAGTCAAATTTGTTTACAAATAAAATGTTGATGCAACGATAAAATATTTCTAGTTTTCTGGTTGCTGAAGAAATAAACGCAATGTGCTCAGATATAGTTAATTATTCAGCAGCTCTTGGTTTTTATATTATTTATAAGTGGTGGGATCCAGATGTGTCTGTGGCAACGAGCCGACTTGTTCTGCCGGTTCGTTTTAATGAACTGCAGCAGCAGCTTCCTTTTAATCTTTATCTGAATACAGACTTAAAAAAAAATACATTTGTCCATTAAATAATCACATATGCAAATAAATTCTTTCGTAACTTGTGTAAGTAGTGACTTGTGGCACTTTTGGCCCACAAGATCAATAATTCTGCACATCTGGATTTAACTGATTTTTTTTTAACTATTATTTATAGCACACATTAGCAGAAATAAACTATATCCATGTAATAAAAAAAATTCATCTTAAATGTTTGATATAAAACAAATGTTAATATCAGACATAAACAATCAGAATTCAGTTTTCAAATGATTCCCAGTAAAATTACAAATCGCTAATTTTACATCTTGTGTCCTACTTCATGTTGTCAGACAGGTTCTATGTCTTGATTTATTGATTCGGGTATGCAGTAATGAACAATACTCACAGTCAACATAATCATGGTGATTGTATACTTTCACACTGAAATCATTTTAAAACTGCTTTCTTAATATACTCTTTGTCTGAAATTAAAACTTGTGTGATCAGAAACATGTAAGAGTGGAGAAAATGTCCGATGTTATTCTTATTTACTGAACTGTTTATTGAAATTACAAACTTTTGGAAGCTGAATCACTTTGGCGTGATGAGCCAAATGATGCGGATCTCCTAAAAAGGAACGGAATTCCCACGGTCACCGAGCGGCGTTTAGAAAGCTTCACTTCTCCGCTGCTGGTGTTTTCTCGCCAGCAGTTAAAAATGAAGCAGAGCTTTCGGTTTCCATGCGGCCGATAATCGCTCCTGTGTTTCGTGTCAAAGCGGCTCGTGAAGCGGAAAGGCTGGAAAACCTCAGCCGCTGTTCGGCTGCGGTGCGCATGCTCAGACTGCGCTCGCCTTTCTTATTAATTTTTAATGGAAAATGGCTGCGTTTCTTATCCAAACCGCCGGAGCTGAGGAATAAAGGAGCCGTTTCTTCGGCCTCGCTGCCGCTCACGCCGAACCGGTTCTATGTGTTTGACTTCACGCTGAGCCGAACCGAACCGAGAGGTGGAATAATAACAGAGGGGGAAATGGAGCGACTCCCGCTTTGAGGGATGAAAGATCATTTCTGTCCTTCTGCTTGATCTGCGAACAATCGAGGTACAGTAACCCGACAGCTTCAGGATTTGCTTACTTAAAATATTGTCACTTTTTTCGCGGTGCTGCCATGTTTGCTGTTGGACCGCCATCCGGGCCAGAACCAGGCTGGAAGCGGCCGGAGTCACCGAGCCGAGCGGGTTTTGTGTCTGGACGCAAAGATGCGGAATCCATGTGCGCGTATTTATTTGTGAATGGAAAACAGTGGAGATGGTGCATTTGATAGTAAACTCTGCATCACTGTAATGTCATTATTGATGTGATTTAATCCCAGCGGAGAATAAATGAAGATATTTAGAGAGTAAAATGTTAATTAACTTTATGTTTGTTGATTAATCTGCGCTTTTTTGGTTTGCTTGGAGGGAAATCTGCACTTTTCTCGAGGTTCTGATGTTGGAGGAAAATTAGGTCACTGTTTTATAAAGAGACTTTAGGGGGACAACTATGGAGAACCAAAACTGACATAATTAAAAATAAAAGCAGAAATATATATTGAGTTTTTCCTTTTACACATGTGTTTTCAACAGGAAATGATATATATGTGTATGTATTTCCTTTTCCTTAAACATACCTTCCACCAAGAAATGCATACATTTAAGGAAAATACAAAAGAAAACATAGAACAAAATATCTATACTTCTGCTTTTATTTTTAATTTTGTCCGTTTTGGTCTTCCATAGGTCCTTCTCCCATTTAAAGCAAATGTAAATTTGAACTCCACAAAAATGTTAATTATGTTCAATTCAATTAAACGATGCTTTCTTTTCCAAAATTCAAATTATATTTCACATCATACAAAAACCCTTAAAAGTTGTTGTGGATGGTGGTGCTGTAGCAGTCAGCGTTGCAGTGAATCTGAAGAAGCCTCTGACTGAAGATTGCTGCTTTGTGAGCCTCAGACCAATGAAGCTTCATTTTGTAAAGAACATTTCACACTGAAACTGGAAGATATTTTAATTCTCCAAAATGAAACCCAAGAACCAAAACTATAAAGAAACATTTTTATGATGTCTCAAAACACATTAATAATCAGAATGGAAACTATTGATCTTATTTAATTGATGATGTGAAGATTTATTACTAACAAGCTGAGCCTGTCGGTTTTAGAGTGTAACGGCCGCTTCGATAACTTTTCAGATTTGTATTTGCAGAAATTTCTACATTGTTTTGATTTGATAACTTTATTATTTGTGGTTTATTTTTCCACTAAAATGTAGAGATTTTACTAAGAACTTAAGCCAGGATTTAGTTGGTTGACCAGCATGGAAAATATCAAATTAATTTGAGGAAGTTTTTTCATTTTGCTTTTCTGCCAGAGAGTGAGATTATTTATTTTACATTAATTTATAATTCCTAATTATCTGAATCCTTTGACAGTTCGTTGCAGGTTATTTTAAGATGTGGTTTTAGTCGGATTGTTTCTGGCTGAGGAGGTCGAAGCTGTTTTTGCAAACTGCTGAAGCTGCTGCTGGATTTAGGTTCTCAAACTAATTTGTGATTCAGTTCATTCATGTCTGTGTTTAAAAATTAATAATCCAAAGGATGTGAAACTGAATCAGATTACTTTAAAAAATGTTCACAACTGAAGATAAAAACTGTTTCAAATACTGAACATGAGTGCAGAAAATCAGATGTTTAATAGCAGCTGATTTTTTTGGGATATAATAATAATATTTCATCGACATGTGGACAAAGATTTTCTGGTTAGCAGAAGTTATTGTTATAAGTTATTGCCATAAACGATAAAATTGTTGTTTTGAGACGATTTTCCAGTAAATAATATTATATAATAATAAGAACAGATGATCAATAAACATTAAATCATAATGAACATTTAACACTGGGACAGGAAGACCAAAATAAAGAAAAATGGAAATGAATTATGAAGACAAAACTGGCCTTCAAAGAAACCAAAACACCAGACTGGAAACTTTTATCATCCAGTTTTGTTTAAAAAGAGAAAAACAAAAAAAATCATTCAAATGAAAGTTTGTTTTAGTTTGTCATGTGATTAATTGATTTTCTAAATTATTTCCAGTCACAGTTATCGAATCCGTCTCAAACATTTGCATGATGGAGCCATGAGTTCCTCGCCGTTTCCTCTGCAGTAACGACCCGTTACTTTGACCCCCAGCAAAGATGATGCGCCAGGTGACCAGCAGCGACTTCTGCATGAGCAGCCGGCCGTCCTGCCTGGCGGAGGACGCTCACCACGCCGCCGCTCATTTCGACCTCTGCGCCTCGCAGCCCAGCAAGTTCTACCCGCCTCCGCCGCCGGCGTCCCTGCAGATGACGCTGGCGCCGATGGCCTTACCCGCCCAGAGCCACAAGCCGCTGGGGTGCCACAGACAGGACCTTCTGGGTGCCGACCCGCGCACACCTGGAAAAATACCTGGCCTGAAGGGCTCGGAGCAAACGCCCGGCGAGGCCAAGAAAAAGACCAAAGGCGGCGGGAAGTCGGGCCGGCGGGGGCGGCCGCTGGGCACCACCAAGCTGGCCGGGTACAGAACCAGCACCGGGCGGCCCCTTGGCACCACCAGGGCCGCAGGGTTCAAGACGAGCCCGGGGAGGCCGCTCGGCACCACGCGGGCCGCGGGGTACAAGGTCAGCCCTGGGCGACCCCCCGGCAGCATCAAGGGCCTGTCCCGCCTCAACAAACTGGCTTACAGCAGCAGCTGCAGCGCGGCGGCGTTCCCCTACCCTCTACCGCACAAAGACATCCTCTGTGAACCTTCCTGCAAAGACAAGGCGGCCGCCGAGGAGCGGCTCTGCACCGTCTCCACCTCACCCTGACCGGGACCCTGACCGGGAACCTGGCTGGGAACCTGACTGGGAACCTGACTGGGAACCTGACTGGGAACCTGACTGGGAACCTGACCGGGAACCTGACCGGGAACCTGACTGGGAACCTGACCGGGACCTGACTGGGACGCCGCCGCTTCCTGCTGGAGCTGGCCGCCATTTTGATTTCTGACACTCTGTCTTGCTGTCATTTGTGTGCCTGCCGCCTGATAAAGCACCATTTGTTTCTAATGCTAATGCTAACGCCAACAGATTCACGGGAACAAGGACAGCAGGAGGCCGAGGCCCGTCAGAGCAGCAGCTCCACTTTGATATGTAGCATTTAAAACCATTTCAAATGGAAAATTCTCCATTCGCTGCGCTTCAGTTATGAATGTGCGCAAAACTTTGTCAAAAACACATTTTCACGATTGCAGTGTTTCCATTAAATAGGAAACATAATTAAATAAAATCAGTTTTTCATTAAAAACCGTCATCCTCCGACCACTTCCTGTCTTCTTCTTCGTGGTTTCTGGCAGTAGTAACATCCTGTTGCTGATCATGTGACTCAGGATGAGAAACAGAGGAAATGTGATGTAATTAGTTTCCTTCTTGTCATGATGTTTCCTTTCAGGAGAGTTCAGGCTTGTTGCTCATGTTTATGTTCACTTCCACATTGATAAATATGTTGGGAAGCCGTTCACATGGAAAATAAGAACTGCTATGAAAGAGATCATTTTTCCCTCTTGATAAACATTATGCTCACAAACAACAGCGTCTCTCTCCCAGCCACATTTCTGACTGGATAGTCTCAGTTTTTTTGTTGCTAAAGTTTTCACTTAATGCTTAAATGCCTTTAAAGTTGTGTTTTAACACCCATCTATCTAAAACCCTCCAAGCTAATGTTCTGTAAGTCGTTTGGACTCTGTGAAACTCCATAACTCGGATAAACTCGGTTTATTTGGACTCTGCTGACCGAAACTCAAAACGTCTTTATTGTTATTTGCATGTTTTTGTCTCCCTGTGAGAAATACGACTGTTATCTGTGTTTGTAATATTTGTTTCAGTTATGAGTCCAAAACAAAAGAGTGTGTTATTTTCTCTTTTAATATTTATCACAGGAGCGTTGCAAAGGTTTGAATTCTGTTCATCCTGCAGAATTCAATTTGTCCTTTTAAATTTAGTTTCTGTTTTCCTGGTGAAATTCTGCATTTTTAAAAATTCCTCATTTTTCCAAACGATGGATCCACTTATGTTCCATTACAGACACATTTTGTAGATTTTTTTTAAGGCAAAACTTTTCTACACATTATCCATGTGTAATATTATCTCAGCGTATGATAAACATGACCTCATTACTAATAACTGTAGATAAACAAGATGCTTTTTGAAATCAGAAAATATCCAAGGAATAAATATGAATCCATGTTTCTTATTTCTTTGTTTCTAATTGTTCCAATAAAGTGGAAAGATGATGATCACATTAACCTTAAAGACTGAATTACTTTGGTACGTCTGTTAAAATATATAAAGATTCTTTCACCGGGGAATTTATTAATTACGTATCAGCATTTTCATTTTTACAAGATAAACTGGTTGGTTTGTTTGTCAGTGTATCATAAGCTCCAGTTTTATATGTTTGTCTTATTTATTTTTGTTTCATCATAAGCCTTTCAGCTCTTGAAATCAAACTTTATGGAAAGCTAATGTTTTTATGAAGCTCCATCCAGAAATATGGTATAGTCCAAGTTTAGTTCGACTTTAAGTTGCTCTTCTTGGAAACCATTTAAAATTGGTAAAGTTGGTGCAATAATTGACTGTTTGTATTCTATCCTTTTTACTTTTCTCGTCTTTTAACTTGTGTGCATTTTACTAAATGTTTGGATTGTCTGTGTGAACAAATGTGCTGAAAAAGACAGAAAAGGTTTTTTAACTCTTCTTTACCAAAGAACGACGTTTCAAAAGGTTCAATTCAGCATCAAGCTGTTCTGTAAAATGTAAATAGTCAAATATCACAGACAAAACATGAGTGAAGTAAAAGTTGAGATGCTAAATGAATGCATTCATGTCAGCTGCTTTGTGTCTCATTTTTCTATGAACCTGTTATGATGTGAAAGAAATATCCTGTTTGTATAAAGTTTCATCTGTTTTACACATTTTGGTTGAAATCATTTTTCACTCTGTCTGGCGACAGGAATGCTAGTTTTAGTCTGAACTGCTAAACGTGTCGTTATGTTGACATTTTGTCCTTATTTCTGAATATTCAGGCTAATTTCTGCTTTAGCTTAAAATCCTGCAGTGAAACTGGAAGGTTTGTCCTGATTTTCTGAAAATGTTTAGAAATGTACGACTGTCCCTGTGAGGTCCATTTAATTTACCCAGAATCAGGAAACAGTCACAGTTTGGTTTGAATAGATTTATTAAAAGTAAATTTAATTTGTGGTGAAACAAAACACACAATAATAATGTAGAATAATAACAGACACTTTCTATCTAGATTGTAGTGATTTTAAATCTCTAAAGTTTTGTATGTGGATAAGAAACACAGGTTTATATTTTCCTTTTTGACACTCTAAAAATCACCAAACACTAAAAATCTAATTTCTTGATTTAAATCACATTTTTTGTGTCAAACTGTCATAATAGTTTTAGAGGCATAAATTAAATTATTCTGACTGTCTTATTGTTGGATTTGATGTTTTCATTTTACAGTGCAGCTCAGATTCACACACACGTCCCGTTTTCTCAAAACATTCACAAAAGAAACGCAAAATGGAAAAGGCATTTCTATTTACCAAATGAAATAATTTGAATGTTTTTGCACTGTCACAGAATACTAATTTCAGGAAGAATCCTTATTAATGGCAATTAAACTAAAAATTTTTTGAAATAATAAAACACTAAAGATGTATCTGCGTATTTCTGTGTATATTATCACAATTAAAATTTTCTGAAGATCTTGTTGGTAGAAACTCAGATTTGTGTTTTATTTTTAACACTTTAATATTTAACCTCCATCACATAAAAAAACCTTAATTTCCACTTAGTTAAATTTTTAACTAGATTGTTAAATGGGATTTTTAGTTTTTCGTCATACATGGTTTTTACATGAACTTTGTCTTTACAGGATTTTGTTCAAATAAGGCATGGAGTCCATTCATACTGCAAAAATATTTAATATTCTGGAATATTTTAAAGATCTGATGAATTGTTTTTCCAAACAATATTTTTTCTTTTTAAAATAATTTATAACGTCACATCCTGCTAGCTAGCAGGAGGGGCTAGCATTAGCATGATTTCGTTAGCGCTAACAATTAAATGTACATTTTCTACTTTACTGTGGCAGAATGTTTTTATTAATGGAGAATTATCATTAATAATTCTCCATTAATAAAAGTTATCATGATTTGTGATGTTTTTGTGACAATCTGACTTTTAGTCTATTATTGTGAAATGCTAACAATAAAAGCTAACATTTATTTAGATTAAAACTACGGAATAATTAATGCCGGTTCCAAGTTTCTATAAAAACTGATGTTGCTGGTAAAAATGAGAATAGAGTGAAAGTTTGATCCATATATTGTATCTTAATTATTTGTTGGGTTATAGATATTAAACTGAAGCTGATGTTCTGTTAAAATGACAGATGCTGGAATGAATTTAGAAGATCTTTACCTCACCAATGCACGTTGTGTCAGCGAATATTAGGCCTGAGATCCAAATGTTTGTTTGTAAGGAGCAGAAAGAATACCTAAACAATTCTTGATTATTGTTATTTTAAGCGAGACATTGCAAACCAAGGATCCCAGTTATTCATACTTTAATCTCTGTGACCGTTCTGTTTGTCTCCGCCTGCAGCTTTATCTCACGTTTGTGTTTTGGAGAAAATGTGAAGCTCAGTTATTCCTGTGTGACTGGCAAAGCTTTAAAGCTTTGTTCAGATTCCCATACTATTCCTGCATGATTCTTGTGAAATATTAAAAAGCTGTGTAATAAATTAATTAAAAAAGCACTGGAGTAATTTTCTGTTTGTTTTTATGACTGTAGTGTTTGTTGTTCAGTGTCTGAAAATCCTTTATTTTTATTAGATTATTTTTTACAGTGTATGTCTATGAAGACATTTATACATGCTAACTCCTGTAGTAATATTTAAGTTCTATGTAATGCTCTATGATGGATGAACGTTAATGTCATTGCATTAACTATATTAAGGTAAAGAATGAAATAAAAACATCTAAAATAGACAGTTTTATCCAACATTTACCTGTTTTTAAGCTAAGTTTTTTGTACATTTAAGTCTTTTTATTCCTTCATTATAAATTCACTGGGAGTGAATGATTATCCTCACTGGACTTATAAAGTTATACTTTATTCTTGGACTGTAATTGGTTATGGATCTGTTGCACAAAAACTTCCCACTTCCCTTATTACAGTTATCGTAACTTAATAACTGATGTTATTAAGTTAAGTTTTATTGTACATTTTTACTTTTTCATTCCTTCACAAAGAACATCACATTGTTTGTTTTACATCTAAAAGAAGAAAGAACGTCCACTATTCCACTTGAGATATTGTTAAAGATTTTTCTTTTAAGCTTTTATGAAATTAAAAACAATGGGTTTCGCTCCTTTTATTGAGGGTCTAATAGAAATAAATGAAATAATACTGGGAGTAATTTGGAAGCAATGAAAGAAGAACAAGCTCTGCTGAAGTAATGTGGAGCCACATGTAATTTTTTTGTTCCCTCATTAGCCCTAAAATATATTTTCGTTATATTTTACGTTCTGCTGTTGTTTAGAAGAACGTAAAGATCTTCTACACAACACAATATGAATATCAGTAAGTAAAACTACAAAAGTAATAATACAGAGGAATTAGGAGAGGTTACATAAATACTCTAGAAATAATAACCGCAAAAATTATCATTATTGACGATATTCAATAATATTTCAATCTACAAAGTTAAAAAATAAAAAAAGTAAAAATAATTTATTTGTAAATGGAAAAATAAAATAAAATGTATATCTCCTTTAAATCTATGCAAAAATATTTAGGATTTATTATTCATTCTTTACGTCATCAAACGTTGCGTTAGCACACCGGAAGTTACATCTTGCGGTGTAGCATTTATATAGTTCCGCCACCGTGTGAGATATTTGTTCCTAGGAAACAAATGCTGCTCTCACATCTCATCATAATGGCCTCATCATTAATTCTCTGACCGCCTGGTCGGCTTAAAAACTAGAATATGTCGCGAAAGTATCGTAAACCTTTTATAACATTAGTTTTGTTTTTTATTTCTCATAGTTGCGCCGCGTCGAGTCTATCGGCCGAGACAGCAGGAGGTAGGACGCCAACTGTTGTGAAAATTAACCGACGATTATAATAATAAATGTAACATTTATGTTAATAAAAGCAACAATTAAAGGTTCTGTGTTGCTTATATTTCTGTTGAAGTCAATGTATCGTCTTGTAATGCGATGCCATGTTTCATTAATAATTTAAGCTAGCTAATCAAATCTGATGTAAATGCCATAATATTTTTCCCACTTAATAAAATGGTTAGTTGTTTATTATAAAGATCTGTATTATATCTACTTTATAGATTATAAGTACAGTTTTATTTTGTATTTTTGACTCTTCCATAAAGTAAATTTTGGAATAAACAAGTTGGATAAAATATAAAAAAATAACCCATATTTAACTGAAATCTGAAATGCACACTTGTTCAAGTGTGCATAAATAAAATCAAAATAAAGACCAACAAGGGACAATGTATAATATTTACAAATATTAGTGAAGTATCAGTGTTACGTCCTGCAGCTTTAAGGCTGTGGTGGCTTTTTGTCAGGATTTCCTTCTCTGTCAGATTCGTGTTCGAACTTTCCTCACTGAACCAAATTAGAAATGTTGATGTCTTCTGTTTTTCTTTAGGAACTGATGAGTCTCCTCAGGTTGTTCTGTCAGAGGAGTCGGAGAATAAACCCAGATTTGTCGAGTCTCAGGAGTTGGACTCGCTGCCCAGGAGGCAGTTTAAGACGGCTGAGATCGCAGACGCGGTGATGGGGACTGAAACCCCGATCGATCCGTCTGACATCGAATCCCTGATTCCCAGGAACGTGAAGGACTTCCAGTCGGGCTTCTCTCCCCCCTGCGACGGGAACGGCGATCGGTGCGTCTTGCCTGCGCAGGCCGAAGACCTGGAGCTGCTGGAGGAGCCGGAAGCAGAATCAAAGCAGCAGGTTCTTCAGAAACTGCAATACAAGCTGCTGTGAAACGACCAAAGGGTTAGGCTGAAAACATCACACAGAGCCTTTATTTTTATTGTTTGGCTTGCAGGTCACTCTGGAGATGGTCCCTGCAGAACAGGAAGCGAACGCCACAGAGACGGCAAAGACGTTTAAAGTGAACTGTGACAGGAGGAACGTCACAGGGCTGGAGAGCTTCACCGTTCAGGTCCTCAACTCCTCACAGGTGCTTCTTCCTGCCTCAGTGGGAAAAGTGTCAGAAGGCAAAAACACAAAACATCACCAAGTCGCTTTGGTCTAGTTTCTAGTGAGAATATCTTAGAACACTTGAAATAAGACAAAACTAACTTACAAGTAACTTTTCAGCAAGAAACAGGAGCTTGTTTCAAGTCAGTTATGTTTTAATATTGATGAAGTTCTTGTTCCTCTGGCAGATGATTTCACTTAGAACATGGGAAAATATCTTCTTATAAGTGAAATCATCTGCCAATGTAACAAAATCTTGCTGAAAAGTTACGTGTAAGTTAGTTCTGTCTAATTTAAAATGTACTTAGATATTTTCAGTAGAAACCAAACAAAGATTCTTTGCAAAATTTGTGATTTTTGCTGTAATTTTCCAGTGTTGATTTAATTTATTAAATGAAGAAGTCCATCCAACCGGGAGCAATTTAAAAATGTAACCCCCCCACTGGGAAGTCCTGAATGAACTAATTAGCCACATTTCCTTGGTTCATTTTCAGTATCTGCTCCAGGTCTGACAGAACCAAGGCTGAAAGATCCTGAAACACAACATATCCTGTGATGATCTAAACAAATTCAAGGACTTTAATTGGATGTTGTTGTGTAAACAGCTTTTCCAGAGGTTGATCTGCTTGTTTTCTGTTCCTGCCAGTAAAACTTCAGAGGTTTTACTGTAAGCGAGCAGCAAAGTAAGGATTTCCTCCTTCCTTTCAGGACCTGATGGATTTTCTCAACGCCAACAGCACAGAGTGCTCTGTGGTTCTGTTCTTCACAGCCTGGTGTCAGTTCTCAGCCAAACTGGCGCCGCACTTCAACGCTCTGCCCCGCGTTTTTCCCAGCATGCATTTCCTGGCACTGGACGCCTCGCAGCACAGCAGGTGGGCGTAACCTCTGGAGGGAGTGAATGCGGCTCATTTCCTGCTGCGTCTCCGTTAAAAACACGATTCGTTTTAGTTTGATTTCTCTGTGGCTTAGTTTCCTAAAGGTTGAGTTCAGTTTAAACGAACAGAATTTGAGCCAAACCACAAACTAGACATTTTCTTCACAACAGACGTAATAATGAGCAACTAGTTCAGCAGGAATCAGTTTGTCTTGAATGCAGAGTTGAGTATTTTTACTCCACTACTTTTTACTTTTTGCTCAGTAAATCTTCTGGATTTTCTTCCCACTGAGTGAAAAACAAACATGTTTTAACCGAAACTCACCAGACAGACACAAACCTGCAGTTTTTATTAGTTTCATAAAGTTTTTACTGACAGAAACTGATTTGGAAAATTATTCTTTTGCCTGATTTTGTTAATTTTTGTTTCTTCTATAGATTCTTGTCATTTTGGTTCTTAAAACACCAAAATTTCCACTTAACTTTACATTTTTGTCCCTCTGATGATGATTTTTAAATCTTAAATGATTGATAATTTATCAGTTCTTCAGTAACTTCTTACCAAATACTTTTTTACTCTTACCTGACGGATACTTTTTACTTTTACTTAAGTAGAAACATGTGGAATTATGAACTATTTTGAACTACAGCACTGCAGCTTGACTTCCAACCACTAATTGGTGAGCGGACGTTATCAGTTAATCGATTGGAACTGATTTTAATCTAATAAAGCATAAATTGACGTAAGTCGATTATTCGCAAATCTTCTTCTCTCAGTGATGAAATTGATACATGAGTAATAATTAAATAAGGAACCAGAAAGTTGAGTTCCTGGTTTTCATCTCATGAACTTTTGTTGTCTCTCAGTCTCTCCACCAGGTTCGGGACGGTGGCCGTTCCCAACATCCTGCTGTTCCAGGGGGCCAAACCTATGGCTCGCTTCAACCACACGGACCGCACGCTGGAGATGCTCACCTCCTTCATCACCAACCAGACAGGTAGAGCCGGCAGGGAGAGGCGTGCACGTGTGTGTAGGTGTGTGTGTGTGTGTGTGTGTGTGTGTGTGTGCATGTGTATGCGCCCCAGACCAGGTGACCTATGTCCAGGTGACCCCTGACCAGGAGACCCCAGACCAGGTGACCTATGTCCAGGTGACCCCTGACCAGGTGAGACCTGTCCAAGGTGACCCTTGACCAGGTGACCTATGTCCAGGTGACCCCTGTCTAAGGCTGGTGGTTCTGAGGACTATTCAGACATGTAAAGAAATAACATTTAGATAAACTAAGAGGTTAAAGCAGAATGTTTTGGTTTCAGGGTTTGAAGCGGGCCCCAACAGAGACGTGACAGAGAGAGACCGCATGGGGCCCCTGTCCAGCACCCCGGTGAGAGGCATCGACTGGCTGCTCGTCTTCTCCATCCTCTTCATCACGGCCTTCACCGTCTACGCCATCCTGCGGGCGGACAGCCTGCGCTGGCTCATCCCGGGACAGGAGCACGAACACCAGGACTGAAAGCACAATAGTCACTGCAAAGTTTTTCATTCAAAAATGCTTTTCATTCAAATAAAATATGTGAAATGGAAACATTTCATAGCTTTTTGAGTTGGTTTCCTCTCAGTAGAGGGCAATGATCTTGGAGTTCAAAGTTCAAATCATGTAAAGCAAATATGACGCATGTTAGAGTCACACCTCAATTTCTATATAAACAAAAAATAAAGTAGAAATGTTTTACATGATTGCCTTCTTATGTATTCAACAAAGAAACTCCATTTTTATAAGAATAATGTCATAACAAGTCAGCAACAGAACAAACCAGAAATTAATTTAATATGCTTCTATTGTTTTCTGATCTGGATAAATTATATATATATATATATAAAAAAAACTATACTGATATTTTTAACCTCCATTGCAACTTCCTAATTTCCTGGCAATTCTGTCGCTAAAGTGGATTGCTAATATACCTAGAAAATAAAATACACCATATTGATCCCCAAGAAAATTGCTTATTGCTTATTTTTTGAGAAGCTACTCCTATCCAAAATGCTATTAGTAAATATAAATATACCATTAGTAGTATAATTAGTGTGAAATAATTTAAATATGACATAAAAATTAAATAATGTAACTTAATTGACTTAAATGTAAATAAAATTATTTGGTGACTTTTAGTTGCGCCGCCTGTGAGAATTAATGTTCTGAAATTAAAAGTTAGTTGTAAAAGTATAAAAGAGTCAATGAAATGTTTCTATTGCTATACAAAAATAATTTTAATAACTACATGCAAACATCTACTTTTAATTTTTTTTACTAGTTTTTTGACTCCTTTCGGGTGATTTTGATCAGGCAGTGAGGTGAACAGCTACGTTGAATCAGGACCGCGGAGGACGCACGTTTGCGCAGAACAGGTTGTACAAAGGGTAAATAAAGTGAAACAGACATGTTTGCTTTAACGTCCATCCTGAGGACGGGCAGCTTTCGGTCCTGCAGCCGGCGGAGCTGCCTAAGGAAACCTCCGCTCCACAGAAACTACTCTAGCATGGTGAGAGCAACTGCCGGGCTTTTCTGCTAGCATTCATGCTAATTAGCGTCTTTAAGCTTCTTTAAAAGACGAGCGGGACGCGAGAGTTGTGTTTGTTCGTGGGGGAAAGTTTGTTGAAGCAGCGGCGTATGTCGCATTTAGTTTGTGTCATGACGAAAAGCACACACCCCTTTAATTACTTTAAATTTATTTTATTTTTCTGTCATGTTAGTACTATGTTAACATTTATTTACAATCTCTCCTGGCATCTGTTAATTTTATAATATCGCGTTTGGGAATGAGAAACTAAATGCACAATTTAAGAAACTTGGAGCGCAGTGAAAAATACATTTAAAATAACAATATTAAGAGTTCATCACAATAAAATACAGAGAAACATGCATGACAAAGTAATTGTACTGTAATTGAAATAGTAGCTCAGATTTGATTAGGAAATGGAACCAGCAGCATTGTGCATATTTACAGGAAAACAGCTCCACCTGCTGGAGACTGAATAAACTGCACTCCGGTGTCCACAACATAAAACTGAATGGATCAAACAGGACAACAACTTTACAATACATTTAAACTAATAACTGACACTAAAAACTAATCCATCGTTTAGGTTGGTGTTACAACATATCATGATGCAGCAGCTTCCGATGTAAGAAAGGCGACTCACTGTTGATCATAAATCTGCACACTTGACTTAGTTAATGTAAGGAGTTACATTATCTTCTGGATCTAAAGGTGCACATATGCTGGAGAAAACTGCTACAGCTTTCTCTTATAATGAAGAAATCAGATTATTATCACCTAATAATCTGGCTAACATTAAGGTTGAATCCGATTTTTAAGGCTGAATCTTATTCCTTGCTATTTATTTTAGTTTTAGTTTGGTGAACAAATTATTACATTTGCACCAGTACATTTGCCAGATCCTAATTGTTGAATTGTTTTATTATGATCCTCATATCCAGATTGGTTTAAATATCTGCTACTGATATAAAAATAAATATTATTTAGACAAGTCATTTTAAATTAGTTGTGAAGTTACCCATTTATTGCAGTAATTTTAACCAAAACATGTTATATGTTGTTTTATTTACTGAATAACTTAACAGTAGCTAGTGCATCAGGAGTCTCAAGTAACAAAGAATATCGTAAATAATACATATATTATTTGTGCAAACATTTTCTCATCACAAAAGCCTAAACAGTATAATATCTTAACATGGAAAAAATGCCTAAAATAACTATTTTGTTTTGGAAAAGCCCTGCAAACTGCAGAGGAAATCCAGGAATGAGCAGTGTCACCCTGACAGCTGCCATGAGGCTTTTTCTGCTCTGCAGTTATGTTTCTGAAGGAAATCCAGTGAAACTGAGCCTTAATTTGGTGGTAAAAATGTTAGATTTTAATAACTTGGAGTGGCTGGTTGTGTCAGTCGTCAGATTCTCATTGGCTGAGCCCGGCAGACCGGGATCAGCTGGTGATGGAGCTCCGGGCGACGGGCTGGATGGAGGTGGAGGACCGCGACGCCATCTTCAAGGAGCTGCACTTTAAAACGTTTAATCAGGTCTGTGGCTCTATGCTTGTTTTCATATGGCCTCTTCTGAGGAAGGTTTTAATTTTAGTTTTTTAGGGCTGACATTTTTCTGATCAGTGAATCACAGCAACTCTGAGTTCGAAGCCGAACGCATCAAGTGCGAGGGATTGTTTTTAATTTCATTTATTTGGTAGGAGCAATGCATTCATGTGCTAAAATTAGCCAAAATGCTTTTTTCATCTGTTGTCTCTTAATAAACCTAAATTTGTCCTGAAAAACAAATAAAGGCTATAAAATAACTTCACTAAATATAAAAATACAATCAAGACAAGGAACTATAACACAATTATCAAAGGAAGTGTAAAAGGTAAAATTACACAAAAAAGTACCTTCTGCATATCTTTGTCATTTTGCTTGTTTGCTATTTTAAAAATGAATATTTTGCCCTTTTGGTCATCCGTACTGAGTGAGTGCATTCATGCGAGCCGCAGAGAGATTTCTGTCAGCAGAAAACATGAAGGCTGAACATTAAGCATCAAAGTTTGATCCGTTTCCGCCTTCGGTCTACATCCGGGCTGAAACGATTTGTCAAATTAATCGTGATTAATCGGTAAATGAAGTAATTGTCAACTCATTTTGTAATCAATTAATTGTTAATGGAGTAAGAAAAAGACCATTTACTTAAAGAACAACACACACATAACCGATGTTATGTCAAAACTACAAAAATATTTTCATTTTGCCTTTAAGATAAAAAAAACATTTTCTGTAATTTCTGCACTTGAGTTTCGGGTAGAAAAGATTTACAGACAATTTTCTAAGTTTAAATGCAAAGTGTGAATCTTTTTTATACAGTTTTGTCTTTGTCTCCTCTGACTGTTCTGTCCTTTCAGCAAATAGTCTTTTTTTATCTGTATTCTCCAGTTAATTAATTGATTACCAAATTAGTCGACAATTATTTCAAAAAGTTTTTAATCGTTACTGCAGCCAAAACAACATCCATATTTGGAGTCCTGCAGCATGCCGCTTGCAGTAAAATAAACAGAAAGTCTAACATAACTTTCTTGTTTTCTTTTTAATCAGCCTCCTGTTTAAAATCGGTTTTTGGCTTCATCTCAGGGCCACTTAGTGGACTTTCTCTAATCCGCCGTTTGCTGCTTCAGCCACTAACGCCGCCTGTTTTTACACTTCCTGCCGTTTGAAGGCGGAGGCGCGCTCGGCCGTCCTCCCCCTCCGGATCCTCTTACCCGACACGTCAGCCCGCATTAGGCGGAGATTCTCCAGGCGGCCAGTTGGCAGCAATTGGGGTTTTGATCAGAATGATTTCTTTCACAAACAATCAAATTAGTTAAAATGTCTCATCTGGTTTGCAAACCACTAACAAGCCGTCAGCCTGCAGCGGACGTCCCTCTCCTCTCCCTATCGCTGCCTCTTCTCGTCTCTTGTTTCCTTCTGGAAGATGAGCTCATGTTGTTCCAATTTTGGTTGTTGGCGTCTCTCTGTTTTGTCTCGTGGGCTGTGTTTCAGTCGGGGTGTTTTCACTCTAATGCCTGCACTTAAAGGGCTTTTAAAATGACGAGCGCTGATGAGGAGCGACATGCTGGCTGATTTCCATTCGCCACTTATCTAAAGACATCGAGTCCACGACATGAGATTCCCCAACAGTTTAAAATGGAAACAACAAACCCCCTTTCTGCTGTGAAGCGCTTCCTTATGTGGTCACCAGGGGGCGCCAGAGCCGCAGTTATAAAAAGCAAAACAACATCTGTGCTCGTTTTTTAGGCTGAAGTTACACAGATTATTGTAAATAGAAAGTGTCATAATGTTTGTTGGTGGCAGTGAATTGGAGAAGGAGTTTTTCTTTTGCATTTTTCTTACATCAAATTCCAGTTTAACCAGGTTTGGGTGGTGAGGAGAATCCCTGCAACCACATGTGATTGTGCTCAGAAACATACATGTTTTTCTGTTTTTGTTGTTTTAAGTTGCAGCCGCTGATGCTGTTTACACACAGAGTTTAAAGGTTGGCCATCTGCTCTACATTTCTGTGAATAAAGCAGAAACAGTCATGTGAAACGGCGGAGGTGAGCTGTGCATGCTCAACTGTTGTGTTACGTTAGCTGAGGTTGACAACAACAGCATTCCTTCATCTCCCCAACTAAACTCTCTCCTGCAGCAGCGGGAAAGCTGCTGAGGCTGCAGCTGCTGCTGAGCTGCTGCTGAAGCTGCTGCTGAAGCTGCTGCAGCTGCTGCTGAAGCTGCTGCTGAAGCTGCTGCAGCTGCTGCTGAAGCTGCTGCAGCTGCTGCTGAAGCTGCTGCTGAAGCTGCTGCAGCTGCTGCTAGCTGCTGCTGAAGCTGCTGCTGAAGCTACTGAGGCTGCTGCTGAAGCCTTCATCCTCTGCTTCGTCCTCCTCTTCCTCTTCCTCCTCCATCTCTCGTTCTGCTCTGGTTCCTCCTCTTCCTCTTCTTCAACCTTCGTCCTTCATCCTCCTCTTCCTCTCTCCGCTCACTGAGATTCTCCAGTTGGTGAATCTGACTCAGATTAAACCTCAGATTAAATAAATGTAATAATTTCACAATGAGAAATTAAACAAGTTAATGTAACGGTTTGAATTGATGTTATTATAGATCAATTCCACTATATAAAAGATCAATTTGGTTTTATCATCTGTGGACGTGAAACTTCGTCTCTACATATTTTTCAGTTTATTAAAATAACTTAGAGTTTTAGTTACTTTAAATATTGTCTGATTTTTTTAGTTTTTCTCATTATTTTGTTTTAAAATTATTTCTGAAAGTCTGGAATGAACAAATATTAATATGAAAGGATATTAGTTTAACTCAATGAAAATATAATCTAAAATACATGAAAATAAAAATGTAAAAAGCACTTTATGTGTTTCTGTTTAGAAACATTCAATAAACTCCTGAAGTTTCACAATGTTTGTTTTCATTTTTATCAGAGTATTTTAGAAATGAGCCTTTGGTTAAGGGAAGACAGTCGGCTCTTTTAACAGGTGAAGTGTGGAATTTGAACTGAAGGCTCTGAGTTTTAAAATTTACAAATTTTAAACTTTTGAAACAGAAAAAACTTCCAACTTTTTTCTAGAAAATTTCTAAGGTTAAAAATTCAAAATTTCCAAGTTTTTTCCATGCAAATTTTCTGCTGTTGGAGCTCAGAAATTTCTGGGGTATTTTTGGAAAATCTCTAAAGAATTTGAAATGTTGGTGGAGATTTGTCCTATTTTCTGTCTCGATGTGTTGGAGGTCCCACTCAGCTGGCAGAGTCTGAGCGGTTATCATCCTCATCGTTCTCCTGTTTCGCTGCAGCACAGTGAAGGTGCTGTGTGTAATGCGGTGCACGGTGTGAACCGGGTTCGCTGGAGGAGGCGCAGGCCGCAGCCACTCAGCCTCTGCAGCGCGGCCGAAAGCCGAGCTGTAAATAACAGACATGTGTTTGAAACCGAGTCTGCGACCGCAACCAGAGCAAAAACACCGCCTCGCTCCGACGTCCAATTATTTCATCCGCTGTTGTATGACAATCACGCTGTAATAGCTCCAAAATGGCTCCTCCTGCAGGCGGCGGCTGCTTCTGATTATTGGGGATGGAGGCTCTGTGTAACGTCAGGTCAAATGATCTGAGTCTGACAGCTGCAGCTGCTGGATCCGGCCGGCGAGGCGGCCGACCCGCCACCTGCCACAAGAGTGGCCCAAACAACACAAACGGCCTAAACAAAGCACTTTGAGAGAGAGAGCCCTTGACCTCTGTTGACTTGCTGGCTGGGAGCGAAGAGGCAGCTTGTATTTTCATTTGGGCCCAAGTGGAGGATGTTGAGACGCTGACTGGCCCTGAGGGAACAAACGCCCCATTTTCACAGCATTTCTGCTTTTTCAAAACTAATTTGAATCCTTTTCTGTCTGTAGGGAGAAATTACAGATGATTTTTCTCTCAACATCAAAATATGTCTCTGCTTGCAGAAAATTCACTTCCTGTAGTTTGTGCCACAGTAGGGCTGCAAATGTTTACTATGGAAATAATCAACAACTAATTCAGTAATCAGTAATACAGACTAACAAAAAACACAGTTGGAGCCGTAACTGAGAAAAAACTGGGCAACATATTTAATCATTTGCATTTAAGATACAAAGAATCTTGTTTGTAAAAAATATTTAGCATAAAACTCCTCAAATCTCAGTTTTAGTTTCACAACACAAAGAAGTGGAGTGGGAAAAAAATTATTTTCAATATTTTTGTTTCATTCCCTGAAGTCAAAGCTTTGCAGAACCAAGTTTATCTGGGATGTTTCAGTTCAGAAAACCTCCATGTTTCCCTCCTCAGTCAGTCCAGTCGACCCGGTTCTACTGGAACCAGAACATCTGCTCCACCTCCAGCTGCTCTGAACCAGCCTGTTCCCCTCCTGGCCTGTGGGGGCGCTGCACCAACAACCACTGAAGGAAACGACACAAAAACCTCTGAAGACGCTGAGAGCAACTTCCTGCTTCACCAGATGAAACAAGATGGAGGCGTCAAGAGTTTAGTGGTTGGAGGATTTCTCTTTAGGCTAAAGACCAGGAGCCATTTCTGCTGCTAATGCTAGGCTAACATGTTAGCTTTGGTTGGATTTACCCAGAATGCCCTGCGCTGTAGTCCACTTCCTGCTTTTTGAGCGGTCTCTGGTCCGCTTGACGTTCACCTTCAAACCGAACTCAGACTGAGGCTTGGAGGGTCAGAGGTCAGAGGTTGATTGGCTTTCACACCTAAAAACCAGCCGGATTCGGCTGAATTAAGTTGAAACTTAAAGAGCTTTCCAGGTTTTTAGAACCATTTTGCTGTTGGACCATTTCTCTTTCTGGTGAAAGTGGACGTTGCTACTCAAACTTTATGAATCTGAAATAATTGTGAGAAAGCCAGAAATGTTTTCTGTCAATCAATGCCGTCCGTCCGTGAATCAATGCGATATGTCAGAGACCAGGACTGAAGACCTGCCGGTGTTCCTGTGTGGGCCGGCGTGCAGCAGCCTAACGGCGTCTGCAGCAGCAGCCTCACGGCGTCTGCAGCAGCAGCCTCACGGCGTCTGCAGCAGCAGCCTCACGGCGTCTGCAGCAGCAGCCTCACGTCTTACTGAACCCGTTTCCTGTCTGGGCTCCCAGCAGCAGGTCGGCCCAGAGACACCAGACAAGTTTGGACAACACCTGACTCAGCCTGCTCCGCCGCCTCCGTCAGAGCCAATGAAAGCTGAGGAAAAGCAGAACGCCTCGCTCTGCAAATTGGAGCCTCTGGGGGTCAAGTTGCAGGAATCTGTCAATTACTTAAATTGATCAGGAGACGGTTTGCTTGATAACCAATTTGACGGAGCTGCCGATCGTGTTACATGCATAGCGGCACAAGGGAACCAAACAGAGCGTCTCAAAAATTGGTCCGCCACGCTAAAAAGACTAAAGCCAATTTCCTTTGTGAAGATAATTCTGTTTGGTCATGTCAGGTGGCGGATGGGGCCCGTAAACAATGGCATTTCAGTTGATTTAATTAGCCACAGAGGAAGCATTTAGGGGCTTAATTGAGATTGCAGTGGGAAATTGCTCTGAAATAAGGCCTACCTGCATTTCTTCCCCCTCTCTCTCTGGTCAGGGCGAGCAAGGCGAGGGATTTCTCTCTCCTCTTTGTAGATAATTAGAATTAAGGTAATCGTCCCTGGATGACCTGTGATTGGACAGAGCCGCATGCCGAAGACTGAGGACCGCAGGGTTTCACATTTAAATGGGCCTGATGTCGGCCACTTGCTGCCATTTGGTGCAGATTGGTGCCGTTTGGTGCAGATTGGTGCCATTTGGTGCCGATTGGTGCCGTTTGGTGCAGATTGGTGCCGTTTGGTACCGATTGGTGCCGTTTGGTGCAGATTGGTGCCGTTTGGTGCAGATTGGTGCCGTTTGGTGCAGATTGGTGCCGTTTGGTACAGATTGGTGCCGTTTGGTGCAGATTGGTGCCGTTTGGTCAGAAACAAACAGAAAAGAAGCTTCAGCTTCAGGACGTTTCTGTTCTAAAACGGATGAATGGATGAATTAGTTTGAACAAAACTAATTTTTATTGTTTCTCTTAACGATTTAGAGCAGAAACAAATGACTGACATTCTGCAAATTTTTTATTTCAATCTTTGTTATACAATAATGGAAATGTATGGAAAAAAATGCAAATAAACATTTTAAAATAATAAACATTTGTCTTGCCTAAAATGAAATGGTGAATGCAGCTTTCACTGAGTGAATGTTTGAACCTGCAGCTAAAAACACATTTTTAACATCAACGCACTATAAATCTGATCGGTTTATTGTTCTGGGGATTCAATTATTAATTAATTTAATTAATTAATTATGAATCTCATAAATACATGAGATTTTTTTAGGAGTTTTGTGTTGCACATGTTTACAGGCAGTTTTTTTTATTATTTTAAATACCAAATGGTTGTTTCTGCTCTGCTCCTTCAGTAAATGGTCTTTTCTTCTTTTCTCCAGTTATTGATTCCTAAATTAATTGACAGTTGTTTTCATGATTAATTAATCGTAATTAATTTGTAGTTTTAGGTTTTCCGGGTTGTTTTAGTGAAGGAAGTTTCATTTGACATCTACTTAAGTTTTTATTTATTTTTTGAGTGGACTGGTGGAAATGACAGCATTGCATTTTAAATATTTGGTTTTGCTGCCAGATGTTTTTGTCTGTTGCAGAATCATTTATTTGCCAGAGGAACGGGAATAGTGCGGTTCTTCCAGCCCACTGTCGCCCCGTGCTTCCTCCAGAGGGATTGCATCAGTTAACGATCTACTGGATCAAAAACATTTTACCAGCTGGAATGCGATGGTTGTGTTTTACTAAATGATTTATGATTTATGATTTATTGACCGACATTAAATCTCAGATTAGGATTATTGGCTTGTTTGGGATTATTTGCCATAATTTGAGCCTTTTTGTCCTGTAAAAGTGACTGGTTCTACACAACTAATCTACACTGAGAGAAATTAAAGTTTCCAAACTGGGATTCATATTTTTACTGTCAAAATTATGAATAGATATTTCAAGAAGCTGCAGTTAAGTTTTATACTCGGATTAAAACATTTCAGTCTTTGTTTACTAATTATGACTTTTGAAGACAAAAAATATGCAGGACACATTTTTAGGTTGTTCTTATTTATAAAGGTAGATTAATTTCCTCATACTTAATTATTTATGTTGGCCTAGTTCATACATCTAGATGCTGCAGTTTGTCTAAATGAGTCAATTTGTGCCAGACGTTGTAGGGAGTTTTGCATCAATATTAAAAACCTTTTCTGTTTTTAAGTGTTGCTGAGGAAACTGTACTGCTCTCTGTTGTCCTTCCACTTAACTTTCTGTTAATGTGCTTGGACAGTATCAGTCAGCTGTGGTCAGGTTGTCTGCTGGACATGATTGCAGAGATTTCTGTTAAAAATCCTTTTTATGTGATATAATCATCTCAAAACATGAATTTAGATTTTTTATTTGATCTGAAATCCATAATCATCAAAATGAACAAAAACACTGAAAACATAAAACTGTAACAGATCTGTCATTAGAATTACTCCAGTATACTTTTCAATCTTTTACTTTAGATGATCAACCCTAAAAAGTCCATATTTAGTTTTTTATGAGTCTTGTATAAACATGAAAGGCATAATAAAGTATAAACCCATAAAGTTGTTTTTCCCTCCAGGCGTTTGGCTTCATGTCTCGAGTCGCTCTGCAGGCGGAGAAGATGAACCATCATCCAGAGTGGTTCAACGTTTATAACAAGGTAATAACGTTTCTGTTCCTGCCGGTAATCCAAATGCAGAATGAGACTTTTTCTCTCCTGCTTCTGGGTCTGAAAATATCCTAAAGTCAGAAACAACATAAAAGCAGGTTTGACCTGCAGTCCTTTAGTTTTTCTCATGAAGCCTTGGCAGATAACCGGGGCTGAAGCGATTAATCGATTGTTGGAATAATCATCTGATTTAGTAATCGATTGATTGTTAACTCCTTGCTAAAAAGAGAAACGCGCTCAGGGCAGCAATTAAGACAAAATTGTGTAAACATATATGCATTTAGGATTTAAGGTGGGAAAAAAACGTTATTTTTGTCATTTTTTCACGTTTGATGTATTTATTTTTAGCTGGTTTTGCATTTTAGGAAATATTTCCTGTTTCAGTTAAAAAAATGAATTTGATTTAGTTTTGTCGAGTGTCTTAATTTATTTCTAAGGTGTAGAAAAACTAAATTTTAACGACTGGATTCCTGAGACACAGAAATCACCTCACCAGGTAGTAATCTGGAGAATCTGTTGTGAACAAATGGACTTGTAGGAGTATTTGAGTCATTTTATCAGAAAGTGTTTCTGCTCTTTCTTGAGCCAAATCTCTGGATTTTCTTCCCACTGGATGAAAATCAAACATGTTGGAACCAAAACTCCTCAGATTCAGACTCACAGCTGCAGCTTCTGTGAAACTTGATCAGATTTTTATTAAATAAAGAAGAAATAGATTTTTTTGTTACTTATATGAATTATTGTCATTTTGGTCCTTAAAATACCAAAATGTTCATTAACGTTACATTTTGGTGCGACTGTTTTTAAATGCTGGATGATCATTTGATCAGGCCCTCGGTACTTTTTGCCCTCTTCGTTTTACTTTTGGTTGGGAGTAATTCTCCGGAGCGTTCCCGCCTCGTCACAGATTTTTTTCTCGGAGGGAGAGACGTGCGTGGCACAGCCGGTCGGTGAAAATCTCTGGGCATTAGGCTGAAGCTGCTGAGTTACGGTGCGGTGCAGCAGGGCTCTTCAGGAGGAATGCTGCTCCTAATCCACTCTTTATTAAAGCGGCTGCAGCCGCGGCGCTCGGCACAGACACGGGGAGGCAAACCTGAACAAAATGCTTCATCCGTTCTGAATTCAGACGGAACATAAATTATGTTCTGCTCGGTTTTCATGATTCGCTGAAGTGTGAAGAAAAATCCCGCGTAGGTTCAACCTCACTGGTTTAAGTTGCTCAGCTGGTCAGGGGTGTACTTACTTTTCCTCGGCTCCTCCAGACTTTCATGCAATCTCTGAAAACCTCAAAGCCCCCAGGATTTTCTGATGTCTGTTTAAAATAACAAACTCAGATCTAGTTGAGTTTGTCTCAGCAGTTAGAAACGGTTCCAGTAATCCTGGTATCAAAATAAAGCTGAAACCTTGGAGACTCGATCAGAAACGTAAATATCACTGCAGCATAAAATGAGACTCTCAGCATTGAGTATGGAAACCTGAAATATCCTGAATAAAGAGACAAACATTTTAGAAACCAAAGATCCACGTCACTTTACAAACTAAAATGTAGTTGGATGTTTTATTAAAAAAATACCAAAGCATTTTGCCTTTGGCATCATCCATAAAAACAATATCTGTATCGATCCTGATGATGAAAAGAACTCATGTCAGCTGCTCCGACTGAACAAGTTTCACTTGTTTTTACATGTTTGGCTGAAATGGTGAAGCTGTTGGGGTATTTAAGTTATCAAGTATATTTAAAAAATCGTTCAGCATCGGTTGGTTCTGAACCTCAGACATCAGAACGGATCGAGGAAAAAACTTTTTGAAATACCCACATTTGTTTAAATTGAAATAAAATACAATATTAAGAGATTGTTATATTTGACTTGAATTGAAGGTTATTTTGTGTAATCCAGTGTAAAAAAACAAAAACAAATGAAACTTACAACAAATTTAGGCAAATTTTAGTGAAAAAACACAAATTAAACCCCGAAAGTATATATTTATTTTTGGCACTGCCTGAGCTCCATATGGTTGTTGAAGATTCCTGATCTCTGATGTCGGTCGCTTTGGACATAAACCCAAACACTTTATCAGCTTCTAGCAGTCTCACGTTTCCATGGAAACCAAATGTGTTCATGTTTAAATGAGAGGAATTTATTTATTTATGAGAGGAGGTGCAATAATGAAGGAAGAGAAGTTTAAATCTGTCCTGGTTTTGACCCGGTTCTGACCCGGTTCTGACCCGGTTCTGGGCTTAATGAAGTGGGCTCCTGAAGGTGTTTGAAAGATTTTCGTTTATTTTTTCTCTTTCTGTTCCATGTTGGTTTTCAGAGGATGTTTTGCTTTCCAAGCTGCTGCATCAGCATTTTATTTCCAAAGAGATGAAGAATAAAACAGGAATCTGATGGTTGAGTTCCCTTAACCGTGGCGTGTTCAAAGTAAACGTTCTGATTCAACTCTTTGACCCAAGTTTTCTGGTGTTAAATGTAAATACTGCAGTGCATTCGTTGTAAAGCAGCAGAAGCAAAGTGATGGTGTTTGTAGCTGAAAGCGTGTGCTTCTGTTTCCGCAGGTCCAGATTACTCTGACCACTCATGACTGTGGAGGGATTTCTAAACGGGACGTCAAAATGGCCAAGTTTATTGACAGAGTTGCACTTTCAATGCAATGTCTTCAGACTTTGTCCTGAAGTGTCATTATTAGTAATTCAGAGTTTTTCCACATCATTCTTTTGTTTTCTATCAATAAAATGTGTGAAAATGGACCAAAATGAGTTTTTCCTTCATGTCTGATTCTGGTTTTTCGGGTGGAAAAATTGTGGATTTAACTCCATTTTATCTCTGCTTGATTTTGGCAGCATTTCTCACTGCAGAAGGTAATAAAATAAATTGCGAATGGCTTTTCTGCGTGGGACTTGGCAGGAAACGACCTGTTCCTGTCTGCGTCCTCCTCCTACAGAGTCGTATTTTTTTGTTTTGGCTTCGCAGGTTGGAGCAAAGCGAAGGACCTCTTGAACTTTTCCCTCTTTTTTATGTATTTACTGGGATTTTTGTGACAGGCCAACACAAAGTGGTGCATAACTGTGAAGCAGAAGAAAAATGACGTACAAATAAGAAATATGGAAACTGCTCAGCATTTGCTATCAATCACTTTCACTTCCCTTTTTCTAAGTAGTTTCTGGTTCAAACAATTGGATGAAATGCATGAAACATCATTTTAACCTGTTATTCTGCTGGTTGTTTGGAAAAAATCTGACTTTGGAAAACTAAATTTGAGTCTTTTTAGGATTAAATCTGCATAAAGCAGCTTTTATCTCATTTTATTCATTAACCTGGTTTCACTCATCTGCAGATGAAACTGGAACAATTTGGAGAAAAATGTTTTCTAAATTTTATCGACTCACATTTCTCACCTTAATATAACATTTCAAACACACATTTTCCAGATTTCAGCATTTATGTTTAAAAGTATTGTAGAAATTTACAGCTGATATTTTACACATTTTTTTAAAAACTTGCTTCAGAGGGGAAAAGCCATTTTTTATTTGTCTCATTTTTTATCTTAAATTCAGGACGTCCATGAAACAGATCCGTGTGTTTGACTTTTTATTTACTATGAAGCCAAATTATTTTTATTAATGTCTTGGAAACAAAAAGATAAACTACCTGCGGCGTTTGGCACGTTTTCCTGCGGGATCCCGACCCTCCGGCCAAAAAGGCAGCAACAATTTATCTTTACTGCTACAAACACAAGAATAAAGAAATGGTTTTAAATTAGTTCATCAATTACAGATAATTAGTTTAAAAGCCAAATCCAGATTTGAATCTGAGAAAATTGGATTTACGATTACAGTACGAAATATCAAAACTTTCTGCTTCTGCTCCTCTAAACACTGAAAGCAGATTTAAGGCTTCCCCAAAC
This sequence comes from Phalloptychus januarius, assembly GCA_902982915.1. NCBI lineage: Eukaryota > Metazoa > Chordata > Actinopteri > Cyprinodontiformes > Poeciliidae > Phalloptychus > Phalloptychus januarius. The sequence continues at coordinate 16,954,342 of CADWAE010000475.1, forward strand.
TTCAAATGGAAACTAAAAGTTTTCATTCCTTCCATCTGTTATGAAGCACAAAATAACTTTGAGTTATTTTGGGAAGGTGAACAACGCTGCACCCAGCAACAGCAAATGAACGTTAGCATTAGCATTAGGCTAAGAGGCCTAATGCTAATAAACAGGAAGTCATAAACCCTGCGTGTAGCTAGAAGTAAAATAAACTTTAAACACTTCATGAACACAATCCTGAAATCTGATTACATCCGTGTGTCACATCTAAATGTGTCCGGGTGGAAACCAGACATCCACCCACAGATCCCAGGTTTTCTGAGGTTGGAGCGAAGAGCTGAGTATCATCTGCATAATTATTATAGCTGATCTTATTTCTGTCAGTAATCTGAGCGTCTAGATATTAAATAACATGGAGTCCAGGACAGAACCCTGAGGAACCCCACATGTGATTTCTGTCAGAAGCTACTTATTAGCACAAAGAACTTCCTGCTCTTCAGGTTCTGTTAGGAATCAGACTTTCTGAATATTTACATAAATTATGTAATTTGCATGATCAGAAAATGTTCTGGTTTTTCCCTCATTGTTCCATCAGTTGGTGGACATGATGGCTCATCTGTGAACATTTTCCTTTATTTCTGTGAGCAGAAATCAGACAAATGTTGCTTTTGTTCTTCCCCAGCCGACGCTCCTTCATGAAAACAGAACCAGTGAGTTCAGGTGGTTTTAATGGCTTCCAGCTCAGTTTGCTCTGCACTCATGTAGCTCATCTGTATTGTTTCAACTGAACACATGTTCTTCTTGTACCTAATTCAAACAGAAGAGCCAAATGTTCACTGGTTGCCAGTTTAAATGCTGGTTTCCATGATGATGATACCAGGATGAGAAGGAAGAGCTCAGAGTTATGATGGAACATTTCTCAGTCAGATCTATCGTATCTGTGCTTTTGCATTTATTAATTATATGACATCAGGTTTGTCTACTTCATGTTGTCAGACATAGTCTATTAAAATAAGGAGAAACTAAACTGTCTCAACAAAATTAATCACATTTAACTCATTATTAAATGAAGAAGTTTGGATTTATGCATAGCACAGCAGAGGTTTGGATGGTTTATTGTGTAAAGCCACATTTTTTATTTTCTCATTTAGTGAAAATCTGTGAGAGAGAAAACGCTGACAGCAGCATGTTAAAGAGGAAGAGTCACATTTTGCACATTTTTCTCTTTCCCTTTCAGCCTGTGCTTGAAGAACTTTCCGCTGCTTTTTGGCAATAAGTTCATCGTGATTTCCCAGCCCGTTACCTAGCAACCCCCGTCCAACCCTTGTTCTGTATATTATAAGTAACGTGAAGCTCTGGATCCAAAGTCTCAGGTCAGTTTTAATTTGACCTTTTTTTATTTGTAATCGTTGATCCTGAGCTGACTAAAACATTAACATGTAACTTTTTACCAGAACAGGAAATTACAGCTTCATACGTTTGGAAACATTTTCCTTTAGACATGATGAGTCGGGGGGTTCTGCCGAGCCGGACCGGCCCAGATGAGGCACCTTCACATAATTGGCCTCAGCTGATGGCCAGAAGCTGCGACCGGCCAAGTCAGCCCTCCATTAGTGAGCTCCCTGCTTTCTGCCCCCTAAATCCAGTTTGGACTCCAGCTACTAATTCTGCATCGCCAGCAGGCCGGCTAACACACACACACACACACACACACCCCCACACACACACACACACACCCCAACACACCCCCGCCCCCATACACCTTCCCCCCCCCCACACACACTCACACACGCGCGCGCAGGCAGCGGAGAGCGAGCAGAGCGACTGCAGCAGAGGGGAGGAAACGACACGCTGTGATTTGTTTTGTCATTAGGATGAGAAAAATAATTCTCCTCAGCGTAAATGTCCAGCCGGCCCGGGGAGCGGGAACTGCAGGGAGTTAATTACACCAGCGAGAGCAGAAACCACGAGCACATTAGGGGCTCTCTGGGTTCCTGCCAAGCGGCCGCGGAGCCAGATGCAGCCATATATCTGCGCTCAGGCACCGCCGGCCGCCGCCCAGGCACCGCCGGCCGCCCAGGCACCGCCGGCCGCTCAGGCACCGCCGGCCGCTCAGGCACCGCCGGCCGCTCAGCGGCCCCAGGCAGCAGGTGCAGCACGCGCTCGGCCGCTCAGGACGCGCTAGGCCGCCTGCAGGCACCGCCGCGCGCGCACGCTGGCTCAGGCAGCGCTCAAGGTTCCGCCCTCACTGCGGCAAAAGCTGTCTGTAAACTGAGGTCGTTGAGGCAAACCAACACGCAGCGTTCAGCTCTGAATCTGCAGCCTTTCAAAGGTTTTCCTGTTTTCCTCTCATTACGGCCAAAAACATGAATCTATTAAACTGAGAGTTTAGTTGAGAATATGCAAAAAAACAACAACAACAAAACACTTAGAGATATGAAAAGTGTGGCGTGCAGCTTTTAATTTGGACATATGCAAAATTCACATTTTGAACATTTTTATTTTTCCATTTTGGTTTCTAAAAACAGAACAAGAGATTAAAATAAAAACCCAACGTGCTTTTGGCAATAACTTGATGATTTTTGGTGTCTGGAAAATGAGCCGTTTCAAAAACCTCCTGATTGTTGAGTCACATTGAAGGGCACTGCACTGTTACCTAGCAACCACAACCCAGCCTGTTGCCTAACAACCCCAGCTGATCTCCAACAGTTGGTCAGCTGATTTTCCCGCTGTACAATGGCTGCTGGAAAAGACAAGAGTTTAGTTGTTGACTTGCTGCATTCTGGTTGGCTGTGCAGGAGGCTGCACTAATGCTTTTCAAGGATCTGCGACTATATAATGGTGTAATTGTTTGCAGCCATTTTCATATGTGAGTGTAAATGTTGAGTGTGGGGTGTGGCCAGCAGCAGCTTGTCTGTATTTAATGTAATATGATATTATAAGTACATGTATTTGATGTAATATGATATTATAAGTTAAAATCATTTGGAAATGTGTAGTTAGAACCGTTTTAGAGAAAGTAATCTTCACCATATTTTATTTTGAAGGGCTCACGTTTGTAAGAGGAAGTGGGGTAGAGCAAAGCCACTTTACTGGTCCGTGGTTGGCTGAGGTTCAGGAGCGGACAGAAGAGCAGAGTGGAGAGACAGGAAGTGACGTGGCAGAGTATAGAAACGAGAAAGGAAAGAGATGAACCGCGCTGAAAAAACGTTATTAAGAAACGAGTGTTTTAGGCCTTCAACTCGTTAATAGATATCCACTTTACACTCTCGTTTGCTGCTACTGTGATCATTTCAAACCGAAATTCACTGTACAGTAGGTGGAAATGCTCGCTAACGCATTAGCATTCATTAGCACAGTGAATGGACATTGAGCACTAACAGAAGACTTCACTAAGGTTTCCATCGTGGGAGCGTCCGGAGTTGAGCCCAGTGCAGAGGGACGAGTTGAGTTTCTGTGCTGGAGGACCGAGTCTGCGTTGGACTTTCCTGCTGGTTCCTGAATCCTTTGGGCCTTTGATGGGGGACTGAAGACATCCTGCCAGCTGTGACTCAGGACAGGTGAGATTCACGAAGGTTCAAGATTTTCCCTTGGAGGAAGGTAGCGGCTTCATCATCACAGCAGCGGTTTTGTATTTCAGTTCATTATTTCCGGGTTAGGTGAACACTGGCACACATGAACTAAACCAAAACATTGAAACATTTAGTGAATTATTGTGTTTGTACCAAAGTTCAAACCTCCTCCTGTAAGGTGTGATTACTGTATTACTGTAAGGTGAGTGAACCCAGGTTTAAAGTTATTATTGTAAGTTAACGGGTTTAACGAACTCGGGGCCTTACTGACTTGGGACAGAGACCCTGAAACATCTCAGCCTGAATCTGATCATCTGAGAATCATTTAGTGTGTAAATGTGACGCACATGTTTTGTGTAGACCATGGAGTGATCCTGACCTGTTGAAGGAAGCAGAGCCAGTCTGCTGCCTGAAGGCCTCAGAGGTTTCTTAGTTAGCATGAAGAGCACCAAAGGTCGGGTCAAAGTTCAAACCAGGGTCAGTTCATAAAACACTTCCCCAAGCTTTGAGCATTTCACAGATCACTGTTCCTCTGGTGGAAATGGAAAGACTGGAGCACGAATACAAACCTTGTACCTGAATGAAAGAAGAGCGTTAATTAGAGAAACGTCACTAAGGCTGAAGGTCACTGAGGCTGAAGGTCACTGAGGCTGAAGGTCACTGAGGCTGAAGGTCACTGAGGAGGAGCTGCAGAAATCCCCGGATCAGACGCAGGAACAGCTGCTGGTTCTGCTCAGGTGTGGAGCCAAACTCAGCCTGAAGCTGGACGGGTTTCATCTCCAAGGCTCCTTCAGCTTTAACGTGGTCGGATCACAGAGCCGCTGATGGGACACGAGTCCCTGCTCAGGGTTTGGGTCGCCGTTGCCTGACAGCCCCAACATGCCGGGTTGTGTTGGTCACATGACCCCAGGTGTGAATCGCTGAGGAGACGAGTCGATGCTGCAGAGTTAGAAAGAAGAAATCTGAGATCGGATCCTCTGTTCAGCGTTTTTTCTTTTCAACGTCTTCAAGCGACTTCCTGATGTCCTTCAGACACTCAGATCTGATCTCTGGAACATCTTCAGAGGAAACCAGAGATCAGGCTGACCTCTGACCTCTGACTTGAGCTTCCAAAGTGGGCCTTCTACCAGCAGCAGAACCTCCAGGACCGCAGAACTAAAGTCTCAGATCTCTCCGATCAGAGAAACTCATTAAGGCGTTTCTCTCTAGTGGCTTCGATTCCTGCAGCAGCGAATTACAGGAATCCAGCTGCAACCAGAAGGCAGCAGCTGGATTCCTGACTAGAACCAGGAAGGTAGAGACACCACCCGGGTCTACACCACCCGGCTCTACACCACCCAGGTCCACACCACCCGCTCTACACCACCCGGTCTACACCACCCGGTTCTACACCACCCGGGTCTACACCACCCAGCTCTACACCACCCGGCTCTACACCACCCGGCTCTACACCACCCGATTCTACACCACCAGCTCTAAGGTTGCTCAGTTTCTCTTTGCTGCATTTCACTGATAAAAACAGATAAATGTAATTTTCTCTGAATGTATGTAGTTTTACTGTAAATAGCAGCAGCTGGTTCTACAAATTATTGATCTGCAGAAATGTTATTTTATTCTTGGTGAAAAATGTAGAGTTTTGTGTTATTGCTTTTCAGTTTCACATGTGAGCGTGTTGTTTGGTGCTGCAGCGGCTGCATCTTGTCTCAGTAAGCAGATAAATGGATCCTGGAGTGAAGCTCCTGTTGCTCTTTACTTTAATGTTCCAGTTTTCAGCCTGTTGCGTCTGCAGGAATGTGCTGAACAATAAGTCCGCCTTGATGCTGCTCCTCTGGAGGACACGCCCTGAAAACTGTGGGCTCTGCGCCATCACAGGATGACAAAATCAAATCTTTCCATCGTGCCTGCACAACGCCGCCGCCACTGAGCCGCAGGAACAAACTGCAGCCTGTCAGTCACTCCACTCATCACACAAACTTGTTTTACTCGTGGAAAAGTTTGTATCTGCTGGAGAAAAAATGAGATGAAAAGATGACTTTTCCCAGTAAACTGAGAGAACGGGTCACAGTGTCTTTTAATTGGCTGTTCCTTTTCTAACTGTTTGACTTGGAATGATGTTTCATGTTGGGAACTTCCTCCGACATGCTTAGCGTTCAGCAGCATCTTCCCTCTGAGGATCAGTCAGAAGGTTTTACTTCCTTATAATTTCACTTTCTTTAAGTTTCTACATTTATCTGCAGTTTTCTGATTCTCTGAAGCTGCCGGTTGAATCTGTGATATTTTTAATCTCATAATGTTCTTGTGCTGAATAAACGTAATAAAAGCAGCTCAGTGATCCCTCGATGGCGGCCGGGTCGGCTTCGTCAGCTGCTGCAGCTCAAACACGGAGCTGGATGCAGTTTCTACTTTTTCTTATGACACATATAATTACAGTGATTCATGCTGCTGTATTCAGCTTCTGAACTGCAAACTTGTGTTTTCAAATATAACCATGAGATTCATAAATTAGAGGGTAAAATAGCTGCACAGGTTGAATGTTGGTTCATTAAATCATTTCATGCTGTTATCATGTCGACTGGCTGTTGAGGGAACCATCATAATCATAACACCAACTTATTTACACTGAATTACTCTGCATTCATTCATTCATTCATTCACTTTGTACAACAAATCAGACCTGAAACTTTCTGTTCATGGAGGAAATAACTTTACTCGCCTGAGAGGATTAAATTCTCTGGATTAGGAATAAATCTGTGCAGCTTCAAATTACACTGCAAAAACACAAAACCTCACCAAGTAGTTTGGTTTAGTTTCTACTTTGGTTCACTTGACATAAGACAAAACTAACTTACAAGTAACGTTTCTGCAACATATATGAGTAAATAATTCCTTATTATTGATTTAAAACATTATTCTCACAGATTTGATAACAAGATATTTGTTCCATTTTATAAGTGAAATAATTTGTTTCATTTTTTTAAATGGTATTTTTTAAATCAATATTGAGAAATTATTGACTTAAAACAATCTTCTATATGTTGATGATAAATTAATGTAAGTTAATTTTGTGTTACTTTGAGCGAACTGAGATATTTACAGTAAAAACAAGATTTAAAATACTTGGTAGGATTTTGTTTTTACAGCGCAGATAAAATGATTAGCAGTGTCTGAGTGCAACTGGTGCACTTCCGATATCAGTATCAGACATTCATTTATTAGATATTTCATAGAGGAGCTAATGAAGCTTAATCAGTGATTATGAATCACCTGACCAGTTATTACAAACTGAGTCTGTGTGAAATCCTGGAGCGGACTAAATGCTGGAGCGGACTGATTCCAGCAGAGATTTAAGATGCAGGTCGATATAATCCGATATTTGATATCAATATCAGATCTGGACTCTTAGTTATTGCAATTTATTATAACTTCCAGGTATCCCAGCTGTGGCGCCCCCTGCAGGTTGCATATTTGATACCATTAGGTAGAACATGAGCTGAAATCTCGTAGCTTTGGTTTAAACCGGTTTGTGTTTCAGTTCAACGTTTGGAAAGTATCTGAATCTGGAAACAGAATGAATTCTGCTGCGTTCTCCTGTCAAGATCTGGTTTCTGGATGCAGAGCCGCTTTAGGCAGAGCAGCTGTGGGAGGCCTTTTGTGTCTGCAGATCTTGTTTTGTTAATCAGGGCGTTCTCACTGGGCATTTCTCTAACAGTCAAACCACGCCTCTCACGAAGTCACAATGCTCTGAATTATGTCTGTTAAAGCCTGAGAGACGGAAACGTGGCGCCCTGATGGGAAGGCCAACGATCCGGCCTTTTTTCGTTTATCTGCTAAATGTAAGTGAACAAGTTGAATATCTTTATCGATGAAAGAATGAACTTCACCAGGGAGGATTCACGGTTTGAAGTGAAAACAGAATCGATTATGTCCAACTTCACTTCCCAGAAACATTTTCCGTTACTCATGTCATCGTCCTGAAAAGCATCCAGTAATTAGTTTCAGATGCTGCCTTATTTTATCACTTTAATATTTAAGACTATTTTCATGTTTTAAGGGCGTCCTGACTATTGGAACAATAATCAGTTCTGGGTCAAAAGGCCATTTTGTTTTCCCCAGTAGAAAAACTAGAACCTTATTCAGTCAGACTGGAATTTGTTCTCTTTGGTCTGAATCAGTTTTTGAGTTGAATTAGTAACTTTTAGGCAAAATTATGTGATAAATATACCAAATGATGTTCAGGAGATCCCTTTAAAGCTGCAGTGTGTAACTTTTACTAAAAATATGTTTTAAATATTTTTTCAAACTGTTTCCATGTGGGGACAGTTTGAGACAGAATCTATGAAAAATCAATCTTCCATGTTTTCTCCAGTGCTACCTAGAAACAGCCAATCAGAGCAAGGAGGCGGGTCTTAGTGCTGTCAATCACTCTGCCTTTGTTCTCTGCTACACTGCAGCTAACATAGCCTGCTGTAAATCAGAAAGCTAGTTAGCACTAGTTATTAGCACAGATAAACTGTTTTCCTTTAGCGATAAGCTGCTTCTCCATTAGCACAATTAGCAGTGAGTACATGAGCTTAATTGAAAGCACTAAGCCCAGCCTCCTGGCTCTGATTGGCTGTTTTTGGTTCATTTCTTCAGACAGTAATATTAGTTCATGAAGGACATCCATCTGTTCTCAGATTATCTGCCTTTTATTTTGAAAAGACTCTAAAGTTTACTTCCAGCTGAGAGACGATTCTGGGCCTCAGGCGGATGCAGCATCAGCATGCATCCGCCTGAGGTAAAGGAAACCGTCAGCCCCCCTGTGAGGATTATGCTACATGCTAAGTAGCTAGCAAAGCTGACAGTCACAACATCAGTGAATCTCTGGCTGTTCAGTTATTTTCAGAAAACCTGTAGATTTTAAACAGCATATCTAAAATATCCAGAAGACAATGCATCATGGGAACCTGAAATATTTATGACGTTGGCTAGCCAATCAGCGCTCATGTTGCTTTGTGCTGATTGGCTGTAGCTCCAGGGGCGGAGAGCAGCTAAGAGGCTTCCACTGCAGAAATGACATATTTCCTGTTGAGTGTTTCTAGAAGGAACGGTTTGCAGTCGATTGTTTCTCAGTCATTGATTCTGACCCGGCTGGGTTCAACCAGAGGCTGAACTGGTCAATGTTTGACCCAGTGCTGGGTTAGCTGTTCCTCAGATTGACTTGTTTTAACCGTGCCGTTTTTAGAGTGTTTCCCAGGTGACGCATCCGGTGACCAATCCTGTTCCTCCAGATTCCCTGCAGGTTTTAGATATTATATTTACCTCACCTGATCCAAAGGAAGTAATTACTAAATTACTCTCAATATTAGAAGAGTTTGAACTGGAATATGTAACACTTTATACCAGACGGGTCTGATCACCAGGTTTGATTTTAGTTTTATTTGTGTTTTTTTTTTTTTTGTTAGTTCAGCTTAAAACTGCGCTGATGTTTTTATCCAGAAATGCGCAGTTTTTGCACCATTACAATTCTATTTTCTTCTATTCGATGCTCCGGGGTTGTGGGGATTTCCAAACCAGAGAAAAACTGTTCAAATATTTACCAGGTATATAAAGCAGCGCTGAACTTTGCCCTGCATGTGCGCGTCCGCGTCCGCGCCTCGTTTACAGCCGCAATCAGGAAAACTATTGGAGACGTTTTACGACAGTTTTCACGTTTTGTTTTTGTTGCGAATCACCGCGGCGCCGCGCAGCGCGGTGCGGTGCGGTGCGGTGTGGCGCGGTGCGATGCTGCGCGGCGCGATGCTGCGCGGCGGGCCTGCTGCCAGAAGATTTCTAATCAAAGCCAAGAGCTGTAATTACAGGCAATGCGCGTGCGCTTAAATAAACGCAACGCGTGCACGCGGACGCGCCGTGGACCATAATTTTTGATGATGCGCGCCGCCGATGGTCTGACTGCCAAAGATTCATATCTACAAAACTTTCATAAACAGAAACGGTCCAGTTTAGATTTTCTTGCTAAATTATGACAAATAAATAAAATCATATGAAATTTTGAAATGAGGAAAGTGAAGCTCGTTTGATCCGTTCAAACTCTGAAGGACAGAATCAAAAAAACATTCAGTAAAAAGAAACGAGCTGAAACAACTTCCTGCTGCTTATGAATAAGAAGTTTAAGATTTCACGAAATAAACTAAATTAATGTTTGAGATCAAAGTTAATAAGACAATGATTGTAATCTGGTCAACAAATCCACCGTAATTTGAGCAAGAAGGAAAATAAAAGTTATTTCTTAGGATTATAAATATTATCTTAGATGAAACGTTTAGAATATAATTGTTATAAACAGCCACGCTCTAATCTATAATCGTGACATTTGAAATAATTTGTGCTTAATAATTAATTCCGGCCATATTTCAGTGTTGTATTAAAGGCTGCCTCTTATCCTTAGATTCCCTATCAGGTTCAACACTAATATCAGTCTAATGGCAGTAATATAGATAATACAGATATGAGGATTTCTGCAGGTGTCAGAAAAGCAGATATGATGTTGACTGAATAAACTGCGCGCTTCTGACCAGAAGGAGAACATGTGTGAGATTATATTCATATTTACTTGTTTATTCAAAACCAAACTTCAGAGATGATTTCTCTGATTTGGTTGATCAAAAATGGCCGCCTCAGCTTTTAACTTTAAAATTCCTCCTTCAGGCTCGATGAGGACGTTTGATTACACAAAGAAAAAACTGATAGATTATGAATGTAAATATTTAAAAGGGTAAAGTTCAAGTTAAATGTTTAAATGAATCTTTTTTTTCTGTGTATTTATTCAGACACACATGTTACATTAAACATGAGAACTTTGAATCATTTTATAAACAGTTCAGGCTAAACAGTCAAACATTCTGGACAAATCACGTCAAGTTAAACATTGTGGGTTTTTTTTCATTTGAGCAAATAAAGATGAGAAGCCGGTGGCAAAAAGCACAAAGAAGCGTTTATAAAATATGTACAATAAAGTCAAGATTTCTTCTTTTTTCACCTTTAAGTTTTCAATATTCTTAATGTTAATTATTTATGTTTTTAATTATTATTAATAATCCCTCTTTAGGGGTTCTGCTCATTTCACCCTTCGACATTTTCTGTCTTTTTATTTATTTTTTCTTAACTGAAAATCTCGGTACAAAAACGAGCAAAGAGCAAAACCTGTGGCTCCATTTCGTACCTGTCATCTCGAAATTAATTCTGGGTATTTTGCTCCTTCATCATTTCCTACGAAATTGAGCCGCAAGTCATTTCGCAGTTACTTTTTTAACATTTTTTTTCTCTATCAGTTTCGATGTTTTTGGGCGCCATTAGTTTTTTTTCCAGGTACGAAATGGAATCACCTGCTGATCAGTTTCTGCTCATCAGAAACGAAACGGATGAAAAAAATGCCCAGAATAATTGGAGTATTTATGATTCTTTGTTTCTGAATAGTTTAAGTGCATCGCTACGAAATGGAAGTAAGGAGGAGCGAAATGGACCCACCAAGCAGCCCAACCAGTACCGGAACCAGAATCCCAGTCTGTGTTTGTATGTACAGTTAAATATGTACAGTGCAGCAAAGTAACACGTCTTCATTGTTTAGAAAAGGTCCAGGGACCCGGATGTTTCATCGGGAAACTTGCAACCCGCATAATCCATTTTTTTCTCTTATGGAAAAAATGAGCGCAGGGATCCAGGTCGGTTCGGTTGTTGGTTCGGGGTGAGATGCGGACCCTGCTGCTCGGTTCGGGGCCCCGCGGCCCGTCAGCTGTTGTACTGGCAGGCGTTGAGGCTGGAGCCGGGGCTCTGCAGGCCGCTGTATCCGAACGTGGAGTGCTGTTTGGACTTGAGTCTTAGGGTGGCCAGGCTGGAGTTACACGTGTCCCGGTAAACGCTGTACGGCGAGCCGGGAGGGCCATACGGACACGCAGAGGACGACATGGCCGAGTTGATGCCGGAGGTTCCGATGCCGTTCAGGTTGCTGATTTTTGGCCGGGGCCGGCATGCCGGGCACGGCGGAGTGGCCCATGCCGGACGCCATACTCATGGAGGAGATGGAGTTCGGGGCGGAGAACATGGACTGCGAGGTGAGCGGACTCATGGAGTTGAAGAAGGTGAAGTTCTTGGTGGAGAGCGGCGCCGGGGCCAGGCCCTTGTTGGTCCAGTTGTTGTAGGTGTAGGTCGGGTACATGTCTTCGTAGGGCTGCATGAGGCCGCTGAACTGCGGCAGGTAGCTGTTTTTGCACAGGTCCATCTGCTGGTTCCGCTCCCGCTTCCTCCACTTGGCCCGGCGGTTTTTGAACCACACCTGGAAGGTAAACACTGCGTCACTACGACCGACACCCGGAGGCGGCCAGCCGCACTATTCAGCTCCACTCTGCTCACTAACATGGCGCCAAATCACATTTGCAATGATCATAAAATCCTGATTCATGTCAACAGCAAATTCTAATACAGTTTAAGGATTCATGCAGATTATAATTTATGATGCAGAAACTTTGATGAGGAAAATAATTTAATGCATTTAGTTTTTAGAAACGTTTACTCATTTCTTAAATAAATAATTATCAGTTTAGTTTGTATTATTATGAAGAGTGCACGAAATAAAAAAAATTACTGTAGCGAAATTATTGACACTAATAATAATAATAATAATAATAATAATAATAATAATAATAATGCTTTCTCGTCAGTTTGTCTTCCTCTCCTTGTCGCGGGTTTTTAACTCTCGTGGGTCCGTGAACGTTACATGAATCATTAAAAGAGCAGAACATTTTTTAGATAGTTTTCTATTTTTTAGAGTTTTTATCTGTTTTTTTAAGTGTAATGCTCTTTATTAAATAAATATGATATATGCGCTGAACCTTTTAAAATCGCTTTGCAATAATTCATTAACAAAAAACAATAAAACAATTTGTCGTTATTCCACATTAATTTTGATTAATATTCCTGAGGTTGAATAAAAAAACAAAATCACAGAATTATCAAGATCTGTTTAATACATTCTGCACAAATACTGTCGTTATTCTACGTCATTTTAATAACTTATTTCAGTTTTTAAAATGTAATATCTTTTTTAGGTTGTTAAATTTAATAATTTTTCTCTCAAAAGCAACACATCCGTGTATATTTTTGTCAATTAAAAAACACAAAATGATTCATTTTAAATTAAACTCCTGGTTGCACTGAAGCTGATCGCGTTAAAAACTGTTAAAATCTAATCATATAAAATCAAAATTTTCCTAAAAATTGTTTGAATGAAAACCCGCAGTTTGATCCGCTGCTGTTTGCGCAACTTTTAGTTTTATTTGAAGCTCCGACGGAGTCGCTGCAGGTTTACGTTGAATAGCAAAATGATTTATTGTGAAAACGTTACTAATGTGGTGATTTGAATAAAACCACCAGGTGGGAGCGGAGAGAGCCGCGCCGACCCGACCGGACCGGACCGGACCGGACCCGAACGGATCCGACCCGACCCGCGTCAGAGTGAAGCGCCTCTTTGCGAATCATTTTTAATTCATAACTGAACCAGTTTAAGTGGATCCGTCCGATGAAGAGGATTTATAACCTCAATAGTCTCCAGAAGCTGCATCAGAAAACTGAAGGAGAAAATAAACCGACCAGAAGCGATTCAAATAAATTAGATTCGGTTTATCTGTGATCTGCAGCCACTTAGTGGTGCTATTATTCAAATGGTCACATTCAACACTAACAGAAACATGTTTTTATTTTCATAAGCTGCAGCTGGAAGCTGATCCTCTTCCCTCAAACGCAGCGACAGTCTGGATCTGCTGGAAGTCCAACCCAAACGGGATCGTCTCAGAACCGACTCGTGTATTTCCAGAGAAACGTGGCTGCGCAGGAAAACGGCTCCAGATCCGACGAGAAAACCGACAAACGATGAAACGGAAACGCGAAATGTGTTCTGGTGGTTCTAGTTCTATAGTTACAGGATTTGTGATTAAACGGAGACAAAGATCCAAACTGGAGCTAATAAACATTTACTAAAAATTAACAATCTTCGTTTTAACTTTCATTTTTCGTCCTGATATTTATTTGTTTGGATGTTTGTCATCAAATCATTTGAATCATTCCGGGTTTCCATTAAATCGGGTTTAATGCGAATCATTTGACACGAAGTTCGTTCAGAGCCGCAAATCCTTCAGAAAAAAAGCGGAACAATAAAATCCTTCAGCCTCATAAAGGTCAAAGTGTTTGACCCGGAATATAAATAATAGAGCCGAAGGAACAATCTTTAACCCTCACACTGACAGACAGCCTCTAGTTGCTTTTCTGGTTTAAAATAAAAAAGATGAATTCATGAAATATTTGGCCGTGTTTCCAACATGGCGCCGGGCCTCCTACCCGCACTCTGGCCTCCGTCAGGTTGGTCCAGACGGCGATCTCCTCCCTGGTGCTCATGTCCGGGTAGCGGTTCCTCTGGAAGGTGGCCTCCAGCTCCTGCAGCTGCTGGCTGGTGAAGTGAGTCCGCTGCCGCCGCTGCTTCTTCTTCTTCGGGTCGTCGGCGCTGCCGTCATCGCTGCGGTGCTCCGCGCTGCGCTCCTTTTCTGCGGGAAACAGAAAGCAGCGGTGCAGTGAAGACGTGCGGTGCGGTGCGGTGCGGTGCGGTGCGGTGCGGTGCGGTGCGGTGCGGTGCGGTGCGGTGCGGTGCGGTGCGGTTCGCAGCTCACGCAGCTCACCCACCTGGTCAAACGTTTCACACGCAGATTCAGTTTCCAACTTGCAAAACAGTGAAAGGTTTTAACCGAGCGGAGAGCGGAGAGCTGAGCTCAGACATTTGCAAGTATTTTCATAAAATCCCTCCGCAGAGAAAGAAAAGCAAATATTCCCACACATTTACAACCGATTCTGTTCTCACTGATAGAAATCTTTACGACACCAGGCCGATCTTATCTCCAGGCTGCTGGAGAGGGACGGTTGGCCAGCCACAAATATCTAAAGCCCAAAGTTACATTTTCCACTTTAGCCTCGTGTCATAAATCGGAGAGGAACTTCAGCTGGGAGTTTATTGGATTTGTGGTTCGGGTTCAGATTGGTGGGATTTCTAGTGTGTTTGATTCTGTCTGCCTGCAGGCCAGGATCCGCACATTTTTCCGTGACCCATTCCGGGATCCGGCCCGGTGATTGGCTCAGGCAGGCAGAACAAGAACAGAACAGATGTGGGCTGTAGCTGCACCGAATGAAGCTCTGCGTTCCTGCCGGTGCGTAAATGATCGTCCCGCCGCGGATTTCTCTGCTTTTTACGCACCAACACGATTTCCGCTCAATAAAAAGTGGATTTGACAGGAAGAGAGTCTGAAGCGTCCGGCGGTATCTACCTGCCAGCTCCGCGTCTGAGGACTCGCTGCTTGAGTTCTCTAAAGCTTCCCGGCCGGCCTCTGCAGGTCTCTGTAAATGAAACGCGGCGGCCACGTCACGGGGCGGCGCGGCTCTCACGGCCTCCGAGATTCTGTCCAAATTCATGCCACCTTAAAGAGAAGGATGCGGGACAGTGAGAAACTGGGTGAGTCCTGCTCTGCAGCAGCTGCGACACCGAAGATCCAGAATCACACCGCGACATGAGCGGCGGAGCCACGCGGAAGATTCCCACTGGAGGTTCGGATTCCCCAAAACCCACAAAGTTTGTGTCGCAGTGAAGCGACGCGAGGCATCAGGCAGCGGTCCGGTCCGGTGCGGTCTGCAGCAGCGCCGCTCTGCTGTGCGCTCTGACCGACACGGAGCTCCGACTGTCAGGCAGCAGATCCTCCTCCTGCCGCTCGGAACCTCCCAGACCGACAGCCCAACCCACCGAACCTGCGCCGGGACGCACCCCCACCAGCCCGGGACTATGACGTCACGGAGACCGGACCGGCGTCTCGCTGATGTAAAATCCAAACTGCTTGTTGTTGGAAACATTCATGAGAATCTTGGCAGCAGATTCGGTTCGGTTTGATTTTTGCTCCAATAGAAACTTTGTGGATTAAAAAAGGGGCGTGGCCACATTAACAAATGATTTATGGATCAGTTTTACAAAGTGGCGACATGAAAAACACGAATAATAAATAAATGTTGCAACTTGTGTTTCTATTTTCATAAATTAATAAATATTTGATGTTGGTGTTATTAATATTTCTGCGGTGGGAATCGGGAGCGCGCACTGTGTGCGGTTTTATTCATGCTTGCTGCGTTCCTTTAAACACACACACACACACACACACGCGCGCGCCAACACAGAGAGACTTGTGTGTGAGAGATGGATAAACATTTGTGTCCGGATGAACGATGCGCTGATGGATGAAACATGAAATGATCAGAAAACCCGCCGTGATTCTGACAGCTGCTGGTTATCTAAACACCCCCCCACACACTCACACACACACACACCGACACACACCCCCACACACACCCACACACCCCCCCACACACACAGCTGCTGCTCACCTTTAGATTTCTACACAGAAAAACAGCAAAACGCCTAAATATGTTTCACATATCCTTTTGAATAAGGATTTTATTTTAATAAAATCATTTTATACTGAAGAAAACTGGAAGCCAAAACTAAAACGTTTGGAAACATGTCAGCAAGTTTTCATTGCGTTGGTTTGAATGAAGTTCTACAGCTGCTGCTGGTGAAGATCTAAAGTTACAGAGTAACTAGTTACAATTACTGAGCAACTGTTTTGAAAAAAAAGAATTTTTTTACCCGAGTAATTTTATTCTGAAGTAATTTCTGGATTTTCTTCCCACTGAATGAAAATCAAACATGTTTGAGCCAGAAACTCAGCAGTCAGACTCACAGCTGCAACTTCTGCTAAAGTTTAACAAGTTTTTATTTTTTTTATTGAAAGGAAGAAGAAACCGATCTAGAAACATTTTTATGTTATTTTCTGTCCCTTATATGAATTATTGTCATTTTGGTCCTGATAATACCAACATTTACACTCAACTTTATATTGTGAGTCATCTGATCATATAATTAGCATGATGCTAATTAGCATGATGCTAAAGAATTTGTTCTCTTCAAAACTAAAATCAGCCCAGAATCAATAGAGAAATGAATAAAGCTATTACATCAAATATTAAAGTAGATTAATTCTTGATAATCATTTAAAGTTTTTTTGCTGCATTCTGTGTGATGAGTCTGCTGCTCTTGGACGCCCCCTGCTGGCCCGGCTGTCCTGAGCAGTAACTCATATTTCATCATTAGTCTCCCTGCTTTAATTTATTAAAAAATCAACTAATTTATTTCATGAAGTTTTAAATGTTAAAACTTCACACATTCAAAGTGCCCCTTATATCACAACTTATAGCAGAAAACAACCAAATAAAGCAAAAATAATAAAGAAAATAAAAATAATAATTTATCTTGATTTAGTTTATTGTGTCAAATGGAGCAAAGAAAAAGTTTATTTCTAAAATGTTTCACTCAATAAAATGACATACATCTTTCATTTTGAATATGAAAAATTATTATTTTTATTTTGCAAAATTACAACTAATTAATAAAAAAGAATATCATCAGTGAATCCTGAGTTGTAGTTCCTGAGTTTGCTTATGCACCAGGCCGGCTTTTTGTTCAAAATAACCAAACCAGAAAAACTTTTATTCACTTCAGACTCTTTTTGTGAAATTTATAAATGTAGAGATTTTCTGAGTTTTACCAACATATTCAGCGAGAGGCTCTTTATAAACGTTCTCTATTTCCATTTCATCTCATCTCCATTAATTTCATTTTTTATACGCATAACAGTGTGAACAAACTTTTCTGACTCCTTTCTCTGAATAGATCTGGAGATGTGTAAAAAGGTCAAAGGTCAAAACCTTCCTGCTGCTGCAGTTAAAACATTTCAACGTGTCGTCTACTGAGACTGTCAGTATTTATTTGAGCTAAATTAATAAAAAGACTTTCCAGCGTTTAATATCCGTAATGATACACGGCAGAGTTCAAAGGTCACCCTGGACTCTGGATGTTTTTGGACTTTTGAAGTTTTGTAGTTTTGTAGTTTTGTAGTTTTGTAGTTTTGTAGTTTTGTAATTTTGTAGTTTTGTAGTTTTGTAGTTTTGTAGTTTTGTAGTTTTGAAGTTTTGTAGTTTTGAAGTTTTGTAGTTTTGTAGTTTTGAAGTTTTGTAATTTTGTAGTTTTGTAGTTTTGGTTGCGGTCAGCAGGTCGTCTCTGTCTTCGGTTTGATTCGACGCTCAGACGAGTCGAAGGGAACGGAGCGAGTTCCTCCTGCAGGACCAACTCTCACCCTCAGCTCAACACATGAAAGCATCTTTACTACCTTCTGTCTCTGTTTCATCAGTTTGACTGAAAGCAGAGCCGGCCAGAGTCATAAAGGATCCAAGCCGGCCCCTATGAGGAACCACTGACTTAAAACACAAGTTCACAGATTTGTGTTGTTTGTATTTAGCTTCAGTTCAATTCATTTACTCTGGAAAAAGATCATTTAAAATAATGTGGCAATCACTAAAATCAAATCAATTCTGTTTAAAATGGAAAAGCTTCCAGATGCTTGATGGCCGAACTTCTCCTACCAAAGCCTCCTGCAGGCTGATTGCTGCATGTGTGAAGTGAATTATTCCTGTGACTCTCTGCGTGTCGCCCTGTGTGTGATCCTCCTGCCTCTGAGCCCGGACAGTCGGCGCCAGCAGGGCCTCCTGACAGCAGATCCCGGCCGGACCGGCCTCAGTTACTCAACATTTGGGCTCAAAGCTCCTGCGATCCTGCGGTGTGTTTCTCTGACAGGAATGACGGCAGCGACCTGCGCGGGCCTGCCGGGGCGACTTGTTACCTGAACCGGGTCGGAGCGTCGGTCCGGTCACAGCAGAGGGTTTGGCTGCCATGAGTTACAGCGATGCGTTTCCACGGTGACAGAGCGTTTAACCCGGAGCAACATGGATCTGTGTCCAGGTTTTAGTTCAGAAAACAATGTTTCATAAAACTGATAAATAAATACATACACTGCAAAACACAAAACCTGACAAATAACTGAAAATGAGACCAAACTAATTTACTGGTAACTTTTCAGCAGGTATAACAGTTTAGTTGTTTTAAGTAAATAAATTCATTTATGGTTCTTAGATTATTTCACTTATAATAAAACATTTTCCCAAGTTATAAGTGAAATAGTCTGAACTTTTTCATCAATATTAATAACTTAAGATGAGCTGTTATTTCTTGCTGAACGTTACCCGTTACTTAGTTTTATTTGAGGTGAACTAAGATATTTGTTCACCTCAAATCTATAAAGATTTAATGTTTTTGCAGTGCAAGAGGCCGAGTTGCAGGTTCGTGGAAATGCGGCTTAACTTTTATTAATACTGTAATTTTAATATTGCTCAGAGAAGATGCATGGTGTCTAAATGTGGCCGTTTGGATGCTGGATCTGCCCTGCGGCTTTCTGGCTGCTTCGCTCTGCGGCTGATCGATGGCGGTTATCTAAATACTCCAGCCTCCATCTCGCCTGCGTCCTTCTCCTCCACTTCTGCGTGTGATGGATGAGTTAAAAAGCCTTTCCATCCGGCAGGACAGGTTAAAGGTCCAGCAGCAGCGCAAACATTCATACTTTTTTCTCTCTCCTGTCGATGATGTAAAAATAAAGAGTGTGAGCCTCATTAATCACAAGGCAAACACACGGAGGGAATAAAAGTGCCGTTTTTTCCCCTGCAGCTGGAAACAAAGCAGATTGAAAGCGAGACCAGCAGCGGAGATGTAACTGGAGCCGCTGGGTAACTGGAGAAGCACTGGGCAGATTATCGCCGTGGTGACGGTTCCCCTGCGTGGGCCGAGGCCCGTTTGACCTCCGACTCTGACATCCAAACGGCGCTTAAGAACAACCGCTAATGAGCAGAAAAACACACAGAAATCCCCACAGAGGCTGATGGAGCCGATAAAATCGTCCTTCATGCAGAAGCAGCAGAACAGGCCGGCCCGAGGCATACGCAAAGGCAGCAGCTGCTGCTGAGCTTCTGCAGAAAACCAAACTCTGTGAGATCCTCATGTTTAAAATGGGTTTAAAGAATTCCTGCTCGTTTTACATTTTATGGAGAAAGTTTCATCAAATCTGAACTTTATTACATTCATCAGTCGTTTTCCGTCAGCAGAGGAAACACGAAACATTTGTTTTCTGAAATATTCTGGACTTTTCTCTGCAGAGCAGCCGGATATTTGTTAGAAATAAAAACATTAACTTTTGTTTACTGGAATGTTTGAGGCCAAAAGCCTCTCAAAGGATATTTGAAATCTATAAGAATTGCTCATTAATTTTTCTGAAAGGCAGCAAGTGTTTAAATTTAAAGTAAATGTAAACTTTAAATGTTTTAGATTTTTGTGTATTTTGCAGATAATATTAAGATCAACGGCTGCATGTTTTCTGCAGAACAGTAAAACTTATAAATAATTTTAACTTCTCCTGATTTGTTTATCGCAGCTGATGTCGGGGCAGAGCCGGTCCCAGGTGTGAGCCAGTGGAGCCCACAGTGGGCCCTGGAGGCCCGGCATCCTGCACGGTTTCCTTCCTGCCTGGTGTAAAGCACCTGGACCCAATGCTGGCTCAGCAGAGGCCTGAGAAGAACACTGACCTGCTGAAAAGGCTGTTCCTCCCACCAGGCAGCAACTAAAACATGCAGGTCTCCGGGCCTCCAGGACCACTTTGGGCTCCACTGGTACAATCGATACACACGCTGCTTTGGTTCCTCCAGGCCAGCAGGGGGACCCACATTTTATCACAGCATCTCCATGCTTTGTGTTCAAGTTTATCAACTTCATAAAATAAAAAATATTAAGTAGTAAAGTCATAAATTAATTATATTGATTCCGTTTAATATTTTTGCCAGCTTGCAAACAAATCCACATGAACAATAATATTTTTGGGGTTTCCGCCATTTTTTCCCCTTTTAACCTTTAAACTAGTTTTAGTTTAAATTGTTTGTCTTGTTTCTGTTCTGACCACCAGCTGCTGTTCATTTATTAAACGGTTTTATGATTTTACAGTGAACAGAGACATTTAAATAAAACATCAAATCTATTTTTCTTTTTATCTGCAGATAAAGTCAGAAGTCGATGTGTCTGTTCCGCTTTTTACTTAATATCTTAATATCTTACTAAACATCTTCCAGGTAGAAATGAAGCCGCGTCACGTGACGTTTCCTGTCGTTTTATATTTTTAATTTAAAATAATGTTTGATCCCGACCCACCAGGGACAAGAGTGATGGAAAATGGATGGAGGATCATTGTCTGTCTTTCTAACAATCCGGTCCAGTTGTTCCGGTTCGATCGGATTTCATGGCATTAATGAACGATCAGGACGGAACGTCGCTCAGCTGCACATGTAAAATTAAACTGAATTAAATGACAGTTATATTTATCCCCATCATTTGTGGAAAAGTCAGAAGTGAAAAAGCCGATCCAACCAAACGGCTCCGGCTTCAGAACCGAAGGTTTTATTTCAGACCAGATGCAAATTTAACAAAAATATTTATACATGAAAAAAAAAGCCTTTGTGTTTTTAACCATATTTAATATAGATTTTGAAATGTTTAAGTAAAAATTCAATAGAGACAATTCCTTCACTTGTCATTTTCGCGCTCCTTTATTTGCACATGAACATTGAATAATTCCGCACATCTGCGCTTCCTGTCCTCAGAAACTTATAAACTGCGTCTAAACTATGAGCGTTTTAATGAATTTAGATCTGTGTGTGAAATGTTTCCCAGAAGCAGAATCTGTTCAAAGGTTCTTACCTGAGTCTCCACATGAAATCACATTCTTGGACAGATTCAGCTCCATTCCGGATCCCTGAAACACAACGAGCTTTTATTTCAGCTGCTTGTCAAACATGTTCATCCCGAGCTGCTCAACTTTCTCAACCTCAACATTTAAACTGAAACAAGAGAGAGGAAATATTTATTGATCCGCAGCTTCAAACTGAACCTTCATCATTTATCCAGAACCCCGAACACACACACACACACACACACACACACACACACACACACCCTGCTATCTGCTCCAGTGAAGCTTCTCTCCTGTCCCTTCAGCCGAGCAGAAACTCTCAACAAAAATGTCAAATATGTTGGCTCGATTTTCGCACAGCCCAAAAATTCCGCTTTATTTGCGCCATGTGTTATTGTAATTATTAATAATAAAAGCTTGATTCCAGCTCCTTTAATGCTCTGCAGCTTCCAGTCAGAACCAGCTACTCACCAGTTGGTTCCCAGTAGAGAGTCGAGGTGAAGGGAGGAGAAGCCTGACTGCGTCCCATGCAGGTGTTCAGTAAATCCAACAAACGCGTTCTGTGCGTGAGGCTGCGTGACGCTGCGTCCGCGGTGACCGCCGCTGTGGTTCCCTCCGCGCTGCGCTGCGTCGCTTTTCTCCTCCCGCGCTGCGCTGCACGCCTCGCCGTGACGTCACCACGCCCCCACCCCGTCACCTTCCTCACACTCCTGCATCTTCTTCACTCTTCATCCCGAAAAACTAAGATTCAGATTTAATTCCCACACTTTCTGCTCCACAGGGTTTTAAAATCGCGATAAAATCCCCAAAAACATCAAATTGTTATTATGATTATTAAGATTATCACTATTACTGGAGAAACGCGAGTTAATTAGATAAATAAATGACTTTTCCTACTCAACTCATTTACCGTCTTTGAATTTTTTATTAATTCTGAATAAACAACAGCGGCCCTCTGACAAATCTGGTATTTTGTGTATTTATAATATTAATTGTTTTTACAATTATATTTGTTTTTGTTATTTTTATACTTTCTGATGCTCCTGTATCACATTTTTATTTTTTATTTTCTTACGTTATTTCATATTTTGTATTACTTGTTGAATCTTCTCTGATTAATTTATTCCCGTTCATATTTTTATGTTTAGCATTCAGATTTATATATATATATATATATATAATATATTTTACATAGTCTCATATTTATATGTGTGTATATATGTATGTATTTTTTTCTCAAATATTACAACAGAAATTTATGTAAGCATGAAATATATGTTAACTTTGACAAATATTATATCTTAATGTAACATAAAATAATAAATGTTTTACTCCCAGATTTATTAATAACTGGGTGAATTTAGCAAATGTTCAACAGTAAGAATCAAAGTTTGCTGTGTTTTTAATAACTGACCAAACAGATTTTTGTTTGATTATTATTGTAAAATCATTAAGAAGAAAGTTTTTCTGTTTTTTATAATTGCAAGTTCAACATGCAGAGTCAACAGTTTGGTTTTTCAAATTAAACTCCGCTTCGTTTTCAATTATTGGTTCATAATTTAATCCTGGCATCTAATTAATTTTAAAATGAATCGGAAAAATACCAGAGGAAATGATTCATGTTTCCTAAAGAAGAGAAGAAGGTGAGGACAAAACCACAGGAACCGGAAACCGGGATGATTTGGGTCAGAGGTGGAGCGACATCAACTGGTCATTAATAACTCAAATAAAATGAAATATGTAAGAATTATTTATTTTAAATTTAAAATCTAGCTCAGTCATGTTTTGCATCAAGCCCAGTTATGAATAACGCGCCTGGCGCAGGAAAAATCACGTTTTTATGTTCAGACTCGGTTCATTTTGGTCCTGAAGACGCCAGAGAAAATGAAATGTGTCCCTTCTGCTCTCCTGTAGAACCGCGCGAAGCCGCAGCGGATTTATTCGGGCTGAAAGTTTCGACCTGCAGGTCCTTTAATGCACAGAGGGGACACACGCCAGGTTTGGGATTATTACAGCAGATTTGGCTAAATGAGCAAAATTTTTGCTAAACTTATTATCAAAGATATTGCACCTTATTGGTTATATTTCTTGGCTTATTACTGATCAAAGTTCTGCATCTTTCCTGTTTGACTGCTGTTGCTCATGTACCGACCCAGAACAAAAATGAAGTGAAAAATGAATTTCTAAAGTTTGTAAACATTCATTTCTAAAGTAACTTTATTTCTAATAAACATCACAGTTCATAAATATAATGTTCAGTAACGATTAAATTAGTAAATCCTTCCTTGGCAGATAGATTAGATTTATTTCTAATTGTGTTAATAATAAATGTATCTATTCTGTATATTAGCTGTTAGCACACAATGAGGCTATTAGCATAAAGCCGTCTGGTCATCACTATGGCTGCCATTTAAACACAAATAGTAAAGATCTGTATTAAAACTTATGGTCCAAAAAGGTTTAAGGTTAGTTTTAATCCAACTTTAGCTAATTTGGCAAAGTGCTAATGCTAAAATCAAATTAAATAGCAAATTGAGATTTTTAGTGCTTAGCATCTTTGCATGACAGTAAAAAGAAAAAACAATCAACCAGAATATTCTGATGGGATTTTCATCCATCCATCTCCATCCGGCCTGCGACAGACTGGACAGACCTGGACAGACCTGGACGGGTTGACAGACTGGACAGACTGGACAGACCTGGACAGGTTGACAGACTGGTGACCTGTCCAGGTGACCCCACAAAGGGACAAGGGAGCAGAGAAAATGGATGGATGGCTAGCATCTCCATTCGGCTTCAGCTAACGTAGCATCTGAGCTAATTCTAAATTCTAACTTGCTGTTTGGATAAGCTAGTCTCTGCTAATCATTAACTGTGTTAGAAGTGTGTGTCAATGAAAAGGTTTAAATAGTTAAAATAAATTTTAAAAGTTTGTATTTCCAG
The DNA here is from genome assembly GCA_902982915.1 of Phalloptychus januarius. NCBI lineage: Eukaryota > Metazoa > Chordata > Actinopteri > Cyprinodontiformes > Poeciliidae > Phalloptychus > Phalloptychus januarius. The sequence continues at coordinate 16,978,577 of CADWAE010000475.1, forward strand.
ATGTAGCTATTTTAGCAACAGCGCTAATGTTAAAGTCGGAGGTTAGCTCAAGGTGGTGCTGTTAAACATGAGCCGTGTTCACATGCTACCATCAGAATTGAATAAAAGAAAGTTTGTATCCAGCTCCAGCTAGCTTAGCCTTAGCTGTAACATAAAAGGCACACATGCTAACCAGCATGTTGCGGCTAATCATTGTTGGATATAGTGAAGGAAAAGGTTTGGCTGCCACAGCAATTATGTTTTGTATCCAGCTTTAACTAGCTTAGCGTCTGTGCTAATATTTGCTAGCAGGTTGAGCTTGAGGCTCATGAGCTGCTCATCATTTTGTTTGAACAATTTTAAACATTTGTAATATTTTTTCTTTAATTTGAAAGAAAATGAGTTGAATTGATTTGAACCTTTTGGCCGATTCAAATCAACTAAAATAAAACGAATTTAATTAATTGGGTTGATTGAACAGTTTGTTTATCAGTGTGCTGGTAGAAATACTCATAGTTCCCTCCATCAGAGTGTGTAATTGTCTACCTGTGAGGCCTGCATTGCTAGATAATGAGTCTGTGATACACACACACACACACACACACACACACTGTGTGGCTGTAATTAGGCAGAGAGCAGAATGCTGTGATTACGGGACGAGTGACTGGAGGAGTTAAGTGTCACCCTGCAGGCCGTGGCCTCTTCTTCTCCTGTGTAAATAGGTGGGGGGTTATTTGGCCGCTCAGGTGTGTGTCTGTGGCCGGACCTGTCTGTCTGTCTGTCTGTCTGTCTGTCTGTCTGGTGGACAGCTCTGCACTGTAAATAGTTATTCCTTAATGACAGAACAGCTCACACGCAGCCAAACTGAAGAAGTGACACCTCACAGCTGCTGTTTATTTTTATTTAAATAAAAACTGAAAGTAGAAGTGATAGATTGGTTGGATATTTCCAGCGGTTTGAGCCTCTCAGGCCTTTTCCTCCCGCTGAGGAGCAGAGAAGCAGAGGAGCCTCTGTGAGCGGCGCGCCGTCCAGATCCTGCAGAATCAATCAGGAGGATTTTCTCAGCTCCACAGAACAGAAAGCCTTTTGTTAAGTCCACGATGTTTTTCTAACTCGTCTGTCTTCATGCCGTCTGCCGCGATGGCAGAACAGACACTAAACAATGCAGCCATATTTACTGCATAAGTTCTGCAGCGTTATGGATACATATCCTCCTCCAAACACAGCAGCAGATGAGGTGAGCTCATCCTGTCATCAGCAGAGCCGCCATGCCGAACCGACGCGACCCGCTTTGAAGCTGTCCCCTGTTCGACGCACATGTCACAGTTTCCGATCGGTATAAAATGAAAGATGTTTTGATTAGGCCGGTCTGGGAGATTACCAACATAAACAGCGCTGCAGCGCAGATCATCATTTTCCACTTTGTCCAAACTCAGCAGCTCTTCTCGGCTTAGCGCTGATGACAATCGGACGTCCAGCTTCCAGTTTCACATCTGAGCGTAAACATGATGCTGGATGGAGACGTGGTTCTTTGGACCTGCAGGTAGAACCTGACAGCAGCCTGGTTACACTTTGCTCTGACCAAAATCTTGCAGTAAAACCTTTTTCTAAAGTGTATTTATGGCACTATTCGCCTTCCTCGTTCAGAAAACAGGAAATCAGACATGCAGAGTTCATATCTTAATTTACGTTTAGAAATCTGAATAAAAGGACTTGATGTTCTGGACTCTTTGTTCTCCCAAAAGCCAAACGTTTCACTCAAAACTGAAAAAATAGAAATGATTTTCATAAACCAGGCAGTGACGGTTGAGTAGGAAGTCATGGAGTTCCTCATGGCTCCGTTCTCAGCTCACTTTTATTCAGTATCACAAACGTTTGTCCCTCTGGGACTTTTTCATATTTTGTTGAAACCAAACTAGATATTTATTTATATGTTAGAGCACCAAAAACTAAATAATAAAAAATACTTGAGTAATTCTGCAATGTTCACTATAATCTGTGGTAAAAGTTTAAAGTTATTATCTGTTGAAGTTCTCCGTCCCACCTGACTGACGCTGAGATTCTTTTGCACATAAAACTAGAAAATAAATGATCCTCCAAAAGAAAACTGCAGCTTCAGCAGCAGCTGAAGGTCATGTAATAAAATAAAAAAGAAACAACTTTATCATTCTGCTTTACTTTGAAACCCTAGTAATGCATTAAAGTTTGTGGTTCCAACAAAATGTCGAGAAGTTTAAAACAAGGCGGCGAATCGAATCTCTAAAATATATAATACTGTAAACAAACATTGTAGATTAAGTTTTTTCAGTAAAATTTAACTCAGATTTAGATGTAATATTAAACAGAGAAACGTTGGTCTTCATAACGGATAAGGAATATGGATGCGGCAGCAGGATGCAGCGCTGCGGCAGCAGGATGCAGCGCTGCGGCAGCAGGATGCAGCGCTGCGGCAGCAGGATGCAGCGCTGCGGCAGCAGGATGCAGCGCTGCGGCAGCAGGATGCAGCGCTGCGGCAGCAGGATGCAGCGCTGCGGCAGCAGGTTCTCAGGATTTTATGTCTGTGGATATGGAGGCCTTTAAACAGTCAAGCATCTTTGCTTTCTCCTCTGTAAGAGTTTAAGCCGCAGATATTTACTGCAGAATGAGGTTTCCATATCTGTTTATCCCTTCAATCCAGCTGATAAAAACTAATCCGAGAGGAAAAGGTCTGCTCTGTACTCAGCATCAGCTTCAGACGGGATGAGTAAACGGAGCTGCAGGATCCCCTCGGCTCACTTGGAATTAGCCGCTGATTCGGCCCGCTGAGGTCCGGCTCTGCTGCAGATCGCAGGAAATTACTGTTTATATATTAATGCATCTAGAAACACTTATAAAAACACTTTTCCTTTTTGTAAACATTAATTAAACAAATCCTTCCCATCAAAGAACTGAACCAGACTGAATTTATAGCACTGAATATTTATAGCTATATGTATTATTTCCTGTTTATGGAATCTATTTTTATTTTAAGTCCAAACTTTTCTGAAAGCAGTTCAGGCAATTAAAATCACCCAGATGTTTTAATGCTGCTTGGTGTCAGAAAGGAGAGAAGCTTCACAAACCACCCCCATCCTGTTGCTTAGCAACCCCAGCTGATTTCCAGGTTGGTCAGCTGGTTTTCCTGTGTACAATGGCTGCTGGAAAAGACAAGAGTTCAGTTGTTGACTTACTGCATTCTGTTTGGTTGTGCAGGAGGCTCCACTAATGCTTTTCAAAGATGTATGGTTGTATAATTGTGCATGTGTTTGCAGCCATTTCCTTGTGTGCGTGTAAATGTTAAGTTTGGGGCGTGGCCAGCAGCCTGTTTGGATTTAAAGCGACAGAGACCCTAAAACATCTCAGACTGAAACGAGTTTCTCATATCTGCCCTGAAAACTCGAAGCTCTTTCAGATGAACGATATTCAGCTGTTATCATAGAACAACTGATGCATGGTTTGAGGCGATGAAACCAGAGAGGTCATGTGACTGCGTCAGCTGCTGCAGACAAAGAGCAAATAAAAACATTCATGCATGATATTGAATAATTCCTCTCAGTAAACTTCCAGATAAAGTTTTAGTGTCGGTCTGATGATCAGCTGCTGTGTCATCAGGGCAGCGATGGGCCAGGGGAGGTACTAGGTTTTAGTGACGGGGGCCTTTGGCCCCAGGAGATTCACTGGATATGAGAAAACAGCTAGAAAACCTGAGAAATTTCTACTTTAAAATAGATTTCTGGATCATAGAAACTTATTTCACTACAAAACACGACTGTAAGCAGTTAATCAATATAACAAAATGATTTTCTGTCTAACACTGCTAAGATATGTGGCCTTTAAAGAAGGGTAGGGTAAGGGTTAGGGTTAGGGTTCAAACTTTAATGCTTGTTTCACTTTTCAAGCTTTAATAACTCGGAACATTATGACATAACAGGAAACTGACAGATTTATGATTAGATTTCAGCTAAAAATGATACTTTATTCATTTAAACTCTTATTCTAGCCACATTATTTTGAATTTGTTGTGAAAATCCAAAGCAAACAAATAATAAAAATAACATTATAATAATGTAGAGGGGCCTTGGCCCCCTGAGCCAGGCCTGGTGACGGCCCTGTGCTGCAGGATGATTCATTCCACTCGGTTCGCTCGGTGACATCATCCGCTGTTTTGTTTGGTTGAATCTTGGCAACGAAATGGTAAATAATAAGAATAATCTTTCTACAGAGGAAGACAAAAATCCAGACCTTCCTTCACCTTAATGTTTTTCTATTCCTGGTTTGGCATTTATGTTTCCACGAAGCACTGAAATAAATAATGAATAAATATTAATAACATTAGGATGACAGATGAAAATATTCATTCAAAGTTTTACATGGTTTTCTACTTGAAAAATAAAGTCTAAATTGATATCAATATTTTAACATGATAAAAACAGTTTTGAATATAAAGAATAAAGTATTAAATTATTCAGTCAAGCTGAAATAAAAAATAATTTACTTGACATTCAGTTTTAACTTTATATCACATAAAAACTCTTTTTGACCTGATTGTAGCTCCGTAGCTTTTGGCAGCAGGTTTGATGCTTTTCTATAAGAACCAGCGAACAGCAGGCTGGAAAAACCGCCTCACCGACCAGAAAGGAAAGTAGATGGAGAGTTAACAAGAGAGGGAGAGTGTGCGTGTGTGTGTGTGTGTGTGTGTGTGTGTGGGTGTGGGGGTGTGCGTGCGTGTGTGTGCGTGTGTTACCCACCCAGCTTTTGACCTATAGCTCTCTTTGTATTCCCTTGACACAAAGATTTATTATGCAAACATCACAGTTCCCAAAAATACATATTGAAACAATTTTTGGACAAACAGGGAGACAAAGTGAGTGTTCTGTTCTGTCACGGGAGTTTGCAGCTGAAGGTGGGCCAACGAGGCGGCGCACAGAGCAGCAAGTGCAGCAGCTTTCTCGCTTCAGGGGCGTTGAAAAGGCAGGAGGCGAGGCGAAGGTCTGCCAAACAAAGAGACCAGAGATGATTCAAAAGCTGCCTCTGACTCCCTGCTCACCTGGAGCTGCTGAAGGGCCAACACATGAATATATGAACACATGAGCTACGTGTCGCTCAGATCCAGAGGAGTTTAGAGCAGCAGGCCAGAGCAGAGCCTCTTCAGCTCATTTCACGTCAGGAAAAGTAAAAATGATCCGTTCCAGAAACGGCTGAAACGGGATTTGGTTCTCAAGAACTTCAATCATTTAAAATCCCCAGAAGTACCAAACTAATGGAAATAATTCATTTAAATAACATCATTACAAAATAACAAAATCAAAAGAAAGTGTTTTGAAAATCAGATTCTTTCAGTTTTAAAATTTTAAACTGCAGCTGTAATTCCATATATTTACTCAATGTGATATTTCAAGGTGAAATAATTTAATGAAAACATAAATTATAAAAAAAAATAAAGTTTTTTTAAATAGGTGTGATGCTGGGATCAGGCGTTTTACTTTTGGTTTATTCCCAAAACTGTAAGAGAAACTTTTTTTTTGCATCCTGAATCACATGATCAGCAACAGGAAGTTACTACTGGCAGAAACCAGGAAGAAGAAGAAGACAGGAAGTGGTTGGAGGAAGATGGTGGCGCTACGTGTTTTGAAAAACTTATCACATAAACAAACTCATTCAGCTGTGATTTTAATTCTTATTTAATGTAATTTAATATTAGTTTATATCCTTATCATTTTCTTAACACCCTGGTTGTTTTTGTGTTTATAGTATACATTTGATATTTATCTAAATATACTTAGTTTCTGTATTTGCACTGCCTCAAGTCTTGCTCTTTTTTATTTGTTGTGCTTCCTTGCACAGTGATGATAAAGCAGTTCTGATTCTGAAATATCGCATTTGCGTAATTGTTTTTTTTTACATGAATATTGACAAAGTTTTGCTCATTTATAAATGAAACTGCAGGTTTGCTGAGTTTTTGTTTAAATAAAATTTGTTTGCCATTCTTTGAGTATCTAGAAATCTTTACTCAAATAGGAGAAGTTATATGTTATGATAAGAAAGCATAAAGTACAGTGAAATAAAAATACTCCTAAAAGTTCATCTTTCCAAAAAGGTAACTGAGTAAATGTGGCTAAAGCACCAGTCATGTGTTTTCATGCTCTGATTCTGCATCACTGAGGGTCATGAGGTCATGCTGCACATTGAGCTGAACGTCTGAGTGGTTCTGGTACCGGTTCCTCTGGTGTCACTGGTACGTCCCTTCAGTCACTGTGACGTTTCATCTCAAAGGCTGGATTTGTAAAACTACGCTGCATAGAAAAAGCGACTCATTGACAGATAGAAAACTCTGTTCTCACGAGATTCTCCAGCCTCCCTGACTCACTGCATTCCTGCTCAGCTGCTCGTTGCGTTGCTGGTTTTGCGTTGCTGGTTTTGTTTTTTCCAGGACAAGAATGTGAGCCGAAAGTTTGAGAGGTTTCAGGCTGCCAGTGACGCCGCGCCCTCCGAACGTTTCTGTCTGACTTCACAACAAAGAACGGCTGTCCTGGTTCCCGCTGCAGCAACAATGACGTGGTCAACGCTTCATGTTTACCAGAAACGTCTGTTCAGTCAACAACTGATGCTGCAACCAATCATGTTGCTCAAACTGGTTCAGTTTGGTTTCATTGGTGCTTTAAATCCTTGGAAATCCTTCAAGGGTTTCCAAGGTTTGATTTCTCTATGAAGTTGTTGAAATTCAAACTGCAGTTGGGTAATAAAGTTCAATATATGTTTGATTAAAAACCTAAATAATAAAACGTCATTTACAGTTGAAACCAGATATTTTCATACAGCTGATATAAAAACACGGAAACGTTTTCTTCAATCTGAATAAACTTTTTTTGTTTAAAGTCAGTTAAAATCACCAAAATTATTTTAGGAGACATGAAATTCTCATATTTTAGCTTAACTTGTTGAATAATATCACATTATTAATAACAGAATTAAATATCATATAATAAAGAATTAAAACTGTCTTCTAAGTACTAAAAACATGCCAACAATTTTTAATAAAAACTCTGCACATTTACATCATTATGGAAAATAGATAAAGACTGTTCATTTCAGTGGATTGAAAACAGATTATTTCATGTGTTTATGCTCACATGTATTCTACATGAAATATTATTTTGAACAGTGATTGTTAGGATTGTTATGAAATGATTCCCAGCTGCTTGTCACCATGGTTACCTCAGGTCAAGACAAAAACATGGAGAGGATTTCTGCTCTCACTTTCAGATTGTTAACAAAACTATTAAACATTTGGAGAAAAAAAATAAAACTGCAAATTTATCATAAAGCATCATGATGAAAGAGGGTTCTTAGCTTAGAGAAAGTTTAATTTATGTTATTTTATGGCATATTTCTGTAAAATGAACATGAAGTTAAAATTTTATGATTCAATTTTATTTTGCCAACCACATTTAAATTATTAATTTTACATTTAATATGATGTGACTTCACTTGTGATCATCTCAACAGGATGATGTAACAACATAAGCAATACCTTAACAAAAGGCTTTGACTAGACCTCAGGCCTATTTTAACTTTAAAATAAAGTTATGTATTCTAAATAAATAATTTTGGTGTATTAGTTAAACACTAGAACCAATAAAACACCTGTTAAAAATGTTTTAGTAAAACACAGAACATGCAAAGAAAAGACAGTGAAGTGTTTCTGCTGCAGCATTAATTATCCCATCTCAACTTTTAAACCAGCGGATCTGCAAACTGAACCATTTGTGCTTTTCTATGCAGATGATCGTTACGTTTACATGAAGCTAAATCTGCTGGTTCCTTTAAATCTGCTTACAGATTCTTAGGAGATTATTTCTGAATGTTTGCTGCAGATGAACGCAGCAGATTTTGTCCTTGTTGTTCAGAGAAGAAATGTTTGGTAAAGCTTTCTGTCGCTGATGGAGACTTTGGGTTGACTTACACTGAGAACTGACAGCTGACCCAAAGTGATGCTGCTCCGAAAAACCACCTGCAAATTCCATCTCTGTCTGAGATCATCATATTTCATCCTGCATTTAGCCAGAGAGCCTGACGTGTTCTTGGCGGATCTGCTCAGAGAGCGAGCATCGCTTATTGATTAGCAGAAAAATGCTGCGGTGCAGCGAGGCCTGCAGCGAGGCCTACAGCCTGCTGAGCGGCTTCTGCGACGTTCGTCAGTCAGAGAAAAGGTCAGCAGCGGATTTCATCTCTCACAAAGCAAATCCTGGAAGTAGTTGGACCTGAGAAACAGGCATCCACGATCGTATTTACATCAGCACATGCTCCACCTCAAGCTCTCATCATCCCTGAGGAAAAAACCATGATGGATGTGTTTTTCAGAAAGGACATGTAGGTGAAACTCCTCTATCTGCTTCTCAGAGAGAAAGGTATTCAGGAGGGAGAGGACAATTTACTGCCCTTCCCTGGGAATCCCACATGATCCCAGAGCGGGAATGGAAAGGGGGGGAGGCTGGAACAGTAAACTCAGCCTGGCAGTTTTATCTTGATTGTGAGATAAAACGCGATCTGCAGCTCTAAAGGCCGAGCATGAGAGTCTTTAGCAGGAGGTACTTTAGCTCCTTCTCACGTTCTGCTTTCTGATAAAAAGCCACAAGGACTCCGCCATTAACGAGGCCAGAGAGAGTGCAGAGTCTTTTGAAGACTTCTCTGTAAAGCAGCGGCGCACTTGCGGAGGAAATAAAAAGCTTTCTTTGGAGCTCATCAATCAGAAGCTGCAGGACGGAGCTCCGCTTTAAACCACGGAGCTGCGTCACCAAGGAAGAGGAGAAACCGGGAAGAGCAGCTGCTTTACTGAGAACATCACTTTTACACCAAAACAACATTCTCCCTGCTCCTCATGTGTGTTTGCATCCACACACACACAGTAGCCTGACCCGGCCGGGTTAAAGAGGAGCTAGGGAGGAGGAGGAGGAGGACGAAGGTGAACTCTGGTTATCTTCAGTCTGTGAGGAGCTTTCCCAGCGCGCTGCTCGGCCTCTGGAGCAACGCACCGTCCAGATCTTATCTGATCAAGGTTTCAATAAAAATGCTAAACTATGACTCTGCTTGATGACCTACAGGCTGAGAAACGATTCAACTTTATGTTTATGTTGTGCTTCATGTGTTCGGCTTCGTCCTGCTGCGGAATCACAGGAAGGAATGAAAAGATGGAACTCAGACTGCCTGGCTCATGGGATCCAGGGCAACAATATCTCTGCTTTCCTCAGTATCACGTTTTTATTCTTCCAGGGTGCAATGATCATATTTGGAACAAATTCAAAGAACAGATGCATATGGTCAAAGTTCACAATTTAACATTTCTTTATTTCATAAGAACTTTTTGAAAATGACATTGTTCTATGGAAACGCAGTCAGTAACAATGACAAAAATTCAAATTACAAAAATTCAAATTACAAAAATAAATTTGTTTTGATTGAAATTTTTTTTTGATAAAAGTTTTTGCTCCAGGATTAAGTGATTATTTTTTTGGTTATGATGAAATTATAATATTTTGAAAAATTGCAATAAAAACATTTTTCTGTCATTAGTCACATGATCAACAACCAGAAGTTACTACTGGTGGAAAAGACAAAGAGGATGACAACAGGAAGTGGTCGGAGGATGATGACTGCGTGTTTTATCATGTGAACAAACCTTATTGACATGTGACTGCCAAATTGGGTCTTTTAGATATTGGCGAAATAATGACAAAGTTTTATAATAGGAGTGTTGTTACTGTTGTGCTGCGAGAACGACAGTAAATACAAATAAATCGGAAGCAAAAAATATAATTAGACAAAAAAATGAGGGAAAGGTGGCAGAAGGAATGAGAGGAAGGCAGTGAGAGAAACTATGAACAAGATTAAGATCTGGACATACAGAACGGCTTGTTATTCAGAATACAGGAAAATACCAATATTACGGTTGGAATTGTAATAGTAAAAGTATTCACATTTTGATTGAGTCTTTTTTGGAAAACAAAGCTGACAAAACAACTTTCTGTAAATAAGGACATTTTGAGTCACACCTCTATCAGCAGGTGGCGGTAGTGCCACCTTAACGTTTCATGCCATAAAGGAAGAAGAAGAAGAAGCAGCAGGAGGAGAAGAAGAAGAAGAAGGCCGTTTCCAGAGCCGTTCTGTTCCCACCGGATGATGTTCAGAGCGACAGTTTAAAATCTACTCATGTCCTGCAGCAGAAATTAGCAACAGAGTTAGCATCACTCACCAGAGAAATGTCGCTTTGGGAAGAGAAACCGTTCAGGTAAGTCTGCAATAACAGCATTTAACCTGGCGAGGGCGCTATGCTAAACTATGCTATACCTGTGCTATATATTGAGTCAGAGATGGTTGAACATGTTTGAATTTAGCGTTTTAGCATTAGCTTCTGCTAACTGCTAGCTGCGCTGTAGTGCTAGCTTCCTCCGCTAATAGCCTCAGTGAAATTTGCAAAGCGTTTCCGTTTTACACAAACTGCTCCGTAACTTTGGTTGAGATTCACACAGCAGCTCAAAATGTTGAAACTGGCAGCAGTGAGAAGAGGCGGAAGAGGAGGGAGGAAGAGGCGGGAGGGAGAGGCGGGTGAGGCGGAAGAGGCGGGAGGGAGAGGCGGAGAGGAGGAAGAGGCGGGAGGCGGGAGGAGAGGCGGGTGAGGCGGGAGGGAGAGGCGGGTGAGGCGGAAGAGGCTGAGAACCGAGAGGCTTTTCTTCAGGTCGCTCTGCCCAAACATGACGGCTTGTTTACCTGTCAGGTTGTTGCTTTTGTCTGGGCCCACGGGACACAAAGGAGAAGGAGCTTTAGCTTCTTACCGACCAGGACCACCAGTGAAGTGTGTGTGTGTGTGTGTGTGTGTGTGTGCTCATTTAAACATTTTCACAGTTTTCCTATGGCTGCACATTTATATCAATGTGTTTTTGTATTTGCAGACGCACTTTATGCCCAGTCTTCTCTGTTGTGCTTGTTGGGTGTGTTTGTGTGTAAAAATGTGTGACTAATTTCAGGGCTTGTGACGGGGCTCAGGGTCAGAGGTTCTGGCCTCATTTTAACTAGAAAACCCACAATATGATGATGTGTTGTTGACATGATGGAGAATCACACACACACATATTAAAAGGTGAAACCTGTTGTTTGGCGCTTCTGGTTATTTTTAGACGTTAGTGAAATCAGGATGACGGAGGCACCACATGCCGGACTGAAGGGTCAGAAATGATCATCAGTCATATTTAATCACAGAGGCGTAACATGTCTGCTGTGAGTCAAGTTTCATACTTTAGTCGTAAAATAACAAATGCATCTGTCTCAGTGATGAACCTTTAAGCTCCAACATGATTCAACAGAAACACAAGTTATGTAAAGCAGGAATTTATCTAAAATATTTCTATTTTATTATTTACTTACTTATTCAGCTTTTAAATGTCGTCACATGAACACAAATGTTTTTTAATATAACATAATTTCACAATGTCAGCTTTCTTTTTTTTTTTTGTTTTATTGGCTCTAGTGGCCTTTATTTAACAGTTAGTGGACAGGAATGAGGGAAATGACAGAGGGGGAAGACATGCGGCAAAGGTCGCCAGGCCGGGAATCGAACCTGTGACGGCCGTGTCGAGGACTAAGGGTGTGCTAAACCACTGCGCCACCAAAGCACCCGCACAATGTCAGCTTTCTACAAATTTTGTATTATTATAATCTGAATTTGAATTCTTTAATTCTTATTATTGTTATTATTATTATTGTTATTGTTCCTTTATTAAAATCCTGCAGTTAAATCAGGTGTCAGAAATAATTATTAATGTAATAAACAAATAGCCATGCTTTAGCATTTATTATTATTTTATAAATATTTACAGTGAGGCTGTCACTTGATGAACTGAGAATACTTCATTTATAGATGAAAATATGCCAGAGACAATTCAGAATTAGTTTATGACATTTGTCTCTCAGTTGGTGAAGTGAATCATATCAACAGCAAATGGAAACATAAAAAATAAGCCATAATAATAAAATATATATTTTATTTATAGTTATACATGATTAGCATATTTCTAGGATGCATGTTTATAAGAATATAAAAATCTGTGCAAAGAAAAGTTCCAAAATGTAACAGTTTGTCTGACCAAAACGCAAACAGCATCCGTCATGAGTCATAATTATGTCTTAATCTGTGAGACTAAAAAGAGATTATAGTTTCATTGATTATAAAACAGCGTCTGGAGAAACTGCAGGCAGGTTCAGACTCCGAAAACAAAAATGTGCTGCATCAAAGTGAAGATTCAAAATAACATGTTGATGCCAGAATGCTTCAAAACGACGATCTGTTGTCATGGAGACATCACTGATGGAAATGTAAACAAAGCTAATCTAAAATAGATCATTAACAAACATCCTTGTTCATAATCTCAGGTTTAAAAGCTGAAATTCTACAAGTGATTAAAATGATTTTATTAATGAAACCATAAAATGCCAACATCAGAAATGATGTTACATAAATGTCATAAATGAAGATCAATAGTTTCAATAAATCCAATAATTTAACAGAAAATACAGAAGGAAATAATCCCTCAAAGCAGATTATATTTCCAAACATAAAACTGAATTAATGTGATTATGATGATGATTATAAAAAAGCAATGAGTTAAAATTGAATATAACTGAATTTAATATAAAACATCCATGGATGATAAACTAATCACCAAAAATTGATAAAATATGGAACTTTTTTTCAACATCACTTTAAAAATGTTGACATTTATTTGAATTCATTTTAAAAAAGTTAATTTTAAATAATAAAAAAAAGTAAGAGAGAAAATCAGGCAAGATATTGTTTAATCCTTTTGGTTATAAAATGAATAAATGTTGTATAAATTTTTTTTTAAAGTATCTGCTGACATTTTTCTCATCATGGGACATTTTGTTCATCAGAAATGAAAACTGTATTTACTCAGCGAGAGTGACAGTTTGGTCAGATCATCCTGCCAGCTGCAGCAGCAGCAGCAGCAGCAGCAGCAGCGGGCTGGCAGCAGCAGCAGCAGCGCGGCGCAGCGGGCGGCAGCAGCAGCAGCAGCAGCAGCAGGCGGCCAGCCAGCGCTGGCAGCAGCAGCAGCGGGCTGGCTGCAGCAGCAGCAGCAGCGGGCTGGCTGCAGCAGCAGCAGTGTGATTGACGAGCCTCTCTTGTCCTTCCTCATGTGACGGCGTAACCTCTGAGCAAACAGCTGCTGCTGCTACTTGCTCTGCATTTTTCTCCTCCTTTGATTCTCGTCTACATGAGAATCGTCTGTAATAATTCAAAGCCGTTTCGACATCGCTGGATCTGTTTGCGTGCAGTCGGTGCTTGTGTTTAATTGTGTGTGTCCTAAAGCTCCTGCTCCTGTCTGAGTGTGTGTGTGTCTACCTGTGTGGCGGTGGGTAAGCCCAGTAAATCTCTGTTTGTCTCAGTCTGAGAACCATAATGCTGTGAGTCACTGTGAAAGCGGCGAGCTCAAACCCAAAGCACTCTATCTATCTATCACAGAAATCAGCCGTCGCCGCTGTCGTTTACCGAGCTAATCCTCAAAGGCTGCATTAATATGATAAGTACAGGTGTGATTAAACGATGTAAAGGTGCCTGTAAACTGTCGATGTTCCCATCTTTGTGCAGAGGAGCTGGGTGAGCGTGGGCGATGCTGCTCACCACATTCTTGATTTAAACCTCAGTCATGTCGGGGCGGCGCGGTGGGCTCGCTTCCTCTCATGCTTTCAGGTTGAAATACTGAAACTTTTCAACTTTTATCACTTATATTCCATGTCTGGGGCACAATTTGTTTTTAACTTTATGCTTTATTCATTTTCTTTATGAATTTTTCTTTCGTCCTGGAGCGGCTCCATCCATCAGACGGCCGTTGGGCCACAGGAAGCTCTCGGCGGGAACGTTAACGAGCCGTGTGGATTTTTAGGTTGGGTTCTGTGCAGAGGTTCCTGTGTGTCCACTGGACTGAGGGAGCGAACCGACTGCAAACGACTACAGTCTGAAAGAACTTCAGACTCCCTCTGGAAACATTAAGCTGCTTATTTTAATAATTCACACATCAAACCTAAACCTGAAGAGAAACTACTGAGCAAAATTCAGGTTTTGATGTTTTTATTTTTTTGTGTCTCTTGTAAAAACGGATGAAAAAACATTTTTTGGCAATAAGTTCATGTTTGTTGATGTTTGGAAATAAACCCATTTCAAAAACGATTGTTAAATCACATTTGACGAGCACGCCACCGTTACCTAGCAACCCCAGCAAAGCTCAGCCCGTTACCTAGCAACCTGGCGAAGCTCAGCCCGTTACCTAGCAACGCGCTAAGCTGGAACAGGCTGATCCAGCTCCAAATGCTGGAGCCGATCTCCAGAATTTGGTCAGCTGGTTTTTAGCATTGTGCAATGGCTGCTGGAAAAGACAAGCATTTAGTTGTTGACTTACTGCACTGTGGCTGGTTATGCAGGAGGCTCCATTGATGCTTTTCGTGAAGGGGACAGGTTGTAAGAGTGGAGGTCTGTGTTTTACTTTCAGGGTTTTCAGTTTATTGTCTGTTTGAAAAATGACGGAGTTGGATGTGCAGAAGCAGAAAGTTCATCCTGGTCTCCAGAATAAAACAAAGCTACAGTTAGCGCTGGCGCTGCTCACCTTTCTGACATGATGACCTTTGACCTTCTGGGGCAACGTCTTGTTGTTGTGAAATGGTCTTTCTTTGAACACTGACAAATCCACCAGTTTACCGTTTTGAATACGTCCTTTAATGAAATTTTACTGTAAAACCAAAAAATCCCAGTCAAGTTATTCATTTATTAATTCATTTGTTTTTAGTTAATTTAGTTAAATGAACTAAGATATTTGGACCAGGAACGAGATAAAAAAATTGATGAAAGGTTTTGTGTTTTTGCAGTGCATGTCTTGTTCTGCTTTTTCAGCGACGTTTCTACAACATGAACATGTGAACGATGCAGAGGGACTGAAAACAATCAACATCTTTAGTCAAGTTTTCTGTGTTGTTTCTCCAAGTGTTTGATTTAAGACAGAAAAACAACTCTGTTCATTTGCTGAAGTTCAATTCAATAAATTATTTTAAAGTCTGTGAGTATTGACATGTAGAGTGTCGCCGCTCCGATCAGCAGGTCTGTCTCCTCACCTCCAAGCTGTGATTTCAGCTTTAGTCTTTATTGCCACCAAGCAAACAAGTCTGAGCTGAAACCTCTTTGAATCGTCATAGGAAATCAGTAAATAACTGAAAAAAGAAAACGAGCTCGTCTGGGTGAGATTTTGTTTTCTGTTGTTGTTTTACTATAATTTCATGATTAATCAAGAATATTAATTAATAAACGCATCAGTTTGTTGTGATTGCTGTAAAGCCTGAGCCTTGTTGGTGAAATCAGTTGGAGTTACGGTACAGATCAGGGTTTTTAAGGCTGTCATGAGCTCATCCAGCCAGCTGCTGATAAATTGCCCATGATTGATGGAAAACAGCACACTGGCTGGTTGCCTAGCAACACAAGCTGATCTCCAGCTGGTTTTCCTGCTGTATGTGCTGTACAATGGCTGCTGGAAAAGTTGTGCAGGAGACTCCACTAATGCTTTTCAAAGATGAGCGGTTGTATAATTGCTTATATGTTGCAACCAAAATGAGTTGATATAATTGGTCACCTTTAACCTTTTATTGTGAAATTCCTTTGCTCTGCAGTATTCTTATTAATAAAATGCTGCGTTTCTGTTTGGACCGTCTGAACTGCAGCCATGTGACGACTGGAAGAACAATGCATGCGTTAGCTTTCCTTCGCTCCGCTTTGCATTTAAATATCAGGGCGTGGCCAGCCTGGACATAACTCTATTCTCTGAGCGTCACAGAAGATCTCATGTGTTTTCCCTCCTTGCCTTTCTTCTCTTTCTCTGTCATGCTCCTACATATTTTCCCTCTGCCTATATCTCTTTCCCCATCTCCACCCCACCCTAAATCCATCCATCCTTTCCCCATGTTGTGTAAAAACCAGCTGCTTCTCTTTGTGTCCCGGCCTGGTGAGCTGAGTGCTGTGGAGGACGGAGATAAATCCTGCTGGACATATTTCTTTGAGACAGAGAAAGATGGGGCGCGGGGCGGGGAACACATTAGAGGGCTTGGGACCAAGGACAAATGGTGAAAAACGAGAAGAAAAGACTGAAGACAAATTTCAGGCTGTAGAGCGGATCTGTCACACTTTGATCTGATCTACATGTTGTGTTGCTTGGTCTTTGGGTTGGGATGGTTCCGGAGACGTTTCAGGCCGGTTGCAGAGCGGAGCTGTCCCTCTGATGGAGCAGGAGCTGCTCAGGTTTTTACCTTTCAGGCTAAATATAAAGGATTATTTCATGTTTTAAAACCTAAAGAATGCAACCACACCAGCCCTTTTTAGTCCGATTTAATCCGACTCCAGTTAGTTTATCCAGAAAGTCCGATTTGTTTGGTGTGACCTCTAATCGACCTCTGACCTTTGGTCCTCCAAACCTCGGTCTGGGTTCAGTTTGAATGTGAACGCCAAGCGGACCGGAGTCCGCTCCATAAGCAGGAAGTGGACTGCAGCGCAGGGCCAAATGTGGCGTTCTGCAACATCTGTACCGGGAGAATCTGGAACCGGACTCAGAACCGGGTCTCTCTTCACATTGTTTGCATTTTGACTTCAGATTCATTCAGAAACAAAGTTTGGAGAATTTGTTTCTTCTATCATGGTTTTCAAACTGTCGCTGTGAGCTTAAAGAGATGCTGCCTGCTGTGGCATTCTGCCTGTTGAGGTGAGATGTTGGTCAGACTGACGTCTTGAAGAGATTGGAGTGGCTCTGAGTTCAGAGGTCATGTAAACACAGCTGGCTCAGAAACGCTGCCCTCTCGTCTGCTCCACCCTTTTCTCCATCTCAGTTGCTTTTCTTTAATCTTTGACGCTTCCTCTCATTCTCTGCTCACCTTTCTACATTTGCTTATCATTTGCACAAATGTTGGTCTCCTGCTATGTGCTGCCTTCTCCGCTCCGCCCAGCTGCTCCATTAGGCTTTCTTTCTGTCTCTTCATCATGTCTGCTCCGGCTGGAATGTTCCCTTGATTTCCAGATCCTTCACATCTTCACGTTGTTGTCAATAAATCTGTCTTTACTTCCTTCTGTCTCCTCTGTTTCTGCTCTGGCCTTTCATCTGCGCTGCATGGCACCAGGCCGGACGGCTCAGCATCTCCTGAAAGGATCCACCACGACCTCAGCATGTTGGCTGAAGTGTGCTGGAATTTTCCCATCAACCTAAATGTTGTTTGAGATGTGTAAAAATGCACAAAAACTGAATATGTTTATGGCATTTTTGGAAATGGATTGAGGAAAACTACCTCAATGTTTTCATGAGCAGCGGTCTGTTGAAACAAGCCGCTGTCCTGACTACCGGTGCTACCTCGTCAGATTTTCCTACCGCAACGCGGATCGACAGATAGCTATGTCTATCTGTTCGTGCTACTTGTCCAAATCTGCTACGTCATGTTCCCAAACTAAAACTACACCAGGTTGTTAATGTTAACCATCATCTCAGAACATTGAGTGACTGAAGTGGAAGCTTAGGAGTTATGCTTAGCTTACCATTGAAACAATTTATAGCCACGACAAAACCACAAGAAGATCCTTCATCTGAATATCCTACCCATTCAAAGTGTATACACTGATCCTTTTATTAGAATATCCTACCTTTATAAAAATATTTTAAATACAGAGGCGTTTGTAAGAATAAAACAGTATCAGACAGGGGAAACAGGTTTTATTGAAACTAAATCAAACACAGACAAATACAGATCACTGTCACTGTTTTTTTGCATATTAATCTATTGTTTGTCAGACTTTATGAGCAGCAGCTGCATTATGTCACTGAACAGGTCACTGAAATGATGGGATATGATTAGTATACATTAATATTACACAGCTTCAGTCCCACTTAGTATCGCTACCAACATCTATTTAGCAAGGTTTAGCAATAAAGCGTGTTATTAAACTAAAACATTTTAATGGCCACAGAACAACGTATTTTGTCCTGATTTGTACTGATGTTCAGCATTCATGTTGTTTCCGATGTCACCAGACTCTCGGCTGCGCCATGTTTGGGTTTCCCCTCCATGATTACGTCACCGCGCTTTGTGATTGGCTACTGTCACATTCAACAGGTTGCCTTCTCGCTTTCAGTCAGGGAAAACTCCCAGGCTGCAGCGATAAACTGGCCAATCCAACATGTTGAATATGCCTGATTTAGATCGGACCGATCCGACGTTCTACCAACTGGACCCGACCAGCGTAACACGCCACCCACTACAGGATGATCGGTGACAATTTTCCCCTTCGACAGTCGTTCCAAGGGGAAAAAAACCGTGTAGTGTGAACTGGGCTTTAGTTGATTCCTCCAACCAAGCTTAGCTGGTTAAAGCCTTTCCTCTGCCTACAGCTCCCAGAATAACACTATAGCAGGCAAATTATCTATTGATGTTGATCACGTCTCTATTGTGGTTGTATTGTGTTTGATTCATAGTAAAAGAGGTGGAATCATCTACTTTGTCAGGACAATAATAAACGGAGCAGTGAACTGGTTGTGTGACTAGGGCGTACTGGTTGGCAGACAGTTTAGCTTGGCTTCCTGGAAGGAACAATTAGGAATTCAGAACCAAACAAACTGAAACACCAGAAGTACAAGAACAACCAGATTTAACTTCCATCAACTTCTATTGGTGACAAATGTTAGAAATAAGAAAAGCAAAGTGGAAACTCCTACAAATGAATTGAATGAGGGGCCGCTCCTCAGACTGCAGAATCAGCTGCAGCCAGTCCCACTTTGTTCACAGTTTGGTCCCAGTGGCCCTGGTCCCATTGGTCCCATTGGTCCCATGTGGTCCCCAGTGTGGTCCCATTGTGGTCCCAGTGTGGTCCCAGTGTGGTCCCAGTTTGGTCCCATTGTGGTCCCAGTTTTGAAGGAAGTATTTATCAAATCTCTCCTGAATCTAATGTTTTTAATGAGTGCATTCAGTGTTTTCAGACCAGCGGCGCATTGCTGACCTGCAGCCTGAATAAATGGTAACCTGTCGGCCGTTTAGCGGTCAGCGGTTCACCATGCAGCTTTCTGAATGTGTTAAAGATGATGGATGGACGTTTCAGTGAGGACAACCGGAGACAAAAGGCTCCTTTGTCCAACTGGATAAATATCGAGGCAGTTAAATAAAGCTTAACAAAAGGTTAATCTTTGAGCTGGTAGACATTACCCACAGTATATATCCTCTTTCTGATGTTTGCGGCCTGAGTGATGGATACTGCAGTGGGTGGGGTGATTGTGACAGACGTTGCTACAGTAGCTTTCAGCGTTTTTCTCTCCTTTGGGCGTTTTCCTTTTTTGCTGGAATGAGTCGCTCCCTTTTGTCAGCTTTTCAAACTGCTGTTTTCAGGCCACCTGTTCCGTCTGTTGTTTTGGGCTCATTGTTTTTGTCTTATGTCTGCATAAACGTATTGTTTGACTCATGCTCTCTGCTCCCATTCAGTAAAATTTATGTCTCTTTTTTATTGCTGGCTGTCCCTGCTCAATGGGACGTTCAGGACGGAGTGAGGGCGGCCGATCCTTCCTGCATGCTATGCAAAGAGTCGGCTGGTCAGCGTCAGCCCTGTTTTCGTCTTACAGATGGCCGACGCTGTTCAGACAAATAAAATTGCTGCCATGCAAAGAGGAAGCGAGCTCTAGATTCTTCATTTTTGCACCACTTGGCTGACGTGTTTTCAAATTCTAATTCAGATGCATGAGGGAAACCGTTGGCGTGCTGCGTTTGTTTTGTTGCAGTGACTGAATGTACAGCAAAGAAAAGAGTTTGCATGGAACATTTTCCTGTCTAAACAAGACGTCTCTATTTGCATAACTGGGATGCGGTGTGGAGCTGAATGGACATGCACACCAGAATTATGATTTTTCTGCTGTAAAATGTCTGAAAACTCATTTTCAGAGGAAGGGACTGACCTGGTCTTCAACTCGTTTCTATGGCAACCGCTTTACTTTGAGCTAAAGTTGGTAGCTAACCACAGAAAGATTCTTTCTCAAATTAACCTGGAATTAGCTTGAGTATAAAATGGGACAAACAATAAAAAATAACCATGTAAATGGGATTTCACTTCAACTTTTGTCAATTCTTAAAAATTAATGAAAACTCTCTAAAACAGACGGTATAAAAACAAAATCTGACAATAAGGGAGTGTATTTTCATGTGTCTATAATAAGGCTCAGTTTGAGAGTGAGGTTTTTAATAAATAATGGAATGGATCTGATTCTGCTTAATGTTTTAAAAAAGAGAAAACAAAATCCTAGAAATGCCAGAAAGTGTCAGAAAATAAAATTTACACTGCAAAAACACAAAATCCTCCCAGTATTTTTGGTCTAGTTTCAAATGCAAATATCTCTGTGCACTTGAAATAAAACAAAACTAACGTACAGTTAACTTTACAGCAAGAAAAATTGGCTTGTTTTATGTCAGTAATATTTATGAAAAAAGTTCTAGTTCAGATTGTTTTTCCCATCTTATAAGTGAAAATATCTGCTAATGGAACCAGAACTTTACCATCAATATTAAGAAATTGTTGACTTAAAATAAGCTCCTTTTTTTGCTGGAAAGTTACCTGTAAGTTCATTTAGTCTTATTTCAAGTTCACTGAGATATTTTAAGTAGAAACTAGAGCAGAAATATTTAGTAATATTTCATGTTTTTCCAGTATGATGTAAAGTTTGGTTTCTTTTATCCGTCTTGCAGTCCAGGCTCAACGCTCAGGAAGAGCGAGGCAGATGTCACTGTCGGACGATGAGGAAACGCCGGCGGCGTCGCATCAGTCTCTTCCCGAAAACCGGAAAAACTGTGACAGTGCACCAAGGTAAGTGGGACCCCTGGTACGGCACACGAAGGCGGCTGGAGAAGGAAAACATCCAGATAAATGAAGAGTCATGATGGAACATATAAAACCAGGTGACACAAAGTTTTAAAAATCCAGCCTGGTTTCTCACATAAAGTTACTTTATTATTAATCTAAAAATAGTTTTATAATTACAGCCTGTGCTCTAACCCTAAAATGTGTGGCTGGGTTAAATCTGATCGATGTTTGCCGTGAGACAGTTATTACGCCTCACACATATAATTACTGATGATTATATGCTGCTAGCATTCGCTCTGCCTTTCCCTCAAAGGCTCTGCTTCATTTTGCTTTGTTAGCTTTTCTCTCTTGAAGAGAAAGTACCGGCGATTAAAGAAAAATGTTAATCTTTATCCTGCCGGTTTGAGAGTCTGCGCCAAATGGGTAGTAAAAAATGTTTTTGAAGATTTCTCAACAACAAAAATCAGACCTGTTTGTTTTATTCTCTCTATAATTTAAGGTGGATTTTTATTTTGCAGCGTTTGTTATTTTGTCTGTGGAAAACACTTTACAAATAAAATTTACTTATTGAAGACATGCAGACAATATCAACTGCCAAATAGAATCTTATAAATCTTTAAAACCAGTTATGCGTTGATTTCTGAACTTTGTTTGTAATTTGATAAATAGAAAATGGATGCAATATGTGCAAATATTGCACTGTTTTTTTTATTTATTTTGATAATGTGGTTAAAATGTTTTTATTATTCTTTTAGCCTCCTTATTGGTCCCAAAGTTAAAAACCAAACCAGATTTAAAAATAGGAAACTATCTAAAATAAATAAGCAGCTAGTATGTTTCTGTCATTTCTGTCAGTCCAAAGCTAAAATGGCGAGGATTGAAACTTTGTATAAGCTAGTGCTACAGCACAGCTAGCTGCTACACTAAAACAGCTTTGAATATGAGTGTCTGGTAAAAACGTTTTGCAAATTTTAAGACACTATGAAAAAATTTTCAAGCTTTTTTTTTAAAGAAGGAAAGAAGAAATAATATCACAGCTAGTCTCTGTGTGTCGATCCTGTTTACGTATGAGTTTGCATTAGCATAGCATCACTGTTAGCTTTTACAACAAGGTTTGAAAAAATTTTAACTTCTCGTTTCAGATCTTGTGTAATTATTAAAATGCCAACAAAAAAGTTTCTGTTATTATATAGAACTACAGCAATAAAACTGGACTCTCCATTTATTCTTGTCTAGGTGTATGAAAGCATTAGCACTGCGGCACAGCTATTTGCTAAGGCTAAAGATGAAAACTAACCTAAACCTGCTTTAAATGTGATATTTTTAAAATATGAATAATAAGCCATATTAGAGCTAATATAGAGCAGAATGCTAATAAAAAGCAAGCACAACTTAAACCAATAAAATTTTTTTTTTACTGATTACATCCAAGCTAGCAAGGAAATGAAATATTAAAATGTGAGAAAGGCCTTGCTTTAAAGGTATTATTTATCTTTTAACTGCTGCTAAAGAGGTCAGAGATAAATAACCCAAACAAAAACACTTCCCACGTTTTACATACTTGTTTTGCTTTTTTTTTTGCATTTGCATTTGCATTCTTAGCTAGCTGCAAATTAGATGTTTAAAATTCATTTGAGCTAATAACAAGTGTGAGACAGTTCTGGTGCTAATAAAATATTGTTATGGAGAAAAACTGAAATCGCAACAGTTGTTTCTCTTTAGCATTAGCGCTGCAGTACAGCTCATTATTGCAAGAAGTTAGAAAAGTATGGTCAAAATTTGTTTTTGAGGATGTTCTCTTTCTATTGGATTATAGTGTATTATACTGGCAGTGTAAGCTAAGTTAATCTGTAAAAAGTCAAACCAATGTTGTCATGTTGACTTTAGCATTTCATCTGAAAATTTGAGGTTTGGGATTTTTTGTAGCTATATAAGTTATATAATCTTGAAATAGCAAAATCAGGGTAACATTAATCATTTTTCAAAACAAAAATCAAATTATGTGCATCTTTTAGCATCAAAATGAAACCAGTTAAACTTTAACTATAAAATAATTCTAGATCTCTTTTATATGTGTATTTTGTCAATGTTTTAGGTGCTACCAGTGAAACTTTTCCTCTTTTTACATAAACATGAAACAATGTAAATTATAGTGGAGTAAATCCATGGAGGATGCAGGTGTGACAGCGATTCGGTTTGTTTGACTGAATTTTAATATAAATTATTCAGCTGCGGCTTCATGTTCAACCTGGGTGAGCGCAGAGACGGAGGAGAAAACCTGAACGTTAGCGTGCTTTAAAAAAATCACATAGGAGTAAAACAATCACGTTGAAATGATGAAAAAACAGAGGCGTAAAGGAGAACAGTAAGAGAGTGTGGATTTGTGTAGGACTGGACGGCTGGTCACGCTGCTTGCTGGGCTTAAAGCAACACCTGGGTGGCTCTCAGTCAGCCTGTTAGCAGCCAAAATGGCCACTGACAAACGGGGATGATGGAGCTACCTGGATTTGTTTCAGCACATAATCCTGCCAGGTTCAGATTTGACCTGGATTCTTTACATTTTATCATAAAACCTGGCTGCCAAATATTTATATATATTGAGAGAGAGAGCTCGTTTGACTTTCCCAGGCTGCAGACGCTAACACACTCTGGCCTTCTTACACCTGCACATGTGGCTGATTGAAGCTGCCTGCTGTAATCCTGTGAGCCTGCAATCAGCCGGCACAAAGGGAATTGATGATAGGGTATTATGGCAGTATAGTAAATATGAGCCATTAAAGTGCCTCAGATGATATATTAACTCCACTGAGCTGCTGTTTAGTTTGTAATTAGATGATGTGTGTTTGAGATCAGTCCCTCTGTGAAATGTTCAGTCTTTGTCTTCATTTGAGCAGCTTACACTTTAATTAGTGTTTATGTTAAAAAAGTTTGAATCTATATTGTGGTGTCACTAAGGTAATAATGATCTGCTAATTTAACTTACCAGAAAGTAGAAATGCTTTTCATATTCAGGAGGATTCCTACCAGAGAGCTTCAGGCAGGTGGCAAATTCCAGTCTGTAGATTGATTATTGACGTTTCTAAGCCTTTATTTCTGTTATTTATGATGATTTTTTTTATTTACTGCTAATAAAAAAATTATAATTGAGATTAGAATATGATATTAAGCCCAGAGCCGGATTTATAAAGATGTGGATCCAGGAGCTGGGAACCGTTTGGTGCAATATCCACTGCAGAAAAAGGATTTTCCTAATGGAAATTACAGTATATAAATATGTAAAATTATACATAAATGGGTATGAAGTGATGATACTAAAAATATTCCAACTTCATAATTTTCAGTTCGGTATAATATATATTTTATATATATAAAATATGCATATAAATATGCATATGTCATATCATATGCAATGTCTGCAAAAAATATATTCAGAAAACATTTTTAAAACTAAAATGTGTTGGGGTCCCCGCCCCCCAAAAAAAAGAATGGCGTCCTGAGCTGCTGCTCTGTAAGTCAGATCAATAAAAGTATTTTAATGAAAGCCTGTTGATTTTCCTAAACCACTTTAAAGGTTATTTTCAATAACAAATAATTGTGATTTATTATAACTGCATTAATGATCGTTAATCAGACGTCCCGACTTGTTGCTGATATTCAGATATTTTCCTCAGTAAAACATGGAGTATTTTGCTGGCGTCCATCTTGGATCCTGAGGATTATTGTGAAGTGCACCTGAATATCCAGCAGTGTGTTTCTGATTTTATGCTGCTGATCCTGAAAACGAGCAGCGAATCCAAACCTGCAGCCAACATGATGTCAGAGCGTGGGTTCTACGTTTCCTCCAGATGGAAGAAACGTAGAACAGTTTCTGCGTCGCTCCTCTTTTATTTTGAACAGTCGGAATCATTTTATGATCTGTCAACGTTTGCAACGGCTCAAACAAAACCTGCCGTATGAGAAGAGAGGCAGAGACACAGAAAATGATCATTTTATTCCCATTTATAATAAAGTTTGTTTGATTCTGCTGTAGAGAAACCTCTGAGCGCATTCAGATACAATGAGATATTTCTGCTAAACTCAGATTAACTCTGGGCTTCCCAGGCTTCATGAGATTAACGTCTTGAAAGGAGTCCAGATTAAAATAAGTTCCTATAAATTGATGCTAAAAGTTTATTTTTTTAGGGATAGATTTTTGGATGCAGGAATAAAACGAAAACTAACTCTGATAAAATTCCCCTTTTGATGATTTCTAGGGATACAGTAAAAAATAATAAAATTAAATGTTGAAGCTAATGTTCAAAGTTAGCTAAAATAATCTGGAAAGTGTCACATGTTTAATTATTTCATTAATATTTAATGTGTTTTAATTTACTGCTTTGTTTCTTTGTATTGTTGAGATTTAATGTCTGTTTTCAGATGTGACAGAAATAAGTATAATTTTCATCCTAGACCTCAGATTAAAAATATGCTAATATAAAAAAGTTTTATGCTGATTGTTTATAGAGATTTTTTAATTTGGGGGAAGGAAGAAAATGATATTTGATATTATTTCTAGTACTGAATAAAGATTAATATTTTTATTCTGGCAACATTTCTGAAAGGTCATCATACAAATTTTATTATATATTCTTAAAATATTACTTCTTCTAGAATCATTAAATGACAATATTTAGATAAAAGATGAGTAATTTTTAATCAAATATGTCTAGTTAATGTCGACACATCAGGGCGGCTGCAGCTTCCAAACTAAATCCAGGTTGCACCAAAACAATGGCGGCTTCACTCAGCTGCATTAAAACGCTCAGAGTAAACGCTGCGCCTGTTTGTCAGAAAGTCACTTCTGAAGCCACAAAGAAACCGACACACACACGCACTCGTCATGCGTGGTTTCAGTGTGTCAGCGGGCGGTGCTGATGGTTCAGGTTGGGCTGACGCTGCTAACCGCTCCCATCAACACGCAGCAGCAGACTTTCAGGCAGAGCAGCAATTCTCTCACGGCGGCAAAGAAAACAAAGTCTGCAGTTCACACTGGCAGGGCCGAGACGCACAAATATCACAAAACAAAATGAAATCTAAAGACCCCAAACATCACTTCCTGTCAGCGCGAACGCAACAGGGCAGGAAATAATGTTTACTGAAAGTTACTGAAGTTGATGTAAACTTAAAGTGTGTGTGTGTGTGTGTGTGGGTGTGTGTGTGTGAACCAGGTTTTTATATCCTTATGGGAACCTATTTCTACAATGTGGGCTATGGGGACCGTTGCTCCTTGTGGGGACATTTTCTTGGTCCCCATCAGGGAAATTGTTGTTTTTGGGTTAGTGGTTAGATCTGTGATGGCTAGGGTTAAAGGTTAAAGGGTTAGGCTGTAGAAGTTAATGGAAGTCAATGCGAAGTCTCCACAAGTGATGAAAACATGACTATGTGTGTGTAAAGGGTTTCTTCTCTGGTTGGTTTAAAAGCTGCAGCGCTGGACAATTAATCCCTAAAAAGAACTAGTTCGTCTAGCTTGTAATGAACTGATTCATGTTTATAGTAAAAAAAAATGTGCAAACATATTTGCAGATCACAAGGTTCATTGATCATAAAACTATGTAAATCTGAATTATGAAAGTGAATTGGCTTCATGGAAAAACAAATTTAGAAAAAAATAATTTTTACTCCAGGATGAGGAGGGTTTTTTTTTCAATTCATTTTGCAAAACTGAAATGGAAACATTCCAACAACAGGAAGTTACTGCTGCTAGGAACCATGAAGAACTCATATTTCTTGCTCAAAAGTTACTTATAAATTAGTTTTGTCAAGTGGACTAAATCAAATAACTTTTATATTATAGACCAAAATACTTTTTTTTGTATTTTTAACAATTACAAATGGCTTCACTCTGATATTTTGTTAAATTTGATTTATTTAAATGTACTAACTGACTGCTGTCTGATGCATCTTTAACTCTATTTTGGTGTCACTGCATCAAGTCCCTGTAAATGACTGACTCCTAAAATAACTGCATGTTAGACGCAGAAAGAACCGGTTTTTCTGTTCGATCCACTTAAAGCTCGTCATGTTTTCTCACCTCTAAATAGAAAAACAATCCGCCTTCATCCCCTAACAGAAAAATACGAGCTAACGCTAATAACCGTGAAGTGTTAATGGGGCTGTTTTACACCAACTGACGGTAAAAATGTTGCATGCTTCGAATGTTTGAATTGGGATGAGGTGAAATCTCTTCTGCGGCGGCAAGCGACTGCTGCAGCTCAGAGGGCAAGCACGGTCAGCAGAGCTGCAGTTGAGAGGCGTTTTGATTGAGGTGGATCCTGCAGAACGTAATGGATGTTGAAATCCCTCCAGAAGCGAACGTGTCGACATCTGCCTGTAACCTGAAGAGTTTTAACATGTTTGCTGCTCTCTCTAAAGTAACTGTCAAAATAATTAGAGTTTTTAATCTGAATCCTGCATTGAAAACAGTCAACATGTCAGTCCTTTGTTCACATTTGATGTAATTAAATATGTATTTTCTGCGGGGAAATCCTGATACGTCATCATTTGGGAATTTTTATGGTTGTGAAGTGAAGCAGCCAGAGTGACGAAGCAGCAGAGCAAATGAAAACACTGAGATGGTAAACTGCTGATTATTTCTGCATCGTCTGCTGATTTTAAACGGAGCAAAACCAAATTCAGCAGATAGAAACATTCGCCTACATGAATATGTCCAACCGGGTTCCATGTTTTAATACCTGGTTCTGTTTGGTTCTGAAATGAACTTAAGGGACCAACAGCATTTAATATTTAGTAAATCATTCATAGCGTTTTTATTCTAACCAACCAGTTTACTGCTGCTGCTTCAGCTGAAATATTCACACAATGTTTGATTAAATATTCCAAATTATTAGTGGGAAATTCTCACATTTACAGAATGTTTTTCATCTAAAATATTTTAAATAAAATAAACCTGGCGTTCTGCCGGCTGGCGTTAGCAAAGCAGCCAATCCAAGAGCGCCTCAATGTTAGCTTAGCACTAATGCTAAGCTAATAAGGTTCATTAATTTGTGTTTGGTGTTTAAATGAACGGAAAGGCCTTAATGGATTTAGTTTATATGAGTGTCTTTATTTCTTCTCATTTTATTTTATTTTTTTGTTTAAAAAATTGCAAACTTTTACATTTGCTCTGTTTTTTTTTTTCAAAATACCAAGTTTAAAATCAATCAATCAAAGTTCATATTTCAACAACCTGATAAGTTTATTACATCCCAAAGCACAAAGAAATGTTCATAGTTTGAACGTTGAGTCATAATTTCATTTCATTTCTACATACTTTTGTATTTTTAATGTCCAAAGCTGCTGTGGTAACGGTGTCCCGGGGGTTGCTATGGTAACAGTGTCCCGGGAGATGATTGGAAGGTTCAAACATGGCAGGTAAAAACACCTACGACTTTATCAACATCCATCCATCTTCCTGCACCCTTGTCCCTTACTGGGGTCAGGAGGGTTGCTGGTGCCTCTCCAGCTCTTGGGTGAGAGGCGGGGTCACCTGGACAGGTCACCTGGACAGGTCACCCTGGACAGGTCACCCTGGACAGGTCGCCAGTCTGTCGCAGGGCAACACAGAGACACACAGGACAAACAAACACGCACACTCACACCTAGGGACAATTTAGAGGCCAATTAACCTGACAGTCATGTTTTTAGACTGTGGGAGGAAGCCAGAGTACCTGGAGAGAACCCACCATGCACAGGGAGAACATGGAGACTCCATGCAGAAAGACCGGGAATCGAACCCAGAACCTTCTGGCTGCAAGGCAGCAGCTCTACCAGCTGCGCCAACAGTGCAGTGGATCAACAGTGGATGTTAATTATTATTAGTAGTAACACTTTTATTTTATTATTATTTGTAGGAATAGTTACAGATTTTATTTATATTGTCCATTTGTATCTTTAGGTCTTAAACACAAGAATGAAACGTCTCATTTCGCTGTGACAGAAACGGACTGAAGATGTAAAAAACATTGAAAGTTTTTCCAAATACAAATAAAATAAATTTTCCTGCCTGCAGATTTACTGATTCTGCTGATTAAAACATTTTAAAATCTTTATATTTCAGCTCCAACTTTCACCTAAAGAAATTTATTTACGCTGTAGTTCAATTAGTTCTGATTATTTCCCTTTTTTCATTTTTCAGCTTCAGTTTATTTCACTGAGATTTTATAAATTGGATCTGATTATGAACCAAAAGGAGAAGAAATAAAAAGTCTAAATTAAGTCTGTTGTGGTGTGTTCCTTAAATGTTGGCTTTTTTGTAGGATTTCTGCATTTTCTCCAGATTAGAAACAGGTCAAACATCCTAAGTGCTGCTGTGGATCCTGAGCCGCTCTGTTGGCGTTGTCCTCCAGCCGTGGGTCACTGCCGCACTAATTTACTGCTTAAGCATAATTAAGCTCAGAGAAAGCTTCCTGCAGAGCAGCCGGGCTCATTCTGATCTACATCATGTTGAGCCTCAGTGGAGGAGGTGAAGGGCGGCATAATTATCACAGAGGATTTTCCCTGCAGTCGTCCTCGCTGTCTCTGGGAGCGTCTGCGTTTCCGCTCCGACAGAAAGCCCTGCGGCGCGGCATCAGAAACGTCACGTTCCAGCTGGAACGCCGGAGGAACCAAACACTGAAAGATTTACAGATGCCCTCAGATCACGCTGAGAAACACACAGCTTTTATTCTGTAATACGTTCACACTAAGGCCTGTCGCGATAAACAATAAATCAATTAATCGCACGATAAATGAAAGTTATCGACCTCATTTTAATTGGGCTCCTGCACGACAAGAGCAACATAACACAAGGATCGATTTCAGACGTCCGTAAAATCCCACAATATCGCACGTGAATTTAGAGTAAACAAACAGGCTGAATGATGTAATTAAAGGTATATTAAATGTATTAAAGGTTTCTGGATTTCTGTTTTGATTTATTGCTATGTTTAATATTCAAACTGGAGTTGGACTGAGTACTGATGTTTAAAAAGTTTTAATAGCTGGTAATCATCATTAAAAGTGACGCAGATCAGTTTAAACAGGCTCTCAGTTCATCCTGACAGTCAGTTTCCAGGGAATGACTCACTTTGAGTGGAACAGTTCAGTTCAAACTGTTCATGTTTATTTATACAGGCTCAATAAAGATAAGTTCTGGATTTAATTCTTTTAACTTAACATGTTCCCTCTAACAATAAAAGCTGATCATTTTTTCAGGACTGATTCTCCTTTGTTCAGCCTTCCAGAGGTATGGATAATTCTGGTCTGCGTCTGGACCAGAATAAAAAGCAAACGTTGTCCTGTGCAGCAGAAGCTCAGTCGTCACTCATCGGTCTCATCTCATTATCTGGAAGTCGAGTTATTAATCTCTTACGCCTCCCTCTACTGCTGAACATCCTGATGTTTGTTATATTTGCCGTCTCAATAATTGTTTCTTTTTTTGTTAGGGTTCAGAACCGCCTGGTTGTTTTGGATCTGACAGGAAGCAGCCCACATATCTGGTTATTTTCATTAGTCATGCAGGTAATTATTATATTTATGTCTGAACATCTTGAACTTTGCAAAGAGCCGCAGCGGCTTCCTGCTGTTTCCTTATCGGTTTGTTTATTGTGACGTTTCCATGAAGCCTGTTGGACTCTGTTTCACTTGCGTTCTCATTCATCTGGTATCAAAGTAAAGCTGTCATCAGTTCCCAAATCACGCTTTGCATCGTTTAGAAAAGCCATCAGCGTGTCACGTTCTGCCGCTGCCTCGCTCACCGGTCCAACCCGTCTGCTGCTGCAGCTTCAGAGGAGCGGCGGTAAACGCTGCTGCAGCGCCGACACCAGCAGCTGTCGGCCCGCTTCATGTTTCCTCACAGACTCGCTGCGTCTGTTTGTCATCCAAACACACAAATGGACAGATTGAGCCGCCGCAGCAGAGAAAATGTCAAACACCAAAAGTCCTTTAAGCCCAAAGATCAACTCCAAAAGTCAAGTTTATTTTTAAGCCTCCCCACATCCAGTGGCATGCAGATCTGGTGTTTGGTTCTCCAACCTGCTAGTGAAGCAGCGCCTCATTATCAGCAGGAAGATAGTCTAAGTTTGTAAAAACAATGCCTCTAGTCAACTTGAAACACAGTAAATTGTCTTAATCATTACATTTGACATGATTTCTCCTAACAGTTAAAGTCTGGTAGGTTCATCACAGAAACCTGCAGGAAGTTACAGTAAAACTCCAACCATAGATGATGGAAATGCAGAGATTTATTATGTAGCTATGATTTATTTTAGTCATTTTCCTTCTTCTTGCCCTGAATGTTAGAGGAGCAGCTCTGGCCTCAGACCAGCGAAGGAACAGCTGCACAGAAACTAAACAGCCTGGGAGGTACGGCGGTCCAGAAGGGTCAAAAAGAGGCAGCAGAATCAACAGAAAAAGCTGCAGTGAAACAGTAAAGGCCACAACGGACGTTATGATAAAACCAAATTTAGCATAATGCTAATTTAGCATTTTTACTGACGTTTCCAGTTTCTGTGCATGATCCTGAATTTCAGCAAACTTTTAAAATGATTTCTTGTACTAAACTTTCTGGCTCAGGATTTATGCTGAGATTAATTTAGGCCAAAATTATTTCTTTTTGTTCAGATGAAATTGATGCTAAAACTGAAAATGTGTTAAAACAATATTTTTGCTTAAAAGGTAATTTAGTCTTAAATGCAATTATTGGTGAGACTAAATTTATACCAAAACAGAATTCATACTAATACAACAGTCCTACTAAAACTAAATTTAGCACAACTAAATGCTAGCTTAGCATTTAGCAGCTTCACTGACGTTTCCGGTTTCTCTGCATTAATTCTGCAAACTGCAGAGGGAACACAGACGTTCAAAAAATATCTATAAAATAGCTTTTAGAAAATAGTTAAATTTTCCTTGCTACATCATCTCAGCACAGAATTTGACTAAAACGGAGTTTATGGTGAAACAGGATTTATGCTAACATGGAATTTAGCAGAAGTTCTGAAAAATCTGCTAATTTCTGTTTTAGCTTTCATGGTGGCATAAGATCTCTGAAGGCTTTTGTTTTTGCATTGTGAGTTTTGTATCTTATTGAATCTTCTTTTTGCTATTATAACATAAGAGCATATTTTCATAACTGAATATGATAATATTCCGGTTTGATATTTTTATATCTTTAAGAGGCCAAATCTTATAACAATGGCACAGCCTTAACTGGTGTTGAATTTTTTTATGCCCATGAAAAGGTTAAAATGTCACACATATGCATTATAAAATGTTGTATAAGAAATGATCTCCTGTGCTTTAAATTTGTGCTCGACTAATCGAGTTTATTCATCTTTCTGCTTTTTGGGTCGTGTGGAGGATTAAAGGTGGTCAGTCTGTAGATTTCTATAGATTTTTGCACCTATAAATTATATTTCTGAAAATATTATTTGGTAAAACTGTAGTAATGAGCAGGTTGGCGTTTGTGGGAACAGCTGCCGTCACGGTTTGGTTGCAGAGTAACAAATCCTCCCCCTGCCTGGTTCTGGTTCTGTGGGCCGGTCGGGTCGTGCCGCTCTCTGTGACTCATCCGTCTGTCAGTTTGCCGCCGCGCGTTGCTGGAACAACCCGAAGCGTTTAAAGAACATTTCACGTCTCAGGGTTTCTGTTTGGACTTGCTGGTTTTCACAGCCTGACAGGAAAGTTTGAGTCCAGATCAGCCGAGGTCACCGAATATCTGCATAAAATATTAATTTCTTAATCTACAAATTCTGTCATGTTTATTTTTTCTTGTCCTTTAAATTTTTCTGGCATTGAGCTGAATTTATTTATTCAAACCACCATGTGACAGAAAAGCTGTAAAACATTTTATCAAGACGTTAGCGTGTTATTGCTAATGGCAGCCACAGATTTTTAGCCTGTTATGTTTCGTCTTCATGTTTCCTGCTGGTTGTTATCTGCAGACTTCGAGGTTTGCAGTGTTGAGATCAGATCAGTTTGACACACAGCAGCTTAGTGATGCTTCAGTTAAGGCCTGTTGATTTCAACAACTGGATTCTGACAAGAAATGAATTATGCAGAACTGTAAACATCAGTGTTTTGATTTATGACTCCATAAGTTGACAGATTTACTGCTGACATTTGATGCATTTCTGATCATTTCTCTGCCGTAGCTGCCGTGTTTGTCTTGTTCTTGGTTAAGCCGTCAGTCGGCTGGTCTCTGAGCTCCACAGTAAAACTCCTGAACAAATAAAAGCTCAGAAAAGGTTCATGTCTGACAATGTTTCAGCTTTAAATGTTTTTCCTGATTTTTATTTTCTCCTCTGAAAAGTAAACATCTGCATTTTAAATAATTCTGGTTTTGTTGCATTTATGATCAGTTTAATTTTCATTGATATAAGAAAAACAAAAATATGAAAATTTCTCAATTAACTTGAAACTGGAGAAAAAGCATCTTCGTAGTAACGAAACCAAGACTTTGCTTTTGATAGTTGAGGAAGAAAAATATTGAATCTAATTAGACAATAAAACACTGGATAAAATGTTGTTCATTTTACTTAACCAGCAGTCAGACTGTGTGAACGGTTTATGACCTGCACAGAAAAGGTTTGCAGAAGCAGAAATGGACGCCGTTGTGTGTGAATGGTTTTAAACTGGACCAGTTAAATCGAGACTTTGCCGTCTGTTGGCCTCAGTCGTCATTTACGGCGTCTGGCGACGAGCGTCTCGCTTCAGTGTGAGGCTCGGCCGACCTGTGACGCTTTAAAACATCACAAACATATCTGACTTTGTTCCACATGTACAATTGGCAGAAAGGACATTTTTTTGGAGGGTGTGAAGATTGGAATATGGCTGCTAAGTCGAGCTAACGTCAAACTGACGGGTTTTATCTTAAACTGATCAAATGGTCTCAAAGTCAACATATCAGCAGCCAAACACTGACTTCGTCTCACTTGCCGAAAGGTTTTTGTTTTGGCAACAATTGCTGAAAAAATTCATATAATTCCAGGAATTAAAACCTACATAATGATGCCAACCAGTTTCCACATATTTAACATATTTTTTAATCATAAACAACAAAACAATCTCTTGTTCGGCTTCTGTTAGATAATTGTCCTAATCAGTTTTCCTGGTCTGTGCCCCAACACATGACTGTTAACTTTTAGAAGTATTTTACAAACTTCCGCACATGGCAGTAACTCCAGTAACAACGGCCTGAGTCGTTAAATAAATGGTTTCCTCTCTTTGCATTCGGCTCCACTTGCCAGGCGTCTCAGGTCATTTGCAGGCAGGTATACATGCGCATGTTAACCCCTGGAAGGAAAACTTCCATCCAGCTTTAATTGACTTGTCTAAGTGATGAGCTGTCAGCCTCTCCATCCATCCAGCCAGAGATAATGCCGGGGGGAAAGGTGCCTCCGCTCTGCCGCCTCGCTCTGATTAAAACAGCTGAGCTGAGGGCAACATGGCGGCGGCTCTGCCCAAATGGTCCGTCGTAACAAACCGCTTCTGTTGGGTGAACCTGCGTAATGCCGGCCTGCCTGTCTGGCTGTGTCTGCAGGGGATTTGAGATGCATATGCATGAGCGGCGCAGGTTGGGAGGGAGGCAGGTGGAGTTCTGGAGGCCAATTTGGGTCTGCAGGGAGGTGAGCAGGACGGAGGAGGAGGAAGGGCAGGAGGCGAAGCTAATAGAGCCGCCGCTAACAAGCCGTATCTCTGAGCTTTAGTCTGGTGTCACCACATCTTCTGCTGCTGCTCCAGCTCTGGCTGCGGTTTGCATAATGTCCCACAGTCATTTGGTTCGGCTGCAGCGCTGCTTCCTGCTGCCGGCACCAATTTGGCCGGGCAGCAGCGAGTTAAAGTCTTTCTGCCTCATTTGTGTCGGCGCAGAACAGGACCGGTTCTGCCTTTTGTTTGCATGTTTGTGTGTGTGTCCATCTGTCAGTGGCAGACAGGTGCTTTGTTAAGCTGCTGCCAATCATCGTCTGCTTCTCTCTTGCTCCCAAGAGGTTGGGTTTTTCTCTTCCATGCACCTCATATTTACAAGAGGAACCTGAAGGCAACAGACAGCTTCAGGAGATTACATCTGCAAGTTTGCTTTTCTCTGAGGTATTTCTCATTCCTCCCACGCTCCAGACAGTCAGGGTTCATTAAGGTGGAGTTCGTCACAGCAGCGCTCCAGGCCAGGTAGGTAACAGGTCAGAAAGTTTCCCCCAGGCTGCGTCTGGGGAGGCGAAGCCACGAAGGCCAGCCGTTTGCAGAAGTTCCTGTTGTTGGTGTAATGGGAGAAATGTTGAGTCTTTATCAACATGTATGGGTGTTTTCACATGTGACAGTCAGGTAGATTCAACGTTTGTTAAACTTGTCCAAACCTGTTCTCCTCCCGGCCTGTGGGGGCGCTGCAGGAAACGACACAAAAGCCTCTGAAGACCTGAGAGCCGAATGGAAACAAGATGGAGGCGTCAGATTTTATCGGTTGGAGGATTTCTGTTTAGTCTTTGGCTGAAGACCAGGAGTCATTTCTGCTGCTAGCGCTAGGCTAGCATGTTAGCTTTGGTTGTATTTACCCAGAATGCCCTGCACTGTAGTCCACTTCCTGCTTTTGGAGCGGTCTCCAGTCCGCTTGACGTTCACATTCAAATTGAACCAGAGTTCACTTCAACCGAACCCAGACCGACGTTTGGAGGACCAGAGGTCAGAGGTCAGTTAGCGTTCACACCAAACAAACCGGACTGGACTTTCAAGGCAAATGGACTGGAGTTGGATTAAAGCGGACTGAACAGGTCTGGTGTGAACTCACCATCAGTGTAATTTTAACATTTCTAGTTATGGATGTAAAAAACATAAATGATCTGAAAAAAATAAAAAGCTGAACTTTAACTGGGCCATTCTTAATTGTTTTCAGTGATTCTAATGAAGGTTTATATTTGTCAGGTTGATGATCCAGTTTGACTCTAGAAAAGTTTATTGAACCAATCAGTGCCTAAACAGCGTCCAGAACAAATCATCACAAATCTACGGTTTATGTGAGACGTTTGTGCTAATAATGCTAATGATGCTGATAATGCTAACATGCTGCATTTAGTTTCCTTTTAACCCTCAGCCCTGGGAAACAAAAATGGCACACGGCGTTCTGCAGCTTACAGACGATGATGTGAGTTGATATTTCCACTTTGGTCTCATCTGTGCGAAAGCCGTCATTAGATCCAACTGTGATGACATTTGGTTTCATCTTTGTAGAGATAAATGCCCGTCTCCTAGCAACCCTGATTAATAAACCCAACGCTTAGTTAGTTTCTGGCTCATCTTCTTTCCATCAGATGTTGGTCGTGATTAAACCATGAGGGCTTCCTCTCAGCAGAGGCCGATGCCACTCGACCAAACAGGGAAGTTGGTTTTTACACCTGAGGATTACAATTCTTTCCATATTTCATCTGAATCTGAACCGTTGAGCCGGGACTTCACGGGTTGTCCAGGTGCCAGGCCTCACCGCGGCTTCATCAAAGAAAACCGATTTTAACTCTTCGGATGAATAAAATCTAGAATCCCGTCTCCATTTCCAGCCCAGCTTCATAATCTGTGATCAGGAGACTTTGACTCTTCAGATGAACAGATTAACGCTCAGAAATCACCGCCAGCTTTGGATTAATGCCGGTTGGGTTTTGTCCGTTTCTGTGTTGGCATGACAATGAATTGGTGAGTGCACCCTCCCCCACGTATTGCTGCTTACCAGGACGCTGAACTGCTATAAGCTGCTATAAATGATGGTTTGATGGATTATAATTTCAGGTTTATCACTGCCAAACTAAATAAATGTTTTCTCTGCCAGGAGGAAAATCTTTCTTCAGATTATCGGAGAATAAAATCAACATTATGAAAAATCAAGGAGCTGAGCCTGGTGAGTGATCGTCCTCCAGACTCTGAGTTTGTTTTCTACCTTTGAGTTTCTGTCGGATCACTGAATATTCCCGGTTTTCCCATAAGCAGATTACTAAAGGTCCACAGCCTGGCGTGAGCCTCGGTTTGGAGAAACACGATAGAAACTGAAACTAATTTGAACTGGAGGCTCCGGCCTGGACTGAGCTCCTCCAGCTGAATATTTTCACCACTTAATCATTCAGGAGCCGCTCAGAGGGAGATCTGCTCCGCTGTCAGTCACAGTAACGCTAAACGAACATCTCTGTCAGAATCCTCTCCGGTTTGACGTCTGTGTTAAATGAGCGCCGGTCGCTGCAGCTCCGCGGCCGCCGGGGAAATCCCAGCCGGCTGCTGCAGCCATGCATATCCATGATGCTGCAGCACGGAGAGCGCCGCTCTGCCCTCCGCGCTGCGACTCCTGGGGGTAATTGATGCTCCTGGTGGCCTCGGGGGGGGCAGTTAGACCGCCGGGCTCAGGCTGCACACCTCCACTCATGGAGAATGCATAAAGGGATTTGTGGAGTTCCTGAGGATTAGGACCAGCAGCCAGACAGGTGAATTTATTCCACCGTTCTGCTGCAGTTGTGAAACTTTTACTGATTAAAACAAACATTAAAGGAACATTTTTAATTCTGTTAAAATATAAAAGCATCAAAAATATTATGCGCTGTTATAGTGATTTCCTTATTGGTCGTTTCAGACAGAATGACGGGATGTGAGGTCACTGCTGAAGATGATTTTATTAAACATTGAATTTATTACGCTTTGTTCTGTTCTTGATGATTTAAGAAATGAACTTTAAAGTCTTCCGTTGGGTGAAGGATGGATTTAATTGGATTAATGGATCTGAACTGGAATGAGACTCATTTTAATTGATTTGGACCAATTAAAATGGTTTAAGTTAATCAATCAGTCAGTTTATTTCTTTAGCATGTTTCAACATCCAGGCAGTTTAAAGTGTTTCACGTCTTAAATAGACAAAAATAAAACGTTATTAAATCAACATGCAGTCACCAACAGAGAAAAATCTTAATAAACATTAGAACTTTGAGTTTCATCACCAAAATTATCAACACATCAGTCAGGACTCCAGCTGCAGCGTTCTGGTTGGTTGGTGTTCTAGTCAGGACTCCAGCAGCTGCAGCGTTCTGGTTGGTTGGTGTTCTAGTCAGGACTCCAGCTGCGCAGCGTTCTGGTTGGTTGGTGTTCTAGTCAGGACTCCAGCTGCAGCGTTCTGGTTGGTTGGTGTTGTAGTCAGGACTCCAGCAGCTGCAGCGTCGGTTGGTTGGTGTTCTGTCAGGACTCCAGCAGCGCATTCTGGTTGGTTGGTGTCTAGTCAGGACTCCAGCTGCAGCAGTTCTGGTTGGTTGGTGTTCTAGTCAGGACTCCAGCTGCAGCGTTCTGGTTGGTTGGTGTTCTAGTCAGGACTCCAGCTGCAGCGTTCTGGTTGGTTGGTGTTCTAGTCAGGACTCCAGCAGCAGCATTCTGGTTGGTTGGTGTTCTAGTCAGGACTCCAGCGCTGCAGCGTTCTGGTTGGTTGGTGTTCTAGTCAGGACTCCAGCAGCAGCGTTCTGGTTGGTTGGTGTTCTTAGTCAGGACTCCAGCAGCAGCGTTCTGGTTGGTTGGTGTTCTAGTCAGGACTCCAGCAGCAGCATTCTGGTTGGTTGGTGCTCTAGTCAGGACTCCAGCTGCAGCGTTCTGGTTGGTTGGTGTTCTAGTCAGGACTCCAGCGCTGCAGCGTTCTGGTTGGTTGGTGTTCTAGTCAGGACTCCACGCTGCAGCGTTCTGGTTGGTTGGTGTTCTAGTCAGGACTCCAGCAGCTGCAGCGTTCTGGTTGGTTGGTGTTCTAGTCAGGACTCCAGCAGCTGCAGCGTTCTGGTTGGTTGGTGTTCTAGTCAGGACTCCAGCTGCAGCGTTCTGATTGGTTTGTCAGTCAGTCCTGTCATTTGCTGCTGCAGGAATCAAAGCCACTAGAGAGAAACGCCTGATGAGTTTCTCTGATCAGAGACTTTAGTCCTCTGGTCCTGGAGGTTCTGGTAGAAGTCCCACTTTGGAACCAAAGGGTCAGGTCAGAGGTCAGAGGTCAGCCTGTTCTCTGGTTTACAGCTGGAATAACTGAAGCTGTGCTCTAACTCTATAATGCTAGGTCTATAACTGTAGATCTATAACAGATCGTTTCTCCAAAGATAATAACTTCAGTTTCTGTTTGTTTCAATGTGACTAATAATGATCTTCTAGATCTCTGTACTTTGATCTTGGCATCGCTGCACAGAACCGGACGGATCAGCCGAGCCGTCTGGTTTTTCTGTTCGTCTTCATCAACTTAACAAACTCAGAGAATCCAAAGTGACTCTCTGTTTTCTGACCGGACTGCACAGCTGGATGCCAGCAGCTTCTGAAGCCAAACAGAAAGAGTTCATTTCAGTTTCTGCTGGCTCTGATGAGACCAACGGATCCATTCTGATCTGATCCGATCAGATCTGATCCAAACATGATCCAAACTGACAGTTTGGATCATGTTTGGATCCAAACGGTGAGTGAGCCACAGATCAGGCAGGTTTCTGGGCAGCTGAAGCGTTTTGACGTTTGGGTTTGTTTTCCAGGCGTGACGATGCAGATAAGCTCTGCTGATCCTGGCAGCGCTGCACTGCAGGTTTATCTAAACACCTGGGAGGCGGCAGCGCTCCACTTGTAGCTAAACATGTTTTACTGAAATGCATTTAGAACAGAAAACGCCAGGATGCATTAAAACATGAAAGGTTGCTGTTATTCCTCCTCATGGTAAGAAGGAGAGCGCCGGTCTGAACGGCAGATTAAAGGTCCTGCAGGTTCTGGGCGGACAGACGCTGTCCATGTCTGCAGCCATTAATCTTCATCATTTGATTACACAGAGAGGCGCTGCAATGACAAACGCTTTGTGGTGGATTCCTTCAGAGGCCAAACCCCAGGGCGTGTCGGCCTGCTGCCTGGCAGCTTAATGCTCTGACTGATGGCTTTCAGTGACATTGAGCTTTGTCTTTGTTGGGATTCTTCCAGCTTAAAGAGTTGGAGTAGATGGAGGATTTGGTTGGATTAAAGAAATTCTGGTTCATAGTTTGAACATTTTTGTACGTCAGTGTGAGTTTCTCTGCTTCTAAAAACAAAGAGGTTAAAAAAACCAAACCAAACATGAACTTTCTGCTTTTCAGCAGGAAGTTCATGTTTGGTTTATTGGTGTCTGGAAAACAAGCCGTTTGAAAAACCTGCACAATGTAACATCACAACTCAGTAGGAACTGCCCTGTTGCCTAGCAACCCCAGCTGCTCTCCAGCAGTTGGTCAGCTGGTTTTCCCGCTGTACAATGGCTGCTGGAAAAGACGGGAGTTTAGTGGTTGACTTGCTGCATTCTGGTTGGTTGTGCAGGAGGCTCCACTAATGCTTTTCAAGATGTATGGCTGTATAATTGTGCATTTGTTTGCAGCCATTTTGTTGTGAGTGTGAACACTGAGTTGGGGGCGTGGCCAGCAGCAGCTGGTTTGGATTTAAAGTGACGGAGACCTTGAAACAGCTCAGACTGAAATCTGACTACCTAAGAATTATTCAGTGTAAAAATGTGATGAACATGTTTTGTTTAGGCCAACCAGATCCTGACCTGTTGCAGGAAGCAGAATAAACCATCTTTCAGTTAAAATCTGCAACATATGAAAAAAAATGAGAGGTGACCAAAGACTTTTGCCCAGTTTTTGTACTTGCAGTGTGAGCTGCTTTAGATAACAGATAAAACAGTTTCCAAGCAGAGAAATGATGAAAACATATATTGTCAGTTTATGGTTGTCGTTCCTGTGTCCAAGGCGATTCTGTGAAATACCCAAATATGGAACTTCCTCTCTGTTTAAACGGCTTCTAGCTGAACAAACTGAAGGTGAATAAATGTCCGATCTGCAAACGTCTCGATTCGTTTCTGTAGAGAGAACTAGTGGGATCAGATGGAGCAGGTCGCACCGTCTAACGCTTTCACTTCCTGCCGGTTCGTCCTGCAGACGGACAGAACATGATGCGCTGCTGATGCTTAAACCATTTAATTTCACCGGCTGCAAACATCTTCACTGGATTTCACCGTCTGAG
This sequence comes from Phalloptychus januarius, assembly GCA_902982915.1. NCBI lineage: Eukaryota > Metazoa > Chordata > Actinopteri > Cyprinodontiformes > Poeciliidae > Phalloptychus > Phalloptychus januarius. The sequence goes on from CADWAE010000475.1 coordinate 17,019,513, forward strand.
TGGTTCACATGCCGGCAGGCAGTGATCCACCAGCTGAACGCGACAGGAGCGTCGCTCTATGTAACCTGTGAGTTTTCTGCATCATAAAACACTTGAATGTTTCCCTCCATTTAAATCTGATCATGTTTTTAAAGTTTCCACCCAGATTCTTTGCCTGAAAAGTTGAGGCAAAAAAATATGAAAATCCCATTAATGTGAACCTAAAACAAAGAATACAACCAATCTACTCACTAACATGAAGGCAACACATGACGACTAAAGTTACTAACTAGACTTTACCATGTTGAGATTTATAAACGTTTTACATTTATAATTGAACCCAAATATAATCAATAATTATAATTTAAACAGGTTAAGCTAAAAAATTGAAACTTTTAGATATATGTAAATTGATCATAAAAATTAATTTTATATTACATAACATTTTTGAAATCCTTTGCCTAAAATGGAATAATAGCACAAATTTATTTACAGACAAAGTTGATTTTGTTTTAAATGTAAATCAGATGCATTTGTGTTTAGTTCTGACCTAATTGTTGCTCTGAATATGTTGTTTTGTTTTGCAGTGTATTTTTGAGTCTGAGTTCTGCAGTTAATGATTAATCAGTTACTAAATTAACTGGCAGTTATTTGAATCGTTGATTAATCACGATTAATCGTTTCAGCTTCGTACTTGTTGATGTCCGGCTCTCTCTCTCTGCCACTCCTCCTCCTGCCAGAGGAACCAGGGTCGGGCTTTGACTAGGCCTGACATTCATGGATGGTGTGCAGCCTCTTCAGCTGATCCAGCTTCAGTTGTGAGGTTGCCGGGTCGATTCCTGTCGGCCGCCGCTCCCACCAGCAGGGCTTGTGCTTAACATTTGCAGACTTTCTCTCATCATCTTTAGGGATATTTGTGAAGTCGCGCCAACAGTGAAACATAGAAACGTGTCAGCCTCAGATTATCGCAGAATGCTAACTGATAACAGCCTCCATCCATCAAGTGAATCAGACCATCATGGCGTTTTCTTCACAGCATCTCAGGAATCGTTTCAACATGAAGTCGTCTGTTACAACGGCGGCGGCTTCCCAAAAAAAACCTGATTTTTTTCTGCAAACGCCACAAAAACTAACATTTAATCAGACTGGATGGAAATACATACCTCATTCATTCAAAACCCTAAAATGAAAAGAAATATAATTACAGTGCTGCTAATTTGATGTCAAATGAGCGTGTTTTCATGCTTGGCAGCTTTATTGTCAGACGTTTATTGTTGTTGTGCAAACCTTTCATCCATTAATCTTCCCATTCTCAGTCAGTGTTTGTTCAGACAAAGTACAGGATGAAGGTGTGTGTTGTCTGGGCGTTATTTCCTGCTCTATTGTGTGTTGCCATACAGCGGCGTGGTGGGAACGTTGCAAACACTCGTCTTTTCACAGCGGTGTGTGTGTGGCTGTGGTTTCTCTCAGAGGCTAGTATCCGCTTGTCCTTGTGGCTGCATCTGAGGTTTGGAGTGTGTGTGTGTAGGTGTGCAGGGGTGTGTGGGTGTGTGTGTGTTTGTGGGTGTGTGGTGCGCAGTCTCAAAGCGTCAATCAAATTAAAGTTCTCAGATTAAAGGAAGGGGCGGCTCTTCCTTGGCTGTAGTTCCAGTGTTGGTGGCAAAGCAGCCAGGAAACAGCCTGCAGTACACACATTCACAGAAAGGGGCAGCACTGAGACAAGCAGCAGAAAGGGTTAAGTTTGTCACTGCTGGAGGTGAAAGGCGAGGCTGGAGGCAGACAGGTTAATCCTCCCTGACTCACCGTCACACTTTACCAACGTTTTTCCTCCTTCCACCTGTGAAACCACAGAATCAGAACAATTAACGACTCCAGCGCTGGACACACTGATTCATCAGGCCGCGCCACGGCTGGAAGAGCACAAAAAGAGTTTACATAACCTCATCATTTCCACATTCATCACTTACAACTGTAAATCACTGTGCAGTTGTAGCGTAATAAATTAGTAATATCTGCTCTTTTTTCATCTAAAAGGTTTTCAGCCTAGAAATGAGAATATTTCCTGAGTTTCTGGGCAAAACGTTTCAAAGCAAGGTTTCTAAAGAAATGATTTGTAGTCTTGTTACTGTTGGATTTTGGTCTGGGCTTTGACTGGGTCATTCCATTGACTTTTAAGATTGTTCAAATTTGAATTATGAAAATGAAGTTGCTTAAAGGAAACTTGAGTTAAAAAGAAAAAGTTTTTGTGATGGGTTGAAGTGTCAGGGCTCCAGGAATTTGATCTGGTTAAATAAAGGCTGATCCGGCGGTTTTATGAAGAGTAGATTATTCCTTTGTTCACATTGCAGGTCATGTGATCAACAACAGGAAGTTACTACTGGTGGAAGAGACGAAGAAGAAGGAAACAGGAAGTGGCAGGAGGAAGGTGGCGCTGCGTGTGTCTTAATGACTTATCGATATTCATGGCGTTTAGCTGAATTTCTTATTTACTGGAAACAGAAATTGGTAAACAGTTTTTCCAATATCAGTGGAATATGAACGTTTTGCTGCCATTTGCAAAGGAAACGCAGCTGCGTTAACAGGGACTTTCTAAAAATAGTTTTTATGCAACAAAGTTTTTCTTCTTTCCAGTAAAGAGTTGTTAAGTGAACGACTGCAGCTCCTCCCACCTGAGCCACGGAGCTGCAGCTCCTCCATAGTCGCTGTGTGGATTCTCCTAATTAAAGGTGAAAAAGGTTTCCATTAAATCACTCCTAGATAATGAGATTTCAGTCTGATGCGTTCTGAGCTGCCACTTTAAATCCAAACCAGGATACAGAAAATGGTTCCTGGATGGTGAGTCAGCAAAAACTCTCGTCTTTTCCAGCAGCCATTGTACAGCACATAAAAACCAGCTGGCCAAACATGCTGGAACTCTCGTAGGGTTGCTAGGTAACAGGCTGGGTTTGGTTGCTAGGTAACGGCGCAGTGCCAGGTGAATGTAATTTTCCTGACACTGAACACATTAATTCTGAATTCAGACGATAAAATCCGACTTTGACCGCCCAGACAGCAGACACTTTAGAAACAATCTGATTTATTTCCACATGTGGAAGTGAATAGATCAGAACCGGGCCGATCAGACTGACCTGAGAAACCTGGACCTGCTGTGTGAACATAAGCTAAGCTAGCGATCGCTAACAGAAATCACATGATTTAAACTTGGATTACAAACATTTGATTTATTCACTATCTGAATTAAATAGTTTTTATTCCACTTCTCACAGTTACATATGTGTGACATAAAATCCCAATAGGATGTCATATCATTCATTTCTAAAAGAGATTATAACGTTTTGATGAATCTTAAAGATGAGGTCAGACAGAGTTAAGGCCGGCTGGATTATGAAGTGTAACCCAGTGATGAGGACAGGTGGCGTTCAGGAGCCGACGAGGCGCTTTGCAGCAGCTTTGATCTGCAGCAGCAGAAATCTTCCTAATCCTTTAATGGAGGCGCTGACTCAGCAGCACAGCCGTCACCATGGAAACCATCTGTCACACTCACAGCAGCTTGGGAAACCGAGTCTGGACCAAACTCTGATTACCACTTACAAACATCCAGAATGTGAGCAGAAGAAGAAATCTCAAGTTTTGCTTTTCTGGAGGAATATTTAGTTGGCCTGCAGACAAAGAGCCGATGTGATAAAAACAAGCAGCAGGATTTCACCAAACCAGCAGACTGTCGTTGCATTTCAGCCTAAAATAATGACGTCAACCTGATCCGACACAGACGTTAACAAACGACTCTCTGTTTCGCTGCTTTTCACTCATTTGCATCAGCCAACGCAAAGCTGGACTTCCAGTGATGGAGACATGGAAGCAAAAAATACAAATAAAGGTCCAAATTTCAACATGGGATCAGAATCTGAAAAATCTGGCATTAGTTAAAAGTTATTCTTATTAAAATCCCCAATAACTCAAATATTTACATCCAAACAATCCCAGATTATAACTGAAGTATTTTTATTTCACTGACTTCCTGTTTCTGCCATGATGGACAGGATCAGATTTCCAAAGTTACAGAACGTAAACATTTCCTAAATGATGGCATATGAAGGTCAAAGGTCAAATACGACGAAAACATAAAGTATTTCTGTCTGGTTCCTAATGCAAATATCTTGAGATCATTCAGAAATAAGATAAATAAACTTGTTTTAAGTCAGTAGAACTTTACAAATAATGTTTCTAGTTTCAACATCAAATATTTTCACTAAAAACTGGAAAAATGAAATAATCTGCTAGAACAATTTTTTTATTGGTTGACTTATAACAAGCTGCTACATCTTACTGAGAAGTTACTGTTATGTAACTTTTTATATTATTTCCAGTGAACTCAGACATTTGCATCACAAACCAGACAAAAATACTTTTTAAGATTTTTAGTTTTTTACAGTGAAGAGGTGAAACGACTCGTCTCTTTTCTGTAAGAACATTTTTTCCACAGATTCCTGAACAATAAATCCTTTTGTTGCATATTTGCGAGCGGCAGCGAGCGGCCATGTTATCGCCTGCGTTGGTTCGGCCTTGTTGACACAGCTGCAGATTCATGTACTTTTACCGTTTGCTGCGTTTATCAGCGATTCATCGCTTTGTTTGCTGCTCCGCTTTATCAAAATGCTGAGCTTTTCCAGTCGTGTCTCACATCCTTTGGTTTCATCCAGATGGGCCTGCTCTCAGCAAACACACACACATCTACACTCCAAAAACACAATATTAACTAGTTTTGGTCCAGTTTCTAATGCAAATATCATAAATTAAGACAAAACTGACTTACAACAGCTTTTTAGCAAAATGTAGCAGCTTATTTCAAGTGAATAATTCCTTAACGTGAGAAAGTTCGAGTTCCTCTGGCAGATTGCCGTCACCTAGCAACCTCACCACCGGTCGATCCTGGCAGCAGCCATTTTGTTCATGTATTTTTTTCTCATACATATTTTCTTTCTGTTGGTCTTGAAGCTTCGGGTCTGTGGTGCGTTTGCCTACCAAGATGGCGCCGACCACTTCCTGTTCGGACTTGTGGGATGAAAAAGTTCTGGTTCCATTGGCAGATCGACAGGCACTGTGCCGTTACCTAGCAACTCCAGCCACGCCCAGCCTGTCACCTAGCAACCAGTTCTACTCCCACCTGCAAATTGTTTCTTATAACATGCGAAACATGTTTATTACAGGAGAAATGATGCTTTTTATCCATATCAAGGAATTATTGACGATCTGTGCAGTTAGTTTGGTCTGGCTTTGGACAGATTTACTCGTTGTTCGTTTCAGGGGGCTTCTTGCCCGGCGGCTGCTTCTCGTTGGCAGAGAACGAGCCGCCCAGCGAGTCGCTCCCTGAGGTTGCTGCAGATTGCAGTGGAATGCCGAGACAGCCAATCAGACGCGGGCTGCGTGGGGGGGGGGCAGGCTTTAGCAATGCTGACGCTAATGCAGCCAATTAGAGCCTGGCGCACCCCCCCCCCTCATCCACAGAGTCAATGGCAACATTTATCCCTCAATAAAACAGACATGATCTCAGGGGCCCGGCCCTGCCAGGGCTTTCCGCTCCTACAAATTTCTCCTGATTGTACAGTGCTGCGCCTGTAAGCACTCCCAGGATGATTGCCCAGCTTAGGTTACATGTTTTAAGGCATTTTACTCAGATTTAAAGAGGCTTTTTTTGGCCATCTGTGAGTTGGAATACGACGGCTGGAACTGAAAAGTTTCTCAGATAGAAACCATCGAAGTGGCAGCAGTCGGTCACATTTACCTGCTCAGGATGAAAACTGATGGAAGAAAACAAAATGCAAGACGCATTAGCAAGACATGCTAATCTGAGGTTTAAAGCTGTTCAGTGGCTGAAAATTGAACTTATTCAATAAGAGAGTAAAGATTGAATCCACTTCTGATGGGAGTTGATCATTAAAACGAGTCGAAGTGAAGCTCTGCAGGCCCGACGCCTCCAGCAGTCTGACATCACTTGACTGATTTACGGAATATTTACTTTCAAGCACAAACCCTTAAAGTAAGCTGCACCGCATGACCTTTAACCTGGACTGAAACAACCTGAAGTTAGCAGCAGCTGCGTTTCAAATGTTCGCCAAACTTTATCATTGTTGAAAAACATTTAATAAAAAACACAATTAAAACCACACAAGAATAAATTTGTTCAGTTAAAATCATCCAGTGCCATCATCCAACCACTTCCTGTCTTCCTCTTCTTGGCTTCTGGCTGTAGTAACTTCCTGTTGTTGGTCATGTGACTCATCATGAGAAAAATAAGTTTCTGTCGTAATTTTGACACGACTGAAAAACCTACTAGTAGCATAAAAACTTTTCTTGCAGTTTCCAATAAGCATGTTTTTTTTGTAATTCGAGTTTTTTTACAGTTATTTGTGGAATATAAACAGCCTGAGGAGAATTTCAGCCTCAAGATGGCGGCTCTGGGAGTGTTGGTTAGCTTTTTGCTGTAGCGTTCACTGCAAAGACACAAAATCTGACCAACTATTTCTGTCCAGTTTCTACTGAAATGATGTCGAAGCACAGATGGGAGGAACTGGTTACAAGTTGGAGCATTTTCACTGCAATGTACTTTTTACCTTTTCTTGAGTAATATTTTTGTTAATGATCATTATTCTTTGTGAAATACACTCATTTTGATACAGCTGATATTTGAAAGGTAAAGTAATTCCATTTTTGTATTTTGTCAGTTTAGCACATTTAAGCTAGCAGGCAGTTAGCATGCAACTTTTCTGAAACATGTTTTTACTTATTTGTTGAAACTGTCACCAGTTGTGACAGTTTATGTAACAGATAATCTGTGAAAAAAATTAATCTCCCCCACGCTTCTCAGTGCTAAAGAGAAGCAACCAATCAGAGCCAGGAGGCGGGTCTTACTGCTGTCAATCATGGCTGTGTGCACGCTGCTCAAACCTCCCCCCTTTTGTTCTCTGTTACTCTGCACAGCCTTTTCTGAGTGCCGTTTATCAGCCACTGTTTCTCCGTCATTAGCATATGAAGCAGCAAATACATGAGGATGATTGACAGCTCTAACTCCTGACTCTGACTGGTTGTTTCTGGTTCATTCCTTCAGACAGTAGCAGTTCAGGGAGGATATTTTTTTTCACATATTATCTGTCTCATAAACTCATGACTCATGATTTTAACAAGTATTTTAAAAAGCATATTTTTTGTTGTACTGCAGATTTAAACTATTGTTTAACTTCACCTTTAAAACCTCTGAATGACTGTTTTGTCTGTGCGCAGCCCTGATCCCTTCAGCTGCCAGATTTTAGTCCCCCCCTCATTAGCAGCTCTGTTATCTCCCTGAGACAATGCTTCATCACAGGATTACATTTAAATTAGCCTCTTTAGCCTTTTTAGCTGCTTTAGCTTCCCTGCAGCGCTGCAGTGCCTGCAGCCAGAGCAGAACTTTACCTTCTGATTTCAGTCGGAGGAGCAGAAACATGCAGATTTGCTGAACAATGCAACCTAATGCCACAGAGCATGAGGTGGCTGCAGATTTATAGAGAGATTAGATTTTTATCAGCCATTAAATAACATCTAAATGGGGATTTTTTTTTTTGTCTTTGAGTCCACATTCGAAATGCTTAGTTGTTGTTTCCAAAAATTGCCAGAAAAGCTTTTTAAAAATTCCCAGCAGAGGATAAGTTTGTAGTTTTATGGCTGTGTGAAGAAACTTGATCTGAGTCCTTTCACCTAAAGCGAGAAACTCAAGTAAAGTGTGCATTACCTGAGTAATGTTCGCCTCCTTTCTGTCCGAAAATAAAGAACCTCGGCTAATCTTTAGAGCTTTTTCATTAATCTCATTAAGACCTTCCTGTTCAGTGGATCATTGCTGCTTTAATAGGAGACCAATTAAGGATTGCGGCGATGCTGTGTGTGAGCGCTGACCCAACATCTGCTAAACACGGGGGGCCGAGTGTGTGTGTGTGTGTGTGAAGAGGGGTCCGCTGGCCCAGCAAAACGCCTGCTGGCCTGCTAGTCTGTTAGCCTGCTAGTCTGTTAGCCTGCTGGCCTACTAGTCTGTTAGCCTGCTGTTCTGCTAGTCTGCTAACCTGCTAGTCTGTTAGCCTGCTAGTCTGTTAGCCATGCCCACCATCTCTCTTGCTGACACTTTTTTTATTTGTTTATCGTGTTTTTGTTGCTCCAGATCTGAAAAATGTTTCCTGAACTCGTTTCCAATAAAATGTTGTTATTCCGGCGCTTTCAAAGCTTCCAGCTCCACACAGAGACCCAACAAAACATTTTATCTGCTTGTGCTGGAACTTTCTGTACCGAACTGAAGGGCAATCAGCGTCAAATGTGGATTGGATTGAGGTCCAACTATAAAACATAAACATTTCTGTTAACCTTTTTTTTTGCTAATGAATGAACAGCCACATAAAAACCCAGCTGGGTAATGAAGAAAAAAGGCTCAGATTTGAACATTGCTGAATGGTTATTTTGGATCAGAGTTTCCAGGGCAGCCTGGAGTTCCCCTGAACGTTTTGTTCTACATTAAATCTGTTTGTAACAAAAACCTGACGAAACAGAACCAGTCCTTACTGTGCTGCGCTTTATTTTTTTTTTTTACTAATTAATGAATCACAAAAAACCCAGAACCCCAGTTTATGAAGCTTAAACTGGGTTTCTTACACATTTCAGATGCATGCTTGAACAATCATTTTACTTCCAGGCCAATTAGAGCCGAGTTGGATGATAACGAATCAATCTAATATTTCTCCCTTTCAGATTTTTAATTGTCTGCCTCTCATTTTTTGATATTTGGTTTTTTACTTGCTGTGACAGTAATGGTGGTCTGTAATGGCCCTTCAGAGACTAAGAAGAGAATCTGAATCTAAAAGCCATTAGAACAAAGAGAGGAATTAAAATTTAATATGAAAGTATTGAAACTCTGATCCACTGTTCCTGTTATAACTGATTGATTTTACTATTTTCATTTGTCACTTTTTATCTGATCAGATTTGGTGGTTTTGATCATTTCATTGTTTCCACATTCCTATTTTTAACCGACTGAAAAGTCATAGAAGAATGAAGTTTGATTGATTAAAATGTGACGTCACCAGACCTACGTGCGTGCGTGCGTCACACATAAAAAAAACAAAAAAACATTTCATTTTGAGTTTTATTGATGGACAGTTTCAGTTTAAAACAATCCCTTATTAAAGTTTTCATCATTTATTGTATTTACTGAACAGACAGGAGAAAATATCACATATAAAAACTGTTTCTTGTATTTCCTCCTTTTAGATTATTAGATCATTTAAATAAAAAACCTAAATAAATAGATATGATGTGAAGAATCTTTCAGAAGGATTCCTGAACAGTTCGGTTCACATGAGGAATGATGACATCAGCAGATGACGTGTAGCGCCGCGCCGCCATGATGAATGGTCCATGGCCCTGACGGGGCCCTCATCGGCACGGATGGGGCCCTAGAGGACCTGTACCTGCAGGGCCCCATCAGGGGCCGCAGCCTGGACTCTGTCCTCCTGAAATCAGATCTCATTTCATCTCTGTTGATTTTTCCCGCCTTCTCTGCTGTCGCCATGGGAACCAAAACAGAGAAACGCTTTCATCTTTTACATCATTATTATCAGTCAGAAAACAGATTAATATTTTAGATTGAACTCCTATTATTGCTGTAATGATGAAACATTTCCACACTTGAAGCTCTCGCTATGAAATGATTTAGTTTGCTGTGAAATCTAAAACAAGCTTAGAGTTACTAATATAACCAAATGTATTAAAACAAGTAAATATTTATTATTTTACGGGTTTTTATATTATTATTATGCTACTTTTTAGGATTATGATTTAAAATTTAAGGATTAGGCTAAATTAGAAAACGAATTGGTACAAACAGTAAAAAACGTAATTTAACAAATAAGCGCGTGTACATCATAATATTACATTATAATTGTTGCATAATTTATAATAAAATTATATTTATGTATTATAACTTGTTTCACACTTAACATATAACAAATAAATATAAAAAAAAATAAATCTGGCATTGCTGGGAATAAACTCTAATAAAACATAAAAGCTAAATGAAAAAGATGAATTTAATTCTCGGATCTGTTTTTATTTCTTTAAGTAATGTTTTTAATAACTTGTTTTTGTTGCCTTGGTTTCACTGTTTCCGGTTTTTCTTATTAAAAATAAATCCAATTTTAATCTCAAACTCTCGGATTATTTTCTAAAATGTTTCTGTTTTAAAACCGGAAACTTTTATGAGAAAATAATAGATAGATAAAAAACAATAACTTGTTACCTTATTGATTTGTGTAATAATTAATAATTGAATGTAATTTCAGATCGAGAGTTTTGTTGTTTCTGATACACACCGCGCTGCTCAAGAGCCTATGCTGTGTGTGTGTGTGTGTGTGTGTGTGTGGCGCATGGACCCACACACACACACACACACCCCGCGCCGCAGCAGCCGGGCGCAGAGCCGCCGCTAACTGCGCCTGTCGCTGCGGCTTCTCGCCGCGGATCCTCGGCTCCTTCACGGCCTGCGGGTCGGAGGTTCCCAGCATCTCTGCGGCGGCATGGCTGCGCAGTTTTCATTAAATTTGTGCACATGTTGCGCGGCAGCTTGGCCGCATTTCGCTGTCACCAAGAAGAAGAAAAAAAACGGCGTGAGATTGTCCGCCTGATGCGGCTTAATCTCTGCAGGATTGACTTTTTGTTCCTCACTTTTCTCATGTCTTAATAGTAAAGTGTTTTTAATGCAAGGTGGAGCAAGAATATATAAAATATGTTCGGGGGATTTCTCCTTTTCTCAACACATCAGCTTTGGTTCAACATAAAAACTGCAAATAAGTTCTGATTCTGAAGAAAGTTGCACTGAACTTAAACTTTAAGCTTTTTGTGTTTCCAACATGACGCATTTTAACTTCTGGATATTTCAAGCTGCCCACAAATTAATGCAAGTGAAGTATTTTTTCGAGAGAAATCGGTCTGATGTGAAAATGATTTAAAGCTTTAAAAGATTTAAACTCGTCCAAAAAGACTAAACATGTTCCCAGTCAGTCATGAACAAGCGCAGAGGACCAACTAACTTCTGCGTTTTGCTTCAGTTGTGATGGAAACAGTTTGGGTTCGTTCCAGCTTTAGTTTAGTTTAGTTTAGTTTAGTTTAGTTTAGTTTAGTTTAGTTTAGTTTAGTTTAGTTTAGTTTAGCTGATCCTAAACTGGAGGTTCGAGTCCCTGAAGATCTGAAACCAGAACGAGATGATCTGCTGGTAAAATAATCCCGAGTTAATCCAGCAGGTTTGATCAGAGCAGCAACATTTAGTCAAATTCTTTCTGCTGTCTGATCAGCTGATAAAAATCCTCCCAGACAGGAAGTGGAACATTTAGCATTTCCTGTTGCTCGGACCAGAACCGGATCAAAGTCCAAAGGAGAAAAATCACCTTTAATAAACTCTTGTTATTCCTGTAATGTTCTCATTAGCAGCTCTTAGCTTAGCAGCAGCTTCATGTTCCACTAACTAAAGGTTTGGTAAGAAATGAAACCAAATAAATAAAATGTGTGTCAGTAAAATTTCATTTTGTTTTGAACATTTTCAAGTCTAAATGTTTGTTTATATTATTATGTTCTGATTATTTTGGGAATCAGATTCTTTCTGCTGCTTGTCAGGAAACTGAATATTAAAACAAGGCAGCAACATTTACTAAAGAATTAGTAAAATACCATAAAATGAATTCTTAACCATAAACATCCAACCTTTAATGTGAATTGATTTCATGGCAGCATTTTGGGACTCAGGTGGAAAAATCCCACATTAAAATAATTAGATAATTCTTGGCATCACTAACACCTAGCATGAAATAAAGATGAATTTTATTTCATGCTCCATCACTTCCTGTTTATCTGACTCATTTCCTCTAAATGCTGTGTTGATCAGCAAAAACAGCCAGAGTTTCAATCAATCAGGTGTATTGGCATTGATCAGCAGCACTGCAGTTCATCATAAAATCAATAATTGAAACGTTCGATTTTTTCCAAGTCCTTTAAAATGTTGTTTCATTTTTATGGTTCAAAAGAAAGAAGGTGAGTTTTTCAGCTGCTTAATTTTTTCCACATGAATCTGCATTTATTGTAACAATAGATCTGATCAGAAGAAATTTATCACGATAAAGAAAATAACCTGTGTTTGGATTGGAGCTGATGGTCGTTTGAATCCTGCAGGTTTCTGTCACATTTTGATCTCGTTTAAATAAAACACCATGATTTATTTTGCTGTTCTGGCTTTCAGTGCGTCTCTTTCTCAGAGCTTCGTGACGATGAAGATCAAATCCTGGTGTAGATTTGACCTTTGCCCTCCCTGCAGCTCCAGGCGGTTTGGGGCCCCCCCAGCGGCGGCTCCAGGGCCGCTCTGCTCTGCGTTTGGCTTGGCGGTGCCGCCGAACCCGAACTACCAGAAACCATGAAGACGTTTCAGACGGCGGAGCAGAACGTGAGAAGAAAAGAGGAGAGCAGGATGAGAAGAAGAGATTTTCTTCTGTTTGAAGAGGATTTTAGAGTTTGAATTTGTTTCAGAACCGGATCCAGACGCAGAGCGGGAATCAGTCCGTCCAGAACCAGGAAACGTGTGGAAATGGAAGAGCAATTTGAATTCTTCTCAGACAAATTCATCAAATAAATTCTCCACCAGTGGCAGAAATATTCAAGTCCTCTGGACAACATGTCCAGAGGACACTTTGAACTTTGACCTTTGTTCTCACGCACAAAAAATTGTTTTCATTTAACAGTGGGCACAAAAGAGACCTCAGACATTTGAATGTTTTTATCCTGTACTTTGAATATTGAAAATATTAATCTTCATATTCATTACTGTCAGATAAGTGAGGCACAGAAAATGTCTGCACTGCAAAAACACAATTTTACTCATTTTTATGGTTTGATTTTAGTGCAAATGTTTGAATTCACTTGAAATAAAACAAGTGAACTTACAGATGGATAAACTGGATGATGTCGACACGCTGCATGTTGAAATATTGAAGCAGCATCTGAAGTTAAAGTTTACTAGAAATATATTCCTTCATATTCCACCAAATCAAAGTCATATTAATTAAATTAAATTAAGGTTTTCTTCAGATGTAAAATCTAACAGCCTGAAACTTTGATTCAAGTCAGAAAAGACAATTCAACCAAACAATAAGAAATGAGGTTTAACTTTAACTTACAGCTAAAATGAACATTTTGACTCCAACCTTCGTGTTTCTAAAATGTTAGCTGGTTTATAATCCTCCTCCAATCTTTTATTTATTGTTTAATTGTGAGCATTTAGTCTGTTTCCCTCCTTCAGTCCGGTCGACCCGGTTCTACTGGAACCAGAACTTCTGCTCCACCTCCAGCTGCTGTGGTTTCCAAACCAGCCTGTTCCCCTCCTGGCCTGTGGGGGCGCTGCAGGAAACGACACTCTGAAGACTCTGAGAGCAATTTCCTTCTTCACCAGATTAAAAAAGATGGAGGCGTCAGATTTTAGCGGTTGGAGGATTTCTCTTTAGGCTAAAGACCAGGAGCCATTTCTGCTGCTAGCGCTAGGCTAGCATGTTAGCTTTGGGTGTACTACCCAGAATGCCCTGCGCTGTCATCCCCTTCCTGCTTTTTGAGCGGTCTCTGGTCTGCTTGGCGTTCACATTCAACTGAACCCAGACTAAGGTTTGGATGTCCAGAGGTCAGAGGTCGGTTAGCATTCACACACTGCAAAAACACAAAATCTTGCCAAGTAGTTCTAGTGCTAACATCTTACTAAACATAAAACAAAACTAACTTCTAAGTAACTTTTTGGTAATATATAAGAACTTGTTTTACATCAATGATTCCTTACTATTGATGAAATTGTTTTAATTGCATTTGCAGATTATTTCTCTTATAATAATAACATGTTTTTCCTTTGTTACTAGTGACATAATCAGCCACTGGAATTAAAACAATTTCATCAATACTGAGGAGTTATTGATGTAAAACAAGCTGCTATTTTTTGCTGAAAAGTTACTTATAAGTTAGTTTAGTTTAATTTGAAGTGAACTCAGATATTTGAACTAGAAAATTACTTGGTAAGATTTTGTGTTTTTGCAGTGCGCCTCCACAAACAAACTGGACTGGATTCGGATGAATCGGCCTGAACTGGACTGGACTGAACTGGACTGGATTGGACTGGACTGGACTGGATTGGACTGGACTGGACTGGACTGGACTGGACTGGACTGGACTGGACTGGACTGGACTGGACTGGACTGGGGACTGAACTGGACTGGACTGGACTGAACTGGTGCTGGTAAATGTTTAACTTTCCTGTAAAGTTTTGAATTTAGCCTCAACTTTTCAATCCTTCCTCTGCAGCATCTGCAGTTTGTTCATTTACTAAAGAAAAGGCAAAGCTGCTGATTTTTGTTCTGAAATGGGACTTAGAGTCTGGCAGCGGAGCCTGCGGCCGGGTGGATCCGGACCGCGGTGCTGCTGGACCGGTCTGCCTGAGCCGTCCGGCTCGTCCAGCGCCTGACAGCTGACGGGCCGGGCCCTCTGATTAATTGACATGAATTGGGGCCCATTCATAAGGCTTTGTGCTGAAGCTGCTGAATTCAGAGCAGCAGCAGCGCAGGGAGGTCCACTACTGCCCCCTGTTGGCCTCCCTGCGCCATGAGAAGCTGTGTCTGAGCTGAACTCTAACGGGTTTTATGTTTGTGATGCATTCGGGACTTTTAGCGCAGACACAGACTCAGATTAGAAATCAGATATTTCTCTCCTGGTTGGAATGAGAAACACATGAAAACGTTGCTGCGAGCGGCGATCAGGGGATTTATCCCACATGGGAATGTTAATAATTTAAGGCTGTCAGGGTCAAGAGCTGCATGGGAATGCTGGGAATGCTGAGAGCGGAGTTTCTGGCAAACCCGGCACGACGCGGAGCGTCCAGGAAGCGGCGCAGGCCTGAGCCGTCCATTCTGATGGTTAATGACGTCATTCCGCCTCGGTGTTGTTGTGATGGATCTGCTGGGGCTCCTGGACGCCATGTTTGTCCAGGACAGAGTGGATCTGCTGGACGCCTGCTGCTTCCTGACAAAGTGATGAAACCAGATGAGCTTTAATGTTCTGAGAAAAGAAAAATGAACTATTCAGATGTTTTTGTGGCACTTTGAAAACGTTGAGATAATCTCATCATTTATGATATTTAGCTTCAAGTTGATTATTTATTTTTATTTCACTTATTTAATTTTTGTTCAAATTAGTTTTATGGATGAGTTTTAAACTGGTTTTGTTTTTCTGGTAGTAAAGAAAAACTGAATGTCATGTTTCAGTTCATTTCCATTCACTTTACCTGGCAATTCAGTTCAGTTTGGAACAGTTCAGTTCAACAAAGTCATTCATTTATGATTCAGTTCATAAATCTGTCACTAATTCCATCAAACTGAACTTTCTTCAACTTAGTTGGATTTATTTAAATTTAGTTCAGTTCAGTGTGATTCACATTCCAATTCAAATAAGTCAAATTCAGTTCAGTTCAATAAACAATCCAGTTTTATTTACATTTCATGTCAGAGTTCCATTAAATGTCATCAATTTAATTTAGATCAATTTATTTCAGTTTGATTAGTTTGACTTTAACAACTGTTCAGTTTTATCTACAGTTCAGTTTCCGGTTCAACTGAATTGAATTTATTTCAATTTATTTAATTCATGTTAGTTAATTTAATCTCAATTTAATTCAAGAAATTAAATTCAGTTCAATTTAATTTCAACAAACTGACATTTATTTAAAAACAAAATTCACTATAAATTTATTTACTTTCGTTAAAACAATGCAGAATTTTCACTTTCATTACGTTCAAGTTTAATTCAGTTCAGAGGAGATTCAGTCACTTGAGTTTAGTTCAAATGATTCTGATTCAATTCCGTTCTAGTTCAGTTTGCACCAGTAGATGTAATCTGAATAATTTTAATGATCCAACAGATCCAGTTCATTTATCTGAGTCTAGTTCAGTTCATTATTCTGCGTTTAAATCGATAGATTATAATCTTAGAAAACCTGCAGATCTTTGTCTTCTAACCAAGCACGAGGCGACAGTGGAGGGAAACCACTTCCTCCCCACAGGGGAAACGATCGTTTATTGGCTGAAGTAAAAGCTGTGATAATCTGCGTTTAGTCCCGGTTCCTCCTGACCCGGTCCGCTCCGGTTCCTCTTCCGGCTGTTTGGTTCTTCTGTAGGAGCCGCTCAGGTTTAATTTGATCCATTCTTTTCTGCCGACTCCCTCAGGTTTGTGCTCCGTCTCTGCATCTCAGCTTGGTGAGATCTGAGGCCAGATATTTGATTTACGCCTGGGAGGTCAAAGAGAATGCATTAGGACCTGGAGCGGGAACAGCCAAGAGTTATAAAGTGGTCAGACGGATGCTGACAATCAGCGTCAGAGTGAGCTGCACTGGCCCTGACCTCGGTGATCTACGCTCTGCAGCCCGGCTCCGACGCGGCTCCCTGCCAAAGTACACCAAACTCCCAGCAATCCGTCTCTAGACTGTGGACCGGCTGTGCCGCTGCCTCTCCGGCCTCCAGGCCTGAGCTGCGTGTGAAGGAACCGTTTCACCTGGTGCATCTCTGCCTGCAGTAACAGCTCTTTATGGCTCAGATAACGGATCGCCGGTGTGTTCAACACACTCAGCGTGTAATTTAACATGATAGCCGTTAGCTTAGGCATTAGAGCACCCATCAGAATCACCGCTCAACGTCTCGCTTTGCCTGCAGGAAGTGCAAACACAAACCCCCAGAAACACGGCATCTTCCCGACTGTTTCCTGGAACAGGTGAGGCTCGATCTGTGGCCTAAACAAAACATGTTCATCACATTTTCTTAGATGATTCCAGTCTGAGCAGTTCTGAGCGGTTTTAGTGTCCAAATGAGCTGCTGGCCACGCAGGATTGGAAAGCCTCCTAGTCATCACCCTAATGTGTAGCTTCACATTTCATTTTAGTCAGATTTCAGATTATTTGCTGTTTCACAGAGATCATCTGTCTGAGTCTCATTAAAAAAGGATTGAAATCTTTTGAACTCACTTTGATCTGATTTCTTGATGTTTTTCTGATCATTTAGAAACTCTGCAAACAAGTTTTTATTTAAATGTTGTCTAAATTATATTTTATATTTTATTTGCTAATGGCATCTTCAAAATTTCTCCTTGAGATTTTTAGTTTGAATAATATTTTTTGGTGACATTTACAAACTGTGTTTTCATGTTTCTATCTTCTTCCCTGCTGATTGGTCCTTCAGTAGACATGGGACCCGCCCTGCGGATCAGAACCAGCTCTTAGCTCTGGTTTCACACATTCAGCACCAGAACCTGTTCAAGATGGCCGAACGTTTCCATGTCCCTTGAACCTGCACAAATGTTTGGACAAATGGCACTTTTGTTTCTCCGCATATGAATAGAAACCAGATTTTGGTGACGGGAACATTTCCTCCAATCTGCTCTCAGCCGATCCGTTACACGGATCTGGACTCTCCTTGGTTACCTCGGTTCACTCATTTCTTCTGAAAATAATGAGAAAGTTGTTTTTATATGAATATTTTTCTTGTCTGACCCAGAACAGAAAATATCTGATCTGATTTTTATCTGGCAGAGAAAAACTGTCTATCTTTTATAAATCTATGTCCAATTTATATGAAATTAGCACAGAGGGAAATGTAGAAAAGAAAACCTGTGATGAATAAGAAGATGTGCTGGAAGTTGGTCTTTTTATAAAAACTTGAAAGTTGTCCAGATTGTGTGAATGTGTGAATAAAGCTGCTCAGAGCGACTCTGTTCCTCCAGACCGCTGCACTGTTTACATCACGTTTTATAACACTGGGCTGACAGACATGAACCGTCTACAGTCCCAGTGGTCCACACACACACACACACACACACACACACTCTCTCTCTCTCTCTGGTGTCTGGACAGCATCAGTAACACGTTAAGTGCAGGATCCCTGTTTTACAAGCCGTTTTGGGCCACATCAAAGAGTCTCTGCTCCATGAATCTCAGCGATCGAAGCGCCACGGCGCTTTGGGTCGGATCTGGAACCTGAATGTCTATGCTGCACAAAATCTGAACCCGGTTCTGGTTCTGTGGTTCCATCAGCTTTCTAAAAGTCTTCATGCTTTTCTCTGCAGTTCTTTCACACAATCAAAACCAGAAGTTGTCATGTTTCTATTGACAATAAAATTATGCTAATTGGATTTATGGAAATAAATTTAAAGCTGCAGTTTGTAACTTTATGAAGAATAAGTTTATGCATATTTATTCAAAGTGCCTCCATGTTTGTTATGAGGCAGATAATCTGAGAGCAGATCGAGCTCCTCCATGAATTAATATTATGTCTGAAGAAATTAATCAATCAGAGCCAGGAGGCGGGACTTAGCGCTGTCACTCATCCTTATGTACTCGCTGCTAAATGTGTTAATGGAGGTGAAACTGCTTACCATTTATTTGCTACACTGAAATGAGCACAAAACAAAAAGGAGAAACAGAGATGGGATGAGCAACGCCACACGGAGGGTGATTGACAGCACTAAGACCCGCATCCTGTATCTGATTGGTTGTTTCTGTTTAGCACTAGGATAAAACAGAAAAGCCTGAGATTTTTCACAGATCATTTGTCTCATAACATGGTGATATGTGTACAAATATATTTTTAATAAAAGTTACAAACTCCAGCTTTAATGGAGACACAAATAAAAATAACACATTTTTTCATTAAAAAGTTTTTGCGTTAAGATGAGAGGGTTTTCAGTCGTATTGAAATGAGTTTATTTTGTAAAACTGTAAAGGAAACAATTTGTTCGCATCATGAGTCACATGATCAACAACAGGAAGTTTCTGCTGCTGGAAACCATGAAGAAGAAAACAGGAATTGGTAGGATGACGATGGTGCTGCTTGTTTTTAATGAATAATCAAATGAACAAACTTATTCATGTGTTATTTTAATTACATTTCTTATTTAATGGAAGCATCACAATTGAAAAATTGTGTTTTTAATTTTTTTTACATGAACAAAGTTTTGAACGCATTTTATAAATGAAAAGCAGCTGGTGACATTTTCGAGAGTTCAGACACATTGCAAAACAAAACCACACAGCAAAGTCAAAATATTCATTTCTTTCAGAGAGCGTTGCAGAGAGAGTATTTTATTAATTAAATTATTACTATTTTTTTTATCTATTTAGGGATAAAGCACCCTATTCATTTATTTAATATATTTGCCCAGTTGTTTTTGTTCAGCCGCGGAAGCGTTGCAGAAGCTGAGCTGCGTGCTACGTCACTGATTGGTTCTGCGTGCTACGTCACTGATTGGTTCTGCGTGCTACGTCACTGATTGGTTCTGCGTGCTACGTCACTGATTGGTTGCGGAAGTGTCAGTTGGTCAGCGGGAAACATTGGAGCGCGAGACAAGAGGAAACTGTAACGGTTTTCTGCCCGGCTGCTTCTGAGCAGAACAAATCCAATAAATACACAGCGGGGGGCAAATAAAGCTGCCGAGACTGAAGAAGGACTCTGGTCTGTTTGGTGAGAGCAACAAGAGCATAAGAGGAAGTACAAAGCAAAGAAATCTTTAGCTTCCTTTTAAAACTAATCCACATGGAAACGATTTGTCTGGATGTGAAACTTTAAGTATGAAGAGTGAGAAAATGTTTGGGCAACAAAACGGCTCAAATATGAAAAAATCTGCCACAACTGCAGCATTTTAAATATTTAAGGATTTATATCAATAAATCCTTATTGATAAATCCTAAACAAGCTGATAAATTTACGTTAAGTTAGTTTTGTCTTATTTAAAATGTACTGAAATATTTTCAATAGAAATCATATTAAAATTACATGGTAAGATTTCATGTTTTTTCTGTTAATAAAAACAAAATTTCATTTACTGTTGGATTTTTGCTAATGTGTCAGTGAATATTGTAGATTATTTTAAACGAATTAAAGTTTAATTTTCGGGGTTTCGACTGTTTCTGTGTGAATACTTTCTGCATGTTTCTTCCTCCTGACGTCACGCTGTCGCCCGGCTGTCGTCATGGTAACAGCCAAATAAATAAGACGGGTCTACAGGTAGACTCAGGTTCTTAGTCACCAGGGTACCCAACCAGAACCCGTTCAGGAAACATTCAGGCAGAAAAACCTGAAAAGATTTCCAGGATTTCAAAGCAAAACGTCTCATTTTTATCTCAGTTTCACACTAAAATCAACTTTTATCATCACTCAGTCTTCAGGTCATGTAAATCTCTTCTGTCTGATTTTTACATCAAATATCTTTACAAACTTGAAATAGGACAAAATAACTTGTCCAAATAATATAGTCAGAAATTTAATACTGAGAAAAAGTTTTTTTATTTCCACTGGTTGATTATTTCATTATAACATGGAGAAAATATCTTATAATAGTTTTTTATTAGTAATAAGGAATTATTGACTTTTACTGAAAAGTTCCTATTTTAGCCTTATTTTATTCTGCTATTTCCAGCATTTAAACGTAACATTTGGTGTTTTGCAGTGTTCCTCATCCTCTACCCAACGGTGCTGCCTTCAGGCGCTGTGGGTGAAAACCGGTCCTGTCGTCTCACCTGCTGCCTCCAAAGGACAGTAAACTTTGCCACAGTAGTGAATATTTCTCTTTGCTTTTCACTCGCCACTCCTCGCTCTGCCAGACTCTCAGGGAGGTCGTCTATTCATCTCTTCTGTTTGCTCTTTGTTTCAGAGCCGCCGTGTTTTTCCAGTGAGCGACGTTTTGGAGGAAACTCCCTCCTCAGAAGTTGACTTTGTGCAACCGTACGACCCGTCTTCATGCCAGAAGTCCAATAATCCATCAGCTGCTCTGCGCTGTCATCACGTGACTCCGCCCACTTCTCTGCAGCCGCACCTTTCAGCTCTGCTTTACATCCAGCTACATCCATCAAGCTCATTCCAATCTGGATCAGAACAAGGTCAGGAATGTTCTTAAAGGGCCAGATGCACCAGACCATACTGATAAAACCCGTCAACAAGCTGCTAAAATATTACTAAATAAGGATAAAGACTTCTTAAAATGGAAAAATATTACACAACGTTTACAGATTCACAATTATCCAACTGTACATCTTTGAAAAGCATTAGTGGAGCCTACTGCACAACCAGCCAGAATGCAGCAAGTGGTTCCTGGATGGTGAGTCGACAACAAATCTCTTGTCTTTTCCAGCAGTCATTGTACAGCAGCGGGAAAACCAGCTGACCAAACAGTGGAGATCAATTGGGGTTGCTAGGTGACAGGCAGAAAGTTTGGCCGTCGTTTGACCGTCTTTGGCCGTCGTTTTGCCGTCGTTTGACCGTCTTTGGCCGTCGTTTCCTCAACAGGTTTGCAGGTTTGGAGGCTGCAGAGTTTTTACTGCAGAGTAAACAAGCAGAAAGTTCTCCCGTTCTTCAAAACAGGTGTGTCTCGCTCTGGACGGGTCCAAAAGCAGCTCCGGGTTTCCCTCCATGTTGGAAGACGAGTCTGAGGAGAAACTCGGGGAGAACGTCGGACCCGGTCAAGTTCTCTGATTCCATTTATTTCATGAACATGAACACATGAACACAGATCTCATGGACTAATTCCTGCTATTAATAATAGTTATCAGTGAGACTCAGATTGGATGATGTGTGTGTGGAGGGGGGGGGGGGGGGGGGGGGGAGTGTAGAGGTTGTTGGGTGATCCAGTGTTGACCAGAGGCTACGTGCTCCATTACAGGTCACAGCTTGAGACGGAGGGCAAACAAGGAGGAGGAGGAGGAGGAAGAGGAGGAGGAAGATGAGGATGAAGATGAGGAGGAAGATGAGGAGGAAGATGAGGATGAAGAGGAGGAGGAAGAGGAGGAGGAGGAAGAGGAGGAGGAGTTATTATGAACAAAAATCATCTGTTTTCAAATCAGTGTTTCGACTTTTTGACAGTTTTCTATAAGTTTGTTCCAGAAGCTGAAAGCTGCTCATTAATATTGTGTAATAAAACTTTGAGATCTTCATCAAGCTCTGGATTAATTCTGAGATGAAATTACAGAAATAAAGTGCAAATTACAGATTCCACTGGGTTTTATTCAAATCCTCATCACACTTTCCAGAATTTTATTTATAGAAAAACGTCCCAATAAAATCTGTTGAATCTTATTTTTCCCAATGCGTCTAGTTTAGACGCAACCCGAATATTAAAGCATAAAGAGTTTAAATTTCCTGCTTCATTATTGATTATTGATTCTGTAGTTTGGTTGAAAATACAATAAAAACCTGCAGATCTTCTTTCTGTCGGATTTTGAATACCTTGTCATATTTCATCCAAACTGAAACATTGTGCTGTTTCTATGGAAACCCTTTTCCAGGTTTCACCTGAACGTGTCCCAGCTGTTCAGACTGGACCGGATCCTGAACCAGATTCAGAGCTGACCTCTGACCTCCAGGTTCCTCCAAACATTCAAACCTTCAATTCAGTAAAAGAAACACAAATTTACCTCAAACTGTCATCTTCACCGTTTTCACAACCACAGCAGGAAACCTGCTGCTGCTGCTGAAATCTTGCGAAATGAAGGATGACGAAAATTCATGCAGCAGAAAATCTGTTCAGGTTTCAACTTGTTTTGATTGAAACATGCAGAGGAAGCTTCAGAACCTGAGGTAATTCAAGCAACATGATTCATCCACACTGCAGAAACATCAAATATTTTAGTTCAGTTTATGGTGCAAATATCAGAATAAACTTGTAATACAACCAAACTAACTGAAAATAATCTGTATCTTTCTGAAAAGTTTTTTCTAAGTCAATAATGACGATGATAACATGGAAATGTTTTGTTATAAAAGAAATAATCTGCCAGTGGAACTAGAACTGGGTTGCTAGGCAACTGGCTGCTTGGCTGGGGTTGCTAAGCAACGGCCTGGAATAACCCGTGTTGGTTCTTCTGCAGCGGATCTCCTACTATTTCCACGGGAACCCCAAGAATCCCCGTCCGTACAAGAGTGGCAAGCTTCGTATTCAACAAGCCGCCAGTAGAACTGGAACATTTGTATAAATATTATGGAATTATTGACTTAAAACAAACTCCTATATTTCACTGAAAAGTTACTTCTCAGCCATTTTTGTCGTATTTAGAGATTTTAGTAGAAATCAGGGCAGAAATACTTGGTAAGATTTAATGTTTTTTGCAGTGTAATATTGTCATCATCTATTATGAATAAATGAGGATAAATTCATAAACATTTCCCATCAGATGAAACTCAGAAGAAAACTCAGGATGTTGTCATTCCTGAAACAGACCAGAAACAAATAAATCATCTTCAGTTTCCTGATGAAGATGAAGATGACTCAATCTGCAGCATTTCAGCTTTTCCAACATTTCTGTTACCTCATGCATACGGGAGAACATCAGAGGAAAAATCTCACTTTAATATCAGGAATGTGTTTAATTCCATGAATGTAGAAATGTTGCCACAGTGAGTCAGTAACTGGCAATCTTTATCTTTAACTTCATTATTCAGGTTCCGTCGGCTTTATGTCACTTCACATGAAACTCATTTCAACAAACAAATTTCATCATTAATGTTCCACCACTTTAATATTCAGAACAAATTTACCTAAAGTTACACTCAAAACAATGTTTTCTGCTCTTCACTGTATGATCCATCAAAACAGACATGAATAAAAACCAGCTGACTTCTCATCTTCATGTTTTTAGGATTTTATCTGCAGATTTTTCTTTTGTTCACTAAAGGTCAGAAAACATTTTCCTTGTTAAAAAAGATTCAAATTATGTATTTAATATTTCTAATAGTGTATAAAACAATGTCTCTGATTAATTGACCGTCAGAATAAATAACAGTTAGTGAACGGCTCAGTCACCAAGGCAGCACAGTTACCAACTTATTTCACGCTGTTACCTAGCAACTACAGCCAAGCCCAGCCTGTTGCCTAGCAACCCAGTTTTAATTCCACGGGCAGATCATTTCACTTCTAACAAAACATTTTTTTCATTATAGTGAAATAATCTGCCAGCAGAAGTAATCTTTTTTTACTAATATTCTATTAGTAAAGTTTGAAGTGAACTTCAGAATAAGTTTAGCTAAAATAAGTTGTTATTTCTGGCTAAAGAGTTTCGTATAAGTCAGTTTTGTTTTATTTCATGTGAAATAAAATATTTGCACTAGAAACTGGACAAATTGATTTGATATGATTTAGTGTTTTTCTGTGATTGTTTGGTTTTATATTTTGTAAACGAGCTAACAGACTTGTCTTTAACAAAAATCCAACGTCTCAGTTGTTTTTCCACGTGTCATTTTCGCATTTCCAAACTGCAGGTTTTTCTCACGCTCACATTTCATCGCCCGTCTGTCTCCCTGAGCAAAGACTCACAGTGAGCTGCTGCGGCCGCCCCGCGGCGCCGGTTCCCTGCCTGACGCCTCTGCTGTCACTCCAACATGTCAGCTTCTTGTCATCACCTGAGGGAGGATCTGGGCAGACGCAGCGGCTTCCCTCTGACCCGACGAGCCCAGAACCTTCCTGAGACCGAGGCGAAGCTACAACCGGAGGCCTTGTCAGAGTCTATGATGCGGAAGCTGCTCAGCTCAAATATTGCAGAGAACAAATCCTAAATTCAGTGTTTCAGAAACATTAATAATGCATCAGATCAATAGAAAACGATGCTTTAAACACATGCATATTCATTTCTATGCTGTCGGTACTGAAATGTACTGAGTTGGGGCTCCTTTTGCATGAGTCACTGCATCAATGCGCCGTGACATGGAGGCTGATTCTACTGCATATAAATCTAATGTCTGTTTACAAAATATGCTGAAAAACATCAATATGCTTTAATAAGTATTTATATTGAATATTGTGTTTCTAGAATTATTTAATGATCAATACAGGAAAATGTATATTTGGTGATCCAAGATGAAATTATTGAAGGAAAGCATTTTTTATGAGATTGAGATGGGATTAAAATCTGGATTAAAAAATGTTTATGATGGGACATTTTGTGTCATTTGGAGCAAATGTTTGGATTTTCAGCCAAAGAAATGAAAATGAGGCATTAGGACCATTAGAGATAAAAGAAAATGACTTAACAAAAAATATATTTTCTGAGATTAACCTCAGAAATTTTTGAGAAAAAAAAACTTGGAAATTTCTGAGCTCCTAAATTGAAAAATCTGACAAAAAAACCCAGGAAAAAAAAATTCAGTTTGAAAAGAATAAAAATTTTGACTTTGAGGTCAAAAAATTTCCATGTGTTTTAAAGAAAATATGTGAAATTATTTTTTTGGTGAAAATTTATTCATACAACTTTGTGTAAACAAGATGGTGATTCAAAATGTAATAAATCATTTTCCTTTAGCAAATATGGGCCATATTTATTCAACACAATGAAAAAGGATTGAAAAAACAAAATAAAAAATCGCAACCAAGCAAAATGTTTCCTTTAATCTCCTAAAAACTAAAATCTACAAACACTATAAAAACATCTAAATCTCCAATAAGAATATTCATTTAATCCGTTTAAGACAATTTATCACGACACATTAATGATTAAATCCGCCTACTGGCATGTTGCTCATTAAGCTGATCAATAACCTGCTAATGTTGGCTAATGTTGCTAATGACAACGGCGCCGGCCTGTGATTGGACAGCCGAGCCGTTTGACACCAGGCCTGATAAGAACCCAGGGTTGGATTCCTGTGGCAACAAAACGCAACGAGGTAAACATTCACCAAGAGTCAACAACGCCAGCGAAGGCCGGACCGACCACAAACACGCCAAAAACAGGCTGGGATGATGGAGCGGATCGGACCAAGGCCAGGAAGTAGATAGAAATAGATGACATTACAAGAGCCAGTATATCTTCAAATCAAAGAAGAAAAGATTTAAAACATCAAGTTGATCCAAACATGGAAACATTTCATTGTTTGCAGGGTTCTTGGTTCTTTTCTCACTGTCTACATTGACCCAAATAAAGCTAATAAAGTCACAGTCCTACAAGAATAATATTCTAAGAATAAAGTCGTTTGGTGGTAAAGTCAGGATTTTACAAGAATAATAATTTTATTCTCATGATTTTATTTTTATTTTCTCAGTGTACCATAAAACTCCTCAACCGAACCAGACTTTCCAAGCGAGCAGACCAGAGTCGGGTTGATGGGGACCGGAGTCGCAGTGCAGCGGACCGGAGTCGGGATGAAGCGGACCGGAGTCGGGATGAAGCGGACCGGAGTCGGAGTGAAGCGGACCGGAGTCGGGGGTGAAGCGTACCGCTTACTGCTGAAGGGCAAAAGCTGGTTGCTAACGATGTTAGCATTGATTTCTGTTGATATCAACATAATGCGCTAAATCTTAAATGTACACCTGATAAATGAAAAACAAATGCAGTTCTTTGATGCTAATTATCGACACTACGACAACTAGACAACAAGACCAGGTTGTTTTCGAAAAAAAAGAGAGGGAAAGGGAAGTAGGCCAGTTATGCTAGCTTGACTATGAAGACCTAGTCATGTAGATGTGCAGTGGAATTCTGTTTTCAGTTCAGTTGCAAATTTAAAAAGGCAACCTAAACCCCAACTGTGACAGATCATCAGTAGAGCAGGAGTTTAAGTTAACTAATCTACCACCGTTGTGTTAGCTTAGCTAATAGCAGCACTAGCTAATCTATCACAGCGATCATTTATCAATAACCACAAAATAAACATCAAGCCTGAAATCATAAAACTGCAACGGACTGAATGTTCTGTTCTCTGTGTGGAAATGCTTGAGTGTTTTTTGGTGCTGAATCTTGATATATTTGTTGGTTGGTTGCTATGGCAACAAGTCTGCATGTAGCATAGCCGACAGAGAAAAAGACAGAAAAAGAAAACTAGAAGTGGTTTTGCTCTGTTGTGGTGCTCTGCACTAAATTAAAACCAGATTCATCTCCAGGTTTCATTGGGTTAACGCTTCTCCTGCAGCAGCGCCGCTAAAGTTTCAAATCTAACAAACTGTAGACTTTGGTATTTTGAAGCCGTTTTCACCATGGACATTAGGGTCAAGGTCTCCTGACCTTGTCATGCGCTCATACAGTTGCTCTGCTATCCGTCACAGCGTGTAGCTCTGACGTCTCAGTTACACATCATTGATCGTCCTCAGTAGCAGATTTATCCCCACTCTGAAAACCAGCAGAGACGACACCGCCGTCCGCCATGTCTGATGGTCGCTCCATCCGCCCCTGTCCTCCATCATCCCTCGGGGTCCGGCTGTGGACGGACTCATAGCTTAGCATCTTCTCTGTGTTTTTTAGTTTCATTCCAGTGGTAATGGCTTTATCTGCAGCAGGTTTTGC
The DNA here is from genome assembly GCA_902982915.1 of Phalloptychus januarius. Taxonomy (NCBI): domain Eukaryota; kingdom Metazoa; phylum Chordata; class Actinopteri; order Cyprinodontiformes; family Poeciliidae; genus Phalloptychus; species Phalloptychus januarius. The sequence continues at coordinate 17,046,874 of CADWAE010000475.1, forward strand.
ACTGTTTGTGCTGCTGCGGTGCTAACAGGCCGACAGCCGCCTCTCTGGTTTCAGATGAATTCAGCTGCATGTTTCAGAGGATTAGCGGCCGCAGCCAGCCAGTCTAGACTGTCTCCAGTTACAGTGGACGCTCACAATGACCGAGGGACACCATGGACACAAGCTGAGTGGGTGGAGGACGCGCCGCCGCAGGAAAGTCCAGCTACTGTTTCACCTTCTGGTGGTAAATTATTGGACATTAAATCATGAAACAGATCAAAGCTATGGAAGGACATTAGGGTCAAAAACAAATTCTGACTTTAATCGCCTGAGAAAAAAGAAATCAGATTTTTTGATCCTAAAAACAGATGAAACTTTTATTGGTTTAATTTAATTAATACATTTTAAAATAACCACATTATTTGAATTTAGCTCCAATGATGAAAATGTTATAATTTCATTCCACATGTTTACCACAATTTTATTTTGAAAATGGACATCTTCCAAATTTTTATGCTGTTAACAAGATATTGACTGCTGACAACGGCTCCAGAGAGCCCCACTTTTAAACACGTACTGTGCATTTAATTTTAGAATCTGCAGAATTTCTCTTGAAATCTTGAATCATTTAAATTGTTGTGATCGTCAAAATTATTGATGTCATAATATTTTACATGAAACTCCAAAGGATCCCGACGTTAGACCTGGGATTCACTGAGAAATATTGTTAATCTAATATGACGTCCTATAGTATTGATAGGACATCCTATCAATACGAGTTCTGCCTTTAAGCAACTTATTAGTAATATGGCAGGTTTTGTTGTTTTTTTACTGCAGGACAAAACAGCAAATGAAGTTTAGACTTCATTTATTCTCTCTGAAACTAAAGACATTGAAACCAAACGCATCAAAACTCTTGTCTCTTTTCTGTTTAAGCGTCAGTCAGCTTTCAGATTCTGAAGTTTGTTTGAATTTGGTGGAAGACTGAAGGTCAGCACAAAAACCAAAATGCTTCATTAATATCAGATTCATCGTCTGAAAGTTGATAAATAATTTCCTCGTTTTGAGGCATAAATTGTCTAGAAAGAGTTTAACTCGGGTAACAACAGTTTGGGAGCATCTTGAAAACTGCAAATAGTTTAAGTTAGAGTGGATGATGTCACTCACTCTGACGTCTCCATAGCAACGAGAGCAAGCTTTTCAAGAAGATGGTCAAATTTGTCATAAACCCAAACTGTGATCTGATAAAACCAGAGAAAGTTACTTGAGCAGAACGTCTGCTGACTCAGTAAAGGAGCCTTTCTGGAAACTCTTTGAAAAATTATCTTTGCTCTGTTTGTGCTGCAGAAGTTGAGCTGAACGACTGACTCAACAAACTGGAATAAAAAAAGATATTAAAATATGTGAGTGGATGGTTTTGGTGTTACTTCCTATTGAATTTTTGAATTGAATTGAATGTTTTTATTTTTTATTTATAAAAACAAAATGGCTCAATCTTTACAAACCTGCATCTATATTGAATCCAGGATCCTGAGAAATGAAAACATCTAACGGATGAACTTTTGAACAGCCAGAGGAGAAACCGGAGGAATCTGTCGTGGACCGAAGTCATCAGAGTAATGGAGTCTCAGCAGCACTCCACGAAATGAAACTCACTGTAATCACCGCTTTCTTAGAAATGAGGAAAGAGTTTGAAAAAGAGGCAAAAAGGAAATAAACCAGCAGAGATTTTGTTCTGATCCCGTCTGTCAACCTGGCAGAGAAAAGTTCAGATCCGACTGTAAGCTGCTAATTGTGTCTCATTGTTCTGCTGCACTTTGAACTCTGAGGGTCACAGAGGTTATAGATGACACCCAGGCTGCTGTTTGCTATGTGTCTGTGTGTGTGTGTGTGTGGGGGTCGGGGGGGTGTGTGTGTGTGTGTGGGGGGGGTGAAAGCCTCAGGTCCTGATGATACAAAAGGACCAGATTTAAAGTGTCAAGACCCTGACACCCAAAGCACACAAAGGAGAACATGTGTGGCCTGAGACATTACACACACACACACACACACACACACACACCCTGGAACCTCATCCGACCCAGTTGGGTCTAATCCGTCCTGTGACGCTCTGATCTGCTCCTTTTCTTCCTAAAAGGTGTTTTCTTACCTGGAGGAGCCGCATGTCTGCAGAGCGACGCTCCATATGAAAAATACTGAGAGGAAGACTTTTTCATTTTCTCTCCTTAAGCTGAGAGTTTAGAATGAATGTCTAAGTGATGAACATACTAAAACAATAAAAACACAATACAGACATTAAACTAATAAACTCATAAACTAATCAAAGTAAATGGGGAAAATCTGTTTTTGAATAAAGACGTCTGTAACGTTTAGAGGCAGTTTGTCCCAAAGTTTGTCTACATCGTGATTCATTCATTCATAAAAGTCATATATTGGTGAAATGAGTCTTGTTGTGATTCTAATGCAATTAAATATTGACTGAGACGGTTCAGTTTAGATCGCATCATTTCCTGTTTGTATTTGCAGCTTCAGGCTCTTCAGCTGAATCGATTCAGCAGTAAAAACTGTTGATTTATGATGTAATTCAATCAAAGGGCAAATAATCCTCAGCTGTTTGTTCACCTGCTTCTCAAAACCACAGGAACAACCGATGACCCGTTGGAGGAAGTGATCTACTGACAAATGATGAATGAATGAATGTTTCTACACCACAACATGATGACACACACAGTCATTAATATGACACCCTGCTACAGGCCAGAGCAAGATATGTGGTTTCCATAGCAACCCAAACAATGCCGCAGCGTGTGATGCAACCAGACAATAAAATGTCAGCATGAGGCGGGAAAAGTTCCTGCAGACACTTTCAGACAAACATCCATGTTCACAGAATCACAAAGAAAAATGTACTTTTTAAATATCCTAACAAAGAAGAATCTAAATAGGATGTTTTCAAACGGTCCGTTTTGTTTCTACTGGAACCAGAACATCTGCTCCACCTCCAGCTGCTCTGAGTCAAACCAGCCTGTTCCCCTCCTGGCCTGTGGGGGCGCTGCACCAACAACCACTGAAGGAAACAAAAACCTCTGAAGACACTGAGAGCAACTTGCTGCTTCACCAGATGAAACAAGATGGAGGCGTCAGATTTTAGCGGCTGGAGGATTTCTCTTTAGGCTAAAGACCAGGAGCCATTTCTGCTGCTAGTGCAGGCTAAGACATTAGCGTTGGTTAACATGCTATTCTGCATTTACCCAGAATGCCCTGCACTGTAGTCTACTTCCTGCTTTTGGAGCGGACCCCGGTCCGCTTTGCGTTCACATTCGAACTGAATCAGAGTTCACTTCAACCAAACTCAGAGCAAGGTTTGGAGGACCAGAGGTCAGAGGTCACCAAGCAAAAACAAAATGTGTAATTTTTAGTAAAGATAAGAAAAATACTGCCACCTACAGGAGCTAGTTAGCATCATGTAAACTGATGCTAACCATGTTTGCTCAAAACAACTCACAATAAATTCACAATCCTTCATTAGTGTGAATTTTCATGATTGTAATTTTTTGTTTTGAGTCTGGAGGGCGACAGAAACAGCTGTGGCAGGATAGATGTGGCCCTCAGACCTTCAGTTTGACATGTGATGTAGCTGCAGCCTGTATCAACAGAATAATAAAGCCAGCAGTAAGTGTGGGCTGTGAATGAAGTCATTGTGAGTTTTGTTGTTTTAGCTCAATGTGCTAACGCTGCAGAACATCACACACCGCCTTCACCCGACCTTCACACCGCCTTCACCCCACCTTCCACCACCTTCACCCCACCTTCACACCCCTTTCACCCCTTCCCACCACCTTCCCCCCTTCACACCACCTTCAACCACCTTCCACCACCTTCACCCCCTTCACCCCGCCTTCACATGCCCTCTGTGGACATCAGACACGCTCCACGCCGTTATGCCGCCTCAGGAGTGTGTTTGAACACACACTCACAGGAAAGAAACTCTGAGGTGAACCCGAGTCATGCTGCCAGAGCGCAGCCCCGGGGCAACTGTCGCCATGGCAACAACATGAAAAGACTGTTCTATCCCCCCGCCTGTCACTGAAGCTAACATCTCAATTAGCCAGAAGCTAATGTCTTCCTGATGAAGTTGAGAATCTGGAAAGTGTTTCTGTTTTTCTGGTAGGTTTGTCAAACAGGTGCTGCGTCTCTTCCTCCTTCTTTTCCTTCTCCTTCTTCTTCATCTCGGTCCCGTCTCTCTTCTCCTCCGGGCTCCTTCATGCTTTGATGCCCTTCATTTAGCCTGTCAGCGCTGATGACATGTTCCCATTCAGCGGCTCCTGGCTGCTCTGTTGAACATGTATTGAGACTCAAGCAGCAACAAGCTGCAGCTCATTTCTTCCTTCTGGAACGTTTTCTGCCCAGCGGGGCCTGCAGACATTCAGTCCATCAAAGGATTCCTGCTTCCAGCTTCGTGTTTGCAGAACCGGCAGAGGATCGTTGTGATCAGGGAGATTTTCTGAAGAGTTTTCATCTTCAGGCTTAGATTAAACCATTTTACCAGATTTGATCAAAAGTGGCTCAGAATTGACTTCCTGATCATCTTCATACAAAATATGATCAATATGCAAAATTCACATTTTGGTTCTTGTTATTTTTTCCATATTGGTCTCAAAGGATTCTGAAAACAAACCAGGCTTAAAAAATAATCCAGATGTTTTTGCGTCTGGAAAATGAGAAGTTTCAAAAACCTCCCGATTCACGTTCAACAGCCCGTTACCTAGCAACCCCAGCATAGCTCCAGCCCGTTACCTAGCAACCCCGGCAGAGCTCCAGCCCGTTACCTAGCAACCCCGGCAGAGCTCCAGCCCGTTACCTAGCAACCCCAGCCGGTTTTCCTGCTTTATTTGCTGTACAATGGCTGCTGGAAAACACAGTGTTGTTGTGCTGCAGCACATTCCCACCTAAAAATAAAATATCAGATTTTTCTTTTTGTTCCAAATCTGATTTAAAGTTTAATGGATTTATTTTTCTTCTTCTTTGGATGATTAGATTTGGTCTTCTGTTTCTTTCCTTGTTGTTTTATTTACTCTCTTTGTTTGGGTCACAGGTTTTTTACATTTTCTGTCTTAACTGAAAAAGTCAAACTTTCAGCAAACAGATTTTATGAATCTGCCATTTTTATTTCTCACAGTGATTTTATATTCTAAGTTTAAAAGTGGATGAGTCCAGATTTTTGCTTGTTTTAACCCAAACTGTTCATGTCCAAAGAAAATCAGATTGATTCATTTTCCTCCAGGTCGGAAAGGATTCAAGGCTCTGTCTGATTGTGAGGTCACTTCCTTCTGTCACGACAAAACAACAATCAGCTGACTGATGAAGCTCTCCCTGTTGATGCTAAATGTGTGAGTTTGCTGAAGGTCACCTTGATTTTGACCTCTGACAAACTGTCCACCGTTCTGTCCCAGAATCCTCTGGGGCAGCCGCCGAGCTGCGGCCAATCACTGAGCTTAATGATTTGCAGAAACACAGAGCTGGAGTTTATCAGCTGGACCCGACCTTTGACCTGGCCCTCAGATTATCACGGCTCTTCTGACGACCTCTGTGTGACCTCCAGACCCTGACCAGACAAATAAAGCCGTTTACGACCGACTGCTGACGCATTGCTGACCTGCTGCCCTCCTCCCAGCAGAACTCACTGTCCGCCATCTTGTCTTTGTCCACCATGTTGCATAATTCAACTCTTAGCAGATTAAAGAGAAAACTTTAATCTGCAGTTACAGCAACCCGCCTGTGGGGCAGTGTGCAGCTTTAAAGGGAACCTGTTATGTAGAGTTCATATTTAGCATATTTTGTATCTGAACTGTTTCTAAAAAACAGACTAGGCTCTTAAAAACACTCAGCTTTGTTTCTGGAGTCACTTTGTTACCTAGCAACCCCAGCTGATCTGGTGCTGTACAATGGCTGCTGGAAAAGTTCTGGTTGTTCTACCATGAAAACATTAAGACGAGTAAAAAATCTGGTTTGATTTTCAGAGTTTCTACTGTTTTAGGTCAGACTCTGCAGGTTCAGGTGAACACATGAATCTGTTTGAGAAGCCATCTTGGTGTCATGCTTTCACTGAACTCCATCATCCATTAAAGCGTATTTGAGCGTCACTCAGCGATTACAGCAGAGCTGCCTGAGCAGATCCTCCGTCCGCCGCGGCTGCCGTGCTGCTGCTGTTGGGTTTTCCTGTAAATCCAGGCGGAGGATCCAGGCCGCATTGACTCCCAGATGAGCGTCTGAAGGCAGATTAGCGGCTTTGTCCTTCTGTGCTGCTGATGCTCAGAGCTGTGCTGAAGCAGCGTTCAGGATCACGACGGAATATTTTGTCTCCTGAGCCACCTGGTGACTCGCTCCCATCGCTGTCCCCTCTGCAACCTTCCTCTGCTCCCTGTGACTGACAGCTGCGCTCAGCCTTTATTATTGCCTCCCAAAAGCCGCATTTTAAAATATATTTACCATTTTTTTCTCAGTGAGATTGATGAAAGAAGGGGGCTGCGGACGAGGAGAGCAGGAAGGGAGGGAAAAGCTCCCCAGATGAAAATCCTAAATCAGCATGCCCTGCCGCTGCAGCTGAGGCCGAGGAAGGGATTGCATTTAATTTATTCTCTTAAGCCTGGGAATCAGGCCATCAAAAGGAACCAAAATATCAGGTTTCCTGCTCCAAAACGGGCCGGCAGCGTGATCCCGGCCTGGATCCAGATTTAACCCTTTCAAGGTGACGGGCGGCATCAGAGGGAGCGACACCAACGCGCGCCGGCCGCACCGCCGGCCGCACCGCCGCCAGCACCGCCGGCCGCACCGCCGCCAGCACCGCCGCCAGCACCGCCGCCCGCACCGCCGCCAGCACCTTCACAATAAGCTACAATTTTTATGTCTGGAGAAAGAGCCATTTAAAAACCTCACGATTGTTGAGTCATGCTGACCCGTTGCCTAGCAACCCCAGCAGAGTTTCACCCGTTACCTAGCAACCCAACATGAGTTCCATCACGTTTGTTCAGCTGGTTTTTATGCGCTGTATGTAACGCTAACTAAGGCTAGGCGCCTGACTATGGCCAGTTTAGTTATTGGCAATCAGAAAGGTTCGGCTGAGGAGCTCATGTGTGTGAATAAAACACCATCAGACAGAAAATAAAGTTAAATTATTGTATTTAAAGTTGTATATTTATGTATATTTAGTTAGATATGTTATAATAATAATAATTTCCAATAAACATAAGCAATAGACACAACAAGGAAGACACACAACAATAGCAGGAAAAATAAATGAACCCTGATGACACCCAAGAGTTTCTTCCCTTTTCTTTAAGTCCGTTCTGGAGTCTAGAGTGATTATTGTCCATCTATCAATACTCCACAGTTTTAAGTCCAGGATCCAGGGCAATATGTCCAGGAAAACAGTTGGTGTAATTTAGTCCTACCATGAAGCTGCGGTGATCTGGTAGCTCGCCATCCTGGGAGGGAACAGGGGGTGAAAAAAAACCTGACCTAAACAAGGTCAGAAATAAAACAAAGATTAGCCTTCACATTTGAACAGGGTTAAACTGTTATCAAAAATAATTAAACATACATGAGAGATCAAATAACATTTGAATTAATTTCAAATTAAAGATTAAATTACTGTTACAGATCAAAGTTAAAATGCACTTTCAAGTAATATCTAAGTTTAATTGACATCACAGTCAATTAAACTTAATTGTCTTCAATATTTTTTCAATAAACAATTAATTGTTTTTATTTTTTTTTCCTTTAGTTTTGTTGCGCAACTCCACTGGAATTAATCAGTTCCAGACTTCCATCGGCCATCACCAAAATCAAGAAAAAGTAACTAAAACGATCCTAAAAGGACGAATTTACAAAAATCAAAGGGCTTACTTAATACTTTGAGGGTATGTCTTTTATTCGGCCACAAAACTAACACAAAGAGAATAATCTTTTAGTTAATAAGACCATTTTTGAGTCATAAATGCATAGCTTGAGTGGGCGTGTCACCACCGCATTTCTATTATATATAAAAAAAACAAAGTACGTAAAATGAACGACTCACCGTAGAGTGATTGCCAGTAAACGCCCAATTTAAGCTCTCGGTCGTGTTAATCTGGTTTGATCCAGCCGTATTTCTTCCGGGGGTTTGGAAAACGCCAAGCTTACGCAGGCAGCCACAGTGACAGCAGCAACAGCAGTGGAGGGGATCCGAGTTCACCTCTCACCCGGAACTTATAGCGTGGCATCAGTTTGACCCGCCAAAATAAAATACGGGTTAATTATCTTGTACAGGTTACATGTACAATGGCTGCTGGAAACGATAAGAGTTTAGTTGTTTACTGGCTGCATTCTGGCTGATTGAGGATGAGGCTCCACTAATGCTTTTCAAAGATGCTCTGTTGTAAAATTGCTCATCTGTTTCGGTATAAAGGTTGAGTTCGGGGCATGGCCAGCAGCAGCTTGCTTGGATTTAAAGAAACAGAGACCCTAAAACATCTCAGACTGAAATCTGATTATCTGAAAATGTTTTGGTGTAAAACATGTAATGAACAGGTTTTGTATAGGCCATAGACTGTAGGCCAAGTGAAGATTTGTGAAACTTTTAAAGGTTTAACCCTTTGGGTGAAAACTTTCCTCTAACTTCATGCTGTGAGAAGCTTCCATGTTTCAGCACAAAGCGCCGGTTCTTTCCCGGGTCGGCAGCAACAACAGTCTGCTGTCCGGCTCCAGTCAGAATCAGATCCAAACCAACAGAAAATCCCGTCCTTATGAGAAGCAGCGCTGATCTCTGCCGACCGGCTCCTCTCCTCCTTCATCTCTCCACTTTGTTTGCTTTGCTTTAATTTCTGTTTTTCTACCCGCCTCCCCCTCTCAGTTTTTCGTGCAAAGAATAAAATTTCATCTGCGCAGGCTCTGGGAAAGGCGGCCCTCGGATTGGCCCCTGCCCGTACAGATGCTTTGAATTTGCTGGGCTTTTCTGGCCGCTCGCGGCCGGTGGGTTGGGCCGTGAAACCTGCCTGTATTTCCTGGGATTAGGCGTCAGATGGGCCCTCAGAGGAGGTCTGGGGTCCCGGCCTCCCTGCACGGCTGGGAAACTGACCCCCATCTGACTCTGTGGTCGTCGCAGTTCCTGCAGCGCCTGGTCGGATCAGACGACCAAACATGAACTTCATCGTTATCGCTTTTCATCTTAAAGTCCTCAGCAAAAACACCAAATCTTACCAAGTCATTTTGGTTCAGTTTCTACTGCAAAGATCGTCTTTGAAATAAGACAAAACGTACAGCAACAAATCAAATAATTCCTAAATATTAATGAAAAAGTTCTTGTTCCACTGGCAGATTGTTTCACAGAGAACTGCTCTGTTACCAAGCAACCCCAGCCCGTTGCCTAGCAACCCAGCTCGAGTTCGCAGATTATCTAACCCCAACGTAAAAAATGTTCTGTTATAAAAGTGAAATAATCTGCAGCTGAAACTAGAAGTTGAGTTAGAATTATAGAGCCATAGATCTAGTCATAGATCTAGAGTTTTAGAGCTAGAGTCAACACACAGCTCTTGTTCCTGCTGTAAACTAGAGACCAGGCTGACCTCTGACCTCAGCCTTCCACCAGCTGCAGATCCTTTCTAAAGTCTCAGTATCAGAGAAACTCGTCCAGGCAGATAAATAGATTCTAGATGTGCTGCTGGATTAACCTTCAGGCCTGCAGCAGAACCAGAACCTGTCAAGGAGAAGCAGCATTCAGCTTCTATGCACCACAGATCTGCAATAAACTTCCAGGAAACTGAGAAACAGCTGCAAGTGGCCGCTGTGGTGACTGAACAGGTCACAGGTTTGATTCCCTGCCTGATGACCTCTGACCCATGTCTTCCTTTCTGATCAAATAAAAGAAACCCGTGAATAAAGAAACAGTTCATTTAAATCACATCGTAATAAATAAAAATGACTGAAACGAATAGAAAGGATGAAAACAGAACCTGGACAAATTCATGTGATCATTTATTTCAGCCACATTTCAAAGGTGAAGAAATGAATTCAGGGTGAATGTTTGTCAGAATCTGAACAAATTATTTTAACCTTGAAGGTGAAAAATATAATCTGTGATTTGTTGGCTGTCCTCTAAAACCTGTTGCATTCAGATTCATTTGAATTATTAAACATGTTTAAATTCACAATTTCTCCTTCTTTCTGAATCCTTCACTAAATAATTTGACGAATTCTCTGACGTTTTCAAAGGGTTTTTATTACTGGAGTTTATACAGACCTTTTTGTATAATCAGACTGTAGCAATTCTTTAGAAAGCGTTTAACAATTTTTATTTTCTTATAAGAAAGTCGAGCTTCTGAAAAGTCCAAATGCAGACCTGCATGTCTGACGTCCATCGCTCTGACCCGCTCAGATCTGATCCATCTGCTGAGGCAAACAACATGGCTGACAGGACCGGCAGTGACTGGTGACATAGCGCCCCCTGGCGGCGGCCCGCAGCAGCAGCAGCAGCAGCAGCTCCAGCAGCTCCAGCAGCAGCAGCAGCAGCAGCAGCAGCTCCAGCAGCAGCTCCAGCAGCGGCGGCGGCCTGCAGCAGCAGCGGTGGCCTGCAGCAGCAGCGGTGGCCTGCAGCGGCGGCGGCCTCCCCTTCCAGCAATAATATCTTTTATGGCTTAACAAAACAAACAGAAGGAGGAACACACAAAACAACCTGCCACCACTTTTTTCTTCCAACTCTTTGTGCCATTTTATAATCACGGGAAATTAAATCAAATAAAATTCTGTTACAGTTTAATATTGTCCATAATGTTTCACAAACACTCCTATCTATATGCACACTTATAGGAACACGAAGAGAAACAAAAGGCGTCTGCAGAAACCTCCAGTTTTCAGCCAGAAACGGATGAATTTTCGCTGCTCGGAACAACTTCGCTACGTTTTTGCAGCACAGAGAAAATACTAAAGAAAAGGCAAGAAAAGTGAAGTTAGCAACACACAACACAAGAACTGGTTCTAGAACACCGATACTGGAGTCTCCTAAAGACGGAACGAATCTTTACCGTTTTCTTTTTACAGTACAACAGACGCTCCAAACTCAAAACTACGACAGTTAAATGAACCGAGCTGAACAGGAAGAGCCGCTTCCTGCCTCACATGCACCGACCCGCATCGTCCAAACCGCCGCACTGCGCAGCAACGCTCACATTTATAGATATATTCTGGAAACTAAACGGGAATCGTTGGTTTCGTATTGTGCTGCACTGTTTGAGTAAAAAGATCTTAGAAAAACAAAAAGCACATCTACAGTTAAACACCAGAGGTGACGAGTAAATAAGGAACAAAACTATAGAATAAACATACAAACATGATGCAAAAACCAAGTTCCCGGCCTTTACACTTCTTCTTCTCCTTCGTCGTTTCTAACCCGTCTTCCTCTCTCTAACTGAAAAGGGAAAGCAGAGGGACGAGCAGAGCGAGCGCAAGTCCTCTAGCTGCTTTCCAGTTTGGCCATTTCCTGGACGTAGATGCCGATGCTCTCGCTGTCGAACAGAACGAAGTAGACCGTCTTGATGGTGGAAGACATGGTGGCCACGAAGTAGCTGGAGATGGCCTTGAGGATCAGCTGGGCCGCCGTCTGCTTGGGGAAACCGTTCCTGCAGGAAGTCGCAGCGTTAACATGAAAAAACTGAGACGGCAAAAAAACAAACTGATCAGCAGCAGAAAAGTTCCAACTGTAGATAATAATAATTATTGTATTATGTCCAGCAGTGGTAATTAATTAAGTTAAGAGGAAATGTAGGTGTTTTAAGAACAAAATGACAATAATTGATATTTTTTGCCAAATCAGTTTCTTTCAATAAGAAACTTGAACAAAAAATGCAGGTGAAGAAAATCCAACCAATCTGAACTGTAAACCTGAGAGCCGACGGTACGACTGGACAGCATGAGGAAGTCTCCGGGACACTCTCCAGTGCAGAAGCTGCTACCAACAGAAGGCGACTTTCTTCTTTTTATAGGTTTTATTTTTCAGTGAATCACTGGATGAATGCAGATGCATTTTCAGGTCATTAAGAAAACACACAGGATTTATTCATGTTGGTTTGTTTTTACAGAAGCTCTAACTGGAGCTTTGCTGAAGTCAACTGATAATTTAGTTCATTATTGTTTAAAATGTCACTGCTGCACATTGATATTTACTGTTTTCATACAATAGATTGTTATATTTGAAACAAAAAGGAAAAAACTTTAAACAAAACAGGTTCAGTGTGCCGAGTTAGATACTGAAAAAACAAAGTCTGGTTTAAATCGGGTTCTATTAAAATAAGAAAAAATTAACTAACATAACTTTTCAGCAAAATAAAGACCTTGTTTTAAATTAAAACAAGCTGCTTTGTTGCAGAATCCTGCAGCATCACTGCAGCATCCTGCAGCATCATGCAGCATCCTGCAGCATCATGCAGCATCTGCAGCATCCTGCAGCATCATGCAGCATCTGCAGCATCATGCAGCATCCTGCAGCATCATGCACCATCATGCAGCATCATGCAGCAGTAATGCTGCTGTCCGCCCGGCACCATCAGGCTCTCAGCATTCGTACCGTCCGCTGCCGATGGAGGGGAAGGCCACAGACTTGAGTTTCTTCTCGTCTGCCAGCGCCAGGCAGTTCTTCACTGTCTTCTCCAGCATCTCCTCGCATTTCTCAGAGCCCCAGCCTGGACTGTTGCAGTGGATCACGTACTTGGCAGGCAAACCGAATCCGCCAGTCAGCAGGGCTGAGAGGAGAACCAGACACAGGAAGTGTTAAATTGTGAATGTTTGACTCAAGAATTAATTGGTTCAAAGTTCAAACTGGAGATCAACATACTGAAGATTACTTAAGGGGAACCAATACGCTAAATTCACACTTTGTATGTTTTTGTTTTCTTGTTTGAGTTTGAACTGTTTCTAAAAACAGAGTAAATAAATAAAATATAATAAAAATCATTCAACTGCTTTTTGGCAGCAAGTTCATGTTTTGTTGTGTTTGGAAAATGAGCCGATTCAGAAACCTCTAAATGTTCCAGTTCCACTTCTAGGTAATGCTACGCTGTTACCTAGCAACCCCAACCCGTTGCCTAGCAACCCCAACTGATCTCCACCGTTTGGTCAGCTGGTTTTCTTGTTGTACAATGGCTGCTAGAAAAGACAAGAGTTTAGTTGTTGACTTGCTGCATTCTGGTTGGTTGTGCAGGAGGCTCCACTAATGCTTTTCAAAGGTGTACAGTTGTACATTTTTGCATCTGTTTGCAGCCGCTTTCTTGTGTGAGTGCTGAGTAGGGGGCGTGGCCAGCAGGAGCTTGTTTGGATTTAAAGTGACGGAGACCCTACAACAGCTCAAATGATTCAGCGTAAAACATGTGATGAACAGGTTTTGTTTAGGCCGTAGACCAATGCTAACATGCTAAAGGAAGCAGGATAAATCACCTCTAAGGATTTTAGTGGAACTTTAAGTGTAGATGACCTGGAATCTATAAGCTCCTATATACAGCAGGTAAATAGAATATCACTATTATTATTATTATTATATATTTTGAACAGACATATTTAAAGTGGGGCTGCACAGTGGAGCAGTGGGTAGAGCTGCTGCCTTGCAGCCAGAAGGTTCTGGGTTCGATTCCCGAGTCTTTCTGCATGGAGTCTCCATGTTCTCCCTGTGCATGTGTGGGTTCTCTCCGGGTACTCCGGCTTCCTCTCACAGTCCAAAAACAGGGACCAGGGTGTATAGAAAATGGATGGATGTTTAAAGTGTTTGCAGAAACTTTCTCACATCTGTAACGATTCAGCTCCGTTTTTGTTCATCAGCTTCAAAAGCCTCATTATCTCATCCAGTTTGGAGACGTTAGGCGCTAAATGAGAACTTTACTTTGGAATGAAAATAAGTGGGAAATCTGCAGCAGCTTAAGCTGGTTGGCCCAAAGCATTACAGTCTCCTCTCCCGGGATCTGAGGATGAGGAGGAACAATGGAGGAGTGAAGGCCTCCATCAGTCCAGCAGCTGCAAAACGTGAAGCTCAGCCAGAGCCGGAGACTCTGAAGTGAGAGGCTTCAGTCGGAGTTCATTAGGCAGCAGAACGCGGGTGAGGCTCTGCAGGCTGCGCCGAGCAGCAGCTCATTTCCAGATGGTAAAAACCCAGAGAAGATGGAGTCGCTTCACCCAGCAGCAGGTCTGAGTGTGTGGTCCAGAGGGAAACCGGGCTGCAGCGTTTCTCCTGCTGTCGCTGTTAACAGCTTCGTTCTGCTCAAAAACATCTTTCCTCTAAAACCTGCAAAAACGGTCAGAGTGTAAAAGTCTGACCGTCACTTTGCTGTTTCTGGAAGAAACATGGATAATCCTGCACGCGATTTCCTCACAGTAAAACTCAAACATTTTAGAATAAATACCAAGCTAAAATATGAAAACATTTTAGGTTTTAAAATGTCTCATTGGCCTGTAGGCCAGCAGAAAGTTATTGTTTATATCCAGAAATTTCCAGCATGCGCCCAACGCTGGACTGTGAAAAGACGATTCTTTTCCTTTCCATCCACAACATTTCTGTCGCAGTGGAGCCGTTAAATGGAGATGAAGCTGTTATTAAATCAGTTCCGTGAGCCACAAAGGAAAAAACAATGTAGAAAAACCATAGAAGAAGAAATGAAAGCCTCTTGTATTCTCCTTTTTTCTCACACTCTGTCAGCTACTACACCCAGACTTGTTGCCATAGCAGCTGACAACAACACCACTCTATGTTTCAGGACTCAACACCAAAAATACATTTCCACACAGAGAAGAGATCATTCAGTCGGTTACAGTTTTATGTTTTCAGGCTTGATGTTTATTTTGTGATTAATAATAAGTGATCACTGTGGTAGATTAGCTACCAGCTAAGCTAACACAGCAGTTTTAGATTAGCTACCGCTGCTACTAGCTAAGCTAACACAGCAGTGGTAGATTAGCTACCGCTGCTAGTAGCTAAGCTAACACAGCAGTGGTAGATTAGCTACCGCTGCTAGTAGCTAAGCTAACACAGCAGTGGTAGATTAGCTCATTTAAACACCTGCTCTACTGATGATCTGTCACAGTTGGGGTTTTGTTCTTTAGCCGAACTGAGATGCACAGAATTCTGCAGCACATCTAAATGTTAGTCTTCATAGTCAAGCTAGCATAGCTAACCTACTTCCCTCCTCACTATTTTTTTTAATTAAAAGTTTTTCCTTATCTTATCTAGCTATCAGGCGTACATTTAAGATTTATCGCGTTATGTTGACAACCTGACAGCTAAAACCAAAACTAGCCAATGTTAGCCAGCAGCTTTTTGCCCTCCAACAGGAAGCTGGGGGCGGGATCTTGCATGCATGTCTCCCTAAAACGGCTCCTTCTGGGCTCTGAAGTTGACGTTGGACTGAAGCCAGTCCTCATCAAGAGGTCCATTACTGCCTTGCCAAAAGGAACCAGAGAAGGAGCCAAATCCTCCTATCAAAGGGAAGACTTTAAACTTTTTGGCAGCTTTTCCCTCCCGTACATCAGCATGTGCAGGAGCAGAGAGCCAGGACTGTTGGAGCCTTGAGGAGAGGTGGCGTAGCAGCACAAATCCATCATTAGCCTCTGATTTTCAGCGAGGTAACGAGGTGAAACTGTCTGCCAGGGTCTGAAAGAGTTTGGACCTACAGCCGACGTCTCTGGAGAGAAACATGGCCCCACAAAGTCCAAAGGTTCTCCAGAACTTAACGGAGCGGCTAAATACGCAGCAGGGAAGCTTAAAATAACTTCAAATAATCCACTTTCCATAATTAAGAATCCCAGGAAATGATCAATTATTCTGAACATCCAGGTGAAGTTCACTGTTCGTTTCTCAGCACATCTGGTGGCTGAGCAGAGGTCAAGAGGTCACATTGCGGCTTGGCCTTGGATTCTGGGCTGAATGGTGGAACTGGGACTGGATGAGCCTGGCCCTGATGATCCGCAGAAGGGATGGTTGAAACAAAAAACATCTGAAAATATTTTATTCAGATTTTTTCAGAGAAAAAAAATTATTAAAATTGGAAATCGAATCTGATTTGAAAAATATCAGTTTTGATTTTTCAGTTCAGACATGAATCCAAACCAGTTTCAGCTTCATGGGTTTAGTTCCTTCCTGGTACTTTAACATTAAGAAGAAAAAAGAACTACAGGTTTTATGTTTTAAAGGTGGAACAACAAGCAGCTGAGAAATTTATTTTTATCTGGAAGAAGCAAAGCTGAAGTGTACGGCCTATTCGGGTCCCTGGGAACAGAATAAATGAGCAAATTTGCATCAAAAATGTAAAAAAATCACAAATTTCTGAGTTTTTCCTAGATAAATTTCTGAGATTATTGGTTTTTTTACTTTTCAAAGCTAATCTTTTTTTCTTTGTTTTCTTAGAAAATCTGAGATCAAGTTGTTAAACTCAGAAATGTAGAAATTACTTTCAGAAATCTAGTTTTTTCTAGCAAATTTTTGACTTTTCGAACAGAAATGTCATTGTTTTTTCAGATTAATGTAATTTCAGACATTTTTTGGTGAACAGGAACCATTTTCCCGTCCCATGCCCTCGCAGTGACTCCGTTCAGTTTAATGAACCGTTTGTTGTCGGAGGAACTGGTCCGGCTCGCTGCACTTACCTCCTGCCACCTCCAGGGGGCCGTTCTTCTTCTTCAGCTCTTGCAGCGCCTCGGTGAACTCCTTCCCTCCTTTCTTCTCCAGAGCGGAGCCTGCAGGCGGAGAGCAGAGAATAAATCCTGGATAAATAGACGGATGGCAGCAAGCGAGGCGGAGGGTCAAAGGTCATGCAGACAGGCAGTAGGACATGAGGGAGGCAGAAACTCAGCAGCGTCACTTTAATAAAGAGCAAAGATTTAAGTCCAGAAGGTTCAGTTAGGGAACAAAAGCCCAGTTTTATTTTTGAAGGGAGTTGATTCAGATTTCCTGAAATCGGACGATTTAAAGTTTGATAAAATGTTTCATCACAAACTTCAGGGACGCTTTGAGGATTCTATGTGATCAACAAAAATCACCGTAAAATTACAAAGTATTAATTTTTGTTTTTGCAAAAACAAAATCCTCAAAGTTTGATCTGCCTTTGTTTTAGACCTCATTACTCTGATACCTATAAATAAAATCCAGCTGCCTTTGACTCGTTAAAGAAAACCTGAGAATCGATTTGAGTAGAAATCAAACTGCCAATTATTATTTTAATCTTTCCTCCCTGATGTTGGTTTTCCTGACTGAGTGAAGCAGCCGACAGGCTGACCGTTTCTCAAAGCGTATATCCATCAGAATGGTCCAATCAAAGCCCGGATCTGACCTGAAGACTAATTTCTGCCACACTTTTTAGAAACTACTTCACAAATGGAGTTTATTTTCCTCCCGGTTTGCGGTGATGTGCTGCTGGTGGCCTGTCAGAAAAGTCCCAGTAAAATCCACTGAAGTTTCAACATCGCAAACAGAATAAAACCCAAGAATGTGAATATTGTTTTGCACGGCCTTTAACAGTTCAGTTGAAATATTAAAAACCGTTTGATCTTATTCTTTTAATAAAATGTAGTTAGAAAAAATCTCTTTAAATTCAGCGCCTGGAAACAAAGCGATGGAGAACTGGGTTCTGAGACACTGTGTGGGCCTGCTACTGGCAGCCTGGTTAGAGAGGTCAAAGGTCACTGGAGGCGAGAGCTCAGGATGTCGATGCTTCAGTCATGTGGAACAAGACAAGCAGCAGCAGCAGCAGCAGGATGATGATGATGATGAAATGAAGCCTGAATTTCATGAATGAACCTCAGAATTATTTATTGTTTTGGCTCATTTAAAGAAGTTATCAATAAAACCTGCAGGAAATAAAACGTTGACGTTTTATTGTGTTAGAGGCAGGAAAGCATCCAGAGTTGGATGAGAATAAATAAACTCCAGGAAACACTGCAGTGATAATCCTAATCCTGACGATATGGGAGCTCAGCTGAGGCGCCAGCTTTATTTCATCTTTGTTTAACTTATGAAAGACAATCTCCTATTTACAACAACCACCTGGGTTGCTAGGCAACGTTGCTGCTGCCTGGTGACGTTACATCGTGAAGGTTCGGCCCATTTCACAGATAAAACATGAATTAATTGACAGAAAACAGCTGAATGTTTTTCAGTTTGTCTTGTTTTTAGAGCAGCAGAGAATGTGAACTTGATAGATTACTACAATAGCCCAACAGCCCTAAAATATAATTATTAATAATAATAAACTCAGATTGTCTGTGGAGATTCAGAACATAAAGGTTTGTACTGATGGTAAAATGAACGTTTTCCTCCAGATCCAGTAAAAATCAGGCTCCAGTGAACACTGGAAGCTGCAACTGATGCAGCTGCTGCTGCTGCAGCTGCTACTGCTACTGATGCAGCTGCTACTGCTGCAGCTGCTACTGCTACTGCTGCAGCTGCTACTGTACTGATGCAGCTGCTACTGTGCTGCAGCTGCAACTGATGTAGCTGCTACTGCTGAAGCTTCTGTGCCATTGGTCCACTGACTGCAGCAGCAAGCGTCTGGATGGCCAGCGGCAGACAGTCGGGTTCCTTTACCTACTTCACCACCTGAGTACAGGGTTGAGTTGGTCGGGTGAACGACTGCGTCGCTCTCCACTGCGGAAATGTCGGCTTGGACAACTTGCAACTACAAACGACAACGGTGACAGACAACAGGCAACAACATGGAGGTAAAAACACAGTGAGCAACCGGCAACAGGATGAGCAGAGTGATGGACAGATGGACAGGTGAGCGCTCCTGATTGGCTGAGGAGAGACGGGTTAGAGACGAAACAGGAAGCAGGAGCCACAGCTGGATCAGAGCAACGACTGAAACAGGAAGACCAGGACCACAGCACCAACAGGATGTTTATGTTTGAGGTTTAATTAGGAAAAATGGGAAACCAGCTTTTTGTCCAACTGTGAATCCTGGATTAACGACGAGTCCGTCAGTCAGGCTGCAACCAATTAAACATGGACTGGATTTTACTCTGAAAACGGCTTTTGAAGCAGAAGGAGCTGAAAGCAGCACAGCAGCAGCTGACTGACAGGACGAGCACCTGGTCTGGACCGGAGTGGACCGGACGTCCAGTCCTGACCGCAGACCGGACCGGAGCTCAGCGGGACGCAGGCCGACGGCGGCACGGAGATCCTTGAAGGTGGAAAAGCAGCTTGTAATATTTCTGGAGATTTTCCTCCAGTAAAACCAGATCAATGACCTGATCAACGTCTCTCAGCTGCAGGCAGCCATTTATTCCATATTCATGTGTTTATGGGCCTGTTTGTTTTACACATTTCATGTGAAAAAAGAATCAAAAATAAATGTTTTGTATTCATTTGTCTTTGCTCTGATCACAGAGTCCGGTCCGCTCTGGACTTAAATTATTTGATTATAAAGAAAAACCGATGAACAGACGGACGGACGGATCATATTTTTCTAAAAGTGTAAAATTTTAAATTCAAACTAAACTTTTTCAGACAGAAACTAAGATTGGACTAGCTGCTGCTCGTGATTGGACTAGGCCGATCCACTGGATGTTCAAGGATCTCCGTCTGAAATCCCCTGGTGTGGGGGGGGTCTCACCTAGGTCATCTTTCAGCTCAAGGTCGGCGTTGGTGGGGTTGATGACCCCGTCCACGTCAAAGCCAGCCAAGTTACTGACCTCGCTGTGGATGAGGTTGAGCTGTGGAGCGCATGCACAGGAGGAAGAGGAGCAGAACGATGAAGAGGCAGAGCGTTAGCGCCAGACGCACTCTGCAGATCACAGGAATACCTTGAGGTTCTGGATCGAGTCCAAACCGATCAATAACCTTCATTAACCCTAACCCTAACCCTAACATGAACCAGCTGAGAGTAACGATTAATCAGATTAATCAAATAATTGTCAATTGATTTAGGAATCGATTAACGGACTGAAAAACGACCAAATAATCAGAGAAATTTGGCTTTTAAGGTGGAAATTTCAGCAAAACTCCTCAGGTTTTAGATTCACTGGTTCAAACACTGAGAAATTATTAATCAGTTCATCAATAACAACCATCAGATCATCAGATACTGTAACCATCAACAGTTTCTCCTCAGGTTAGAACAATTAACTACAAATGATCAAACATTAAAAACCAAGGAATAAAAGATTATTCACCGTTTATTTTTATAAATATTTTTTTTAAAAAAGGAATAAAATAAGGAATAATTTTATTCCTTATTTTAAAAAGGAATAAAATTATTAGCTTTTTTTAAGCATTTCTAATATTAAGTGTTGAATGAAAAATCTGCAGATTGTGACAACTTTTTATCTGATTAATCATCACAATAATCCATTTTTAAAATAATTTCCTCTATTTTTAACAGAGAGCCGAAACAAAGTGAAGCAGAGAAACGGTCAGTCTGCTCACCTGAGGCTCAGATTAGGTCTCCAGATTAGGATTAATCCACTTTTCCCTAATTTTCATCATCATAAATTATGTTAGCTTAGCATATGTGAAACTAAAACTATGCAATTAAAAAAAAACCCAAATATTTCACCAAAACAAGCCCTGTTGCATGATGGGACATAAAACATTTTAACTCCAATATTGATGCTAATTTAATGTTCTGAGTGAATTAAAAGTTTCTTTCAGATGAAGTGACAACAGAAGATCTGCTTTAAATTAATACCCAGCTGGCATTTCAGCGTTTTTCTTATGGGACCAAAATCTCAAGGTATTCCTCAAAGATTTCAAACCGTAACGCCAAATCAGCACCGATTAACGCAAAGACTGAACTTTTATTTCACCAACAAAACATCAAAAAGAGAAGTTTGATTAAAGGAAGGAAAATCACCTGCAAGAGAAAGACAGAAATCAACAGGAGCAAACGGCACAGGAAGTTTTCTAAGTCAGATGAGTTTTCTACAAAACTTTGACCAATTTATAAAATTGTAATAATTTATATCAGAGCAAATTATACTCAGTTTGCAAAGAGGACAGAAATGTGATTCTGCCAGAAATGTTCTCTGAACTTACCTTGAACAACACAACAACATATGAACTAATAATGTAACTCTTTATATCAATAAAAATATCAAGACATTAACTCCTCGTAGTGGAGTTCTGACCTTTTGACCCAGGAAGAGGCTCTTGGTGGAGAGCACGGTGAAGCTGTCGGCCAGGGATCCCTCCGTCGTGCTGTCCGCCGACGCCGACTTGCTCACCTCGCCTCTCTGCAGAGACCGATCAAGTATTTACCAGCTTGAATTAACAAGATTTGGCTTGTTTAGTTTTATTTTTTTAACAAATTATTTTCAAAAAAACACTTAAGATTCAAGATAAAAGCTCATTTGTGCAAAACTATTCAAGATATTGGGGGCTGCGGTGGCGCAGGGTGGAAGCACAACGCGTGTACGGCGGTCGCCAGGACTAAGGCCTCACCCCCTACCCTTTCAGTGGGGGGGTAGGGGGGTGAAACCCAGGGGGAGGAAACCCATCAGGGGGGTAGGGGGGTGAAAACCAGGGAGGGGTGAAAACTGTAAGGGGGGGGGGTCCCAGCAGGGGGGGAAAGGGGAACCCAGGAGGCTTCAGGCTCACCTTGGTTTTCCCTCCAGCCTTTTTCCCACCCAGTTTCTTCGCTGCAGTCTTCTTCACTGTCTTGGGTTTCTTCTCCGGCGCCGGCGACACCGGCGTCTCCAGCTTCCCCTTGGCGCCTCGCTTCTTAGCCAGCAGCTCCGGGTGGATGTTGGGCAAAACTCCGCCCGCTGCAATGGTCACGCCTTTCAGCAACTGCCACAGAGCGACAAAATCTAGGGTTTCAGCCGAGGTGGTGCTGAGCGGAGGAACCCAAACCGTCCAGCGCAGGTTTAGCTGCAGCTCACCTGGTTGAGCTCCTCGTCGTTGGCGATGGCCAGCAGGATGTGCCGCGGCGTCACGCGGCCCTTTTTGTTGTCTCTCGCTGCGTTGCCAGCCAACTCCAAGATCTCAGCTAAAAACAGAAACATACGTCTTCAGTAGAGTCGCCCGGCCCTTTAGCGGCCCAGTCGCCGGCAGTCGCCGGCCCTTTAGTCGCCGGCCCTTTAGTCGTCGGGCCCTTTAGTCGTCGGGCCCTTTAGTCGCGGCCCCTTTAGTCGCCGGGCCCTTTAGTCGCCCGGCCCTTTAGTCGTCGGGCCCTTATGGCTTTTCTCTTTAGCATGCAGCTCACCTGTCAGGTACTCGAGGACGGCGGCCAGGTAGACAGGCGCTCCCACGCCGATGCGATATTTCGGCAGCCCCCTCTTGATGTAGCGCAGCATGCGCCCCACGGGGAAGATGACGCCGGCCTTGGTGGACCGGGACGTCTTGGTCGTCTTCTTCTTTCCTCCTCGGCTCGACATGGCGCTCCAAGTGCCACCGGCGTTGGCTCTGCAGAGAGAAACGAGCCAAAAACGAGCCGCTTGTTACACACAGAGGAGGCAGCGGCCCCAAGGATCTGACTCAACTCAGAGTGAAAATGTATTTGTTGAAAAGTTTATTGAAGTGCTGAGTAACTGATCAAATTATTAATCACTTATAATTTACAAATTACATCATCAGATGAGCAAAATATAAAGTTCAGTGGAAATGTTGGTGTTTTAAGGGCAAAAATGGCAATAATTCATATCGGTAACAAGGAATAAAAATATGTTTCCAAATCAGTTTCTTTCAATAAAAAAACTTCAGAAACAGAAGCTGCAGCTGTGAGTCTGGTGAGTTTCTGGTGAAAACATGCTTGATTTTCATTCAGTGGGAAGAAAATCCAGAAATGTAACGAGTTACTGAAAACACACCTGGTGACAGATTCAGCAGGTTTGACATGTAATTGATCCTCACTGGCGATTGATCAATTGGAAACTAAAAATCTGACGATTTTTCTGATCAGTGAACGCACCACACCCAATCCTTTCACTGGGTTTCACTGATCAGTGTGGGAGTTGTTACTGACTGAAGACTCTGCTTTTTCCGTGCCAATTAAATGTTTCTAAAATAAACTCAGAGGAAACAGAAAACGCTTCTAGAAAACAGTTTTCTATGAAGACATGTGGGCTGCTGCTTTCAAACTGAGACTTAAGATAAACTGGCTCTGAAAACGTTGTTCTGGTTTGTTCCCTTGAAGAAACAGACGCCAATGCTAACCAAGCTAACCAAGGCAACTGCTACAATAAGATGCTAAGATGTTTGTGTTTGTTTTTAAGTCCAGGTGAGATCGTGTCCAGCTGCAGCGGCTCCACACCGTTTGGCCACATTTGGTTCCAATATGAACACATTGCAGTAAATCTGAGCTGTTTCCTCTCAACATGAACCTTTGTCTTCATATACGGTGTAATTCTTGTCTTTCAGGCGTGCAGAAAGAGAGAAAATACTAAGTAAATCTTATTAACTGTCTAGTAAATGGGAAGAGACACACTGTCATTTAATGTGTAGCTTATTCTCAGTGACAGAGAAAGTTTCTGTAAATGATTCAATGGTAGGCAGAACTTTTGTTTATTTTTTAATATGACAAAAGTAGTAAGAAATAATTTTGCTGATTTTAGTTATGGAAGAAAAATCGTTCTCACCTAAAATCACTCAGAGTTCAGAGGGCTGGAAAGTCAAAGATCGGAAACTGGCAACAAAATCTGGTGTTTACATCTGCAGATTTCAAATCAACATTTATGGGAGGTTGAGTTTTCTCCTACAAGCCTTTACCATGTCATGTTAACTAAATCTAATCTTAGCAGATGTTTAATGTGCTCTACTGATTTACAGAAACATAAACTCTGTTCCAAGGCATTTTGCTGGATAATGCAAGGTGAGTAATAAACATGTGGAGGTTGAACCCAGACTCGAAAAACAACATGAAACAGCAAAGAGACAAGATGCGTTTCCACCTGAAGCCCAGGTGGCAGCAGAGCAACCGGCTGATCCAGCTGATCCCTCAACATACACAGCAGGTCATTTCTGAACAGGTCATTTCTACTCAAGTCATTTCTGCTCAAGTCATTTCTGCCCAGGTCATTTCTGCCAGGTCATTTCTGCTCAAGTCATTTCTGCTCAGGTCATTTCTGCCCAGGTCATTTCTGCCCAGGTCATTTCTACCCAGGTCATTTCTACTCAAGTCATTTCTGCCCAGGTCATTTCTACTCAAGTCATTTCTACTCAAGTCATTTCTGCCCAGGTCATTTCTACTCAAGTCATTTCTGCCAGGTGCTAAAAGCAGCCCAAATGTCCCACTCACTCTGCAGGACCGGTCAATTACTATATGATCTCCTGTGCAGACATGTTTTATTCATGACAGAAGGCATTATGGACCCCGGAATGCTCGTTCGTTAAAGAATAATTTAATGCATTTAAATTAGAAACAAACTCAATCAAAGTTTAGCGCGTTTATTATGAAATGCGTAAAAACCAAATGTTTCTGCACCAGATGTAGACTCCAATTATCTCGTCACCGGGCATCAATTACCGCCACCACAGGCCACGCTTCTCCTTCTTCTTCTTTATCTCATTTTTTAATTCTACTCTGAATCAAACACGGTTGGCGCAACGGCGACAGTTCCAGCGCAGACATAAAACCCCGCATCTGGTGGTTGAAACAACTGCGGCATTTCTTCCTGTCCAGGTGTAGGTGGGTTTCTCTCCCGCTGATTTCCGCATGTCAACAGCGGCGGCTCATTTTAAAGCCCCGGCTCGGCGTCAGCGCCACGGCTGGTCACATAACCGCCGCTGTCAGCCGATAAAAGCGGCATTTTCCCCGCTGCAGGTCGGCGCAGAGCCGGCGGAGAGCGGCTGCGGCTGCGGCTCCTTCCCTCCCTCCCTCCCCGCTGTCAGCAGCCCTGGCTCCGGCAGCCCGGCCTCCGGCAGCCCGGCCTCCGCTCTCGGCCTCCATGGCAGCGCGAGGCGAAGAGAAAAAACATGGCAGCCTGAACGGCTCGGCTCGGTGCGCAGATTCCCGCTCGGCCGACGACAAGGGGACCATGCAAGACACAAAGCGGGGCGACACGCAGCGGTACTTACTCAGCAAGGTGAAAACAATCCGCTCCCGGTTCTCCCGGTGACCAGCCTGGGCAGAATCCACTCCCAGAATCCACAGCGAGCCGGAATCTCAGCAGCCAGCCAGCGCTGCCCGCGGAGCCCGAGCCGAGCTGCGAGCTCAGCCGTTAACCCTTTACACCTTTGCCTCAGACACACCGATGCTCTCCGAGACGTTCCTCCCTCGCTGCAGTGCAACGATTCATCTGTTGAAACAAAAACAACTCCCAGCCTGATGGGAGAGCACACATCTGACCCTCTACACTAGTCACTGGACCTACAAACGGGTATTTCCAAGTTCAGACCCAGAAAAGTCCAGCAGAACCAGCAGCAAGCCAGATCAACATTCAGGTCAGTGACAGCAGATGACCACCAAGGAGGTAAGGGTCAGTGCTCAGGGAAATGGCTCCACAGAGTGGAAAGTTGAGTGGAAGGAAGAAAGAAGCTACAGGGATACCCACGAAACCTAAGACCATTCAAACTCCCTTTGCACAACAACCAGGCAGGATTCCTGGTGTAGTGATAGCAGATGCCCACCAGGGGTCAGACCTGAGCTGCATATTGAACTACACACTGTACAACATGCCACAGCAACTATTGGGACATACACATGCAGCTAAAATGGTTTATATATTTTGTAGTTAAACCTAACAGGTGGTGAATAATTGCCACTTGATGGTTTCAGGAAAAGGCCTGATGTATTTGCTTTAAACACGTTCAAGATGTTCATAAATTTACTGAAAAATCAGCAGCTTTATGTGCAGGACCAACACACCAGCTGCGTTTCCATTTCTAACCTTCGTCTACGTTCAGTTAATGCTGAAAAACAAACAGTCCATTAATTAAGAAATTAAATCAAAATCACATATGAATAAGCTTGCTCACACATGAGGCATTAAAATCAGGAATGTAAACAGTTACATGAAATATATTCATAATTCAGCAACTAGCGCTCATCTATCAGCCAATCAGAGGAGATGTTGGCCACAAGCCCCGCCTACCTGGGAGTGGCTATGCAGCGTTTCTGTGAAAGTGCAGTCGGCCATTTTATATATGGATTTCAGATGTCAGAGTTATGATGGAGCCAGCCACACGAGAAAAAAACAGTATCCTGCTTCCACTTCCTGTCGTCTCCTTCTGCATTTCCATCAGTAGCAACATCCAGATATTGATCATGTGACTCAAAAATCTATTTCCATACATCTGAAAAATCCCCACACAAAAACATTTTAGCAAAAAACTTGAGTTGTTTTTAAATTGTCGTTTTTCATTGAGCAAATTTATTTTTGTAATTTCAATGTGGACAATTTTAAGGTTCATATAAACGCAGCCAGTGAGACGGTGGTGAGGTGTACGGTAGGAATGACGCCAG
This sequence comes from Phalloptychus januarius, assembly GCA_902982915.1. Lineage (NCBI taxonomy): Eukaryota > Metazoa > Chordata > Actinopteri > Cyprinodontiformes > Poeciliidae > Phalloptychus > Phalloptychus januarius. Next base: position 17,073,255 of record CADWAE010000475.1, read on the forward strand.
TGGGATTACATCAGAGTTTAACTTTGACCTCCAGTTAAAGGAGTGATGAAGGGCTGACTGATGACCTCAGATGATATTTTGACCTTTAGTGTGAAACGACAGCAAGTAGAAGAGAAGCTGAAGAAATTAAAATAAAACAAGCAGAAATATTATAGAATAAATTTATTATGCAAGAATTTAAAATGCTGAAGTTTTCACTATTTAAGGATGACTGAAAATTTTTATGCTTGAATGTTTCATGTTATCTAATTAAATAAACTATCAGTGAATAGAAAACGCTATCAAATAATAATAATCATAATAATAATGAAACCTCGCCAATTTGAAGCATCGTTTTCCCCAAACCGCCGGAGAGAGAGCCGCGACTGACAGCCGCTGTTTCCATCGGTGTGGAGAAATGTGGCCGATTCTTCTGTCAAACCAGAAGATGTTCTAGTTTCATCAGAATTAAAAAGGCTCTCAATGGGATTTCAGTCCAAACTTTGACTAGGCCACGCAATAGCCTTCGTTTTGACCAGGTGTTTTGGATCATCGTCTTGCTGGAGGAAATATTCTATCTGATCAGAGGGAGTGAAGGTAAACGGCTAAAGTACCAGTCAGTGATCAAACTTGTCGTTTAGGCGCCACATGTGCAGCACATGAGTAATAAAAGTTTCCATAAATGATCTGACTGCTGGAGTTTGAAATCTAACCTGTGAAAATGAATTCTGTTGTGAAAGGTTAAGCTCAGCTCTCTGCAGGTGTGTTTAAAGATGCATTTGAAATTGTTTTCAAAAACAATTTCCATACTTGCTTTGTTAGCAATTAAAGAGAGAACGTTGATTATGACTGATAATAGAGTCACGTGTGTTTGCAGCGCTGGACGGACGGGCTTGAAGTTCAGCGCGTTTAGGGAGCGGCTCCTGATCGTTAAGACGTTAACGCCTCAGACATCACGTCTCTGATTCGCTGCTGGGTTAGGTGACGTTAGGGTGACATGCTAAATGCTACACATAATTAGATCTTTTGGCTAAAGTCTCACAAAAACACATCTAGTCACATTTTAAAGACAAAGACCAAACATTTTGCAGGAAAATAAAAATGACTCTGAAAGACTTTATTTACTGAATGGTTTAATCTGTTATTTAATTTTATTATCTTTACAGCAACAATGCACTTTACAAAGCAAATTTATTGCTTCATTGATATAAATAGTTAGTTAACTAGCTAGCCTCCGAGCTAGCCAGTTCTGCTCAATCAGACTAGTAAAATACTGATGTCCGTTTTTATGTCTGTTGGTAAAAAGTTTTCTTCTCATTTTCTTCAAATTTCTCTCAATTTTAGCAAAACATATTCATTAATTTCAGCTTTTTCTGATGTTATCACTTTATATTTATAATAACTTTTTATTAGTAAGCAACATTTTGTTTAAAATTTCAGTACTTCAGTTTCTAAAGAACAAAATTATATTTTTTTCTTTTCCCCACAATTTTGCTTAAATGAAGCAATCCCAAATCTCATCCTAAAGAGATTGCTCATCTTTATTTCAGGCACCATGTGCTGCAAGTTCAGTTGTGATTTGTTCTCTAATAATATTAAAAATCTCTCGCTTTTAAGTTTGTTTTCCTTTCATGTAATGAGACAGGATATCTGTCTCATTACATGAAAGGAAATAAAAATCATAAGTTAATTAATATGAGTCAGCAGACCAAACAATTATTTCCCTTCATTGCTGTACTGTAAGTCCTTGTACTTTAAGTGTGAAAATTGGTATTTATTAAAAGATTAAAGCGTTGTTTTTCATGACCTTTGACCCCTACATGTACTCTAATCATTTATAGACAGTGAGCAGCTCAACCTTTTACCTGGTTTCGGCCTCTGACCTGCAGGAAAACAAAGCAGGAGAGACGGGACTCACTTCCGGGTTCTGCCTGTGTCAGCTGACCAGGGAGCAGCCAATCAGCAGCGTCCTTCAGAAGTAAATAAACTGCGGCTGAGTTCATGTGTCAGCTGGCTGCAGGAGGAGCAGAGAGGAAACCCCGCAGGAAACATGGAGACGGAGAGCCGCGGTGAGTTTCTGCCCAACCTGCCATCAGAATATCCGCTCAAAGTTGTTTCATAAAAACTCTGCGGCGTTTATAGACGGATTCTATGATTCTGTTCTCATAGAAACAGAATCAAACATTTCGCCCTGTGCTTCTGTTTTCTGTAACATTAAAATACAGTTTAACATCTTCCTTGACAATAAAAATACATTTGATTTGGTTTAATAGGCTTAATCCAATTGACTTGACATTTGAATTTCCTGCTGGATAATTTTTCCATCAGGTTTGAAGCCTGGATGCGTCGCAGTTGTGACTTTTATTTTAATAAAAATTCATTGCTGATTATTTTGTAGCGTTGAAATAAAACTGTTGCGGTGTTTTGCTTTTCAGTGGTAGTTGGTGTTTTATTCAACAGATTTGTTGTTAAAAATAATCATTAGCTGCTTTTAGCTTCATTTTTACTCTGCGGTTATAAGTTGAAGTGATGAAAAATACACATTCACTGTAAAGCTGGATTATAATAGGATTATGTGTAATCCTGCAGCGCTGATTTTTTTCCAGACAGCACTTAGGTAATTATTGTACCATGAATAGATGAAAAAAGATACTTGAGGACATTAAAATAATAGAATGACAGCGCAGCAACAAGTCCCATTGTTGTGTGAAAATAACAGGTAGTCTTTGGGTGTAGCAACTACTACACATTTATTTTTATTCTCCTCAACCTCACCAGGAAAATGGCAATAAAAGCAAAAATGAAAATGTGTTTTTAGTCATTTTAAGTTGAAACTTTATGAATAATCCTTCAGCCTTCTGCTGTCGGCCATGTTAACCCCGACATTCACCGCTGTTGTGAAACTGACCCAGTTTGATACACAGTCTGTTTGTCTGCAGAGACGGGGAGAGCCGAGAAGAGCCGAGCAGGCAGCGGCCAACAGGTGAGAGCGCTTCTCCAGAGCCCCGAGTAAAACCACAAGTTTACATGTTTAGCACACAGAGTTCAACTATTATTATTACTGCTGCTGATAAAATACTACGCCATTATTACAGTATAACAATTTAACCTGTTAATCTATAGTTTGATGAAACTACACTGCAAAAACACAAAATCTAACCAAGTATTTTTGGTTTAGTTTCTAGTGTGAATATCTGAGTTCACTTGAAATATAATGAAAGTAACTTATAAGTAAGATTTTAGCCAGATAGATGAGCTTGTTTCAAGTCAATATTTCCTTAATATTGATGAAAAGGTTTTAGTTATAAGTGAAATAATCTCCCAGTGCAACAAAACATTTTTCCCATATTATAAGTTATATTGTTCTACTGGTAGATTATTTCACTTATGTTAGTAATTTTTCATCAACATTAGCTGAAAGGTTTTATTTCTAGTGTATTGAGATATTCATGCTAAACTACTTGGTGAGATTTTGTGTTTTTGCAGTGCAGAATAAAAATGTTACATTTAGTAGAAATGACAAAGGTTTTTACTAATTTACTCAGAATATTACATTTCTTTTACTTTCGGCTCTGTAACTTTCGGTTAGCTGGCTAATTTTCAAGCTAACTGCTCCTGTTGCTAGGCAACAGTTTACTGCTTAACAGACAGTTTTCTAACTGTGGTGATAATTTATTTAATGTCGTTTACTTTAGTGTTTTAGAATATAATCTAAGTGGTCTGTGAGGAATAAAAACGGCTCGCTGCTTTGGGTTTAGATCTGATTTTAGTATTTTTATGAAATAAATCTCCGTTTCTGTCTTCAGTTATGTAACAAGTTAAAAAGCAGGTTGTCCGTTTCACAACAGGCTAGTCAGAAACCTGACTTCTTCTTTGGTTTCTTTGCCTTTTGTCTTTGGGTGGAGTTTGTGTTTTTTCTTAATCCTTTGGTCTTAATAAAACTTTACTTTTCTATAAGAGTTCCAGCATCAATTATGTTTGTTCACTTTCTGCAGCTTTTATAGTTCAGTTTGTGACATATGCCATCTTTATTTCTGCCTTGTCATAATTTAATAATCTTTATAAAAAACTACTATATTGAAAAACTTGATATTCAGCTAATTTGGAGGTATATTATCTCAAAGTTTTTATGACTTTCAGATATTTATGAATATATTCATGTCGTCACTATTCACCAAAGTTAGTAAAACTATTGAAATAAGGAAACTGACAGATAAACATTTTATTAACTAAATAAATAAATACGTGATTGTTGACGGGGAAAAACTCAAACTAACTGGAACTATTGTCATGCTTTTATAAAACATATTGAAATGATAGAAATCTGGTTCTTTTGTGTTTATGAATCTATTCATTAGCGTTTCAAACTGACGTGAAATTAGTTTTTATTCCCTCACACAAGTTGTCAATAAATTATGTTCACTAGTCACAAAAGTCCAGTCAGAGTTCAACAATAATTAAATATATTTTTATTAAAATAGCTTCTTCTGCTGAATATAACCCAATCAATGTTTACATAATCATAATACTTTGAGCTTTTTGAATTCTGCTCCTAAAAATGAACCAAAGTATGAAAAAAACTGAATAACATTTAACTAATAAAAACCGAATGAAACAAAATAAGCCTGAGCTGTAATAAAACCCAGAACTATTGCAGCCTTCTGATTATTACAGGCCTTCATATTTATTTTAATGAGCTCGTTACATAACAACCAGCTCAACCGGACCAGTAACATTTAAAGTGTTTTTATTGGTGAAGCAGAGACTGAATGATGATTGTTTACAGTGTAATGATGAAGTTAAACTTTATGGTTTAATTTGGTGAAAATGAAACCAGAACCAAGAGGAAACCCAGAAACACCCGAGGCTTCGCGTGCGGCGCTGTTCCTGCGGTTGCCATGGTTACGGCAGAGGTGGCCGAGGTGAAAGCCTGAGGAATGCGGCCCGAACTTAATCCCTGCTGCCTGGACGCCTCCTGTTTCCCCCAGCAGAGAAGGAGAATGTCGTACTGTCTTTGAACGCACCGCTGTTGGCAGCTGCTTGTTCTGCAGTTTATTTATCACCATTATGAACCGCAAAAACACAAAATACTTGAAATAAAACTAAACTGTTACTTTTCAGCAAGATAAAGAAGCTTTTTAAAGTTAATAATTCATTAATATTGATGAAAAGGTTCTTTTGTCATTGGCAGATTATTTCACTTTAGGAGAGAAAGATATCTGGCTATGAATGAAATAATCTGTCATTGGGTCTAAAACCTTGTGATCAATATTAAGGAATTACTCACTGAAGTTCTTGCTGTTATTCGTAAGTTGTGTTTTATTTCCTGTTAACTACAATAAGTGTGCTCTGTAATCTATAGCAGAATACCCGTTGGATATTTTGTGTTTTGTTTGCTTGTTGAACGCTGACGCTCCTCTGTGTTTCCCGGCGCTGCTTTGTTTTCCAGGAATCAGCAGGAGGTCTGTGGGATTCTGTGAAGAAAGCTGCTTTTGTCATCGGATCTGGAATCCTCTTCCTGGCTGCTTTTGGAAACTCGCTGACGTGGTACGACCATCATCGAGCTAACGGTTAACCAGGCTAACTATGACCATCACAGCACCAAGCTAACGGCTAACCAGGCTAACTATGACCATCACAGCACCGAGCTAACAGTGCTAACCAGTATGACCATCAAGCACCGAGCTAACGGCTAACCAGGCTAACTGAGTGGTAAACACAGGAGACCAGGGCAGCGAAAGAAGCATGACAGAAACAAATCAGCTGGGCGGGTGGAGCAGGAAAGACCAGAATCCTGAGTCTGGGAACACTGGGTTGGTCCAGTCAAAGCAAGCCTGCTGCATGAGTATACAAACACTGTAAGAAAAAGTGTGGAGTCTGACAGTAGAAATCTGGGTAGTAACTAGTTACATTTACTCAGTAGGTTTTGAGTAACTTTTTTAAAAATTGCCTTCTAGGAGTATTTTTACTGCGTTGTACTTTTTACTTTTTCTTTAGTAAGTTTATTATGAAGTATCTCTACTTTTCCTTCCACTTTTGAGATAACAATAATAATAACAATAATAAATTCATAGGGACAGGAGATGGAAATTAGCCAGAGGCTGAAGTCTGTCACCTTTTCATGTAAATAATCAATATTAATCTTTACAATAAATAAAAATATAGAACTACGATTAGACCAGAGGAGGATAGAGAACACAACAAATTACTCAAATAAAAGTAAAAAAGTATTTGGTAAAACGTTTACACAAGTACTGAGTAACTGATCAAAAGATCATTTAATTAAAAATGACATCATCAGACAGAACAAAATATAAATTTAAAGTTCCATTTGGTATTCTAAGGACCAAAATGACAATAATTCATATGAGTAACAAAAATGATAAAATCAGACTAAATAAAATGTTTCTAAATGATTTTCTTTCAATAAAAAACTGAAAGTTTAACAGAAGCTGCAGCTGAGAGTCGATCTGCTGAGTTTCTGCTTAAAATGTTTGGTTCTCATTCAGTGGGAAGAAAATCCAGAAATTTGACTCAGGAAAGATTAAAAATACTTTATGATGAAATTACTCAGGTACAGAGGAGTAAAAATACTTCTTAAAAGTTTCTCAAGTAAATGTAACTAGTTAGTAGCAACTGTGGATCAGAACCATTCTAATAATGCATGTATTATTATTGGTATCATTGTTATTGATATTATTATTGCTGTTATTACTATTATATCATATTTCCTGGTTCTTTTTGGACTAAGAACTTTGCCCTATAAAAACTGAAATGAAGGATAATTATTTTATGTTTAGTAGTTTTGGTTTGTGGATCATTTTTATTGATAAAAATGATTTCTATTATAATCAGCATCACTAATAAACAGGTTTTATATTTTGATGCTGGTAATAAATTTTCCCTCACAGTTAATAAAGTCTTTTCCTCACACCCAGATTGAAGAGATATTTAATTAACAGATATTAAAAAATTAAACATTATTTTTGTGCATTTGATTAATTAATGTTTTCTACTGCATGTGTTTTTGTTATTATGAATATTGTGATGTTTATGGTTTAACTATGTGATATATATCGTGTTTTCCTCGTCTTTTCAATAACAAAAACAAAAAAAGCAGAGTGACCTCTGACCTCTGGCTCCAGGCATCTTCAGAGATTCTGGGGAGCTTCGGGAGATTTCTGGCAGAAGTTGTGGACGAAGGTCTACCTGCTGTTTGAGGGCCACGATGCTGCTTTGTTCTTCTTAGGTAAGAAACTTCATGTTAGAGAATCAATATTCCAGGTCAAAGGTCACTGATCTGAGGCTGAAACCTGAAAAGCTTCAGGTTGGAGAGTCTCCGTCGATCTGCGTCCGTCAGATTTATGACGGAAACAAACGTAATTTAATCCCAGGAGTTGTGAATTAGGATTAGTTTCCTGTTCAAGGTCTGTCTGTCTGAGAAAAGGGAAGTTAAAGTCAAAGGTCGCTGCGGCTTCATGAACCGGTTCGTTCAGATGTCGTCTGGGTCAAAGGTCAGACCCAAAAACCTTGTGGATTTTCTGTCTGAAAGCTGAATTTCTCTTTAAAATGAAAAACCTAATTCACAGCCAGATCTAAGCCTGGCAGTTCTCTGACGACCTCCAGGGTTTGGATTCTTATGAATCTGTTTCTGTTTGTTTTTCTCAAACGCTGTAAACCAAGGATGCCCAATGTGTGGCCCGGGGGCCAATTACAGCCCACTGAAGGATTGTATGCGGCCCTCCTGACCTCAGTTCTAGTCTGGAGGAAATCTGATACACCAGATGCTGCATATGGATCATTTTCCACCGTTTAGGGAAATAATTTTCAAAGTTAAATGAAGTAAAAATAGATCCCCAATAATTGATGATGTTTCTGTTTTCGCCTTCGCTTCAGAGAAACTAGAACCACGAACATCGAGATGAAAGATAGATCATCGACAGGCCGATTAGAAAACCATCCCAAGCACTTTGAAACTCTGATAATAACATCTACAATGATTCACACATTTATGCATGCAGTTTGTTTTAAGTCACGGTTGTGTCAACCCGGTTTGGACCCGGTTTGGACCCGGTTTGGATCCGGTTTGGACCCGGTTTGGACCCGGTTTGGATCCGGTTTGGACCCGGTTTGGATCCGGTTTGGACCCGATTTGGACCCGGTTTGGATCCGGTTTGGACCTGGTTTGGACAGGAACCATGCTGGCCCCGACCTTGGTGTTCTGGATGCTGAACGGCCTCCTGCTGCTGGTGGACACGTCTGGGAAACCGTCCTTCATCACTCGGTACCGGATCCAGGAGGGCAGGAATGACCCGGTAGGTTCTTCTCTAAGGCCGGCGTCCAGCCGCACTAACCAGTTTCACTCGGCAACGTCCAGAATCCAGACAAACTTTAGAGTAAATGGCCGCCGATGCCAATGCCGTGGCGACGGTTTGGATCCATTGATAAAAACCAAACAGAGAAAGTTTTGGACTACAGAGCGAAGGGATGAGATGAGAGTCGATCTGTTTGAATTTAAATTATTTTCTGTTCATTTTTGCTTCAAATTGAATTATGATAAAGTTTTTTTTGTTTCCACTGAAATTAATTTAAAATGACTCATTTTAAATCTCAGCAAATGTTTTACCAGTCACAGCTACAGTCTGCCTCAGGGGTGCTCAAAGTGCGGCCTGGGCACCATTTGTGGCCCGGGGATGAATTTTGTGCGGCCCTGTGACTGCGGCACAAACATGGCCTGCCAACAGTTTTGTCATTTTTCCTTTAAGTTTATATCTTAAACTGAGAATGTAAAATCCAACACGAAGATTTTTTTCTGTTTTTGTTTTAATCTTATAAAAACATTTCGCGACTTGAGAACAAAATTTCTTATATTTATCTAAAACCGTCAGTTAGTGGGATAAAGTTCATGTTTTTGGCAGAAGTCACCCGACATATTAACTCATTTCTGCTGATATTCCTTGGATGAACTTTCACGTCTTTTCCACCCGATCTCTGCCGCACTCTGGGTTACCATGGCGACTGTCCTGTTTGATGCTGCCCTACATGTTTACGGTACTGCACTTCCTGCTTCCAGCAGGCGGCGCTCTCGCTCTATCAGGGAAAAGTACCAAGACCATCCAACATGCTGAATAATTCCCTTTATTTTTTTCCATTTTATTTTTTTTTCTTTAGATTCCAGATTTTAGATTCTAGATTTTAGATTCTAGATTTTAGATTTTTAGATTCCAGATTGGAGCGGGGGGCGGATTAAACGTTAATCTTAGAACGTTCTCAGATTATCAGAAGGGAAATTGGGGCTGAGCGCCGCGTGAAGCAGACGTCGGTTCGTCGGCCTGCCGCCGTGCCTCTGGGCAAAGTCCGACTCACAGATAAACTTTAATGATTATTGATCAGAGATTAGGTCCAGAACACGCTGAACAGGAAGTTCCCTCCCTGATTCCCGCTGCGTTTCCATTCTCCTGATCGTTCTGCAGTTTCACATTTCAAAAATTAATTTCCTGAATTAAAATGTTAAATTGTTTTTCAGTAAAAGGTTTTCGGCTCTGCATTTCCCTAAACTGCAACGGAAACAATTTTCACATCAACAGGAAGTTACTACTGCTGGAGACCGCAAAGAAGAAGAAGACAGGAAGTGATGATGCTACATATCATATTATCATGTGAACAAACTTATTCATGCGATTTTGATTTAGTTTATTATTTAATGGAAACATGATCAGAACAGTTTTGATTATATTAGTGAGAAACTCAGATGAACTAAGAACCTCGACACTAATTAACTAATTGTTACTTTAATTCAGATTTTGAAATGAAGATAAAATAATTCTGACTGAAATTCACCAACATTATGGATCTAATTTTACATCAATCAGTCGATGCAGTAAAATAGTTTTTAAGGAGAATAATCCAGATTATTCTTGTTGCTGAGACCAATTTCTTTTTTCCTAAATCAAAATGTTTGTGAAATAAAATAAATTTATTCCATAGAAAATAATTTAGAATATGAATAAAAGTAGAAGAAGCTGCATTAAACATTTAAAATATTTACTGATTGATATCAATATCTATATTGGGGCAGATAATGGAAGCAATGTGTCTGATCCATGAAGGCAGATCTAGTCAGTCTAACTCTATGTTCTCTGATCTTTCTTATTTCTTTTACTTTTGATTCAAAATGGATCTTTGAACTTTGTGAATTATTTGAATGAAGGTTTGTTTCCGTTTGTTTTCAATCACAGCAGATTAAAGTTTTGACATGTTTGACCAGCTGGTGGCGCCGTAATTCAGTCCACAGCAGCCTCAGGTATCGGTACCGGCGTGCGGGTCTGATGAACGGCGTCTCGTCCCACAGGTGGACCCGGCCAAGCTGCGGCGGGCGGTTCGGACCGTCCTGTTCAACCAGGTCCTGGTCTCCGGGCCCATGGTGGTTCTGGTCTACCTGCTGGGCAGCTGGACCGGCCGGCCCTGCGGCCCGGAGCTGCCGACCTTCCACCGAGGCCTGATGGAGCTCGCAGCGTTTTCCATGCTGGAGGAGATTCTGTTCTACTACTCACACAGGCAGGACCAGCTGGGCCCGGACCGGGATGGGACAAGACTGGGACTGGGACGGGACCAGACTGGGACTGGGACAAGACTGGGACCGGGACCGGTGGGACAGACCGGGACTGGGACCGGACCGGGACGGGACCAGACTGGATCGGCCTGGGACCAGTTTCCAGCGGGACGTTTGCTGATCCGTCTGTCGTCCCCCAGGTTGTTCCACCATCCCAGCCTCTACAAGCGTTTCCACAAGCAGCACCATGAGTGGACCGCCCCCATCGGCGTCGTCTCCATCTACGCTCACCCTCTGGAGCATGTGGTACAGCCGCCATGTTTACTGCTAGTAGATTCACTCAGGATGTTTCTCTCCTTCAGTCCAGTCGACCCGGTTCTACTGGGACCAGAACATCTGCTCCACCTCCAGCTGCTCTGAACCAGCCTGTTCCCCTCCTGGCCTGTGGGGGCGCTGCACCAACAACCACTGAAGGAAACGACACAAAAACCTCTGAAGACGCTGAGAGCAACTTCCTGCTTCACCAGATGGAACAAGATGGAGGCGTCAGATTGTAGCGGTTGGAGGATTTCTCTTTAGGCTAAAGACCAGGAGCCATTTCTGCTGCTAGCGCAGGCTAATGCTAAGACTTAAGAAATAATCAATAATACATATTATGATAGATCCATGATCAATAGAAAATACATCTGATAGAGTTTTGAACTGAACTCCAATCCAGAACCACAAAGCATTCTGGGAGATGCAGGGAAAGGCTTCAGTCGCTTGACCTCTCGCGCTTTGGTTGCCTAGCAACAACCTGTTCAATAACTTGCAGTTTCAGGTTTATTTTTAGATAACTGCTTAAAAATAACCAGCAGGAAGTGGAAACTGGATAAAACAGGAAATGCCACTTGACCAGTTTGATTTCAGATATTGAAAAAAAATGGATCAATTATCAATATCGACTGACATGGAAACATTATATGTTTTTCAGCCACTCTGAGGGTTTGGTTGGTTTGACTCGGAGATGAGAAAGAACCACGGCAGCTGCGGGTGGAGCAGATGTTCTGGTCCCAGTAGAACCGGGCCGACCGGACCCTCAGCGGGAAAACGTGGTTCATCTGTATTTTAATGCAACAGAAAATGTTCTTCATGAATGCTAACAGAAGCTTCTGCTTGCGTCTCTCTCAGATCTCCAACATGCTGCCGGTGGTGATCGGACCCGTCCTGCTGGGATCCCACATCACCACCACCAGCGTGTGGTACTGCCTGGCTCTGGTCAGCACCACCATCTCCCACTGCGGGTACCACCTGCCCTTCCTGCCTTCGCCCGAGTTCCACGACTTCCACCACCTGCGGTCAGTTTGACTCCGCCCAAACCGACCCCACAGCCCCATGACGCCACGAACCCATGACCCCAGGAACCCATGACCCCACAGCCCCATGACGCCACGAACCCATGACCCCATGGCCCCACTGGTTCCTTTCATTCATGTGTTCATTCACCATCATTGCAGAACGTAGGGATGAAACCATTAATATGTGTCTGAACAAATGAAATTATTCTAAACATCTTCATGTTGGTCAGTCGCTCCAGAATTTAATCAAAATCTGTTTTTGTGAAGATAATTTAAAATATTTGCAACATTTTGCAATATTTGTGCTCATGACAGTAAATGTGAGAATCAGTGAAGTCAGGCTGAGACAGCAGGAGTGCTGCCCCCTGCTGGTGGGAGTTAGCATCACTCAAAGTTTTTGACCATTTCCACAGAAAATCTGGAATAAACTCAGTAATGTGTTAGCGTGAAAAAATGTTGAGTTCTGGAGTCTGCAGGGCCACATTAATGTCTGTGGCGGGCCGTGTTTGGCCCCCGGACCTGTAGTTGATCTCTGCCTGTCCTGGTTCCAGGTTCAACCAGTGCTTCGGCGTGTTTGGCGTTCTGGACCGGCTGCACGGCACCGACGCCCGGTTCCGACAGACGAAGCAGTATGAGCGGCACACCTTGCTCACCAGCCTGACCCCGCTCACCCGCAGCATCCCCGAAACCCACAAGAAGGGGCAGTGACGACCTCCGACCTCCCCACTGAGCAGTCCCGGTCATTGTGGGAGCCTTAACCTTTGACCCCGGCGTTGGGAGCTCCTGTAGCGCTTTGATTGGTTAATTATTTGATAAAGGAAATGTTGATCATCTCCGGCTGTAACTTTGTCATGAATCCGGTTAATTGGGTCCGGCAGAACCTCGTCTCCTTCTGGATTTCAGATCCATGTGTTTCCAGTAAAACATGCAGAACTTTGTCACAGGAACATTAAAGTGTTTCGGAAACTTGTTTTTGTCTCTGAATTTAAATCTTTTAAAGACTGAAATAACAGTTTGGTTTCGATTAATGCAGCTAATAATCCCGTTAATAAAAACACTTCATTTCAGTTTCTTTGCAACTTTTTGTGTGATTCTGCATATTTTATGTCTTTATTCTTGTAATATTATGAGTAACCATCTGGGCCGCCGCGCGCCGTCACCGGCCACGATCCAAACCCAAGTTCTGAAATATGGAAATCCAGAGGAAAAATTCACCTTCCTTTTCCAAAGAGTTGAAGAAACAATGACATGGATTCAGCAGCACTGAGGAAGAGGAAACCCTGAACGACCAGAGGAACCTTCTGTCACAAATCACTCTCCAGCGCCGCTTTCAGCTTTTTGTTTGTTTTCAGTTATTTTTCTTTATTAAAGGAAAAAGCATAATTACTACAAATTACAAATAACACTAATAGCGAATCACGTCAGCCTACAAAGCAGATATTATGAATATTAAATGTTATAGTACAAGCTCTCATTCAAGTATTTTACATTTTTTACCACTTTATATTTTTTTTGTTCCTTTTTTCCTCGTTTTCATCTTTTTTTTTCCTCATAACAAGCCAAAGGAAATATTAGATGTTTCATGTCGTTCTTATTCATATGGCTTCATGGAAACTTTTGTCCTTTTCAGTCTCATAAGCAGCCATGTTTTCTGTCCGGATCTCCTGTCTCTCTGTTCTCACACCCAAATGAGGGGGCAGCGCCCCCTGGTGGCCCCCCTAGCGGCACCGCCCCCTGGTGGCCCCCATAGCGGTGCCCCCTCGTGTCCCCCTAGCGGCGCCCCCTGGTGCCCCCTCCTGTCCCCCTAGCGGCGCCCCCTGGTGTTCGCCTGCAGATAACAGCAGATGGATTCTTCCCGCCACTTTAGCAGGAGGCTCTGAGGAAGAGGATGAGCTGGGAGGAGGAGGAAGGTTTCCCATTTTTACATCCAACAGAGACTGAAAAAAAAAAAAAAAAAAACACCGATCGCGACCTTCAGAATGACCTTCATCACCAGGAATCAGCCAATCAGGACAGAGTCGCTCCAGATGTTAATCCGGTTAATGTCAAAGGTCACGGCCAAAAAGTAAAAAAATTTTAAAATTCAGGTTTTCAGGAAATTTAAATAGTTAGAAAATTGCTGTGTGCAAGCATGTTAATGGAAAGTTGTGTGGAAGGAAAAAGTGCAGCAGATTTTAAAAAAATAATTCCAGAGAATTGTGAAGTAAATTTATATTTATCCTTTGCAGTTTGAGGCGTCTGGACTTCATTCAGTAAATGGACTCAAAGGTCACAAAAATTTTAAATGTTCTTTTTTAAACAGCTCTAATATAATCTTTAAATGTGTTGAGAGCCACAAAAAGTAAGGATGTGTCACTGCATGCAATGAATCTGGACAGTTAGAATCACATTACTGACATAAAGACCATATTCTAATTTTTTGTCAACATTTTATGTTTTCTCAAGTTTTGGTGAAAAATTTACAAATATCTAATCCTCACCTCATCATTTTTTGGGGGGAATTTTCCAAACAGAAATTACCTGAAGAGATTTAATAATTAATCTGCCATGCTGTTATTTTTTACCCATTTTTAACTAAAAATAACCAAATTTGATCAGAAAAGCTCGATTTTCCCTTTTGTGTTAAAATTCCCGAATTCAGAGCAAATTAAACAACGAAAACAAAATTAAAATAAAGAGGCAAATAAAGAATCTGCAGATCTTCATCTGTTCACATTTATATGACGACATCATCAGATCCGACCCGGTTTGGGTGTTTGGGGTCCGGTTTGGGTGTTTGGGGTCCGGTTCGGGGTTGGGTCCGGTTCGGGGTCCGGTTCGGGGTGGTCCGGTCCGTGGTCCGGTCCGGGGTCCGGTCCGGGGTCTGGTGGCTTAGCGCTGCTGACAGATGGAAGGAGGAGCCAGACGGCGGCCATCTTTAAGTCACTTCAGTTAGTTAGTTTAAATCTCAGTAACAGAAGGAAGACGGTTCAGAGGGATGGGAGACCCGGCAGCACCGCCTGGTGGCCGCTGCTGGTACAGACCACCGTGGTAACCATGGTAACAGCAAGGAGGCGACAGAAAAACCATCAAAATAAGGCAACGTTCACAGCCGGACCACAGCGAGTCTCTGCTTTTATCTGGCCGTGAATCAGATTCATCTCAGTCTGAGGAACCGGTCCGGTCCGGTCCAGTTTGGGACGAGGAGTCAGAACCTTCCAGATGGAGCAGCGGGGGGGAACTCGTTCTTCAGTGATTTATCCACAAATTTAAACCTCTAGACAAATCAAACTCAACGGTTTTTGTTCTGAAACTGATCAGGTGAACGAATGAAGCGCTCCTTCCCTCCGGCGCCAGGCCGACCCGTTCGGCCCCTGCAGAACCGCGCCGCAGTTACTTCAGTGTTTTGGCGTTAGGTTCTGCAGCGGCTCTCTGGTTCTGGTTGGGGGGTTTGGCAATTTCCTTGGCTGAAGAGCCAGCAGCAGGTGTGGGAGGGGCAGCGGCGCTGGCCTGGCTGTGGGGCCGGCTGGAGGGCTGGGAGGGGTGGCGGCGCCGGCCGTCTCCGCTGGACGGGTGTCTCCTGCGTCCGCCGTCGTCCACCGGAGGCTGGAAGACAGAAACGGTTTCAGGGTTTCTGCTGCTTCAGCAACTCAGACCAGAACCAGAACTAAAGCGATACTGGAGCAGGATGCTGCCATGGCAACATTTAAGACCTGCAAGGCCTTAATTTACAAACATGAGAGAAACTTGAGAGTCAGAGCAGGAATCTGGCAAAACCAACGGCTAATCCAGCCTGTTAGCGGCTTGTTAGCGACATGCAGGATAAGACAGATTAAGACCTGTGATTCTTTTATTTCAGGACAACTTAAAAATGAATTTAAGACATTTTAAGGCCGTAATTTGAATAATTTTCAAGGATTTGCAGACAAGCTGATGGCGTAATCTCTGGATTATTCTTCAGATTATTGAATAAATTAACGGTTCTGTTCTGCCAGTAACAGATGAGAAAATGCAGGTAAATTATTAAATCCCTCTTTTTCAGATCTTGTTCTTTTTGATCTGGATGATATTAAAGTACATTTTATTTGCTTGAAGGAATTTTCCTAACGGATGATCGGTGTGGCGTCGGCCTCCTTCTTCTTCTGCTGTTTACTCACGTCGATCCTGAAGTCCTCCAGCCGTTTGAACCTGCTCAGACATTCCTGCAGCTTGGGCTCGATCTCCAGGTTCTTGGCTTTGGAGTATTTGAGGAAAGCCCAGAACTTCTCCAGCCCGTACAGCTGACCTGAGGCCGGACAGACAAACCCGTCAAATCTGGACAGTTATTCTAGACATCGATTAATCTGATTCAGTTAAACACTTTTAAATTATTTCTAGAATCCATATTATAATATTCATTTAGTGAATGTTTGAACCAGACGATGAGTCCAGTGGAGGGATTATCTGGGATTATTTGTTGGATTAACTGATTAAAAGATGATTATTTTTCCACAGAATTTGATCCAGGTTAAGATAAATTTGTAATTTTTAGATTTTTGGTGAAAAATCTTTACAAACAATAAAGATTTTTTCATTTTAAATGCAAAATGTTTTTATTCCTGCTGCAGTTAACGATTAATCGATGACTAAATCGATTGTTTAATCGTGATTAATCATTTCCTGACCTGCTTCGTAATCTTTCATGGTTTCCTCCTGGAAGTCCTTGAAGATGTCGGGTCTGAACTTCCTCTCCAGGCCGTAGCTGTAGTACCGGAACAGGCACTCCAAACCGTACCTGCAGCACACAGCCAATCAGAACGCGCCGCGCCAGCCAATGAGGCGCCGCGGGGCGAGCGCTACCTGTAGCCCTACCTGTAGCCCTCCCTGCCGTCCTCCACCACCAGCTGCCTGAACTCCTCGTACATCTTCCTGTTGAAGTGGTCCCGCAGGAAGAACGACCAGAACCGGAACAGCGTGTTCATCTCCTGCGATTGGCCGATTCCCAGGCGCTTCCTCTCTGCGATGGGCGGAGAAAATGGCGTTCAGGTGGCCGACTGAGCGTTGGGCGGGGGGCCAACCAACCGCGGGGCTGGGGGTCAACAGCCGGGCCGGGGGGGGCCGACCGCCGGGCCAGGGGGCCGACCGCTAGGCGGGGGTCTTACCGTTCAGGCAGCGCCGGCGGTATTTGTGGTAGACGTGTTGCGTGAAGCCGTTCTCCTTCAGCAGCTCGTGTGACGGGTGCTGGAACTTGGGCAGGGACTGCGGCGTGCAGCCGACACCGCCGAGGGCGGGCGTCCCTTCAGACGGGCTGGCGTTGGAGCTGGAGGGGCGGAGCCACAGCCGTCAACACAAACCACAG
The DNA here is from genome assembly GCA_902982915.1 of Phalloptychus januarius. Taxonomy (NCBI): domain Eukaryota; kingdom Metazoa; phylum Chordata; class Actinopteri; order Cyprinodontiformes; family Poeciliidae; genus Phalloptychus; species Phalloptychus januarius. The sequence continues at coordinate 17,090,440 of CADWAE010000475.1, forward strand.
GAAACGGTTGATTCCCAGCCAGGTAAAGCCAGCACTTCCTGCGTACCTGGCGGGCTGAGTCTCACCTGACGGAGGCGGTGCGGGAGCGGTGCTCCCTGGAGTCCATCACCCAGCCCACATGGCACTCCAGAGGAGGGTTGGAGCTGTGCCGGGTCTTCCTCTTCCTCGGCGTCTGAAACAGACGAAACCCGTAAGACTCGGACCTCCTCCAATTTTTCCTCCTCAAACTCAGAGTTTGTTCTTCGTGCCTTGGCGTCGACCGGCCGGCTCTCCTTCACCACCGGGTAGAAGCGCGGCGTCATGGCGGCGTCCTTCCTGTGGGGCGTGCGCGGCGTGCGGGGCGTCCGCGCGCTGCGGTAGTTCGGAGACTCGGGCACGGTGGTGGGCAGCGAGCGCGCCGTGGAGGACGGATCGGGAACGCCGAACAGTTTGTTTGCCAGAGCGTCTGTGGGGACTGGGCAGGGGGAGGAACAGGAAGTGAGGTCACAGGAGAGAAGAGTCTGAATTCAATCATTAACTCTGGGAAATAAAATACAAATTCTGGTTAAAAAAAACCCCAGTGTGAATTCCAAGAATCCGAAATCTCAGGAAAAATCTGAATGCAACAAAAAGTCAGAATTTATTTTTCTGTATTGCTCCCAAAACTGTGAATCCAATATTAAAAAAGAAATGAAATCTCACTCTGCTGGGGGCGGGGCGGCCCCGGCGGCACTTCCTGGTTGGGGTCAACCGGGGGCTCAGGGGTCAGGCAGTCGAACTGCTCGCGGCTGATCAGATGAACCTTCTTGAAGTTTTCCACCTCTTGCTGCAGAAAAACGACACAAATGGACGTCAGTGCGATTAAACCCGACGGACCGCGAGGATCACCAGGAGACCAAACCGCCCCCCGGCGGCCCACTTCCCCTCTGGACCTGCAGCTGAACACCTCCGGGCCGCGTGGCGTCCGTCTTTGTCCCAGTCAGGCAGCCGGCGGTTTATAAACCTCTGGCCCGCGGGCTGCAGGACGTACGCCGGGGGACACGTGGAGGTCTCACACAACAATCAGACAATGAGCCAACAAAGCAGAAGCAAACTGAAGGCAGCCTCTGTGAGCCACAGAGTCCTCTGGTCGGCGGCAGAAACGCCTCCAAACACGCAGCCAGAAGCTCCGACACGCCTTCAAAATAAAAGACCCGACTCTTTCTGGTTTGTTTCTCACTTTCTTTTCTAAAAAGAAAAGTTCAAAAATACTTTAATATTTTCTAAACCTGGTTTTCATTTCAATCATCCATTGAATTTATATTTCATCATCAAAATATAAACATAACATTAGAAAAAGTTTTAATGAGGAAAACGGTTTATTACCTGGACGTGACCCTCACCTACTCCTGATGATTTGATGCTTATGTGCTAAAACATTAATTATTATTTTAATTTATTTTGATTGTTTCTCATAAAGTTACGACTTGATTCTGCTGATATTTTGATTTTATTAAGAAACAAATTCAGGTTTGATCTGAATGATCACAAGAAATATTCTTGGACCTTATTGTTGAGACTTTTTCTGGTAAATAAACGAGGAGCTCCTCGTTACCTCCCCGGGTGTGACATCACTTGTAACTATGGAAACCCAGGAGGAAAAAAATCCACATTTTCCAAAAAATTTAATCTTCAAAAAACCAAAACTTGATGAACCCATTTGAGTGAGCAAGTGTTGGAATAGTTATGACTTTTTGTTTGCTGGTTTTTATTAGCTGTTTTTGGATAATATTGTTTAGGATTTTGTGGCAGTAGTTTTAGTTTCTTCATATCTTGGTTCATTTTAAGGTGCAGAAAATGTGAAAGTATTGATGATGTAAACATTGACGGGGTTTTTATTACTGAGAAACTATTTTAATAAAAGGGGTTAAATTGTTGAACTCATTAATATGGGATGAAAATCAGCTAATAAATCCATTAATGAACATGAGAATGAAGGATATTTATCACATGTACAATTTCAGCATGTTTGAGTTTTAGGAACGCAGGACGAGGGTTTGAATCCGTTTGGTTAGAAGACAACCAGACGGACAACCAGACGGACAACCAGACGGACAACCAGACGGACAACCAGACGGACAACCAGACGGACAACGAGACGGACAACCAGACGGACACCCGGACAGTTCCTGATGGTTTCAGACAGCGCAGCGGCGGCGACCTCGGCTGACCTTGATGGTGGCGTACTCCGGCTCGTACTTGTCGTCCCACAGGTCCTGCTCGTAGTAGAAGAGGCCGTCGTTGATGACCTTGGCCAGCTCGCTGGTCAGCTTGGCGCGCGACGTGTGGTGGCCGGTGCGGTCGCCGCCCGGATGCTTCCGCAGGTACGGCGGCGTCTGCGTCACGATCAGGATCTTGTTGACGTCGTGGTCGTCCAGCTCGCAGTCCGAGTCCTCGTCCGACCAATCGGTGAAGGTGTTGCGCCGGCCGTCCATCTGCTCCATCTCCTCGTCGAACATGAAGTCCAGCTCCTCCGGCTCGTCCGGCTCGGCGCCGTCCTGAAGCAGAACCAACGGCAGAACCAACGGCAACCATTCAAAACATGCACCAGGTTTCATCACAAACGATTTCATGCATTTCAACTAATCACACTAACCTCTAGGAAATCTTTTCAGGACTATTTTCATTGTACTTTTACTGGAATCATTTTACTTTGAAAAATCTCTAATCTTGAGTCAAATTTCTGAGTCTTCGTCCTCAGAGGAAGCAAAGTACGCAGAAATACTTTCAACACATTTTTACTCAAGTAAAAGTAAAAAGAACAACATAGTAATAAAAAAAACTTTTCAAGTAAATGTAACTAATTACCATCCAACTCTGAAAAAACATTTTAACCAACAAACCATACGGTGAAATGAAGCGTTGATGGTTAAAAACCCAAACATTGAAAAGTTCAAACAATAAATTATATTATTTTATCTTAGGTTTATTAATGCACATTCATTTCATGAGGCACAGAATCTTATTTATAAACCTCTCCCATAATAATAATAAAATTATCTGCAGGCAAATCAGTGTAAAAAGTATCTGCAATGTTACAGTTTTGCCTGGAAAAATCTTTCCTTTCCGATTTCATGACGTCGCCTCCCAGTTCAGCCATGGAAACCAATTATTAGTTATTAATTTCCCACCTTGTTTCCAGCGGTCAGCGGCGCCGGCGAGGAGCCAGACGGCGGCAGCGGAGATCGCAGCGAATCGTCTTTTTCCTTCTGCTGCAGCGAAGGAGCCTGAAACATGGAGGAGATGAGATGAAGGACAAAAACTCACCTGGTCTACCTGTATTTATGGACAATAACAAAAAATAATACCCGTCTGATAATAACTGACTTTACTCCTTAAGAAATGGATACATGTGTTTAGATCATGAGAGTCCTGTTAAGAAGGAAGAGCTCTTTAAGGAGGAGTGGCTCGTTAAGGAGGAGGAGCTTGTTAAGGAGAAAGAGGGGCTCGTTAAGGGAGGAGCTCGTTAAGGAGGAGCTCGTTAAGGAGGAGCTCGTTAAGGAGGAGCTCGTTAAGGAGGAGCTCGTTAAGGAGGAGCTCGTTAAGGAGGAGCTCGTTAAGGAGGAGCTCGTCTGGTACCTTGGGTCTGGCGGGCGAAGGTCTGGGTCTCTTCTTCACCTCGATCCAGGACTCGGAGTCGAGGTCAGGCAGGCTGGCTGAGAGGCCTTTGGGCATCGTCTTCAGGTTGGACACATCTCCATCGGGTTTGGTCTGCTGGTGCACTGGAGTGGCGGATCTGGACGATCCTGCAGCAGAAACACAGTCAGGTACATTATTGTTTAACTATCACATTAAGATATTAAGTTAAAAACTCAGAAAACCAAACTTCATTAAATATAAGAGACCATACAAAAAGAAAAGGTAGTTAGCTAGGGTATGTTAGCTGCTGGTTACACAGATTAAGACATATTCAGACAAAGTTTTTAAGACTTCTGAAGACATTTTGGATGCAAAAATTAAAACGTTTTTATATCTTTAAGACTTATGAATTAAATTTAAGACCTATATCTCCACAGAAATATAAGAACTTTTTCTAGCCACGAGACGGATAAAGCTAGCTAGCTAGTCAGCAAGGGCATATTAGCAGCTAGTTAGCACAATGTAATGTTGATGTTACAGTTTGACTCAAACTTTAGCCTGATAGAAAAATACCCAACTTTCTGTTTTTAATGTAATCCAAAAATCTGCTGACCTCTGAACTCCTCTGCCATCTGCCTGGGAACAAACTCAGGACAGTTGATGAGCTGGGAAAAGTCCGTGTGGTTCGGCGCCGTCAGGCCCGGAAGAGGCCACCGCCAGGGATCGTCCTTCGGGCGAATTTTCATGTCGATCACCTCCACTTCTTTACTGTCCTTCAGAGCCTTTACAGCAAACAGAACATCAAGAGAAAGACAAGAAACGCTGAAACACAAAGGAAACAGTTTCTGCTGCTAACTGAGCTAAAGATGAACAAAAAGAGGAGAGAGAGGAGAGAGAGAAGAGAGAGAGGAGAGAGAGAGGAGAGAGAGAGACAGAAGAGAGAGAGAGTGAGAGGAGAGAGAGAGAGAGAGTGGTTCTGGATTAGCCTCCTATTACTGATTTTATTTTAAATCAATCGTTTCAGTGATCAGACATGTCGGCTTTCTGCTCGGTTCTGCTAAGGATCCGCGGTGAGAGTCTGACCTCCAGGATGAGCGAGACGTCGGTGGTCAGCGCCTGAACTCTGTGGAATCCGGCGATGAGTCCGACAGGAAGGAAGCCGTCGGCGTCCATCTTCCTGCGCAGGAAGAAGTCGCGCTGCAGGTTCTCCAGGCTGAAGTAATACTCTCTGCAGGAGACCAAACGCTCATCAGCTTCAGCCGTGGCCTTATGACCCGTTTTGACTCAACATTCTGACTCTGAGAGCCACCAGCCACCAGCCTGAGGCTGAAAATGTCTCTAAGGGGAAACAGTTTCACACGAAGCTCCAGCTCACATCCAAATTTAGATTCTTTACACCAATAATAATGAGCCAAAAACAGCATTTAATTCCCATTGAGCTTAATAAAGTATTTCTGAATTGAACTGAACAAATATTAGAAATACAAAGAGAAAATGTTACTCTGTCATTCATCTAGTAATCAGTCAGAAGCTTCTTTAGAAACGCTGCAGCACTGACTGCTATCAGAGATCCTTCCTGCATCAGCATCCACTCAGACGTTCTCATGGTTGATATTTTAATGGTCTGGGACCAATAAACGTCTCTGAACCGTAAATATCTGAGGGTTTATGAGGATCGGTTGATAGAGATGAAGACATTATTTGATGCCTTCGCTCCGTCTAATAGTAAAATTAATAACCAGATTTTTACGGGACTGGATGCAGACTTCCTTCACTTTTCCCAACGGAACATTTTAAGTTTTCAAACTTTTCCAGCTTCACACTTTGGAGATAAAAACAACAGAAACGAGTCCGTTTAAATTAATATCAATTATTACTGCTGATAAAATGGATATTTACAGCAGGAAGAAGCTGGAAACTAAAATAAATTCAAGGTTTTGGTTTGAAGCGTCCAGCATCATGAAAACCCGGAAAAAAAACTGTAAAAAATATAAGATGATGGATAAGTTTATTGGGAATAATAAATATTCATTAAATGAAAACAAATGGGATTAAGCTAAATGACCTTCCCGATCAAATTAATGATTAAACACAAAATAGGAAAAATGTTAGAGAAAAGAAATCTCAAAACAATACGCCCAAGATTTCTGGCATTTTAAATTATTATTTAAATAAATAATTTTCCTCCAAATAAATTAAAATAAGAGAAATTTGATCTGATTTAACATCAGACTAAAAAAAAAATCAGCTTTCAGCTGTAAACACACTTTTACTGAATTTAGGCTTTTAATCAAACATTGAATTTTATTACCAAACTGTTCAGTTTGAAACATTTGAAGAACTTATTGAAAAATTAAACCTCAAATGTTTGAATCTAACTGAATCATTTCAAGAAATTTTAATCTGAAATTTTCTTTCACCACAAAAATCATTCAAAGGCGAAACATGAGGAGCTGCTAACGTCCAGAGCCGCATCAATTATGAGCTATAATTGATCATTAATCGTTAATAGTCATCGATAATCATTAACTATTAATTACCATCATTAACATTAATAACCATCATTAACCATTAATAACCATCGTTAATAACCATCATTAACCATTAGGTAAACAACCGCGAGACGTGAATTATTGTTTTTTTTGTCCGAAAGAGGAGTCTTTAATCATTCGAAAACGATTCCGCATTCAAGTTTTGCTCTAAATGTTCTTGTTTTATAGCAATTTAAAAAAAGCTGGCAAATTTAAAGGTCCATCGGACATTTCGTATTTTTATTAAAAAAAACCCTCGTAAACAACCACTTTAGTTGCACCCAGCCGGAACGTCTGGTATCACATGACACAGGGGGGGCTGACCTCTGAAGACATCATGTGATCGTCTATGCAAATTCACCCCAGCCTCAGAATTTCCACAGCGTAATTTGATACTTTGCAATGCGCCCTGCATGCGCCCTGCATGCGTTCTGCATGCGCCCCGTATGCGTTCTGCATCGCGCCCTGCATGCGTTCTGCATGCGCCCTGCATGCGTTCTGCATGCGCCCGCATGCGTTCTGCATGCGCCCCGCATGCGTTCTGCATGCGCCCCGCATGCGTTCTGCATGCGCCCTGTATGCGTTCTGCATGCGCCCCGCATGCGTTCTGCATGCGCCCCGCATGCGTTCTGCATGTGTCCAAAATGTGAAGTGGCCCTCTGTCTTCAGCCAAATAGACGCTGTTTTCAAGTCCACCACAAAACTGTTTTTTTCTGGTGGTGTTTTTTCAAATTTGTTTGATTTGTGAAATTATTAGTTATTTATACTGTTTTACTATGTTTGAATAAAAGTTTTCCAGTTGTGGCCAAAGTTATAGAATTCAGTTCATTATTATTATATATATTATACTGTGCACTGTGGTACATTTTGCATATATATGGGGTAAATGTCATAACCAATGGTTATATTATATGTAGAAAGTGTCATTCAATGGAAATCAGCCCTTTTATTTGACCAGATTCTCTTTTGATGTGAAAAACACATTTGGCACAGTTTGGAGACATTTTTGGATAAATGTACCAAAATGGCCTCTCCGCCTGGGACATTTCTCTCTAAAAACTTTCTAAAATAAATATGTTTCAACTGATTCAGTCCAAATTTGGTGGACTTTTAGACAACATATAGATAGAAAAGTTTAAACTACTTTTTTGTGTTAGGATTAATATTTTGGTAGTGTTTTCAATATTCATTTATGAAAAAATTTTGGCGAGGTTCAAAAAATGAAAAATTGATCATGTTTTATCACTAATAATTCAGGCAGGGTAAAAGCTACAATAGTGCTGACACCAGGAAAACATTCTTTGATGTCTTACTTTTAGAGATGTACCAAAAGTTTGCACTTTAATCTGATGACTGTGAGGCTATTATTGATTTAATTTTGGATGTGTTGTCAGGTGTAAATTCATCTTACTGCTCCCGTGGGCTAAAGGGGTAATTGATAACCATTAATAACGATTATTAGCCATCGTGAATCAGAACTGCGAGCTTACATCTGCCTCTTGATGTAGTCCTTCAGCAGCTCCTGGTCGGCGGCGTACAGCTCGCTGCTGCTCAGGTTGTCATAGTAATATGTGACCGAGTTGCTGAACTTCTGGCCGTATGGAGCGTCTTTCCCATCGAACGCCTTGTAGCCGTAGTGGTAGTCATGGTGACCTGCAGAGACAGGGGGCGGGGCTTATTCCCTGAACAGGAAGTGATGCGCACCATATTGGTAGGGAAACGCAGCGCAGAGCAGAAATCTAATTCCAGAAATTATTGCAATAAATGAAAATACTTCGGTTTTAAACCATTTTCAACTAATAATAATAAAATGATTAATTGACGCAAAGCCTCTAAAAATGAAGAACAATTCACCCTGGAAGCATCTTAAATAGTCTAAACAGTGAAAATGGATAATTCTCTGCAGCCACAGAAACAGGAGAGTTTAAGACACGAGTTCATTGATAAAGTTTGCAGCCAGCTGCTGTTTCACAGCCTAACCCTAACCCTAACCCTGACCCTGACCCTGACCCTAACCCTGACCCTGACCCTGACCCTAACCCTTAAAGCCATTCCTGCTCTGGTTGTTTGCTGTCACACGTTAGATCCAATGTTTATTCCTGAACTTTCTGTGGAACTGTGACATCCAGCCGCCGTGTGTTTGTACCTCTGCCGCCGCCTCGGCCTCGGCCCCGGCCCCTTCCTCTGCCGCGCCCGCGACCTCTGAACCCTCCGCGGAACGGCGCCCCCTCGCTCTTCACGCTGGAAACCTCGTCGTGGTCGTCGCGCCACTCCCGCTCGTACTTCTGACTGTGCCAATCTGCAGGACAAACGCAGCGGTCAGTGTTGACCTTTGACCTCTGCTGGCTAACAGAGCCGGCTAAGCGGTCCGCTGACCTCTGAGGTCGTTCCGGGTGTTGGGCGCCAGCCGCGGCTGCTCGTTCTGCCGGCTGTTGTTGCGGGACGCCGAGCGTTCCCGCGGCCCTTCAGGCTTCACGTCGATCATCAGAGGAAGCCACTTCTGCTTGTTTCCTGTTGGCCCAATAGTTAGCAAGAATAATCAATAAACCACATCCTGCAAGCCTTTTATGCAGAAATACATCAATAATTAATATTCCATTCATTTACTATTATAAAATAAACATTTTGTTAAACAACCTGCAGCAAAACAAGAATCAGAGGACAGATGATCATGTTCCCACTCAACCAATAAAAGTAATGGATTTATTTTACAGTCTTAACCAGGTGAAGCTAAAACTACAGACTGCATGCAGCAGATTTACAGGTTTTTATTCAAGACAAAAAATGTCTATATTTAAACCGTTTGTGTTTCATCAAAAGCTCTTTTTTGAGACTTTAAACTCCACTTAACTATTAATCCATTACAAAATGTGTTGACAGTTATTTCAATAATTGATTAATCATAATGAATATGATTTATCGCTTCAGTCCTAATCAAGAACTTGTCATTTAAGATTCAAGTTCAGGTTTTCAATATCTTAAACTCTGAGAACAGATTCTCTGAAGAGGAGAATCCGTTTCTGGATCAGATTTCAGGACAAACTCAACATCTGTCACTTTTTTCACCGGAAAGTTTCTCTTCAAAATGCGGTATGCTGCTGCAGTACCTCAGCTGGCCAGCAGGGCGCAGCAGAGAAGTTAAACTAAAAAGATGAAAAACTGAAAGAGAGAAAATGTTCGTTTGAGCTCAAACTTTTCCTGTTTTCATCTGAATTATTTTTATTTATGAAACGTCAGAATTAGAGAAGTTTGGTAGAATTACATTTAAATTTTTTTTACATGTTTTTGAGTTTTCTTCCTAAAGATTCTCAGTAGTTTCTGTCAGAACCGGTTTAACTGGATCCAGATCTTTACTGGAGCTTCTAAATGACATCAGGTTTTTCAAACCGAATCCGATTAGAAACCAAATGTTTTTATCACTTTCTTTTCTAAAAAGTAAATAAATGACAGGAAATATTTTGAAATCATCCTTTCTGTGAGCAAGACGACAGTATTAGAAAATGATGGTTTAATTATGAGACGTGATCCGTTCAGTTCATGTTCAATTGTGTCAAAACCTGCTGATAATAAAGTGATGTTTGTGTTAAAACAGGATTTCTATGGCTCCCACAAAATGCTTTCTTTATTCTAATATTGTTTTAAAAAATTTAAATAATCTGGGCCTAATAAATGGAAAATGGAAAACAGAGTGGTCCGACAAGTTGGCGGCTCTGGCTGCGATGACATCACTCTGAACTACGGAAACCCAAAGAGCCCATTCCACAGACCGGATCTGAAAAAGCAGAAAATGAGATTCATCTGAGCTCATTGCTTTTGTTCATCTGGAAGAACAAATTTCACTTCCTGGTTCATGTGGGCATCGTGTTCGTTCCTCCTGATGTCATCCAGTTTATAAAGGGCACCATCAACCCCACAGCATGATGCTGCCACCACCGCGAGGTTTGGTGTTTTAGCTTGTAGTGGATTGTTCCTCTCTGAGCGCCAGAATCGATCCTCATCTAGCATCTTAAAGTCTTTTTGGCTTTTTTGAGGCGTCGTCGAGTATTTGAAATGTTTCACCTTTTTTCTTGGGCCCGTTCTTCTGCGGGTCGTCGTCTCCGTTCTTCTCCTCTCCCGAGTCGTCAGATCTGGCCTTCAGGTTCTCCTTGCTCTCCTCGTTGCTCTCCCTCTTCTCCTTTGACTCCTTCTTAGCCGCTGACCTTTTGGGTCCCTTAAAAACAAAATTCGTTTGCAGAATTAGTGCCTGGTGTTAAACAGCTGGAATCTGGAATCCAAAGCTTAAAACTGGAAGGTGTTGAAAGCAGCGAGCCGGAACGATGCAGCAGCTTTACTAACTGAATTATTCCTCCGTGTCAAAGTGAAGCTTCAGCGTCAACAACAGCAACAACTCAAAGCTTGTTTGGCTCATTCACATGCAAACATCCAAACCAAGCAACGATTCCAACAACGCAGATAAAACCCGACTGAAAAGGATTTTCTAAAAACAATCAGCCGACTTCCTGTGGAAAAGAAACGTTCAAACTTTGGGACAAGAACTAAACTCCACTGAAATCGACCAAAACGTTTCGCTTCATTTTTTCTAAAGGTGCCGCCAAACGCCACGCAGCCATGAAGAAGCCATCGCCGAGCAGAGCAGATTTACTAATGCTGGGAAATTAAGACATTTCCTGAAGTTTATTTTAACAAACTGAATATTAAGAAGACAGGATTTACATGCTGCTGGTTTTGCTCATGTAAAACAAAGAAAATCTTTCCAGAGAATCAGCAGCTCCAGATAAAGCAAAATACAGAAATATTTTACTTTAAATAGTTTCTACAGACTAAATACTCCACAAATACACCCAAAGGAAATCAGCAATAAGAGCTTCCTGTGTTTCACCGACCAAATATGGAGCTAAAGGAGCAGAAAGTGAATTAAAATGTTGCATTAAAGTGAGAGAGGAACATTTGACTACAGCAGAGCAAACATGGCAACCGTTCTCACAGGAGGAGGAAAGCACACACACCCATGCACACCCATGCGCGCACACCCCCCCACGCGCACACACACATTCAAATCCAGCAGCATTCAGTCTCTGATCTGAAATGTTTGAACTTTACTTATTTTTAAATATATTTTTAATATTGACGATATGAATAATTTTTGTCTTCAAATAAAATGATCTCCTCTTCTCTTCCTTAAAGAGCACATTTGTTTTACTGTCAGAAAACTAAAGATAAATAGTCAATATTTGAATCTCATCTCAGCAGCCAAACCACTGAGGTAACCATGGCGATTGTTTGTGAGCATAAAGTTTTCTAAACATGACGTTTAATCGTTCGGCTCCACAGTGTGTTCAGCTAAAGCATGTTAGCTTCAGGTGCAGCTCATTTCGTCGGTGTTAAATGTTTTTATTTTAAATTCCTTGACATGCTAACCTTTAACTGATTTGAGAAAAACTGTAGACCAACTTAAAATGTTGTTATAAATTACATGCAATATAATCAAGCTGCTTAAGTATTTTTATCTTTTCCTGTTTTATTTATTTGTATGACTTAAAAGTCTACAAATAATATTACAGTTGTATTAAGGCAGTAAAGTTAAAACAGCAGCATATGGTCTATTCAAAACCTGTTCATTATATTCTTTACTGGTCTGATTATCTGAGAAGATAATCAGATTTCAGTTTGAGTCGTTTTAGGGTCTCCGTCACTTTAAATCCAAACCAGCTGCTGCTGGCCACGCCCCCAACTCAACGTTCACACTCAACAAAATGGCTGCAAACAGATGAACAATTACACATCCCAAAAAGCATTAGTAGAGCCTCCTGCACAACCAACCAGAATGCATCAAGTCAACAACTAAACCCTTGTTTTTTCCAGCAGCCATTGTACAGCGAGAAAACCAGCTGGAGATCTGCTCGGGTTGCTAGGCAACAGGCTGGGGTTGCTGGGTAACAGCGCAGGTTATTTTAAGCAGCTCTTTTTCCAAAACCAACAATCATGAATTTATAGCCTAAAAACATCTGAGTATGTTTTTAAGTGTTTGTTCTGTTGAGACTCAAATGGAACAAAAATGTGAATTTTTCACAACAGATCAAAAACTAAAGTCTGACCAGCTGGAAACTTTCCAATCTGGATTTCCAGGTTTCTAGAAGAAAATGATTTGATCAAAATAACCGAATCAAACTAATTTTCATCCACTTTTAATTCTCATATTTGAAACAAGAATCAGGTTTGTGAGAATCTAACAACCTGCATGTGGACCTTTGGCCTGAAATGGGTTTTATCTGCCGGGTTCTTTGGGTCGCGGCTCTGCCAACAGCACCGGCCCCGAATCGAGTTTTCTCTGTCAGCTCTACACGTGTGTTAAGTGTTGCACAATCAGGGCAAAGCAGCTTCTTCTTCTGCCTGGACGATTTTTCATTTCTGGCCTCATGATGAGTTAAGAAGCTGAACTTACAGCGATTCTCCACGAGTCTCTGACCTGCCTGAGAGGCGGCGGGCCGGACGCGCTCTGTCCCACTGCCTCCATCTGAACACAGGGAGGGAAGAGCAGTTTAGACACACACACACAGCAAGCTGCTGCCAGTCACTCTCAGCGCCGTGGAGGCATCACGGTTCCTCCAAAACGCCACGTCAGAGTTGCACAAGATGCATCTGAAGCGTCTGCCGGCATAACGGTTAAAATCCCCCGGAGGAAACAACTAAACGCTTCCTAAACGTCCCACAAACCGAATCAGAGCCGGTCGCTTCCAGGCGGCTTCCCTGAATTTAACCGGGAAAAAAAGCCAACAGAAAGCGGAGCCTCGTTTTGCCGAGTCACGGGAAGCGGAGCCTCGTTTTGCCGAGTCACGGGAAGCGGAGCCTCGTTTTGCCGAGTCACGGGAAGCGGAGCCTCGTTTTGCCGAGTCATTCCTATTGTTTCACAACAATGAGCAGAAAAAGAGAAATGACCTTCAGCAGGTCGCCGTCTCTTAATGAGAGACTCGGCAGGAAACTGACCCACTGCCACTCAGAGGTCAACACAAGGTCATAGGTCAACAAATTAAAACAAACTCTTTCATTTATATTTACATGGTTAATCATTTCTCTTTGTCATAAGAATCTTCAGCCTGCTGTTTAAGGATAATTTTGTTTCTAGACTTTACAATTCATTTTATTTGTTCTGTTTTGGATATTTCAAAAGTCTTCAGGTCCCAATAACTAATGTTATTGAATAAATTGAAAGTTTGTTCAATTTGGTATTATTGTCGCTGTATTACAGGATAATGCATCGTTTGTCATCCGGTAACATGTTTTGTGATGCAGTTGACCATAAAAAAAAGAGTCAGCAGCAGCTTCAGTTCTTCCAGCTGGAAACCAGAGATCAGGCTGACCTCTGAGTCTTCAGAGCCACATAAAGACGGTTCCAAAGTGGGTCTTCTGCCAGCTGCATTTCTAATGTCTCAGCATGAGAGAAACTCATCCAGGCGTTGATTCCTTTATCTCCACAGAGATAAAGCTTTCAGCTTCTATGATCCACAGATCTGGAGCAAACGACCAGGAAACTGAAAACACGAGTTCCTTTAAATCCAGGCTTAATGCCCAGCTGGTTGGAGCTGCTTTGATTAACAATGAATGAAATATTGATCAATCTGTTCATCTGATGCCTATTGCTTATTTCATAACTGGTTACTGTATAAAGCCGTTTGCGTTGCCAAAATATTCTCCAAAAAAATCAAACTTGTTTGAATGAAGAACCAAAAACATCTTGGCTCCTTTATTGAAACATCCTGGAAAAATGTGTAAAGTGTTCAGTAAAATGTCGACCGCGATCCAGTCCGGGTTTATCTCAGCGTGTCGGCTTGCCGCCGTCGGGCTCTGATTTACGGCGCTGAACGTTACGTGACAGACGCTGCGGCCCGGCAGCACTAAGAATAGCAGCTTCTCGGACCGCCGGGTCTCTACGGCGGCCCTAGAAGGACATCCTGTCTCCGGCTGCTCCGCTCTGCCACCGGACCTGGAGGTTATTCCTGGGACCGTCGACATGATCCGGCCTGTTAGCACCACCCGGCCGCCCAAAATAGAGCCGGTTGCCATGGCTACACGCGGCGCTGCATCGTTCACAGAATAAATGACACTAAAAGAGGAAGGAATGGTGAAGAGAATCCCAGCAGCTAACGTCTGTTAGCCAGGTAATCACTCAAACCGCAGGTAGGAAAATAAATTTAACTGATATAAAAAATTTTTCAATGAGACGGTTTGAGTTTATTTGAAATCTGAGTAACAAAAGATGCAATGCAGCAAAAATACTCCTGAAAGTGCATTTCGTCCAGAAAGTTACTAAAGTAAAAGTTCCTCCCCTCCTCTGCTTTAGTTTGATCTTATTTCAGGATATTTTCAGTAGAAACTGGTCAGAAGTAGTTGGTCAGGTTTTGTGATTTTGCAGCAAGCAGCTAACCAACATGGAAAGTTTGTCACCAGCTGCGTTTCATTTACCAAATAATTATACAATTTGCTTATTGAAACACCATTTTATTTATGTTTTAACTGCAGGGCTCTGACTGGCAGCGGGTCGGATCAGTACCTGCAGAAATCACCTGAAAAATCATTTCTGTAGGTTCAGATTTTAACATTTCTTTATTTTCTGTTTATCTGACCAGCTCACATCTCTGACTGCAGAACGCAGCATGAGCCGCCGGCCGATAAGAGGGGCAGCTCCGCCGCCGGTTCGGCCACCAGCCAATCAGAGGCCGCCACATCGACACAAACAGGAAGTTTCAACATATTCTCATCAAAACAAACCAAGAAAAGCTCAAAACAACAAACTGTTGTACGGCTCACTCCATTAGCAGCTCCAACATGTCAGCTGGAGGTCTATTGGCCCCGCCTCCGCTGAAGCCCCGCCCCTCCACAGCCCCGCCCTTTAGCCCTAGCATGTGTTACCTGCATGTCTTTAGTTGCAATTTCTCCTGGAGTCGGCCAGCTGTTGGTGTCACCAAAATCTCCAACCTGAAACAAGAACAAGAGAGAAATATTTTAAATATCGCCAACTTTAAAAATCTGCAATAAAACACAAATAAAAATGTCATAGAATATTTTTAAAATATTGCTTTTATTTTGAGATTTATTAAGTTTAAATACAAGAACACGTTCAGAGTATTAGGATAAAAAAATTGATTTTACCAGAAAAATATCTGTATATTACGAAAGGAAAATAATTTTCATAAAATGACTCCTTCGTTCTCCTAATATTTTAACTTTATTCTGGTGAAAGCATAAAAACATTCGCCTCACCCTACATTATATATAACTTCTATATATTCCATCAGAGTTTATCTCAATTCAAAGTCCAAATAAACAGGAGTTGTAAAACAAGATGGCAGCTCTGGGCATGATGACATCACTAGTAACTATGGAAAGCCAAAGAGTTCATTGGTGGAGAAATTAAATATTCAAATAATAAATTAATTTAATAAATTAATTGATAGAAACAGCCAGGAACTGAACAATGGATTCAACCTGACGAATTTTAATATTCTTTGCTTTCTGTCCATCTGAGCCGATGACATCACCAAAACAATATGGCCGACAAACGGCTGACTGTCGTTTCTGAACATTAGAGTTGCTAAGGTTACTTACAAGGAAGGAAGAAAGCGACAGCATTCAGACATTTTAACAGGAAGTGAAACAGCAAGTGGAGCAGGAAATGGAACAGGAAGTGAAACAGCAAGTGGAGCAGGAAATGGAACAGGAAGTGAAACAGCAAGTGGAGCAGAACATGGAGCAGCAGGTATCATTTGTTTCCTGGAACTGACTAGCTCTGGCTTCCAGAGGTTTACAGGCCGTTTCCGGAGCCTGATGTCAGTCAGACTGTGGGCTGCCGGGTCAGAGGTCAGACAGATGAGCTCCATTCCTTAGGAGCTGAGCCTCGCCGTTTCTCACTGTCAGTTATTTTCCCTGTCTTCCAGGGAGCAGAGGTCTAAACGCTGAGAATGTTACCTTTCCTCCTCGCCTGGCTTTGGGTGGATTCCCCGCTCTCACCACTTTGGCCGGGCCGCTCGACTCTGCTGGGAAACAAAGAAGAATGGCCGACATTAAAAAGGGGCACACAGGATTTCTGCTTTCCAAAATAAAATTGAAACGCAAAACAAAGAAAACATGAAATAGTTACCAAACACACATTTGTTTAGAAACTTCACAGTTCTTTTTTTATATCCGCTTTTTATATTTGATCTTTACGTTTCCTTTGTCTTCAATAAAAATAAATCCATCTGTCCTAATAATCACCAGGAATCGTCTCAGAAGAAATTATGCAGCAAAGTGAAAATGTCAACAGCTTCCCACATCACGAGCATTTATTTTATTCCTCCAACTTTCCACACTGAAAGTCAAGAACAATACGCAGAGATGAGCAGATTACAGTGAAACCGCCATCACGTTCCAAGCTGTTATCCTCAAACCGCCTCGTTTCTTCTCCCATTTAACTTTAATCACCTCAGAAATTAACTTGAACGCTGATCCGACCCGACATCTTTAACCCATCGGCTTCGTTTGGGAACAACAAGCTGCTTTTCCTCCAGGCAGTTCCTGGAACGCCATCAGGTCGCCATGACGACGCAGCAATGCAGCTTCCCGCTCAGCAACTTGTTAAGGTGTCGTCATCATCAGGAGCAGATTTACCCCAGTAACAACATTTAATTATTGTAACTAAATTACAATCCAAACCCGTCTGATTGACTGCAGCTCCAAACCAATCACCATTAATCAATTACTGAGATCATTATCAACTCATTGAACTGAGAACACTTTAATTTAGTCAACAATTAATTTATACCCTTAAATATTAAAAGTTCCCATATTTTATATAGTTTTAGCAAATGGCCTTTTAGCTGGTATGCTCCAGTTAACAAATTAATTGACAATGATTTCCACCATTGATTAACCTGATTAATCGTTTCAACCCTACATCAGATGTTTTATGGCAGATAAACAGAAAGTCATAATTCAGGTTATGAGGCAGATAGTTTTATTAAAACTCCAGCTGCATTAAAAATAACTTCCTGCTACCGTAACTTAGAGGTAACTACATTATACAGTCCAACAGCCATCGCAACAAAGGGACAATCAGCTGCTGTTCCAGGATCAACCGCAGGTTTGTGCAGCCATGTTGTAACCATCGTCTTTATCAGATGATGAGCTCAGCGGAGAGGCTAAGGAGAGAGGCCTGAAAGTGAGCAGCTACAGCTGCTGACGCGCTGCTAAACCGGCTGCTAAACCGGCTGCTGACGCGCTGCTAAACCGGCTGCTAACGCGCTGACAAACCGGCTGCTAAACCGGCTGCTAAACCGGCTGCTAACGCGCTGGAAACCAACTGTTAAAACAGCATTTTTCTTTTTTTGTGGTATTTGACTTGGGATATATTGGGATAATACAGTGAGATTATTTCTCATTACAAATTGAGAAATAATCTGTGAAAGCTCTGTAATCTTAAAATACCCAAAACGTTGTGCCTTTTTTATTCTGATCAGGTTTTAGTTTTCAAATCAGCTCTAAATTCTGCAAACATTAAAGATTAACATTAACAGTTTCCTCTCTCAACTCTCCAGCTACACACACACACACACACACACACACACACACACACACACCTAAACCCCCACACACACAGATACACACGCCTCCTGTAAGAAGAAAGGAAATTCCCATGGTGCCTTTAAGCGCTGCAGTAAATCCCGCCGCTCTATAAATAAACTCTGTGCCACGTCAGCTCTGCAGCCATAAACACTCCGGCTGTTGAAATCATTTATTTACTACAAATTTAACATGAAAATGTTAAATTTGACTTTGTTCAATTCATCAGTAAATCCACGTCTAGTGGATCGTGGAACCATCGTCTCTACTGACGTTTGTGTAAAAACATTCAACTCTTTAAAATAATACAGTAGATTTAATATTTACAATTTTTCACAAAATTCAAAACTGATGAGTGAATCAAACAATCTGCTGCTTAGACATCTGGCTAGATACAAAAGCAATAACTGGTTAAATCTGTACGATAATAAAATATGCAGCTGGTTGAATAGATTTACCAAAACTGATGAATAATTATCTATAAATATAATAACGTTTAAATATAGAGCTAGTTAGAAAATTCAAACTGGCTGACTGAAATTCTCATGCCACGCCGTGTAGATGAAAACGTACAGATTGTTTATTGTAGATTCATTCATTCATTCATTGCTGTTTTCTTCAGGTGACAGAAGGCCGACTTTGAAATCGTCTTTATGTGTCTCTGAAGGTCCAGAGCCAAAAGGCATAGATAACCTGAAATGTTACACTTAAAACAATTTTAGTTTTTGTACATCTTTGGAAAATCAGTTTTTTTTTTTCAGAGTGATGTCAGCGCGCGGAGGCGGCCATCTTGTTCAACTCTGATGGGAAATATGGCATCAGGCAAAGATTATTTTTTAATAACAGGAATAACGTCACAATATCAGGAAAATAAAGTAGCACTAAAGAAACGTAAAAGTAAAAGGAGGTTTAAGAGAACTTAATCTGATCTGATCAGATTATTTCTGTCAGCAGCAGAACTTGGAGACGTATTTTATAGAAATATTTACACAAACTGATCTGGGGAAATCAGAACTAACATTATTTTATCATTAAAAACAACTTTCTTGTAATTTTAAGACATTTTTGTCTGGTAAAATTGTTTTAAAGTAAAATTCTCAGCTTTCACCTCAGACAGGATGACAAATAAAATCTCAAAATATATTTTTGTAATTTCTGTATAGAAAAAGTGAGAGGAAAATAACTGGGCTGATGTGATGAGTAAGGCGCGTTGCTCTGCAACAGGAACGTTTGTTCTGATGGAACCGGGATGGAAGGGTTTCTGTTTTTACACCGTCACCAGTGAAATGTTCATTTCCACAAAGGATGCATTTCGGATAAGCTGCTGGTTTTCCAAACAAGCAGCTGCTCAGTTTCCTCATCAAGCTTTAAATATTCAGTAAAATAACAGATTTATGTTTCAGAATAAAACAAAACATTTGCAGCTTTAAACCAATAAAACGTTCAGGAAGGACAAACTTTAACTGCATGAACAGAACCCTGTTGGACCTGTTCAGAGCGACGCAGGTCACATGACATCACCTCAGGGTGCAGGTAACCGACCCCGAGGCGAGACGCTGGACCGGCTGGGACTGGCACCGGATCCCAGAAACCTCCAAAATAATAAAAACTAAATCAAAAGGAGAAACGGGGAGGCCAGCAGAGCCTTTAAAATAATAAAAATCTGCTTAACAAACCGAAAACTCAACAGCAGACAAACCAAACGACCCGCCAGCCGGGTCGGTCCGCCGTCTCTACATCCACACTCAGGCCTGATAAACATAAGGAGAGTGGGCCGGCTGAGGGACGGACTCCTCCAGCTGACGGACAGACAGTGCGATGAGCGGAAACTAACAGGCTAACGGGCTTCTTGCCAACGTTTCATATTTATGGTAAATTTACAAATTCAGGCCAGGATTTTCATAATGAGCGACGATCTCTGCCTCATGGCTGTATGATAGTTTCCACATCGAAACATTTATCGTATTGTTTATTCCAAAAATTTATGAAAATGTTCATTTATTGTTGATCAATTTCAATTAATGTTCGGTTCTGAAAAAGTCCTGCAATAAACTAAATCTGCGAAGTGGAGACTGTTTCATTTGTCCCTATTCACATACATGTTAAGGCCTCATAACCAGCTGTCCAAAACTGTCATGAACATTTCCCACAGGTTACACTCAGGAACCTACAGAATTTTAACAACGTGGTGAAATTCTGAACGATTCCTCACCTGGTAAATCTATCACAGCTGCTCTAGCGGCGCGGCGTCCTGTCCAGCAACACGACCATATTAAAGCAAAGCGATCAGGAATCCATATGAAACCCGCAGGTTAACAGGCTGCAGTCACCGACTCTCTCCTGGCAACCAAGACACCAAACAAGGCGTCTGATTGATACAAGAGAATTTTGTCATTTAAAAAATGCGGTGCTGCATAAACACAAATCTGCGAAACGGTGAGACGCGCGATGTGGCGAGGGACCACATCGCGCTTCACCTTCTGCACAGTGAAACCAGGAATCATGACACAAAAACATTCATCCATCCATTTTCCTGCACTCTTCTTCCCTTACTGGGGCCGGGAGGGTTGCTGGTGCCTCTCCAGCTGTCGAGAGGCGGGGTCACCTGGACAGGTCGCAGGGCAACACACAGGACAAACAAACATGCACACACACACTCAGACTGGATCCACCTCCGAGCTTTGACTAGGCCACTATAAATGTTCCTCTGCAGTTTGTTTTGGAGGATTTTTGTTTAAAATGTCATGTTATGAATAAGCGTTCAGAAAACTTGTCACGTTTTGAGAAACAAAAACCCAGAAGTCATCCATGAGGAGCGACCAGCAGGAATAAAATGGCCGCCGTCAGAGACACATTGCTGTTGGAGCTGAAGCGATGAAGATGGATCAAACCGTTATGGCAGCAGCACCAAATGACATCACTTCCTGTGACTAACCTGCAGTCATGACTGGACATTAAAGGGACAGAAGCAACGAGGTCTCATTTGAAATGATGCTTTTATTCTCTTTCTGCAGAGTTACGATTAAACTAAGTCAGTCAGAAGATCCTGCTTCACTCCTGCCGGTAAACTCGGCCCTGCAGAGTTTATCTTCCATTAAAGTATTTACAGTTTCTCCATCATTTTTCAGGAGAAGAACTCAGTTTGTGTTGCATTAAGCAGCCATGTGGAGATATGAAGGCGCCTTATTTAGACACTTTCCCTTTTGATCCGCTTTCTAACATGTAAGTAAATATTTGGACACATTTAAGATAAACTGAAAAGGTGCTAAAAAATTCAAGCAATACAAATACAAAACAATAACTAAGAGCTTGTACAGGATTATTCTATGTGTGGAATAAATTAGCACAACCTCAAATTTATACACATATTATTAAAAATCACTATTCATCTAAATTTTAAGGACATCTGTGGTGGATTACCAGCAGCCCTGTTTAATCCGCTTTATTATTGTGAATGAAACTTTATTTCTTGTTTCATCGTTTATCAGGCTGTGAAGCACTTTGTTCAGGTGAGGCTGCAGTTAACCTGACATTGAAATAAACTTTGACATTTAAGATTTTAAAGGAATGTTGATAAAAGTGGGAGTTGGTGCAGTTTGCTGTCCTGGTCCAGACTCGAACCAGCAGCCAAAGTTCAGACTCACTGGAAGAAACCAGAAGCTCTGGAAAGCCGACAGCAGGAGGAACATCTGCATTTCCACTGGAAGCTCTTTGGTTCTGACGGCGAGCCAGACCGCTCGGTTCTGCTACTTCATTCATCAAAGAATGAGAATCTGTTTCAACAATAAGATTAATCTTTGTCTTTAAGTTTCTTTATTGGAAGAGCCGACTCTCTGAGCGCCTCATCACATCGTTATGCACAGGAGAGCTCAGACACAACCCTGTGTTAGGTAGATTGTATTATTGCTTTAATGTTGCTGATGATGTGAATGAAACAATCTAAAGAGATTTTATTGTAGAAATAAAATCAATAAAAAATACTGGATAAAGAAAAAATTATTTAAAGCTGTACAAAAATTTTATAATTCAGATTTACTAATAGAATGAATCATATTGCATTTTAGGCAATAAAATGTTTATTTTCTTGATTAAAAAAATCATTAGGTTATTTATTTGCATTGTTTTATGTACTTCTAATATTGTACAAAAATGATTAAGTTGTTAAATTAAAAATCTGCAGAATGTGCCATTTTTTAACCACTTAATTGGCAGAATAATCAATATCTAAATTGATTACTAAAATAATTGTTAGTTGTGGCTCCTGTCCAGTTTTAAACATGTACTTGCATTACTATGCCACTATTATTATCGTTGTTGTTTTAGTTGACAGCATTTATCCCGTCATCCAGCCATATTTGTTACTGACAGGCGTGATCACGATTTCATAGCCGCTCAAACGAGACTGAAAAAGTTTTCACTGACTTTAAGATTTTCCTGGGATTTTTTCATCACACGCCAATAATTGAGATTAAGTTTATTTTAAAATTAAAGGTAACTTGAATAAATCTATAAAGGTTGTTTAAAATGACGACTGAATTTATAAAAGCAGAAAAAAGGTGTCCAAACCAAGCTGGATATTTATTCTACATGACAGTTTGAAGGCCAACATGAGTGTGGATTATAAAATAAAACAAAAAGGCTAATCTCAGATTTGACAATAAAATCCCGTTTTGATGAGTCTCAACACTTCTGGATCTGATTAGAGCGTCCTGCAGCCGTTCATAATTAAAACCAAACATGGTGGAGTGATGGACAGCTTCAGAACCGATCCACCGCGTCTGAACAGCTCATAAAGAAAATTCATAATAATAGACGAAGGTTTTGGAGTGGCCTAGTCAAAGTTCAGACCTTAAGCCAACTGAGATGCTTCAGCAGGGCATTTTACAGGCAGTTTTTAAAATCAAAAACTCTCAATATGTTTTATTTTAAAACCATTTACAAAAGTAAAGTGAGCCTTCATTTCTCACCACTCATACATGATGGTGTTTGTTGCTCCCAAATGTGGCACATGGGGGCAATTACTTGTCTCTTCTTCCATAAGACCCGGTTGGTCTGAATAGTTTCTTCTCAATTATGAATATTAATCCCCATCCGAAAGTGTTCTTTAAATGTACTGATTAAATGTAACTTGATCCAAAACATTACACCAAAATTAGGGTCAATCTGCAGGAGTGAAAAACGCTTCAACCACACTGTAACGTTGAGTCTCACATTTTAAGATACAGTTATATTCTTAGTTTTCATCCTATTTCCATGATCATTTAATTGTTTTAATGCATCCTCCAATAGCAGACCATTGGTGAGAAATATGACCAATGCTATAGTTCCATTCGCTAGTAAATAAAACAACTTGGAATGTAAAATAATAAATTAGATATTTCATTAAAATGCTGCAAATTGAATAATTTTTATTCCTAATTAAAGCACTTTAAAAACGTAGAGAGATATAAATTTAACTCCTATCACCTGTTAGAACCTGCAGCGATGATTAGCTTCAGAGCTACATGCTAACAGCAGCTAGCTCGGGCGAACAGCCATGCGGAAGCTTTCCTGGCTCTGACAGCAAACACAATACAAGAGAACAGGCTCCCTGGTGGCTAAACACCCAGGCCTGGACCCCCTGAGCTGACATTTATCCACAAATAGACCGCAGTCAGGCGGCTAACCTAGCCAGCTAGCCCTCTAGCCGCCATGCTTTTCCTCTCGGAGAACACGTGGCGAGAACACGTGACGTCTCATAACAAACCTGCTCCTTTTTAGCTATTTAACGAGCAGACGCTTTCACGGTGGCCAATGTTTCTCGATGGAGACCCAGGGGGGACGTGGGCAGGAGCCACGGCAGAGCCGGACTAACGGGACGGCCTCGGCGGACTGACAAGGCCCCAAGGGGAGTGTGTGCTATTGTTAGCCCCGGCTAAGTTGCTACACAGCCTGCCACAGCCCGGCTTCTATTCCGCCGTACTAATGCATAGACTAGCATAAAGCTCAGCGTGGCTGGCGGGCCCAAAAGACAAATATGCAAACAAAAATAAAGGCTGCTTTAAATGTTTGACAAGTCCACAGAATGCGTCTGATCAGACTGCAAAACATGGTGTGAAAGAAAGTTTGCAACCAGACTGCAGTGATGACACTGCAAAAAAAGAGAAACAGCTGAAAATTAAGATTTTTATATAATTATGGATCAAAGTGAAGCCAGTTATTCTAACGACACAACAAGACAAAAAGACAGTCTAAGAGCCACTAAATTATATGATTAAGAGCGTAAATCATGCAGAACCCAAACAGAACCATCTGTTTACATGAGCCTGGACGGATCGAGCATTTCAAGTGTTTTAAAGGGTGTGCCCACTTGGAGCAGAGACACCCATGATCCCTAAGAATAGCCTGCACCATACGGAGGGGGCTAGCTCCAAATATAACCAGCCTGACAGCTCCGTTTGTCCCGCTTTTAGGTGATTTTCTAAATGCGGTGCCCGTTGGAGCGCCGACAGGCCGGTGCTAGAGTGGTACCTACCGGTGTGTGGCTGTCCGTTCACGCTGACCACGGTCACCGCGTTCATTTTCCTGGTCCACGGGTTCACCTTGGGCGGGGGAGCGTCCGTAAACTCCTTCCTGCCTTTAACCCCATCCTCTCCCGGCGAGTCCTCGCTGTCACAGCCGTCCTGGAGCTCCGCCGCCCGTATTGAGGTCTGCTCCTCGCCGCCGGTGGTCCTTCCTAGTTCGGCGCTGCTGTCGGCGGCACCTCGCTGCCGCTTGGCCCGCTGCTGCTCCTCGTCTTCCTCCTCCTCTCCCACCGGCTCGCCGCGGATCACTTTCCCGTGCTCCTCCGCCTTGGCGAGCGGGTTGCCGGGTAGGAGGGCCTCCACCTGAGTGGCCATTTCCCCTCCGCCGTCTTTCTTTCCCCCCTTCTCAGGATTTAACGGCCCCTTCCTCCTCCCCCCCCTCTCTCTCTCTCTCTCTTAGTCCGAATCCGCCTTCAATTTCGGGGAAGTGTGAAGTTGTTCCGCGGGGCCTGCCGCTCCTCTGTCGCTCCGAGAGCCAAGGCGCTTCGGCCCGGGATGCGGAGCGGTCAGCACCGAGAAGAAAACACGGGGAAACCGTGAAGAAACGCGCCCGACGGGCTCTCAGGATTACAACCTTATCACCTCCACTAGCAGCAACATGGATGATCCCCACCACGCGACAGACGGGTGCGCGCACGTAAGGTATAGACGAGGAGGAGTAGCCACGTAAACGTCGGGAGCGCGTTCCAGGGTTCAGGTCGGGATGGTGCATTCAGGTGCTGTCTGAAAAGAAATGCTTCCAGACTTATGAATCTTTGGAAACCCATTTCTTCCCATCCATCCATCTTCCTGCACCCTTGTCCCTTATGGGGTCGGGAGGTTTGCTGGTGCCTCTCCAGCTCTCGTTCCGGGCGAGAGGCGGGGTCGCCTGGACAGGTCGCCTGGACAGGTCGCCTGGACAGGTCGCCTGGACAGGTCGCCTGGACAGGTCGCCTGGACAGGTCGCCTGGACAGGTCGCCAGTCTGTCACAGGGCAACACAGAGACACACAGGACAAACAAGCACACACACACACTCACACCTAGGGACAATTTAGAGGCCAATTAACCTGACAGTCATGTTTTTGGACTGTGGGAGGAAGCTGGAGTACCCAGAGAGAACCCACGCATGCACAGGGAGAACAAGGAGACTCCATGCAGAAAGACCGGGGCCGGGAATCAAACCCAGAACCTTCTTGCTGCAAGGCAGCAGTTCTACCAGCTTCTGCCACTGTGATGAAATAAAAAGTAAAAATAAAACAATAAAGTCAAAATTACAAGAATAAATTCATAATATTACTAGAACAAAGTCATAATATTACAACTTTATACTCAAAATATTATGACTTTACCATGAGGTTAAAGTCATAGTATTTTGAGAATAAGGTGAAAATATAACAAAATTAAAGTCATAATATTTTGACTATTTCTATAATATTATGACTTTATTGTTGATTGAATTATACCTCGTCATGTAGCCCTAATGTCTCTATCATATATGAATTAAAAAGGCCATATTTCTTTTTTGGATCTTGTGGTCCTTGAGGGATATTTTTAATTTAAGTCTTTGTAGTCAATATTAGAAATACATGAAAAGATGCAAATAAATAATTCAGTTCAATTCCTATAAACATTTTATTGCCTAAAATGCAAAACCACAGCATTAGTAAATCTGAACTGGGTGAAGCTAAATGATGCCACTTGAGGAGTTTTGACTAAAACATATTTAGAGACACATTTTTTATCTTTTTATCTTAACTGCAAAATGCATATATATTTTGTACAGTTTTGGTTTAATTATTGCTCTGAAAATGTTTTGTTTTTTCAGTAAATAACCTGAATGTCTCAGTTCTTGGAGAAAGTCAGATTAGATTGATCAGTTTCACCACGACTGTATCCATTTCTGTTTCCAAAAACAACTAACACTTTAGCAAGGCATTCATTTCCTGTCAATAGGCCCAACTTGAATGAGCCCGTTGGGAGGGTAAAACGCTTTCACATTCTGGTTCTGAAATGTTCCGTGAACGCACCATAGATCCTTGTGTGACGTCAGCGTCAGTTCGTGAGAACATGTGTTCAGAAAACGCTTTTTCCCGCAGCCTGCTGTTTGTCCGACGTCATGTATGTCCGTTAGCAGTTAGCTTCTGTGTCTTAGCGCTGCTGTCTCTTTAAATATCAGGTGGGGAAACAAAAATGACCCCCCACCCTTAAACTTCACACGTGCCCATACATGAGTTGCACGTGCCTCGTCACGCGTGGAACCCCGACTTCCAGAGAGCGTCCTGTGTTTCTGTCCAAATGTGAGGTTTCATGTTCTGACTGCAAGCAGCTGATATGTTTTCAGAGTTTAGAGATCAACGCGTCAGTCTGGCTGGTTATGCAACTGGAAAGATCAAAGTTAAAGTCAATTATTTAAGTTTACTTTGAATTAAAAGCCAAACAGAAATGTCTAAAGATCTCCAACAGGCTTCAGAAACTTAAACTTTAAGGCATTAATAGACAGTCTGGCTGCTTGGGAACAAAATTGCCATGATGATTCAATACTTTTGCTCTATGCTGTGATTATAAAATTAAACTTGGAGAAGACCCAGTAGTTACATTTGGACCCCAGGTTGGCTCAGCTCTTGCAAAAACACAGCCGCCATGTTTGCACATGCAACAAACCTGCTTCTTCTGATCCTGTCTGGCTTCTTTTAAGAGCTGCACTGCAGAAACATAAAATCCTACCATGTAGTTCTTATCTAGGTTCTATTTTCAATAGAACCTAGATAAAAAAAAAAAAGACTTTTCAGCAAACTATACGAGCTTATTTTAAGTCAGTAATTTATTAATGTTCATTTAAAAAGCAGATTATTTTACTTATATGGACACATCTGCCAGTGAAGGTAGTACTTCTAAGTTAATATTAAGGAATTATTGACTTAAAGTTAAAAAGTGACTACACCGTGTTCCAAATTATTATGCTAATTGGATTTAAGTTTCATAAAGATCACATTTTTTGCTGTGCTATTAAATTCATAGACGATATCGTGTCTCAGGGCTCTTTGAATCACTATAATAAATTTCAAAGACCTGGGTTGATTAGTTTGTCAGGTGAGCTCAATTAAAGTAAATCTACTTAAGAAGGATGTTCCACATTATTAAGCAGGCCACAGGTTTCAAGCAACATGGGAAAGAGAAAGGATCTCTGAGCTGAGCCAGCCGTCACCTAGCAACCTGAGCTGAGCCAGCCGTCACCTAGCAACCAAAGAAAAGCTCCAACACCTTCAGCTGCTGGAAAAGACAAGAGTATCCAGAAACCACTTGCTGCATTTTGGTTGGTTGTGCAGGAGGCTCCATTAATGCTTTTCAAAGATGTAGGGTTGTATGATTGTGCATCTGTTTGCAGCCATTTTCTTGTGTGATTGTCAACGTTGAGTTGGGGCCATGGCCAGAAGCAGTGTGACTGAAATCTCATTGTCTAAGAATAATTGGGTGTAAAATGTGATGAACAGGTTTTGTTTAGACCGTAGATGGATCCTGATCTGTTAAAAGAAGCATAACAGGTGACCTTTAAAGAACTGTGAATAACAGGTTGAGAAGAAACATTCCCTATCTCCAGGAACGCTTCAATGGATCACAGAAGAATCTGTAGAGACGTCATTTCAGTAACAAACCTGAGAAAAAGGTGAGACAGTTTGTGAGACTTTAACAGTTAGAGAACGATGATCCGGCAGGAGAACGGGGCGAGGCGGACAAGACGGGACCGACCTCCGAACTCCTGCTGCTGTTGCTCATCTCTTGATGATGCGACTCTGCAGTTTACAGAAACACTCTGTGGATCCTCTGCTGGACTTAATCAAACATGGTTTGGTTTTCCATAGAGAGTGAAGATGGACCAACATTAAATCACTAAACGACAAAAAGTTCTGCTTTTCTAAATCAACTGGACCATTCATAGATGTATAGATTTCTGCTTTTATTTTAATTATGTCAGTTTTGGTCTTCCGTAGAGACGAAAGGAAAGAAAG
The DNA here is from genome assembly GCA_902982915.1 of Phalloptychus januarius. Taxonomy (NCBI): domain Eukaryota; kingdom Metazoa; phylum Chordata; class Actinopteri; order Cyprinodontiformes; family Poeciliidae; genus Phalloptychus; species Phalloptychus januarius. The sequence continues at coordinate 17,118,714 of CADWAE010000475.1, forward strand.
AAAGGAAATACAAAAGAATTTTGGCAACATTTAGGTAATTCTCACAATTTGGATTTAAAGAAAGTTAAGTTCAAACATTATGACAGAAAATTGGAGCCAGGCTAGCAAAATGAAAACATTTAATTACCAGGACAAAGTTGTAGTATTTTGAGAACATAGTTTGAATACAATAAAATTATAATATTATGACTTTATTAATATAGTATTCTAACAATATTACATAAATTAATCATATGATAATATATCAACATACTTATATAGACTTTATTTGTATATAATTTTATTAATATAATATTTAAACTATATTCTGAAAATACTACAACTTTATTCCCCAGGTTTTTTAATTTATAATCATAATTTTATTTTTCTTAGCAAGCCTCCAATGTTCTGTCATTCAAACACTTCCATATCTTCATTTATGAGATCAAATCCTCACCAATGCAGATCGCTGCTATGTGTGATATTACAGTTGATGCATGTTATTTATGGAGCTCAGTTTTTGTTTTCTTGTCCTCATAATGTTCGGTGTGATCAGGCGCTGCAGGCTGACCCACCTGGACGGCCCGGCCCGGCTGCAGCAGAACCGAGTCGCCTTCCAGTTCAGTGCAGCATTTTTTTTTCTATACAGCTGAAACACAATCAGTTCACCAGCGCAGCAAAACCTCCGGTCAGAACCAGCCAGGCCGTAACGTCTCACTCCACCTGTCATCTGCAGCGTTTGTCAGACTCTCAGAGCATTCTGGGATCATAAAGGGGCTGACAGCCGTCCACATGTTGACCTTTTGACCTCAGCCGACCGCCACACCAAGCAGGCAAATCTCAAAATCCCATCAGATTTATTTAACATCCCCTCAGATAACTTTCTGCTTCATTTGCAGTACAAAACCCAAAAGTCTTTTTCTGTATCAGCCGTGACTTAAAATCTGCAAATATCCCTGAAAGCATTTTGTTTTTCTGCTGTTTTATTTGCTCTTTATTCATTTAGATTTTCAAAAGTAAAATTCTCAGCATTTTTTTTTGATTTTTTTTCAATTCCCAACAAACTCTGACATTAAAATGATCTGGTGATAAAATAAATATGAAACTATTGAGTTTCACTTTTAAGCTAATGAGGGCATGCTGTTAGCTTGTAGCATGCTGCTAGTGGCTGGCTACAGCTAGGCTAACTAGTAGCTAGTTTTAATGTTATTATGAAGCAACTGAACCAGAGTTGTGTGATAAAGTTTTCGCTTCCTGAAAGATTTTCTTTAAATAAACAAACAAGCCAAAAATACAGAGATCTTTATCAGTTTAACATCGCTACTTTTAATTAGAATGTAGCTAGCTAGTTTTTATGTTTATAAGTTACAGTGAATGTTTGGGCTGTGAAGTAAAGTCTGTTTATATTCCTTTCATATTTACTCTGAATGTAACTTCATTTGAAAATGAACTAAAACATTCAGATGAGTTCTTAGCTTACATTGGCTGTTGTTGGAACCCGTTAGCCTGCAGCCTGACATTAGCCAGTAGCTTGCTAAGGTTAAATTTCTTTCAGGTGTAATTGAGTAACTGAATCAAGGTTGAGGAAGTTTAATATTTCCTGACAGGTTTACACTAAATTGATCTTAATTTTAAAATTAAACAAAATACAAAGAATTTTACCGAGGCTACATTACCTTAGTGTGTCGCTAGCTAGAAATAGATGGTTGGTCTAAATTAGGATTCATTTCAAAATAAAATATGAAGGAGCTTCTGAAAAAATGACCTCCTTTGATATTCCTGAGACAGTTGATCTTATAATAAGCTTTCTATGTTAACAAACGTCTTTATTATTCCAACATGGCTACATGTATTTCACCTTTTTCTTCCTTTTATAACTTTATCTGCTCAATAATAAACTAAAACGTAAAATTTTATTGTAAATGAACAAAATAATCAGATTTTTGTTGAAAACTGATCTGTTAATCATTGTAGATGTAGATTATTTTCTTATTTAGCCTGCAGATGATTTATGTTTGAGTAAAAGTTGATGTTTGTGATTCTGGTTTCTCCAAAGCGAAGATGAAAGCTGAAACATCGTTGGTCACTTGGAAGCTATTGTTGCACCTCATTTTTTATTTCACTTATCTGTCAAAGGTTTTTCCCTAAAAGATGGAAAATTATCCATCTTCAGCAACTTGTGCATCAGATGTATTTAATTCTAGAATCGAGGTCAGGAGGGTCACACAAAATCTTTCAGAGGGCCTGAAATGGCCCCTGAGCCGCACTTTGGGCATCCCCGCTGGTTTTAGCTTTATGGTTTGGAGCTTGACTTGTAGGTTATTTATCACAAAGACAGAAAACATTTATTGTGTGAATTACATCGCTACTGTCTTCTACTATAGCCATCATCTCACACACACTCTGCTCCCTGCCGCTGTGAACAGCTGATTGTTTGTGGCGTTTTGTTCGGCTCTTTAGCAGAAACCACGGATCAGCAGCTGGTCAGCAAATCGCGGCTGAAAGCCGTTAAACGGTGGATCTGCAGCGTAAGCGGGACGCGCCGGGCCTTTGTGCAGCTAAATAAAGTCTCATTTTCATCAGGAACCAGAGGTCAAAGTTCACGTTCAGGATTCGTCTCAGAAATGCAGAACAGGTTTGAACATTGTGATTCCCAAAGTGAGCTCAAAGTTTCTCACAGACAAAATTTTGTTTCATAGATAAAACTGAGGAAGTGACTCGCAGCTTCCTCAGTTTTACTTTTACTGATTTATGTCATCACAAATTCAGTCACAATGTAAAAAAAGAAGAGTGATTATTATATTTCATCTGAGGATTGTCATTTTAAAGAAAAATAAAAACAGAAATGTAGACAATTTGATCCAGAATCTCCAGACATCAAACATCTCAAATCCTTAGAGATTTTCAGAAGAAATAAAACCTGTTTTTATTTGTGTTAAGATAAAAAGCATTCCTTTTAATAAACTATGATGTAATAATCTGGGTCATGTGGAGTGATTAAGCTTTTTAAAGCTTTCTTTGGATTATTTCCTCCTTTTTATAGCAGTATTTCATGACATGAGAATAAAGTAAGCATGTTAATAAAAAAAACAGAAAATCCCTGAAGAAATTTAACTGAGGCCTGCCAAAGTGTGCCTGTCGGTTGTAACCCCGACGGACACACTTTTAGCATTGATGCTAAAAGTTACCATCAATGCTAAGCTTAGCTAACAATTACAAAATAGCATGTGGAGAATCAGAAGCATGTTGACTAACATGGACCTATGTGAAATGAGTGTTTAAGCTACAATTAGCCAAAGTGTTAATGTTAGCCTAAATGCTGTCAGTGTCATGTGGGGTATCACTAGCATGATGTGTATATTTGACTTACTCCATTCAGTATGCTAAACATGGCTAATAAGTAGGAAAAACAGGTAAAAGCTTTTTTTTTTTAGGAAAAAGACTAATGCTAGTGGGGGGCAGTGAAATGCTAATGTTTGTGCTAATGTTAATGCATTGCCTTGCGCAGCAACCTGACAGAAAAAGATAATAAAGGCTAGTATTATTTGCACCACCTATGGTGGTGTACTAGCCTGGGAGGAATATTCAGGCTTTTATTTTGAAATTCAGTTTAAATGGCCACACCATGTTTGTAGTTCTGAGATTCTGCTCTGCCCTCCGTATTAACAAAGCCTTCCGCCACGGTTAGAACTACAGTGATGGCGTTTTTGTAGTCCAAACCAGCAGCTCTGCCTTCCTCTGTGTTCCGTTGCTATGGTGATTAATCCTCTGCCAACTGCGGTGTGTGTGTGAGACAGAAAGCTGGAGGAAATTCTATCTTTGTGAGACACCCAGTCAGTTTTAATGAAAAAATCAGTCCGAACAGCTGCTTCCCATTCAGGATCCGTAAGGCCGATCCGAAAACCGTTTGAAGCATATGAGAGATCGATTTCTGCTCTCCGATACTACCGCGATTCATATCTCTACCTCACTCACAGTAATGACAGCGATGAGAGAAAGGTGGTGTGCGCTGAGCTCTGAAATTTTTCAGAAAAGTCTGAAAATGAAGGCTGGGAGCCTGAATTAACCTGTCGCATGACTTCGCTCTGAAGCACCGTAAACCCTAGGGCAATTTTGATATTAATATTGTTCACCAGCAGATTATTTCAGCTGCACCAAAACATTTTTCTCTTTTTATAAGTGAAATAATCAGCCAGTGAACTAGAACTGGGTTGCTAGGTAACGGGCTGCACCTGGCTGGGGTTGCTAGGTAACAGCATAAAATAATCTGATGTGGAACTGGAACTTTTTTAATATTAAGAAATTAAAACAAGTTTTATAATTTAGTTTGATCTTATTTCAAGTGAATTCAGATATTCAAACAAACAACAATAGTTTGTAATTTTGCAGTAAATTGCAGACTAAGTTATGATAAAAGTAAGTTCATTTTATATCCATATTGCCAATAGAGATATTGATCCTTTTTATTTGAATTTGACATCATCAAACTTCTGACCTTCAGTTGGTTCTGTGTTTTTTCTTTGAATTATTTTCCTCAAACCTCGAACAAAATTTGAATAAAGTTATAGATGTCTACAAATAATACTTTAATAACATGATTTATGGGATTTTTTCCTAAATAAAATGCAAAAAAATGTCATGAAGAGCAAATAGAAACAAAACTTGTTTTGAAGTAGATTTGAAAAACTGCAAAACAAAAATCTAACAAAATTGAAAGAACTAAACTATTGATTTTACCTTCCTGGTATCAATCTACTATCGATACTTTGGCATCAATTTTATCGATCAGAGCAGATTGATACAGATGCAGCACATTTTTTTGTTCACCTTTTATAAAACCAATGTCTGTCAGCATCTGTTGCTGTTTCACATAAAATCTATAACATTTTTCACAGGTTGGGATTTTCTCCAGGTTTGTTGTAATACTTAGTATTTAAGTGGCTAATATTGAAAATAAAGGAAACTCGGAAGTTTGACACCAGATCAAATTATGATTTCTTGTCAATCTGGATCATGTCATACTTTACATACATTATATTTATATACAATAAAAATAACAGTACCTGAATAAGTACTGAGCCAAATGTGTATAAGATTCAGCTGAAATCTGTTTTTAAAAAATGTAAAAATTTTTAAATTGAGTATTTATTTGAAGCTTTTATTCACCCAGTGAATAAAAGATTTTATTTTTTAGATACTGAGTGAAGAATAAACAGAAACAGATTAGGGCCACTGAAAAAATAACTGACTTTGAATCTCTGATTTCAGAGATTAAAAAAATAAAATCTCTTACTCTTTCTGTTAAATGGAGTCACGGCGGCTCTTTGTCTCCATCTGGCGGTCACATGCTGCCACCGCATCTGGCAGAACCTGTGAACAGCAGTTTTATTTTATGGTTTAGTTATTAACGCGGGTCAAAACAACCAGCTCAAATTGGGTTTGCGTGACTGTTAAACTGCTACAGGAATAAATATTGATGTTTTTTGGAGATTGGGATTTTTTTTTACCTATGAGTCATCAGAAAAACGAGGAGGAAAAAAAAAGAAAAGATTTGAGTCATGAGGGGGTTTACAGCTCAAATGAATCATGATGCTGCAACAATCCAAACATCTCCAGTGTTTCTATCAGCGGCTGTTAGTTTTCCGTTAAGCTTGCTGCCTTTGAGGTGAACTGAACCAGAGGAATTCAGAGTTTCAGGCCTCAGCAGGCTCAGACCTGCAGGTCCGGCCTTTGTGGGCGGAGACAGTTAAAGCAGATTCTGTGGAAGCGGATCTTAACGTCGTGCAGGTTTCCTGAAGCTGCAGAGCCCGGCTGAGATGGCGTTGGTGGGCAAAACCGCAGTGGTGACCGGAGCGGCCATGGGGATCGGAAGAGCTTTGGCGGAGATCCTGCTGGAGAACGGAGCAAAGGTCAGATAATAACCAGGAAAGATTCAGATACTATTGAGAGCAGAGCTGCTCCCCCATCCTGCAGCTTTCCTCTGATTCCTGCTCCAACACCTGAACCCAGTCAGCGTCTCGTTACCCGATCAGAGCCGGTCCTGGTCTGTTGGAGTAAAAATGGATGTAACAGTTTCAGGATGGTTCTGGGGGACCCTGATTCACTAAATATTCAGAAAATATTCAGAAACTCTGACACTCACTTTTAATATTTACTGCACGAAGAGGCAAATTATTTGTTTGTGTTTGCATAATTTAAATGTGAAGCTAAAAATAAAAACCAGAATGTCATAAAAATAGACCTGCGTGGGGAATAAAGAGCAGACTGAGGCTGCGCATCATTTATTCTGTTTTCTTGTTGCTCAGAGGTTCCTTGTTTCTTTCTTTTTCTTCCACTAAGCCAACAGTTTTCAGAGGAAAGTTTTCTCATCATACTAGAAAAATTCAAATAGAATCACAACGCAAACATCCTCCATGAATCAACTTTAAATTGTAATGAACATTTAACACCAGACCAGGAAGACATTTGAAATAAAATTAATAAAACAACAAATAAAATGAATTATGAAATGTCTGTAAACAAAACTGCAATTAAAAAACTGAAAACTTTCACCATCCAGTGTTTGGTGGAAAGAAAAAAAGCAACAAATCAAGCAAACAGACATGATTGAGTTTGTTCTGATTAATCAAGCGATTAGTTGATTTACTGATTATTGGTCTGAACGATGATAAGGATCCAATCATTGATTTTGAATCCAAATAAAACAACAAAAGCAGGTTTAGCAACAACAAAATGACAGTAAAAATACCTGGAATATTTTTTAGATGTTTTTCATGGAAATGTTTTCATCTCGTTTTTGCTCAACTTTTGTGTTTTGTTTGTTTTAAGTCTAAAAACTGAATAAACTGATATTGGAGCTAACTTCATCAATAATAATCCTAACTAATAATTAATAAATGTTGCCATTCTACAGGATAAAATATGATATTACTGTGTCATCAAGACATGCTGAACTTTAAATGCTCTGGCATCTATAAACAAACAATGTTTTTAAATAATTTGGCATAAAAAATATCAACACATTTCCTGAATTATAATTCATTTTATTTGAAAGTCATGTAACCTTGGCAGCTCTAAATGAGTTTTGTTCAGTTGAACTGAAAGCAGAAAAAGTTCTTTGGATTAGAAAAGTCACAGATTAAAGACTAAGAAAGATGCTGGTTTCTGAAAAGTGTGGCATGCTTTTAGTATTCTGCTTCTTTAATCTTAAGAACTGATTACATTTCACAGAGAAAAGCTCAACAGCACATCTAAACTAAGTTATTCAGCAGAGACCAGCAGCTCAGCTGGCAGTGAAACACGGTGGTGGCAGCATCATGTGGATTGATGGGAGGAGGAATTTTTCCCAGAAATATAAAGATGGAAATCCAAGTTAAAAAATGGTTTGAATCTCCTGTTATGAAACGCTCTGTTAGATCAGCAGCGTGACAACGCTCTGCTGACACAAAGGAGGAGCGACCTGTGACCTTTGGCTCTCTGGTAAATAATTTCTATGAACTGTTTCAAGCTGCAGAAAAACTAACTGCAGTTTTAGTGGAATTTGATCGTTTGTCTGGACCGTCACAATAAATCAATAAAATCTATTGATCACATGATGAATTAAACTCATTTCCATTATTTTTCTCTTTCTAAACACTGAATGATAAAGTTTCAGTTTGGTGTTTTAGTTTTTGAAGGATCATTTTGTCTACAGAAATGTCATAATTCACATTATGTATTTATTTTGGAAAGGTAAAATGTCTTTCAGTGTTAAATATTTATGAAGCGAAGTGCGGGTCACATGTGGCGCCTCCGGCCTCGACGCAGCCGCCGCTGGTTCCATTCCCGGCCTGGTGACCTTTGACCCAGGTCTTCCTCTCCTTTCAGATCCTTCCTGTCAATTCACTATCAAATAAAGAGCAAATAAAACCTGAATATAAGGAATTAAATTTTATTGATCAGTGAGATCATTATTATGACATTTTGGTTTTATTTTGTAACCAGGTTGCTGCGTTTGCAGATTTCTGCGCAGGTCCCTCTGGGCAATGAGATCTGGATCTCAACGGGTTTACCTGGCTAGATACAGGAAATAAATCAAAAATAAAATAAAAACAATTCCTGAAAGATGGGCTCAAAGCAATAATATCGTTGTTTATCGCCATGACTTGAGACGATTTATCGTCCAGATAAATGTCGTCATGACAGCAGAATAAATGTGGAAGGAACAAGATAAAACAGATTTTTGCTAATAGAAAACATTCAGAAAGTTTAATTTATAAATATGCAATAAAAACATCCAGGGCTTCCAATAAGGACAAAAGGTTAAAGCTCATGAGGGTTGACCTTTGACCTGCGGCGATCTTTGGTAAATGATTTCTATGGATGGATGAGAGACGAAAACATTAACATTTTCCAACAGAATCAGAGAAACAAAAAATCAGAGACTTTAAAGTTTTTTATCTGCAGAGAGAAAATGTGAAACGTGGTTGAAACGAGACGCAATGAGCAGAAATCCAGTGAAATGAATTCCATTCATTACTGGCTTTAAATCTCACTAAAACCACTCAAACTGCAAACATCACTAAAGGAGGTATTGAAATAATAATCTGCTTCTTTCACAGCCACATTCACATGTGATAAATATATAAAACGTCATTTAGCTAAATGTTCCAACTACAGACAAGAAAGTTAGAAACTTTTATTGAAAAATATGACAGAAAAAAATCAATCTCTCTGTCAGCAACAACCAATCAGAGCCAGGAGGAGGGGCCTGGCGCTGTCAATCACCCTCAGGTACATGCTGCAGCGTTACTGCTGATATTGCCCATCACTGCTGGTGAACTAGCTGTACCACAGCAGGGTGTGAGCAGCACATGCACAGCATGATTGTCAGCGCTAAGACCCTCCTTCTTTCTGATTGGTTGATTCTGAGCGTTGAGTTTCTGCAGGTGGCAGCAGAAAATAACTAAGCATACAATTATCAGAACAAAGTCGCAGTATCATTAGATTATTCTCATAATGTTACAACTCTCAAAATATTATGACTTATTATTATTACATGTTTATTCTATTAATATTCTGACCCTTTTATTGTAATTCTTTGATTTTTTATTAGTACGTCCCTAAAACTGCGTCAGACAAGCGACGATCTGAATCGTCCCGACAGTTTTAACTGACATGTGAAAAAGCTATTTTTATAAAAGTTACACTCTGCAGCTTTAATAAATGATGTTTGTGTTTTCATGGTGTTTTAAATGTCAGGCTAAAGATAACGCTGCAAAGAAATTCAAATTCAAATAGTTTGTTGATCCCAGAGGGAAATGATATTGAAACATTCAGTCTGTTATTGCAGCTTCAGGTTTTAGATATTTGGTCTGTTTACGTTTTGAGTTGAAATCAGGAGATTTGAGACAAATTAATAACCAGCTTGGCGACGTTCTGTTTACTAACAGGATAAAAACCGAAGGAAAATAAAAAATAAATTAATATTTTTAATGAACGTCTTCAGTCTGATGAGATGAGGCTTTATGGATCCGACTGGAAACGTTTCAATAAATAAAGACAAGAATAAAAATGTCTTTTTGTTTCAGCCAATCAAATTAATCCAGTGATTACTGAAATAATCACAAATTTACTAACTGATTATTTATGAATCACATGTCAGGTTCCCTGTTAACCTTTTACATCCAGTTATTGACTAATAATCCCCAGATAATCTCTGCTCTGTATCGATAAACTTTTCTCTCGTTGATGTTTGAAGGATTTTTAGCTGCAGATGATCAGATGTTCACTACAGGAATTAAATGATTGACTTTTAGGTAATCAAGTGTTTTTATTCAGAAACGGAATTAAATTATGTATCTTCATTTTTTAACATTGTATAAACTAAGTTGAATTGGTTAAATGACAGATGTGCAGAATATGCTGATTATTATAACCACTTTGCAGCAGAATGTTGCATAAATGCTCTTATCTAGTTTGTTAATATTTACCCTGAAGGCCAGAATCCTGTTCTGGCCACACAGACCCGCCTGATGGTGCTTAACGTCCGTCCCCATGTTCTGACCCGTGCAGGTGGCTCTGCTGGATGTTAATGAGGCTGCAGCGGAGCGCCCCCTGCAGGCCCTGCAGCAGCAGTTCGGAGGAGAGAAGACCATCTTCCTGAAGTGTGACGTGGAATCTGAGGAGCAGATCAGAGGTAGTGAGTTAAAACACGGAGCTGAGCTGAAAGCCAGAAGCTTTTCCAGAACATCTGTCAGAAACCAGAAAGACGACAGGATCAGATTTCTGTTGCATAACTGCTGCTCTGGAAACACCTGGAAACACCTGGAAACACCTGGAAACAGTCAAACTCTGGCATGTTTTCCTCTGTTTGTGTGGCTAGCGGGATCCCCAGCTAGCAACAGCTAACAGTCACAAAACACACAGCTAAACACTTAACATGATGAAATCATAAATGTACAGCTGCAACTTTAAAACAGCAGTCAAGTTTGGCTAAATAAAAGATGATTGATTTCTCAAATATTAAAATATGAATATACAGAAATCATAAGAGGGATTTAATTTCTACTTTATTTTAACGAAGCGAATGCTTTATGCTGCTGATAGTTCAGGTTAATGTGGATCTGGTTGCTTTATTTGTAATTATTCTTGAATTTCATGAATGTGAATGCATCCCTGCTGGCCAGCGCCCTCTACAGGTTAGAAATGTTTTCATTTTTTGAAACATGACATAAAAATGCACAATCCAGTAAAGATATATTTTCTTTGGTTGCCAGTGGAAATGTAATTATATAAACCTGGAAGAACGCACCAATCAGAGAGTATCTTTGTGAAACGCATTATTATAATAACAGTATTATTATAATTAATCAGGTGATTTTAACAATAAAACTCTATATATTTACCAGCTACAGGAAGAAAAGCAGGTTTCTTTAATGAATCTTGAATTAAAGAAACTTACAGTAAAATTTTATTTCCCTTTGGGATCCAATAAATGTTTTGAATAGATTTTTTACATAAATATGGTTATTAAATCAAATAAGGCTTCTGTTAACTAACTGTTGTGGTTTTTAGCTGAACATTGAAGGAACAAAACTTTCATTTAGACAATAAACTAAACCATAAACTGCTGTTTTTCTCTGCAGCTGCGTTTAAGAAAACTGTAGAAACCTTTGGGGGAATCGACATTTTATGCAACAACGCCGGCATCCTGAACGAAACCAGCTGGGAGAAAACCATTTCCATCAACCTGGTGAGTGGAAATGAAAACTACTGCTCTGCTCCCAAAGGGAAACCAAACTCTGAACATTTCATCATCACATGCAGCGTTTAAGTGACGTGTGTATGCCTGTGTGTGTGCGCATGTATGCGTGTGTGTGCACATGTGTGTGTGTGTGTGCGCATGTGTGTGTGGGGGTGTCAGATGGGTGTGATCAGAGGGACCTACGTGGCTCTGGAGCAGATGAGCCGGCTGAGCGGCGGGCGCGGCGGCCTCATCATCAACACGGCCTCCATGGCAGGTAAATCAACACCTGACCTGCCTGTGATTTGGTCTTTAAATGGGTTTTGTCAGAAATAAAGTAGATTATCTTTGTTTTCTGAGGAATCGGCCCGTTTCTGAGCTGCCCCTCTTACACAGCGAGCAAGTTTGGAGTGGTGGGATTCACCCGAGCCATGGCTGTAAGGAAACACTCAGACAGTAATTCTACACCACAGTTTAATCATCAGCTACTGAAATAATCTGCAGCTATAATTTAGTAATCGATTGTTAATTAGAGCATAGACTAAATAAATATTTTCTAAAAGAACCACAGTCAGAGCAGTAAATAAGCTAAAACTTTACAGTAATACAAACATTTTGTGTTTAAAAATGTTCACCTGGTTCCAATTCTGTCAAAAATCTCCACTTAATCTCTTTTTTCTGTCCAATTATTAGTCAGTTAATCCATAAACAGATCTGAACTTTTCTCATGTTGATGTTAGAAATTTGTTTTTATCTGCAGAAATGATCAAAGTAAAGGCCACGTTTTAGGAAATAAAATGTTTGTTTTTATCTAAAAAAATAAATGCCATTGTCTGTTAGTCTGCATCTATTAATGTATTTCCAATATTATAGAATCTGCTGAATGCGCCAATTTTTCTGTCTAATTGTCAGAATAATCAATAGAGTAATTGATTGTAAAACCAGCTGACCAACCGTGCTGGAGTTCCACTGCGGTTGCTAAGTAACAGCCTGGGCTGGCTGCGGTTGCTAGGTAACAGCGCAGTGTCCATGGAATGACGCAAGAATTTTCCAAACACCAAAAAACATGAACTTTAAATGTATATGAAAAGTTAATATCTCTATTAAAGACTAACTTAGGTCCAGATAAAAAATAAAAATCTGTAAATAAGGTAAAAATAGAAACTACAAACATAAGTCACAGACTTAGGAAAAGGTCCCACGTTCTGGATTTAAACCCAGCAGACAGACCTGTTAGTAACGGGAGGATATTTATGGAATCTCGTAATCTCCACATAAATCTGTACAAATATTGTCCTTATTATAAATCTAATTAATCATGACTTATTGTCACAAACAGCTGGGTGGAGTTTTAAAGAGCTCGGTCTGTTCTAGAAGCGGTAGAGACCAGAATGGAAGAAACAAATGTTAACATGTCCTCTTTAGGAAAATCCTTTAAAAATGGTCAGAAACATGTCAGTGAGCTGATTGGTTACGGATGGGATCTGGATGGTTCGGGGGATTGGTATGGGATCTGGATGGTTCTGATGGGATCTGGATGGTTCTGTATGGGATCTGGATGGTTCTGTATGGGATCTGGATGGTTCTGTATGGCTCTTTATGGGATCTGGGGGAAAACTGTGTTGTTTGTTTTCAGGCTGCCTCTGAGGCTTCTGGGTATGGCGTTCGGTTCAACGCGATTTGCCCCGGCTTCGTGCAAACCGACCTGATGACCAACATCCCGGTCCGGTTGGGTCAGTTCTCCAACCTTTCCGCCGCCACACACAAACTACTTGACGTGATGGGGACGGTAACGTAAGTGCAGATGCTTTAAAATGATATTAATCTGCGTTTTACTCCTTTTGTTGACATTCCTCTGATGGTTTCAGGGTTTCTGACGTCGCCGCCGCCACCATGGAGCTGCTGACAGACGACACGAAGAACGGAGAGGCCCTGCTGGTCTTACCGAGTGGAAACACGTACATCCAGTTCCCTTCATTCAATCCAACACAACGTAAACCCTTATAATACGAACAATAACCGACATCTGGATTCAGTTCAGACCTGCTGTGGTCTCCAATGCCAAAGATAACAGCTCCTCTTTTCGCCACATTGCTTCTATAATTTACTTTTTCTCTTGTTTTTAGTCATTTTCTACCACTGAGTTTGAAACCAAAGCTAAGAAAATAAAAGCATTAACACCATTACAGTAAAGTATTATTCTATGGCATTTACTGACAGACATTCATAAAATTACTTGCCATAAAAAAAATCACTATGCCAACCAAACTGCATCTTTAAAAAATTCAGATAATAGTCTGAGGAACAGACATGTAAATGCCATTTTAATCAATGTTTTTATTATTTTGAAATTTTGAAACAGCTGCTTTCATGTTTCCACAGCAAACCAAAGGTCAGACATGCAGCTTTCTGTAAACAGAACATTTTCTGTTGTTTTCTCTGTGCTGTGGCTGAGGCCAGGCCAGAACGTTACAGCTGCTGCAGAAATGTTTCTTTAATCTGGATGTTACATGAGTCATTTATAAACCAATCAACATACTTTGTATGCATGTCACCAGAACCCGGATAATAAAGTCAATATTTATATAAACATTACGTTTGGATGGTTTTTTTCCTCTGACCAGTGGAAATGTTCTTCTCAATGACACACACGTCAGTCGCTACTTTTCAGTTTGTGAACTAAATCATTCGGATCCAAAAGGTTTATGAACTGTATAACAAACAAATATGACTAATTTCACTCACAATAAGAATGACAGGATTTATAATGTCTTAAAAATTATAAGACATTACCTAACTCACAGTAAAATTGTCATTTTATTTGTGTAAAATGTATTATATTTATAGTTAAAATGATTTATTATGACTGTCTTCTGTGAAGTTGAAAACTATCATAAACTGTTTGCAACAACTGACAAGCAGTCTTTTACACATTGTGAAGGAAGTCTGGCTCTTTGTTTGGATTTATTGTCGGACTTTAACTAGGCCACTCCAACTCGTTCATCATGTCCTTTTGGAGTCATGCAGAGCTGGCGCCGCTGCAAACTCAGAGCTAATAACTGAATGATTTGTCTCCATCTAGTGGCTGGTTTAGGATCTGCGCCGCTCTAGAAACTTCTCCAGTCATCTCCTCCTTCCGGCTCAGGCCCTCTGTGTCCATTTACCAACTTATTGATTACTGAATGTTGAGCCAGCCATGTCGGGGCGGTAAGGTAGCATTTTAAATGTGTTTTTATCAAAGATGGTTTCCATGACTACGTCAATTTTTAAAGCTACAGTCGCAAAAATATTAAAGAACCTTCATATGTTTCGGAGGATATAATGTTTGACATCTCACTTGCATCATTTTTTTCTAAATCATATTTACGCAATGTGTTAGGGAACTTCTACTTAATTGTTTTGAAGTCCAGTTTTCTAAATGCCTCCAGTCTGTTCATTTGCCGCGCATGCGCTGTCGGAAGCCGATGCTGTGTGTAGAAAAATCATGGCGGAGGCGATGCAGACCGACAGTTTTCCTGTCTTACCTTCGGGACTGGCGGAGGGTATGACATCTGGATCTTCCAAACGCATGCATATGCTAGTAGAGAACCGCGTCAGCGCACCTAGCAGTCGTCCCGGAGGGTGTGGTGGTTGAAACACTTTGCGGTCTTTTTCGCGGCTTCCTAGAAGCTAATGCTAAAACGTGCTAAGCTAAGTAGCTCTAACGTTTCTGCTCCAAGGTCGACGAGAGCAGGTCTGCATCCGATGTTAATTCGGACTTTTATCGAAAAAATACGTTTGGGACGACACCATGGGAGCATCGCCATGTTGTGTTCCGCTAAAGAAGCTGTTTTAATTAGTTGGGATGAGGCGTTTTTACGCAGTTTGTTGTGCGTAGTGATGGGAAAGCCGCTCACGGGACTGACTACACAGTTAAACATCGCGATGCAGCGCAGCCGGCTCTGAGTTTAGCACATATATAGCTGTGTACAACTGCACATTTAATTTAATTAATAAATATATAGTAATGACTGAAAATGGGCATATTAGGAACATTTTCAAATAGCAGAGGTTTGTAGAAACTGGCAACATTTACTTGAGTAACGGTTTGTAATAACGTACTTTTAAAAGTACATTTACTCCCAGCGTCCTTTTTGCTTGTAGTTGAGCAGCGTTATTATGAAATATCCCTACTCATATCTGAATAAAAATAATGGAGTCTATACTCAGCTGGAGTAACTTACTGAACATATTTTAATTTAAAAAAGCACCAGATAACAGGTTTCTGTCAAAGTGAGACGTCTTGTTCATACACCAGCTTTGTTTTAGTAGCGTTATATTTGGAGATCAAAATACAATAAAAGCTGCAAATATATAACATATATATATATACCCAAACTGTATCTACTGTATTAAGTTTTCTATTAAAAACTGATTTATAAAAGTTTCTAGTGCTCAAATTTATTTTGTAATAGTTATATTTTTGATTTTCTTTAATTTTACTCTTATAAAAGCAGAATTGGCACATAATTTTTCACATAGTAAATAAGATTTTGTGACAGCAAGGCTAAACGGTGTGTAGCCTTGCTGTCACACCGTTTTACTCTTCAGTAGTTTCTCAGACGGCTAATTTTACTTGAGTAAAACTATGTTTAGGTAGCGCTACTTTAGTCTTGACTTCTTCAAAAAATAGTTTTTAAAAAATATTTCTCTTCAACAAACTATATTGGAGGAGTTGCCTTTTCATGTTTTACAATAAATGTCAATTTAGTTACAATGATCCACTTTTATCCAGCATTGTTCAATGTATAATTTATATTTTCACCATTAGAAACTTTAGCACAGTAACTGCGCCTGCTTTGAAACACAAAGATACTTTGCTTACATTAATTATAAAAACAGTCAAATTCTAGGATTAAGTTGCAGCTTATTTCCACGTTTTGCAGTTAAACACGTTATGAACAATGTGGCCAGACAGTTACATTTTTGTTTCATAATTGCTCATGTAAGCTGCTGTTTGGCCTAAAATACTAGATATAGTTTAGTTTTAAATAGTAGAGATGAATCGGTGAACCGGAGTCAGGAACTGGAAATTAGTTTGAATGTGTTGTATTAAATGATCTGATTTAATTAAATATAATCCATCTAGGAAGCGTTTGGTGATTTTGGTGTGAATAATGAGGTTATTGAATAAATGTTTCCAAACACATTTATTTGTATTGCTATTACACTTATTATTACAAACTGCGCAGCACTTGACAGAACTTCAAATTAACGACCATTTTCCAAAAGAAATGAGAGAAAAACAAACGAACCAAACCTGCATGTCAGGAAAACATGATAAACCTGAAACGTTCTGGACAAAGAAAAAATAATGTCATGGATGTTTGGGGTTTTTGTTACTTTAACAAAAATAAAATATCACTAATAAATGAGCATGAGAGCTTTTCAGTAAAGGTTTCCGGATGTTTTCACTTTTATTTGCTATTAAATTAAAAGCCAAAACATAAAAGTTGAATACAACGTGTCGCACTTTTCATTTTCCATTGTAAGTAAACTTTGACTTGTTTGTTTATGACAATGGCCCTGTTTTAAATCAAATAAAATACATAAAATGTTTTTACCTGCATCAACTGGCTTGTGGCCTAAATAACCCCTAGGGCCACAGTCGGCCCCGCGCCACATGTTGGACACCCCTGGTGCAACCACTGAGTCTTGTTGACCTTCATGAATCTGCAGATTATTTTTAGATTTTCTGGCACCAAGTTGAATCTGTTGTTTAAATTGTGACTCAGATCAGCCTGAAAACATTTTATTGTATTTTTTGGCGGCGTTGTTTGCAGGTTGTTTGCGTCATCGAGGCGTACGGGAGGTTTGTGTAAGTCCAAGAGCCGGTTTGTCCTCGATCAGTGCAATAACAGCAGCAGTGTTGCCGTGGGTATTTCATACGTAGTAATGATTTATCCTGACTCCTTCTCTCTCCTCCCTGCAGTAGATAAGATGATCCGGGAGCGAGGCGACCTGTTTTCTGACACCCAGTGTAAAGTCTGCAGCGCCGTCCTGATTTCTCAGTCTCAGAAGTTGACTCATTATCAGGTCAGTGCAGCAAATCGAAGCTTTAAGCTCATCAACTTCCTGGAAAGACGTGAAGTGTTCATGCTTCTCCAGTGAAACTCTGCTGGACCCTGAACATGTTCAATAACTTGTTACAATGAACCAGAACTGAATTATTCTTTATTTCCAGTCAAGAACTGAATTATTTTTCTGCTTCCAGAGTAAGAAACATGCCAACAAGGTTCGGCGTTTCCTTTCCCTGGAAAATGAGAACGGCGATCCGGTCAAGAAGCCCAAAACCTGCGACAACGTGAGTGAAAAACTCAATCAGATGGAAAAACGTGGAGCAAACAGGAAAACCTGGGGATTAATTGGTTATAGCAATAATGACCAACTGATTTAGTAATTGATTAATTGTTAACTGGAGTACATAGGCTGAAGAAAAGGACAACATGTTCAGATCAGTAATTAAGCTAATAAACATTTTGCATTTAAGATGAAAAGAAAATTCTTCATTTCTGTAAATGTTTTCCTGCCAAAACTCGTCCAGAGGCAGTTTTAGCTTCATCTGGTCCAAATTACGTAAAGCACATTTTGCATCCAGTTATTAATCAGTAATCAATAATGAATCCAGACATCAGCTCTAGTCTGTATAGATGTTCAGCTTTTCTCATGTCACTAACGGACCTTTAAACAGTAAAATGTTTATTTTGTTACTCGAAAAGGATCCAGTTCTTGGTTTCTTTTTATATTTGAAAGTTTTTGTAATATTACAAATAAAGGTTGAGTGATGAACTAATTTAAAGACGTTGCTGCGCCTTTAAATTCAAACGTTTCCTTGAGGCTAAATGTTTGCTCAGCTGTTTGCGTCTTTTCTCTGCAGGATTGCAACAACGGAGACACGGACCGGCTGAAGGCGTGCCACCTGTGCAACATGACCTTCACGTCTCCGGTTATGGCCGAGTCGCACTATCAGGGCAAATTTCATGCCAAGCGGCTGAAGATGAAAACTGTTGAATCCCAGACTCCAGGTTGCTGCTTCCATCATATCATCCAAAGCACATTTCCTCTTTTTTTTTTTACATTTCTTGTGTTTTTTTACACACATATCTTTTTTCTCTGCATGTTAATTTCTGCAGAAGCCTCTCAGACTTCACAGCCGGCGGAGAAACCCGCCGACAATTCAGCCGGCAGTTCTGAAACCGACAACAACAACAACCCAGATCGCTTCTGCTCCACCTGCAAGGCCTCGTTCAACAACCCGCTCATGGCCCAGCAGCACTACGCCGGCAAGAAGCATAAAAAACACATGACCAGGCTAAAGCTCATGGAGACGTACGGCCCCTCCACCGCACCAGGTCAGACTTCTGGTTCCCCTCATTCATCCTCTACAGACTCACTGCAATAATATCAGTTACATAAATATCAGTTATATATTTCTGTAAGGTTTATTCCTGCTGCAGAGCCTTTTAACTCAACCAGCCGTCTCTGTTAGTTCTGATGCATCAGCTGCTTCAGACAGTAAAGAAGGACTCATGTATAAAGGTGAATGTCCTCCTTCAGTCCAGTCGACCCGGTTCTACTGGAACCAGAACATCTGCTCCACCTCCAGCTGCTCTGAACCAGCCTGTTCCCCTCCTGGCCTGTGGGGGCGCTGCACCAACAACCACTGAAGGAAACGACACAAAAACCTCTGAAGACGCTGAGAGCAACTTCCTTCTTCATCAGATGAAACAAGATGGAGGCGTCAGAGTTTAGCGGCTGGAGGATTTCTCTTTAGGCTAAAGACCAGGAGCCATTTCTGCTGCTAGCGCTAAGCTAACATGTTAGCTTTGGTTGTATCTAACCAGAATGCCTTGCGCTGTAGTCCACTTCCTGCTTCTGGAGCGATCTCTGGTCTGCTTGGTGATCACATTCAAACCGGACCAGAGTCACTTCAACCGAACTCAGAGCGAGGTTTGGAGGACCAGAGGTCAGAGGTCGGTTAGCATTAACACCTCACCAACTGAACTGGACTTTGACTAGGCAAGCTGACTGGAGGTGACTAAATGTGGTTAAATCTGTCTGCCCATTTCATTGTCTCTGTTCTCACGCCACATTGAACATCAGTAAACTCCCGATAAAAAGCTCTGCAGCTGTAAAGTTTGGAAAACTGATCAGACCACACCAGACTACCACTGATGAATATTCAGTATCTGTATATTTTCTGACCATTTTGTGCCTGAAAGTTCAGCTTTTCACTGGGAAAATAACGTCTCTCCTGCCTGCAGCGTCCACACTAAGCGGCTACCCGTGCAGCGTCTGCAGCATCGTGCTCAACTCCGTGGAGCAGTACCAGTCTCACATCAGCGGCGCCAGGCATAAGAACCAGTAAGTCACAATTCAACAGGCCGCAACCAGGAGCCTCACGTTGAAGCGCCGTACGCACAGAAAATGTGCAGCGCCATATTTTACTCACTAGTATAAAAATGAACTTTGCGTAAATATACATAAAGTTTTTCCCTGCTGTGAAAATGTGCAGCAGCAACACAAAGTTTATCTGGAACAAAATGAAACCAAACTGAATCCACTGAACCTGAAGACCTTCAGGTATTCAGACCAGGACCCATCGAACCTGAGGATCATCAGGATTTGAATCCTTGATTGATCCTGAATAATAAAGAAGCTAAACTGAAGGCTGTAAAACCTCAGTCCAGTGGAAACCATCATGTTTGTCTCATCAACATGAAACTCATCTGAGTCCAGAGGAAACCGGATGGTCAGCAGATGAATCCAGCAGGTTGGATTATTACGGTGATCAGGAGACAATCAGCATCCAGGTGAGCCGCTACCTGCTGGAGAACCTGGAGGATCCAGAGGAGCCACTGATCACAGATCAGATTGATCTGATGCTTTATGAGCGTTTAGGTTCATCCAGGCCGAGCAGAACCGGAACCGGTCCCGGTCCGGCTGCAGCCTTCCTGGACAGGAAGCATCTTTATTCTGGAAACCATTCCTGCAGGTAGAAGAAACGTCCAGATTCCCACTCAAAGTCGCTCTGACCGCCGGCCGTCTAACCGACCGCCGGCCGTCTGTGTTTCCATGTTCAGGTTTTTGCCTTTACCATCAGTTATTGTTGCTTTAGTGAGGGGACCCGATGGGCCCTGAAAGCACCTTTTAAATAACATATAGAATAAATATTATGCTGCTGCAAACAGGGCCGTTGCCATGGTTACTGCTTCACTTGGGGCATGAGGTTTCTGACCATTGAAACCAGTAACTAAGCCATCAAGATATATATTTTTTAAACCTTTGTTTTTCATGTTTATATGTTAAGTTTGGGCAGGAGGTCATTTACCTCAACATGATTGGTTTGGATTGTAATAAACATTGATTTTTCCTAATAAAGTATTGATCTGTGTAATTAAAACAAGTTTGGCTTATATTTTTTATGTTAAATTATTGAGACTGGGGGACTTTAAATAAAATTTAGTGTTTTGTTCTACCTGCTGTAGAATATGATCTCAGAAATGTACTAATAACAGAACTGAAACCATCCATCCATTTCCTAACACCTCGGCCCCATCGGGCTCAGCAGCTGCTGCTGCCTCTACAACTAGCGATCCAGGTGAGGGGCGGGGTCACCTGGACGGGCCGGGTGGATGGATGGGTGGGTGGATGGATGGATGGATGGGTGGATGGATGGATGGATGGATGGATGGGTGGATGGTGGGTGGATGGGTGGATGGATGGATGGATGGGGTGGATGGATGGATGGATGGGTGGGTGGATGTGTGGGTGGATGGATGGGTAGCTCAATTTTTCTGGATGTTTTCTTTGAATTGTTTTGAGCAATTCAAATAATTGTGGAAGAGATGGGAAGCCGCCGGATTGGCTAGAAACCCATCATGACCCATTATAACCACTTCTAGTTATTTAGCTGCAGACGCTGCAAATGATTAAAATGTTACATTTTACTGTTTGAAAAGGAAAGGAACCTTGAATTTATGATATTTTTCAACTTATTTTAAAGAATGAAGAAAGTTGGTCAGAAGTGTGGAGATGACCAACCTTCAGCTGTGGAGTCAAACCAGTTCACTGGAGGAGAAAACCAGTTCGCTGGGGGCGACGGGCGGCGCGCGCCTGCGGACGACCAGTACCCCCCTGGAGACGACCATTACGTTGTCCCTGACGACCAGTACGGCTCTGGGAGCGACCAGTACGAGGGCGGAGACGGCCAGTTTGGGAACCACCAGTACACCCCGGAGTTCTCTGCGTTTTCGGACCAGTTCCAGTACACTTGAGGCAGGACTGGGATTGAACTCTCCACAGCCCCCTTTAACAAACCATCACTCCCAGTCTCCTCATTAAACTGTAGCTCCTGTAAACCAGTCTGGACTGTGACCCCCATGTATCGTCCATCATTTCTGTTTTGTTTTTCTGATCTGTGAGTTTTGCTTGGGCCCTGCAGTGGCGGCTCCGAGGCGCCGCAGTTCTTCTTCCTGTTTCCTCTCAAAGTTCGGACAGTACGATGTTTTTAGCTGCAGCGACGGAAACGCGTGAACAGAAGAAGAGCCTCGTTTTCAACGGTTGTTCAGATGTTTTTGAGGCGGGGTTTTCTTGCTTGCTCATCAGCAGTCAGTATCTTCACTTTGACTGCTGAGAACGTTTCGTTTTCAGGCTGAGGTCCAGGCTCAGTGTTTTTAACATGTTTGCTAATTTTAAGGCTTTTGACAAGAAAATCCAGTTCAGTTCAAACGTCCTGTAAAAATCCCAGAGGGAAATTAAACGTGTTGACTCGAATCACTCAGTGGTTGTAGATGTTGATGGCTGTGCCTGTAGCAGTCTGTGTAACAGCGGCTCTGTAGAGACCTCTGACTGAAGATGCTGTCTCAGACAGAAGAGGCACCAGCTTTTCCATCATTTATTTGATTTTGTTTTTATGTGAAACATGAAGGCACTTACCGCCGCGGTAACGCTCGCCGCGGTAACGCCACATCCTGTGATTATAGCGGCGATCACGGCTCAGGCCTTCACCAGTGCAAAGGAGGAAATACTAGCTGGGCTGGAAAATCTCGTTTTAGTTTTTACAGTACTGAGACAAAAGGCATTGGTGAAACGTTCTGCTGCGTCTGAGCAGAAAGTTTAATATTTCAATGTTTCCTGAAGTATCTGATTTCTGACAGCAGCTGAGTTTAGTCAATATTTTGCTGATGTCAAAGAAATAATTTTACAGTTGTGGTGTTTCCATTAAGTAAGAGACAATTAAAATCACATGAATAAATTTGTTCACATTAAAATATTGGCAGCACTATCTCCCCCAACCACTTCCTGTTTTCCTCTTTGAGGTTTCCAGCAGTAGTAACATCCTGTTGTTGATCAGGTGACTCCTGAGGCAACAAAACGTTGATTTTTTTCAGAATTGGTGCGTTTTCATTAAGCTATGCAACAACAAATCCAGCATCTGCATTTTTATTCAACAGGAGCAAAACTTTGTTGATTGCTAATGTTGAAAAAACACAATTTCACTTCTGCTGTTCCCTTTACATAAGAAACTAAATGAAAATGTTTTCATTGATAAGTCACTGAAAACATGCAGCACCAGCATCCGCACCCACTTCCTGTTTTCTTCTTCGTGGTTTCCAGCAGTAGTAACATCCAGCTTTTGATCATGTGAGTAAATGCAGAAAAATGTTTTCTATGCCGTTTTACTAAATATACTCATTTTGATGCGGCCAAAAAACACTTGAACTTCACAACAGTTTTATCAAAAATATTTTTTTCTAAACTGCCATTTTATTAAGTGAATTTATTTTGGAGATGATCCGTCCTGCTCAGAGCGTCGGTTTATGGCAGCTGATGGCTTTCCGCCTCAGTAGACCCATTAAATCCAGACCGGTGAGGGAACAGTTCCCTGTGGAGCTCCTGGAGGCGGTCAGCCGCTCAGGGTCGCACAGGTCCAGGGTCGCACAGGTCCAAACTGCTGAAGCGGGTTGGGCTCAACTGGGTTAGATGTTCTGATTTGTTCTGATTGTTGGCTCTGATTCTACCTGTCTGCTTACTCAGGTTGGCCAGCAGGGGGAGTCTCTCCCTCATGAGTCCAAATGAAAGTGTTGATGAGCAGAATAAGTCGAAGTTCTGGATCCAAAGTCCAAAATGATATTTAATCCAACTGGATTTTATTGGTTCTGAGTTTCTGAAGTTGACTCAAAATCTAAAAACATCCGTAGAAACTAGATGGGAGTTTCCAAGTTTGTAAAACATTTTTGAGATGGGTGGGCTGTGTGACATCATAAACGACTCATTGTTTTAATTAGTTTCTTTTGAAATCCTCCCTGAACTTTAATATCTGTTTGTAAAGTTCTGGCAAATAAATCCACCTTAAAATCATGATTCTGTCCAATCGGTGCAAACCTGCAGCTGCTGACTGCTGATGCTCTCTCAACATAACCTCGCTTCGGTCTGAGCTGTGGCTCTACATCAGCCGGGCTTTCAGAACCTCAGACCCAGAAAAAGTTTTCCAGATGTGAACGACCCACCGTCCTGGTACCAGAACCCAAACTGGACTGCAGTGAAACGGATCAGAGGCGACAGCAGCTGCCAGCGGCGGCCATTAAACTGCACACAACAGGAAGTGACCAACATGCTTAATATCAACTCTAAGAAGGAAAACCGCTAAATTAGTTTTCCTGTTGTAGCGGTAGCTGAGCCAGAGTACATTTGGGTCAGACCAGAACCGGGCTTTAGTTTGGCGAGTTGGAGAACGGAGAAGATCCATAGAAAACTTCCCACTGCAGCTTCAGTGGTGAAACATTACGCAGAATTCACATCTTAATATTGTTATGCTCCTAAAAACCAAAACAGCCGAGTGATCTCCGGCGGTACGGTGGCGGGTCTTATGTGTCTGCAAAGTAAGCTTAGCAAAAAACTTCCTCATGCTGTTGCCTAGCAACCCAGCTGATTTCCAGCGGTTGGTCAGCTGGTTTTTCTGTGTACAATGGCTACTGGAAAAGTCAAGAGTTTAGTCGTTGACTTGCTGCATTCTGATTGGTTGTGCAGGAGGCCCACTACTGCTTTTCAAAGATGTACGGTTGTACAGTTTTGCCTCTGTTTGCAGCTATTTTCGTGTTGAGTTGGGGGCGTGGCCAGCAGCAGCTTGTTTGGATTTAAAGCGACAGAGACCCTAAACAGCTGAGCTTGAAATCTGATTATCTGAGAATGATTTAATGTGATGAACAGGTTTTGTTTAGGCCATAGAGGGATCCTAACCTGTCCTAGGTAGCAGGACAGGTTAGGCTAACATCTACGCAGCTTTAAAGCTACATGTCAGTAATAGCGACCAACAGAGAAACTTTCCCTCTGAATGTATTTCAGGAGATTCCCCAAACCGGCTCTCTGCTGAATTTCTTTTAGCTGTTTACATTATTTTACTTAGTTTTTTTATATTGACCTTTTTCTAAATAGTGTTGATTATTTGAACTACTGCTACCTTATGGCTTCTACCTGATGTTTCTGTAAGACATTTCCCCCTGAAATCTCTAAGCAGCATTAAAGCCTGAGCTGATCCTAAATCAGCTTGTTTTCAGCAGGTTCTGCTTCCTGCAAAGGTTCCTGCTTGTCACCAGGTTCTCATTAAAAGCTCGCGCTATGAAAATGTCCATTTTCTTCATCTGAGTTGTGAAGGATTTCTCTGTTTGTCCCTGAAAAGCTCCTGTTGCCGCCAAGCAGACTGATGTCAGAGCAAACAAACGGGAAATATTTGAGTACTGAATGTTTTTGTCTAAAGCTTTTTTTATTGATGCTGTACAGATCATATGTGAGACAAATGGCCTTTCTGTTCCCATCCTGTTTGTGATTTTAACAGTTACTTTCAGTTTGTTTATGTATTAAAAAGTTCTGCAAAGCTCGAGCATTTCAGAGTTTTACACAAAGTCTTTTCTTGGAATGTGGATAAAAATAAGTGACAGCAGGTCCATCCATCATTGCCCAGGTCAAAGGTCAAACAAATCAACTATTATTTCATTTGTTCTGAAAAACTTCAATAATTTTTTTAATCATGAACAAAAGCAGTTGTTACATCCGCTGAGATTTTATAATTTATTTTAAATATTGATAGTTGTACAAAATGAGCAGCAGGTTTTTTCACTTTGTCTCCAGATTAAAACTGAGATATGAATTCAAATAAAATAACTAATTGCTTCACGGATCAGATCTGAACCTGTTTTTGTTGCTAGGAAGGAAATGACCAATAAAAAGACCAATCATCCGGTCTGCAGGTTTTCAGTTGATGCAGAATTTAACAGTTTAAATGCTGAGAAGATTCACATTATATTTATTTGTAGCAGAATAAAGCTGCAATTTCACCAGGAGAACAAATTTATTCTAGTAAAATTAAAATGTTATTCTCGTACTGTTTTGACTTTGTTATTAGGCTGAATTTGAAAAGATGAATCATAATTCATGGTCTGAATTCAGAATCCAAATAAACAGAAGCTGCAAGACAAGATGGCGGCTCTGGGGGTGATGACGTCACTCAAGGAATTCAAATATAGTTTATCGATAAAAAGGATTTATTGATCAGTCTGACCTCCGAATGTTTTCTAAACAAACAGGAAACTTTTGATGTCGCAGGAAGTTCACAACATCTTTGATCTGAAAGGAGACGGTTATGAAAAATTCACATTTTTATTCTCCGTTTTAGTTTCAGCTGCTTCTAAAAACAAACATCATAATCCACGAAGAAATGTTTCCCTGGAAAAGTCCTGGAACCCGTCCAGCTTTCCGAACCGGACCGAACCGGGTCAAACAAACCGATTCTGCAGCTGTCCGGCTGATGGATGACCGACAGCTTCAAGCGGCGCTGGCAGCTGCTGCAGCAGCAGCTTTTTAATCCTATTAAAAAGTTGGCTCAGTCTGGCCACACGGTGGCGCCCTTGCTTCAAGTAAAAACCTGCAGCAGATAAACTAACTTTGCTGATTCCTGCAGAGAAAGATTTGAGCAACTTTTAGTTTGTGATGAAAAGCTCCAAAAACTAGAACCGATTTGAATCTGTTCGCTTCTTGTGCCAGAATGTTTGGTCACTTCAGCTCAGAAAGGCCAAACTTTTTCTCTAAGTCAGCAGCTCACTTGAACTTTCAGGCCAAGACATTTCTAAAATAAACTAAGTATATATTCATTTTAAGTCAGTATGCAAATAAACAATTTTTGTAGGAAATATAAGTTTAACTTATTGTAAAAACAATTTTTTAAAAGACAGATGTCCAGTTTACGTAGCAATAAGAAGCAGATTTGGGTCACTGTCTCTTTAAAATGTCTTGCTGAATCAAACCAGCTTTAATAAATTAAATTAAAGCAGATTTAGCTTTTTTTTTTAAGTCAGTAGGTAAATTTGGTCTCATTTGTTATGAAATTTAAGAGAAAGCAAGAATTGATGTTAAAAGAAAAATATGTTGAACTTAGTATTTTCTGTTGTAGAAAATTTTAATTTGCTGGTAATAATTTTGTTCTAATTAAAGAAAAAAACAACAAAAACACAAAACCTTTCAATCTGCAGCATCTGCTGCTGCAGGCCACAAAGAATCAGTCAAGCAGCCACAAACGGCCCCCGAGCCACACTTTGGACAACCCTGTGTTGATTTATTGTTATTTACCAGATAAAAAACTTTTATGTCATGATTTTATTTTGTTTCTTTAGTATGGCTGCTTTATTTTTTGTATAATTGAACGTCAATGAACCATTTTCTTAATAAGAAATAACTAAATATTATATTAATATATAAATATTTAACATTATTTCTTTTTGCTTGTAAACTTTCTTAGTCCTTCATATTTAATAAAAACGTTTAGAAAAATCCAGAAGTAAAACCAAAATGTTTTAACTCATTTCAGGTCCACATGCTAGCGATAGCTTTGTTGCTAATATTAGCGTTATTGCTAATGTTGTTCTTCTGTTTTAAGCGTTTTAAGTTTTAACGCTGAAACCTGATGTACATTAAGAATAACGACAAACTTTGACATTTCATTTAGCAGAGTTTGTATAATTTAGTTTAAATGTAAACCATAAAATTCAAACAGAAGACAAGAAGAAAAATACTTCCTTTTTCCACACGGCTGAATGCCAACACAGAGTGTGTGGGTGTGTGTGTGTGGGGGGGGGGAGGGTGGGTGTGTGGGTGTGGGTGTGTGTGCTGCAGGTGGCTGTGTGTCACATTTCAGCTCCACTCAAAGTACAAACACACTTTCTCTCTTCCTTCCATGACATCTGAAAATTCACATGGATTACATCTAATTCTTGTGACAGATGGAAAAATGGTGCTTGGTGTGTGTGGGGGTGTGTGTGTGTGGAGGAGATGGGGGTTCAAACAGGTGCTGCTAAGTCTCACACAGCGCCTGTAGAAGGCAAGTTTTACCTCACACTCCCAGCTGCTCTCTCTCTCTTACACACACACAGACTGCCAGGACACCTGATACTTGTTGGGGTTAGCGTGTGTGTGTGTTGGGGGGTCTGAGTGAGACAAATGGAGGAGGAATGGCAGAATGGGAGAAAACAGCTGGATCAGCTGAATGTTTCCGTTTTCTGT
The DNA here is from genome assembly GCA_902982915.1 of Phalloptychus januarius. Lineage (NCBI taxonomy): Eukaryota > Metazoa > Chordata > Actinopteri > Cyprinodontiformes > Poeciliidae > Phalloptychus > Phalloptychus januarius. The sequence continues at coordinate 17,146,510 of CADWAE010000475.1, forward strand.
TTCCTGTCTCAGATTTGTGAGCGAGCGGAACGACTTCAGGCGGACATCTTTAACCAGCTGAATCACACCTGGCGGTTCATGGCAGGTCCGTGGCGGCTCATGGCAGGTCCGTGGCGGCTCATGGCAGGTCCGTGGCGGTTCATGGCAGGTCCGTGGCGGCTCATGGCAGGTCCGTGGCGGCTCATGGCAGGTCTGTGGCGGCTCATGGCAGGTCCCTGGCGGTTCATGGCAGGTCCGTGGCTGCTCATGGCAGATCTGTGGCTGTCATGGCAGGTCCTGGCGGCTCCAGGAGTCGCAGCAGCAGTTGATCTGCAGCGTTTGTTGTTAAGGAGGCGCGTTAATGAGAGGCCCTCCCGCTCATTCTGCGTCTGTTTGCTTTGCTGAAGCCGTTTGGTGTCAGACGGTCAGCCGGACGCTAACAGTAACTCACAATGACAGAGGGAAACAAAGCACCTGCAGCAGCAGCTGCAGCTCCGCTGTGCAATCAGAGACCCAACATTCATAGCAGCGCCTCATTCTTCCCTCTGCAGCCGGAAATGTACAACTTCTCTTTTTTATCGTGGGTTAAGCCAGGAAATCCTGGTCTGGCGTGCCAGCCTGGACATGGCGGCCATTGTCTGGCGCTCGCTCACTGCCTCCATTGACGCTCTTCATCCAGCTGTGAAATCTGGGTTGGGGTACCGATGGGCTAAAGTGGTCGGGATGTTTCAGCCACTCTGAAAACAGGAGAGGCAGGACATGCAGGGATAAAAGAGCAATATGGCGTGTTGGCTTCCTGTGTGCCGGATGTCTGTCTGCGGCTAACCAGATTAGCTTAGCGGCCGTTAGGAGCTCTGTCAGCATGAAGGATCCGATCCCCCAGCCAGCTCTTTACTCAGTCCCCAGTGGTCAACTCAAGCATTCGCACTTATTGCAACAAGAACCATCTTTATCCACACGACTCAGTCAGTAAGTAATGACGTCTTTCACTGAAACTTCAGGATGTTTCCCTCCTTCAGTCCGGTTGACCCGGTTCTACTGGAACCAGAACATCTGCTCCACCTCCAGCTGCTCTGAACCAGCCTGTTCCCCTCCTGGCCTGTGGGGGCGCTGCACCAACAACCACTGAAGGAAACGACACAAAAACCTCTGAAGACTCTGAGAGCAACTTCCTGCTTCACCAGATGGAACAAGATGGAGGCGTCAGATTTTAGCGGTTGGAGGATTTCTCTTTAGGCTAAAGACCAGGAGCCATTTCTGCTGCTAGCGCTAGGCTAACATGTTAGCTTTGGTTGGATTTACCCAGAATGCCCTGCACTTTAGTCCACTTCCTGCTTTTGAAGCGGTCTCTGGTCCACTTGGCGTTCACATTCAAACTGAACCAGACCGAAGTTTGGAGGGTCAGAGGTCAGAGGTTGATTGGTGTTCACACCTCACCTATTGTACATTTAAGATTGTGCTATATGGGCAGAAAATGAAAGAAATTTTGTGAAATTCATAATAATTTATTTCTAAATGTTAAAATGATTTTTTTTTCTTTAAAACATTTTTTTGCTCTTTTCTGACTATATTTCTGATTTTAGCTGCTCTGTTTGGTTTGAAAATATTTTTGTGTTTGTGATGTTTTTATTTTGTGGTCAAAATGTTTCTCTGATCTGCATCTGCATCTGCTGGACTGAAATCATTCCTGGTTCATTTCATGAGGAGCAGAAACGCCTTGAAAAGGTCAGGAAACGCAGCCCGGTTTCATCATCCAGAGAATCAGAAATATCTCTAACGCCGAGAACAGCTACAGCAACAATTATTATGTTAATAATAATACAGAAACATTCATCAAAATCTTTATTTTATTGTCGTTTGGTTTGTTTTCAAAATTTTTTCAGAGTTGTGAATCGTTTGATCTTTAGTCCAAAGTTAAAACAAAAATATCTGGTGAAATATGTCTGATATAAATAAACAGATAAATAATATTCCTTCAAAACAGAAACACTTTGATTAGTTTAAAAATAAATCAAGTTAATTTGATCAATAATTATTTTCCTTTGACAAAGTTTCTGATGTTTTTAAAGCAAAATATTTTCACATTTAACTTCAGCATAACTTTGTTTTTCTGTTATATTATTTTATGTGAACGCTCCCTCGTCTGATTGCATATAATTATTAAAACAAACCTGCGTCACGCTTCCCAGCAGCAGAAACAGGTGAACAACTTCATTAGGTCAAAGGTCGAGTTTCTCCAGACGTGGAAATCCCTCTCAGCAGACCCGAGCTTACAGAGACAAGTGACTTCTCCTCACAAGCTGAGGTCAAAGGTCAGAGTTCAGCTGACTTTGGGTGACCTGAACATCTGAGCAGAAGTTAATCACATAAAAACACCGTTAAGAGAAACAGAATGAAAAAAATATTATTAATAAACAGACTGGCCAGATAAATATTTCAAGTGTTCATATTATTATTAGTATTACTATTAATATTATTATTATTACTATTATTACTATTATTATTATTATTATGCCCATTTCAATCATGTCTTTTATTTAAATATCTACCTTTGGCCGTTTAGATGCAAATAGACAGTTGATGTATTTAATCTGCTTTTATTTTAAGGCCAGTTTTGGTTCAGCATGTGCTTCACTGTAATCATTTCATGGTCAGAAAGCATAGAAATAATGACATTTAATTCCCTGCAATAAAATCTTAATTTTATAGAGTCAATAAAGTATGAGCTTCTGATCTCTAATTTTTTAATATTTCTGCTTCTTTAAACCTTTTGAAAATGTAAAAAAAAATCCCCTTCCTGATATTTAAGACAAACCTTTGAATCAAATTCACCATGTTGAACTTTTTAAGAAACAAGGATAGAAAGTTTTAAAGATTTATTGAATTTCAGAGGACGGCTGCGCCGCGTCGCTCAGAAACTAAACTCACTACGGGGCAAAACGAACGAGCTGCAGCAGCCGACACACAGGAACAGTCCGGCCCCAACCTGTTTCATTTTATTCCCTTCTGCTTCATTCGGCCTCTAAAGAGGGAGCAGGGATCCACCGGGTCCGTCGGAGGCACAGGGACAAGATGGCCGCCGGCAGGGACAAGATGGCCGCCGGAGTTATTTTCCTTGTAAATGTTATTTTCAGGTCTGTTGGGATACGTTGAATGTTTTTGAAATTGGGGGATTTTTTGTTATATTATGTTTTGTTCTTTGCTGTAGTGTTGAATACAGTCATTGTGATTCACAGTAACTGTATCATATAGTGAATGGAAACTTTTTTTAGTTAAGTTAAATAGTTTTTATCTGTGGTGCTGTAAATGTTTAAAACTTTCTTTGAAAGTCTGAATTTGTGTGAAAAACTGAGTGAGTTAAACTTTCTCCTGTTCCTCCTGCGTTTCTCCGCCTGCGGTTTTGTTGTCGGTGTTTGTGGAGACGCTGCGCAACGAGACCAAACGAAACACGACGAGTCCAAACAAAACACGACCAAACGAAACACGACGAGTCCAAACGAAACACGACGAGACCAAACGAAACACGACGAGACCAAACGAAACACGACCAAACGAAACACGACGAGACCAAACGAAACACGACCAAACGAAACACGACCAAACAAAACGCAAATTAAACCGACATGGATGAAACAGGCAACAAGTTGCCTGAATCTGACTCCGTTTCAACAGCACAGAGAAATGTTTGTCGCTCCGTTTGGTTTAATTAGTTTTATGGACTGCGAAGGCTGGATAAGTGTTAACACCCCGGAAACACAGCGGGTCCTGCCACTGTTCCTCTGCAAGGAACTGAGTCACAGTTTGAACTTTCTGAGCTGAATCATCACCTAAATATCTGAGGCTGAGCCGCAGCGAGGAGGAGCAAGCAAACATTTGCTCCATATATCCGCTTTTTCACCGCAGTCTGAACGATTCTGATCGTTTCACCATGAAAACAATCCAGTCTTTCATTTCCAAACGTGGAACTAATTCTGACATCAACCTGATTGTTCTGCAGTCTGAACAGTCAAACGTTTATCTGTCTGTTATGGTATAAGCTGTGTTTCCATGGAAAATATGCACAAAACTAAGTTATTATTCCACTAATGTTGAAAAAACATATTTTTTTCCATTTATGGCGTTTCCTTTAAATAAGAAATGAAATGAAAATCACACTTGAATAAGTTAGATAAACACTCCATCCATTTCCTGTCTTCTTCTTCGTGGCTTCTCCTAGTAGAAACATCGGGCTGTTGGTCACGTGACTTATGATAAGGAGAAACAAAGTAACTGCGTACATTGGCCAACTTTACCAAGCCTGTACCGGTTCACTCATCCAGCCACTGGGGGCGCTGTAGTAAACATGCTCCTGGAGCTTCCCGTCTTCAAACGCCATGAAAACTGAACACTCATAAATTGAGCGGTGAGTTGAGGGCAGATTGTTTCTGTGTGGGGGGTGTGGGGGGGCTGTGTGTGTGTGTGGGCTGTGTGTGTGTGTGAGGGGGGGGGTGTGGGGGGCTGTGTGTGTGTGTGGGGGTGTGTAGTCAGACGGATGTTTTACATCCCCTTTCCGCTCAATTACTGCCTTTTGAGGTCACAGATATCTGTCCCAGATAACTTTCTGGGTGTTTATACTTTTACATTTCTGCTAATGGTTTTCACAGGGGACTATTTGTTTCCTCCCACAAATGGCCATAATGAGCAGCTCTTCCTCATAATGACTGAGTCTGAGGCCCAATGCGGCTCGTAAACGTTTTGGCTGCAGCTTCTGCTCCTTGTTTCTTCCTCAACTCGTGATTTTCTTTATTAGATTCACAATCCTGAAAGTTTTTCCTCGAGCTGTTTGTGCTTTTGTTTGCTCATGATCACTTAATAAGTTTAATGGGTGTGTGTGGCAGAGGCAGAGAGAGAGAGAGAGTAATAACTGTGTTTAGGGGCTCCCTGTTTTTATATGGGGTAGGGGTGTGGGTTTTGGATTTTGGTGTGTATGTAGTGTGGTGTGTGTGTATGTAGTGTGTGTGTATGTAGTGTGTGTGTATGTAGTGTGTGTGTGTGTGTGTTGTAGTGTGGTCTGTCTGTGTGTGTGCTGTGTGTATGTAGTGTGTTGCGTGTGTGTGCGCTGTGTGTGTGCATTCCTCCCTGGGACCCATCCGGCCTCTCCGGATCTCGTTGCTCTAATCCTGCCTTCCTGTTTTCTTGCAGGAGAAAAGAGGCGGCCTGATGATTAGCGCCATAACCGCCACAGTCAGTCGCTTCCCCTGAAACATCCAAACGTCACGTTTCAAACTAAATGTCCAGAAAAATCTTCTGCTGTGCCAAATGTCAGGCTGCTGCTCATGTTTTGGTTCTGGACCCAGATTACTCCGTGATTCCGTGTTTTCCAGGCACATAGAGCCGTTTCATACTATAATCAGTATCTATGTTACCTTCAGATGATATGAAATGCAAAACATATCAGACGTGACTTGGGTTCCTGTGGAGCAGCGGTCCAGCACAGCTCACACAAGGAGCTGTCGCAGGTTCGATTCCTGGCCTGGTGGCCTTTGCTGCATGACTTGTCTCTTTCCTGTCAATTCACTGTCAAATAAATCAAACATAACTAAAAAGAAATCTGACTTCCCGATTTAACTCCTGCTCTTTCTGAAGCTCCGCCTCCAGGATGGCGTCCCAGGAAGTCGTCCCAGGATGGCGTCCCAGGATGGCGTCCCAGGATGGCCCCTCTATTAACCCTTTAACAGCAGCTCCCAATGAGCTCAGCAGATGTTTGCTAATTGAAAGTGGGGCTAGTCCACCCAGATGTTTTAACAGCTGAATGGTTGCTATGGAGATTTAAAGGACTTCTCAAACATGAAAGAATCATGGAATAACATAAGGTAAAGTCAGAAATGTTTATTTACAAAAAAATGTTTTAAAATTTTCTAAAAAGATGAAATGTAAAGTTTTTTTCTGACAGCAGCAGCTAAGAAATGCAACTTAATGGGAAAAACAAAGTTTGGATTAAGAAGCTCAACTAACTAGAAAACTGGATTTTAGCACTAGCACTGTAGCTAACTAGCTTAAGCTGAATATGGACTCAGGATGTTTCCCTCCTTCAGTCCGGTCGACCCGGTTCTACTGGAACCAGAACATCTGCTCCACCTCCAGCTGCTCTGAACCAGCCTGTTCCCCTCCTGGCCTGTGGGGGCGCTGCACCAACAACCACTGAAGGAAACGACACAAAAACCTCTGAAGACGCTGAGAGCAACTTCCTGCTTCACCAGATGAAACAAGATGGAGTCAGATTTTAGCGGTTGGAGGATTTCTCTTTAGGCTAAAGACCAGGAGCCATTTCTGCTGCTAGTGCTAGGCTAACACGTTAGCCTAACCAAACATTAGCTTTGGTTGGATTTACCCAGAATGCCCTGCTCTGTAGTCCACTTCCTGCTTTTGGAGCGGTCTCTGTTCTGAGCAGAGGTCAGAGGTTGATTAGGGTTCAAGCAGCTCTCTGAGTTTCATAAGTAGTAAATATATGAGAAATATTTTTACACTTTATGATTTTCCAGATTTTTTTCTAGAAAATTTTTAGATAAATATCAGTATTTCTGAGTTTTTTGGTGGAAAGGTTTTCCGACTTACAGCAATCTTGAAAATGTCTCCTTTTGCGGAAAACGTTTCGTTTTGTAACAGGAGTCTGAAATTGTGCAAATATGAAGCTCTTTTCCTGGAAATTACATTTATTAGACATTTCACTGTGGATGGCGGACATGTTGGGGTCGATCTTTATCTCCTCATGTTTCTGAGATATCAGCTGACATCCAGCAAACTCAGAGCCGCTTTCCTAACTGCACTCTGACTTTCACTCTGTCTCTGTTTTGGCTGCAGTCGCTGGTCCGAGTCCACCACATTTCTCACGTTGATCCAAATGTTAAAACACAAATGCACTTGGGAATCCACCAGCGTTTGCTGATACGACCGCAGGACGCTCGTTCCACATCGGGAGAAAAGTGGGAAAATAGTTTGTGGCACATTTTTGCTTCACATTCAGGAAATCCAAACCCACTTCAGGACAATCTGAGTGAGTCTTGTTTAGCTGATCAGTCGACTAACGCAGAGTTCAAACCGTTTATTGATCATGAGACTCGCTCCTTCCACCATGTCGGAGGCATAAACTGAATATCAGTGTTTCCTTTGGGCTGATGGATTCAGTCGATGCAGCAAACAGTTTCTGGAGGTTAAAGCAGGAAATACAGCAGAACTTCAAATCCCTCTTTATGGCTTTATTTCCCTCTAAAATTTAGAATCTAAATATAGATTCTCTTTGTTCCTCACATTTAAATTTAAAGGTCCAGTTTTGTCTGCAAACAACAAAGGAACAACCCAGTTAAACTGTGGAAAAGGGGCTTTCTGAGGAAACAGATGTGTTTTCTGTGAGACTCAGAAAGAACGGCCAGATATTGTTCAGACTAGTAAATTTACTCTGTAAAAACTAATTAGAAAAGTAGTAAATAACAAGCATTAAGATTATTTAGATTCTGTTCCAAGTCTGGCTTGTAAACGTGATGTTTGACGACTGGACATGTCCAACTCTGCTACCTAAACCTTTTAAATGAAACTCTGGACTTTGGTTCAGTCAAACATTATCGTCTGTAATTCGTCACGTCGAGTTCAGCACAGAAAACTAAAAGCAAAAGGTTTATTTAGTTACATTTTAAAGAAATAGAAACCTGGTAGACATAAAGAGAGTTTCAGTGTTTGACCAGAAAGTGAACGATGAATTCACAAAAACCTGACCTCTGACCTCTGACCTCTGGTCCTCCAAACTTCGGTCTGGGTCCGGTTTGAATGTGAACATCCAGTGGACCATAAACAGGAAGTGGACATCAGCCAAGCCCCGATTTTAGAAAGAGCTTACCAGGGCTATAGCCAAGGGCCCCGGCTCTTTGGGGTCCCAGTGCTTTGGGGGCCCCGGCTCTTTGGGGGCCCAGTGCTTTAGGGGCCCTGGCCTTGGGGGCCCAGTGCTTTGGGGGCCCAGTTTGGGGGCCCGCAGATGCTACTGTAAATGAATTTTTGGTCCTAGTTTGGTGCATCTTACGCTTTGGGACGGAGCATCAGGGAGTGATTTCAAGCTAACAGGATTTTTTAAACCTCATATCGGACATGGAACAGAACCACCATCCCTCTGCGCTTCTCCAAAGGTCAGCCTTACTCCGCTCTGACAGCCAGCTCCAGGTGTTGAGTACATCCAGGCTGATTTATCCTCCGTCCACCGCGGCTGTGTTTTGCTTTGCTTGTAATATTTTTAACGATGCTAAAAGTCAGTGATGCTTTGAAACAAAAAAACCGTAATAAAATGATTCAAAGAACAGGAAAAGAGCAAAGGTCCCAGAAAAGTAATTCCACTGTGTGTGTGAATGTTAATGTGCCACTGTATTAAGTAGGGCCTGCACCTTGGCTCACGCCCAGGGGCCCACCCATTCCTAAATTCAGCCCTGACTACAGCACAGGGCATTCTGGGTAAATACAACCAAAGCTAACATGTTAGCCTAGCGCTAGCAGCAGAAATGGCTCCTGGTCTTTAGCCTAAAGAGAAATCCTCCAGCCGCTAAAACCTGACGCCTCCATCTTGTTCCATCTGGTGAAGCAGGAAGTTGCTCTCAGCGTCTTCAGAGGTTTTTGTGTCGTTTCCTTCAGTGGTTGTTGGTGCAGCGCCCCCACAGGCCAGGAGGGGAACAGGCTGGTTCAGAGCAGCTGGAGGTGGAGCAGATGTTCTGGTTCCAGTAGAACCGGGTCGACCGGACTGAAGGAGGGAAACATCTTGAAAGCTGCAGTAGCTTTTATAAAAAAATATCGTTACAAACTGCAGCTTTAACTTTAGAAGCAGATCAAACAGTCGAGTCGTTTCTGCTCCTGTGATTTTCAGTCTTCTTCACCTCAGTGTTTACTGTTCAGTGGCAGCAGACGGCTGAACGAGGTTTGATGTTTGTTTCTGCTGCTCAGATTCTAATGAAGTGTCCAATGGGATCCTGACAGCAGCTTCAGAGAGCTCCAGACTCTGTGGAGACACCATCCACACACACCCCCCCAACCCCACTCATGTTTTATTCGTGGAGCACGCCTGCTTGGCGACGCCTAAGAAAATGGCCACCCAGCAGCGATCTGTGTGGCGGCGTCCTGCAGGAACACGTCGGCCTGTGATGTGGTCCTGCAGCGCTAACTGACTAGCAGCGCAGTTCCTTAAAAATTGCTGAGCGCTTCAGCAGAGACGCGCTTTCTGTTTTACAGCCTCATTTAAATCCCGGAAAAACTAACAAGTTTAATGTGTATGCAGGATTATTGAATCTAGCTGCTGCTGCTTTACAGCTTTACTTAATATTCATTAAAAAACAAACTGCTTCATAGCTGTTATTATTAAACCAGAGAAGAGGAGTTTATTGTGATCTGCAAAACTATTCATATCCTTTGAACTTTTTCACTTTCTGTCTCTTAAAAAATATTTAGCATTTCATGAGCACTGGTGCTGGAGTTGAAGTAGAACTGCACAGTCTTTGATTAACTAATCACAGTTTAATCGACAAAATAAGCAACATTTTCAAGTCCAAAGCCTTTTTTGCAGCAAAATTATTGAATAAACACACAGATGAGATAAAAATTATAAATATTTCTGGTTTTTCATTTTCAGGTTCTTGATTGGAGCAAAGTTCGTCTTTGTTTCTCTGATTATTAATGGAGCTTCTTTAGACATTTGGACTATGGGTGCTAACATTAGCATTAGCTGCAACATGCTAGCATTGAGATGCTATTTTAAGCTTTGTTATGCTAACTCCTTTTAGCACAACTTGAACACAACAGTTGGTCAATAAGCCAGAGGCCAAACTGTCACATGTTGGTCTATATGCATAACTTTTATTTTTATTTTTAAACGATGCAGGTCATAGCATGTCCAAAGTGTTAGCTGAGTGAAAAAGCAGAGCATTATCTGAAATGCTGTTTGTTTCATGGGGACATAAAAACTGTCGATTCATTAATTTGATTGAACTTTTGACCTGAAAGCGATTCGCATGTTGAACATAGAGCTGTAATTTGTAGAAGCAAACATTGAAATGCTGCTTGGTTTGGCTCCGTTTCTGATTTAGCCCATTTACAGCTAATTCCATGTAATTTATGCTTCATTTACATTCCAGCTGAACATGCGGCGCGCTGCCGGCTTATTTTTAATGTTTTCCTTCAAAACACACACACACTCATGATCTCGTTTGTCAAACACTTGACCTTTGACCTGTGATCAGGTTATGTCTGTTTTCTGTATATTGATATTTTTCAGCCTTTTTTCTTTGATTTAAAAGTATTCTTGTTCTAATCAGTTTTATTGATCAGCTTCTCCATTCATTTTGTGTTTTTATTATTTAGACTCTGAGTCTGTTTCCCTTTCCATAGAAGTCACACGTGAAGTCACACGTGAAGTCACACGTGAAGTCACACGTGAAGTCACACGTGAAGTCACACGTGAAGTCACACGTGAAGTCACACGTGAAGTCACACGTGAAGTCACATGGGATTTTTTTGTAAGGGATGCAATAATGCATCATCCTTTAGTTGATGGTTTGAATCAAAGGATCATCTGCAGTTAACAATTCTCCAAAAATCAATCTGGAAAAAGCCGTAGCTGATTAATACCTGGACAGCAAAAGGTGTTTCATTTATTAATTTTATAGAATTTGAATCGTTTGAGGTTAAAACTGCCTATTGAGGAACTTTGGGAAAATGTTTAGTTTTTATGTAAAATGCAAAATGTTCTATTTCTTGTACAGTTTTGATTTAATTTCTGCTCTGAACATGTTGCTCTTTCAGCAGATGTTTAACTCCAGTTAATGATTAATATCAGTAGTCGATTAATCGTTCCAGCCCTAATCGGGATCCGTTTCCTAAGCAGGGGGAGAAAGATTTGTTATAATCATCGAAGAAAAACCTAAATCTGTGGTAGAGATCGGCCCTCCAGCAGGATGACTGAGGCAGAGCCACAGTGGCCCAGTCAAAGTCCAGCCTGTGGCAAAACTTCAAAACTGACGCAATTCGCAATTATCCATTCCTTTGTTTTACTTTGTCAAATAAAACCCTAATAAAACGTACTGAAGTTTGTGGTTGTGAAGTAAGAAAACGCAAAAAAAGTCCCAGGGGTTATGAATATTTTTGCATTTATTAAACATATTTCTGCTCTTAAAGAAAAAAACATGACTCATTCCCTGAACAAAGTGCAGTCCTGAAGCATTCAATCATTAACTGAACTTTAAGCATTTCAGAAGCATAAACTTTGACCCTGTCACATGATTCCAGATCTTGGAAGAGCCACCAGAGGAGAGACTGAGGTTTGGTGTGAAGATGAATCTAAAGTCGTGTCCTTTAAAAGGAATACACTGTAAAACAATAAATCTAGTTTCCAGAGCAAATATTTTTGGTGCCCTTGAGTATGAGTACCCATTCAATCAAAATGGGTCCAACCGGCCGCCAGCCTCCAGTTCTTCGTGGGTCCAACCGGCCGAGGCTGGCGGCCGGTTGGACCCATTTTGATTGAATGAGTTGTAGAATTCGTAGACAGTTTCCAACATAAACTTGGAAACGTTGAATTGGTGGATGAATTGAAGGTAACCTGTTTCAGTTAGAGACCAGGAAGGAGTTATTCTCCAGCTTGCCAGCAGAGGGAGCAGTGGCTGTGTCGGGCCTGAGGATCGGTCTGCTTAGCGAACCTCACTGTGATGCTGCAGTTACAGCCACACAAATGTGGTAACATTCACCCTCACCACACACAACAGGGTCACCTCACTTATATTTGGATTTAAGTTTAGGATTTAATTTATAGAATAACTGGTTTTGTTTAGTAGGCAACACATCACAGTGTATTCTAGAATAAGTGAGCACATTTTAGTTTACATTGTTATGTTTTGCTTGATTTAACCTTTGTTTGTTTTTGAGTTTCCTCAGTGCAGCTGCTCCAATCCTTCAGGAGAGCAGAGAGGTGGAGAAGAGGTGGAGAAGGGGTGGAGAAGCCGGCTGAGACTGGTTCATACCACTACTCATCATCCAGAGGGGGGATGGGATTTTTCTATGTTAGTTTAGTTAGGTTTTTGTGTGTTCTCCCCTTTGTGTTTTGTAGGCCTCGCCTTTAATTTGGGTCTGTTTGTTTGAGTTAGTCTGAGTTGCTGTCTGTTACTTTGACCTATTTTATGGGCCCAATTTTGTCATTTTGTCATCTTTTCATTATTTACCCAAGTTTTTGTCTTGGGTTAAATAAAAACAACAACTATTTTAACTTTAAACCTTGCCTGGCTGTTCCTTGACTGCTCGGTCCATCACACTCACCATAGAACTTTTTGGTGAGGTCTATCTGTCATAAGGTGCGGTTGAGAGGTGGTGAGGTAGACGCGGTGGACCAAGGTTATTGTGTGGATGGATGGAAAAGGCGTAAATCTCAGTAATGTTATTACTGTTATTACATTAATATGTTTTTACCGAGTATAACTCCAGTAAGAACTCCGTGGGGCCCATCTGAATGTTTGGTTCTGCAGGTTCTTCATTCCCCTCCTCGGGGTCAGGCTCCGACTCCAACATGTGGGGTTGGATGAACAAGTCTTATGTTGTTGACATCGTTAGTAAACTTGGGAATAAAAAGTTTTTCTGTTGTTAGATAGTCATATTGCTGCTATCAAACTGCAAAGATGTGGTGGGGTGACCGCTCTGCGACTTGGAGGAAACCAGACAAAGCTGGCAAAATTTTGTTTTTGCAATACAAAAGTATTTTGGTGCTGGATTGTTTACATAGTGACAGGAAGCAGATAATGTCTGGTCTCTGCGTCAGTACTTTGGATTCACAGCTTGTTGCGCTCCAGCCGCCTCGGTGTGATCAGCCTCCCTCATGTTAACTCAACATCCTGTGTCCACACACTCTTCATGGCCTTATCATGCTGTGTGTGTGTACACACAATCACAAATACTTCCGGAGGTCAGTAGATAACGCAAACTAGCAGATATTGCTCTAGATCCTACACACACACACACACACCCCCACACACATTCAGACAGTCTTTTACGCTGCAGGCATGGTCCAGGGTTCAGTAGAGGAGTTAAACTTTAATCTTTTGTAAAACAGACAAGTTTGTTGCTTTCTTCATTACTGAATCCATAGGAGATGGCTGTAGCATTAGGGGGATGCCGCATTGGTGGGGGATGTCGCATTGGGGGAACTCGGGGGATGTTGCATTGGGGGGATGAGGCGTCGCATTAGGGGGGATGCTACGTTCAACCAAAAAGAGTGCAGATGATGAAGTCTGTGTACTATTATCATTAGATTTAGATAGAGAAGACGGACATATCCCACTACTGATGCAATAGTTCTCTCCTTCCTTAAGCCCAGTTCACACTACATGATTTTTGCCCCGATCTTCCCCTTACAACAATCTTTAAACATCCAACGATGGTAACCGATCATCCTGTAGTGTGAGGCGTGTTCAGACTGATCCGTTCAGTCGGTAGAACGTCGTGGCCGCTCCCATCTAAACCAGGCATACTCAACATGTCTTGGCCCGATGATCGCAGCATGTGGAGTGTTCCCTGACTGGGAATGACAACGCAACCTGTCGAATGTGACCAGTAGCCAATCAGAAAGCACGGATTTCCCTCCGTGCTTTCTGAGGGCAAAGCGCGGAGGGAAATAAACACAAAAGGTTTATTCAACATTTTGTGCAAAGAATATCCACAGAAATGACCAGGAGAGGAGCTGAAGCCAAATTACTACTACAGTTGATAAACCCGGCAACTTTTCAGCTGTTTATTGTTAACGTGACATAAATAGCTTATAATGATAAGGCTGTTCATTGAGCCTGTTTGTTTACTCTAAATTCACGTGTGATATGGTGGGTTTTTACAGGACGTCTGAAATCTGAATGAGAGAAATCAATTCTTGTGTGTTATGTTGCTTTTGTCATGTGGCTGGACACTCCGCCCCATTGAACCTCATGGAAACACATCGAAACCCAAGAACCTCATGGAACCCCGTGGAAACCCATCGAAAACCATGGAAACCCATCGAACCTCATGGAAACCCATTGAAACCATGGAAACCCATTGAACCCCATGGAAACCCATTGAACCTCATGGAAACCCATCGAACCCCGTGGAAACCCATGGAAAACCATGGAAACCATCGAACCCCATGGAAACCCATTATACTTGTGATTTTTTTGTCAGCTAGTGTCTCTCAGGTTTTGAAAACAGGCCGACGATTCCAAAATCTAGTAGTTTGAACTGAGCATTACACTAAGGAAGCAGGGAGGGACACTCCTTATTCAGTGTCATCACTAGAAAGAGAAACAGGCAGGAAGAGACGATAAAGCCGATAAATTAAAATGAGGTCGATAACTTTCATTTATCGTGTGATTAATTGGTTTATTGTTTATCACACCTGGTAACAGGCTGGGTTTTCCCAGGGTTGCTAGGTAACGGTGCAGTTGCAGTTAAACTCTTTTATCTTTTGAAGTTTTCATAGATTAAGGAAAATAATTAGAACAGTGGAGCCCAAGGTGGGTCCTGGAGGGCCGACGCCCTGCATGTCTCACTTCTCTCCCTGGTTTAGCTCACCTGCATCTAATGACGGCTCATTAGAGGCGTAAGGACAACATTGACTTGCTGAGGAGGTTGTTGCTACCAGAGAACTAGAACATGCAGGATGCCGGGCCTCCAGGAACCACTTTGGGAACCGCTGCATTAGAAACTTTAGTTCCTTTGTGATAAAGTCTGATATTAATGAGACTGAAGTTAAAGCTGTTTTTATTTATTGATGCAACACCAGTTAGAGTCTCAGGCTTAGATAATCTAACATAAATGCATGTTTTTGTCATTTCGAGCCACGTTTCAAACGTCCTGATTGAATCTCAGCCAGACTGAGTTGGTCCTCTGGGGCAGATGGAGGTTCAGGGAGATTTATGGCTCATGAGAGATGAGACAGAAACACGCGTGCATACTTCACAGCCCACACACCGACACACACTCAGCAACCCGCTCCGTCACATCACTGCTGCCCTCTCCTGCTTTCTCTTGACCTTTAACCTCGTCTCTTCATTCTTGTGTCTCTGTCTTTCATCTTCCTCTCCTTTCCTTGTATAGTCATTTGCTTTAGTTTTGCTGATTTATTCATTTGGTTTGTTGTAATTCACTTTTTCTCACTAAACGCAGGTAAACAGTTACAAACTAAGGATTGGGACCAATATTGACTCGATATTAATCTGAACAAATGACATAAAAAGTAAAGGTTTTCTACCAGTAACAGAAACAGGCATATTTACTATTAGTGGACAGTAACTATACATTTATTTAAAATAAATATATATTTATATCCAATATGTTCATTTGAATAATACTGAAGTTTGATTTTTGGAAACTTATGACTTTCACTTCTCTACATTTAACTGTAAAAACAAAATCTTACCAACTAGTGATGAAATAGTTTCTAGTGCAAATGTTTTAGACAAATCTTAACTTTTCACAAAGTTGTGGGATTTCTGTTCAGTCAATAATCCCTTCAAACTGCCTGACTGATAACAAGACATTTTCCTGTTATCAGTGAAACTAAAACTTTGTTTTATTCATATTAAGCTGTGGTAGTTCAGAGCTGCAGGTTAAAAGGCAGAAAACACTTTTATGTCATCATTTAATTGTGTTTCTGATGTTTGTTTTATGCTTTTGTTCAGTTTAAGGTTGATTTTTATAGTACAGTGATTTGTGATTTTATGAAAAGCGATTTATTAATAAACTTTACTTACTAACAGTTCAGCATAACAGAAACTTTATCCACCTGCTGCTCTGCACAGATGGCACATTTTTATTTTCACAGCAGTTCAGGACTCTGAACTTATTTACGATGGTAAATAAGTTCACAGGTAATTCTGGTAATTCAGCCTCCATTTGTCACCATGGAAACAGTGTTTTGACGGTGACGATCAAACTGGAAGCTAATCAGCAGTTATTGATATAATTGTAATCAAACCAGACAAACTCAGAAAGGTAGAGCAGCTTTATTTTAAATTATACTTTATTTCATATAAAAACAAAACAATAAACAAATAAATTAGATATTTCTAAAATAATTCTCTGCTTGAGGACAAAGTTTATAAATTGAGTTGGTAGTTAGGAGCTTACAGGAATGTAGAAATGCAGGTGAAGTTAAATGCCAATATAAGAGAAATTTCTATAAAAAACACAATATACCAGAAATAGTTGAATCCTATCAAACACAAAATGTTGGAAAGAGGGAGGATAAAAGTTCCCATTTTTATTTTCTGCTGTTTGTTTTTCAGGAGAAACGTCTACAGCTGCCTCGAATTAAGATTTGTAATTTAAAGAGACAGGAGGCTTAGGGATCAGGATTGGGAGTTTGAAGGAGACATTAGCATAATAAGAGCCTCTTCATTGACAGCAGCTCCAGCTCCCCAAAGAGCTGCTCCGGTCTGTAGTCACACCCATTAAGCCAGCAAAGCCCCCATTGTCCGGCCCGGCTGTGGACCCGGCCGTCCCTCGCCACCAGATTGGGCCGGGTGAAGGGTTACAGTCGCACAATGGAGCGGCCCCCTCCTCCTCTATTTGAAATCAATCACACATCCTTTCACATTCACCCCCTGTCAGCCATGACAGCGGGCCAGATCCCCACAGAGCTGATCATCCTCCTTCACTGCAAAAACACCAAATCTGACCAAGTATTTTGTCTGGTTTTTCGTGCAAATATCGTAGTTAAATTAAAATTATTTTAAGTGACTTTTGTAACTATAGTACAAGTAACTTTTTATGTTACTATATAACATACAGTAACAACATATTCTATTAACTCTAGTTCCACTGGCCGGTTATTTATGTTTCTCTTATAACATGTGAAAAATGTCTTGTCATAAGTGAAGTAATCTGCCAGTGGATCTAGAACTGGGTTGCTAGGTAACGGTCTGGGCTGAGCGGGGGTTGCTAGGTAACAGGGCATAGATTGTGAAGTAATCTGCCAGTGGAACTAGTGTTTTTTTAAGGAGTTATCAGCCTCAAACAAACTCCATTTTCTTCTTGAAGAGTTGCCTGTAAGTTAGTTTTACTTTATTTCAAGTGAACTAGAAACTACACCAGAAATACTTGGTAAGAAGGTTATTTGCAATGTTTTCCTGACATGAATCTCAAGAACACAAACAGAAACTTTACATCTCTGTTCAAATGGATTAATTTGCAGAAATTGTGTTTGTGGCTTTGGGGATTCATCAGAAGTAATTTAATTTAGATTTCTGAGGTGAACTCCTGGAAAAAGCTGAGAAGTTTTTGATATCAGACAATAACCAAGACCAAAGTAGATTTTAACTTCTCAAAACAACCCTGCAAAAACTCTAAATCTCACCAAGTATTTGTGTCCAAATGTCACAGGACATTTAAAATAAAACAAAACAAACATGTTCTGCTTCCACTGGCAGATTATTTCATGAACAACAGTTCATTTTCCCATGAGTAAAAAACTAAAACTTCTTAATAACAAGGAATTATTTATTTGAAACAAATTCCTATATCTTGCTGAAGAGTTACTTGGAAGTTAGTTTTGACTTATTTTAAGTGAACGATGATATTTGAACAAGACACTGGACCAAAACTACTTGGTCAAATTGAGTGTTTTTGCAGTGAGCAAGCCGTCGTTACCGTCACAACGGACTTTTGCTTACAAAGAAACTGACAAGTATTAACAGAAAATGACAAATGGAGGTGGTGCACCACAAATATTGGTCCTTTCTGAAACATGCACAAATGTAAGTAAATTAAACAGCTTCATATGGAGACACCTGATGTCTCAAAACAAATACATATCTTTCAATTGTCCACATGTTTGCAGGAAAGAAGCTTATAATTATTTGCACTGGAGGCATTTCCTGTCTGAATAATTGTCTAGTGCAAAACTTTAACAGAGTGAAAATATATAAAATACAGTCCAATGAAATCACAGTAATGTTTTAGATTTTCACGACAATTTATGCTTTTATCAGTCAATCAGAAAAGTGGAAAACTTGATTGATTTAGACTGACTGCTGCCAGTGCTCGTACTAACAGAGGGGTACGGGATGCCAGTGCTGCTAAAATTTGTGAGCACTGTATTTGTGTATACACAGAAGCTCCAGATGTGTGTGGACTTTTCCCATTATTTTATTTTAATACTCTTGGAGCCAAAAGTTGTTGCCTCAAACACATTAAGAATGCAAACTAAAGGAATGAGCATTTATTGGTATTTATGGGCTTCACTGTTTCATGGGGGAAGATCAGTCATGGCGCACCGCCTCCAACCTACACTCTCCACTTAAATTATCCTGCCTGTTTTTTCCTGAAATATGTGACATTATCTTCACAAAATGAGTTGTTTTGACTCACTCCAGTCTACTTCTGTCTCTGTCCTTCTCATATCAGCCATTAGCTTTAGCCTCCGGTGAGCTAATCTGGATTTATGCTCCATGACATAGATAGTGTTATCTATCACTAGGTAAGATAGATATCACTATCTTACCTAGTGCTATCTTATTCACTCCAGGTAAGATAGAAACTGCTTAGACTGAATCTCAAATCCAAAAAGACCAAAAATCTCAACTGTTTTTGTTCTTCCATTTTCTTTGAGCTGCAGGTAAAATAAAAATTCAAGATTTAATTTCAAGAGTTCTCAAGTAAAACTCTGAAATTATCCCCAGCTTTTTTTCCTTTCTCAACGTCTAAATAACTTCGGATTCGTTTGACACTTTGAGGTCAACGTTTTCTCTCATTTTCCCAGCAATAGCATCATTTTTATGTCATTCAGAACAATTTGTGAAAGGCAGCTGTTTTTCTCTCACTTATGTGTACATAAAGTATTTTATTATTCTAATATATTCACAGGAAATCATCAGTTCAGGCACTTTGCTGCCACTGCAGTAACTTAGAGTGAGAGATCCTGAGATTTAAGACTTCTTCTTTTTTAAATAAGCAATACAAACGTAAAATATTATTATATAGAGCAATTTATATCAACAATCAGTTTCTTATCTTTATATCATTGCAAAATAATAACTTTTCTTTAAAACGTCTTCAGCTTTGCAGCCCTGGTTTTGGGTTGGTGGAAGCAGGTTTTTGTCCGTCGCGAATCGCAGAAAAGGCACAGAATGAGATTTGAGTTGCAGCGTCTTTCCTGCAGCGCCGCGTCGTTTCACCATCAGCTGTCCAGAGTTCAGCTTATCCTCCTGAACGTTTCCGATGCGATTTCCTCAGGTGGCCTCAGTGCTTCGTGTGGATATAAATACCTATTTCTATCTAAGGGCTTCCATGAAAAGTCCAATGAGAATGAAACCTTTAAGTTGGGAAATGCAGCTTCGCCCTTCGGTGAGGCGCCAGCAGGAAGCAGAGTCTATCGAAGAGCCGTTTTGGGGTCGATCCGAGAGCGGACGTCCTGGTAGGCCAGGAGGCAGGGGTCAGTGGACAGGGCGTCGTGTGTAAAAACGGAGTCGTTGTCGGAGGAGCAGGAGCTGGAAGTGTCCTCACAAGAAGGCGAGTACTGCTCGAACGGCGTGGACAGGTCCAAGTACTGAGAGGGTCAGAGGAAGACTGGTCAGGCTAGAAACCAGGAACTAATAATTGAAAACTACAAACACATAAATGATGCAAATTCCAAACACAACTTAAAAAAGAAATAAACTCAACAGAAAAACTGCAAAGAGAAAATGAACCAAAATCCTGAAACCTCAAACTAAATGATGCAAACACAGGAAATGCACCAAGTATGAAATACAAAAGTCCTCCAGACCACTAGGGGGAGTCAACCAACAAATCCCATTTGTTTATGGTAATGATGGGGAAAGATGGAGGAAGATGGTAAAGATGTGTCATATGATAATTCTTTACAGCATTGTTTAATATCGGGACATTTACATTGATAAATGTCCTGTATCAGATGCTGCAGACTCCCCCTAGTGGTCTGGAGCTCTTATGATTTGCAGGATTTGCAGCCCTTTAGGTTTTAAGGTTCACAATATCAAATATCCTGATAAAACTTTAAATGCATATTACCCAGCCCTAATCGCAACAGTTGTAGTTTGCAGAGTTTTTCTGCTGATTTGTGTTTTTCAGTTCTCAGAGACATAGTCAGATTTTCAATGGCTTCACCCTGTTACAGATGTGTAAAATGAGTCCCATACGTGTATTAAACAACTGAAGAATAAAATATAATATAATAAAACATAATTAGAGTGGCTCTGTTAAAGGTTCGTATTGTAGCGGGTCTCACCTCGTCAGAGATGGAGAGCAGCGCTTTGTCCAGCTCCTCCACCAGCTGTTTGAATGTCGGTCTCTGGGTGGGAACAGCGTGCCAGCATTCACGCATCAGCATGTAGCTGCAGGGAAACGAACATTTCATCGCAACATTACTAGGAGTGAAACAATGAAACGGATTAAATCATTATTGAAGTTATTGTAAACTAATTTAGCAATTCAGCGATTCATTGTTAACTGGAGTATATAGAATCAAAAAAGGCATCTTATTAAGAGAACACAAAGCAGAAATGATCCCAAATCAGCACAAAAAAATCTAAACATTTTGCATCAAAGGCTAAAATAAAAAAACTTTGTTGGCAAATATCTTGTAGACTCAGTTCTACTGGAACCAGAACCTCTGCTCCACCTCCAGGTGCTCTGAACCAGCCTGTTCCCCTCCTGGCCTGTGGGGGCGCTGCACCAACAACCACTGAAGGAAACGACACAAAAACCTCTGAAGACGCTGAGAGCAACTTCCTGCTTCACCAGATGAAACAAGATGGAGGCGTCAGATTGTAGCGGCTGGAGGATTTCTCTTTAGGCTAAAGACCAGGAGCCATTTCTGCTGCTAGCGCTAGGCTAACATGTTAGCTTTGGTTGTGTTTACCCAGAATGCCCTGCGCTTTAGTCCACTTCCTGCTTTTGGAGCGGTCTCTGGTAGTTCACATATGCATTCAAACCAAACCAGAGTTCACTCCAACCGAACCCAGACGAGGTTTGGAGGACCAGAGGTCAGAGGTCGATGAGCATTCACACCTCACCAATCGGACCGGACTTTCTGGACAAAACCCAAAACCCGCTGTATTGGGATGGAGGAGTTTCTGACTTACAGTTCGTGTGTGCAGTTGGACGGCTTGTCCATGCGGTGTCCCTCCTTCAGCAGCTTAAAGAGCTCCTCCACTGGGATGCCGGGGTACGGCGAACCACCCAGCGTGAAAATCTCCCACATCAGGACGCCGAACGACCACCTGAGAGAGAGATGGTCAGACCACCACGTTAACATCAGAACCCAGCGGTTCTGGAAGAGGACAAGATGGACTCACACATCGCTTTGGTGGGTGTAGACTCTGTCAAACAAAGCTTCTGGTGCCATCCATTTCACCGGCAGTCGGCCCTGCAGAGACACGGTAGCCACTGAGTCAGTGTTTCACCAGCCAGCATCAGTTTGGAGAATTAAAATGATTTACTTCCCTTTCTCATTGTCTAAATATTCTCCTCTCCTCCTTCTATCGTCCTTGTGTCCTTTATTTCCTCCTTCCTCCTGTCTCCTTCCTTATTTCTCTTGTTTTTCTGGTCTTTGCTCGGATCCCAACTATGTTTTTCCTTTGTGTTGCCTTTTGTCTCATGAAAATGAGGCCAATTTATTTAAGTAAATCCTGGCATTTTTTTCTCTCCTACTTACTTCTTTGAATCCACATCTAAATAAGCAGAAAAGCAACAACTTTCACCCCCTTACAGCCTGATGAACGTTACCAAGTGCACCTGGCGTTTACAGGAGCTTTTGCTGGTGAGAAAGTGCAGCAGCAGAAACTCACGTTGGTGGTTTTCTTGTAGTAGTCGATCTGGTGGACGCCTCTGGCCAGGCCGAAGTCTGCGATCTTCATCACATTGTCCTCCGTCACCAGGACGTTCCTGGCTGCCAGGTCTCTGTGGATGCACTGCAGAAACACAGACAGGACACAAACTTGGCTTTATGGCCAGTCTCCCAGTTTAGCTCCTTAAGCTGCTCATCCGCAGGTTTCAGCAGCTCAAATTGAAAACTTCTTAAGACCATTCTGAACTCAATTTAAGACCTACATCTCCACAGAAATGGATGAACTTTGCCCAGCCAACTGGCGATAAATTTGCACTTTCCCACGATTCGTACAAAAAAGCTGGCCGGCTAGCAATCAAGGTTATGTTAGCAGCTAGCTGGCAGTAGCCTCTCAGAATGACGTCCGAGTCAAACTTTCCCTGTGACAAAAGTCCCTTAAGAAAAAAACCATGCGCAACATATTAGATTAAATCGTTCCAACTGAAAAAGCAAATCCTGTGATTAACATATTTAAGGCTAACTTACTTTATTTGTGTGGATTCAGGACAGTTTAAGGCCTTAATTTAAGGATGTATAATCACCGATTTTGATTCCGTTCTGATTGTCACAGAATAAACTTGACAAGAGGCAGAAAAATGTTTTTCTTTCTGCTTTTAGAGTCATGAAAGCTCTCGGATAAGTCTGGCTTGTTATTTCAAGGCACACGGTAAAAAGTAATTGCACATTTTCTGCCCAAATGAAAAGACTGGTAGTCTAAAATCAGCTCACAGGGCCTCATTGTAGTGAATTCCACAAAAATAAAAAAGTCTTTATATAGAAATCCTGGAGTTTAAACCAACCCTTCAGGAAGAGGGGAAAAAAGAAAGCAGTGTTTGCCCACATTCAATGTATGTCATTAAGTTTATTTTGGTTTTCATTGGAAATAGTCGCGGGATTTGTGGGGAGCTGCAGAACGAACCGCTCTGGGTTTGTGGGTCTCCCCATAATGGTGGGTTAGTTTCAGACTCTGGCATTCAGCAGAGACAGAAACTTGATGCCAGACGACGGCTCTGCTCCACTCGCCTGTTTGCTAACAGATTTATGGCGACGCTAGGAAGGACAAAGCCCTGCAAGCCGAAGGGACAGGCAGATGGAGAGTAAACAGGACCGACGCTGCGGCAGCTCGCTGCTCAGGAATGCCGCTCCGAGACACCGGCTGGCACAGACAAAGAGACGTGTTGATAAGACGCACTCACAGACAGAGTGCATGCTGGGAAAATGAAAGGAACTGAAAAATGAGGTGAAGGGGGCAAAGAGTAGCAATAGAAAGGGAGGATAACAGCTGGTCCCGCCGGCGGATTCAGAGTGAAAACCAATCAGCCATTAAACCTCTTCACATCCATTTGTGATGCTAAACACAGCTAGCATCACAAACCATAGCAACACACTTCCCTTGTTTTGATGGGTGCAGCTATGAAGGAGAAATGGCATTAGGCAGATTGTGAAGCGCTGCAAGTCCCAGCAGGGTAATCAGATTACTTAGACCATCAGATGTGTAAAAACTGTTGATTCATGGAAGTTTCACTATATTCTCACTGCAAAAACACTAAATGTTACCAAGTATTTTATTGGTTTCTAGTGCAAGTGTCTTATTTGACTTGGAATAAGATCAAACAGACTTACAAGAAACTTTTCAGTAAGAAATGGGAGCTTATTTTAGGTCAGGGATTCTTTAATAATGATGAAAAGGTTCTAGTTTCTTTGCTAGATTATTTCACTTATAGCATGGGGAAAATGTCTTATTATAAGTGATATAATCTGATGTTTAATCAATATTATTGACTTCAGTAAAGCTCTTATATCTTGCTTTAAATTGAGTTTTGTCTTAGTTCTAGTTCCTCAAGATATTGATACTAGAAACTAGGCTAAAATGACTTGGTAAGATTTTGTGTTTTGCAGTGTTATTTGTGCAGCAGCCACTTTGAAATTTAACTTGGAACTGCATGGAGAGCAAAAATGACATCTGCAACAAACTAGAGAAGCGCTGAGAAACTGACCCATTGTAGCTCGACCAGCAGCTAGCGTGTAACTAGCACAGCTAACAGGCTACACTCACAGCAGCCTGTCACTCAACAAAGAAAATGTGTTTTTGTTGTTAGAGAGGCCCTACAGAAGCACCAGAATGTGTGCAGGAAGCCATTTAAAAGGAAACTGTTTGCTGCACTCATGTTTTAGGCAGCTATCAGAGGGATAAGCTCATTACCGCAAAGTTCATCTGGATTATCCTTCTTATCTTCCAACCATCTCTTCTGCTCTGAGTATCAGTAAACGATGTTCAGAACAAGAAGTTTAGGGGAAACAATGTAAATGCTTTGATTATAGTGGCAGAAAACTTCAACTTAAACCTGTTTAGACAGCAGGTCAAATAGAAAAACTACAGACATCAGGAATCCGCCACAAAGCTCATTTTGTGAATCAATATCCTGGCAGGCAAACAGTTTCTCCTCCAAGCCACTTAACGAGCTTAAATTAACGATTTACCGTCTTATTCAAGAAAGAAAAAACACCCTGAGCTGAAAACATGAGGGTTCCTCCTACAATAGCCAACACGCTGGCTGTGCTCTCTCCACAAATCTACCAAAACTAGAGAGATGTAACAAAATAAGAGACGCAACTATAAATCAGGAGCCAGGTGATCATCCTTCCTTGCTTCTTTAGACGGACAGCTCAACGTTTAGCATCCATGAAACGCTTGTTGAGGGAATTACGAGCACATCATTCCTACTCTTTGAAGTGAACCCACCCTTTTAGACGCCAGGTACTCCATCCCTCGGGCCACCTGGTAGGCGCAGGAAAGCAGGTCTTTGAAGGTGAGCTGCTCCTCAGGCACTTTAGTCACATCAAAGGTGTAATCCATGCCTGGAGGCCGCCTGGCCCGCAGGTACTCCCTCAAACTGCCTTTGGAGGCGAACTCCACCAGCACGTACAGGGGGCCTGGGAGGGGGAATAAAACAGGATGACTGCAGCCTCGGGCTTTGGGATCATTCAAGTTGAGACAATAAATGAGGTTTCAGGAGACAGGAAGACACTTAGAAGCTCACCATCCTGGGTGCAGACCCCCAGTAGGTTGATGATGTTCTTGTGCTTGTCCATTACTTTCATCAGCTCCATCTCTGAAATGAGGTCTGCAAGGTCTTTGTCTGTGGCGTCATCTGAAGAACAGGCCATGTCATTTAGACCGACAGAAAGCAGAAAACTCATCAATTCATTTCATTTCTTTATTTTCACCTTTGAGCATCTTGACTGCAACAGTGGTGGCCTGATCTGGGAAGTCCCTGTTGATGCCAAACGCTTCGGCTCTGACCACCTGACCAAAGCAGCCCTCTCCGAGAGGCTTTCCCAGTGTCAAGCTAGAGAGAGAAAATAAGTATGTTGAAATGAAAATTGTACAAATCCATAATTTGAGCCTTTGGTTTCTTAAACTACAGGTTGGAAAGAGCCAAAAATGTCCTGCAAGCCTTTTATTTTGGGTCCCCACATGATTCGATAGTCTGGATCCCAAAACCCTCACAACCGTTTAGGATTTCAGGACAACCTTTCAAAGACCCCTCACTGTTACAGGACATCAAATGTTTTGACCATATTTTCTGGTCTATGGAGTGCACCGTACTATAAACCGCAACTACTAATTTAAAAAAACTAGAAACGTACATGTATGGTGTCTGGTGTCTCTGCCGGTCTCGGTTTTCCATAAGGACACAGCAGAGGTCCTTATGCCCTCCGTCTCCAATGCCAGACCATGGTTTCGTTCATGCCGAGCTAATGTGCAGCGGCTCTATTTCAGATCGACAGCCCTTAACTTAAGACCTGCATCTTATGAGTTTGAAGAAATCTCTCCGTCGTGCCTGCTGCTGGCATGTGCTTGTTCTAAATGAAGATTGGCGCTTTCTTCTTTAATTTCCAATTTTGATTTCCAATGATTCACTTCCTGCTAGAGAGCCCCCTGGTGGCTGAAGAAAAATCCACAGAAAAGCCGCAGCGGGCAACAGGCCGCATCGTTCAGAGTGTAGGAAAAAAGTAGCGGCTTGAAGTCTGAAAAATATGGTACATGAGAAAAGAAGTGCAGATGACTTACTTCTCCCTTGGGAACTCCCAGTCTGGATCGTACGGCAGCTCAAACTCCATAACGCCAGCCAGCATCGGCGAACAGCCGGACGAGAGTCGAGCTACCCTCATCAGAGATGCACTGGACTTTCCAGACGAGTTGGACTCCACTGAATACTTTACAAAAACAGATTAAAGTTTAACAATCTTCCTTTGGCATTTATTTCTATAGACGCAGCTGAAGTTTATCAGCATTTCTCCCAGCGTATTACCAGCCTGGCGGCCCACCAGGCTTAGCATCATTGGTTTGTTTTTTATCCACCAGTAACAGTGAAGACCGATTAAGCTAGGCTAGCTGATAGTGTCGTCCCTGCAGCTGCCCGTTGGCCTCACACACATTATTTCCAGATTATGATCCTTATGGACCTTCAGAGTTCATAAGATGAATGAATGCATAATTAATGCCTAATTATGCATTAAGTTCTTGATTCATTTAAATAACGGTACAGATTGAACCAGTATAGAAAAAAGTCCAGATTAGGTGTGTTAGAGTGTTGGACTGTTAAAGTCAGACACCAGTGAGTTTATTTCCCTCCACGGTGATTACGAAGCGTCGTACCTGTCTGCGCAGAGGGAACTTGGAGAGCTTCTGGACAGGAAGTGCGTCGAAAGGCTCCCTTCGTGGATGGACCTGCATCCGGCACAACACCACGATGATGATGGCCATGATCAGAGCCACGAAGCCACAGGCGTAGATGATGATGTCAGTGTATTTGGTCTCCATGGACTCAGCTGCCTCTTCTTCTGCAGGAGCAAGAATGTAGATAGACTTCATCAGGAGGAATTAATTAAGTTGAGAAACACATTTCAAGCAGCCAGAGGCGATGATGCTGCTTAGGGTGATCCTGTTCTCTGTGGTTCCTACATGGAAATCTGCAGAGTTTTATGGATTTTATGAAGTTTTCTATTTACTCAAGACATCACTATGGCCATAGCACATCTGCATGATGGCTGTTTGGACTCTTCTGGCAACATTCAGATAAAGAAAGAGTCTCTTTGGGAAATGACCTTTGACCTGACTCTTGTTCATTTTGTTCTGGACTTCAGAAAAGCAGTCGGTTCCCAGCACCAGAAGCATGTTGGTAACATTTGAGTAAATAAGACTGTTTGTTGTTTATATGATAAAAAAGTGACTAAAAACAAAGCAGCGTTTTCTACACAGCTATATTTGTGGTTTATACAGGAAGTTGTTTTTTTCCTTCCTTTGAACCTTCACCTGTCCTGCCAGTTGCCTCATTTGGAAACATTTTCTGGAAACCTTTGAGTTGATGTGTGAACACACAGACACTGCGGTCGCAGTTTGGTGATCTTGATTACATTTCTGGTGATATGAGGCATGCAAAACAGAAGATTTAATATGGCTTGTTAAGGAAATGTAAAATGACTTTAATGTCTCTGTTGAAAGACCAACATCAGCTTTGGCAGCTCAGATCTTTATGGAAACAAAACTGAACCAGCCAACAGAGCAGCTACTGGTGCATCTCCAGTTATTGCTTTGGTTATCAATGCCCACCAATCAGGACTATTCTACCTTAAAGAGACAGGAGAAGAAGAAGAGGCTGGGCCTGCAGCAACCCACATTGTGAAGATGGTATGCATCTTCTTGCTTATATTGGTGCAATGCCCTATTATTAAATGGCGACCATTTATATAAGCATAATCAGAGCTGTTTAGTGAAATGGGAACTGATTTAGCTCCTTTTTTACCTGAAAGCACGGTGAGCCAGGCCGACTGGTAGGCAAAGCCGATTGAATTGCCAGCCAGGCAGGTGTATTCTCCTGCATCCTCCATGGTAACTTTAGAAAGGTAGAGCACCTCTACCTCGGACATGTTCAGACTGCCAGTCTAACAGACATAAACTACAGAAGGTAAGCATCACAACCCCTATGCGTCTATGTTTGATCATATTTGACTCAACGGTGGATGCAAACCTTGAGGACCTGAACGTAGGGAGTCCCATCAGGACCGTAGCGGCTGCCGTTCCTTTCTACGTGTTTGAGCCACTGAATGTGAGGCTGAGCGTCGCTATAAACCTTGCAGTGGAACTGAACGTCGCTGCCCACCACGGCTGTGGTGTTGGCAGGTAGACCAGCCTGCAGGATGGGCCTGTGGGGGGAGCGCTCTGCATGAAAACAAAGCAGGAGAAAGGACTGAGTAAAGGAACCAAAATGTCTTCTTTGAATGTGTTTGTGTGTTGGCAACATAATAAGAAATGTCAATTTGGGATCAAAACTGGTTCTATTAGCATGCCTCTCTTTGATCGGCGGTCCCTTTCCGATCTTGTTAGTTTTCTCGTTAGTCTCCACCTCTTGTCCCTGGCAGCAGGGATAGAAACTGACCCCGTGCTCAACATCCAGCAAAACAAATCAACAAATAATGTGCAGCCCTCCTCAGTTTCTTGTCACAAATCAGGTAGAAAACTGGACTGGACGCCTGACCGCCCTTGTTCTGGCGCTCATTGTCAATCCCAGGCAGCCCAGCTACCTTCTCCTCAACCTCAAATTAAATCTTTTAACAAGTGCTGACTGCACTTTGTTCCTTGTCTGTGTTTAGTGGTAAATCTGAAGAGCAATGATCCATGTCCTACCCAAAACATCAAGAACATAGCTGTGAGTAATGGATCCATATCTGTTCTCCACCACGCAGGTGTAGTTCCCTCTGTCTGAGGGCACAACGCTCTCCATCACCAGGCTCCAGTGCTGATGTCTTAGCTAGGCAAAACAAAAGAAATCAGAAATCATAAAGAGTGAAAAGAAGAAGAGAAACTAAATCTATCTCTTACACTGTAAAAGATGAGACGAAAGACTTCCACAAACCCTCACCTTAATTCCACCGATGCGGTGCTCTCCTCTGAATTCACGGCCGTTTTTGAGCCAGCGGATTGCTGGCATTGGGCTCCCCATCGCAGGGCAGCGAAACTTCACGGTGTTTCCTGCAGGAACAGCATACAGCTTCTTCTCCATACGATGGCTGTGCGTCCAATAGGGCCCTGTACAAACAAAGACCAATAAATAAAAGTTTTTGATGAAACACCGTGACATGAAATACGGCTTAGGGTGCAGATGCTTACAAGTTATTTTTCCCAACTCTGACTGAAATCTAAAGTCTTGGAGGGATAAACTAAGTTGCATGTTTTTGAGTCCCAGGTTTGAGGGGCGAGCCATGCTGAGCCTAAAGGTGCAGTCAGGGACTGGGCCCTGACTGAGTGGGCCCAGTCAGGGCCCAGTCAGGCATCAGGTCTTTGTAAACAAAGATTGGAAAGTCTGTAACCCGAGACACATTCTGTTTTAGATTTCCCAAACATTGTGGAAACAACTACACACCTCTAGAGAAGTAAACTTGGTCGTTTTCAGTTTCAGCAGATGAATCCTCCAAGCCGTTGTCCTCCTCATCGTCTCCTGATCCCAGCATGTCTGACAACAAGACAGAAAGACCATATAAGAATTCACTACATGTATAAAAATCTGATTTTCTGTCTTGAAGAACCAAATGTTGATTGGTCTTACCTGCCACAGTGATTGCGAAGTTCCTCACAGGATTTTTAGTTCCCCGAAGAACACAAGCATACAGTCCTGAGTCCTCATACGTCACATCTGCGATTTCCATGACGGCACCGCGCATCTGAATGCGAGGTGTGGGCAGCAGCTTGTTCCCTTCCTTGTACCAGTTGACCGCCATGCCTGGCCGGGTGTTCGTATCGCAGCGCAGCTTCAAAAGGTTTCCCGGTTCCAGCAGAAGACTTTCCGTGGTGTCCTCACTAAGGTCCTGAACAACCTCTGTCAAATTCAAGAGAAGTTTGAGAAGTGCCAGTCCAGGACTCTGTATTTCTTTTGATAGTTTTAATCCACTGCTACACAGCATTAGCCAGTCTCTTGGCTCAATCTTTAAGCCATAAGAGCGATACGGCTAACAGAGCAATCTCCCTCCCTTCCTTTCTCACTGCAGAAAAGAGGTCAAGAAGAGAAACAAGCAAGAGGACCAGCTGCAGCTAATGAACATGTTGAGAGGGGTGGTGAAGCTTCAGTGAAGTTAAAGTGAGTCAACAGAGAGAAAAGCTTTGCTCAACCAACATAAGAAACAGAATTTTTCAGGGGTTTGTGCCAGTCATGTTTTAGCCTCTTATTTCTTACAGGATTTTATTTTTGCCTATCTTTATCACCAAGAGTCACAAGAGGAATACACTCTGGATAGGACTCTATGGTAAATGGCCTGTACTTGTATAGCATTTTATCAATTCACACTACAGTCAGCCATTCACACATTCACCCATTCACACGCTGATGGTGGCAAGCAAGGCTCCCATGCAGCTGCGTCACTTCTGACCAACACCAGCAGGATGAAGAGTTTTTCCTGAGGACACAACGACTCAAACCGGCAACCCGGTTACAAGACAGACTTGTACCACCGCTGCCATCATCGCCCCAGTCAATCTCAGGGCAACAGAGACATGTAGGACAAACAATCATCCAGACTCACATGCCAAGGATGATCTACAGTCACGTATTGACCAGCATGCAGGAATTGTGGGATGAGAACCCACACATGCAAGGGCAGAACATGTAAACTCCATGTAGGAAGACACCAGAATTCAAACCGAAGACCCTGTTGCTGCAGCTTGGTCTTAATCAATTAATCAAAATTCAATTAAAAGCTACCTGGTTGGATTTCAGCAGCAGTCACTTCTACAGTTCTGGATTTGATGGCACCTACGAAAGGAGATACTGTGGCTTAAAAGGTTTAAATGTCATCAAAACAGCAGCAGATGAACACAGACATAGACTGAAGTTGTTTCCCCTTCTGACAGTCCGGTAGACTCGGTTTATTGGAACCAAAACTTCATCATCTGCTCCGTCTCAGAGAGCAGAGAGAGTTGGTTTGATTCTCTCTGCTCTGAGTCAAACCAGCCTGTTCCCCTCCTGGCCTGTGGGGGCGCTGCACCAAGAACCACTGAAGGAAACGACATAAAATCCTCTGAAGACGCTGAGAGCAACTTCCTTCTTCACCAAACGGAAACAAAATAAAGGCATCAGATTTTAGCGGTTGGAAGATTTTTAGGCTAAACAGCCATTTCTGCTGCTAGCATTAGGCTAACACATTAGCGTTGGTTGTATTTACCCAGAATGCCCTGCATGTAGTCCACTTCCTACTTTTGGAGTGGTCTCCAGTCTGCTTGGCGTTCACATACGCATTCAAACCAAGCAAGAGCTCACTTCAGCCAATCGCAGAGAAAGGTTCGGAGGGCCAAATCTCGGTTGGGGTCCTCCAAGGAGGTCGCAAGGGGGCAGTTTTTTGGTTCGATTAGCTTTCACACCTCACCAAATGAACTGGACGTTTTAGAGAGACGAGCTGGAGTTTGGTAAAAGCAGACCGGACTAATCTGGAGTGAATGCACTCTTAGTGATAAGAGTTCCTCACCAGGCAGGACTTCCAGCCATGCTGACTGCATAGCCTGAGCTATCCGCCCCCTATGGACGCTCTCAGCCATGCAGATGTATTCGCCTGCATCCTCCATAGTGATATTGGGCAGATGGAGGGTGCTGACCTTGGAGCCATTACCTTTCAGGGTCTGCAGAGGAGGTGGTAGTTTAGAGAAGGGACTTTATTCTTGCCCAACATTATAAATGAAATGGCAGAGCTTCTGCTGTAGCTGAGTTCTTACTGTCAAGGCCTTGATGCGAGGTGGTCCTGCTTCGGTTTGTCCTGAACCGCTAGAATCTGTTTTCAGCCACTGCACCTTGGTAGATATCGGCCTGTGGACTTTGCATAAGAGTTTCGCCTGGCCTCCAACCACCACTGTGGTGTTTTCTGGATACCCTGGTATTATAAGAGGCCTGGACGCACGAAGATCTGGAGAACACAAAGACGTGGTAATGGACAGCAGAAGTAAATGTAGTAAATTTAGAGGAAATCTTTGGCTCCAATTGGTTTGTTTGGATTCTGAAGACAGGCTGTTAATAACGGTCTGAATTAGCTGCTACAGACTACTGCGGTTTCAGGTCACCTCACCAATATCAAGACAAACCTGGAGATTTCCCTTTACCAGGAAGAGAAGCGCGCCATGTTCCTAGCAAAACTCTGACATTTGATGCTGCCAGGAAGCAGTGATAGAGTGCCCTGATAACTCAGCTACTATGGTGTCACTATCTGCTACAGGGGGCCGCCTGTCCTGAAGCGTATCTGCTGCCTGGCCGGAGTCCTCTGCCGCTGCTCACTCACTCAGGACGAGCAATTTTCCAGGGCAATTTTCTGTCTGATTGCATCCTGCGAGCACTAAGTGAAAGGGCAATCTGTTCCCTTGTGGGAGTGAAGTGCTGCCTTTCTGTCTAATCACCCAGAGTGCAGGCAGGTAATTCTTTCAGGAACAAATAACACGCTTACAACCTTGTAAGTGGAAAATCAGACACGGAGGATTGGTCAAATGAAGGAAAACACATTGAAAGAAATAGTTTTTTATGCATTTCTGTAAGAATTCAAAACAACATTTGTTCCAATTCTAAGAGAAGAGTGGAGCCAGAACCATCTGGGTTTCTACAGACTTTGAAAAGTCTGGGACCGAAGTGGAGAGTTCAGCCCTGCACACGTTCAGACGACAAGCCAACCTGCTGAACCTTCTCAGACGTCTAGAATCTGATCAAATCTGTCTGAAAATCTAGAAATACGAGTCTCAGAAAGGCATTTGGACCTGACCCACACAGTCTTCAGCCACGTTAATGAACTTCCCCAGACAGGGACGCTGACCTGGAGCTGAACTTACGATGGGGTGTGAATTGTCACCCAGAGGCGAAGGGGCAAACAACAAGAGAACCAACACAAACAAGCCGCCCAATCAGCCGGCCTGGCAGGAAGAGACCCATCTGGGACAATGAGACCTTCATGTCCCACGGCAAGCCGCCATCGGCGCTTCAGACAGAAGACTCCAAAATACGTAAAGATCTTCAGCCTGATTGGCCTCTGTGAACGGTGCGTGGTCTTTAATTTAACCGTGAATGTCCAGGACCTCAGGAGTTAATAAAACTGATAGGAAACAATTCAGCTAAAGATTTTCATAAATAATAATTCAGCAGCATCCAACCTTTAATTCAGGTGCATTTATTGCAGACAGGGACTTTTATTTTTGTTTAATTTTAATTATTTGGCTGATAGCAGTGTTTCTGCCGCCGGACCAGGTGGGCCGCTTACGACCCAGACAGAACCCAGACTGAGTCTAGACCAAACCCAGACTGAGTCTAAACCGAACCCAAACCCAGACTGGGTCTAGACCAAACCCAAACCCAGACTGAGTCTAAACCCAAACCCAGACTGAGTCTAGACCAAACCCAGACTGAGTCCAGACTAAACCCAAACCCAGACTGCTGACCCTCTTCTAATTAATGTACAAAAGAAAATGTCATATTTTCTATGGCAGCGAAGCTTTGTGCTTCGGTCGCATCATATGAGTTGGCAGCCAGGGGGCGATAAATTCCCACCGATCCCTGATGGAGGCTAATGCTACATAGCATCTATCATAATCAGTCGTCGTCTCAAGCGCCTCATGAAGTCATAATATTAAGAGTTTATTCTTAGAATATTGACTTTATCATTATTTTTATGTATTATTCTCAAAATACTATTACTATTTTCTCTTAATATTCTGACTTTATTTTTATAATTAGATTTTTCTCAGCATGGCAGAAATAAAGTACTAAAGTCGTAAGTAATCGACCGGTCTCACCTTTGGTTCTGATCTGGGGATCGCTTCGGACCGCCACTCTGTCCGCCAGGCAGAGCAGCAGGACGCATAGCAGGCGACCGCGCTCCATCACGCACCGCCTCCGGTTCACGGGGAAGAAGCTGCAAGCCTGCGAGGGGCCCCACGCATCGGGGCCACGGGCGTCTCTGTCTGGATCCTGCAGGGGTAAACCAGCCAGAGGACAGACAGCCAGTCTGTCAGTCAGTCTGTCCTCCTGTCCTCTGGCTGTCTGTCTGTCCCTTTTTTTTTTTCAGTGTCAAAACTTTCATTTCTGTGATTTAGTCACTTATTGTCCAGAAACGTTTTCTGTTTTTCTGATGTTTCTGTTTATCATGCTAATATAATATTAAAGTATTTTGTAAACTTTAATAAACTTTCTCTAAGTTCCATCCAATGTTTGAAGAAAATAATAAAAAATAACCCCAAAACCCCTGAAGAGCAGAAATGTGATGATGTCAAACTCAGAAGAATCGGTTTGCACTGCCCAACGCTGACTTGGTATCAGATTGACACTAAAATATCGTCAGCTTACTAAATTAAGTCATTTTTTTGATAAAAGTGATTTATTTTTTTTGCCTGATTTGTTTTCTTGATTTTTTTTGTTAAATGTGAAGATCGGAGACGACAGCGGCCATGTTTGCTTGTACCTTGGGCCGGCCTGTGGTGAGCCGGTTTAGCAGCAGCTCTTCAGATGAGTTCTGAATCTATTACATATTTGGAGAAGCTCCTCTACGGCTGGGCACGGTGTCGGAGGAGTCATGCTGTGGCCCAGACCGACGGGTTGGGGGTTAGGGGTTAGGGCTAGGCGGGCTGTCAGGGACCGACCGGAGCATTGCAGGGATTTTTCTGTTGTGTTGTTTTTCTGCGGCATGCTGCGCCAGCTGAGCTCAGGCGCCAGACCCAAGCGGCGCGCACACATGCCGCTTGGAGAACAAGCTTTGCTGAATGAAACGTATTCTTTCTCAATTAGGACCTGGAAAACTTTCCCCCGTTTCTCTCCTGTTGCTAATTCCTCCGGATGGCGGCTGAACTGCAGCCGGAGCCAGAAACACTGCCACTGTGTTCTGCTTTCTTTATTATGCACATCTAACGCTGCAGGGCAGGGGCGTTTCTGCCACATAATTCAGGCTTAATAAACCCGACCAGTCAGGAATGAGGGAACGGCGCTGCCATTGCAGTAGCACAGCTAACGCCTGCTAAGCTAGGCTGCTAGCCGCTTCATACCAAACGTGTCAATTCTTCCACTAAAAAAGGGATTTATTTCACCAAGTTTTGTACCATTTAACAATGTTGAGACTTTCATGATAGCATCTTTATTATTATAATAAATCCTGTTTAAACATTTAGAACCGAAGATGCTAATCCGGTTAACTTAGCAAAGTGATTTATTATGTACTTTGTAAAATAATATTTATCTACTGTATGATGAATATCAATTTTCTAAAATAAATGATTCATGATTGGTTAAGTTTTTGTGTTTTAATCCTGTTTTAACTTGTTTAGCTCCAGCGCTAATGCTAAAGTTAAACTTGCTAGCAAACTAATCTCCTTATCTGCGAGGTATTTGTGGCTAACGGATGGTACGTTTTACTTGATAATTCGAATTGATAGTTGAACATGGCTACAAGCGGTTCACATTCCACCATGTTGGAATAGATTTGAAAACGCTCGCATTAAACTTTAACTAGATTAGCACCAGCGCTAAAGCTAAAGTCAAACATGTTAGAAAGCTAAGTTTGTTAACCTTGGTCCAGTGTCCAGTGTGGCCTAAATCTTAGCTTAATTTTTCAGAAAGACTTATATGCAACAGTGATGGAATAGATTTTTTAACTTTTATAAAGATAGTTAGCATTGCTAGAGCTAAACTCAAACATGCCAGCTTCTTATTTAGAGGCAGTTATTACCTACAAACAACAAAGTTGTTATTGTGAAGGGAAAGGTTTACTTATGCCACCTTGTTTAAAAAGCTATAAAAAGTTTCTGTTTAGCTTTAGCTAGCTTAGCGACAGTGCTAAAGCTAAAGTCAAGTTTGCTACATTTTTAGCCCTGTAGCCATTGCTAGTGAACTGCACTTGTGTTTTTCAGGGAACAGCTTACATTCCAAGATTTTTTGAATAGATTTAAAATATTTGTAATCCAATTTAGCGACGCGCTAAAGTCAAGTTTGCTAGCAGGCTAAACTTTTGAATGAGCAGCGCACCCTAGCTGTTGAAACAGAGAAATATTGTTTTACTATTTTAGCCATGTTCAACTATCAATTCGAATTAATTGCAAGATTGTGGGAATTCGTCTAATTAATTTGCTGTTCAGTTAAACTTTTTACATTTCTGTGTAGAAATAATTCAAATGACCGTCAACAAAATCTACATCAGTCTTAATGAATCCCTGCAGCTTGTTTTCTGCTGTGGCTTCCTGCTGGTTTTGACGCCAATAAAAAACATTTTGAAGTCGCTTAAAAAAAGATTTTCTTTCGGTCATATTCGGGTTTAGCTGCGCTGCAGTCTGACCGAACCGGGACGGAACCGGAACGAAAAGCGACCCGTTAACAGCGAAATCCAAAGTCGGTCTCAGAACTCAGGAAAGCATCTGTGAAGGTTTATTTACTGACACGCAGCGGTTTGCTGGCAGCTACGAAAAGGATGACGTTTGGAAACATCCGGGAACGAAATGACTCGGAGCTGCTGAGACACCTGCGCGCTTCTGCCAATCAATAACTTCGATCAGTCGAAGTTATTGGACCCAACCGGTGATCAGTTTACAGCAGGAGGCCTCAGAGTTTCTAGAATCACTTTCTGAGCTTTTTATCAGATCGCCTCACAAACAGAAATGTTTTTAGGTTTGAAGCTGCGGTGACAAAGTTCAAACATGTGAACGTTCAGCTCAGCTGATTCGGTTCGGCGCAAATGAAGGTAGAAAAACCAAACAGGTTTCATCCTCTGCTTCACCATAAAAACTAGCAAATAAACATTCCAGCTTTTTGATATTTCCACTAAAAACAAAACCCGGATTTAGGAGTTAGTAGAAATAAATATGTAAGGTAAATGAGCTTTTAGTGTAAAACGAATGAATGAGTTAAACCCGGGGCAGTTTGCACCCACCTCTTCTCCCGGTTTGCCCCTGCAGAGGCAGCTTGGGGTAAATCACTGCGAGTCCCGATCAGCTCCGGGGAAAACTGAACTCTTCATCGGGAATCTCCTTTCATGAAGCGAGTCTGTGAGTCCAAATCAAGCCAGACTGGACAAATCAAGAGAAAAAGAAAAAACGCTCCAGGAACCAGGAGCTGCTCCGGATCTGCTGGCCGGGCAAGGAGCGCTGATCCCGGGGGCAAAGTCCGCGGCGTGTCGGGCTGCTCAACCATCCATGGAGAGGAAATCAGCAGCAACCGAAACCCGAGAAAACCTTCCTGCTGCTCCGATATCAGGACAGCCGTTTGGCTCCTGGTCACTCTGCACCTTTACGCAGCGCTCCTGGAGGCGCTCCGTCCCTGGATCAGCGGCTCCCGGAACCGGGTCGGAGCTCAGTCTGCAGCCGAACCGCGGATCCGGTCAGTCGGCCTCCAGACTGAGAAACAGAGAGAGAGACGACTGCGACCTCCGCGCTGCAGATCTGACACAAGACTGGCTGCTGGCCGGAACCACAACAACAATGAGAGGAGAGGGGGGCGGGGGGGGGACCAGGAGGAGGAGGACTAGTAGAACCCCCTCCCCCTCCAGGGAGTCCACCTCCCAAACACTCAGAATCTACAGATTCACCTCAGAAAAAAACATTTCTGAGTTTCAAAAGTTGAACATTTACAACTTTCTGAATGTTCAGTTTCAAAAGTTGAAAATTTTGACATTTTTTCAAATTCAGTCATTTTCCGTTTCAGACGTTGAAATTGCTTTGAAGGTTTTTGAAAATGGGTGATGAAGATCTCAGCAGCCCTCCAAACCTTACTTGAACTATGCCACAGCCCTTAAAGCAGCAGTGCAACGAAGAGCCTGAATCTCATTTTGGAGTCGAATCGTGAAACTGGCCTTTGTGTTTTAGCTGCAGTAATCCTGTTAGTCAAGATTAATCCCAATTAATCCGTCTGAACTCTTCATCTCAAAGCTTCTACAAAAAAATCAACATTTAAAGGAGAAGCTGCGTTGGTAAATGTTGCAGTTTGACCTAAACGACTGATAAAAGTTTTCACTTTCTTCCCTTTTCTCCTTTGTCACATCAACGAGAAACGTCTTTGGATTCAAAACAAATTTTACTCATCAGGCCAAAATAAATACATAAACATAAGAACCTGAAAAGTGTGGTGTATATTTAATGAATCAATATAATAGAGCCATTTTTGCTGCAGTTACTGCTGCAGGTTTCTATGAAAAGCTTCCCACAGCATGATGCTACCACCACCATGTTTTCTAGAGTCAAAAAATAGAAATATCCCTTAAGGTCCCACAATTATCAAGTTTATTTGTGTCAAAATATTTCAGCAACAGGGGAGCTCAAAATTATTTTTTACAATAAAAAACGACCGAAACAAATTATGAAATAAATTTTAAACTTAAATTTTGAAAAGTGAACAAATGACTGTCAATTGTTTTTTAGGTTGTTTTGTGTTGAACTGTCAGCAAATCCCAAGAAAACACAGAAATGTGAAATGAGCCGAGTTTTTGAAGGGGGCCTGATCGCCTGAGCCAAACGCCTCCAAATAAATTCATAAAGTTAATTCTGCGTTTTCACAGTGAAAATGGAAACAGGAAGTAGGAGGGGCAATCTGCACTGCAGGAACAAAACCTTACCAGGTATTTTGGTTTTTCTACACTTAAAATAAAACAAAACTAAATTACAAGAAACTTTCCATCCAGCTCCTCCGGGGGAATCCCGAGGCGTTCCCAGGCCAGCCGAGACACATAGACCCTCCAGCATGTCCTGGGTCTTCCCCGGGGCCTCCTCCCGGTGGGACATGCCAGGAGCATCTCACCAGGGAGGCGTCCAGGAGGCATCCTGACCAGATGCCCGAGCCACCTCAACTGGCTCCTCTCGATGCGGAGAAGCAGCGGCTCCACTCTGAGTCCCTCCCGGATGGCCGAGCTTCTCACCCTATCTCTAAGGGAGAGCCCAGCCACCCTGCGGAGAAAACCCATTTCGGCCGCTTGTATCCGGGACCTCGTTCTTTCGGTCATGACCCAAAGCTCATGACCATAGATGAGGGTAGGGACGTAGATCGACGGTAAATCGAGAGCTTCGCTTTGGCTCAGCTCTCTTTCACCACGACGGACCGGTACAGCGCCCGCTTCACTGCAGAGGCTGCACCAATCCGCCTGTGGATCTCCCGCTCCCTTCTTCCCTCATTCGTGAACAAGATCCCAAGATACTTAAACTCCTCCACTTGAGACAGAACACCCCCCTCGACCCGGAGTAGGCACTCCACCCTTTTCCGGCTCAAGACCATGGCCTCGGACTTGGAGGCACTGATTCCCATCCCGGCCGCTTCACACTCGGCTGCGAACCGCTCCAGTGAGAGCTGCAGATCACGCTCTGATGAAGCCAATAGGACCACATCATCCGCAAAAAGCAGAGATGCGATCCTAAGGTCACCAAAACGGATCCCCTCAACACCCCGGCTGCGCCTAGAAATTCTGTCCATAAACGTAATGAACAGAATCGGTAACAAAGGGCAGCCCTGGCGGAGTCCAACTCTCACCGGGAACGAGCCCGACTTACTGCCGGCAATGCGGACCAGACTCTGGCACCAGTCGTACAGGGACCTGACAGCCCGTATCAAAGGGCCCGGTACCCATACTCCCGGAGAACCCCCACAGGACTCCCGAGGACGCGGTTGGGCGAACTCCCACGCACCTCTCCAAGTCCACAAAACACATGTAGACCGGTTGGGCGAACTCCCACGCACCCTCCAGGACCCTGCTGAGGGTGTAGAGCTGGTCCAGCGTTCCACGGCCAGGACGAAAACCACACTGTTCCTCCTGAATCCAAGGTTCGACTATCCGACGGACCCTCCTCTCCAGGACCCCCGAATAGACCTTGCCAGGGAGGCTTAAGAGCGTGACCCCCCTGTAATTGGAGCACACCCTCCGGTCCCCCTTTTTGAACAGGGGGACCACCACCCCAGTCTGCCAATCCAGGGGAACTGCCCCCGATGTCCATGCAATGCTGCAGAGTCGCGTCAGCCAACACAACCCTGCAACATCCAGAGCCTTAAGGAACTCCGGCCAGATCTCATCCACCCCCGGGGCCCTGCCACCGAGGAGCTTTTTAACCACCTCGGTGACCTCGTCCCCAGAGATTGGAAAGCCCGACCCAGATTCCCCAGGCTCGGCTTCCTCAATGGAAGGCATGTTGGTGGGATTGAGGAGGTCTTCGAAGTACTCTGCCCACCGGCCCACAACGTCCCGAGTCGAGGTCAACAGCACACCATCCCCACTATACACAGTGTTGGTGCTGCACTGCTTCCCCCTCCTGAGACGCCGGATGGTGGACCAGAATCGCCTCGAAGCCGTGCGGAAGTCTTTCTCCATGGCCTCTCCGAACTCCTCCCACGCCCGAGTTTTTGCATCAGCAACCACCCGAGCCGCATGCCGCTTCGCCCGCCGGTACCCGTCAGCTGCTTCCAGAGGCCAAAAAGGCCCAATAGGACTCCTTCTTCAGCCTGACAGCATCCCTCACCGAAGGGGTCCACCAACGGGTTCGAGGGTTGCCACCGCGACAGGCACCGACAACCTTGCGGCCACAGCTCTGATAGGCCGCCTCGACAATGGAGGCAGGGAACATGGTCCACTCAGACTCAATGTCCCCCACCTCCCCCGGAAAGTGTTCATTCTGCCGGAGGTGGGAGTTAAAGCTCCGCCTCACAGGGGACTCCGCCAGGCGTTCCCAGCAGACCCTCACAACACGTTTGGGCCTGCCAAGTCTGACCGGCATCCTCCCCCACCACCGGAGCCAACTCACCACCAGGTAGTGGTCAGTGGAGAGCTCCGCACCTCTCTTCACCCGAGTGTCCAAGACATACGGCCGCAGATCAGATGAAACGATGACAAAGTCGATCATCGAACTGCGGCCTAGGGTGTCCTGGTGCCAAGTGCACACATGGACACCCTTATGCCTGAACATGGTGTTCGTTATGGACAATCCGTGACGAGCACAGAAGTCCAACAACAGAACCCCACTCTGGTTCAGATCAGGGGGGCCGTTCCTCCCAACCACGCCCCTCCAGGTCTCACTGTCATTGCCCACATGAGCGTTGAAGTCCCCCAATAGAACGAGGGATTCCCCAGGAGGGGCACTCTCCAGTACCCCCTCCAAGGACTCCAAAAAGGGTGGGTAATCCGAACTGTTGTTCGGCCCGTAAGCACAAACAACAGTCAGAACCCGTCCCCCCACCCGTAGGCGGAGGGAGGCTACCTCCGCTCACC
Organism: Phalloptychus januarius; assembly: GCA_902982915.1. Taxonomy (NCBI): domain Eukaryota; kingdom Metazoa; phylum Chordata; class Actinopteri; order Cyprinodontiformes; family Poeciliidae; genus Phalloptychus; species Phalloptychus januarius. The sequence goes on from CADWAE010000475.1 coordinate 17,187,587, forward strand.
GGGGTAAACCCCAACGTACAGGCGCCGAGATGGGGGGCAACAAGTATGCCCACTCCTGCCCGATGCCTCTCACCGCGGGCAACTCCAGAGTGGAAGTATGTCCAGCCCCTCTCAAGGAGACTGGTTCCAGAACCAGAGCCATGTGTCGAGGTGAGACCGGCTATTTCTAATCGGAACCTCTCAGCCTCACACACCAGCTCCGGCTCCTTCCCCACCAGAGAGGTGACATTCCACGTCCCAAGAGCTTCTGCAACCGAGGATCGGACCGCCAGGGCCCCCTCCCCCGGCCACCACCCAGCACACAATGCACCCGACCCCTGTGACCCCTCCCATAGGTGGTGAGCCCATTGGAGGGGGGACCCATGTATTCCTTTCGGGCTGAGCCCGGCCGGGCTCCATGGGGAAAAGCCCGGCCACCAGGCGCTCGCCATCGTGCCCCCCCTCCAGGCCTGGCTCCAGGGAGGGGCCCCGGTGACCCGCGTCCGGGCGAGGGAACACCAGATCCAATGTTGTGGTACATCATCAGGGGTCTTCGGGCTGAGCTTTGTCTGGTCCCTCACCTAGGACCTGTTTGCCTTGGGTGACCCTACCAGGGGCATAAAGCCCCAGACAGCATAGCTCCAGGGGTCACTGGGTCACTCTAACCCCTCCACCGCGATAAGGTGGCAGCCCAAGGAGAGGACAAGAAACAAGAAACTTTATTTTGAGAAATCGGAGCTTTTAGCTCAATAATTCCTTAATGTTGATTAATTAAAAAAGTTCTGGTTCCGCTGGCAGATTACGTCATTATAACACAAAGAATTTTTATTAACATTTTTCAGTAGAACCAGAGCTGGGTTGCTAGGTAACGGGGTGTGTTCTGGAATAATCTGCCAGTGGAACCAGAACTTTTTTATTATTTAGGAATTATTTACTTAAAACAAGCTCCTGTTTTTCCCGTAAAGTTCATGGTAAGCCAGTTTCGTCTTTTTTTAAGTGTATAAAAACTTTTATTTTAGAAAGTAGAGAAATATTCCAGGAAAATAGTTTTTGTTGCAGTGTGCAGAAACTGGTTCGGTTGGGAACAGCTCATGAAGGTAAAACTGGATCGTCACAAAAAGCAGGAATCAGAAATCGCAGTCCAGGTTTGACCTTTGACACGGCGCAGTGCCGCTCCGGGTCTGACGCAGCTTTACAGCAAGAGGCAAAGTACACAAACAACCGAGTCCAAGAGGAAGTCATAAAGCAGATAAGAGTTTCGTGAGGCGCTGCGTGTTTGGGTCCGACCCGAGAGCCAGCTGCTAGCTCATGTTAGCTTCCCGAGCGGCTGGCTGCTGCTAGCTCATGTTAGCTTCCCGAGCGACTGGCTGCTGCTAGCTCATGTTAGTTTCCTGCATGGCTAGCTCATGTTAGCTTCCTGAGCTGCTGGCTGCTGCTAGCTCATGTTAGCCTCCTGAGCGGCTCCTTTACTGAGGAACCAGCCGGGTCAGCTGGAGGATCACAGTTCGTGTTTAGGAAGGGACAGCAGCGCTAATGTTATCGCACACACATTCCTTTGTGGCTGGCTCGGCTCTACATCAGAGCCGCTCACGTCTTTGGAGAAAATCCTTCAAATCAAAACATTAAATAACTTTAGTGTGAAAATTAGAAGCGTGATGATGGAAAATCACACTTCGTGGTTCATGTTTTCCAATTACAAAGTCAAAAACTTTCAGATAAATAACACAGGCAGCCATTTCATATTTTTACGATTGTCCAAGGATTCGTCTCTCTCTCGGCTCCATTCCTACCGATGCAACAAAGCTGTCATAATCCACCCACCGCAGCATCAACCCGTATCTCCCCAAAACGCTGCGCAATTCAACCCCAGGCTGCCCACCACAGTAATCATCTGGGCGAAACACGGTGCTAAACAACAAATTGTCCTCGAGGAATTTTAATAATCGAGGTACTCGAATCATTCGAGGAATCGTTTCAGCCTTAGTCTTAATACACCTAAAATTTGGCAAAACTGATTTACAGGTAACAGTTCAGTAGAAACAGAAGCTTATTCAAAGCAGTAATTCCTCAAAGGTTATTTATTTTGCTTCCTTTAACAAGCCAGGATCGGTCAATGGCCTAAACAAAACATTTTTTTCTGAATCATTCTTAGATAATCAGATTTGAGTCTGATGTTTTCTGCCTGTTGTGAGATGTTTTAGGGCCGCTGCTGCTGGACACGCCTGTCCATCTTTGAAAAGCATTAGGGGAGCCTTCTGCACAACCAAAACGCTGCAAGTCAACAACAAAACTCTTGTCTTTTCCAGCAGCCATTGTACAGCACGAAAATCAATTGACTGAACGACTGGGGTTGCTAGGCAGCGGGCTGGACTTGTTGCTAGGTAACAGTGTACTGCCTGTAGATTGTGAGTTCGCAATTAGGAGTTCTTGAAATAAAAGTAAATCAAAATGTAAATTTAAATCATAAATGTCGACTTTGATATTCTTGAAAACGTTCTAGTTTAACTGGGAGATTATGACTCCACTAATAGAACGTTTCTGTTTCTATTAGTGGACCATAAAAGGTTGAATGCGTTCTGGTTTTGAGGAAAATAAACAGCTTTATTTGCATTAATTTAGAACTTCTGGGCTGAAGCGATTAATTGATTATTGAAATCATTGTCATCTAATTTAGTAATCAGTTAATCATTAACTGGACTGTATTAGTTGACGATTATTTTGATAATAATTTAATCGTGATTAATTAATCATTTGCAGCCGCTCTTTGTCCAGTCTGAGTTTGAGATGTTTGCAAAAATATAGAATATTGTTAAAGTTTCTCTAAAAGAATTGAAGCAGCAATCAGACAAAGGCTTTTCTATAAACTCTGCATGAAGGTTTTCATTTCATTTCCTCGTCACTTTGTCATTTTAGTAACTTTAACGTCTAGAAAGATGAGGGAAACCAGAGCAGCTTAATCCTGTTTTAATGTTAAACACTGATCTTTTCCCTGTTGCACTGATTTCAAACTTTTAAGTGGATTAAATAAAAAAATCTTTAAAACGTCGTAAACTGATTTTTCACAACAGCTACAATGCAGCAGGAATCTGCTGTTGCTGCTGCTGTTGCTGCTGCTGCTGCTGCTGCTGGAGCTGCTGCTGCTGCTGGGCTGTTGTTGCTGCTGCGCTGCTGTTGTGCTGCTGCTGCTGCTTTTGCTGCTGCTGCTGTTGCTGCTGGAGCTGCTGCTGCTCTTTTTTCTCCTACTGAGTTTGAGCTGACCGTGTTTAGTTTAGCTTGGAGGGAATCTTGTTTTTGATCGGACGTCGCAGCTTTTGGCTTGGCCTTCTCCACAGTGCAGGACGCAGAACAGCGCCGCCCTGCTGGCTGAACAGTCTGGTGGTTAAACACTGCCTTACTCACATTAAACACTTTTATTAAAGCTTTATTCACATTTAATCAGTTTTTACAGGTTCTTAAAGAGTGCTGGAAATCCTTGAAATGTTTTCAAGGGGTTTGGAAAGTTTTGGACTTCTGTATAAATTTCTGCAAAGTTCTTGATATTCAAACGGCAATTCTGTAATAAAGTTCAATCTGTCTTTTGATTTTTATTTATAATAAAATCCAGAAAATTTATTGAGAACTATATTATTTTACCTCCTTTGTATTTTGATTTTAAGCATTATTATGAGCAGTGCTCCCATTGTTTCCAGTACTCCCATTGTTCCCAGTGCCCCCATTGTTCCCATGTTCCCAGTGCTCCCATTGTTCCCAGTGCTCCCATTGTTCCCAGTGCTCCCAGTGTTCCCAGTACTTCCCAGTGTTCCCAGTGCTCCCAGTATTCCCAGTGTTCCCAGTACTTCCAGTGTTCCCAGTGCTCCCAGTATTCCCTTTAAAGTCTTTTCCATCCTCCTCTGCCGGCGAGGAGCCTGTGCTCAGCGTCAGGACTGGCCCTCTCTGCTCCTCAGCTCATAGGAGATAAATAATGAAAATAGACGTTAATGTTTGTGTTCCAGCAGGAGGAGCAGAGGAACTGTCGTCTGTTTCAGAGTAAATATTAACATTTACAGGAATTTAAGTTGTTCGTTTCTGTTTAATATGCAGGTTTCTCTTGAGGATCACCAGATGAACAATAAGGCTACAGCAACAAAATAATAATATTTATTTTAAAAATAATCAACAGCTTTTAAATGGGTATTAAATGTTAAAAAAAGCCAACGATTTATTCATTTAATTCATTGTCTGGTAGGAGTTTTAAATTCCTGCTTTTTGAACAGCCAGCAGTGCTACATTGCTAATGCCAGCATAACAGGAAAAAACAATGCTGTCCTTATATCTTACAATCGATGAATTCATTGTGATTTCCACCTTTAAATGAATATCTCGTCATTTTAAAATGACTGTCTGCGACACTGACAGTGCAGCTTGCACAGTAACAGGAACAGTTGTATTATTTCATTTCTGTCTTCTATGAAAGTATTGACAAATTTTAGCCTTGCAGAATATAGATCAAATGGTTTAGAAAAAGGAGCTAATGCTAATTTCATAACATTAGCATTGCTAATGCATTATCCAGCATAGAAACTGTTTCAGTTGTTATCTTTATTCCTAGCCAAAAATGCTACAGCTAACAGGTCGCTTTGTGCATAATAACCTGGCCTTTCAACCAGGATGTTATTTTCTACATGTCAGTCACAGCTTGCTGTGCTGCATCTCTACAGTTAGTTTACACATAGTGGCTAACTTATGAGTAGCAGCCAGTTGGGATTAATGAACACAGACATGTTACTCTGGATCCAACAGTTCTGATTAAAGATGTTTAAAATTCCCCAGAACTGTTTTTATTGTTTGACTATAGTCTCCACAGCTTGTTCAATACCAATAAATTGGAAAATATGACTTAATTCTGTGTGTAGTTTAGTGATCCAGATCATGTTTCCTTTCCTGACCTAAAGGAGAGTTTTACAAACTGGTTTGTTTTTCAACAGCAGATTTTGTCTTTACGGAGCTACAGTGAAAAATCACTAAATCCTGCCACGTATTCTGGTTTAGTTTCTAGTGCAGATAAATGATGATCAGGTTTCAGATGAATTAGCAACAGCAGCTCTCGGGTAGGGTCTGTGTTCAAACCGGAGAAATCCACTTCCGGACCTCCATCCGAACTTCACGAGTCATCCGGGTCGCATGTCTGAAACCCAGAAACTGAGATATATTTATTTGTGATTTTATTCAATTTGACTTTGAGAGTTGCTGTTTTTAAGTTCCATTGTGCTTCAGTTTGTGCTCAGTGACATTAAAATGAATTACTGCTCGTAATGGTGATGCATCATCTCTTCCCTCCATCTTGTTTCCTCGCTGCCTGCCCTTCCTCCACTGCAGTAGCCCAGTGGAGATCCTCCCAGTAATCCCAGGACCAGCGGCCCATTAGATCAGGGCCTCTGTCAGAGAGCAGCCGTTCGGGCCCCTTTGTTTGGCCCCTGATTAAGAGCTTCTCACCCGAAGGATCAGACCTTTAAACCGAGCCGAGGAGTGGGAGTCGGGGGAGAGAAGGAGGGAAGATGCTTCTTTGTTTTTGTCTGGAGGGGGTCTTATGGGTCACATTGTTGCCAGGCTCAGAGAGGTTTCTTTTTAAAGGTCAGCTGGATTTGGAGAACAATGGGATGTTAGACGATGAGGGATTTAAAACTTAAGCGCATACTTTCAGGGCCGGATGGTTAAACTCCCTGGAGCTTCAAGATGCTGCAGTCCATCAGTTATTGCGACAATATCTTAATATACACAGCTAATTAATGAACTTTCAATTTTATTTGATTAATTCTGCTTACAGGTTTAGCAGGTTCAGCAGAGAAACACTTGAACTAAAGCCAAATAATTGTGGCTCATTTATTGCCTCAGTTGGAACCAAGACAATGTTTTCGGGGTTTTTATTCTTATCTTCATGTTTCTGATCATCTTTTTCTCAACCTTCATATTTATAGCTGTCAATATTTTATCATCAGATTTTAAGAAACACATTTTTCTCCACCAGACAGATTGGGGAGAGTTTGAGCTTATTAATGTCATGTTTTAAATATTTACGTTGTCATGAACTAGTTTTGCATCATTGCCTGTTAAATGTTTAGGGGAACTTGCTCCCTTTTTAAAATCATTGCTGATTAAAACTTTTACAGTGGATTTTCTAGGGAGTTTCAACATAAATTCCTTAAAAATCCACATTTAGTTACAATTATACTTTATTTGAGAAACATTTACTTGAGATGTAAAAATAAGGCAGCAACTGTCCTGTTTAGTTTTTTCTAAAGTTTAAATAAAATATTGCCACTCGGATGTCGCCATCTTGTTTACGTGGCAATGCATTCTGGGTAGACAGCGTATTCCCGACGCTACAGAGCTAGCTAGCTCCATCCAGCCGGAACAGTAAATTTCCGTCATTAGTACCGTTGAGTCGTTTCAGTTTGACCCGCAGCGCGTAGAAACGACACGGAGGAATGAAGATGAGGAGGAAACAGCTGCTGGAAGGTGAAGTTAATAACTTTACAGAAAGCAAAACATGTTAGCAAATATAGCTGAATATTGTCTTATAAAGATTTAAAGATGCTTCATTGTTACTTTAAATAGCCATTCATTATATTCAGATTCCTTCTGATTTTGTTTTAGCTCCGGCTAACGGTGTTAGCTCCGGCTTACGGCGATAGTTCCGGCTAACGGTGTTAGCTCCGGCCGACGGCGATAGTTCCGGCTAACGGCATTAGGTCCAGCTAACAGCCTTAGCAGTAGATCATGTTAGCTTATTCAACAGGTACCTGGTGTTTAAGGGCTCGTGTGAGACAGTTTTCCTACTTAATAATAATAATCTGTTTCAAAGTGAACAGGTTAGTTAGCCTCCACATCTGGACTAGTTACTGATAAACTTGGCTCCACTTGGACCTTCTGCGTCCTGCTCCCAGCATGCATTGCACAGGTGAAAAATGGTGACCTCTGAATGTTAAAAATCTACTTTTTGGAATAATTATGAGATTTTATGCACCACAAACAACTTTAATTTTCTTTAACATCTTTGTGACCAGAAGGATGTTCTGGTCACAGAACATCTGTGCAGTTTGGTGAATCTGCTGATTAAAACCATTATTTCATTCGAGAGTGTGGGATTAAGGATATTCACAGATTAAGTTATGGAGGGAGTGAACCGGGAGTTGGGATTAACACGTTTCTTTGCTTTTCCCAGACGGACTGTGAGTCCCTGAGGAATGCAGCGTCGTCTGAGCACAGGACAATATGGCTCTGGTTCTGAAAGGGAGCGCATCGTCCGCTTCAGTTCAACAATAACACAGATACCCACAATTCACTGGTATATAGAAAAGCATCAGTTCACACTAAAATTAGTTTTATCCTCCAACACATCCAGATTTAACGGGGCTGGATTAGAAGCAGAAACTGGATTTTATTTGAAAGAAAATAAACTGATTTTCAGTTATACTTTACATTTGTGCAGATAATTAATTCACGGATTGTAAGTCACAAATTGGTAAACTAATGAAAAAAATAAATAGGTAAATATGTGCAATTTGAAATCTTCAATAAACTGAGAAATACATTTTTTCCTTCTGATTTTTAAATTCATTATTTTTGTCACTGGAAAAAAAGTCTAAAGGTTTCAGTTTGTCACTGAAACCTGTAGACTTCCATGAGAAATGAGAATAAAAGCTTTTCCGTCACGGCCCGGGACCGCCGTCAGGGCCCAGGGTCCGCCGTCAGGACCCAGGGGCCCGGGGCCCCGTCACATTGTTCTTCATTGTTCCTCATCATCGTCATTCCCTCCAGCTGCCTGGTTGTTGGGCCTTGAATCCTGTGGAAGGAGAAAATTAGAGTTTGAATAAAAAGCTGTTTTCTTCTGATCGTTGTCAGGAACCTGCTGTTGAATCCCGAACGCGTTTTGCTCTCTGCTGCTAATCAGAGCGCGATACCTCAGCCTGTGGCCGGGCACAACAAAGCTTGTTTTAATGAACAGAAACAAAACACCGCCTGTCTCCGGCAGGCTTTGGTTTCCATTAGGAGGCCAAAAGTTCAAAGTGGAGCTCAGCTGATGGCCGCCGCCTCCTCTGGCTATAAAAGCTCAATTAATCTAAATCTCTGCGAGTTTATTGGTCTCTGTTGGCTAAATGAGAGCAGGCCTGTCCTCCCTGCTTTGGCTGTAAAATCAAGAAATGGCATTAGAAAGGAGCGCCCTGTGTGGCCTCGGCGCAGCGGAGGAAGTTTTACGAGTCGCTGTAATCACCAGGCGTTAAACTCAACAATTAGAGCTGCTGTTCTGTCGCCGGTTTATGGTGAGAGGCTCGCGTAGCGGAGGACGTTCATCACTGAAAACTGTTTCAGCTTCAAGTTCAAACTCAGGTTTAAATCAAACTAATGTTGGATTCATCTAGAAAACATGATTTACAGCTGAAACCAGAGGCTAATAAAATACACATTATTCTCTCGCTGTTTGAAGTTAAATCACAATAAACTTCTTGTTTAGAGAACTAGCTAAATTATTTCTATTTGACAAAATCCAGAAAACTTTGTGAGAATATTTTTTAACTTTAATATTTATTATTCTTAGTGGCTCAATGATTTATTGATCTAATAAAGTAAAGGGTAGCTTATATTTTATGCACTAACCAATGTTTGTTTTAGAAGTACTCTATAAAGGGGAACCATGTTGCCCCCTGTTGAACCGTGTCGCCTGGTGTTGAACCGTGTTGCCTCGTGTTGAACCGTGTTGCCTGGTGTTCCTTTTTGAATGGTGTTGCCTGGTGTTGAACCGTGTTGAACCGTTTTGAACCGTGTTGCCTGGTGTTGCCTCGTGTACCATGTGTTGCTTTGCGGTGCCTTGCGTTTCTCCTTTTGCTCCGTGGATCAGTGATTCCAGGCTCATGATGCAGATCTCGCTTCAGGAAATCCTTCACTTCATGCTTTGACCTCCTGATAGCGAAGTTGTTTGTGCTTTGGTTCAATAGTTCTTCTTTAAATGGGAACTTATATCAATTTCCGTGGCCAGAAATATTTAGTCTCTTTATGACTGGAAAACCCTTTAAATTTAAAAAGGAAGAATGAAAAATGTGTGGGTTTGTTCAGACTCACTTTCCCCCAGGAGCAGCAGCCGTTATGTCCTTTAAAGAGCTGTGAAATGGCTCTGAGACAGAAGCAGCCCTGCTGAGTCCAGGCTGGCACATTTTATGTTTCAGTTCATTAAACAGCACAGAGATGTGACTGATGAGGGGGAAAGTCCTCCTGCATCAAGCAGCTCTGCAGAAAAGATAAATCTGCCACACATTTTAATTTATGAGCCTTTAGCTAATTGTAGTTGGTCATTTTAATTATTTATGTAGACCAGTGGTCAAAACTTCAATTGTTTACTGTAACCATGTATGTACACATAATGCCTTTGTTTGATAATTTTTTATTTTTACATTTTTTCCATTATTTTCAGTTCTTTCTTTCTGGTTTGTGTTGAAACAAACTTCTTCCTTACTGAAAGACGCCAAACTCCCACAATTTATCAGCTACTAAAGTTGTTCAGAAAAATAAGCGCTGCGTTTTTACACTGTAAAAGGGAAACATAGATGGAAGCTGTTGGTTCCTCTGCAGCGGATCTCCTACTATTTCCACGGGAAGCCCTAGAATCCCCGTCCGTATCTGTATGTTGTGAATGCATATTAACTCACTTGTGAAATACACAGGAGACATCTTCATCAACTCAACTGGTGGCCACACTGCCCCACTCTGGCTGAACAAAGACAGGGAGGCTGGCTCCGCCTTTATTGCTTTTATAAACGCGTAACCTTCCGCTTTACAAAGTAGTGCCAACACAAAATACAATAGTGGCAAGCATCGTATTCAACAGAAGCGGATTTCGTTTAGATGATGAATTTATAACAGTGAATTTGTATTCTATGATTTTTTTCCAATTTAAATTGCACCTCTGTGTAAAACTTTGTGGAAAATACTTGTTGTGTTGCTAATGTTGAAAGCACATCATTTTGTAATTGCAGTTTTTATTAAATAAGAAATTACATTTATAAGTTTATGGAAGCAATAAGTCGTTATAATCATGTCACACCATCGCCCTCCAATCTCTTCCTGTCGCCGTCGTCTTTGTGGTTTCTGCCTGTAGTAACATCCTGTTGGTGATCATGTGACTCGTTTGATGAGAAAAAAATTTTCCTTTGCAGTTTTTTTAAATATGCTAATTTCATTATTGAAAAGTGAGTTTTGTTTTTTAAATTTCCATTAAGTAAATTAATTTTCCGGTTAGAGTAATTATGTAGTCAAAGGAAACGCTTAGCATACCTGAAGCGCTGCGTAGCTAGCGGCGCGCCACTTCCTGTTCATCATGGTGGATCATCAGCTTCACTGAGGAAAATCAAACTCATATCTGCTTTTATTGACCCGATTCTGATCTTTTCACCCATAAAAGAAACCGATCTGTGCCGGTTCTGATTCGGTTACGGATCCAATCGTTTCAAAGCGTCTGCAGTCTGAACGTTCCTGTCTTATTTATCCAACTTTTATCTTGTTAATGCGAGAAATGCGTCATCATTTTCTGCACCGTAAGTCAGACGAGGTAAATCAAGGTGTAAACAGTGGATGAAAATTATAATTATGAAATTATGGAAAGTCTGTGTCAGAATCCCACAAGTCCTGGATCTGATCCAAACTGTAAGTCCTAAACAAACGTTTACTCATATTAGTGGTGTTTCCTTTTTATCAGCTTCCTCCTCTTGTTGGTGAATAAACTTTAAATTGGTCCATAAGCGTTTCGCCTTCGTCTTCTACGGTTGTTTCAGCATCGTAAAGCGCTGATTAAATCTGATTATGGTTTAATTAGTCATACAAATAGCCATGAAAAAACAAACTGGATTTCAGCAAAAAAATCTGAATCAAGCATGAGTATGTTTTTTACTTCCCACTCTGTTTCTGCGGCTCTATCTTTTTGTTTGACATTTCTTTTGTGAAGATGATCATTTTTCTTTCTTGTCTCTACATGGAAAACAGCAGAAAGTTTCCAGAGAGACTTTAGCGCCTTTCTGGAAACGACACTAATATACATTATTAACAATCCAAACGGTTTTTTTGCTGCATGACAGTTGAACATGGGTCTGGGGGAATCCAAAGTCATTTTAATTACAGGCTGGATATTACACTCTCATTTAAAGCTGTAAAACAAAGACAATTTGTTGAGTCGAATGAGTCAGTTATGAATCAGCAGACGGCCACAAGAATTTACCCAGCAGTCTGCGGCCACACATGGAGAAACGTGACACTGACTAGCATTTGTTCACAACTGTTGCAACATCTGTGTTATTTTCTGCAATTAAACTTGTTTGTTTTTGGTAAAAATGTGAGTTAGCTCGGCGTCCTGCATTGTTTCTGTTTAGGAGGAAATAAATTCAGACAGATCGGATCTCCGTTCAAACGGCGTCTCCCCCAATCATTTGGCCACCAATAAAAGATTTTAAATTTACCATGAAATAATAACAGAAATGGGAAATGTCCGCTGGTTTGCCATGAATACTGTTTGATGCAACAAACTGCAGAAAGTTTTACTTTTCTCATTTTTGTCCAAAAGGCTTTGGGATCATTGATGCTGGATTAGATCGGAGCGGAGCTGGATTAGAGTGCGAACTGGAGCCGGATTAGTGTGGAGCTGGATTAGAGCGTAGATGGATTAGAGCGGAGAGGAGCTAGTTTAGAGCACGGACCGGAGCTGGATTGGAGCGCGAACTGGAGCGTGAACTGGAGCGTTGTGGGGGTCATTGGGGCGTTTGCATTGGACCAAATGATGCTGTTATTGAATAATTAATGGATCAGGTTGTTGTTCTGGTTCTGACTGCCTGAGGCTCCCGGCGGCCGGCTGTGTTTCAGATGGACGTTTGGCTCCACTGGCGCTGCCAGAATTATCTGGCGCTTCAGATAAGTCTGAAGGAGCCTGATCTGTTGCTACGTTTATCTGCATCTCTCAGCAGGACGATGAGCAGCAGGTCGATGAGCAGGAGGACGATGAGTCTTGGCGACCTGTCCAGGTGACCCCGCCTCTTGCCCAGAACGAGAGCTGGAGAGGCACCAGCAACCCTCCTGACCCCAGTAAGGGACAAGGGTGCAGGAAGATGGATGGATGGATGGGTTTTCCTGGTAGGTTAATTTCTGCCCGTTTTGTGACAACTTGCCCGTTCTCAGCAGGCCGTGGTTATCTGACTGCGGCGCTGCTCTGGGATCTGAAGATCGGAGGAAACATTTGGAGCGTCGCTACTTACACCTCGATTTTCCAATCGGACTCGTGATGTCACGAGATCAAAGCTGACAGGATGATTCATCCGTCAAAGCAAACAGCCTGAGGAGCATTTGCTGCTCGACAGCAACACAATGATATGAGAAACACAGGATTAAAACTTGTTGATTCACTCTGCAGGATTTCATAACGATACAAAGTTTTTAAAAAGCTAACCCTCAGGAAGTTTTCCTCCTGATGGTCTGGGAGAACCAGCCAAACCAGCCTGTTCCCCTCCTGGCCTGTGGGGGCGCTGCACCAACAACCACTGATGGAAACGGCACAAAAACCTCTGAAGACGCTGAGAGCAACTTCCTTCTTCAGCAGGTGGTTATGAGTAACATATTTCAGTCTGACCATATTTCTGTGACGGATTTTTCTTCTCTTTACACTGGCTGAAAATGTTCTGTTGGAAAATGGAAACGATGTAGATTTGACCAAAACCTGAAAAATGACATAAACCAACATACATTTCCAGGCTTTTCCAGGATGTGTTGAAGCTCTGTATCAACTAGAGCGTCACCCTGAGTGACGTCCGCGTCTTACCAGGCGCAAACTCTTACCGGAGAGTTTCATCATGTTTCAATGTAAATATCTTAGTTCACTTGAAATGAAACTAAACTAACTTAGCAGCAACGTTTCAGTGCGATTCAGGAGTTTGGTTTAAACCAACAATTAATTAACTACGATTGTAAAAGTTCTGCTTCCACTGGCAGATTATTTCACAGTCTGTGGCACTGCACTGTTACCTAGCAACCCCAGCCAAGCCCTGTTGTTACCTAGCAACCCAGTTCCAGGTCTGCTAGCAGATTACTTCACTTTAATAGGAAAAACATCATAAATGAAATAATCTGCTGGTGGAACCACAACACTTTGGTCAATATTTAGAGATTATTGACTGAAAATAATCAGTGAACCTTTATTTGACGGGGTGTGCATCAGACGGACATGACTGTCATGAACATGGAGAAGACTTCGTGAATATTTATGACTGTCATAAAGTGTCATTGGGTAAATAATGACACTTTTAATGCAAAGTTGACATTAACCAAGAATCATCATGTCCGTTTAAACTGTGGCAGTTTATCCAGTTCATTTATGATTTATCTAATAGAGTCCAACCTATTAAAAACTTGATAAAAATTTGATAAATGCAGGGGGAGACGGATGGATGGAGGGACGGATGGAGAGATGGAGGGATGCAGGGGGAGACGGACGGAGGGACGAGTTGGAGGAAGGAAACATTTTACCCATCAGGAGCCGAACAGAGGCAGAAACAGGCACGGTGAATCTTCATTTTGGTTTCTGGCAGCAGGAAAATGCTTCAATAAAAGCATGCAGAAAGCAAATAGGTGAAAATATTTCCCATAAACAACATTTTATGAGGGATTAATGTTTATAAGAGCAGTTAACAGTTATGTTGTTGTGTGCACACAGTTGCACTGCAAAAACACAAAACCTGATTTCCATCCAGTTTCTAGTGCAAATATCTTCATCTGTCTTGAAATGAGACAAAACTTTCAACTAACATTTCAACGACGTTTTAAATCAATAATTTATTAGTAATTATTTAAAACGTATTCAATTACTTCACAATCTATAGCTGGTAGGGTTGAGGCAGGGTTGTGCTGTTACCTAGCAACCCAGCCACGCTCGGCCTGTTACCTAGCAACCCAGTTCCAGTTACACCATCAGATTTTTTCACTTATAACAAAACATTTTGTTGACAGTGAAACAAGGTTTTCATCAAAATTAAGGATTTTGATGTTAAGCAAAAGTTTCTTGTAAGTTAGTTTTGTGTTGGTTTAAGTGGACTAAAATATTTGATTTTTGCAAGATTTGGTGTTTTTGCACTGTAAAAATGACTATGTTGACGAAATGATCTGATTCTAAAATTCAATGTGTATTTATATGGTTCTGGTGTCGGTTCGGTCCACCAGCTGCTGCTCAGACCCGCAGGCTGAAACCTTTGAATAGCCTCCTTGTCTCCCTGTCACCTTGCCTCCTTGCTTCCTCGTCTCCTTGTCACCTTGTCTCCTTGCTCTCCTTGCTCCTTGTCACCTTGCCTCCTTGCTCTGTCACCTTGCCTCCTTGTCTCCCTGTCACCTTGCCTCCTTGCTCCTTGTCTCCTTGTCACCTTGTCTCCTCGCCTCCTTGTCCCCTTGTCTCCTTGCCTCCTTGTCACAAAACTCAGTGCATTTAATTGTTAAAATAAGCAGCTCTGCACTTTCCGTTCATTCCTGCTAATGTCTAATTATTTTATCACAACAGATATAAATATTAAATATCGCTTTTTAAGTTCATATGAATCTTAAATCTTGTGTTTTAACTAAAGGTTATCATTTAAACTCCACAATTTTCTCATAAATTGTCAGCGAATGTTTTGGACCTTTTGCATCGGTGAGCCGAGTTGTGAAGCCTCCTGTAGGAAAACCTCACTGAGACGTCGGGTCTGTGAGGACAGCGGGACTCGAACCGACAACCTCTGCGTGGATCCTCAGAGTCTCTAAGGGTTTTCAGAAAGTCCTTCGTGTTGAGGAGGAAATGGCCTTAGAGGAATGTAATTTTAAATGAAGGTGGTACAGTGGGCGAGACATGTGGGTTTAATTTATGGCTCCAATAAATCCCCTCTGTTTGCCCTCTGACCCCTGAACCAGTCAGGCAGTTTCCTAAAATCTGAACGGCTCCCCCGTCGCTCCGACAGAGCGCCGTGGCCGTGTTATAAACCCAGCGCCATTCTTGTAATCACCTGACTGCGTCAGCCAGGCGGCCGGCGGCGAGACGGTCGCTCTCTCACTGCTGGGAGCAGCGGGCCGAGTTACGGCGCCACATCAGCTCGCCAACACCGGATTTATTCTGCTTCCGGCGTCAGCTTGACGGAACGTTTCTCTTCACCGATAAAAACTATGGATCTGTCTTCTACTATCAGATCAGCTTCATTTCATAAACGGTCCATATTTTAGTGGATCAAGAATTTTAATTGACTTTTTTGTAATTAATCATATTTTATTTAAAATTCATCTCAACATAAAAAAATGTAAAACCCAAAAGCCTTTCTGTTGCTAAATCACTGAGTAAACATGAGCTCAACAACAAAATATTTATTTTCTCTCTTTTGGTTCTTCAGCCATCAGACTGGTGCAAACTGCTGTTAGACCAACCTGATTCAGAAATCTGGACCATGGACGCTAACATTAGCATTAGCTGTTACTGTGGATGATAGCATTAACTGTTAGTGTGGATGCTAACTTTAGCATTAGCTGTTACTGTGGATGCTAACATTAGCATTAGCTGTTACTGTGGATGCTAGCATTAGTTGTTAGTGTGGATGCTAACTTTAGCATTAGCTGTTACTGTGGATGCTAGCATTAGCTGTTACTGTTGATGCCGACATTAGCTTTAGCTGCTAGATGTTTAGCATTTAGATGTTATTTTAGGCTAGCGTAGCTTCACTGATAGGCTAACTCCTGTTAGCACAATGGTCTTGTTTGTAGAAGATGAGTTCAGCTTGCTAGTTTTCATCTGGTGGAAAGTGCTTTGGTTTGACTTTCTTGAGTATAAAACCTGCTCTGTAAATGCAAAATTGGTTGACAGATTAATTGCTTTATTGATTGATCACTGTGAAATCAGCAATTTTGCCATGATTGGAGCCACATGCAGTGGCGGTTGCTGATTTGGCTCATAAGGGCAGTTGTCCAGGGCGGCATAGAAAGGGGAGCATGTGAAGCAGATAAATAAAGCTTATCTATTATTTATGGCCTAAGACAGCTTTTTTTTTACTAATGTCCTATATGTGTTAGCAACCTGGTGCTTTGGGTGGATCAGCAACAATACAGTGGGGAAAAAAGTATTTAGTCATTCAGCAGGTTCTCCCACTGCTGACTGACTAAATACTGTCAGCAGTGGCATGTATGATGTCACTGACATCATAGGTCAGAGGTCAACTATGAGAGACAAAATGGGGAAAAAAAACTCACATTGTCTGAATTTTATAGATTTTTATTTGCAAATTAGGTGGAAAATAAGTATTTAGTCACCTAGAAACAAGAAACAAACCTGCAGCTTCTTCCTCCAGAGGCTCCTCTGTCCTCCACTCATTACCTGCATCACCTGTTTGAACTCGTTAACAGTATAAAGACACCTGGACACAAACTGTCCCACTCCAAGTTCCACTATGATGAAGACCAAAGACTGTCGAAGGACCAGAAACAGGATTGTAGACCTGCACCAGGCTGGGAGACTGAATCTGCAATAGACAAGCAGCTTAGTGTGAAGAATCTACTGTGGGAGAGATAATCAGAAAATGGAAGACCTACAGACCACTGCTAACTTCCCTCCATCAGGGGCTCCAGATCTCAGCCTGTGGGGTCAGAATGATCACAAGATCCCAGAACCACACAGGGGACCGAGTGAATGACCTGCAGAAAGCTGGGGTCAAAGGTCCAAAGGCTACCGTCAGTAACACACTAAAGGGACTCAGATCTTGCAGTGCCAGACGTGTGCCCCTGCTGGAGCCAGTACAGATCCGGGTCTGAAGTTTGCTAGAGAGCATTTGGATGTTCCAGCAGAGTATTGGGTCATAAGGTCAGATGGAACCAAAGTAGATCTGTTTGGTAGAAACTCGTCGTGTTTGGAAGAGAGTGAATGCTGAGCTGCATCCAAAGAACACCATGTGAAGCATGGGGGCGGCAGCGTCATGGGGGCGGCAGCAGCGTCATGGGGGCGGCAGCATCATGGGGGGCGGCAGCATCATGGGGGTGGCAGCATCATGCGGCAGCTTCATGGGGCGACAGCGTCATGGGGGCGGCAGCATCATGGGAGCGGGGGCGCAGCTCATGGGGTGGCAGCATCGTGGGGCGGCAGCATCGTGGGGCGGCAGCATCGTGGGGGCAGCATCTGGGTGGAAGCATCATGGGTGGAGCATCATGGGGGTGGCAGCATCATGCTGGGCGTTCTGCAACGGGACCAGGACTATGGTCCATCAGAGTGAAGATGAACGTGGCTGAGTCTCTAGAACCAGGTCCTGGACTGGCCCAGCCAGTCTCCAGAACCAGGTCCTGGACTGGCCCAGCCAGACTCCAGAACCAGGTCCTGGACTGGCCCAGCCAGACTCCAGAACTCAACCCCATGGAAAACCTTTGTAGGGAGTTGTAAGTCTGTTGCCGCCCCAGAACATCAGAGCTTTAGAGGAGATCTGCTTGGAGGAATGGGCCAACGTTCCAGCAACGGTGTGAGCCGACCTGGTGAAGACTGACAGGAACCTTTTGACCTCTGACCTCTAACATTGCCAACAAAGAATATATTACAAAGTACTGAGATGAACTTTTGCTTTTGACCAAATGCTTATTTTCCACCTTATTTGCAAATAAATTCTTTTGAATTCAGACCATGTGATTTTTTTTTTTGTCATTTTGTCTGTCATAGTTGACCTCTGACCTCGGATGTCACTTACAGGCCTCTCATTTTTTTGAGTGGGAGAACTTGGTGAATGACTAAATACTTTTTCCCCCCTGTATGTGAGATCTGCCAGTGCAGCTAAAGTCGGTTTTTAAACTGTAGAAACAACAATGTTCAGACGATGCTCAGCATTTAGTAGTGAAATTCAGAAACACTCAGAAAACTACCCAACCTTTTGTCCCATTACAGTTTGTTCACATTTAAAAAACCTCATAAATGATCAGATATGAACCAGAAATCAAACTAATAACAGAAACATTTGATTATGTCCTCAGTTATAAACTACATTGGCAGCTTAGAGTCGAGGCTCCTGAACTGTTTTCCAGGTTTCTGTCTCCTGCTCTGGCCTAAAGATGGCGCCTGAGCAGCAGGTGTCTGCAGGACCTCGGCTGAAACAGAGACTCTTCCTGGCCCAGAGGAACCGCAGCTGTAAAGACAAAGGGAGAACATGGAGGACTGGTGAATAATAACAGAGCAGCTCTCTAACTAAGGCTTCCTGGAAGACGACCGCACACAGGAATATGGCAGAAGGATTCCTTTAAGAAAACAGGATGTTTGTGTCAGACGCTGAAGCTTTCTCACTGGTGCTTCCCTTTTAATTAGCTTCTGGCTAATTTATCTTTACTGACTGGATTTCAGACAAAACAGAAAACAAGTCAAGCTGTTAAAATACTTGTGTTTAGCTTCTATACATTTAAATAAAATGCCACCTGAACGTCACCATGTTGCTTACGTTGCAATGCACCCTGGGTAAATGACGGATGCTAGGCGCTATAGCACTGGCTAGCTAGCTGGAACAGTAACGTTCGTGATTCATTTAGTATGTTTGCTATCATGCTAAATGAAAGCAAACACACAGGCCTAATTAAAGAAACACATTTTGTGTTAAATCTAGTATTTTCCATTTAAAAAGATAAAATTATAATCAAAAAGTTTATCCTAAACCAGGGTGTCCAAAGTTGCTCATCAATAAAGAAAATATGAAATATTTAACCAAATTAGTCATTTTTTGTAGGAAAGCTACATGTCATCTTCTGTAGATCTAAATTCTAAAAAGCATTTTGCATGTTTGCTTTATTAAAATACTTTTACATTTCAAATGTATTCTCAGTTATGAGAATAGGATTGCTTTCTTTTAAAACTCCCCATACTTACCAGTTTAATAGATGAATCAAAGCTGATATAGCTGCAGAACTGTTGAAAAATGATCAGTGAACCTGAAGCAGGTCGGCTCCTTTTGAAAGCTTGGTTATGAAAATACTTTGTGTTGTTTTGAACTTTTTACTCTGTAAAGCGATTCAGTTGGTAATAAATTCAACTCGACTCCGAATCATTTAAAAATCTTCATCTGCATCAGTTGAAGATTGTTATTCTGTGTTATTCCTGGTGCCATTATGGCCGCCAACCACCAGCTGGACCTTACAGCTGCAAATGATTCAGTGAACAAATCCAGTTTTCACTCAGGTTTCCTTCAGCCTCCAGTTTGCAGTTCCTGCCAGAACTGATTCAAATGATTTCCTAAACAGATTACACACAAACTGCAGAAGCAAACACTTTATTTAAACCGCCCGGTCTAATGAGAAGAAACTCAAACTGTTTCTGAACGTTTCCCAGCTGATGTGAACGATTACTGCGCCGAGAAGGCCTGTAATTGTTGAAGTGAAGCCCTGAGGATGTGGCTGATTGGACCTCGTTAAGCTGCATGTGCGTCAGCGGACACCAGACCAGAATATCGCAGTCAAACTTGGGCTTTATAACCTGCACTTTCCCTGCACAGGGCGGCTGGTGGCGCTCAGCGTCCAGCTTGCAATTTGGGCCAGTTGGGGTTTAACTACGTCCGCCTGTAATCCGAGGCAGAATAACGGAATTATCTGTAGGATATTGTGGGAAAACATTTGGATCGGAACCGCAGCATCATGGCACTGATGGCATAGTTACTTTGAAACAGTAACTTTAATCGGATTACTGATTGATTAATGGCAAGTGAAGTTTCATATTAGCTAAATATTTAACCTGCTGCAGCAAACAGGAAGAGGCGGGACGGACCGCTGGCAGGCTCAGACCTGATTGGGAAACCGGGTCATTGCACTCCGGAAGTGAAGGGGGCGCTATTTCCTGTATTCGCGGTCTCCCGTTTTTATTTTCTTTTGAAATCTGTGATATATCTTCACCTTTAGGAAGGATTTGCACTCCCAGCATGTATTTGAATTTCTCTCTTTTATTGACTTCAGCGCAGCTCACAGTTTTTAACAAATTCTGTAGCTTTCTGGGTACTTCTAAATCTGCTGCTTAGTCGCATCTTTTCGGGCCTGCTACTGCCTCTATGGGCGTGGGGTGGTAACACAACGAATATAATTACGTTATTAAATCAGAATACCACAATGCCTTTATTATTTATTAATTCTGGCATGGGCTTGAAATATTTAGACTGGAACTAAATTGTTTGCTGTACTGCTCAAAAACTAATATGGAGCTAAAACTTTAGTAAATTAACCTCAATTTCTTTCTTCCGACGAGCTAAAAACCCAAATTATTTCTGTTCATTTTTGTAACTTTACCAACAGCAGCTCATCCACGTCTGAATATTGTGGTTAATTATGATTAACATTTAATTTCCCTTTGGGATTATTATGTAAAGTATTTCTGAATCGGATATATGACCCTCACTGACTGATCTTTTCATGTGTTATTTTAGATATGATGGGCTGATTTTTTTTACGTTTTAACCTTTCTCATGTTGCCAGATGGGTTTTGTTTAAGTCATTTCTTAATTCTACCAGTCATAATGAAGCAATTGGACACAATATGGTTAATTACTCCTAATTACACCAGTTTCTGTTGTTTTCAGTTGCCTTGGTTCTGTAACGCTGCTGCCTATTACTCTTTAAGTTTTATTATATAAAAGATAACTTTGGGCTGTCCCAGCCTTCCTGTTTCCCGCCTGTTTCCCACCTGTTGCCAGCCCGTTTCTTCCTGTTTCCAGCCTGTTTCCTGCCCGTTTCCTTCCAGTTTCCTTCCTGTTTCCTGCCTGTTTCCTTCCCATTTCCCTCCTGTTTCCTGCCTGCCTCCTGCCCGTTTCCTTCCAGTTTCCTTCCTGTTTCCTGCCTGTTTCCTTCCCATTTCCCTCCTGTTTCCTGCCTGCCTAAAAGTGATGCCGAGGTGCTGAAGGCTGGAGTGTCTAAGAAAACCAGAGGAGAGGATAATTTCACAGTTTAAAGATGAAATGTGACGATGACGGCCGTCTGCTCCGTTTGTTCTTTAAATTCTTGGTTTAGGCTCAAACCCAAGAGGACGAATCGTCCTGCAGGGGAATTCACTCCCAGCAGCAAATCAAATCCTCTGTCAGATGCTGCATTTTGATTTGACGCAGCTTTAATGAGAAATGCTGCCTGTTCTGGTTGCTTGGTTAGCTTAAATCAAATACAGCACCATATGTTTTTTCCTCTTGGGTTGCCATGTTTGGTCTTTAATTTTCAGCTACAAATCAGGAACAAACAGATGAAAAACCAGAATCGTGTCCAGAGTCGTCATAAAGTCTGAGGTCCGGCGGCGCGTCAGGCTCAAACTGCTTTCATAAACCCGAAGCTCAGAGGAAATGAGAGTCAAGAAGCTGGAATATCTGACAATATTATAGAGTTTAGAAGATAATTAGTGAGCTTTTGTTTATAACCATTTTCAGTTTTAAACTGGAATAAAATCTTCCCACATAAACAAGAAAATGTCTTCAGGAAGGACCTGACTTCACTTCATACGTTTATTTGAAGGAGCTTTTTCAAAATATGTGATTTTAAGATTTGTTCCCTTTCCTGTCCATCCGTCTCTAATTTTTCATTGTTCATCTAAAATTTGACATGAAGCTCAGAGAAAATGTTGATTATCTGTGAATTTGTCTGGATTTCAACCCTGAATGTTGGAGTCGGACTGGGAGTTATCAGATGTCAGTCAGGCGGTTCTGCTTGGCGCGTTTCTATTCCTTTATCTGGACCACCTGGTCCTGGTGAGACTCGAACAGGAAGTCGAGCTTCAGCGTGTCAGCGAACTGGCGCCGCCACACGGAACCCGACGGACCCGGGCGGACCGGACAGAACCGGACGCTTCGCTGAGGGAGAAACGAGCAGCAGAACGGAGCGAACCGGCCGGGATAGAACCAGCTGGCAGACACACTGAGCCTTAGACGCCTAGGGAGACAAGGAGGTGGCAGAATCATGCTGTGGGAAGGGAAATTAAGAATAAATAGGTTTGGATTCAGACTGAGACAGAAGTTCTCCTTCCAGCAGAACCCAGATAGAACCTGGACGGAACCCGGACACAACCTGGATAGAGTGAAGTGAATCCTTCGATTTATTTTATGTCCCATTAGAACGAGAAACTTTCTGCTTTTACTCAAACTCGTGGTGAAAACATGTCAGGAGTTTTTCCATAATCTCCCTCTGAATAATGCAGAAACATCAAACATAAAGCTAAAATCATATTTATTATTTTTATTACGTTTCTCTTTAGAGCCTCATAACTCCAAACCGTCTACAGCAGAATGTGTCCTATTCAAATCCTCCTGTCCTTTTGTCCTTCTATTTTTCCGCCGAGGTGAATTTGAATCTCAAATATAAATTCTGGATTTTACATTCTAGACAAACGAGTAGATTTACATGGAGCCGGACGGCGGCCCGGTTTAACAGACCCCATTGACTTTTCATGTTCATTTTGTTTCTCTGTTTTTCAGGGAAACAAAGTTTCTGGGTTTTTGTTTGCTTTTTAAGAATCAGGTCAAGTTTATCTGTAGAACATTCCAGCAACAAGGAAGTTTAAAGTTCAACATCAGGCTGAATGTGAAACAAGAAATAAATACATTCCATCATCAGAATCATCAATACACAAATAGGTCACTGATCAATATTCCAGTTATTATGAATCAAAGCACCTCCAACCAGCTTTAAGGAACTCAGTGTTTCGGCTGTTCTTCAGTTTTCTGGAAGTTTGTTCCAGATCTGTGGATCATAGAAGCTGAATGCTGCTTCTACATGTTTGGTTCTGGTTCTGGGAAGTCTCCTCTCTGACCCTCAGTGGGAAAATGTGGAATATTTGTGAAGCAGTTTTCCTTTAATCGAACTCTAATCTATCCGTCTAGTCAAAGTCCGGCTGGTGACTGAATGCTAACCGACCTCTGACCTCTGGTCCGCTAAGTAAACGCCAAGCGGACCAGAGACAGCTCCAAAAGCAGGAAGTGGATGACAGCGCAGGGCATTCTGGGTAAAGCTAACATGCTAGCCTAGCGCTAGCAGCAGAAATGGCTCCTGGTCTTTAGCCTAAAGAGAAATCCTCCAACCGCTAAAATCTGACGCCTCCATCTTGTTTCATCTGGTGAAGCAGGAAGTTGCTCTCAGAGTCTTCAGAGGTTTTTGTGTCGTTTCCTTCAGTGGTTGTTGGTGCAGCGCCCCCACAGGCCAGGAGGGGAACAGGCTGGTTCAGAGCAGCTGGAGGTGGAGCAGAGGTTCTGGTTCCAGTAGAACCGGGTCGACCGGACTGAAGGAGGGAAACGTTCATGGCTCTCCATCCAGTCTGACTGAGCTTGAGCTGTTGTGCAAAAAAAATAGACAAAAAAATGTTTTAGTTGGAAAATGTTTCCAGAAGCTGCCTCATTAAAGCCCGGTTCTGAATGAAAGTGGTCAGACTCTGAAAGAGAAAGTGTCTGCAGGCAGCTCTTTGTGCTGACAGACGTCAAGCTATCAGGCGTCCGGACTTCATCTGTGGGAGACAGAGACACACAAAGAGGTGCTGAGACGACTGGGAGAACTGGGAGAACTGTGAGGACTGGGAGGACAGAACTGGGAGGACGTGAACTGAAAGCCAGATGGTGAAGATGTTGCTTAGTTGACTCGTCATTTCTCGGCTTCGTTGAGGTTTGGTGATCGTTCTTCCTCAGACCTTCACCGGATCACAAGGTTTGACAAGCAGGAACTAGTGACTGCATGCTGGCTGTTCGGGAGCTAGCATGCTAGCACTAGCTCCTGGCTACTGTTTTAGGCAGTGTAAACTGATCTGAGTATGTTTCATCACCTGGATGAAGCATTTATACTCAAAGTATTTTGAATTGTAAATCATTATCCATTGCATGTTGAAATGAAATTGAGTTTAATGGTTATAATATAAACTAATTTCACTACAGTGATAACATGTATGATTATTTTTGATAGACAAAACTGAAGCTTGATTAAACTGGCCTGTTCTTATACAGGCCAGGTTCCCGTTCCAGATCCAGATTCTCTGTTACCATGTGGGCCAGACTAGCAAGCTAACCCATTCAGGAATCAAACAAAATATCACATCCTAACAACTCCTTCCCACCTGGTAGGAGACATTCCGGCCACAGCCTGGACTGGACTGCACTGGACTGGACTGGACTGAACTGGACTAAAGTGGACTGGACTCAACTGGACTGGACTGAACTGGACTAAAGTGGACTGGACTGGACTGAACTGGACTGAACTGGACTGGACTGGACTGAACTGGACTGGACTGACTGGATCGGATCGCTCACACCGGATCCGTTTCAGAAAAGCTTCCATCCACATGAACCAATCCGCCGGAGACGTTGTTTTAAACCTGCCAAACCCACAGGGGGCAGCGCAGTGCTAAGAACCATCAGATTGCTTCAAAACAACCATGACTTCCTGTTGGCTATTAAACATGAGGTTGATTTGACAGGTTCAACTCCTTTTAAAACGCATATTAAATATAAAGTTAATTAAAGACGATGTTGGCTGGGAATCGTGTCAAGCAAGAACGCAGATATATCATCTAATTATTTGTCATAATTAACAATAAACATATTTTACTAAACATAAAATCTTAAGCATATTTTTCATCTGGATGAAAAGTCCAGATGTTTCTGTTGACGTAAGACCAAAGCTGCTGGAACGTTCTTGGGTTGCTAGGCGACGTGCTGGGATCCACTGTGGTTGCTAGGTAACAGAGCCAGTGGAATGTGACTCAACCATTTTTTTCAAATGGCTCATAATGGATCCATTTTTAAAAAATTAAGATGTAAACGGGGAAAAAAGTGATTGTGGTAAGTTCTCTCTCTACTAATTGCTTTATTTAGTTGTTTAGTTAACACAACCACCCTACTTTTTATTTATTGGGTTTTTTGCTCATGTTAGTTTGTTCATGTATGGCTAGTTATGCTAAGGAAAGCTTTGAAAAAATAAAACAAGAAAGTAAGTTGACCTTTAATATGTTAACTACAGGTTTACATTTTGTCATAATAGAACAATTTAATCTCGAATATTCAATGTGTTTTTCTGTTAGGCAAACGTTTGAGGTAATGACACATTTGATTGTGTTGTGAGTCGAGGCAGTTAATGCTAAAGCTAATTATCTGCTAATATACTTTACATGTAAATGTATTTTACATGTAAAAAGACAAAATACATGATATGTGGTCTGTTTGATGACATCATTTCAAAAATAATAAATCACACATTGTGATCACTTAAACAGTACTTGAGTAAACTTTTTTCCA
Organism: Phalloptychus januarius; assembly: GCA_902982915.1. Taxonomy (NCBI): domain Eukaryota; kingdom Metazoa; phylum Chordata; class Actinopteri; order Cyprinodontiformes; family Poeciliidae; genus Phalloptychus; species Phalloptychus januarius. The sequence continues at coordinate 17,212,825 of CADWAE010000475.1, forward strand.
AATAATTATTTGCTTTTAGTGGAGTCATTTTTTGTGTACTTTTTACTGGAGGATAATTATGTTGACGTGGTTTTACGCAAAGCATAATTTATAGTTCCTCAGCCTTCTTTTAGCTTTATGATATTGTTTTCCTCTGGATTGTCCTGCCATCTTTATGTCCTCCGTCCGGCGACACTGCGTCCAGTCCTGATTAGTCCGTTGGTTCATCTGCCTGTATGGTTACCCAGCGGGGGCAGCAGGGGCAACTGAGGCTCTTGGAGCAGAAAGCAGGGGGGTAACATCAGGTCATTCACAGCCCTCCTGCTTTCTGACAAATCAAATCCTGGGGGAAACTTGCCGGGTGGATTGACAACTCCATGAGGCGACCTGTGCCGAGTTTTACACGCAGCATTTCACACGTTGGTCTTTGTGTTAGGGAAACCTCAGCTAACACCCCAAACACAGCTACCACCCCAAACACACCATCCAACATTAGCTAACACCCCAAACACACCGTCCAACCCTCAGCTAACACCCCAAACACACCATCCAACAGTTAGCTAACACCCCAAACACACCGTCCAACATTAGCTAACACCCCAAACACACCATCCAACCATTTTTGCTCTATTTTTCTTTCTTCCAGTAAAATTGAGGCTAGAAACATTTTGTAGTTTCTGCTCAGATAGCAGTTGATCAGACGTTGATCAGACGTCGGCATTTCAGCCATTAGATTTCAACCACAAAGCAACATGGATTCAATGACACAGTTTCAACGGTTAAAATCTGATGGTTGTTTCATGGTTGATCCACTGTCACTTGTCGACTTCAACCAAATATCAACCAGTCTGACTATAATTCAACGTTGATTTAACATCGTGTGCTGGGTGGGTTTGTGGTTTTTGACATTTTGGGTAAATGATATATTTGTAGTTCTTTTTTTGTTTGCAGACGGTTTTACAGTAGCTTTGTCAATATGGTGGATCTCAGGTTTGAATCGTCGCTCCTCCTTCAGTGTAGGAGGCTGTGGAGAGGAAATGTTGAGGTAGAAATCATGTTCTGTGATATGAAGCTGTGAAAGGCAGAGAGACAGAGCAAAGAGGAAAACATGGAGGAAACAGGATGGAGGGAGGGAAACCGTTACGCTTTGCTGCGTCTCAATCAGAGGCTCGACCCGGCGGCTCTCTACCTTCGCTTTGCATGTGAAAGGCGGCGCATTGTTGGAGCTTAACTGCACATTTAACCTGTCAGGAGCAAAGAAAGGAGGGTCTCTGTCCTCCTGTCACATCTAACAAACCAATTAGCCTTTTACTTCTGGATCGCTTCATGGTTATCAGGAAAACTGATTCAACAAGTTTGGATAAACTGCAAATTCACTGAATCTGACCAACTTTGGTTTATTTTCTATTGCAAATATTTTGGAACATCTTTTAAAAAAACTAACTTACTCGTTCAGCAAGATCAAAGACTTTAAATAAATAATTCCTTAATATTCGTGAAATATTTCTGCTTCCACCAGCAGATTATTATTTCATCATAATTGTAATGAAGACTGAAGCTGGTTTGGTTATGGATAGGGTGTCGGGTAGAGAAAGATGAGAACCTCTAACGCTAACAAATACAAGTTAAAGTACTTGCCTGTAAATACTTCTACAAATAAACTATAATGTCCATGAAGGGAATAAACGTGCTTAAATATGATTATCAACTAGCAGTTGGTTAATGTATATGAGAATATATGTAATAATTGCACATAAATAATAATCAACCCTGCTAATAATAGCGTCACACGATAAAACATTCAAGAGAAATGAGGCATTTCAGTTGGAAATGGTGACATGAAGGACATCTAATTCAAACGTCTAGCTTTCAGCTCTGCATCATACGACTGAACCAAACGACATTAATATTCGACAGGACCAAGTAGAAATGCAGCTCTGAGGCATTTATGAAACCCAACGAAACCACCAACAATCATTTCCATCCAATGGACGCAGACAGAAGCCTGAGATACTGAGGTCTATGAACAAATCCCGAAGGAGCCACCTAGTGGCGGAATAAAATACTACATATAAAACACCTGATAAAGAAAACAAATAATGTTTGTCTTTTGTACAATAATGTTAGAAAATGTTTGAAGTGCAAACGAATGAAAGGTTATTGACTTTTAGGCAACAAAATGTTTACTTTGTTATTTAAAAAAATATTTGTTTATTTGCATCTCTATGTATTTCTAACACTTTCTAGATTGCAAAATCATGTTTTATTATATTTAATAATCAATAAATTGATCAATATCTCGTTTGCAGTCTGTTTGTGAAAAACAAACTGACTGAATTTCACTCTGTCTTATTTTGGTTAAACTTATTAAATAAAACCCTGAATACGATTAAATTAATCTAAAATAAAGGATAAAATATAAGCAACCTAAAGCCTCAGCTTTAGGTTGCTTATATTTTATCTTTTGGTATCAGTTGGTGTTATCTTTTGGTAACACCAACTGACTAAAAACCAGGAGAAAAAAACTTTTTGAACAAACAAAATAAATTTGGAGAAAAATAGACCAATTTGACAAACTACACCGATCAGTGTATCGATGACCAGATGTTATTGGTTATTATGTTATCAATCAATTCAATTTTATTTTTACTTTTCAGCAAAGGGCATTTGTAGGAGCTTTACATCATAAAGTAATAAAACTGAATCAACAATCGAAGCGAGACGTGATCAGGATTCAAAACCGGTTTCAGTCTGAATTCAAAGGAGCTGAACTGGATCCATTGATCAACTGGATCCATTGATTGAATTCTGGTCTGTGTAATGAAGATTGTGGTGCATGAGGTTGTGATGAGGCACCGTGTTTTCCCCTCGCTAAGCCGGCAGGTGCAGCTCTCAGCGACCTGTTGTTTCTGCAGAAGGTTGCCGGTTCAAAACCCACCTCAAACCAAACAGCTGCAGTGAGAACATGGAGACCTCTGCGCCCCTCTAAACCCCAGGAATGTCTCATTAAGCCCAGGTCCTGGGCTGCCGAGGGCCCCGGGCCCCCAAAGCCCCCTGCGGCGTCTCTCTCTCTCTCAAGTCTGTCCCGCTGTCCGTCTTTCCTTTCTCTCTTTTCTCCCAATCAGGCTTTCAAAGCCCTCAGCACTTCCTCTTCTTTTCATTCATGTTTTCCTCAAGTGTGCGTGTGCATGTGTGTGTGGGGGTGTGTTGGTGTGTGTGTGGGTGGGTGGGGGTGGGTGGGTGTGTGTGGGTGGGTGGGGGTGGGTGGGTGTGTGTGTGTGTGTGTGGGTGGGTGGGGGTGTGTGTGGCATCCTAAAACAGAGAGAAAACACAGCGCTCTGATTGAATTGAGTTGTTTTCTCCTCATTTCCAAGAGATTTTTTTCTTTTTAACACTCTGCTGAAGGTGCAGCAGGATTAACGAGGGTTATGCAGATGAGGACGGAATGAGGGCAGAAAGGATCTTTAGAGAGACGTGAAGACGGGTCAGAGGGTCTGGCAGCACATCTTTCCCTACTGATTGTCCTCATGTTCATCTGAGCCATGAATATTTCAGGACAGTAAAACTGATTCAATAAAAACTTCAGTCTCAATTAAATAACTGCAAACAAATTCAACTATTTCAAATCTGACAATCATGTTGATCATTTAAATCACTTTAAATCCCTGAAAATCACTAAATCTGACCGAAATATTTCTGTCTAGTTTCTCCTCCACATTTTAATCCACTTAGAATAAAACATAAATAATTATTGGAACATTTTCAGCAGCTTATATTCAATAATGCTCTAAGCATATTTTATAAATTACCAACAGTAATTTAAAGGAAACCTGTGATGTAAAATTTAAATTTTTATATTTTCTTTCAAAACGAGCGCTTTAAAAAACATGCAGTTGTTTTTTGGAAAACGAACCATTGGAAAAACCTCCAGACGCCTTGTCGTTACCTAGCAACCCCAGCTGATTTGCAGCTTGGTCCGCTGGTTTTCCAGCTGTACAATGGCTGCTGCAAGTCAAGAGTTTTCTTGTTGACTTGCTGCATTCTGGTTGGTTGTGCAGGAGGCTTTTGTTTTTCAAAGATGTACACCTGTATAATTGTTTATCTGCTTGCCATTTTGTTGTGAGTGTAAACGTTGAGTTGGGGGCGTGGCCAGCAGCAGCTGGTTTAGATTTAAAGTCTCCCTGGAACGGTCTCCCTGGACCAGTCTCCCTGGACCGGTCACCAGTCTGTCGCAGGGCAACACAGAGACACACAACCATGCACACACACTCACACCTAGGGACAATTTAGACAGTCATGTTTTTGGACTGTGGGAGGAAGCCGGAGTACCCGGAGAGAACCCACCATGCACAGGGAGAACATGGAGACTCCATGCAGAAAGACCGGGAATCGAACCCAGAACCTTCTCGCTGCAAGGCAGCAGCTCTACCCACTGCTCAGCTGTGCAGCCCCAAAAAGTTGCCATATTTTGTGTATTCAATCCCATTTTTACTCTTTTGAATCCAGTAAAATCATTTTTCACGCAACTAAACGTCCTCTGACAGGAAAAGCTTTGTTCAGATTTCCAGACTCGCCAGACTGCCGGCCAGGACAGCTGACAGCTGGGCTCACCGCGGGTCAAAGGTCACGATTGGCAGCGGTGGGGGAGAATCTAGAACAGGAAGGAGAGCGAGGCGCCTCCGGATCTGCTGTGACAGAAACCAGTTGGAGCGATCGGACCATAAATCTGGTCACATCTCTGTTTATAGAATCTCACCATTAAATCTAATCCGTTTTTCAATCAGTATCATAAAGTATAATTTATTTAGGAAAATGTATTGATCTGCTCTTCTTCCTGACTGGCTGCTTCGCTCCTTAAGGATCCAGGAACGACCCGACCCGACGGACCTGACCGGAGCAGATCGGACCTCTATTTAGAACTTTGTGATCATCCTCAGTTAACAACGTTTGATTATAGTCTAGTTTATTTAAGGATCCAACCATTTTCTTCCACCCCGTCCCTGGTGGGTCAGGAGGCAGGATCACCTGGGCAAGGGGCGGGGTCACCTGGACAAGGGGCGGGATCACCTGGGCAGGAGGCGGGATCACCTGGCAAGGCGGGATCACCTGGGCAGGCGGATCACCTGGGCAGGGGGATCACTGGAAGGGCTACACCTGGGTAGGAGGCTGGGAACAGTCATGTTTGGATTGTGGGAGGAAGCTGGAGTACCCGGAGAGAACCCACCATGCACAGGGAGAACATGGAGACTCCATGCAGAAAGACCGGGGCCGGGAATTGAACCCAGAACCTTCTGCTGCAGCAGAGCTACCTGCTGCTCCGCTGTGCAGCCCACTTTATTAAAAACACCCTCAAAACATTTAAGGATACAAAATATCTTGTTTCTCATTTATCAACAGTTCTGACATTTGATCTTTTTCATATTTTATTCTGTTGCATTTGTTTGTAGGAATTTGTAAATGTTTCATCTGTACTTAAGACCAGAGTTGGGTAGTTCCAAAGTGACATTTATTTTAGTAACTTTTTTAGAGTTCTTTTAGGAGTATTTTACTACACTGTACTTGAGTCATTTTATTATAAAGTATTTCGACTCTTAAGTCAAATTTCTGGATTTTCGTTCCACTGAATTAAAATCAAACATGTTTGAACCAGAAACTCAGCAGATTGACTCAAACCTGCAGCTTCTGCTAAAGTTTAACGAGTTTTTTATTGAAAGAAACTGATTTGAAAAAATAATATTTAATTTTCTTTGTCCCTTATAAGAATTATTGTCATAACAAAATATCCACTTAATTTTGGTATTTTTAAAATGACGTCATTTTTAAATATGAAACTATTTATAATTTGGTTAGTTATTTGAGCAGACGTTTTACTAAATATTTTTATGGAGGCTTTTTTGGCTCCTGTTCCTGTAATTCAGAATATTTCGTCTCTTTAGTCGCTGTTGGTTCCTCATCACATTTGTGGTGCTGCCGCCCCCTGCTGGACAGTTAGCTGTGGTACAGAGCAGACGAGTGTTTGGGTTTGGAGGGTTGATGGATCCTTGTTTTCTCTCAGATGCTTTTCTTGTTTTCTAGAAATAATAATCTGATATGGTTCCATGTTTTCATCATAAAAACCTGCACACACTGGAAGATGTTTACATTTTTTGAGTGTTTTTCCTGCTTCCTGTTGTTGGACTGGAGCTGCTTCAACTAGAACACTAATGAAATAATTATTAGTAAATATGATGAGTCATATTCCAGGGTCAGTTCCAGGGTTTCATAGTTTTGGGTTTTTCATCAAAGTTCAAGTTTATTTTGTTTTGACTTTTTGTCCAGTTAGTTTCAATTATTTATGTGTATTTTCTAGTTTTTATTATTAGTTCATTATCGTTTAGTTTTAGTTCAGTTTTTATTAGTTATAGCAATAGTTTTAGGGGTTTTTAATACTTTGGCTCATTTTTAGATGCAGAATTGAAAAAATGAAAGTATTATGATTACATAACCGGACTAATGAATCTTCAGAAGAAGAAATCATTTTTAAAACATTCATTTAGTTCATAGGTGTTTTCTAACTGCAGGTTTTATTCATGTTTGTTATTGAAAGAAATGAAACATTTTCTTTTGCCTGATTTTGTTACTTATATGAATTATTGTCATTTTGGTTATTAAAGTACCAAAATCTACACATAACTTTATATTTTGGTCTGTCTAATGAAGCAAGTATTAAATATTGAATGATTGGACATTTGGTCATTTACTCAGTTCTTCAGTCGACTTCTTACTAAATAGTTTTTACTCTTAGCTGAGTCATATTTTTGAAGGTTTTAGTTTGTAACGGCACTCGGCTCCACCGGAAGTTTAATCAAACATTTATTACATGGGACGTGATGAAATCTGCACAAACATGAAACCTGCAGGAAGCTTTCGGCTCTGCAGCTTCATGTTTTACTGCTGATGATTTTCAGATCCAAATGTTCTGGTTCTGATGGACGACTTTTTTTCTCGAGATCCCGCGAAAAGAATAAAAAGAGAGAGAGATAGAGAGAGAGCGCACCATGGGGGCCGTGGGCGCCCGGGCTGCCGCTCCCTCAGGAGCCGCCCCTGGTTTTTCTCGGAGTCTGAAGCGGCTCGTGCTGAAGCAGCAGAAAAGCAGCCATGATGTTTCAAACTGGAATCTGGTTTTTTCCGGCAGAGACTCGGAGCTGCGCAGTGCCGCTCAAAGTGGCGCTGTTCTGCGCAGCTGAAAGCCGCAGCTGAAAGCCGCAGCAGGCCGCGTCCCGTCTGAATAAATCAGTTTGTGGGTTTTGAGTCCAGCCCGGCTGCTGCTGCTCTCAGGGAGCCTGGAAATCAAAATGTGACGTGAAATGAGCGGAAGCTGCAGCGACTGTCCAGGTTCTGCTGCTGCTTCTCGGTTTGTTCCCAGCTTTGACCCCACGGAGGCGCCGCGCTCCAGCCCGCCCACATGAGGCTCTGCGGCCATTTCCACTCTGGTTCCCCGCATCTCCGCACGGATGCGTGTGTCTGTGCGGACGCAGTGAGCAGTCAGTGTGAAAGCTGCCCAGCCCCTCAGATAAAGGCAGAGGAAGAGTGAGAGCGGCTGGAAGCGAACAGGAAGGCAGGAAAAGCTCCGCGCTGCGCTGCGCTGCGCTGAAACCCGGGAGGAGAGCAGCTCAGGAGTAAATGTCCACACACACACACACACACACACACACACACACACACACACACGGGATGTAACTGTGGCTCTGCTCTATGTAACATAAGCAGAGGAAACGAGCTGGGAGGATTTCCTTGAGAACCGCAGCAGAGGTTCGATGTGCGGCTCGGTTCCTCCGGGTTTGGGTCACCCTCACACCGAACATGCATTAACACTTTGTGGCCTGCTTTCCGTTTCCCCTCTCGCCTTTGGAGGACCTCCATTTTAAAGAGACATGGCGCGGCTCGGACGGCGGCGGTTCTGGTTCTGGCTGGTTCCGGTGGTTCCGGCGGACAGCTGGAGCTTTTCTTCCTGATCAGGTAGCGGAGGATGTCGGGACCGATCTGTTGATTCTTCATTCTGTGGTTTTGTCTTTAGGCTCCCTGAAGCATCGAGGGCCAAAAATAATTAGTTTGAATTTCAACACACTTCTTTCAATACAGCAAATAATTAACAATATGAAACTGATTGTTGAGGCAAACATTTATTAAACACACAAATAATCCAGAAATGTAAAAAAAAATATTCATTTGATGTTAAAATTATACAAACATGTTGAAAAATGTTTTTTATAATGATTTTATGTTTTTGCCTCAAGGACTCAAAGGCCTGTGACGTAAGTATAATCTGTACCTGCCCACTAGGGGGCGCAGTCCAAGTTTGCCTGCAGTTATACTCCCGTTCGAAGGGTGGCGCCAAACAGATTGTGATTCACATCAAGAACAAGGTTATTTTGCCATCTAATGCTGTTCTGATTGTTATTGAGTTTATTTTAGAACAAAATGCCACAGAGAGATTCGTTCTGGCAACATACGAACATCTAGAGTCATTTTCTACAATCTACGCATTTTAAAGTGGAGCAGCCAGCTGGGCACAAGCACATGGTTTTGATTTATCATATTTTACAGCAGCCAGTTGGAAAATCAAAGTCCATCCATTTTCTATACTCCCTTGTCCTTTGTGGAGTCCTTGTCCAGCTGGTCTCTCCAGCTGACGTTCCGGGCGAGAGGCAGGGTCACCTGGACGGGTCCCTGGACGGGTCCCTGGACGGGTCACCTGGACGGGTCCCATGGACGGGTCCCTGGACGGTCACCTGGACGGGTCACCATGGACAGGTCCCATGGACGGGTCACCTGGACGGGTCACCTGGACGGGTCACCTGGACGGGTCACCAGTCTGTCACAGGAAAATCAATGTGAATCGGATTATTTTACTAATTTATGTATTAGCAACCAGAAAGTTTCAAGCCCTAAAAAATAACTTTATTAAAGAAAAATTCTTCATGTTTTATTTGTAGGCAGCACAAGCCAGCAGATTACCGCCCCCTATTGTCTGCAGGAAGAGTTACCGTGAGAAGCTGTGGAAGCAGCTCGAGGTTAAAGGTCAACGGTTGTTTACGACTCATCTGATTGGTTAACCTACTAAACAATGATTTTAGCCACGCCCACTAATTGATAATTGATCAAATTAATGTTTTATAAATTTAACTTGCATACAATTTTAAAAAATTCAAAAGGCTCGGCTATGCTTGGTCAGTGCTAACCTAGCATAGCTGAGCTACTTCTGCCTCTGTTTTTATTTTTAATTAAATCATTTTCTGACCTGTGACCTGATTGGACCTCGTTATTTATTTTTAGTTGAAATAATCCACAGGAGGACGTTCAAATGTTTAAGGCAACTGCTAGTAACATGCTACTAGCATGATGCTGGTCATCACGTAACGTTTCATAAAATAAAATCAATTATTAAATAAATACTAAATCTACCTGCATCTGAGATAAAAGAAATATTTAAAAATTAATTTACAATAAAATAATATTCTGATTATTTTTCCTTTTGCACATAAATCCTTGGTTTGATTGAACCGTGTGACTTCCGCCTCCCGGCAGGTGACGGGGTTAATTATGAAGGATGCAGAAAAGGGGCGGGGCTTCTGGCTGTTTTGGTGATTTTCTGGGTTTTGGTGATGAAGATGCGCTGAGCGGCAGGAAGCGGCCAGCCCAGCAGCCACCCTCAGACTGGATTAGAAACGGGATTAGAAACAGGATTATAAAGTTATTCCAAAGCAAACAGAGGAATTTGTGGTGTGTGAGGCTGTTCCCGGGCCGCTGGGTGAGCGCATGCTTTGGGAGGAGGGGAGTGTGTGTGTTGGAGGGGGGAATGGGTGAGAGAGAGAGAGAGCTCAGGATCCGGGCCTAGGAAGTGCTGCGGCGGGGACTCGCCTCATCCGCTCTCAAAAATCCTCAAATTGGGCCGTTTGTCCGCCAGCATGAGGCGGCGGCGCGGCGCGGCGGCGCTCCGCTACACCGGAATGGTAAGATTCAGGCGGCACATGTCGCGACATGCGGCGTTTTCTGCGTCATTTCTGCTCTTTCTGATGCTCAAAGCCCCGCATATGTCGGTAGGAGCGCGTGCGCGCGTCTGCATGTGTGCGGCGCGCGTGCGTGCAGGTGTGCGTTGCTCTACTTGTTTTTTTGTCGAGTTTGGTTTTTATTTCCAGTCATCAAGCCGCCGCGTGCATAATGCACTCATCACACTCATGTCGTCACACACACACTCTTCCTCATGCGTGGACACACGCACACACGAGCGCGCGTGTCCATGTTAGTCCCAATCCGTGATGGGGTTTTTTAATCACGTAACCTGATGTCGCGGGCCTGATTGGCCGCCGCGCCTCCATGAGTTTCCAGCCTGACCTTATCGCGTTGGATGTCATTTCCAACATCTCGCGATAGCAGCGCAGCCTGGCAGCTGGACCGTGACGTCAGGACGCGCCGCTGCAGGATCCGTGTTGGATTTTGGCCTCATTCAGATCTGATGAGGAAACAGAAGTTCATGGGATTTTACAGCTCAGATCATTAAAAATAGAAAACTAACGGATTCATTGCTGTAATATTCATTACAGGAATATTAAAACGGAGATGATTTGAAAGTTTCCAACTTTAGCTAAATTTAGCTTGAAACGTCTCTTACTTTAACTTTCACGAATCTTTAGTTTGGCAGTGAATTCATTTTACACAAATCTAATATATACTTTAGCCACTATTTATGTGACTGTAAACTACAATTAAACCAAAAATAGCTCAATCATTTTTATCTGGGTCACAGAAACATGAATGAATTTTTTACAGTAGGCTGGTTTCAGGTGGCCTAATAACCTTTAAATTAGCTGCTCTGTTATCGCTTATTATCTAAGCTGTAATCTGATTAATTTCTTTGTTTTCTTGAATGATATTGCTGTTTGTATTTTATTTTCTCTGTTGGTTTCATTGGCCGGTTTTAAATACTGAAACTAAATAAAGCATATAAAGCATAAAGTCTTTATCCCTGCAGCTGTCATTATGAGTTACAGTGAAACCAAGTGGGAAACATAACTTCAGTGTTTATGTCAGATTTCTATGAACAAACTGGGATCATTTATGACTTTTTAATTTCTGGCACAGTTTAGAGACATGTTGCCCTCAGTGTTGCAGTTGCAGAACGTGTTGCCAACATGGTTAAAGTTGCTCTGGCTCTGAAATAATCAAATATATTTTCACACTATTTATAACATAAATATAAAAAGATGTTAATATTTTAGTTTTTAGGTGAACCGCATCGCTGAATTAACTCACAGGCTCTCCTGGAATAATGATCCCAGGTTAAAACTTTAGTTTATTGTTGGTAGTTATAAATGGATAATTCAACTTTTGTTGTTTTAAATTAGGGCTGAAACGATTAATCGGATCAATCGAAAAATTGTCAACTAATTTATAAATCGATTGTTAAATGGATACAGACTTTAAAAACAGACAATTTGCTGAAATCGCCAGAACAATCGATTAATCGCCAGAACAATCGATTAATCGCCAGAACAATCGATTAATCGCCAGAACAATCGATGGTTGCAGCTCATTTGAAACGTGTTTTGAGGTTACAGGATGTGTAATTACGGTGTTTCTGTGCTAGCGATGCTAACTGTCTGCTCTTCCTGTTTCAGGGTCGGATCATGTCAGAATGAGTGGGCCTTCCAGAGGCCCTGACAGGAAGTCCAGCTGCCCTTTGACCCCGGCCCGCGACCCGTGCTGCATCGGCCCAGCCATGTCAGCCGCCGCCGCCTCCTCCCTCAAACACACGTCTGTCTACGGCTACATCCAGTCAGATCACTCTTCCTCCTCCTCTTCCTCATACAGCCCCCTGCGGAGGCTGCAGCACCTCACCAAGATGGTGAGCCGGCCCGACCTGGTGCTGCCGAGCAGGGGGCCCGACCGGCGCTGGGACTGGGGGTCCAACATGAAGGACAGGGACAGGACGGAGGACTCCTGGGCGGAGTACAGAAAGTATTCTGTCTCCCAGGAAGACGCTGACGTCTCGTCTTCTTCTGGCCAAAAACAAACGGAGCTCCAGAGTGAAAGTAAAGACTTTCCTGCCGTTTGTTGTCACCAATCTGCTGTTTCTGAGAAAATGGGAGGCGACTCTCCGTCCAGCCCGCTGAGCCCGGCCTTCTCTCTGGACAGCAGCAGCCCCTTCGCCAACGGCCTGCTGCACTTCGACTCGGCTCTGTTCGAGGTCGACGAGGAGCTGCAGAGCGCCGCGCCCGGCCCAGCTTTCCTGGACAAACGCCACACGCCGCGGCTCGCCCCCACAGACGCTCGTCTGGACCCACAGCAGCCGGCGGCGGCGGCGCCCAAGGTGGTGACGCGCTCCCAGTCCTCAGGGCAGCGCCGGCGGTACTGGGACGGCTCAGAGGACGAGTGGGACAGCGACTCGGAGCTCTTCCTGTTCGATGACTGTCCTGCATGGCGGACGGTGGTAGGCTCAGCTTGCTCCTGTCTAGCATGGAGGCATTAAATCAATAATGTCTAATGCCATAGAGACGGGATCAATAGATAGATAATCTGTGATAGAATAATCAATATATAGAATATTCACTGATCTCTGATCCAGAGCCGCACGGTATTCTGGGAGATGTAGGCAGAGGACAGACTTGCTAAGCTAGCTGGGTAGCATCAACTAACTGACTCATTCTTCAGTTACCTAGCAACTCGCTTTGACTCTTCGGTTACCTAGCAACAGCCTGTTGCAGCAGTTCCAAGTTTGTCCTCATAAATGCTTAGAAATAAAAAATGTGAAGTGAAAAGTGGGTCAAACAGTTGAGCAGGATTTCAGATATTTAGAACAAAAATCAAACCAATAATGATCGATATCAGCTGATATATCGTTTATCATCCACATCATTCAACTGTAGTGAAGCATAAAACAGAAAACTAACATTTATATTCATATTGGCTAATGTGCAGTTGGTGCCTCAAGGAACTTAAAACAGTTCTAAAGACAATGAAACAACGCAGTAAGATAAAATGTCCTAGACAAAGTATTTGTTGCACATGTTGCTTTGTTTAACTTAAAATCTGCAATATTGAGTTTAAAAAAGGAGCAAAATGCTGTATTGTTTGGGACGTTGATGCTCATAGATTGATAGTCAAAAATCAGCTGAAATTGACAGAAACCTGATTTTGTTTCTCTTCAGTCTGAATATTAATCAGTAAAAACTGTAACTTTATGTGATGACCAGCAGAAAGTTGTATTTAAGTATTTTTTCTGATAGAAATGTATTATTGTCAGTTAACTGGTTCCTCTCAACATAATTCTGCATAATTTGGATGATTTCTCATTAAACACACAAACATTATGTAAAGTCCTGCTACCGATGTTCACATTTCAGCCGCTGCAGCTTCCTGTAAATCCACCGTAAACTACTGGAGGATTTCCTGCTAAATGAACTGGTGTACATTTTGCTGCAGTGAAATTATTTACTAATCAGTGGAAACAGAATTAAAGAGGTCAAAGGTCAGAAGCATTTACTTCTGGTTTATCTGCATGCTTGTGAGAAACCGTCTGATTTGTTTGTCCTGCAGCAGCAGCCGAGCGGCTCGAGGAAAAAGCCTCCGCCTCCGCTGAAGTTCGCTGAGGGGGAAATCGTTTGGGCCAAGTTCGGCCGCCGGCCCTGGTGGCCCTGTGAGGTTCTGGCCGACCCGGCGCTGGGCGTCTACCACCGGATGAAAGGTAGAACCACCAGCATCTCCTTATTTAGTCAGACCCAGACTTATCACTCAGTTAACCATTAATCCGTCACTAAATTAGTTGACAATTATTTCCGTAATGATTAAAACAATTAATGGTTACTAATGGATGTTCAGCTGGAGCTCAGTTTGACCTGGTTTTACTCCAGCTGGGTCGTCGTTATGGAAACGACTTAAATTAGAGAAAATTCAGCCTGAATCTTCTCTAATTTAAGTCGTTTCGTTTTTTTCCACGTTTCCTGAAACTGTGAATTATTTCCATCAAAACAGACGATTGTGACTCAACTGGAACAGAATTGTTTTTTCTGAAGATTATAAGATTTTGCTTGAAATGGTAACACGTTTTCAGAGACCAGTCTTTAAACTTGTGCTTTTTTCTTGTACTTTGCCAAATTATTTTTGTGTGTTTAGCATTTTCAACCACCTTGTTTGATGTTTTATCCATATGTCAGCATATTGTTAACTCATTCTGTGCTTTCTGGGTATTACCGTTGTAATCTCCACCTTATAAAAAGAATTGGCAGGTATTGGTTTCTTTGCAGAGCCCTGCGACCGGCTCTGTCGGCTGTATCACGTCCGGACCTTTGGGGAGCCGAAGGAGTTCGTTTGGGTGGAGGAAAAATCAACTCGGGCTTTCCATGGAGGCTTTGAGTTCGACCAGCTTCTGCTGTTGAGACGAAGAAGCAAGCAAAGAGAGCAGAACAACAGAAATACTGTAAATGTTCAGTTGTGAATGATTGTCTGATGCGTGTTCTGATGGAAGGTTGGTCCTTCGCTTTATTGTGGGACAGTAGCTCTAATCTAAGACACCAACAGAAATCTGACTATCAAAAGCATCGCGAAAAGATAACAGCCTGTTGTTTTGGTTAAATGAGTTAAATAAGACCCGTTTTCTCGTCTTGCTGCAGATCCCAAAGCGTTTCCAACATTCGTGGAGATCCAGTGTGGCCGAGGCTGAATCTGTTCTGTCGGGGCGACCCGACGTCTCTCCGTCTCTGACTCCATCCGCACATCAAACCTTTTCCTGCAGTTCCCTGGCAGAAGGACAGAAGAAGCCCCATCCATCCGTTCCCTCGCCCTCTCTGCCGGTTCCCACTGTTTCTGAACCGGTGCACTTAACGAATGGATCCACCTCGTCTGCAGCTACGACACGGACAAAACCAAGCACTTTAAAGAAAACTTCTAGCAAGAAGAAACAGAGCAAATCCCTTCAGGACCTTGGGAATGAAAACACATTGTGTTGCAGTCTTGATCAGTCTCACAGAGACGACAGAGAGTGCCCGTACTCTGATCTCGACTCCGTCCCGAAGATTTTATGTCCGAAAGCACTTGAGGGTCAGCCGAAGCTGCTGCCACGCCAGCCGACTGTGGCTGCAGTCAAAGAGCTAAAGAAGCAGCCAGACACCCAGACTGGACTGTGGTTCAGTAAATCAGGCAGAGACCGGCGACCTAAAACTACCAGCCCAGTGTCGGACCGCTCCCTCTTCAGTAAGGGTCCCTGCAAGAAAAAGCACTTATCCACCGTTAGTAAGAAGGCGCCGGTTTCCTCCGCCTCGCTGATCGGCGCTGGGGCCAATGAGCTGGTCATACTGGTAGACACTAATAAGTCAACAGATAATGGTGCAGTACATGAACAGTCAGTTCCTGAGAAATGTGAGGCCAACCCTGTTGAAGGAAGAGGCGGGTCTTTGGACAAACCAAAGGTCCAGCTGTCCAGGGAAGACAAACAGACTTCTGAGACCAAAATAAACCCTTCGAGCATTTTGTCTGACGACCCGGATGTTGAAAAAAACTTTCATCCCTCAAAGAAAGTCGGTTTTAATGATGACTCAGATTCTCCAAAGGCGGTAACATCTGTAAGTTCAACTGAACCTTCTGCCATAATTGCTACTAAACGACTTGGTAAAACTGAAGAACCTTCTGACCAGGAGAAAGGAAGCAAGCAGACTTTGGGGTCCTGTTTAGAAGTCAAAAAAAAAGATCCAGTCTCAATATCAGAAAAGCAAAAAAACCTGGTCTCTAAATGCAGACTCCCGTTTGTGAAACTGATACGAAAGGAGATAGAACAAAATAAATATTTACACTCATGTCTGACAAATTTCACCGCTAACAGAAGTGAATGCAATAAGAAAGAGAAGACATCAGACAGTAATGCGAATAAAGCAGCAGCTAATAAATCAGACTTATCAGGCAGCAAAACGAGCATCTCCACAGATCAAATTACTCCTTCAAAATTCATCAAGGTCTCAGTCAAGAAGCTGCGAGCCAGAAGTGAGTCTGGCCTACTTCGGCTGTCCTCAGAGTCACCGCCTGGAAACAACGCTAAGGCACCTGGAAACAACGCTAAGATACCTGGAAACAACGCTAAGCCACCTGGAAACAACACTCAAGCACCTGGAAACAACACTCAAGCACCTGGAAACAACACTAAGGCACCTGGAAACAACACTAAGGCACCTGGAAACAACACTAAGGCTCCTGGAAACAACGCTGCATTGAGCAGCCCAGGAGCAGAAAGTATCCCAGCATCAAACGTTAGTCTAAAAAGTATCACTGAATCAGACACATCAGAATGTAAAGACATTTCTTTGTGCAGTCAAACAAAGACATCGTCTGACCAGCCTTCCAGCTCAGAGGAAAACTCTCCATCTACTAAAACTGCAGCTTCTCCAACAGGACGTCCTCTCCTCCCTGAAAGGCTGCCTGCTCCAAAATCCAGAAAAGCTGTTCACAAACTGAAGCAGACTAAAGACATTCAGAAAGTCCTGAAAGAGCAGCCGGCCCATCTTCCAGCCAGCAGTCGACTGATGACCAGAGCGCTGGAGGTCGTTGACCAGAGGAAGCGTAGAAAAGCCCAGCAGGAGATTGAACAAACCAAGCTGAGCAAACCTCTGGACACAGTTCAGGAATCTGCTGAGCAAAAATTGCATATTTGCACTAATTTAAAACTGATCAAATCTACTTGCATTGACGATGGTGTTTCTAGATGTAGCTCCCCTTCCATACTGTTCTCTGATTCAGACGATTTTGAAGCTGATGTTAAGAGTGAAGATGAAGACCTTTCAGTTTCTTCAACTCCGCCAATGGACTTCATACCCCTAACATCTAGAGTGAAGGCAAAGCACGAAGATCTGCCCCCTACAACACAACCTCCATCACCGTTTTCCTTCATGAAAGCCTTCAAGAATGTTACAGAGGTTGCCTTTCAATCCTTACCAAATGGCAGCAATGGGAAGCCGGTCTCTTTGAGGCCAGACTCAAAATACCAGTTTAGCACTTTTCTTATGATGCTGAAGGACTTGCATGATACTAGAGAGCGAGAAGGCGCGCCCCTAGAGTTAGAGATTGGGCCGCCCAGCGCACATGTGAAGGAGGAACCGCTGATGATGCCACACACGGCTCCACTGGAAGGACATGGCCACACATGTGTTCTTAGCAAAACTGATCCAGTCACAGACAAAAGTGTGGTTGGACAGAACGGACGTGGTAAAGGCCAGAAACTCAAGAGGCCCTGTAGCAGAAAGAGTGGCAGCCATTGGTTGAAAGGGAAAACCAATCGCAGAGTTCCTGGACCTGGTTTTCCTGGAGTAACGTCAGCAACAGGAATCACTTCCTGGCCAACAGCAGATATCACTTCAAAAATACTGGATGTACAAATTGGCAGGAGCTGGATCCAGGCTGGCTGTAGTGGAGACGTTGGTGGGCAAGAGGAGCAGCAGAGATGGGAAAGACTGAAAGGCAACCAGCAGGTTGGTGTTCCTCTGGAAAGAAGGCAATGTCCGACGCTCATCCTGGAACAGCCAACCAGCCTCGGAGACGACATGATGAACAAGACGGACTTGATTCTTGAAGTTGAGGAACAAGACAAGACTTCAGCCGGTAAGGACAGTCTGACATATCGTCCTTATAAAAATGGAAAGTTGACATTTTCTGCAGCACGATCCATTTTGTGAAATGTGATAAACCGAACATGTCTTCCTGCCATTAGATCAACACCTGTAATGTAGACGAAGGTGAATATCTGTGCACTTACTGCAGATCAGACGAAAGGCAGAGTAAACATTCAAACGTACTCCAGACTTTGGATTAATTGTTTTTCCAAGATGTTTTCTTGTCCCTTATGCTACATTTTAACGCATTGGATCGTTTCATGACCGTCTGAACAACACAGATCTAATTTTTTCGAAAGCGACCCAGGCTACATGTGGTAGCCTGTAGGACCCAGGCTACATGCGGTAGCCTGTAGGACCCAGGCTACATGCGGTAGCCTGGGTCCGATTTGTATCTGATCTGCCTCAGGTCTCTGTTCTTAGCTACTCAGAGTGGCACCTGGTTGGTCTTCTGCTGCTGTAGCCTGTTTCTTTCAGAGTTTGACTGGTTGTCCATTCAGAGATGGCGTTACTCTTACACAACTGCCACTTTTGATTCTCAGAGAGAAACAGCCAGTAGATCATCCGTTTCTGAAACTGTAAGACCGAGCCAAACATATCCTGAATGTCTTGGCTTTCTAAAGCTCAGGTTGATTTTCAGCAAGTCATCTTCACCATATCTAAACTCATCAAGTTGTTCCTGTGTGATTCACTCATTTACAAATTAATTACTCAGTGAAGTATCTGCAGAGTGTTTAATGATTTCCTTTTGTGTGTTTCCAGAACATAAACGAATACGAAAACCCAGCAAGAGACTGCTAGAATGGACTGAAGAATACAACAACCAGATTTTCTCCCCAAGAAAGAAACCCAAAAAGTCTCTCCAGCTGTTTGGAAAGGTAAACGTTCTGTCTCCATAATCAAACCTTGGCTTCAGTTTGTCTCCAATCAGACAGTTTAGGTTCCAGGAGTCAAACATTGATCTCACAACTAGAGCTGAGAAGAAAATCTAATATCTCAATATTTTATAAATGATCTCTAATGTTATCTTAATCTAGATAGCATGTAAAATGCCATCGGCATATTCTATTCCAATGGACCATTCATGTTTTTTTCATTTCAACGCAAAATCTGAATAAATTCAAATACTTTACTGTAGCCATCAAAGGTGTTTTTCGTTAATAAAATTACTACTAATGCCTCTTTCTGTAGTCAAAACTACACCTTTAATAAACAAGACCATATTAGCAAAAATGTAAAAAAAAAAGTCAAGATGAAAGAAACAAAAGTTTAAGTTATTATAGACTTAAACTTTTGTTCAGTTATAGGCCCTGAACAGGTCACAGCTATCAAACTATTTCTACATGTTGCCAATTTTGAACATGAAACCACAAAAAGTGCTAAAATGGTAAACCAGTCAATGTCTGCAAATCGCATTAAGTCTTGTTTAATAAAGCATGAAGAGCATCTCAAAACCATTCAAATAGCAGTTGATCTTATTGTGATATTAAGCACATCTCACAAAATGGTCAAAGAAAAAACAGGAAATAAACCTAAACTAATCAACGAAGCTGAAGTCCAAATGGTGACATTAATACCCCTGAACAAATCTGTCACATTTTATTTGTATAGATCATTTCAGCAGCAAGAACACAAAGTCCTGCAGCACAATTGAAACATGGCATTAAGTCAAGTTTCCTGTTAAATTCATGATTGATTCCATCCAACTCTAAGCAGGTGGGTTTTAGTCCAGACTCAAGGGAAGACAAGGACACCAGCCTGTGGGTGTCTTATTAAATGGTGAAATACATTTTCTATGGGTTTACTGCACGTTTGCAGATGACCTCATTTTGTTGGACATCCTCCATAGAAAATCCAAACCAGATTATTGATGCGGTTCCTCTCAGGCACTGGACTGGTTCTTATAGTCCAGGTTAAACTTCACTTTAACCTTAAGCTAAACTGAGGTCCAGCTAAGCTGGGTTTAGCTGTCGCAGCTCCCTTTGCGCTGACATTCATGAGAATACGGCTCCATGGAGCGCTAACGATACCCGCCATGCTGCTTTCTTGGCTCTCGCGCTCAACCCGAACTTTGCCGCCATGTTGTTTGTTTTCATGCTGCGGTCTGGTGATGGCTGCAGGCCTTTGCTCTGCAAAAGCTCATCACTCCGTTCATCCCTCACTGGCGACATCTGCTGCTGAAACTGTGGCAGCCTGTCGCTCAGTTAGACGCACTTCAAAAAATTAGTAAAGGCAATATTGGCACAAGTTTTTGTCAAACTCATGTTTGGCAACAGGAGAGTCAATTAACTTCTATTTAACGTTCAGTTATTAAAATGATTTGTAGCCAAACCAATCCTGGTGCCTGTTGACTGTCAGCAGCGGTTTTTTCATGTCATCAACTGATTTGACAATAAAAACGTTTTTTAGTGCACTGGGAGTTCAGTGCAGTCGGTATTATTGTAGTTTTATTTGCCTCCTGAAAAACTAAAATTCATCAAATATTTCTAGTCGGCTCTCTGATCTGATCCTTTATATTTTTACTCTTCCAACAGCCTTAAGTCTGTTTCTGTTGTGCAAGACTGATATATCCTTGCTTTTCAATATGATAGTGGGCATTTTCAGAAGGAGATGAAGGTGAAGTTATTTGTGAGCGATCAGCTCAAAGAATCCCAAATGTCACAGATTTTCCTCTTGCTGGCTCCATTTCAATCAACTTTATTTGTGAAGCACATTTCAGCAACAATGCTGTTCAAAGTGCTTAACATGACAAAATCACTCAAATATAAAGTCATAAAACACCATAATCAACAATTGAGAAAACCAGAAACAAACATTACGTTGTGATGAGCGCCATCATCACAATCATGAACATATTAACATGTTGCTCGATGTTCCTTTTATTTCAGCCTCTGCTGAAGACGGAGGCGTTGAAACGCCTCAAGCCTGACTGCAGATGTCCCACCACTAGAGGGGGCTAGTGATGCATTCAGAGTCTGTCGGATAAACAATACTTGCAGTGAATTAGACGGCAAAAGCTTATTATTTAAAGGACAATTTCTACTTGATGGTTGCGTTAGAGCCTCTTTAACCAGGGCGAATTGAAAACCAATGGCTGCGCCATGTGTCGACTGTTCTGGATACGTCGCCCAGCTAAACTCAGTCTTTTTTTCTCACTAGTCCAATGAATCTGTTGCTGTCCTGTGTGAGCTTTCGGACTTGGAGAAGAACATGGCCGACAGCTCATCGTCCTCCTTACTTCCTGAAATACTGACGCCGCCGCCAGAGGAGTTGCCTCCAGCCACGCCTTCAGAAACCCAGAATCCCAAAGCAGAACCGCCATCGACCCAAGAGCTTCCGGTGCTTTCCATCGACTCCCTAACTCCGCCCCCTGAAGCTGAGCCCTCCCTGTCAGACGGCCTAGTCAAAAGCAATAGTAACGTTTCTGCTTTTAAACATTTATTTATAAAATGACGTTTCGTTGAACTCTTTATTATTATTTTTAAATCTGCTTTTCTTGAAAGTGTCACCATGTTTAATATGACAGATAATTCGTGAGCAGATCAACTTCCTCTCTGAGTTGCTATCGCCAAGAAATGATCCAAAAACAACCAAGCAGAGCCAGGAAGCAGGGCTTAGCGCTGTGAATCAACCTCATGTACTCACTGCTAAATATGTAAATGTAGGAGGAACGGCTTACAGGAAAACTGTTTATCTGCCGTCAGCATGGCTATGCTAGCTGGCCATAACACTACAGGCTATGCTACCTACAATGTAGCAGAGAGCAAACAAGTTTGTGATTGACAGCACTAAGCCCCGCCTCCTGGCTCTGACTGGTTGTTTCTCGTTAGCACTGGGAGAAGAAGAGATGGGACTTTTCCCAAACTGTCACTGCATGGAGACATTTTGAACAAGTAATGTTTTTATTAAAGTTACAAACTGCAGCTTTACGCTCCAGGATTCGATCCAAGTTTAGGTTTTGGATTATTTCAGCCTTTTCCATGTTGATTTATTTGATTTTTAACTCCAGGTAGTTTCAACATTTCCTTTATGAAAGTTTTTGTTTTGATGGCACATTGTTTGTTGTATTAGCAGAATAAACGTGAAGATTATGCAGTTAGTCGTGGTTCCTGAGTCACACTGGATGCAAAACAAATGAAGCTGCTGCTGCTTTTTGTTTGGGCTCCAGGCTCCAGTCCTGGTTCTGCTCAGCAGATTCAGTTAGAACGTTTTTGGTTTCTGCTAATTTCTGCGTTTGGTTGGCAGAAGTTTCTCCTGTGCTTGAAAAGAAGCGGAAGAGGAAACCCACGCAGAAGATCCTGGAGTATTGCCTGGAGGCCAAGGCGTCCGCCGCCCCGAAGAAGAAGGTAGAAAACCTTCATCTGGGCTCAGCAGCACCAACATGAACTCCTCAGGTCAAGAACCACCTTTAACTTGACCTGAGTCCAGAAATGGGACTTTACTAACTATGTTCATCTGTGAGATTTCTGCTGGTTAGAATAATTTCTAATGTTTTTTGTTTTTCTGCAACCAGTTTAATCATGAAAGTCAATTCAAGGTCAGATTGTTTCAAAAGACATAAAACATTTTTCTGTTTTAAATTTTGCCTCCCAAATGGAACCAGATTATCATGAAGTGAATAAAACATTAAAGGTAAATGTAAAGTAGCTGTTTGACCAAAACATTCGAGTTTTATTGCTGAATTAGAGAACTTTACCTGAGAGGAAAAAAAACTAAATCAATTTATTGTTTCTCTTGAATTACTATAAATGATTTCAAATAAAATACCAATACTGATATTTCCACTTCCTGACCTGTTGGGTAAACATACATGCTGCTTCTTTTGCTGTTTAACTCTCTTATATTTAAATGTTTATATTTAATGTGGAAGCCAGTTTCAGGTCTGATCATGTTTATGTTTCATTTCAGATTAAAACACTGAAGATGAATTCAAATGCTGGACCTCAGTCAGGTTCGTACGACTCCAGTTATTTAGAAAATCATCTAAAAACTACTAACGGTATTCAAAGTGGAGGCTGAGTTGAAGCTGGGTTTAAACCAGGGGTGGAAATTAGCACCTGCCAAATGCAGGTCACAGCAGGAAGTGTCCTGTGAACTGGAGCAACGACCGTTTGAACTGAATAAAAAAAGCTGATTCAGTTTGACCTTCTGTCCAGGGGAGGAGCGGCACATACTGCATCTGGGACGGACCTAGGCTGTCATAATTTAACAAAAATATATAAATCAAATCTAATTCTTATCGACCGCGACAGCCCATTGGTTGATTTCATTGCCGGACATTGGGCTTAGCCAATGAAATCCCTCAGCCCTCCATGGCCCCGCCCCTCTCCACCGAGGTTATAAATAATAGCACCACGGAGTCCGAGCAAAGTGAGCAGATACTAGACGGGGCGGGTCAGAAAAACTACAACTGAAGCTAAAAAGCACGAAAGCCCATTCAGTGAAATGTGTCAAACTAACCGATTTGTTAATTACCCCAAAGTAACGTCACAGAGGGCGTGAAGCAAGAGAAGCTAATATGAGGGTGTTAGCTTCTCTAATGGGGTTGTAGCTTACACCCCCATGCTAGCTTCTCTAACACCCCCACGTTAGCTAACACCTCCATGTTAGCTTCTCTAACACCCCCATGTTAGCTAACACTCCCATGCTAGCTTCTCTAACACCCCCACGTTAGCTAACATGTAATATGTTAGCTAACATATTTATTCAAACAGTTTGGTATGAAGCAGATAATCTGTGAAAAGATTTGGTTCCTCTAACTAAAACTATTTATTAATTCAGTTTATTTCTGCAACACCAATTCAACAAGAAATGCTGTTGAAAGTTTAAGCTGTCAGGGTGAAGCAGCGCACACACAGGCATGATTGACAGCACTAAGCTCCGCCTCCTGGCTCTGATTGGTTGTTTCACTGGGAGAAATCAGAGAAGATGAAACTTTTACCACAACATGGTGGCAGGTTCAACTATGAAAACACTGCAGCGTTAAAGTTAAATCATTTAATATTTTTATCAAATATTTTATAAAGTGACATGAACTGAAACCATTTTGACTTTAGATGATTGAATCTCTTAATTGATCATTTTCTACACAGATTTTTCTCCGCCGTCTTTAAAAGTCAAACCGTTCTTAGTCTCCGCTACGCTCTCTGAGCCACCGCCCTGCACGGCCCTCGCACCCGTGACCTCTGACCCCCCGGTAGCCTCCGACCCCGCCCCTCCAGCCCCCAGCCCACCTGAGCAGGTGGACCCAGCCCCAGCAGATGCGTTCCAGTCTGATGACAGCAGCGTTCAGGAGGAGGCGCCGGAGTCAGAGGTCAGCCAACATGAACTTTAGGAAACGATCGCTCCTCTGGTTCAGATGAAAACCCGACGTGTTTCTGCAGGATGACAGGTTTCTGCTGGAGAACCGGTTCCTCCCCATGAAGGACGACCTGCTGGGCGACGACACACCTCTGCCCGTCAGGAAGATCATCGGCGACCGCGGAGGGCCCGCCTCCATGAAGGAGAACGTTTGCCAGGTGAGACACTGACCGTAAAATCAGAGGAGACGGAAGAGCAGGCTGGAGCGATTCATCAGGATTCATGGATGAATCCTGATGAATTTCCTTTGTTCTGATCTTCACCTGGTTCTGTTTTCAGTCGGATCTTCACCTGGTTTTGCTCCTCAGGTGTGTGAGAAGACGGGGGAGCTGCTGCTGTGTGAGGGTCAGTGCTGCGGAGCGTTTCACCTGGCCTGCATCTCTCTGGCCGAGGCGCCCAAAGCAAAGTTTGTCTGCCCAGAATGCAAATCAGGTCAGTTTCTTCCTCCTGCTGATCAGAACCAGGACCGGGTCAGAACCAGAACCGGCCCATCCAGGCTGTGCTTTCCTCTGGACCAAATTCACCACCATGTAGTGGGACAGTAGGGGGCGCTGTTGCAGTTTTACACCACACTTTACCATTCTTCGGTCTAACGCTAAAGAAAGAATAAAGACCAAAGTCCTAAGTGATCATCGAGGTAAGATGTTTACTACTGCGGTGGTGCTTGTTGTTCTTTGGTTTTTCTTTATTGTCCTCTATCGTGGTACATTATGCTGTAAACTCCAGCAGCGCCCTCTACAGTATACTGCGGTAACAGATCATGGAGTGACACCAGTTCAGACTCTACCACAGTTGTTATGGACCACCTTCTGCTGGCTAGCCCTGTTCTGGTTGCTATAGTGATTCCTGTCTCCATGGCGACAGGATTCGTGGAAGCGCCTCATATAGCCGTAGTGCTGACCCCAGCCTGTCCTCCCCCAGGCGTCCACACCTGCTTCGTGTGTAAGAAGCGCAGCGAAGACGTTCGCCGCTGCATGATCCGGGTCTGCGGGAAGTTTTACCACGGAGAGTGCATCGCTAACTACGCCGCGACCGCACCGGTCAACCGAAGCTTCCGCTGCTCCATCCATGTCTGCCTCACCTGCTTCATCGCCAGCCCCGGCAGCTCGTCCGTCTCCAAAGGTCAGCGGAGTAAAGGTCAGCAGGTCACCCGCCCGCCGCCCCGTTCTCATGGCGCCCGTTGCTCCACAGGCCGCCTGGTGCGATGCGTCCGCTGCCCCGTTGCTTATCACGCCACCGACCTGTGCATGGCCGCCGGCAGCGTTGTGCTTTCCAGCAACAGCATCATCTGCCCCAACCACTTCGCGCCGCGCCGCGGCGTCAAGAACCACGAACACGTCAACGTCAGCTGGTGCTTCGTCTGCACCGAAGGTACGCTGTGTCTGTATTACCCCGCGTCTCAGCAACGAACGTTCCTGTTGGCTGCTGTCAGTGGTGGACACTCGCGCTAATGTGCTAACAGCAGAGCTAATTTATCATTTAGCGCTTTAGCTAAAACATTTCATCACTTAGCTTTCCCTAAATTTATTGGAATAAAACTCCACGGTTTTGGTTATGACTGATTGAAAGTCTTCATGTAGGCAGATGTTTATACTCATGCTCTTATTTTGAAGTGCATGATCACTTTTATGCAGCAGCTCATTTCCTCTTTTCATGTTCTCTCTTTCTTTTCCAATAATTTTATTTCAAAAGTGTGAAACTCAGATCCAGCAGGTTGAATTCGCAACAGAATTTTTTCTAATAAAACCCAAACTCAGCCCAGCAGCTTCTGCCTCTGTTCATGAAATAAATTACAATAAATAACCATAAACACAAATGAAAAATAGCATTGATAATCATTGGATTTAAAAACATATAAGGCAAAATTACACATGAAACCCGGAATATGATTAAACTTATCTAAAATAAAAGCATCATCAGATATCGGTTATTGGTTGCCATGGTAACAACCAGCTTTTAAAAGCAGGGATTAAAAACCAGGAGAAAAAACATTTTGACCAAACAAAATTAAATTGAAGAACAAATGAACCAATTTTGACAAACTTCACAACAATAATGTTAAAAAACATAAACATAATTTCAAAGGGTTTTATAGAACATTTACATGTATATATATATATATATATATATAGTCAAAATCAAATATTTGTAATTTTTCAAAGGCATATATAATTTAAACAGAAGTTAGCATGTTAGCATTAGTTTCTCCTTATCACTGTATTGGTATATTGCTTTCGCGTTAGCGTAGCTAATATTTATGATTAGCTAGAGCTAGCTGTGTCTTCCATGCTAGGTAGCGGATGTAGCTGTGTGGTTTGAAGGTTAAATAAACATCATCAATTTGGAAGCAGGTGTTTCTCATCATTCGCCTGCTACCATAGCAACAACATTACAGCGCTCATCAGGTGGACCCGTCCTCCCGCAGACCATGTGCCGCCCTGGGCAGGCTGCCGTCACTCAGACATTATTTAGCAGGACAGATTAAGCTAACGGCCTCGTCCGTGGTTTAATGCGGAACAGTCTCGACCTTTGACCCCGCAGCGTGTCTCTGTCCGCCCGGCAGGAGGAAGCCTGCTGTGCTGCGAGTCGTGTCCCGCCGCGTTTCACAGAGAGTGTCTGAACATGGAGATGCCCAAAGGCAGCTGGTTCTGCAACGACTGCAGGGCGGGGAAGAAGCCGCGCTACCAGGACATCCTGTGGGTGAAGGTCGGCCGCTACAGGTCAGAACCGCGTCTGCTTCCAGCTTCATGTACGTTCCTGTAGTGAGACGTTTACACATTTCTAAGCTCCACCTTTCCCTTCTTTAATGATGCGCTCTTTTTGGACCAGGAATTATGACGTGTGTATTTGTGAAGGTTTTTATTTGCGATTGTTTTTTAGTTATTTACTGCCACAGTCGCCACCTGCTCTGTGGGTAGAGCAGCCATCTTCTGATCGGAAAGTTGCAGGTTCGACTCCTCCTTCCTCCTGCCACATGTCGACGTGCACCTGGGAAGGCACTGACCCCAGACTGCTTACTGGTCTGCGTGTGAACGTGTGAATGTGTGAACGTGTGAACGGCTGAAGCGCTCAGAGTGACATTCCTGCAGGATAAGTGTGTGAACATACAGGCACTTTGCTTTGTGCTCTGCGATCCTTCAGCGTTGCTCTTTCTGTGTCTGTATTAACTGATTACTAAGTCAGTTGGCAATAATTCCAATAATTGATTAATTATGATTATTCTGATCGGTCGTTTCAGTTTCGATGCCTTTTTCTGTCCAGTCAGTTTTTCTTCTGTTTTGCAGGCACATCTGATATTTCCATCCAAACTGGACTGCAGCCAGGCTGAAGCATTAACATGTTTTCTCTGCTGTTGATTAAAGCTTTTTAGCATGTTAAACACATCCCTCCTTTTCCTGATTGTCTCTAATTGGTTGGAAGCTAAACCATGAAGCAAACACGGTAGGATTATTTTCCTGCTTTGCCCTCTGACCCCAGGTGGTGGCCAGCGGAGGTCAGCCATCCCAAAAACATCCCAGAAAACATCCACCGCATGCGGCATGACGTGGGCGAGTTCCCCGTTCACTTCTTCGGCTCCAACGATTACCTGTGGACCTACCAGGCCCGCGTCTTCCCCTACATGGACGTCGACGCAAACAGCAAAGAGAGGATGGGCAAAGGTGTCGATGCAACTTACAAGAAAGGTGAGGATCATCAATGTTCGGGTTTTATCTTTGTTTGATCACATCGTCAGGATTGAGTGTCTTATTTCCGTCGTCAGCGCTGGAGGAGGCGGCCATGCGATTTCGTGAGCTTCAGGCAGAAAAGGAGCTTCGGCAGCTTCAGGAGGACAGAAAGAACGACAGGAAGCCGCCGCCATACAAACACATTAAGGTCTGAGAAACACTAACAGCGAAACTGCAGGCCCAAAACATGACGGAGTAAAATCACCAGGTTCATTGCACTGCAGTGTTCAAATATATTTCTGTATGGGCTTATCCATACAAAGAGTTGAATGAAAACACCGGCAGCTTCTGGAAATAATTTCATGTTTTTGGTGTTTAATGCAATGCTGATATTAGGCCTGTCGCGATACACAATAAATCGATAAATGAAAGTTATCGACCTCATTTCAATTTATCGGCTTTATCGTCTCTTCCTGCCTGTTTCTCTTTCTAGTGATGACACTGAATAAGGAGTGTCCCTCCCTGCTTCCTTAGTGTAATGCTCAGTTCAAACTACTAGATTTTGGAATCGTCGGCCTGTTTTCAAAACCTGAGAGACACTAGCTGACAAAAAAATCACAAGTATAATGGGTTTCCATGGGGTTCGATGGTTCAATGGTTTCGATGGGTTTCCAATGGGTTCGATGGGTTTCAATGGGGTTCATGGGTTCCATGGGGTTCGATCTTGGTTATGGGTTTCCATGGTTTTCGATGGGTTTCCATGGGGTTCAGTAGGTTTCCATGGTTTTCGACGGGGTTCGATCTGGTTCGATGGGTTTCCATGGTTTTCGATGGGTTTCCATGGGGTTCCATGAGGTTCGTTGGGTTTCGATGTGTTTCCATGAGGTTCAATGGGGCGGAGTGTCCAGCCACATGACAAAAGCAACATAACACACAAGAATTGATTTCTCTCATTCAGATTTCAGACGTCCTGTAAAAACCCACCATATCACACGTGAATTTAGAGTAAACAAACAGGCTCAATGAACAGCCTTATCATTATAAGCTATTTATGTCACGTTAACAATAAACAGCTGAAAAGTTGCCGGGTTTATCAACTGTAGTAGTAATTTGGCTTCAGCTCCTCTCCTGGTCATTTCTGTGGATATTCTTTGCACAAAATGTTGAATAAACCTTTTGTGTTTATTTCCCTCCGCGCTTTGCCCTCAGAAAGCACGGAGGGGAATCCGTGCTTTCTGATTGGCTACTGGTCACATTCGACAGGTTGCGTTGTCATTCCCAGTCAGGGAACACTCCACATGCTGCGATCATCGGGCTTTGTTTTATTTTGTGAACATTTTGAAATGAACGATATGAGAAGAAAATGAAAACAGATTTTAACCTTTGGAGCAACAGAACCATAAAGTCACTGATCGATGATTTTGATGGGAGACTTTAAGAGTTTCAGTAACTCTGAGCGTCTGCCTGTGCAGGTGAATCGTCCGATCGGGAAGGTTCAGATCCTGACTGCTGACCTGTCTGAAATCCCGCGTTGCAACTGCAAGGCGACAGACGAGAGTCCGTGTGGGAACGACTCGGAATGCATCAACCGCATGCTGCTGTACGAATGCCACCCTCAGGTACCAAACCCTCTTTACCAGAACCGCCGTCGCTCCGCTGTCCACACCATGAATCGTTTCATTTCTCTGTGGAATTTAAAACCTGAGTGACGTTGACCTGCAGGTGTGTCCGGCCGGGGAGCGGTGCCTGAACCAGGCCTTCACTAAGCGGCAGTACAGCCAGGTGCAGATCTTCCGGACGCTGTCTCGCGGCTGGGGCCTCCGCTGCGTCCACGACATCAAGAAGGTGAGTCCACCGAGCGCCGGCGCCGGGACGTCGATAAATCTCCAGCTGGTTTCTTCTCAGGGTCAGTTTGTGACCGAATACGTCGGGGAGGTGATCGGCGAAGATGAGTGCAGGTCAAGGATCAGACACGCCCAGGAGAACGACGTCTGCAACTTCTACATGCTAACTCTAGACAAGGTGAGCCACGCATCCATCAAACCATCCATCCATCTTCCTGCACCCTTGTCCCTTACTGGAGTGGGGAGGTGCTGGTGCCTCTCCAGCTCTCGTTTTGGGCGAGAGGCGGGGTCACCTGGACAGGTCGCCTGGACAGGTCACCTGGACAGGTCACCTGGACAGGTCGCCTGGACAGGTCACCAGTCTGTCGCAGGGCAATCCGCCAAACCTTACACTCAAATAGAAAGTTAACGAAGAGCTAACGTTAGCAACACGCCGATCCCATTTCTGCACAGCAGCCGACAGGAAGTGACACAGGAAGTGACATATGCCAAAGTAAAACAGATCCTGTTTGGAGGAAAAATACAAACAAAAATCTTTGACTCAAAAACAAAGCGAAGCTATGATGAGACCTGGGCGAAACGTTTTCATACAAGTTTGAAATCTGTGAAATGCCAACGTTTCTCCGGTTCTCCTCATTGTGTCCCTTCAGTCCGTACTTTAACCTGCTCATCACCCAGCAGGTTGTTGCTAGGCAACTACACAGGGAGTCATGAGTCTCTCCTCTTCCTCCCTCTGGTTTCAGGACAGAATAATCGACGCCGGGCCCAAGGGCAACGAGGCTCGCTTCATGAACCACAGCTGCCAGCCCAACTGTGAGACGCAGAAGTGGACGGTCAGCGGAGACACGCGGGTGGGACTGTTCGCTCTGGTGGACATCGTTGCAGGTCACTGAACTTCCTGCTTAGGAAGGAAATGACAATGTTCAAAAACCTGGGTGTAACCAGCATTCCTCCTTCAGGCACAGAGCTCACCTTCAACTACAACCTGGAGTGTCTGGGCAACGGGAAGACGGTTTGCAAATGCGGCTCCGCAAACTGCAGCGGCTTCCTGGGCGTGAGGCCAAAGGTGAGGCTCCCTGCCCGAAACCGGTTCCTGCCACGATACAGACAGAAACACGTGATAACCCGACGCCGTCCACACAGAATAACCCTCCATCCGATGACAAGGGCCGAAAGCTGAGGAGGCGGGGCCACGGCCGGAAGAAGAAGAAGGCGCTGCCGCCCAAAGAGAGGGAGGACGAGTGCTTCAGCTGCGGAGACGCAGGACAAATGGTGTCCTGCAAGAAGCCAGGATGTCCCAAAGTCTACCATGCAGACTGCCTGAACCTCACCAAGAGGCCCGCAGGTCAGACACCTTAGGGACAGGGCTCCAAGACGAGGCCCGCAGGCCAAATCTGGCACGCTCTAGATATTTATGTGGCCTTCAAGACTCAAGATGGCCGCATAAATACAGGTGACCTGTTAAATAGGAGCGTCTATGGGATACAAAACATTAGTTTAAGCACAAAATCATTCAGTCCTATTAACTGTAAGAGAAATGTACTTTCTGTTCCAAATGACTTTAAGAGTTTTTTAATAAAACTGATCAAAGATGTTTCCCTCCTTCAGTCCGGTCGACCCGGTTCTACTGGAACCAGAACATCTGCTCCACCTCCAGCTGCTCTGAACCAGCCTGTTCCCCTCCTGGCCTGTGGGGGCGCTGCACCAACAACCACTGAAGGAAACGACACAAAAACCTCTGAAGACGCTGAGAGCAACTTCCTGCTTCACCAGATGAAACAAGATGGAGGCGTCAGAGTTTAGCGGCTGGAGGATTTCTCTTTAGGCTAAAGACCAGGAGCCATTTCTGCTGCTAGCGCTAGGCTAACATGTTAGCTTTGGTTGTACTACCCAGAATGCCCTGCGCTGTAGTCCACTTCCTGCTTTTGGAGCGGGAAGTAGACCTAATAGTGAATGAAGAGCAGACCCATTTGGTCGGCTTTAACCCGACTCCAGTCCGGTTGGTGAGGTGTGAACTCTAACCGACCTCTGACCTCTGGTCCTCCAAACCTCGCTCTGAGTTCGGTTGAAGTGACTCTGGTCCGGCTTGAATGTGATCGCCAAGAGGACCGGAAACCGCTCCAGAAGCAGGAAGTGGACTACAGTGCAGGGCATTCTGGGTAAATCCAACCAAAGCTAATGTGTTAGCCTAGCGCTAGCAGCAGAAATGTCTCCTGGTCTTTAGCCTAAAGAGAAATCCTCCAACCGCTAAAATCTGACGCCTCCATCTTGTTTCATCTGGTGAAGCAGGAAGTTGCTCTCAGCGTCTTCAAAGGTTTCTGTGTCGTTTCTTCAGTGGTTGTTGGTGCAGCGCCCCCACAGGCCAGGAGGGGAACAGGCTGGTTCAGAGCAGCTGGAGGTGGAGCAGAGGTTCTGGTTCCAGTAGAACCGGGTCGACTGGACTGACTGAGGAGGGAAACATCCTTCATGTTTTCCTGGACTGTCTGTTTGGCTGAAGGTCGTTGGGAGTGTCCTTGGCATCAGTGTGACGTCTGTGGGAAGGAGGCGGCGTCGTTCTGTGAGATGTGTCCCAGCTCCTACTGCCCTCAGCACCGGGACGGTCTGCTCTTCATCTCCAAGCTGGACGGGAAGCTCTGCTGCAGCGAACATGACCCCTGTGGGCCGGAGCCGCTGGAGCCGGGGGAGATCCGTGAGTATCGGCCCGACCCGGGGGCCCTGACCTCTGGGGCCCTGACCTCTGGGGCCCTGACCTCTGGGCTGGGCATGGCCGTCATCCCCGCCGACCGTCTCAGCCGGACCGGTGGCGGCGGGAACGTGAAGGAGGCCGGCGTTGGCGGCGGTCCAGAGGCGTTCCCTTCATTTTCCATCCCGGTGTCCATCACCATCCCGGTTGCCAGCGGCAACACCTCACCGCCTCCCAGCAGCCCACACAGATTCGACCTGCCGCACTACTCACCCGTCTCCTCGTACGAAGAGGAGCGCGAAGTCCTGGAGGAGGAGGAAGAGGAAGTAATGAGGAATAAGTGGGACTCCCAGGAGGAAGATGATGAAGACGAGGGACTGGAATACCTAGAGCTCAAAGACGATTGATACCCAGAGTTATTGTGATTCATAGCTGCAAAAACACTAAAAGAGCAAATATCTGAGATCACTTGAAATAAAAGCTTGGAGGAAACGTTTCGCCAGATGATTCATTAATATTGATAAAAACAGGCAGATTATTCCACTGCAATGTGAAAATGTTGTAAGATAGATCATTAGCTGGGTTGCTAGGCAACGGGCCGGGCGTTGGTGTGAAATATTCTGCCATTTCATCAATATTAAGGAATTATTTCTTTCTGAATAATTTCTTAATACTGGAATTATTTTATTTCTAAGTAAAAAATTGCATTGAATTAATTTTTGTCTAATTTTAAGAAAACTGAAATATTTCCAGTGGAAACCAGACGAACATGTTTGGTTAGATTTGGTGTTTTTGCAGCGAAGAGGCGCTAAGGGTAAACGTTAAAATCATGGAAGCATAAAGAACTCAGAAATATAAATACTATATAGATTTCTAAATAAAGTGACATTTATCCATCATCCTCAGATTATTATAATCTCTGAACCTGAAACAGAGGTCAGAGGTCAGACAGTTTGACCTCCAGCTGCTCCCAGTTTGGGACGTTTTGATGAAATCAGTTTGTTTCTGAACATCTCGCCTCTGGATCCGTTTGGTTCCGGCCTCGTTCGGGTCGGATCACCTGGACCTTCTGCTGCTGGAGCAGGGGACCTGGAACCTGGAACATGGGGCCTGGAACCTGGAACAGGGGCCTGGATCATGGAACCTGGAACATGGGGCCTGGAACATGGGGCCTGGATCATGGAACCTGGAACATGGGGCCTGGAACAGGGGCCTGGAACATGGGGCCTGGAACAGGGGGCCTGGAATTGGGTCGGCGTCTGCTGGAGGATGAAACTGCACCACTTAAAAAAATGTTTTTTTAATAATTTGTTTGTCAAAATGTATTTGATCATTTCATGCCAAAACTACAAATCCAAGGACTCAAGGATCCAAGGACTTGAATTAAAGGAAGTTTCACGTTTAACTCAGTGACTGAAAGTATTTAAACCTTTGAACTTTTATACATTTTGTCTTTTCACAACCACAAATTTCACTGTATTTTCATTTACTATTAATAACTATTTCAGTAAACGATTCAGTTTTTGATTATTTTAACTATATTCTGTAAAATATCTAAAATATCTAAAAGATGCAAAAACAATTCAGTTTTTTAAATAAACCCTTTACTTCCTGAAAGTCGACCAGCTTTCATTCGTTTAACAAACGTTTGAATCTGCAGATAAAAATCCAACATGAGAAAAACTGATCAATACAGATGATCGACTGATTATTAGCTGATTAATAAATGTATAGAAGAAGATGATTTGGAGCTTTTATAACAGAATCTGAAACATTTAGTCGTTTTGTTTTTAATGCAGAATCAATAATTAATGTTCAAAAAGCTTAGCAATCTGAAAAGTGCGGCTCGCATTTGTATTCAGCCATTATATGTCTTAGTTTGTTTCAATTTGCTCTGATTATTGATTTATACTCTGAACTGCTGTTCTCCACAGCTTGACCTTTGACCTTTCTGCTGTTTTTTGATCCAGATGCGACGTTTTAATAGAAACAAACTAAATGTTTTAACTCCTAACAATCCAACACTACAAGAAACATAAAATCTGACAAGTATTTTGGCTCAACTTAATGCAAATATCTTGAACTTGAAATATGAAAAATTAACTTTATATGTAACTTTTCAGCAAAATACAGGAGTTTTTTTTGATCAAACAAATTAATTTTTTAAAATAAGTTCTAGTTTCACTAGCAGACTATTTGACTATAAGCATTAATCCCATGTTAAAGTGAAACAATCTGTCAATGTTTCACCAATTAATATTAAGGATTTGATTCAAATCTGTATTTTGATGAAAAGTTGGAGATATTTGAACTAGAAATTGGACCAAAATACTGGGAAGATTTTGTGTTTTTGCAGTGAAGTTTGTCCAGATGCTTATGGCAGTGGGTGCAACGTATCTGCTGTAGCTGTCTGTGTTGCAACGTCTCTGCGGAAAACTCTGACTGTTAAATAATCTGGATTGTTTGTTCCTGTTCCCTGAATAACTAAAGTTAATAAAATACATGGAGGTTTGTGGTTGTAATGGGACAAAACGCTAAAAGGCCGGTGAATGCTTTGACTAGGCCGCAGGAGGAAGGAAGAGTCGCTCCAGGACCCAGTGCTTTACATCATTATTACAAACAACCAGGAGGGAGAGCGGACAGCTGCGTGTCCCCGACTGTCCGGTGGGATTAAAGCTGGGATTAACAGATTCTTCAAGCTTCGTCTGGTGTGTGTGTCGTCTGGCAGCGAGTTCCAGTGTGTTTTGTCTGAGACGTTTTAATGGATTTGCATCTCTTTACAAATGCCTTTTTGCATTTCCCCAACTGGTTCTGTTTCATTCCAGTGTGATTCTGACTTGTTGAGCTCAACTGACCTGTTGAAACAAACTCCTGTATAAACCTATAAAAAACAAAGTTGTTTGTCTGGAGTCTGTTACTGAGATAAACTGCAGAACAAAAATATAAGCGCCCCATGTCAAATATTAGAGTTTTATGAACATTAAACGCAATATATAGAGAAACTCAAACTATATTTTCAGTAATTACTGAGCTTCATATCAGCAGAGTGACGTCATGATCCGGTCAGGTTGGGGATTCGATTCTGACCCAGCTGGCTTCCCGTAGGCGGTGACAGACTGAGGTATGACTTAGATATAAAATATCATTTGGGTGGAACTGTTCACACTAGATATGATGAAAGTTGCTGAATTCCTGTTAGCTAAAGATGAGACTTTAAGAATAATTAGTAACATAGCATAGCTCGGAGTATTGTCAAAGTATGAGCAAAAATACATTTGTTCTGTTAAGCTATAAGTTAGCATTAGCAATGCAGTAGCAGAATAAAAAAAGCAGCTTAGAAAGCTGAGTCACTATAAGTAGAAAGATAAACGTATCTGAAGTGAGTTTCGTTAGCCAGTGAGCTAACCGGTTTATCATCATCGCCCGGTTTATCATCATCGCCCGGTTCATCATCGCCCGGTTTATCATCATCGCCCGTTTATCTTCAGCCTGTTGCTCAGGAGACATTTTATTCTAATGGCAGGAATATGAAAAACAGATGAAACTAAATCCATTGGTTTCTACGTCGCTCTGTTAGTGTTAGCATCAGCATCTTTAGCAGCTAGCGAACAATCATTTATTACATTGTATTGTAAATTAGCATTTTTATATATATAAAGTTGATCAGCTCTCAGTTTATTGCTAAAGTTCTTCCAGCAATAAACGAGTTTTTAAACACAAACGTGAAGAAAACTTGCGACACAAGAACGGAGAAAGTTTCATGATTTCCTTAGTGTTTATTTATTAAAACTTATACAGAGTAACGTAACTGGAGCCCCCCCTTCACTTCCAGACGTTCATTCAGGAAGTTTTTGTTTTTTAAATAATCTGAACTTTACCAGCCTTTGATAAAAAATACTATGCATCAAAATTTCATGAAACGTAAAACATGAACAAATATTCATCCTGCAGCTCAACTTAAAAGGCAACAATAACTTAGCAAATCAAAAGTCACTCAGCTGCAAATGATGAGCAAAAGGTTTTTACATCACAACATTCAGCAAGAGGCTTTTCCAGTTGGGTCAACCTGCATCAAGCAGCAGAAACTGATAGACTGTGAACCACAGATAATCTGGATAATCTGACCAGATCCTGAAGGTTCTGCCAGGCAGCCGGGCTCATGCAGGACCAACAACGTGCAGAAATGAGTCTGATGGCAACCAACAGCAGCTTATTTCTGACACAATCGCAGCTCATAGTGCAAAGTTAATGCATCAGATATTTCATAACTCTTTGCTGTGATGGAAAACCAAAACGTTTGTTAGTGTTTTGCTCTAGAATAACTCGAGAAATCGTAAACCTTCATGTTTTAGTCGTTACTTTAACTGCAGCTGAGCTGTGAAAACCATCGAAAGCTGACTGCTGCTTGTCTTCGTACATCCTTGGCTGTCGTGGCAGAAAAAGTCGTAAACATGGACGAAGTGAGGCTCCTGAACGTAAACAAACCTTCTTCTTCTCCTCAATGTCATATGATGACTCTAAATGTGTGAAGAGCGTCCGGCTCCGATTGGCTGCCAGCAGATCCAGACCGACGGTCCAGCTTCTTGGATTAGTTTCCATGGCAACAGGAGTAAAAATATGAGTCTTTCTTCTGACCCAAGTCGACGCCGGTTTCCTCTGGAACAGAAACAAACAAATTCCTGGGTTTTATAAATCATCTCTAATTGCACTAAAAAAAACTAATGTTTTAGTTTAGTTGTTGAAATAAAACAAAACTTACAAATACTTATTTTGAAAAACTTCTAGGGATTATTTCAGTCATAAAAATTTTTATAAGAACTGTGAATAAAAAGTATAATTTATGTTTTTTACTGATATGCACTGTAAAAACCCTAAAGTTGTTTTTATAAAAATGTTTTTCTTTTATTACAAGTGTTGGGAAACATCATAAATACATTTAGCATCAGAAGCCCAACATGCACAACTTGGAGTTGTGTGCGCATTGCAGAGGGAAACGATGCGACTGAAATCACTTAAAGTTCATTTAAAACCAGAGGATAGAAAACGAGCTGCCGCCATATTTATGATCCATTCTGATAATAATCGATGTTCTGGATTCAATCCGTCCACCGGCTGATTTATCAACACAAGCAATCGCTGCAGACTGAAACCGAAGTTTTAAAGTGCAACTGAAGGGATTTTCTTCCAAACTGGCTGTGAAGGATCAGCTGGTTTTCCTGGGGAAACTCACCGGCCAGCAGCTGGAAGGCAGAGCTGCTGAAATCCTCGGCAACTTTCTGGAACAACTCGTCTGCAAAACAGACACTTCAGAGTTCAGAGCAGAAATTCTGTCAAATCTGACAAGTTTACTATTTATTATTATATTTTAACACAGCCAACTCTCAATCTGGCTGTTGATGTTTTTCACCTTTTCCATTTCAACGATTCTCTCTAAGGCACTTTTGTTTTTACTTTTTCATAAAAAGTCAGAGATCTCAAAACCACTTTTAGTCAAATAAATAAAGTTATTAAAGTCATAATCAGAGTCAATTTATTCTTCGCTAGTAGAAAAAAGAGAAACTTACCGACGTTTTTTCCTGTTTTACTGGAAGTTTCAAAATACTGAGCGCCGACGTCTGAGAACGAAACGAAACTGTCAGAAAGACTGCGGGCAGGCTCTAACCTCTAACCTCTAACCTCTAACCTCTAACCTCTAACCCTTAACCCCTAACATCCATCCATGATGGATGGATGGATTCGTGTTTCTTAGTAACCAGTGGGATGTTCGTCTCGGTTCGTCACCTTCTGCGAAGTCCTGAGCGTCGTGGAAGTCGACCTGACGCAGAGCGCGCTCTCCTTCGATCAGGTCGCTCTTTGTGCCGCACACGTAGATTTTACAGTGCTGCAAAACGCAAAGCGGCAAATAAATCTCAGATCAGCATCAAAACGTAACATTAACTAGTTAGGATCGGTCAATGGCCTAATCAAAACCCGTTCATCCCGTTTTCACTTAAAAAGGGTTCTCCTTTCAGAATGGGCCTCTGTCACTTTAAATCCAAACAAGCCGGAGTTGCGGTTGCTAGGTAACGAAACAACTTGGACGTTTTTGAAACAGACCATTTTCCAGACACCAAAAAACATCTTGGTGGATTTTAATGAGCTCAAGAAAATAAAATGATAAAATAAACAAAAACATCATTTTTATATTCATAGGTTTTAGAGATAAAAGTCAAGAAAGTAAAATCTCCATTGAATCCACAGTTTATAAAAATATTATATTTGTATTCACAGGGTGTTTATTGTGAGAGACAATCTGAACTCCCCAACGAGAAACAACCAATCAGGGCCAGGAGGCGGGTCTTAGTGCTGTCAATCACGCTCCATGCTAGGCTAGTGTTTCTGTAATAGTAATTAGTTTCTCCTCCATTAGCAGCAGGTACGTGACTCTGACTGGCAGCGCTAAACCCCGCCTCCTGGCTCTGATTGGTTGTTTTGGGTTCATCCCTTCGGACAGTAGGTTGAGATGGATCTGCCTCATAAACATGGAGACGTTTGAATCGATTCTATTTCGCTGGACCGGAAGTAGTGAAGGAAAAGTTCT
Organism: Phalloptychus januarius; assembly: GCA_902982915.1. Classification (NCBI taxonomy): domain Eukaryota; kingdom Metazoa; phylum Chordata; class Actinopteri; order Cyprinodontiformes; family Poeciliidae; genus Phalloptychus; species Phalloptychus januarius. The sequence continues at coordinate 17,251,566 of CADWAE010000475.1, forward strand.
CACCTCCTCACAGTTCTGCAGCTCCTTCACCCAGAACTTGGCTCTGTGGAAGCTGCTGCGCTCCGTCAGGTCTGAGGCACAGAGAGAGAGACGGCAACGAGTTACAGGTTTCACTCAGTTCAACACAGAGCGGAGCAACGCAACGCAACGCAGAGCAACGCAACGCAGAGCAACGCAACGCAGAGCAACGCAACGCAGAGCAACGCAATGCCTCCAAGGAACTATTCATTGTTCCTCCAGCGTGACAAATCCACGGCAGCCTGATTCGCTGCAGCAATGTGACGAATCCACAAAGGAAAAACAAACGTATCCATGAACCGTTTGGGATTTTGCACACAATGTTCCTCAGAGCAACTCGACTTATTGTCATCACCACGGATTATCTGCTGACAGGGCAGAACCACGATCTGCCTGATGTGCCTTAATAACTAAATATCATTCTAATGAACTAAAACAGGGAAATATAACTGCCTCCGCTCTGTGGTTCATTTCTGATTAAAAAATGAAAAACAATGAAAAAACAAATCATCCATCTTTGATTGAAAATAAATAAATTCACCCAGCAGCTTTTAATGGATTATCAGCGGATTATCAGTGGATTATCAGCGGATTACCATAGCAGACCACGGCGGCCCGGGCTCCTCGGTAGTAGATCCGGCTCATGGCCTCGTAGCGCTCCGATCCGGCCGTGTCCTGTCAGGAACAACAAGGGAAATTTAAAGAAACATTCCTCATTTTAAATCAACATCAATAAGATATTCCTGTTATGAAGCTGCAGATTATTTCTGTCAGTTTCATTGTCTTATCATCATTCACCTTTGACCTTTATGACTCACCCAAATCCCCAGAGTGACGACTCTGTCTGCGACCTGGATGGGCTTGGCCACGAACGCAGCGCCGATGGTCTGAGGCGACACAAACGCAGCTTAATGTTCTGATCCGAATATTTAAAATGGAAAAGTATCACCACACAAACACCAATCAGAACTTTACATACATCAAGATTATTTCAGTTATTAATATAGCGATTATTGTGGGGGACATTGAGTCTGAGTGGACCATGTTCCCTGCCTCCATTGTCGAGGCGGCCTATCAGAGCTGTGGCCGCAAGGCTGTCGGTGCCTGAAACGGTGCCAACCCTCGAACCCGTTGGTGGACAGTGAGGGATGCCGTCAAGCTGAAGAAGGAGTCCTACCGGGCCTTTTTGGCCTCTGGAAGCAGCTGACGGGTACCGGCGGGCGAAGCGGCATGTGGCTCGGGTGGTTGCTGAGGCAAAAACTCGGGCGTGGGAGGAGTTCGGAGAGGCCATGGAGAAAGACTTCCGCACGGCTTCGAGGCGATTCTGGTCCACCATCCGGCGTCTCAGGAGGGGGAAGCAGTGCAGCACCAACACTGTGTATAGTGGGGATGGTGCTGCTGACCTCGACTCTCAGTCCTAAATCTTCCCCAAAAGTCAAGCATGAAGAGCGAGCCGCCATGTTGAGCTTAGAATCGCTTCTCTGATGGTGAAACACGGCGTGACCCGACAGCTCAGACTTTCCTCTGAGGCCACAAACCGCAGAGCAGCTGGACTCACGTTCTGGTACGGCCCCGCCAGGAAGCGGTGGTGGACGTATCGCTCCACCAGGCTCGTCTTCCCCACGCTCTCCTTTCCCAGCATCACCACCTTGATGTCCACGCGCATGGCGCTCATGGCGGCGGGGCGATCAGTCACTGGGCAGCTGCAGAAAAACACAAAGAATGCAGTTTGTATCAGGAATAAAGACAGAAAGGTTGAAAGAAACTTTTAATAAATGTGATGGAAATGCTCATATTTTTCCATATTTATCTAGATATAACAATAAGTAGATGGCATGTTTTTCAGTGCTGATTATAAATCTTGATCAAATTATCACAGGGACAAAATGAAACATTTTTTTAAAAGAAGATCCATAAAAATTATAAAACAGCTTATCGTTAACCAACCAAGCTTAGTTCAACAAAATCTCAGGCAAAATGTCAAACCAGATTTTAAAAACTATGTATATCTGATACCTTCACTATTTATGAAGGACAAATAGAGGAAAAAAGGGACTTTTTCAAAAATCACATTTATGAGATCAAAGTCATAATTTTTGCTTTAGCGAAAAAGAAGATATATAAATATATATAAATATGTATAACCAAACAATAAAAATAGACTTGTTTTATCTCCCTACGGAAGAAAGTTGGAGCTGACTTGACTTTCACAGAAAGTCAAAAGTCTGAATTTGTCGACAAAAGGAAATTGTGAGAAAGGTCAGCTCCCCTCCAGAGTGACCCGGATCTTCAGTCCTACCCGCAGATTCGCTGCTGTGCGCTGGGAAACGTAAACATGACACAGCAGCAGAGCGCTAACATAGCCGGGCTAGCCGAGCTAACCGAACCCCGTCACAAACTCACCTGGTTGCTAGCGTCACTCCGCCAATCCCTCTTAACATCCGATCACGTCCAGCAGGGAGTCAAACCTCTTCTCACACCCGCCTACCAGGCCCGTTTCGCGGCTCACACGCTGCCCAGCAGCTGGCTCGTCATCTCCGTCCCGCAGCGGGTGGAGGAGCCCCGACTGGATGGCGGCGGAGGCAAAGCTAGCTCCGTTCGTTGCGCAGCGGCTGAAATCACAATCGGGTCGCCAGAAAGCGGACGGTACAGAAACTGTTAGAGGCGGATTCTCGCTCAGAGGACGATTTGTTTCTGCCTGGGCTGGGGACGGAGCTCCCGCTGAGCTTTGTGTGGTTGGTCAGGTCGGAACTAATGAGCGAGCGCTGCTGGTTTCCAGAAACCGGAAGTGATCGAGTTGTTCGAGACATTCTCCGGATGTTTTTCCTTCGAATCATTAAAATAAAAGTGTTATTGTTTATTGAAACGTTTTGTTTGTTTGTTTGTTTATCTGGATTTGTTTTGTAGAATTAATTATAATTCATTTGTAAGGAGTAAGCCGAGCAAACGGTCAGTAATGTAAAACGTAATAATAATGTCTCACGTTTGTTTTCTACCACAAAAATAATTTAAAAACCGATTAGACATTTAACGTGGAAATACTTTTAAAAGTAAAGCTTGCTGTTCTGGAAAACGCCCATCATTACCATATATGGAAAGTGACGTAAATCCAAGGATGTATTAATAATGCATTCACTTGTCCCTGAAGGTTGATCTAGTAATGACATCATCCCCGAGCTGTGCTGTCGTCATCTTACAAGCTGTGTAGTGATCGTTTTGTTGTTTCTTTATTACATGGCGCTCTGTGGCTATTGTGTGTCTCGTTATAATATGTCATCTCTATATCAATTACTGAAGGGAGATGTTAAAGAGCCACACCACAAACATGGGGAAAGGATAGGAGCAGAGGTATGAGTGTCCAGGACATTGAAGGCCTTGTGATGAAGCTTGAATTAAAGAAAATGTAATATAATGGGGTGCCAAGAGAATATCTGTGGCACTTTAGGGGGGAGTTAGGCATTGCACTGTGTGAGGGTGGAGCAAAACATACAAGGGCAGAAAGTGAGCCAAGCATGGGCGGTTCTAGACCATTCTAGACAGGAGCCTCCAGTATTTTTAATGTGTTCATCTAGTAATGACATCATCCCCGAATGTGTGTTCATTAAAAACACACACTCGGTGTGTGCCCCACCTTTATCAAAATAATTTAGCAAGACAGAATGTTGTAGTTTCAGTCTAAGACACTTTGGTTTTATCAATAAATTAAATCAAAACTACCTTTTGTATTTCATAAGTGTTTCTTTGTTTGAAACTTCCTTGATGACCTGAAACATCTAACAAAAAAACAAAAACAGAAGAAATCTGTAAGAGGGCAAATACCTTGTCAAGCATTGTGAAAATGTCTTTCACTTTTTGTGTATTGTGGAGAGAAGAAGAATGAGAGTGAGAAAAAAGAAAGAAGTTTGAATGTGGAAGGGATGCGAACAATAAAGCTACCAGGAGAAGAGTGCTTGAAAACTGATGACTTTAAATATTTGAGGTAAACTTTCCCAAGCAAAGAGCAGCGCATAATAATAATAAAAATAATAATATTAATAATAATGATAATAATAATGTTCATTTGTCTAATGATCTCCATAATATAGAAATACAAAATAAAGAAACATGTTCTACATAAAATGATTGACACTGAACATAAATGTGTGGGGTTTTTTTTTTAGAGATTTTTATGGAGGTCAAAGGGGAACCGGGACGCCAGCTCGTGCCGTGCCCCCCTCACCCTCTGGAGGTCGGACATTTTTAGATTGCCCCAGGCTTCCGGGAGCTGTCTGGTGATGCCACTCTCGGACCTCCGTGACCCCGGGAAAGGGCCGGTTTTGTGGAAATCGGTTATTAATTCGTATAAAATCGGGGGAACGTGCTACGGACGAGACCACCAGCGTGTTCCCCGGACTCTCAGCTTTCCGGCAATATATTGTTTGCCGGGCTTTTGTGCATTTTTAAAGATTTTTTGGCTCTAGTGGTCTTTATTTGAAAGTAGCTTGACAGGAAATAGGAAAATGAGAGAGAAGGAAGACATGCGGCAAATGTCTCCAGGCCGGAATCGAACCTGCGACTGCCGGCATGAGGATAAAGGCCTCAATATGTGGGTTGTGCTTTGCCCCTGCGCCACCACAGCACCCCATAAATGTGTTTTTTTATTAATATCCCAAAAGCACTCATGTTTTAAAAGTTAACTGGCCACTACAAACATGGCGGACACACTGACGTATCGTTTAGTCTGTTCAAAGCACTTGTCCAATGGCTAACGCCTGTTTTGCCACACTCCTCATATTATTGGATAACATCGTGAACATGTGGTGCTAATACTGAACGGTGATTGGTCCATTCCTCATCAACTCTTGTCCTCTCAACTGACACGCACATTCGTGAGGCTGGAGAAAGACGCCAACATGGCTGAAGCAGAGGGGAGCGAAGTTCCTTCAGGAGGAATTTTCCAAGAAATCTTCACCTCCCCGTTGAACCTCACCCTGCTCAGCCTCTGCTTGTTCTTGTTGTACAAAATCTTCCGCGGCGACAGGCCGCCGGATCTGGGCGAGGTGGAGAAGCCTCTGCCGAAAATGAAAAAGAAGGATTTCACTCTGGCAGAGTTGAAGCCTTACGATGGAGTGCAGGATCCGCGGATTCTCATGGCCGTTAACGGCAAAGTATTCGACGTGACCAGAGGAAAGAAGTTCTACGGACCAGGTAAATGTTCCTAAAAGCTCCTGTTTCCACCCGTTTTCCAGCATCTAAGCTAGCGTGAGGTGACCATTTGCCGTTTCCAATGGTTTAACAGCTGGTTAGGTCCTCCGCGCTCTGGGTTTTGGGTCGTTTGTGTTAGTTTTCCTGCTGGAATGTGGCGTCACACCCCTTTAGTCTTTTAGCTGAAGCTGATTTTTTTTACAGCGGAGAAACTGTGGCAGCCTTCAAATCAGAGATCGTCTATGAACAAGACGATCTCTGATTCCTTCTCCAGAAAAAGAACATGGACTGTCGCAGTGCTATTAAAGTGGCATATAATTATTAGTAGTATTGCAATCAAATGATTAAGACTCATTAACACAATTTTCCTTGTTATTGTTTTAATTTATATTTATTTTGTCTTTTGTTTATTGGTCTTATTAAATGAATGGTTGAATTGACTAAAACTTTGAATTTATTGTAATTTGAGGTTTTGCTAAACAGAACTCACGTTGTTCAATTTGTGTGTGTAAGAAAAACACACACACTAGCGGAAGCAGACACTTATTGAATCCAAAATCCTCTCAACTTAATGTCATACCAGATTATATCCGGTACAGCAGAATGGAATAGTTTTAGTTTTCTGTGATTAGTATAATCCATAGCATGTGTCAATCTGTTAGTTTTAGTTTTGAACATTATTTTAGGTTCAAATTCTGACAAAAAAGTCCCTCTTTTGTTGCTCTTTCAAATCTCTCATGGGTCTTTTTATCACAGAATAACATGTGAATGTCGGCTTCACTTCATGAAGTCATTTTTTCCAGGTTTCACAGGAGCATTTTAGAATCAGTCAAACCCGTTTGGTTTTTATCTTATCTGATTCTGCAACCTCTGCTGTGTGTGACCTCTGACCCACTGGACAACAGGCGGCCATCATCCAAAGTCTGCAGCCCTGGACTTTAAATCCCAGCAGGAGATCTGGGTTTTCCTGATTTTAGTGTTTTTGCATAAAGTAATTTTCCACAGCAGCATCTGCAGCCTGAATGTGTTAAAAAAGCCAAAGAGCTGCTGCTAAAACTCAACACGCAGCAATATAAATGACAAGTTGAATATTTATGATTAATAACGAAATAAAATGCTTCAGATTTTTTTTAGACCAGTATTAGACCAGGAGCCATTTCTGCTGCTAGCGCTAGGCTAGCACATTAGTTTTGGTTGCATTTACCCAGAATGCAGCACTGTCGTCCACTTCCTGCTTTTGGAGCAGTCTCCGGTCCACTTGGCGTTCACATTCAAACCCAGATCGAGGTTTGGAGGTCAGAGGTCAGTTAGTGTTCACACCTCACCAAGCAGACTTTGACTAGACAGTCGGGTTAAAGCTGAAGGGTCAGAATGAGTCAGAATAACTGACTTCATCTGGAAGTTTCCCGTAGCTTTAAATGCTGTTTTAGCTCCCCCTGCTGTTCGGCCTGTGAAAAACCTTTGATTAGCGGATAAAGTTACAGAAACGTTTGGCGCCATGAAGCCGATCAGCATGCAGACGTTTCAGAAATATTCACAGTTTCTCCAAATTAAACTAAACACCAAGCCTGGAATAATAACGCCTTATTCTGGATGATTAATATTTCCAGAGGTTCTGAGGATTAACGATAATGTTGTTTTGAGATCATTTCCAGTGATATAATGGTAATAACAATAGAGTGAAAACAGACTCGCACATCAACAAACTTTAATTTCTAATGAACTTTTAACTCTGGAACTGGAAGACATTTTAAAATAAATGAAACATTATGAAAATTATCCCTAAAAAAACAACAAACTGAAAACTTTATCATCCAGGTTTTGATAGGAAGAGAAAAACAATAAATCCAAAATGTAAGTTACTGATATGACTTTGATTTGTGATGTGATGATGTGACGGTTGGTTCCGCTGCAGACGGGCCGTACGGCGTGTTCGCCGGCAGAGACGCCTCCAGAGGCCTGGCCACCTTCTGCCTGGACAGAGACGCCCTGAAGGTCGAATACGACGACCTTTCGGACCTGAACGCCATGCAGCAGGAGAGCCTGGCCGAGTGGGAGACGCAGTTCACCAGTTGGTTCCTGTTTTACTCACTGATCATTTGGAAAAACTGCAATGTTTGCTTCATTGGGAAGCAAACATTCTGATTGGCTCTCAGGCTTTAGAGATCAGAGCGACCAAACGCTCATTATCAATAAAACAATCAATATGTTTTCATGTGTTGCTAAGAGAATCTGCTGATTGATCCCAACTGGGACTGAAAATAATTATTGTTTTAGTTATTGATTAATCAAATCAAATAAATTTCAGACATATTTACTGTCTCTGTCACTTAAATGCTGTTGTTGCTTTTTAGGAAATAAAACGGTTATTTTCTTAAAGCGAGGAATCAACTTGTTTATTTGCACCTTTTAATGTTTTAATGCATTAAAAAAAGCTTAAGCAGCGAAACAAAAAGTTCGCCCATTTTTATCATGTTAATCAGAACCACAGCATGATGCTGCCACCACCGTGTGTCAACCAGCAGCAGATTGTTCACTTTTTAAATTCTGAAACCTGCTGGGTTCCGTTGCAGTGAAATACGATTACATCGGCAAGCTGCTGAAACCGGGAGAGGAACCGAGCGAATACACGGACGAAGACGAGGGAAAGGACAAGAAGAGCGACTAGAGGAGGACGAGGACCAGGAGGACGAGGACCAGGAGGACTTTCCTGGGAAACGTTTCCATTTCCTGCAGCTCCGGACCGATCTCTGCTGTCGCCGTGTTTCTGCTCAGATCGTCTCCTGGGAATCAGTTTATCTGAAACTCGGCTGAATTGGTGAAAATAAAAAGCTGCTTGGACTCTTTCTGATGAAAACCTTTTAAAGACGATAAATTTGCATAATTATTGCGGCTTAAATGTTGAGGAAGCTGCAGGCAGGCGGCGTTGCAGCCGGATCTCGAGTTGGTCGGCTGATCTGGATTGTTTCGTCTGTAATTGATTCCCAGTCTGAACGGAAACGGTTCCTTCAGGTTTCTGCTGTTTTCTCTGCTTTTACATTGTGAAACATTTTGAACTTCTTGCGCCATTTTCATGTTTAAGATGAAATGTAATCGTTTTTAATGACACTACGCCATGAATCCACTGTTCTAATAACGGCTTCTGTTTTTATTATTTTAGCTCTAAATCAGGATCCAATCTTCAGATTTATTCTGGTTACTAAAATGATCTGATGTCTTTAAGCTCAAATTCATTTGAAGTTTACTTTTCTGTTTTGCTTTTGTTGCTTTAATTTGCTACAACATGAAGGAATATTTTCCTGTATGTATGCTTTGGCTCACAGTCATAATCCCTGAATCATATTTTGATTTAATAAAGGAAAGTTTAAAATGAGCAGCTGGGAGACTTTAGTTTCACTTTATTTAAAGTTAAACATTTACAAAGTGAATATGTTTTCTTTTTAAAAAACAGCGATCAGCCTGAAACTTGGGAGTAGCGATGACCTCTGACCTGAACCTTCACAGCCACATATAGTCAGTCACAAAGTCGGCCTTCTATCACCTGAAGAGCATCTCCAGGATCAGTGACTGATGCATCAGCGACATCTAGAGAAACTCATGCAGCAGCAGCATTTATGAATCACTGAACAGTTTAACACCTCAATACATTCAAGATCTGCTGTTGTCATAGCAACCTTCCAGAGCCCTCAGGTTCTGGTTCTGCCTGCTCGGCATCCAGAACCTGGACCAATCGAGGAGAAGCAGCATTCAGCTTCTATGCGCCATAAATCAGGAACAAACTTCCAGAAAACGGTCAAACTGCTGAAACACTGTCCTCCTTTAATCCAGACTGGAACCCTGCAGCCTGCTTAGAGTTGGATTGAAATGAATAAATGACGAATTTAACGATGGACTGAATGTCATGTTTGATCGACTCGATGCTGCATGACTCTGTTTTCATGAAGCATTTTGAAATGCCTTGCTGCTGAAATGTTATACAAATAACATTTGATTGATTTGATTTGGTTTAATACTTTTTATGATCATCAGTTAATCAAACTATAACTGTACAATAATGTGTAGCATAAAATATATTTAGAATAAAATTCATACTGAATGTTCTTAATTTTTTGCATCATGTTGTTTGTTGTATTTTATTGTGATTTTATGGGACAAACCAAAACAAAGAAGAGAATATTTATGAAGTAAATAATAAAAAGGAAACTGGTTTTTAATTTTGTTTTAAATCTCTATATATGCATTTCAGTTCATTCATAAACAAATGCCTTAGAAATCTGTTTTCTCACATTTTCTACCATGGTACGAGTTAGAATATGAAACATTTTATCTTTGTTTCCCTTACATTAGTAATTCAACTTATTTAGAGGGTTATAATGCTCCTAATTAATGTGTTGGATCCTTTAAATGTGATCAAAATTAGCAGGTCTAAAGTTCCAAAATAAAAACTTCAGAATGTTTTTATTGGACTGAACAATTTACTGTGAAGTATTAGCATGTTACTGTAACACAGTGGTTCCCAAAGTGGATCCTCGTGGCCTGGCATCCTGCATGTTTTAGTTCCCTCCCTGGTTTAACTCACCTGGGTCAACCGATGGATCATTAGAAGGTCTAAGAAGAACATTGACAAGCTGAAAAAGTTGTGACTACCACCAGGGAGGGAACTAAAAGCTGCAGCATGCCAGGCCTCCAGGACCCACTTTGGGAACCACTGGTGTATAACATATAAATACTTGTAGCATATCTTCATGTACCGCTAGAAGTTTAAATGTTCTCATCTCAGGGGCAACGATGTGTTTTAGAATAAAAAGGAAAGTGTCAGAAGTGGGATTCGAACCCACGCCTCCATTCGGAGACCAGAAGTCCCGTTCATACGGAAGGTTTGAGCCTTGAGTCTGGCGCCTTAGACCACTCGGCCATCCTGACACGGTCACATACAACCGCTTTCACTATATATTTAATGCATGACGATGACTTCAGTTATAATGTTTCTTATAAAGAATTATTGTAATATGATGTGTATGAGGAAGATTACGTCCGTGTGTTTCAGTTAGGCGTAGAGCTTACAATACTTTTAACGGTTAGTTTTTCTCTGCGCATGCGTATTGTAAAAGTCCCAGTCATGCGGCATTGAAGTAACCAGCTCGAACGGAAATATTTTAAATAACAGAAAAAAACGTTTTTTTACATGCCGCTTAATTATTATTGTTTGATTCATTTTAGCTCATTGACATACTACAGGGATAGTATTTAATATATACTTATTTAAATTGTAGACTGTACAGTTTAGAACTCCTTCATTTGTTACACCTACGGTACGTGAACGCCTCAGCTTCCTGTATATCTACCTCTGACGGCCATATTGGACTTTTTCAAGGGTATCTGAAGACGCTAAGCCAGAAGACATGTACCGGTTTGCGAAGACCGCAGCTATCCTCGGAGGTAAGGAGGCTGCTTTCCTTTGTAATTCATGTCCTAATTTATGTGGTTAGACCAAAGATCAGTTCATGATCAGACAAGAGGAGGGAGCAATGAGGTTTTGGTGGTTTGACCGCCCCTCTACATGCCTGCCGTTAGCTAGCCACTATTAGCACGCCCCAAGGAATCCTGACACAGTCACACATTCTGTGTTTTTATGTGTTTTACTGCATAAAACGGGGAAAGATAAAGCTCGGGGTTCTGGTATTTCAAACACATAACTTACATTGGTGAACATTAGTACGGGGTACTAAGTGTTTTCCAGCGCGGTGTAATTAAGATTACAGTTAATTTGAAAGTGTTGGTGTGATAAAACACAAGCATTGTTGATCCTGCGAAGTCAAATCAGAACAGAAAAGCTCACCTGAACTTTTCCTAAGCACCTTACAGTCTAATGTAAAATAAGCAATTGATTTCAGAAGTGCGTCTTACCGGACTGCACTTCAAATGAAAAAAAAAATGTTTCCAAGAAATATAAATGTGATCATTTTTAGGGAACAACTTTCGGATCACAGTCTTTCACACCAAAACGGCCTTTTACTAGTTATACAAACTTATTTAAAATCCGTGGTTTCTCCTTGTTTTATTTGCAGAGGTCAGATTATCGTTGTGTCTCATTTTTCTTAATGTGTTCTTTTATCCAGATGTATGTAATGTTCTACATTGTTATAAAACGTTATCCTGTTTGTTCAAACTCTAAAAATCTGGTACAGCTATGATATATTCCTTTTCATTTGAGTTAAACGAATGAAACTTTTTAAAGTCAAGTGAGTCATTGTTTTAGTTTTATTGTTGAAATAACTAAACATAAAATGTTGATGTTGACGTTTTGATGGAGTTGGGTGAACAGTCCTCAGACTGTCTGGTTTTGGTTTCTGGGAAACGGATTCTCCATCAGGTCTTAATTTTGCAAAGCTTCATTCTGATTGAGGCTTGGGTTTCTGCTTTCAGACATGCTTTTAATTCATGGTCATTTATTCTCCATGAGACCCACCTGATCTCAGCTCTTCATTTTTTGCGTTGATGATGCATAGCCTCCAGGATTGAACCCTGTGTCTCTCTGTCCTTCTGTCTGTCCCTCTGTCTCTCTCTCTCTCTGTCTGTCTCTCTGCAGGCCGGGCCGGGCGGCAGCTGAGGCACGGATCCACCGCGCCTCAGGACTTCCACTCCAAGTACGGCATGGGACTTCTGGTCAGTGGCTCCGTCTTCTGCACTGCCGTCTGGGCATATGTAAGTTACAACAGAAGCTTTTATTAAAATATGCCAATAAGACAGATTCTGATTGATATTGATATTCATGTATTCATGTTTTCTCTGCACGTGACAGAGTCACCTGCGCAACACGCCTTCAATTGTTAATTATAACCGCCAGAAGGCAGCAAAGCTTGTTTCTATCACACATTACATGGAGTTATGACAAAACGCTTGTTCCACACTCTTATGTGTCATATTAAAAATACAAAAATAAGAAAAACTGGGTCTTATTTTGCATTGCATGTAAATCAGAAATCAGCGTGGTGCCACGTTATCGTCAAGCCTTGAGTTTAACCTTTCGATCGCACTGCTTTACGTGTCATCATGTCTGTCGGGTCTTTTATAACTTTGATCTTTAAAGCATACAAATGAAGATGAAACATTATTTATCCTGGACATCAACACAGGGCCCAAAATTTACCTGGAAAATTACAAAATTATCTCAGTCAGTGATCTGAAATCTGAAACGTGATTAAATCTTTGGTCTGAAGACATAAAACTGTTGGAAACGAATATTTTAGTAATCGACTAATCTATTGATTATTCTTACAAATAATTGAGTAATGGGATAAAAAAAACATTGGTAAATCTACCAAATGGCAGAGTTACTATTGCATATCAACATCAGTCCAATTTTTCACACTTCAGCTTCCCTAACAATAACTTTTCTGTAGTTTATAAAATTAATCTGTAACAACAATAGCTCACTTTCTAAATTAACCAGAAGAAAGGTTATACAACGATCTGAAATTATATTTAATTTACTGGTAGAGGCAGGATTACAAATGCTCACAAATACGCTTATTAAAAAATTTCTGTACTCCAGCTTTTAGTTTATGTGTTCATCTTCAGATGAACTCTGACCTTGCCTAGTCATTTAGAGCTTTAGTGTTTATGTTGGCGACGGAATTTGACTCCTTCGTTGGTCTCACGCAGAAACACAATGACCCAGCTGAGCGGCGCGCCCGGGGCACCGGGGCGCCCCGGGGGGCCTTTGTTGAGACCAGGATGATATGACATAGATTTTCCGGTTTGTCCGTGAAGCTACACTTCCGTTAATCATCTAAAGCCGCCGCAGTGTTCAGCCCATCGCCTCACCTGGATAAATAATCCTGCCGTTCGCTGTGAACCAGCGAACCGGGAGGAGAGAAGCTGCCATAGTTCAGGCTTCGCTCCATCATTCTAAGGATGATTATTGGTCCCCGAAAAACAATAAAATTCTCTCAGGCCGAACCAGAGATCTTGACCTTATGCTGCTGACACTTAGCTTTCGTCAACAACTCAGGCGGAAGTGAGATCGCTGCGTAACGCAAGTAACGACCCGGCCGGAACACGGTGCTAAATAATAAAACGTAACGAAGCGTCGAGGCGGACACATTTTAATAATCGAGGAACTCGAATCACTCGAGGAATCGTTTCAGCCCTACACAAAACTATTTAAAACCTGAAGCCTGAGCTGATTGTCAGACTTGATCCCATCTGGTGTTCAGTGACCTTTTGTTGCTGGTGGCTGTGCAGGTTCTGACCCAGACGGGAATCGTGTGGAACTTGTCTCCAGTCAAGAGGATGACGCCCAAACCGTGGAGAGACGCAGAGTGAGGAGCAGCCGGCCTCTGGATGGACAAACATGATCTGTCTTCACATGGAAATTTCTCTTTATTCCAACAAACTATTTTGTTCAAATAAGTTGATTCCACTTCTCTGCTGTTTGAAGGTTGTTTCCAGGAAAGAACAGAAATCTTCCTGCTTATGTCAAAGACTTACAGAAAATTTTCAATGTTCAGGAATAAAAATCTGTTAAAGAATATAACCCTGTTTTTATTTGTATTATTTCCCATTGGTTCTTTGGATACGCAGTCCTGCTGGAAACTATTGAGATGTTTATCTTATTAAACACATTTAATTCAACAGATTGTTTAATATGAAGCAAAAACCTGCCAAAATAAGTAGGAAAACATCTAAAACATGCTGCAATGAGACTGACAGACTGCACTTGCTGAAACGTTTGTATTTCTGCTTCAGTAGCAGAGTAACTGGTAGCTGATATAAAAAAATGTAGAGTAATGGGTTAAAACTGGATTTATTTTTATATAATGAAAGCATTTTAAATGTAGAAATGTCAAGATGTAATGGCATGATTTATCAAGTTTATTAACTCACTGCTGAGACTAACGTTACATTTTTAGCTTTATGTTTTGTATGCCATATATTTAAAATACTGCAACTCACATAAAGTAAAAATGTGTTAATTATTAATCTACTTTAAAATGAATAAGATGAGGATTCCAATTACAAGTCACAGAAAACGTTATTTAAAGCTTATTTGTAAGATTTGCTCAATATTAATCGGTCAATCCTTGGTCGAAACTGAATGATAATTTGCGAGGCACATTAAATTGACACATTTTAAACTAGACAGTCGGAGGCTTATTCTAATGCAAACTCTTAAGAAAACTATCATATAAAAACATTAAATTTACCTTTAGTGTTTTTGAGTTAATCACAGTGACACATGAAGATCTGCTGTTTTTATTCTGTTATTTTATAAATATCTACTTGTACCGTTACCATAAACAACAGAGAAGTACGTCAGGAGACGTTCATCTCTCTAATCCAATCAGAACACACCAGTTCTAACCGTATAAGCCAATCAGATGTCGGGGAAGAGATTTGCCCCGCCCCACGCTCTTCCTTTGCTCCACTCTAAGGTCACGACTGACATTCGGTAGCTAACTCGCCAGCGGCCGGAGGAAGCGGAGGAGAGTCAGTCAGGACGGTGAACGACAGAACCAACCGAACCAGCCAACATGTCTCTCTCCAACAAACTCACTCTGGACAAGGTGGACGTCAATGGGAAGCGGGTCATTATGAGGTGGGCAGTTTAATGTCACTTGTAGCTGCGGCGACTCGAACAGCAGCTACTGGAAGGAACCGTAAGCTAGCTAGACTCCATCAGTTCGGTAGTCTGACTGTCCCGTCGGTATGTTGGGACTGTAAAGTGATGCTTCACTGTAGCGGAGCAGAGTCACAGGAAGTGAATCAGGGTGTCGTCAGGTTTTCCGGCCCTGTTACGTGCTTGAGAGGAGAAGCTGAATGGATGAAACCTCTGCATCAACATGCTGCTGGGCTGCCATTTAATGTCAGAAACACGCTGCGGTCTGAAGGCTACGGAAGGGGATTAGGACCATTTAAGAAAGTCAAAATTCCTTAAATTCAACCAGTTTAGTTTAGAGGTTTTTATAAGAGATCTGCCATTATCGGCCTTTTTTGCGTGAGCTCTGAAGGGACACATTTATTTCCTAAGCCAGGGTTGCAGCTTTCAGGCTCTTTATTTATCTATATGTGATGTCAGAACCAGAAAAGGGCCCAAAGATGGCTCAGTGCTTTCCTCCGAGGAGTGGCATCCTGTCTAGATGTGCTTCTTGCTCTGTTTTATTGGATAAATGTCTTTAACTGGATCTGCTGGCGAGCGATTGAAACCAACACCATGTGTGGAAATGTCAGAGGGCCATGAGGGTTTGCTCAGTATAGGACAAGGTTCACGTAAAGCCAGCGCTGTTCGGCATTAAAAGGTCATTTTCAGTCGATTGAAGGCCTGCAGCAGCCTGCCACATGGCTGGCGTTTCACGGACTGCTGGGTTTGGAGAACACGACTGAAGGCCGCTGCAGTCCAGAAACCTGGAAACAGAGTGTAGGAGTTTAATTTGCTCTTAGTTTGAGGAAAACGTAGATAAATATTTCCAGCATCTGCAGTTCTTGGTTTTATCAGTTTTAGTTCTGATATTGTTAGTTGGAGCAGAGTACTGGTTTAGTCCTGTTGATTGTGAAAATCAGACATTTTGTGGAGATAATTTAGAAATATTTGTGCTCAAGTATTTCAGTAAATGTGACTTTTCTCCACATCGATCAGACTAACTTGATGTCAAGTAAAGGGTGGCAGGTAAAGTAAGGAATACTGCCCCCTGCAGGTGGGAGTTAGCAGTACTTAAACTCATGTTTTTGACCATTTCTGTGGAAAATTTATTTGCATTAAACTCAGTTGTGCGGGGAATTTCTACTATGTTGGAAAAACTGGAGAGTTTGATGCTATTTGGTGTCCAGGGGGCCCCTTAAAAATGCTTGGCGGGCCGGGTTTGGCCCTGGGCCTCCAGTTTGACGCATGATTTAGAAGCAGAGCAGCTAGATTTCCTGAGAACAGCAAGCTGAAACACTTGATTAAAACATTTTGTGTTATTCATTTAAATGCACGAAATGTCAACAATGTAACTACAGTAACTGTTCTGTTCCAGAGTCGACTTCAACGTTCCCATGAAGGACAAACACATCACCAACAACCAGAGGTTAAACTCTCTTTATTTCAGTTCAAATATTAACCAAAGTGAACCGTAATGAGACGACTGGCTGCTGATCTGAACTGTTCTCAGGATCAAGGCGGCAGTTCCAAGCATCCAGTACTGCCTGGACCGCGGGGCGACGTCTGTGGTTCTGATGAGCCATCTGGGCCGTCCTGACGGGAACGCCATGCCCGAGAAGTATTCGCTGGAGCCAGTCGCTGCTGAGCTCAAGACTCTGCTTGGAAAGTGAGAACTTCACCATAAAACCTTCTTTGGTTCTTTAAATTGTAGCATGTGTAGAAGCTAAGCCCCACCCCCCAAAAAACGTCACAAAGTGGGCGTGGCCAAGAGACAGATGGGTGTGGCCAAGATAATGAAGCACTGTTGTTAATTTTGTTGCTATATTTAGCAACTGTCAAGACTCCTAGTGACTTTATTTTTTAAGTGACTAGTTACAAATTTAGCAACTTTTCGGAAACTTTGGCAGCAACATGTGAAGTTGCTGATCTCTCTGCAGTCACTGTCCAGAGTGAGTCGCTCCCATCAGCTGATGTAAGGAAAACTTTGACAATATTCTGCTAATCTCATAAAAACAATTCTGCAATTGATACATTTCCATGAAAGAAACACAATTAAAATTAGACATGAATAAATTAAACCCGATGAGCATTTAAAACACGCAGCGCCATCATCCTCCTGGCACTTCCTGTTGCCGTCGTTGTGGTTTCCACTAGTAGGAAAAAATGTTTCCAGTTTTCAAAAATAAACTAATTTCAACGAAAAACTCCTGATCCTAATGCAAAAACTATCAAAGAAACTGAGTTTTGTTTTTCTGTTGAGCAAACTTAAATTTGCAACTAGAGGCTGTGAATTTCCTATGAAAATGCAAGTGAATGCTGTTGGTGAAAATGGAAAAGGCATTTGAAGCCACCTGCTGAATTCTTGCAGAAAGGTAGGAAATAGTCCATGCAGAAAAACTCGGGTAAAAACCAAAATTAGCTGAAAAGCTAAAATACTAATGATAGCGTCTAGGCTACCACTAGCATGCTGGGTTACAGTAATATAATCCATGCAATGTAAAAAAAAAACTCATGTGGAACGTACAGGAACGTTCCCCTGTTCCTGCTGATGGAAACCGCGGCTGAATGAAAACCTTTCATGGTTCCTGAGATATCGACGTTGGTTTGGAGGCATCGTTTGGCTCGGCCACTGCAGAAAACATGCGGCACGAAAAAAGCTCCAATTATTCCCAGGTTTTCAAAAGCTGCTAAACCGCCCAACTCCAAAATGGCCGCTGCCTTGTTTCCTCCATGACAGCCTGAAACTGGATGATTGATTAATCATTAATCATTGATAGGCAGGACCTGAAACAGCGGACATTTTATCATGTAATTCACAGTTCTACCACAGGGTGGAGCTGTTTCCCCTCATGGGGGAAAATTCATAAAAAGCTGGATAAAGGTGTGAAGGTTTTTATGAAGAGATATAGTTGGCATTAGGAGAGCAAGATGAATGTATAAAGGCTGAGTGCTGATGGTTGTGTGTGGCGTTCCTCAGGGACGTGACCTTCCTGAAGGACTGCGTGGGTCCGGAGGTGGAGGCGGCCTGCTCCAGCCCGGCTGCCGGCTCCGTCATCCTGCTGGAGAATCTCCGCTTCCACGTTGCTGAGGAGGGCAAGGGCAAAGACCCGGCTGGGAACAAGGTCAGTGGAGTGCAGTGCTGGCTAAACTGGTAAAACAGCAGGAGCAATATGTAGAGTGATCATTCCACATATTTGGATATTAATTGATTTACACAGAAACGGCCCAGGCTTTGGATGGGCCACGACGCCTCACTGGGTGTGTGGCGCCTTTCTGTGCTGCTGTATCGCAGTGACACCTGCTGGATTTTAAGAGCAATCGCAGGCCAATTCAATAAGGACTGGAAACTGACTGAACCAGGTTCATTCACATGTTTCTATTTAAATAAAGCTGCAGCAGCTTTATTTAAAACACAAAAATACAATTAATGATGACAAACTGAACCAGCAGCAGATGGTTCAGTTGAACCTCCTGCTTTCTGGAAACACCAGGTTTATCCCGGAGCATCGATCGAGCGGCTCATGAACACAAACGGGTCGACACAGTTTCTCCCTCATCAACACAGTTCGGCGCGGTCACAGCCAAATGACACAGGAAGTGTATTGGTCACGCAGTTTTCCTTAAAGGGACACCGACACGGTTTGATCTCGTTCCCTCAGTGGTAGTGACGGGCCAGAAGGTTTCTGCCGTCTGGCCCGTCACTACCTGGCTTTGGATCTGCAGATCTACGGCTGCACTGAAACTTGTCTCCTTCCTTCTCTAGTTTCCTTCTTTCTTCTTCATGGTCTTCATCATCCTCTTTGACCTTTGTGACCTTCAGACCAAGGCCACCCAGGAGCAGACGGACTCCTTCAGGGCGTCTCTGTCCAAGCTGGGCGACGTTTACGTCAACGACGCGTTTGGGACGGCGCACAGAGCTCACAGGTCTGTAGGCTGCGGCGTCTCGGTCGCTTCCAGTCGGGTTGTGGAAACGGGAGCATTTTGTTGTTTGAGTTGTAAATGCAGGTGAAGCTGCGTGAGTGGGCGGAGCTTCCTGTGTCATCACCTGATTACAGCTCATACAGTGTTTCATGGTAACTTTAGTTTTGGTTGGGTTGAAAACGACTTTTCATTCAAAATCCACGTGGAAAATGTCGGGTGCAGCAAAGCGATGGTCTTTCTGGTTTCTGTCGTCATGGTAACCCAGTCCCGGTTTGGGTGGCTGAAACAGGGAAACGTAGCGCATCGCGGTGCGATCCGGGAAGCCGATCAGGACACTAACGCTCTGACTGCCCTCAGCTCCATGGTGGGCGTGAACCTGCCCCAGAAGGCGGCGGGTTTCCTCATGAAGAAGGAGCTGGACTACTTCGCCATGGCGCTGGAGAAACCTCAGAGGCCGTTCCTGGCCATCCTGGGAGGGTGAGAGGAAGTTCAGCTGTTTATTCTCTTTCTACTTTCTGTCAATTTCTGCTGCAGATTTAAATCTTTCCTCTGTTTTAAACACCGACATTACTGTGAAAGTTTTTGGCTCTAGTGGCCTTTATTTAGTAGTTAGTGGACAGGAATGAGGGAAATAACAGAGGGGGAAGACATGCGGCAAAGGTCACCAGGCCGGGATTCAAACCTGGGACGGCCGCGCCGAGGACTAAAGCCTCCGTATGTGGGCGTGCTAAACCACTGCGCCACCACAGAACCCCTTACTGTGAAAGTCTGACTGCAAACTCCTGCAGAAGGAAAATGGAAAACTTTTATCAAACCTTTTGGTTTTCATTGCAGACGCACCAATCAGTTATCAATATCTGTATCGCTCCGATAGCCCATCCATAAGGCCCATCTATTCACTCTGATTCTATGATCGGAGTGAATGTAATTAATGGCGATGTACCGCCACAATAAAAGCCTCACAACCTCAGAATTAAGTTTATTAATGTTAAAACAATGTAAAGTGTATTTTATACCGTGGGGAAAAAGTATTTAGTCAGTCAGCAGCTTCCCCCACTTAAAAGATGAAGGCCTGTAACTGACATCATAGGTCAGAGGTCAACTATAAGAAACAAAATGAGAAAAAAACTGTCTGAATTTTAAAGAATTTATTTTTAAATAAGGTGGAAAATAAGCATTTTGTCAATAACAAAAGTTCATCTCAGTACTTTGTAATATCTCCTTTGTCTGTTTCGCCTGCAGAGCGAAGGTGAAGGATAAGATCCAGCTGATCAACAACATGCTGGATAAAGTGGATGAGATGATCATCGGCGGCGGCATGGCCTTCACTTTCCTCAAGGTTCTCAACAACATGGAGGTCAGCGTCGCGTCCAGAACCACCCACAAGTTTACATACACCTTTCTTGCTTCGATGTCTGAAATTAAATCGGAACAAATTTGATTCTAAACGTTTAATGAACCTCGTTACTTCAGCAGGAAACGGCCCACAGCGTTGCCAGGTTGGGCGGGCGTTGCCAGGTTGGGCGGGCGTTGCCAGGTTGGGCGGGCGTTGCCAGGTTGGGCGGGCGTTGCCAGGTTGGGCGGGCGTTGCCAGGTTGGGCGGGCGTTGCCAGGTTGGGCGGGCGTTGCCAGGTTGGGCTTCTTCTGAGCCCGGCTTTGCTTGTTTTCTTTCTTCACATCTTTTGGGTTTATAAAAAATGTTGAGAGGAAAAATGATCCAAATGTTTATTGTTTGATAAAACCTAAACATTTTAGTGGACGGTCGTCTTTAAATGAATGTTTTGGTTTATTTTGAAACATCATCAGTGATTACCACATTTTCCAGACTAAATGTCGGTAAGTATCTGCACTGTAAAGCAGAGACCAGTGCAGCGTTGGTTTGAAACGACGGCTCTGCAAAAACACGACTCTGGTTCTGATCCGAATAAATCCAACAGCAGGAGCGTTTCAGCACACGTTAAGATCTACTGGGGCTGATTTTAATTTATTTATTTACTGCATTTATTTTTAGTTGGGTGAGTTTTTTACTTTTGGTGGGAATGTCTCAGATCTGGCAACCCGCCTGCAGCAGAGTCTAAATATTCTGACCAATAATCCTCCTAAAATGTCAAATCTGGCAGAACTCTGAACAAATGTCCTGCTTCAGAGCAAATAAATCAGGATTTGACTAGGACAGATTGCGTTATTATGGAGTCTGACGAAACCTCGGTGTGTTTTCGATAAGCTGCAGGTCGCCACCTCTGTTCAGACTTTACTGACTCGATTTGACAGAAGGTTTCCTCAGCGCTCTGTGCACATTAGAAACGTCCAGATTAGCAGGAAGTTGAGCAACAAAAAGGCAACGTGGAGCAAGAGGAAGTTGCAAATGTTGCATCATGGGAAATGAGGGCGTAACGTTGGAGCTGATGATTTTGTGATTTGGAAAGTTTTGGTATTCAAAGTGTTTGGTAATAAAGTTTAATATAGAGTTTAAACATTATTTACAGTTGCAGCCAGATATTTAAAGATGTTTTTATTTTCTCACTTTATGAAGTTTAATCTGATTATTTTTAGCTGTTAGTTAAAATCACCATTTCTATTTGATCAATGCTGGAAAACTTGGCAGAAACATTTCTAGTTTTTGTCTTTGGTAACTTTCTTTGCACTTTGTGTTTTTGTTTAATTTTGTTTCGAACATGAATATTTATTCTTCCTGCAGTGCCGAGGAAGGCCGGATTCTGTTCAAGTGAAGCTAATTTGAAGGGGGGATTTTTTGTTGAACTAGATTTTACTTTCTCGGTCAGATGAGTCTCCAGGACGTCTCTTTACTTTTACTCTTGAATCTTTACTTCTGCTCAGATCGGGACGTCTCTGTACGACGAGGAAGGCGCTGGTATAGTCAAAGACCTGATGGCGAAAGCTGAGAAGAACGGCGTCAGAATCACGCTGCCCGTCGACTTCGTGACCGCCGACAAATTTGACGAGAACGCCGCCACCGGCTCCGCCACAGTCGCCGCCGGCATTCCCGCCGGCTGGATGGTAAGGACAGGCCCCGGCCTTTAACCTTTGACCTTTGGCCTCGGGTGACCCCCGGCTCCTCCGGTCCGCAGGGTCTGGACTGCGGCCCGGAGAGTTCCCGGCTGTACGCGGAGGCGGTGGGCCGCGCCAAGCAGATCGTGTGGAACGGGCCGGTCGGCGTCTTCGAGTGGGAAAACTTCGCCAGGGGAACCAAGAGCCTGATGGACAAGGTGGTGGAGGTCACGGGGTCAGGCTGCGTCACCATCATCGGTAAGAACCGAGAAAACAAAAACTCGTATTTTAGAATAAAGTCGTGATCGTAAAAGTCCCAAACGAGAAATAAAAAGTTTTCTAATCATTTTCTGACTTTATTGTAATATTGGCTTCAAACAGCTGAAACGTCACCATGTTCAGTTTGACTTGAACTTCTGGTTTTCTTCAGCTTCGTCCATGAAATGATTTTATGGCTGAAGCAGCGTCTTCGTGTTAGTTGTTCTGCTTCGTTTTAAATAGTTTTACTATTAAAGTGAATAAAACAGCTGATTTCTGTTTGTGTTTCTGAGGATTTGATCTGTTTGTAAACGTTAGCAGAATAGAAAAATGTTTATAATAAACGGACGAGGGCATTTCCTCTGACGCTGTTCGCTTTCTGTCCAGGTGGGGGCGACACTGCTACCTGCTGCGCTAAGTGGGACACAGAGGACAAAGTTAGCCACGTTAGCACCGGCGGCGGCGCTAGCCTGGAGCTGCTGGAAGGTGAGCGCCACCAACAGGAAACAGTCGGCAAGATTTAGGAATTTCACATTAAAATGCAAGCAAATAGGGATTATTCTGAGTCAGTATTATTATTATAGGGGTGAATAAATGTCTCCATAGAAACAAACAGCGCCACCAGCTGGTCAGTCGGCACCGTCAGGAGAAAAATAGTAAAAGGAAAATAAACATTAAATAAACTAAAAAAAACCAAGCTGATTATTTTGGTCAAACGGTAAAATAAACTGACTAGCATTCCTTCAAATTATACTGAAAGTTTAATTATGAATTTTAAAAATAACGTCAAACAAAGCATAGAATTAGACTGAATAGATCTGACCTTATGGATCGGGAACAGTCACTGATACCCAATCTAGAATTTGTTTCTATGTCAGGACCGATACGATATTGATATCAGTTCATCTCTAATATAAACTCTGTAATGATGATCTGTGTCTGTTCTCAGGTAAAGTCCTGCCTGGTGTGGACGCGCTCAGCAGCGCCTAGTGTGTGTGTGTGTGTGTGTGTGTGTGTGAGAGAGAGAGAGAGAGGTGGAAATCTCCTGAAGCGTCATCACCTGCCGTCTGGCCCAGCAGCGCGCTGACCTTTAACCCCGATTCATTTCTAACTTAAGACGTTTTCGGCTGTGAAGCAGCAATCAGGTTTCTCCTTCCTGAGGAGAAACGGCAGCCGGGATCGGAGTTTAGGGTTTCTGTAGAGCTTCTGTGTTAAAGTGGCAATCATAGATGTGGCCAATATAGATGTTACTTCCTGTCTGATCTGATCTAATAAAACCATCTATGTTTAAAAAGTAAATTGGTGATCATGTCCTCATTGAGCGTCAGGGCCGTGCGAAGAAAGTACAAGCAAGTCAAAATATTAAGAGCATAGAGACACATTGCAACTTCTCAGAATATTTTCACTTTATTCTCGTAATTTTATTTCTTTGCGTGGCAACAATATTCCTCCTTAATTTTCTGTTGAAAAAACTGAATTTTGTCATTGCATCGTTTCCACTAACTGGTTAAAATCACGTGAATGAGTTTGTTCATGCGATAAATCATCAAAACAGGAAGCGCCAACATCATTGTACCACTTCCTGTTCCCTTCTTCATGGTTTCCAGCAGTAGTAACTTCCTGTTGTTGATCATGTGACTTGTGATGAAAAAGACTGCAGTTTAGCATAATATGCCAATTTTAATGATTTTTGAAAGCCACTTCATTGTAGCATAAAAGCATTTTCTAAAAAAAAAAAAAAAAAAGTTTTTCCCCCCAAAGTTTCCACCAAGTAAATTTATTTTAATAATTTCAATTTGCGCATTTATCTGGCCAATGGAAACGCAGCAAGTGATGACTTTAACTCAATAAAAACAAATATTTTCTCATTAACTGAAATTAAAGCATAATTATAAAAGACGGTTTTAAATCTGTAATTCAAAATTGTCTAAACTTTCAAAAACATTTTGAATTTTTATTCACGCAGAGCCTTTCAAAAGCATTAATTTATTTTGAACTTCACATTTTCTTTAACTTAAATGCACAACGATTCATTTGTGTTTGGGTAAAACTTAAAAAGGTGTTTTTTTTCTAATACCAACCTGTAAATTGGGATTAGATGGGAATTAGCAGCTCGTCTATAATCTGATGTATTTCCATGAAAATGTTGTTTTCTCTCAAATCAAACAATTTTCGTAGCAAATGAATATATTCATCTGTTCACCGCTAGGGGCAGCACCTGCTGGTGTTTTTACAAACAACATTGTAAATGAACCGGACGTTGCGCAATGAACGCTGCTGTTTGGTCGTGATGCGTTCAAGTGCTCTCCCCGTTTTCGTTTACGTAGTCCGGCTCATCTGTCGAAGAAAAACCGGAGTTACCTACAAACTGAAATGATTTAATACAACATGCAACGTATTTAAACTCTAGAGTTAATAGTTTAATGTCTGTTTTCTGAAAATTAACCAATTTTTTGATAACTCTTTGAAGAATAGTAAAATATTAAGTGTTTAACTTCGGAAGACGTAAATAAAAATCAAAACACAATAAAAACATTACAATAAAGCTGCTTATATGGATCTCAACTGTTATCAAAATCCAATATTTTATATAATAATTAAATGAGATTTTCTTCCGTTACTTTTGTTCACCTTGTGAAATGGTAAACATGGTGGCATTTTAATAATAAATAATTGTTGCTCTTTTATTTTATACCATCTCAAATCTCTGGCTTTATTATTATTGTGGTGATTTTACGTTTAAATCAGCAGCATGTTGATCTGCAGCTGTTACATTTCTCAGCTCAGTATCTTTGGTGTAAATTTGCTTTAATAAGCTGCAGATGATGAATTTAGAGGCGATAACTCACCGTTGGCTTGATTCTCCAGGAACTCTGTGTTTTCATAATCGTCATCTGTTTGGGGGAAAACGGCGTGAATATGTCGCGCTGTCAGATTTCAGCCTTAAACTTCAGACTCTGTTTTACCTTCTGCTATCGACAGCGACGGGAAAACGTTCCCGTAAACGCCCGGATTCCGCTCACCGTCTGGAAACACATTCATGTCGAAAACGTTCAGCAGCTCATAATTATTCCGCTGAAATCAGTTACCATGGAAACACATGGTAACTGATTTGTTTCTGATTTCTCAGTCAGATTATATCAAGATTAAAATGTTAAATAATAAAAATAATTCCTCTTATGGGGCACTATCGGTGTCAAAAGTGAGGCTAATGCTTCCTGTATTTTATTATGAAGTTGCTGCTGATCTGGAAAACCAGATAAAATCATGAGGAAACAAAGTTTACTCACCAGGTAAGCTGCTCTTCTCATTGACGTATAAAGACTCTCCGATTGGCGCTCTGTGGATCAGGAAAACTAAACTTTAATATATAAATTTAAATGTCAGTTTTCATCTCTGGAAAGCAGATGTAACATATGATGTAACAAGCAGAACTGCAGTTATGTAGCATAACTGCACTTAAAAGGGGAATTTGTGCTGTATAAATAAACTGAATTTATTGTTTTAATCTCAGTTAAACTCGCAGTCCAGCATCGTTCTGCTCATCCAGGTGTTCAGAGCTCAGGTGTCACTCAGGGCTCCGTCCTGGAGCCCCTTCAAATATTTTCCATAGATTTAACATCGCCTCTGCAGTAAACCAACTCCTCATCACTACAACAGACTCGGGCTAAAATTTTCTGTTCATGTTGAGGATGAATTGATAATATTATCCTCAAAAATTGTAAAAATCAGTCGATATGAAACGGTCCAACTTTCATCAACAGATAATATACCCTAACTAAATGTCTGTCAGCTTTACCTCGCTGGGTCAACATGCATTAATTCCAGATGTGATTTTTCTCACTATAACAGCTGCATGTGTGTTTATTCTAAATTAACAGCTGATTCAGTGAAAACATTTAATGCTTGTTTTCCATCTTCCAGAGTCTGATTACTTGACTTCAGCTTGAAGCTTTTCTTTGTATGATCTTTGATTCAAAACTATTGAAACCAGTGATTATTAACTGAAATGATTTAAATGAGTGATTCTCACACGTAGTCGGGTTCCATGCTGGAGCTGTTGGTTTGCACTGCAGGAAGAAAATCTTTAATGTCTCAGATGCTTGCAGGAAGACAAATTAAAATACTCAAACTGTGACTTACAGTCTGTAACATTTTCATAGTCCTGCTCTTCAGTTTGATCTGCAGAAACATAATTCATTAATCAGGACTATATTTCCATAAGAACCCGTTGATGGCGGCGAGCGGCGGCGGGCGACGAGCGACGAGCGGCGGGCGACGAGCGACGAGCGGCGAGCGACGAGCGACGAGCGACGAGCGGCGGGCGACGAGCGGCGGGCGACGGCTTACCGCCTGGCAGCGCAGAGTCCCCAGCAGTTTCCCTGAAAAACAGTCGCCGTTTGTTAGCGGAGCTGCATCTCATTATTCAGTCAGGAAAATTTGTTCCTAATGAGCTTCAATAAAAAAGTTTCAACTCATCCGATTTGCCAATTTATCCGATTTTTTGGAGGTTGCAGGTCGCAAAATAAAAACACTAAAGTCTGAAGGAGTTTATGAAAAACTGCAGAAAACTAAGTTCAGCCCGTGATTCAACCGGGTGAACTGCTCTTTCTTTCAGGGTCAGCATGTCAATAATGGTTCGGTCTGGACTTTGACTAGACCATGTCAGCACTGATCCTTTTTTTATTCCAGATTTGCTGTTTCCTGTTAACTTTTTGGGTCAAACATCTGCTTGAAACGTGACACAGATTCTCAAACTGATATTTAGACCTGAACGCTTCTGGCGCGGAGGGATACCAGCATAGACAACATAAGAGTAACCCCGCATTGGAAACACGGCGGCCATCTTGGAGCCGTCGGCCTCCGACTTGGATAAACAGCAGCAGCAGCCTGAGCCCTGCGGACTACTGACGTGAGATCTCGGGATGACGTTTCATAAGTAACATATTACCGTTAATATTTTGTGAATAGAATAATACTAAACTGTGTGTATGTCACCTGTTGCCATGGTAACACTGTCACCATATCAACTCGGTGTCAGTTAAACTTCTTGTTTCTTCTAGTTGGCAAAAAAGAAGTTTAACTAGCAACTAACACGTATAAATGACACAAATTTATAAATGTTTAAAAAGTTATTTAGTTAACTAACTAAGTTTCTGCTAATCAACATGATGATGTCACTTTTAAATTGCATAAAGTTATTAGAGGAGGTTTTGTTTCTTTATTGTCCATATGTTTTATTTTGCAAATAATGTTTACATTTAGGGCTGCCCAGTGGTGCAGCTGGTAGAGCTGCTGCCTTGCAGCAAGAAGGTTCTGGGTTCGATTCCCGGTCTTTCTGCATGGAGTCTCCATGTTCTCCCTGTGCATGGTGGGTTCTCTCCGGGTACTCCAGCTTCCTCCCACAGTCCAAAAACATGACTGTCAGGTTAATTGGCCTCTAAATTGTCCCTAGGTGTGAGTGAGTGTGTGTGCTTGTTTGTCCTGTGTGTCTCTGTGTTGCCCTGCGACAGACTGGCGACCTGTCCAGGTGACCTGTCCTGGTGACCTGTCCTGGTGACCTGTCCAGGTGACCTGTCCAGGTGACCTGACCAGGTGACCCCGCCTCTCGCCCGGAAATAGAGCTGGAGAGGCACCAGCAATCCTCCCGACCCCATAAGGGACAAGGGTGCAGGAAGATGGATGGATGGTCGCTACGCTACGCCATGGCTGCTGCATGTAGCAGCTTGAAGTGTTGATGGTCAGCAGGAGAACCAGCGACTGTCGCCTCATCGCTGAAGTTCAGCAGGAAGTGAGTGGAGAGAAAGATTCTGTTAACGTTTAAAACAAAATGGCTTCCATGTCTCAGAGTCTCCAGACATGTTTGGTTTAAGGCAGTAAAACATTTTTAGAAAACATCAGGGCGGTTTATGATGTGGGCAGTTACCCAGGGCTGTGTCAGAAAGGGGCGGCGCAGCTCGTTAAATCTAGCCTGAACAGGTTTGTTGCTGCCTGTGTAGCGGAGTTAGCTTCACTTAGTCCCTGCCGACTTCTGCCAGACAACATTTCCTGCTTCCTACTACAAAGAAAATCTGACGATTTCTTGCATTTTATTTGGTCGGAGTGCAGCAGGAGGCGGGGCTTGTACGGGGTTCCATTCCTGAAAAAAACATGGCTGCGTATATTTTTATATTTCAAGCTGACAAAGTTGGGCATAATGATAAATCCCAGATTAATCAGCTTCCGATTAAATGTTTAATTTACTGACAGCAGTGATTTTACCCTCCACTTGTTAACGCAAAAACATAAAATCTCCCCAAGGTTTGTTCTAATCTGTACTGCAGATATTTTAATTCACCTTTAATAAGACAAAACCTTTTTACAAATAACTTTTCAGCAAGAAATAACAGCTTGTTTTGAGTCAGTAAATCCTTAATATTGAATTAAAACGTTCTAGTTCTGCTGTCAGATCATTCATTATAATATAAAAAAATGTAAGTGAAATAATCTTTTAATAACCTTTTAAATCAACATTAAGAACATACTTCTTGTTGAAAAGTTATTAGTAAATTATTTTTGTATTTAACTGTACTAAGATATTTAGACTAGAAACTAAACAAAAATAGTTGGTAGGATTTAGCTTTTGCAGTGTAACTTTGTGTCCCATCCTTCAGTTATATATAAATTTTTGGTGATTTTTGTTTTTATTGGACATGAATAAAAATCTGAATCTGTAATTTTACATTTGATTAAAATTTCTGAAGGTTTCAAAAGAAAAACCTTGAAATGAAGAAAACGTCCGTCCGTCTTTTTGCTTTAAATGTACAACATGCACACTGTAAAAACTGAAACCATGTCTCGTTGTACGTACGTTGAAGACATCTGATTGGCTCTGGTGACTGAAAAACAGGAAGAGAGAAAACAAGAAGATCAGAAACCTGGAGAGTAAAAGTATAAACACAATAATCTGAACTTTTAACATGGAGAGAAAAAAGATTCTGAATAAAAACCATAGTAAACAATCAATCAGTCCATCAGTCAATCAGTTTCAGTTGATCATCAGTTTCAGTCGATCAGTTTCAGTCGATCAGTTTCAGTCGATCAGTTTCGGTCGATCAGTTCCGGTCGATCAGTTCCGGTCGATCAGTTTCAGTCGATCAGTTAGCTGTCGTTTGCTCAGTCAGTCGAGTTTAAACCAAAGTTCATCTCATTAGATTTAGATCAGCCTCATTACAGCATCAAACACTAAAAAAAGTTGTTTTTCATCTTTACCTGTCTTTGATCTCACCACAGCGAATTTACTCCCCCCACGCTGACTGCCAACACAGAACGACGATGTCAGAAACAAACTTAGTAAATTTTCCAACTGATTTTTCTGTTTCTACTTTTAAAAAGTTCAAATGTTTCAGATCAAACAAACGTCTGAAGGCAGAAACGTCTTTATTTGGCTGATCGTCGTACCACGATTCAGTCAAAGTTGATCACTGTTGATGAATTTTCAGTTTTAAATATCTGAAATAAAACCAAAGCGTGTCACGGCTTTCCGGAAAAATAACTTATTCTTTCAGAGAAGAAACATGGCGGTGGCAGTATGATGATCTGGGAAGTGGAAGGAAACATGACATCTCTACCAGAAGGTTCACAAATTGGGTCGATTCTTATTTAAAATCGTTTTTCTTTCCTCATCTCTGCGAAACATTAAAATGTTTCTATTGATCTCAAACGTTTAAATAATAAACAGAAGTAAAAGTATTTAAATGAGCCAAACAGTTTCATAGCTTTGAACCGAAACTATTTTTCTCTTCATACTCACAAGATCTGAGGGTCGTAGATCTGAGACTCTGCATGAATTATGGCTGCAAAACAGAAACACCTGGTCAGTTATGGAGAAACTGTAAAGAAACAACAGGAGACAGATGAACGGATGAATGATGAACGGATGAATGGATGGATGGATGGATGGACGGATGGATGATGGATGGATGGATGATGAACGGATGAATGGATGGATGGATGGATGGGTGGATGGATGGATGAAGAATGGATAAGGATGATAGAACGATGATGTGAACGAGATGAATGATGATGGAAGAAATGATGGATGAATGATTTGAAGAGGAAAGATAGATTTTTATGGATAACGGATAATAGGATGGATGGATGATGATGGATGGTGATGCAGACAGAAGCGATGATGGATATGACATTGGATATTGAAAGTAAAAAACATTATTAAAATATGATAAAATTGATACATTATGATATTTAAAATGTAATCAGACAAATTGTTTCATTTATTTATGATATGATGAATATATAAGTTTAATGTAACTCCTGACATCAAATGTTTCATTTATTTGCGCATTTGATTTGAATATATAAGTTTAAAACACATCTTAGTTTCTTTATTATTATTATTATCTTTCATCTCTCCAGTTCATGTTTTTAAGTGTTTGTTTCTTTATCATTTAGTAGCAAAAAGTCTCAGTATTATTTTTTACAGTGTGCAGATTTAACGGTTTGAGGCGCAGAGCGTCAGACTCACTGGATTTCTTTCTGCAGCGCAGACAGAGCAGCGACAGCAGGCCGAGCGACAGCACTGCGGCCGCAGACAGTGCCGCCTCCAGCGGCCCGGACTCGCCCATCGGACCTGCAGCACCAGCAGATCAGCAGGTCGATGCGGGTCGGCCAGCAGCTGCACAGGATGTGGTCGGCTCAGAGAAAACTGAGAGCCTGCAGGACTCGAGCTGCAGCCAGGAAGCAGCGCGGCGCTCAGTGTGTCCCAGACAACACCTGCAATAACACACACACCCACACCAGCGCAGGCACACACACACACACACACACCTCAGTTCACAGTAACCATAATTTCTGAACTGTAACTTTTTAATCAATATTCAGGCTTAAAACAAACTGTTGTTTCTTTCTGAAAAGTTACTTTCAGTTCTGAGATATTTGCAGTAAAAACTGGACAGAAATACTTGAATTTAGTGTTTTCAGGAATATTAAAGTTTCTTTGGTTGATTATTTGGTTTCAAGGTTTAATTTGGTTCAAATTTATGGCAATGAATGGTTACCACTTAGCAGATATTAAAAAAATGATCCCAATTTTGGCAAAAGCTTCAGACGGATTTTATGTCCTGAGCTGAAAACCGACATGACAAACTGTCTCAGATATAAACGGAACATCAGAGCAAAATTTCTAAATGACAAAATATTGAGAGAAAGGAATATTAAAATATTGAGTTTTGGTGTGGAAACTCAATACTTTATATATAATATAATAGTTCATCAACAACAAAACTGAAAACCTGGTAAAGATGGTGGCCGCGTCTCAAACCATCATGGCTGAAAAGCCACTGTGGAAGGAAGAAGCCAAATAAACGGAGTAAACCTCTTTACAGGAATAATAAATTCATTTAATGGACGTCTGACTAAACTGGAGAAAGGAAATGTTTGGCAGTAATAGAGCTCCATACATTTGACAAAACGAGGGGAAGAAATGATGCTTCATAAAATGGAGATCATTTTCTGTAGAAATATTGAAATAACAAGAAGGGAAATACTGGACACAAATTGATCTTTCAAATACAATAATTAATCAGACGTTTGCTGAAAGACGAGAAAAATCCCAAAGTCCAGATTCTTGTGGAAACGTTGAATCGGACAGACCGCCGCAGCTTTCAGGAGCAGTCGGCCACTTCTTTTAAACGTTTTTGGGCCTTTATCTGAAAGCAGTTTGACAGGAAAGAGGGTAAAGAGAGAGGAGGAAGCCATGCAGCAAACGCGCCGGCTGGCAGTCGAACCTGCGACCGCCAGGACCAAGGCCTCCGTTTGTGGGCCCTGCTTCACCACGGCGCCACCACAGCACCGAAATCAGCCAAAATTACAGCCAACTACAGAAAAGATCATTTTACTGAATATTAAGCTACTAAACTTGGATGCTGATGGCTGGATGATCAAACTTTTCTCATATTTGACGTACAGAAAACGAATCGCTGGATCGATGGATTACAGACAAGCTCCAAAACGAAAATCACAGTAGGATGAAAATGATCTTTAACCTGCAAAGAAACGACCGATTTTCTGAGAAAACTCATCAGATCAATCAGTCAGTGGGGTCAGTTCGTGCAGCACGTCTGTTTATGAATCATATTCATAAATGTGTCGACCTTTTTGCTGGTTTGGCAAAATGAGGTCAGAAAAGCACCAAGAGTGATAAATAAATATATTATATATATTTTACTTGTTGCAACAAAAGTTGCCCTTCAAAATGAACCTGAGGTTAAATTATTATTTTAGTCTCATTACAGTTTGGAAAATCTACATATTTTTCTGACCCAAACTGGACGAGTTTGATTTCATGTCAGAGACGAAAAGCTGATGCAGATTTTTAGGTTTAACTTTTTCATGTAAACACGGCATAAAATACATCTAGTTTTAATTTTATCTTTAAGATAAAAAGCTACTAAAGCTGCTTTAGCTTCAGCTAAATGCTCAGCTAGTTACTGATAGTCAACATCTAGTTTTACTTTAAATATCTTAGAAAATTATGTTTGAACATTTCAAGTTTAGTTCTCATTTATATCACATGCAGTAAAAACTAAAGATTTTCTAACGTTAATAGCAACTAGCCTAGCTTAGCCCGTTGGATTAGCCTAGCTTGACTTTGGAAGAATTTTTCTGTCTCGTGTTTTCATATATTTAATCAATAATTATTAGTGTAGTAATGTATAACGACACTCAAAAGCATTTTGTGTAAATGGAAAGTTTAACATTAATAAGTTTGATTATTTTAAAAGTTGTAAATTAAATATAACTTTCCTGAGGTTTCATTTTCCAAGTCTGTGCAGTTTCAGAAAAATCTTTAATAATTTTATTTCGTAACTTTGATACATTTAATCAATATCTCAAAATACTGTCTGGAATTGGTTGTTTGGGGATTTCTGGGTTATTTTTGGGACAGAAAACTGAGCCAGATTAAAAGTAATGAATGGAAACATCACAGATTAAAGTTAAAGTAGAAAAAACATTTTGGGCGTAAATATTTACTTATTTTACAAAGAAATATTCCTTCTTAAAGTTTTTATTTGTGAAATAATTGACAAAATAGATTAACTTACAAACTTATAAAACCGTTCTGAATGTCTGAGCCAATCAGTCACTGAAGACGGTTTAAACTTCAGACTTTGACATGAAGCAGCTGATCTTAATTTCCCTTAAAGTTAGTTTGATTTTCTCGCGTGAAGTTGGGTTGTGGTGGAAAGTCGCTCTGCAGTGGGTGGAAAGTTTCCATCACAGATTGTTTGCTACAGAGAAACTTTATGATGTTTGGCTCTAATCTGAATCAGACACGACTCTGATTAGCAAAATATTAAACTAGTGAACATCTGACCTCCGTCAGGTCGAGATGCAGCCAACAAAGTCAGAGCTTCGAACTCCTGCTGCTAAACCTGCTGTTTCATCTGCGTAGCTGCGAGGAAAATGTGTTTTCATCATGAAGTTCTTACCAGTTTCATTGCATTATAAATGTGTGTGTGTGTGTGAGACGCTGGACTCAGTCCTTAGTGCTGTTTTCTCTCCTAGTTCAGGTCTTCTGCAGAATTTCTCTTTAAAGTCAATAAATATTGTAAATCATAAATACTTTTTCTTCTGCTCTGCGTGTTTGTTGATCTTATTTTAATATTCATTTAATCCAAAATCATTCTGTAATTTATTTCCCTCCATTTGTCCGATGCTTTATTGGTAAACAATAAAAGTATCACCAATGCAAACTAACATGTTTATATTATTTTATGCATTTTAGTTTAATGAACTGAGATCATTTAAATATTTAAAGTATTATAGCTATGATTTTAGTCAAACTTTAATTTCACTGTGTTGATCTGACAGACGGGATGAAAATCACCTGATGTGTTTTGAGACATGACTGTTGATGTTTTTTATTTGCCTCTTAAATAAAAAACATCAATAAAGTTATTAAAAATCATAGAGTGAAAATGCTTCTGGTCTGAAACACGAACCTTTCAGATGTTTGAATAGATTTACTTGAACTGTTTATTGGAGAGATTTCTGAAAAATACCTGAAGCCGTCACGATGCGAGCATCAGACTGACAACAGCAACAAATAGAAATAGAAATATGAATATAAATGGTTTGTGAGTTACCTTCAGAGATGCAGCCGCCTTCATTCTTCACTGTTTTGTTCAGCAGGTCGACTGTCAGCTCTGCTTCCTGTTTCAGCGTCTCCCCACATCCGTCGCTTTGTGGTTTCCACTGGTCACAGAGCAAAACTAATGAGCTGCAGGGCCCGGCCCCTCAGACTATTGTCTGTATATAGATTGTTTATCGCTCATCTTACAATCAGTCCTGCTAACCAGGAATGATTGCTCCAACAGTGTCTTGTATTTTACCAGGAAAAACTCCAACCACTTCACCACTGGAGGAAACAGGCTGGGCTTCTATGGGGTTGC
Organism: Phalloptychus januarius; assembly: GCA_902982915.1. Classification (NCBI taxonomy): domain Eukaryota; kingdom Metazoa; phylum Chordata; class Actinopteri; order Cyprinodontiformes; family Poeciliidae; genus Phalloptychus; species Phalloptychus januarius. The sequence goes on from CADWAE010000475.1 coordinate 17,286,051, forward strand.
TAGGTAATAGGCTGGGCTTCTATGGGGTTGCTAGGAAACAGGCTGGGCTTCTATGGGGTTGCTAGGAAACAGGCTGGGCTTCTATGGGGTTGCTAGGTAATAGGAAGCTCCTCCTGATTTGTGGCGTTTCTTTCTGAAGGTTTTTCAAACAGCTCGTTTTCCAGACACTAAAAACATAAATTTACTACTAACACACAGCTGGGTGTTTTTCAAGAGCTTTGATTGTTTTTAGAAGCTGTTGAAACCCAAATGGAGGATTTCCCCTTCAAGACTCTCAACAATGACCGAATTTGATGGCAGATTGTCCCTCCTGAGCTCCTGTTAGCACTGATGTATCTCACACTTTCCTGATTTTTATTGGCGAAAAAAGTTACAAATCATTTATTATTTTCCTTCCATTTCATGTTGGTGTGTTACTTTGTGTTGGTCTTTCATATAAAACTGGACTGTAATGCTTTGGAGTTTGGCTTTGTAACATGACAAAATGTGAAACACTCGAGGCAACATGGCTGCCTGAAGCCGGAGAGAAACGCACAAGCAGCCATTTTCCCCACGTAGACCAAGAGAAGATGACACACTTTTACAAGAAACCAGAAGCTTTGATCTTGATGTGAAGAAAGATGACATGGGGGCCAAGAAGAGAAACGGCGTCTGCAGGAGAAACTTTGATTTTCAGAAGCCTTAGCAGAGAAGATAAAAGGAGAGCTTTGGACTAAAGGCCAAGAACGACCTCAGAAAAACACTTTGCTCAGAAGAGGACCGAAACCGCCAGAGACGGAAAAAGAAAAACCCTACATGACCAAAAGGAAACAGACTGACGAGTTGTTTCTACTTCATAAGAACAGAGAACCAGAGAAAGACTTTCAGAAAAAATGAGTAAAATCTGAGAATACAAAATAAGTGATAATTACATTGAAATGTATTCACCACAGACATATTTAAGGAATCCCTTAAAGCCCTTTAAATAAAACTACCAACCAATCAAAATGGCCGTTACGAACAGGCCTGTCAACATCTTCACATTTGTTTCTGTTGAGCTTAAAGCCAAGAATTAGAAACTGCAAGGACGATTATTTTAGTAATCGATTAGTCTATTGATTATTCTGATTAATCAATTATTCTGATCAAAAAATATATGTGCGGCATATACGTATATTCACATATTTCTGTACATATATCTAGATATAAATATGTGTGTGTGTTGTCATAAATATGTGTGTTCTCACACACACATATTTATATTGTGAATAAGTGAGAATGACAACACATTCTCATATCCCTTCTCCCCAATGACAAAAGTCTAGTTCTGCCACATATTATATATGTAATTTAAATACAAATTTTTAATTATTAAATCAAAACATATTGAGTCGGGGCTGCAGAGCCCAAGGTGCCATTCACACAAGAACCGCCAGTGTGATTTGAGTTTATTGTTTGTACTTTCAATGACCAGTTATGGTGTTATGACAATAACAGTTATTATCATCATCAATAATATGCACATAATTCAAAGGCATCTGTCCTTTTAAACCTGACGTACGAACGTTCCAATTCACTCCTACGTCACGCCACGTACGTGCGTTCCAGAGCTCGCGTAGCCGAGCGTGCTAACGTCCTGGTAAATCCTTCGTTGAACACCGATGCTGTTAAGGCTTTCCGTCACTGGAGGCGTCATTTCCCCGCTTTCGCTTCGCGTCTGGTGGGTGGTAGGCTGAGCTCCAGCCACACCCTCCTTGTTGTTGTTCTCCCGGGAGATCCACTGCTGGTTCCGGGGCTCCAGACGTCTCCCTCTCCGCGGCAGCTGGCCCCGCCGGCCGCGTGCATGCAGCAGAATGGCTCGAGCGGCTCCATCGGCTCTGACGGCGGCAGGGAGCGGCAGGCTTTGTCCTTCAGCCCGCTGCCTGCCGCTACTACACGGGTGAGGCGGTTCATTCAGGAGCGACAGAGGACGCTGCCGCTGCCCAAAGTAATGGTGGTATTCTCGGCCGCTGGCGACGCGGACAAACCGAGCGATGCCATGTCCAGCTCGGATCCAACGGAGGAGGGCGACGGCGTCCGGAAGCCGCCGGCCTCCCCCTCCCCGAAGCACCGCGCACCGAGCAAGCCGCTTCGCGCTGCGCTGACCACCCCGGAGCCGCAGGAGGTGGGTAGGCCGCTTCACATAAAGTCACCAAGCCGAGCATGATTTATTCACTAAATAACAACTAATGACGCTACACAAAGAGGCTTCAATAAAAAAAACCACTAAAATGTGTCCAGAGGCAGCCATAGAGACCAGGCAGCCATTAAACACATTATGTATCCAATAACTCCAGAGTTTGACTGTTTGTGGATATTTACTCTGCGGTCCGTGGTTGGCTTAGCCGCCGAGCACCACGGTGATTGGCTGGGAGCCGCGTCACGGTGATTGGCTGGGAGCCGCGTCACGGTGATTGGCTGGGAGCCGCGTCACGGTGATTGGCCTGGGTCTTAGTTTGAGCGACTTATTTCTATTCAGACCACTAAGCCCAAGTCTCTGAGGAGCCATCAGCAGCTCCCACAACATAGATCTATGGGGATAGATCAGCAATCCTATCAGTTAACAGAAGGACAGAAGGAATGTTAACACCAGATGTTAATCTGGTGTTAACTATATAAATCCCACTATTTATATAATGGGATTATTAATCCCACTATATAAATGGATTTCCTCAAAATAGACAGATGGATTTATTATTTTCCAATTGGGTGATTAGATGGATTAAAATTCCCATGATGGATGGATTATTAATCCAGTGAGGGGAGGTGGATGGATTATTGCAGTATTATAAAGTTTTTATCACCTCCATCTGTTTTTGTTCCTTGAGCCTCTTTGTCTTAGTTTGCCAGAGCTGCAGCAAGTTGGACTAGAAACACTAAACTGGTATTTTAATGTAAAAAAACCCAAATCATTTATGTGTAAAATTAGTAAGGCATATTTCGATTATTCCCATTTTTATAGAAAAATAACCCCCATAAAATTGAGTTTTATGGGGGTTATGTTTCAAACTGTTTCAAGTTTCTTTTAAACTTGAAACAGTTTTTTAGGAGATGCTCTTCTGGAGCTCGTTTGGCTCTTGCTGATTCTGCCGTTAGACACTCTGAGCTCTGAGGTCAGATTATGGAAGATTATGTTTTGGGGAGTCTGGATGTTTGGACCTGAAATGGTTAAAAATCAGCGTTTCTGTTGGGTTGTGAGAAAAGCTTGGTGTTTGAAGATTCGTCTGACTCGCCACTTCCTGTGCAGCTGCTTTGCAGCCGGAGAGGCAATAGAAATATTTCTGGTGTCTCGAGATAAACCCAGAGGTCACCAGGTCAGGTCAGCAAGTCGTTACTTCCAGGCTCAGATAAAACCTCAGAGGAAACCTCCAAAGTAGATTTTTGGGTTGTGGGAAAAAGAATCTGTTTAATTTTTTTTCTGAAACTAAAAATCAACTTTAAAGGAAAAAACTGGCATTTTAAATTGTTAAAATCTCAGAATATGTATAAATATGAGGCATGTATGGCAAAAACTAAAAATAATATGAAAATATTTCGTAAATTTTCATTACTGTTTAAAATGTATTTTTTAGATCTAAGCAGGTGGAGCAATTTATTTATAAAAAGGAAATAAAAAAAAAATTGATTTTCTAGTGCAAATATCTGAATTCACTTGAAATAAAACTAAAGTAACTTACAGGCATTTTCAGTAAGATATATGAGTTTTTTTTAAAGTCAATAATTATTATTAATAATTAAGCATAATAATAAAAATGAGTTCAGCTTGCAGATTATTCTCCATATAATGAGAACAACGTCTTAGTTTAAATGACATAATCTTAATCCTGGTGTTTTTCCATCATTATTAATGAATTATTGACTTTTATACGTTGATGAAAATCTACCTGTAAATAATTTTTAGTTTATTTCTCATTTATTTGAATTAAATTAGACAAGAACACTTGTTGGGATTCAGTTTTTACAGTGAAGGAGGATGAATGTGTTGTTGCTATGGGAACCATTGTGACTGGAAGCTGAAATGTTTCTGTTTGGTTGAACTTTCCAGTTAATCGATCATCAATAAGTGATCCTATTATTACCGTGATCAGTTTCCAGAGGTGATCTCCCTGAACGTCGGGGGAACGCTCTTCACCACGCGCCTGTCCACGCTGCGGCGCTATGACGACACCATGCTGGCCGCCATGTTCAGCGGGCGCCACTACATCCCGCGGGACGCCGAGGGCCGCTACTTCATCGACCGGGACGGCGCTTACTTTGGGTGAGGCCCGACCGGAACCAGCACGCAGTCAGAGCTTCCTGCCACGATGAGGACAAACGGTGTTGAAGAAAGTTTTAGTTTCTACAAACCAAATGGCGTTCTCTGCGTGGCAGCTCGTTAAATCCTGACACCGCAATGTCATTCTGCATTAAGTGAAAAATCTGTGAATGTTTTTCAGGACTTCACTGAGATTACTGATGAAACAAAAACACTTTTGAGAAGTTATGCAAATGACAAACAAAGCTGTTAGCATAATTACGAAGTCATGTTTTTCAGTGAGGTCGCGTTAAAACGTTGCAACGTGGTGAAGCGACCACAAGGAGGCGGTAATGGACCAGAAAAAAATCTGCGTTCTTACAGTTTTAAACAATTAGTCCCTTTAAAACACATTTTTTATTATTAGCTTTTCAATTGTTGAAATTATTTTTATAACAGTTTTTAACTTCTTTACTTTTACTGTTTCGACATTAACATTTAAGTGACTGAGAAAAATGGTTTTATGTTGTAGATTTATTGCAGATTAATAAAAATGAAGTCATGGTGCATTCCTTATAATATGGTGTAAGTTATTAGCCAGAAGGCAGGCTGTCTGTCTGAAGTTAAATCAGACCAGATTTCTCCTGTTTTAGGTCAATTAGAATCACAAATTATTTGTATTTGCTAAATGCCAAATTCACAAGAGAGAAAATATGTCAGGTTTAATTATTAATGTCTTTAATCAGTTTTTAATTATGACCTACATGACTTGGATCAAACCTTTGAATTCTAGATGACCAAACAATAAAAGAAGTTTGGTCCAATTTAACTTCAGACAGTGGGAGAAAAAAGTTTTTTTTAGTGAGACGAAACATTTTTTATTCAGTGGATGTAAACTATGAATGTTTCAATCTCTCAATGTTTGCCCAATCACAGCCTGTCTTTATTATAAACATATATATTTATATTGTTCCTTTACGTACACTTTTTATTCTCTAGGCATTAAAACATCTCTGGCATAATTTTAGTAGGTGGAAATAATTTTGAAAATTCTAACTGACCTGAGACTGAATAAAATTCATGCTAATTTAAAAGGTATAGGAATCTTTTTATTTGGTGTATGTAAACCTCTGGATTCAGCTGAACAAAAACTTTATATTTAATTCAGTCTCTAAAAACAGAAATCAACCAAAATGGAAATTTGGTACCTCAGTTTTCAAAAAGCAGACCAGAAAAACATTTTTTATTTCTTGACGAAGTTTAAAGCTACCAGAAGCCAGTTGAGTTATTTTAGACCTTCGATTTAATTTGATATTAAGAATACAGAATTGACCCTGACCTCTAATGTAATAAATGAAAGAATCTCATTCGCGCGATCACCTGCCTTTATTAATGTTTAAATATATCTACTGTTTCTTTAGGGTTTTATTTGATTTGTTTTTGTTCCGTTTTCCTAACTGAGCTTTTCAGAGTAATTTTCTTCCGTTTGAAGGGACATCCTGAACTTCCTGCGGGAAGGCGAACTGCCGCAGCGGGACAGGGTCCGGTCCGTCCACCGGGAGGCGCAGTACTACGCCATCGGGCCGCTCCTGGACCGTCTGGAGGAGACGCAGCCTCTGACCGGGGAGAAGGTCCGGCAGGCCTTCCTCGACCTGCTGCCCTATTACAGAGGTCTGACGCTAACACGGCTAGCTGATAGCTTTGCTAACACGGCTGACTCCGCTAACACAGCTAGAGGTTAGCTTTGCTAACACAACCAGCCGCTGGCTTCAATAACACGGTTGCTCAGCTAATATAGCTAGATGTTAGTTTTGCTAACACAGCTAGCCACTAGTTTTGCTAACACGGCTGGCTCAGCTAATATAGCTCGAGGTTAGCTTTGCTAACACTGCTACCTGCTAGCTCTGCTGACACAGCTAGCCTTGCTAAGTAGCTTTACTAACACGCCTGTCAGCTAACTTCATAACAGCAACACGACTAACTGTTCATCTTGGCAACTGTTGGTCTAAATGTCTGAAAAATGTGGCATACTTCTGTCTTTTGGGTGGGTCTCTGCTACAGGGTGACAGTGCATCCTTAAAAAGTCTTAAATTCATGCGTTTAAAATTAAACCCTTAAAACGTCAAATTCACTTTAAAAACCAGCCAGGCAGCTAAGCTAACACTGCTAATGGAAGCCTCAGAGCCAGTTAACAGTTACTCTGATTTTATAAAGGCATTTCAGAGCACAAGGGGATAAACACAAATGCATGACACACTTTTCAGATTTTCTGGTAAATGTATTTTTAAAGCATGCATCAGTTTCTGTTTTCTGAAACGTTCAGAGGGTGGAAAACTTTAGCAAGCTGCCGTGAACAACGAAGCGATTGGAGCTTCGTGCAGAAAAAAATCCTTTATTTATAGCAACATGTAAAATCTAAAGGTGGCGAGCAAAGAGCCTGATGAGCCGAGGATTCTGGGTAAAATCACCACTGTCAATGATTATTACATCATGAGAGCTGTAAGCTAAGATAATAGTAACTATTAATAATTGCACTGGTTTGGCTAATTAGTCCCTCTGGCTGTAGAAGCTGCTGGAGGGAGACAACGTGGACGTTGTTATGATGTGTAACCATAGCAACAAGGTAGCATTTCACTTTATTAGTTCCTAGAAGCCGTTTATGTTTTTCTGTTTAGTGTTTGGCTGATAGTAGTTACCAAACATTACAGTGTTTCCACTGAACCGCCGTGATTTCAGACAATCTGGAGCGCATCGTGGAGATCGCCAAGCTGCGTGCGATGCAGAAGAAGGCGCGCTTCGCCAAGCTGAAGGTGTGCGTCTACAAGGAGGAGATGCCCATCACGCCGTACGAGCGGCCGCTCTTCAACTCGCTGCGCTTCGAGCGCGCCGACGGTGACCCCAAGCTGTTCGAGCACCACTGCGACGTGGACGTGTCGTTCGGGCCGTGGGAGGCCGTGGCCGACGTCTACGACCTGCTGCACTGCATCGTCAGCGACCTGGCGCAGCGCGGCATCGCCGCAGAGCAGCAGTGCATCGGCGTCTGCGACAAGCACCTCATCAACCACTACTACTGCAAGAGGCCCATCTACGAGTTCAAGATCACCTGGTGGTGAAAAGCAGGGCAGACCGGAACCAGGACCGGAACCGGAACCGGAACCAGGACCGGGACCGGAACGCAGCCATCAACTCTGTTTTCTACTCAAACTGACAGGATTTTACAATGTGACCCTTTAAATTTGCTTCCTGTTTCCTCAAACATTTTCCTGTCGTTTAATCGCATCAGAAACATTTAGCCGAGGTCACGACACAGTATGAGGCCAGACAGCGAAGGCTTTTCAATGAGGGGAATATAATTATTGGCAGATTAAAAACATGAGCAGAATCTGAGGACAGCAGCAACGTTCAGCTGCCGGCGATAATCTGATGCTGAAACCAAACATTTCATGTCTGTACAACCAAAACGACATGCTCAGCATTCCTTAGTAAAATGTTTATTATTTTTGGTGAAGGAGTTAGAAAATGACTTCATTCTAATAATAATTTGACTTTCTCATGTTTTACGGTTTCGTCCTGCTAACTGACTGGCTGCTGTACGACTGTTTCAGGTTTTCTTCTTGGAGTTTCATATTTTCTCTGAGCCTCTAAAATCCTGTTTCAGACAAACCCAAACATTTTGACGTTTTTGGGGCTACAAATGTTTTCAGTTCATCTGTGGATCCGTTTCTGTTCAGTCGGGTCCAAATTACTGCAAATTGCAAGTGAAACATCCGGCCGTATTTTAGATGGTCCTGAATCAGGCGATGGTGGGAAGTGACACAGAAACAGGAGATTTAACGGCGAGCCAGGAATCCTTTCATTTAACACACATCAGTTTCCTGTTCAAACTGCGTCGTTTTTACCCCAATAAACCAACCAGGTATGCAAAGTCAGCATAATTAAACTGATTTTTTGTGTAGACGATGGTGAGCCGTTGTTTTCATGTTTCATCGTCTTCCGTCTGTTTTTCAGCAGTTTTTTGCCGTCGGCATCAGATTTGCTGGTTTTGGAGGAGTTGCCATGGAAACGTCCAGCCGTACGATTGGATGCCCTGACGCTCCACCAGGAAGCCAGACGCCTCCTGTTCTGATCAATGGGTGATCGATAACAATCGATCGGCAGCTTTTTGTCTGATCACAGCTAGTAAACGCGTTGCTGTAGTGACTTCACTGGAACGGTTCGATGTTGTGACGTGAAGTCGGATGTGGATATTTTCCTCCAGGTTTTGTGTCGGGTGAATTGTGAGATATATTTTCATTAGGCGTCGCTGAAGGAGCGTTGGGAAGGTTCAGCGGTTTTTGTTTCATTGGTCACTAGAATAAGGACATTCTCTGTTTTAAGGGATTGCATTGCTGGAGATTTGACGCACAGCCACTGTAGATGTTTGAAGTTTATTAGAAAATAGCGCCACCTTCAGGGAGAATTTTAGATTTTTTTAACGTCATTTCCATCACTAGAGTCCTGCTGTACTTGACTATTACTGAGCACCATGTGATTGTAACAGAAATGTCTTATTTGTGTTTGGTAACGTCGTCCATTTTAATTGATGATAAGAATCAACTCTTTCATCAAATTTCATTAATTTGCCACATAATGCTGAACCGCTACATTCTTCCCTGAAACGTGACTAATCTTTATGACTTCCAGTGTTTTTAATGTTTTTATATCGCTGATTATGCTTGTTTTAGCTTCTAGGAAGCTCCAGATCTCTAGTTGTCTTTTGTCTGTATTTAAAAAATAAAAACATAATTTTTATGTTGTGGTACAATAAAACTGTTAAACTGCAATAGGATTTCTCTGCTTTTATTTCATAAGGTTTTTGGGAAACAATTACAAAACTCGTAAAAAGTATATATATATTATCAATAAATATACATATTTATTTCATACTCTTAAATCCTGCTCTTTTGCATTTAAATAATTCAGTTCAGGTCTATATAAAGTACAGTTGCAACAATTAATTAGGTGAATGGATTATTTAAATAATTTCATAATAGTATAATAATTAGTTGGAGTGTGCAGACTCTGAAACAGACCATTTAAAATAAATATAAAAACTAATTTACTACAATCTGGATGAACGTCTTGTTGCTGCTGTTAACAGTTAACATATGATTAATCCAGCCAAACTGTTTATTATAATACTATAAAATCACATAGCATGTTTTGTCCTCAAGGAGCTAACAGCTAGCACTCAGGGCTCACATTACCGCTAGTGGTCATGTTAGCTCATTGTTTGCTACTGCTAGCAGAACAGCGGCCAGGACTTCATCATCAACACACAGCATTCGTGTCTAAAATAAAGTCTGTTGTTATTTTAACGGTATTTGGAGCTTAAGGCTTTGAAATGACCCTCAGTCAGAAAAAGTCTTTCTGTAAATCTTTCTGTATGCCGGCGGAGGAAACAGAGGACTTTTCCTGCGAATGTGAGTACATTTCCAAGACAATTAACATGTACTAGGAACTTGGGCATAATGAATTATGAGGACTAATAAACCCATCAAATTAACATTTTTACTTATTTACTTTTACCTTTGGCATCCTTGAATTTAGACTACAAAATCTCTGCGAGGAATAAAAAGTCAGAGTCACAAAGTCGGTTAACCGGAAGTCCTTGACCTTATTTATCAGTCAAATTCGGACCGAAAAATATGATACAAACCAAATGTATGGACATCTCTGCACCAACAGGACAGACTGAATTAAATCTTTGTAGAGATTCCAAGTACAAACTGAATGTATTTCAGGGCAAAAAACTGGATTTTGTTGGATGAGTTTGAATTTGCTGCTGGTGAAGCTTCATGTGTTTCTAATTAAACCAGACTAATGTGTGTTTTGGATCATGATCTTATTAATTCAAGGAAAATGTAAGGATCTGGAGCTACTCCGCCTTGTTAAACCAACACACCACAGTCTGATGCTGCCACCACCGTGTCTGCAGTTGCTACGGTATTCTCAGGTTAACAGCTTCACTTTGATATCAAACATATTTCTACCAGTTTTCTTTTCTGATGTCCTTGTACTATGCCATTCTTCTGAATATGTGCAGTCCAGCAGGTTCCAGTGAAGAGAAGCGAAGCGCTGAAGCAAACTGGAGAAACGTTCACAGCTTCTGAAACCTGATGGAGAAGGAATGAAAACTAAATCCTGTGGTTCCTCTCCTCTAAAAACTCCCCCACCGGTTAAAATCTGATCATTCAGGTCATGGTAAATAAGTAGGACACAATCGTGGCTGATGTGTCTCATAATGTTTGTTTCTCCCAATTATACATCTAAAAACAAATATTCATGGTCAGCGTTTTTAAGTGTCTCTTTTACAGTAATGTTTTGGTATCTTTCCCTTTGCTGTTTAATAAAGCATATTTTATAATAACCATAAATGTTTTATCTCTGCTATTTGTTTTGTTTTGCATTATTTTATCAGACTCTCAGTGATTTTGTCTCCAGGCGCAGCAGATTTCAGGACGATGTCTCCAACCTGGCAACCTGACTGAAGAGCAGCTCCTCAACCCGTTTGAATAAATATGCACGCTTAGTCGCTGTTGTCATGGCAACACAATAATAGCCGAGCCGGGCCATATGCTGCACGCGCTGCTTGTGAAACGTGTTTAAAAAGGTGTTTGCTGTCTGATTGTACAAACAGATGCTGCGCTGACATTTATCTGACTCATCAGCAGATTTAACAGGCGGATTCATCTGAGCTGGATTCTGACCATTTCATGACCTGAGCTGCTGCACAAATAAAGAAGAGTCGCAACTTATTCAGGAAACACAAGCGACCACAATCAAAAACTAAAGCTGCCCAAGCAGAACAGATTTATAGTAAATAATAAGGCTCTTTCCCAGGGCAGCGCATTCTGGGGGGTGGGTCGCAGTTACAATCCTTGCTGCCCACGCCCCCAATCCACTGCGGGCCACGCCCCCAACCTCTGGGCCACGCCCCAACCCCTGCTGGCCACGCCCCCAATCCCTGCGGGTCACGCCCCCAATCACTGTTTGATATTTCTAGTGTTTTTGTACCAGCTCAAGGTTTAGTTCACTGACTGTTCGGTGAAATGCGGTCCTGTGCCTGAAGAGCTCTTAACGCCGCCCCTTTAAGGAGTCCCACATAAATATTGAGACTGGACGAACATCTCTGATGTGAAAGCACAAGTGTTTGTGCTTAATGTGTCTGCCGATGCTCACCACGACCCTTTGCTTCTCTAAGGGAGACGGCTGAAGGTTAAAGGTCATCGGCGTTCCTCGGTGGGCTCTATTTTCCCGCTCACGGCTCCATCCAGTCGTATCTGGGACTTTTCCTCCGCTTCTCCTCCACAGTTTTACTCATCTGCTGATCTCTTGCCTCTGCGGCTGCCGCCATGTTGGCGGTTATAAACGTTTCTGTTCAGCGTTTGCATCGATGCTAACATCGAGCTGAGCTTGTAGACAATCAGGAAGAACATCTTTCCACAGATGTTTGTTCTCCGTCATGATGGAGCGAATTACATCGTTATTTGAGAAAAATAAATCGATAAAAACACAAAGCTGAGAATAACTTTAACAGGTTTAAAATGGTTTCATATCTAAGGTTACAAGTCGAGTATTTCCTCCAAGGAGCAAAAACAAATACATTTATTTAATTCACAACTAGGGCTGCCCAGTGGTGCAGCTGGTAGAGCTGCTGCCTTGCAGCAAGAAGGTTCTGGGTTTGATTCCCGGCCCCGGTCTTTCTGCATGGAGTCTCCTTGTTCTCCCTGTGCATGCGTGGGTTCTCTCTGGGTACTCCGGCTTCCTCCCACAGTCCAAAAACATGACTGTCAGGTTAATTGGCCTCTAAATTGTCCCTAGGTGTGAGTGTGTGTGTGTGTGCTTGTTTGTCCTGTGTGTCTCTGTGTTGCCCTGTGACAGACTGGCGACCTGTCCAGGTGACCTGTCCAGGTGACCTGTCCAGGTGACCTGTCCAGGTGACCCCGCCTCTCGCCCGGAACGAGAGCTGGAGAGGCACCAGCAAACCTCCCGACCCCATAAGGGACAAGGGTGCAGGAAGATGGATGGATGGGATTTACTAGAATTCAATGAAACATGAATAAAAAGATGTTATGGATAAATTGATTGAATAATATAATTTGTCCAGCAGAAAAAATCAGATGAGAATTCAGAGTCTCTCTCTCTCTCTCTCTCTCTCTCTCTCTCTCTCTCTCTCTCTCTCTCTCTCTCTCTCTCTCTCTCTGAGTGGGTTGGTTGGGTCTGTCTGCATGTGGTGAGTCTGATAAAGAGTGTAAGTGTTTCTAACTTTTTCTGATTTTTATTTTTTCTTATGTGTTTGTTTTCTAATATTCTTTACTTGCATTGGTTCTGAATATTGGGGTTTGGTTTTGAGTTTTAGCGCTTTAGCGCTGTTTGTTTGCGGGGATGGCGTCTTTAGGGCCGCCGCCCATCTCGTTGAGGAATGGGATTCGGGTCCAACCGGATCCGAAAGTCCCAGTGGAAACGGTTCTTTTGGCAGTTGGTGAACTAGTTGGTCACATCAACCTAATTTATGCGTCCAGGATGAATAAAGGAGTCGTGATGTTTCTGAGAGAGGAGCGCTTTGTTAATCAGCTGATTGTCAGCGGGGTGACGGTAGGCGGAGAACCTGCAGGTGTCGCCGCTTGCAGTGCCCTCTACCCGGGTTATTATCTCAGGTGTGCCGCCGTTCATTCCTCATGGTTTGCTGGAGAAGGAGATCCAGAGGTTTGGGAAACTGGCCAGTGGTTTTAGGCCAGTTGGGTTAGGATGTAAACACGATAAACTGAAACATGTTCAGTCTTTCAGGAGGTTCAGTCTTTCTTTATGGTCTTTATGTTCTTAAACTCTGTATCACAAACGCTGGAAGTTTCTTTCAGAGTTAAATACGAGGAAGGATCCTATATGGTTTATGCAGCACTGGGAACATGAAATGTTTTGAGTGTGGAGATGTTGGACATAAACGGGCTTCTTGTCCCACAAGAATCCAGAGGCGCCGCAGACGGATGGAGCTTCTCCACCTGCGGAGGGTGAGGCGGTTCCTCCGTCAGCCGGTTCTGATGCCGGGGAAGGAGGCAGCGGTCTGGACCAAGACCCGGTAAGGGAGGAGACTGGGAAAACTGGGACTGAGGTTCCTACAGATTCCTCTAATAGAGGGAAGATAGAGACGGATCAGGTAGCTGGTTGTGTTGATGCAGAGGCGGTGGTGTTGCCGGAGGGTGGCGCTGCTGAGGCGGTGGTGTTACCTGAGGGTGGCGCTGCTGAGGCGGTGGTGTTGCCTGAGGGTGGCGCCGCTGAGGCGGTGGAGTTGCCTGAGGTGGCGCCGCTGAGGCGGTGGTGTTCCTGAGGTGGCGCTGCTGAGGTTCGGTCTGTAGCTGAAGATGCACAGGCAGAAGACATGGACTATGACAGCGACTCAGATTGTGTCTCGATTGCAGATTCCCAAACATCATCTAGTGGTGATTTATACACTCTGGGGGAAATTAATGATTTTCTGGATGAAACATTTGGAAAAAAGGTTAAAGTTCTGGATTATTTTCCTGATGCAGATAAATTTATCAAGAGCGTGTTAACGGTACAGAAAATAGTTGGTTTTGAAATGCTGGAGGAAAAGAAACGGTTCCGGTTGAAGAAGCACATGACAAACGTCCGGAGACATTTGTTGGCAAATAAAGCAAAAGGTTCAAAACGGTTAAAAACTCAGAAATAAGACGATGGTTAAAGTTCACTGGGTGATCTTCTTTCTGCTGTCTCTGTCTGTCTTCCCTCTCTTGTTCACCTGTATGGATAATATCAGGGTGGGGACATTAAATATCAACGGTGGGAGGGATCCACAGAAAAGGATGGTGACTCTAGAGATGATCAGGCAAAAGAAACTTGATGTTGTGTTTTTACAAGAGACTCACTCTGACCAGGACAATGAGGTAGAGTGGGGTCTGAGTTGGAAAGGGAACTATTTTCTGTCCCATGGGACCAGGCTATCTGCAGGTGTAGCAGTCTTATTTTCACCAGGGTTGGACATCAATATTGTTTCCTGTACTGAGTTGGTTCCAGGAAGAGTCCTGGTGATTAGGGCAGAAATAGGAAAATCTTGTTTTGTTTTATTAATGTTTATGCACCTAATCAGGGGGATCAGAGGATTAGATTCTTCCAGGACATATATGATTTGTTGCAGCAGTCTAATCAAAATGAGTGTGTTGTTATGGGGGGGGGGGAACTGCACCACCAGCTTTATAAAAGACAGAACCGGAGAAGAACCTCATCCTCCATCATCTGCTAAACTAACTCAGGTGACAGCGGAGCTGGGTTTGGTCGATGCTTGGAGGATTAAACACCCTCAAGATAGACAGTATACCTGGGTCAAGAAAAAGGATGGGACAGTGAGCGGGCCCAGTGAGTGGGGCCCGGTGAGCGGGCCCAGTGAGCGGGCCCGGTGAGCGGGGCCCAGTGAGCGGGCCCAGTGAGCGGGCCCGGTGAGGGGCCCGTGGGGGCCCGGTGAGCGGGCCCGGAGTGGGGCCCATGGGCGTGAGCGGGCCCGGTGAATGGGGCCCAGTGAGCGGGCCCGGTGAGCGGGCCCGTTTGACAGATTTTATATCTCCAATAGTGATAGGAATAGATTATCCAACTGTTTAATTTCTCCAGTTGGTTTTTCTGACCATCACTTAGTTTACTTAGATTTTCTTTTTTCAAATAATACTAGATATAAAACGTATTGGCATTTTAATACAAAACTCCTTAAAGACATTTTCTTTTGTCAAAGCTTTAGTGTTTTTTGGGAACAATGGAAAACAAAGAAATGTGAGTTTATGTCTTTAACTGAATGGTGGGAGGTTGGAAAGGCTCAGATAAGAGTCTCTGTCAGCAATATACAAGTCATTCTACAGCTAAAATGAAAAATGTGATTCAGAACTTAGAGAATGAGATTAAAGAGTTAGAAAATAATTTATTAACGGATGTTAATAATGATCAGCTTAAACAAAAGAAAGATCAGTTAGGTTGTTTTCTACATGAAAGAGCTAAAGGGGCTTTAGTTCGGTCCAGGTTTGTCCAAGCTAAGGACATGGACGCCCCTACATCTTTCTTTTTTAATTTAGAGAGGAGCGTCGGCCCGGCAAAGCAGCTGATTTGCCTCCGACTTCCTGACGGATCGCTGACCTCTGACCCCAGCATCATGAAGGAGCAGGCCAGGGGATTTTACAGTGACCTTTTCAAGAAGCAGACTTGTGACAGAAGCTCTATGGAGACGTTGCTGGATGGTCTTCCTCAGGTTGCTGCTGCTGATCAGGAAACTCTGGACGCTGGAGTCCATGGAGGAACTGACGCTGCGGTTGGACAGATGGCTTCTGGCAGGAGTCCAGGTCTGGATGGTTTACCTGCAGATTTCTACAAACATTTCTGGAGGCTGTTGGGAGAGGACTTGTTGGAGGTGCTTCAGGAATGCACCATAACCGGGATCTTACCAGCATCCTGTCGACGAGCTGTTCTCTCTCTGATCCCAAAGAAAGGAGATCTGACTCTGCTGAAGAACTGGAGGCCTGTTTCTCTTCTTTGTGTGGATTACAAGTTGTTTTCTAAAGTGCTTTCCAACAGGCTGAAAGACATTCTTGAATGTATCATCCATAGAGATCAATCATATTGTGTACCTGAAAGATCTATCAAAGACAATCTTTTTCTTAAGAATGTGTTTGATATCTGTAAATTATATGAGATTGATGTTGGCATCATTTCTTTGGATCAGGAAAAGCCTTTGACAGGGTTGATCACTGTTTTCTTTTCCACACTGAGAGCATTTGGATTCGGTGAAGGTTTTATTTCTTTATTGGGTTTATTGTACAATGAAGTGTTTTGTGTTGTTAAGGTCGGGGAGGTTTAAGTTGCCCTGTTAAGGTGGAAAGGAGGTCATTCGGCAGGGATGTCCCATATCTGGACAGCTGTACTCTATTATAGTTGAACCTTTCTTACACAAAGTACGTTCTAATCTCACTGGCCTTATTCTTCCAGGTTTGTCTAATAATCCAGGATTGATAGTCTCTGCTTATGCTGACGATATAAATATTTTTATTAAAAACCAGAAGGATGTTATTGGTCTTCAACATTGTTTAGAGCTTTACGAAAAAGCTTCTTCAGCCAAAGTAAACCTGGAGAAAAGTTCTGCTTTAAAAGTTGGCTCATGGAAAAACAAAACTCTTCCTGTGTTACCAGGTAACATTCAGTGGGCTGATCAGGGTCTAAAATTCTTGGGTGTGTTTTTGGGAACTGATCCTGTTTTGGAAAGAAACTGGGAGGGTGTCATGGAGAAAGTGTGTGCCAGGTTATCTAAGTGGAAATGGTTGCTACCTCAGCTTTCTTACAGGGGGAGAACTTTGGTAGTTAATAACCTGGTTGCCTCGGCCCTCTGGCACAAACTGACAGTATTGACGCCACCATCCTCTCTCATACAACGTCTACAAAAGACTCTAGTGGATTTTTTCTGGTCTGGATGTCACTGGGTGAGAGCTGCAGCCTTGTACCTACCGGTGGAGGAGGGAGGACAAGGACTGATGGACATCGGATCACGGATCGCAGCTTTCAGGCTCCAGACTCTGCAGAAGCTGCTATATGGTGTTGGACTGCCATGGCTGGATACGGCACGTCTTCTGCTTAGGAAAGCAGGACGTCTGGGATACGACAAACATCTGTTCTTGCTGAGAAAAGGATCGTTGGATTTGATGGGTCTCACCCCTTTCTATAAATCCGTGCTGGATGCTTGGAGGATTCTAACTTTTGAGAGAGAGACTGACCCAACACCAGGGATGTGGGTTTTTGAGGAGCCTCTGTTTGAGAACAACTTCTTCTCGTCACAGCTCCTCTCATCTGGAACGCTAAGGTCAAAGATGAGAGAAGCAGGCTGCGTGAAGCTGGGTCACCTGATGAAGATGTCTGTGGACGGTCTCATGGAGAGCCTCCACATTCGATCCAGACTGGCTTTAAGACTGAAGGAAGAGGCCTGTGCCTCTCTGCCGGATCCTATCAGAGCGTTTGCTGTGAACAGTACTCTGTCTGACCAATGGGATGATGAGGATGAGTTTATGTTTCCTTCCTTGGTTGTTTCTCCTGCTGTAGATCAGTGGCAGGATGACCCAGAACTGTTACTGTCTCTCCAAGACGTCCCTTTGGGTCGGTTTGAAGGTTTGGGGAAGAAACTTTTGTACAATGTCTGTGTGAAGGTGCTGGATTTCCGCTCGCTGGTGGAGGTGAGGGTTTGAGGTGGCTTGAGTTTTTGGCTCCGGTTTTTCCCGAGAGGCTGTTGGCGGTCCCTGTACAAACCCCCGGTTGAGAAACGGGTGGGGGACCTCCAGTGGAGGATTGTGCATGGGGCCATAGCTACCAACAGGTATCTGGCACACCTTGATCCAGGGTTTAATGTTAGTTGCTGTTCTTGTTCTCAGGATGAAACTTTATCTCATTTATTTATTCAATGTTCCCGATTGAAACCTCTTTTTGTTCTTCTGGATCATCTGTTTGGTGGGTTTGGCAAACAGTTTTCTAACTGTATTTTTATTTATGGTTCACGTTACGGTGCAAAAGAAAAATCTACTCATATTCTTTTAAATTTCATTTCTGGAACTGCGAAACTGGCAACATGGATATCAAGGAAAAACAAGAAGAACCAAACAGATGATGCTGGTGTTTTATTTCAGAGATTGGTTGTTGCTCGGATTCGGGTGGAGTTTGAGTTTTTTAAGTTGACAAAGAATATTGATGTCTTTAGAAGTAAGTTTCTATCAATGATGTTCTGTGTTCGTTGGATGAGGCATCTCTAGTTTTTCCTTTTTTGCATTAAGTTTTGTTTTCTTGTTGTTGTTTTTAACATGAGGAGTGTGAAATAAAGGCAATTTTAAACTCAAAACTCTCTCTCTCCTCTCTCTCTGTCTCTTCTGTCTCTTCTCTTGTTCTCCATTCACTTTTCTTCTCTGTCTCCTCTCTCTCTACTCTCTTCTTCTCTCTCTCTCTCTAACTCCTCACTTCCCCTATCTCTGTCTTCTCTCTCTCCTCTCTCTCTCTCTCCTCTCTCTGTCTCTCTCTCTCTCTCTATCTCTCTCTCCTCTCTCTCTCAGGGTGGAGGCAGACCGCAGATCGTTTCTTTCCGTGGATGGATGCAGGCAGAGGAGGAAGAGGAGGATCGGCGGTTCTCGTGTCTCGGTTCTCGGTTCTCGGTTCTCGGGTCTCGGGTCTCCTCCTCGGTCTCTGTTCGTGTTTTCCGGAAACCTGCAGCATCATCCCGGGGCTTCTGGAAGCGGCGCGGCTTAAGATGAGCTGAGAAGTGATTATTGATCAGGTAAGGACCAATCTTACTCTGCTGATCAGTTTGGAGAGGTGGAGGAGGACAGTTACGTAACGGAGCGGTTCGGTTCGGCTCGATTCGGTTCGGTTATTGTGTCCTGCTGCTGCGGGGGGAAACAGCCGGGAAGCTGGAAGAAAAGCCCGGCAGGCTGCAGCTGCTCCAGGCCTCGGCTCAGTCCGACCAACCGAGCAGCAAATAAAGGAGCCTTTATTCGGAACCAGGTCCATCTGCGGTTCACCTGGTTCCCAACTCAAGCCTGCAGCTCACAATAAAAGCTGCTGCGGCCATAAAGGCTGGAAATGAACCAGTGATCATCATTAACCTGCTAATTTTCCCCTGGAAGAGCAAAACGCTGAATTCTGTTCAAGCGGGTTAAAACGGAACCAGTAAATTCACTGAAGGGATGAATTCACATAGCAGAAAGATATTTATGTATTAACTGTCAACATTTAATTGACTCATTTCATATTCAGAGATTATTGCCAAGGGAAGTAAAAATGAACATCATTTATTTTTCTCTGGTGACTTAGAGGAGCATCTTTGAATTCTATAAAAACATTATTGCAAATATGATGTGATAATTTTGCAAAAAAAATTCTTAAAATAAAGAAATCCAAAGCGAGAAAACAGGTATTAACTGCAGTCTTGGTGTCGAGATAAACTTTTATTTTTCCTGTAAAGTAAAACATGGAAAGTTGAAGATAATTAATGAGATCCTCACATTTTTACTGTGATTCTTGTTTGGAACATTCTAGTAAATGAATTTCATCAAATCTGCAAGAGAACCACATTATTGTTCAGAAAATCTAATTGGTCCAAAAACGTTAGTAGCATTTTTATAGTGAAGCACCTAAACGAAAACATCACAGCTAAAGCTAGCGTTAGCATAGCAGCACAGCTATCTGCAACAGAAAACCAGAAAAATTGCCGTTCTAAAATCATAAGCAATTGTTTACGAGATTATTTTTAATTAATTAATTATTTTGTTTGTTTGAAAATATGTCTAAACAAAAAAATATCAATGGCAACCCTGAACCTCTCCTTCTTGTTTTGGTTCAGTACAAAGTACTGTTAGCACAGCTATTTGCTGCAGGAAGCTTGAACAGTGGCTAATCTAAAGAACTATAAATGTCAGAGTTTCCACCTTATTTATTTCAAACTGTGTCTAAATAACATAAAAACAGTAAATCAGAGTATTTACTGCACGATGTTTTTGTTGTTCCTCATTAGCACACCAGCTAGCTAACTGTTACAGGAAGCCGGAAAAGCTGCAGTTTTAAACTACTTTTATATTTATACACTATGGGCTGTTGAACTGCTTATGGTTCCTTTTGTTTGTTCTTTATTATCTAAATAACGTTTTTTGTTGCTGAAATGTTCAACCTGTGTTATTTGAAGAGGCTAGTGTTAGCACTGCAGTACAGCTAACACCCTACAGAAGTTAGAAAAGTAGCGGCTTCCTTTAGAAGTTAAGGCAAAGCGTGATTTATGTTTTTTGTAACATTTTTGTAACATTCACTTAATGAAAATGAAAGAGATAAAACTCGTTAAGCTTTCATCCCACTGGACGTCGTTTACAGCTCAGATCACTTGCTGCTTAAAATCTGAGAGATTTATTGATGTCAAACATATACATAGTAATAATAATAGTGTGGTGAAGGTTTTAGGGTTGGTGTTGCTTTTAACGTCACAGCGATGAAAGTGAGACGCTGCTGATGTTGGAGGCGAAGCAACGGAAAAACCAGCTGAGCTTATTGACAGAATATCTCCTATGTTTAATAGTCTTATTACATTTTTCTCTTAGAAAAGTCGTACAAAGGCAATTTAACATGGTAAATGAGTCAGCAGTGCTGAATAATTTAGGATGTAAATGATGTGGGGAAACTAATTATGTAGAATGAATCCAATATCCAACAAATCTCTCTGGGATTGAAACAGTTTCTGCTGATCCGATCAGCGGCTGTAACATGTGGCTGCAGCTTTCTGAAGCCACATGTTGCTGAATATTTCTACCAATAAATAAACAGATCCTGAAGTCTGACGGGCCAGAGGTTTTCTCAGGAAGTCGTTACCTGGAGGCAACATGGCTGCCAGCAGCTCACCTGGATCAGGTTTCCTCCAGGCAGCAACTAGTTACTTTTACTTATTTACATTTTGGAAAAAAAAAATCCCGTAGAGGAGAACTTTTACTATGCTGTACTTTTACTTTTACATGGGTAATATTTTTATGAGTTATTATAAATGACTGCAGGTGCAAATAACTTCACTGAATGAAAAAGAAAAATGTCATGTTTTATTTTTCAAATATTATTTTATTTTCTACCTGCTGAAAATACTTCCTCCTGTTCTAACATACATTATATTTACATAACATAAATATTTGTATTTTTACTTTCTGAATTTGTTATTTTGTAATCATGTTACTGATTTAATTAATCAGCAGCTCAAATTGCTTCACATCATAAAAAATATTTTAAAACTCATCATAAATGCATTGTACATTTAAGCTATGCAGGGCAATATAAATAACATTGATCATTATTATTATTATTATTATCCATCCATTTTCTTATCTGGGGTCGGGTCGTGGGGTCAGCAGCTTCCCTCTCCCCAGCCACTTGTTCCAGCTCTTCCAGGAATCCCAAGGCTTTTCCAGGCCAGCCGAGAAACATCGTTTCACAATTTATAAGTTATGTGAAACTTCTCCAATTAAAATCATTTGAAGACTCAAAATCAGTCCAGTACCGGTACCGGTCCACATTCTCAGGTGAGAAAGACTCTCCTGGTATGAATTACATTTTTAACTATTGTAATTACACCTAGCAGAAATTAATTTAGTCATAGAATGTCATAAATATGTGTGCAGAGCTGCACCAATTTCAGTTTTCTGACCGATCACCGATTACCGGTCTTTAACAAGCCTCGCCTGTCAATTTAGATTTTTGTCAATACCAATTTTTTTTGCCTGAAAAGTTACTAAATGTAGCAAGAATGTCGCTGAGTTGGCAACAGTGGGATGGATATTGTTAACTGTAACCTTGCACACCTGAGCTGGTGGTCAGTCAAACCTCTCACTGCACAGCAGAAGAGGACAGAGGCTGATTTATGAACCTTTGCTAATCAGATCGGCTTCACATGCAAGTATCGGCCGATCACCCATCCCCCAAAGTTAAGGAAATCGGCGCAGATAAATGGGCCAGTAAATGTATCCTATATTAGCCGTTGCTATAGGATATAATGTAAACATCACCGTCAGAGATGCCAGAAGCTTCACAGGTTTTTGAATGATCTGATAATCTGACTGTTGATTGCAGCCAGTCCACAATGTTAACAAAACTAGAGGGCCCAAAACCAAATTTAGCTTTGGGCCCCATGAAGGCTGGGACCAGCCCTGGCCAGAGTCCCCAATGGAAGGCATGTTGGTGGGATTGACGAGGTCTTCGAAGTGCTCTACCCACCGGACCACAACGTCCCGAGTCCAGGTCAGCAGCACACCATCCCCACCAGGGGGCGCCGTAAAGGGCAGAAAAGTTAGGACAATTCCAAGGGCCCTTTACCGACAGGGGCCCCCACAAAATAGTTTTTTTTGTTTGTTTTTTCATGGAAACAAAACAGAAACATTTTTAGGCCCTGTCGATTACAAAATTAATCATATTGTGTTTTCTAAAATTGTTTTGAGCAGTAAAAATGAAATATTACCCCTCCCAGACCAAAAAGCCCACATCCATATTTGCCCTGAAGCCCCTGGATCTATGCTAAACGGTTCGTTCCTGCTTGATGGTGACGTCAGCATACCAAGATATTCATATATTTCACTTGTGTCTCTTAGCACACTTAACGACGGGTTAGAGTTAGGGTGCCCTAACCCTAACCCTAACCCTTCACATCACTTTTTACATGTGTAAATATGCGACCTACATGTGGAAAATGGGAATCGCATGTGAAAACATGTGAATTTCATAGGATTTTTTTTAAGGGGACTGCAGCCCGTCCACAGTTTTACTTTAATTTGCATTTAAATTGAAATTTAATTGACAGATATCTGTTGTTCTCCTGAACCTCCTCTCCAAATGAAATTAAAGCTGCAGGATGTAACTTTTAGATTTTTTTACATATTTGTTGAAACTGTCGTTGTGTTGTGACAGTATGGTATGAAAGATAATTTGTGAAAAAATGATTTCCTCTGCCTTCTCCCAGCGCTATCTAGAAAGAACCAATCAGAGGCAGGAGGCGAGTTTTAGCGCTGTCAATCACAACCTCAGGTGGCTACTCATGCTCCCTCCCCCTCGTTCTTGCTATGCTGCAGCTAGCATAGCACAGAGCTATGCAGATCAAACTGTGAATGCTCAGTCTAGTTAGCATAGCTACCGGCAGATAAACAGTTTCCTGTAACAATGAGTTGTTTCTCCGCCATTAGCACATTTAGCGGTGAGTGAATGAGGATAATTGACAGCACTAAGACCCTCCTCCTGGTTCTGATTGGTTGTTTCTGGTCAGAACGTTGCATCACTTCAGCTAGCAGTAGCAGCTCAGGGAGGAAGTTGATTGTTTTCACAGATTATTTGTCTCATAACTAATAAAACAAAATGTAAGCAGCCTATTTGCATACAGCATGTGGACGGTTGCATGTAAAATTCATTCCTAGTAAATATTGTGCTAGGATCAAAGAAAGCCAGGCAGTTGCAAGCCTTTAAAATTTGACATCTTTTAAGGGTCAAATAGACTCAAGAACTTGTAACAGCAGGTCATAGGGCCCAAGATTTCTGGTGGGGCCCCTGATCCCCACTATAAACAGTGTTGGTGCTGCCCTGCTTCCCCCGCTTATGATTATTAGCATTATTGCTATCAGTATTATTACTATTAGTATTATTGTTATTGTAATTATTATTATTATTATTATTATAAGATAGGGTTATGGTTGACATTTTATCAAATTAAATATTTAGAGTAATTAATACGTATATTGATCAATGTTCCAGTTATTATTAATAAATCGTCTCTTTCCAGCTGCTTTCAGCAAATCATTCACATTGTTGTGTGATGATGTAATCATCAGAGGTCTGGCCTTTTTACCAGATGCTGTTAAACTCTTATTTTGTTCTTTCTTTTTACTTTCCTCGTTAACCTGAGTAAACCTCAGTTATCTCCTCGGACGTCGTGGATGTTTGGTTTCTGCTCATTGCAGCAGCGTTTAGCTTCTTGAAAATGGCAGTGATGGTTCGTCTCAGGATAAATTATGCGTGATGGCTTCAGGGTGTATTTTCCTCTGGGACTGGAGCAACATGCCCCCTCCATATTTTTCAGACTATTTTTGTCCTCCTCACTTTCCCAGCTGATTCTCTGGCGGCTCTTTAACTCAGCCGCTCCACCATCTGATCTGAGCGCTTCGCTTTGACTCCCAGCAGCTTCTCTGCTAAACGAGGCTTCGACCAGCAGACAGAGGAGCTGAGAAGGATTCTGACGTTGGTGGAGCTCAGCTGTTCAGAACCATAAATAGCTCCGGTTTCCTCCTGATTCGGACCACATCTGGTTCTGCCTCAGCAGATCAACCTGAATCAAACCGCTGAAGTGGATGGATGGATGGATGATGGATGATGGATGATGGATGATGGATGGATGATGGATGGATGGATGATGGATGATGGATGGATGGTATGGATGGATGATGGATGGATGATGGATGGATGATGGATGGATAGATGGATGAAGTAAATGTCTCAAAGTGATTCTCCATTTAATTTGGTCTTTTTATGTAAACGCTAGCGATAGCACAGTAGTACAGCTCACTCCAACAGAAAATTAGTAAAGTAGCTTAAATCGTTTGAAATTAAGTCAAGAACTTGAATTTTTTTGTTACATAATACAATCTAAATGAAAATAACAACAGGTTATATTGAATATCCTCTTATTTTTTGCACTAGGTAGCATTAGCCATCAGTTTCTAGCAGTGGCTAGCATTAGCCATCAGTGGCTAGCATTAACCATCAGTGGCTAGCATTAGCCATCAGTTTCTAGCAGTGGCTAGCATTAGCCATCAGTGACTATCATGTTTGTTTTCGCTGAGCTCACCAGGCTCATGTGAGATTTCCCGTCTGAATATTGATGAGTGAAACGCTGCATGTTTTTCCATCGATCCAATACGAGTAAATATGGAGCCACAGGTGTCGCTGATATCAATGCCAACATTAATACTTTTTATTTAAATGACATATCACCTAACTTCTGACCTTTATTTGTTTTTGAGCTTTTCTATTATTTTGTCAGTTACATAACTTTCCGATAAAAATTTTTCATTATATTGGCATTATAAACAGAAACATTCAAAAAACAAAACATTTCTGCATTGTTTTGTAAATCAGCAAACAGCAAAAGTTATTTGTGAGCAAATCTATGCAAAATCTTTTTTACAGTAGAGTTGAGAATCTACAAAACATTTTAAATGAAAGTTTCAGTCTTACGCTCCCTTACTGATATCGGCTCGATATTTTGGGTCGATACGGAGAGTTGCACCGCACACTGTAGAACTAAACTTGTTATATTTACAATTTTTTTATTGTTATATCTGCCAGGTTTTGAAAATCTTCTGTCACAAAGTCCAACCCACCATGAATGTACATTTCTAAATGATTAAGTTGTAAATGTGTGCATGTTGGTGTCTGCAGCACTACTAGCAGTGTAATTAGTTCCCAATGTTTCCCTTTTGTTGTATCTTTGGCGCAAACCTCTTCCCGACAGGCCTGCATTGTTGTTGAGTTTTTAATTATTTTTGTCTTTGTATGTATTTATTTTTATTCAGAATAAAAAACAGATGTTACATGAATGGCAGCTCTGTTCACACAAAGCAGATCCCAGGACATTGTTCTGGCCAAACGAGATGAAACAGACTAACGTTACCAGCGCCTCATCCAGCTTTTACATCACTGCTGCACTTCACGCGCGCCGCAGAGCTGAGCCGCGAGTTGCCATGGAAACCAGTGCTGCTCGCGCTCCCATATTCCCCCGGCGAGCGCGAGCGGCTTCAGCAGAGAGAAGAGATTTACTGTCTGCCGCCTCGATTCCTGCTGCTGCTTCTTCCTGCTGCTCCTGCTTCTTCCTGCTGCTTCCTGCTTCTTCCTGCTGCTTCCTGCTTCTTCCTGCTTCTTCCTCTGCGTCCTGCTTCTTCCTGCTGCTTCCTGCTTCTTCCTGCTGCTGCTTCTTCCTGCTGCTTCCTGCTTCCTGCTTCTTCCTGCTGCTTCCTGCTTCCTGCTTCTTCATGCTGGCGGAGCCGCGCAGCATCGCGGATCTCCAGAAGCTTCAGCTCTGTTACGACAGGTGTCGTGTTTGGATGTTACATAAAGGGAATCTGAGACGTTTAAAATGGGAAAAGGGTTGAACATGTGAAAGCTGACAGCGTTTAATCCAGGAGTGTGATCACACTTTTTACAAGCATCTAAAAGTTTCTTTCTAACAGTTTATTTAGGCCCACTGCTTTATGTTTAGCTGTCTGCTAAGGCTGCAGGAACTCCAATAAAAATGTTTCTGTTAAACTGTGGACAGCTGATCTCCTGGAATCATTTGAACAAACATGTAAAAAACATTTTTCTCCTAAAAGTTATTGCAGCTGTAACAGCCGATCATTTATTTTGTATCATTTCTATAATACAAGAAGTTTGGGATAAATGAAAATTAGAGTCTGAGGTGATCAATTAAGCAGAACTGAAAATATGATTTAAAGAAAAATATCAAAGGCAATTAGCTTATATTTTATAACTCATATAATATATTATATATAACTCACAAAATTCCTCCTATAGCCACGTCTCTGTAAGAAATGTTTTTCAGTAACTCAATTAAGAGAAACACATTATATAATTAATGACATGTTGGTGTTTTCAGGTGTTTATTAATAACACTAACCCACTGAAAGCTAATGTAAATATGACATTTAAGATTAAAACATTACATCTAACCAATAAAAAGCATTTTTATTACATTGTGGGCTTAGTGAAAAGTATGTTAAACATCTCCGTCAATCTGAGGTCATAAACATGTTTTCAATAGCCTGACATGTTCTTGTATTTACTCATTTTCAATCCCATTTTTGAAATAAAATATCTTCAAAACTGTAAAGAGAGCCAGCACTAATTTAAAATAGATGATGTGTGGGCGTTGGAGAGAAAGCTGAGCTGAACTCTGAACTTTGCTTTAGACAGGATCGATTAGGAAAAACATTTATTTCCAGCAGTTTCTCTCATACCAGCAGGAGCTAAAAGTCGTTGTTGCGGCTCGTTTCTCTGTGGCTGTGGGACACGACGCGTTTCGCTCTGATCAATCTTCACTCTGGGTTTAGACCAACGAGAGCCGGAGTGTTTTCATTTGCCACCATGTCTTCAGACAGGAAACGTCCCTTCAGTTCGTCCACTGGGTCCTACTGGAAACAGGCTGCGTTGTGTTTCCATGTCATCTATTTCATATAAACATAACATCACCACGTTTCATAAAACTAAACAGGATTTCATTGCATGATGTTATTTATTTATTTATTTCAAAAGAAAAGCAACAATTACTGTAACAGTTAAGATAACCCTTTGTAACTATTGGTTCCTGCTCAGATATTGATGCAACTTAATGAAATTGCAGAATTGATACCTGCTGCAGTTTTCATATGTATAATGTTTAACTTGAGCTATCAAATACAGGGGGGAAAAAGTATTTAGTCAGTCACCAAGTTCTCCCACTCAAAAAAATGAGAGGCCTGTAAGTGACATCCGAGGTCAGAGGTCAACTATGACAGACAAAATGACAAAAAAAAAAATCACATGGTCTGAATTCAAAAGAATTTATTTGCAAATAAGGTGGAAAATAAGCATTTGGTCAAAAGCAAAAGTTCATCTCAGTACTTTGTAATATATTCTTTGTTGGCAATGTTAGAGGTCAGAGGTCAAAAGGTTCCTGTCAGTCTTCACCAGGTCGGCTCACACCGTTGCTGGAACGTTGGCCCATTCCTCCAAGCAGATCTCCTCTAAAGCTCTGATGTTCTGGGGCGGCAACAGACTTACAACTCCCTACAAAGGTTTTCCATGGGGTTGAGGTCTGGAGTCTGGCTGGGCCAGTACAGGACCTGGTTCTGGAGACTGGCTGGGCCAGTCCAGGACCTGGAAATGCCTGAAGCCTTTGTTGCCCTGGCAGCTTGGGGTCGTCGTCCTGCTGAGAGACTCAGCCACGTTTCATCTTCACTGCTGATGGACCATAGTCCTGGTCCCGTTGCAGAGAAACAGCCCAAAGCATGATGCTGCCACCCCCATGATGCTTCCAACCCATGATGCTTCCAACCCATGATGCTGCCGCCCCCACGATGCTGCCGCCCCCACGATGCTGCCACCCCCATGATGCTGCCGCCCCCATGATGCTGCCACCCCCATGATGCTGCTGCCACCCCAAAGCATGATGCTGCCACCCCCATGACGCTGCCGCCCCATGCTGCTGCCGCCCCCATGCTTCACATGGTGTTCTTTGGATGCAGCTCAGCATTCACTCTCCTCCAAACACGACGAGTTTCTACCAAACAGATCTACTTTGGTTCCATCTGACCTTATGACCCAATACTCTGCTGGAACATCCAAATGCTCTCTAGCAAACTTCAGACCCGGATCTGTACTGGCTCCAGCAGGGGCACACGTCTGGCACTGCAAGATCTGAGTCCCTTTAGTGTGTTACTGACGGTAGCCTTTGGACCTTTGACCCCAGCTTTCTGCAGGTCATTCACTCGGTCTATTATTATTATTATTATTATTATTATTATTATTATTATTATTATTATTATTATTATTATTATCACTATTATGTAAAATTCACGTTTTTGATCTTTATATCATGTTATAATGGAGTGTTGCTTTGATTCTTTTATGTTTGAGAAGTCCACTAGTGTCCATGGCAACCATTCAGCTGGTTGAGAGCTAGCCCCGCCTTCGAGGCTTAGCTCCTCCCCCACTCAATTCCTTCAGACTAGACAGTACCTATTGGCAAACAGCTGAGCTCATTATAGGAGCTGCTGGTCATGGCAACGCTGGTAAAAACGTTAAAGGTTTAATAGAGGAGCCATGTTGGGCTGACTTCCTGGAGGCAGAGCTTAAGAAAGAGCTGGAGCTTCTTAAAGAGACAAAGACCCAATTTCAAGTTAAATCATGAGGTAAAATGTATTAAGTCCTATTTGATATATAACATTTTGTAACAACTAATGGTAATATAGAAAGGACAATCAGACCTGCAGTTGCCAGCTCTTAATAGTTTTCATGTTTGTCTCGTAGGCTTGAATCCCCCTGAAGCCCCATGGAGCAGGATGTGGAGAGTCCGGCCGCCGTCAGGAAGCCCAAACTGCCCAAGCAGGCCCGGGAGGATCTGCCCAAGCAGCTGGCAGAGATAGACAGAGCAAAGAAGATCCAGCGTTACGTCCAGAAAGATGGGAAGTGCAACGTCCACCACGGGAACGTCCGTGAGACCTACCGCTATCTGACAGACATTTTCACTACGCTGGTAGACCTGAAGTGGCGGTTCAACCTGTTCATCTTCGTGCTGGTGTACACGGTGACATGGCTGTTTTTTGGCCTGATGTGGTGGCTCATCGCTTACCTCCGCGGCGACCTGGACCATATCGCTGACGGACAGTGGACTCCATGCGTCAACAACCTCAATGGCTTCGTATCGGCCTTCCTGTTCTCCATAGAGACGGAGACCACCATCGGCTACGGGTACAGAGTTATCACAGACAAATGCCCCGAGGGAATCGTTCTGCTTCTGGTCCAGTCAGTGCTGGGATCCATCGTCAACGCCTTCATGGTGGGCTGCATGTTTGTTAAGATCTCGCAGCCTAAGAAGCGAGCGGAGACTCTTGTGTTTTCCACCAATGCCGTCATCTCCATGAGAGACGGACGGCTGTGCCTGATGTTCAGAGTCGGAGACCTCCGAAACTCACACATCGTAGAGGCTTCGATCAGAGCCAAGCTCATCAAGTCCAAGCAGACCAAGGAGGGGGAGTTCATTCCTCTCAACCAGACGGACATAAACGTGGGCTACAACACCGGAGACGACCGGCTGTTCCTGGTGTCACCGCTCATCATCTGCCACGAGATAAACCAGCACAGTCCCTTCTGGGAGATCTCCCAGGCTCACCTGGCCAAGGAAGAGCTGGAGATCGTTGTGATCCTGGAGGGAATGGTGGAGGCCACAGGTCAGCTCACACTCAGGAATTAACAACCTTCCTGCAAAATATTTAATCCAACTTAAGTTTTCTAAAGGTGACCAGCTTCCTGGAACAGGTTATGATTGGTCAAAGGCCTATACAAAACATGTTCATTATTTATCATAAATCATTCTTAGATGATGAGATTTCAGTCTGATCAGTTCTGCCGATTTGGAGTGAAAATGGCTGCAAACAGACAAACAATTATGCAATTGTACATCTTTAAAAAGCATTAGTGGAGCCTCCTTGTCAACCAGCCAGAATGCAGCAAGTCAACAACTAAACTCTTGTCTTTTCCAGCAGCCATTCTGCAGCGCATAAAGACCAGCTGACCAAATGCTGGAGATGAGCCGGGGTTGCTAGGTAACAGGGCCAGGTTGCTGGGTAACGGTATAATACATGTCGATTGCGATTCAACAATCGGGACGTTTTTTAACAGCTCGTTTTTCAGACACCAAAAAACATGAAACATGAACTTATTGCTAAAACATCTCGGTGTTTTTAAGCACTTGGTCTGATTTAGAAGCAGGAAAACCAAAACTGAAGAAGAAAAATGCGCAAAATGTAAATTTTGCATAATTGGTTCCCTTTAAAACTGGTTATAGAAACATGAAAGGTATTTTTATGTTTCAGTTTCTCAAAAACTCTAATTCCTATGATGCACATTTAGTTTGAATTCATCAAAAATATGAGCAGTTGTTATTTTGGTCGCTGTAACAGAAACATGATTGAGTCATTTTTACATTTTGGATACGAGCAGAGTGAGAATTATTATATTTTAGAGAAGTTTATTATTATTTAATATAATTACTGCTGCAACTAATCGATTCATACGATGAAAACCGGCAGAATCTGGAGAGCAGACGTTTTTAGTCTGTTTACTACAGTAATTATTAATCAATTTCTAAATTAGTTGATTATCTCAATAATCGATTAATCTGATTAATTGTTTCAGCAATAAAGGTGAATAAATCAGAGACGTGTGTCAGAAATGTGTCAGTCTGATTTCCCGGTCATGGCAGCATCATGCCGTCCTGATGCTTTAAGGACCGGGCCCCGGGGGCCTCGAGGGGGCCGGGGGGGCCGCTGTGACCCAGATGCTAACATTAGCGTGACTTGATGCTGTTCCTGGAAGAGGCAGCCTCTCCACGCCTGGCCGCCCCCTGCAGCAGGATTCTGGTTTTTATGTTGCTGAACTTCTGCTGCTCTCTTTGTCAACCAGTTTTTACTTTGCAGCAAGTTTTGCAAAATGAATGAGTTTTTGTCCGGAAACTGGAGTCTCTGCTTGTCTGCAGTGGTAAGACGGAGCTGACAGCAGCTCGCTGCGTTCAATACTTTACTGCTTTAATAAACCCAAACTCTTTCATATTTAGTTTTTAGCCTCTTATACAGCAGGGATCTTCATAAATCTGACTCCGTGTCTCAGCTTTACTGACGATAGATGATAGAAATATAAGCTCACTAGTAAAATAACTCCAAACCAGTAAATAAATTAGTGAAATGATCAGGAATAATAATTATAACATCTGAGTGAAGTTGACAGAGTCAGATGTTAAAGAACCTCCTCCAACATTTACATGGAAACGATGTTCTGCGTTTTAAGCCTCTAAAATATTTGATGTTTCTGCTAATCAACTTGATGATGTCACTTTTAAATTGTATAAAGTTATTAGAGGAGGTTTTGTTTCTTTATTGTCCATATGTTTTATTTTGCAAATAATGTTTACATTTAGGGCTGCCCAGTGGTGCAGCTGGTAGAGTTGCTGCCTTGCAGCAAGAAGGTTCTGGGTTCGATTCCCGGCCCCGGTCTTTCTGCATGGAGTCTCCATGTTCTCCCTGTGCATGGTGGGTTCTCTCCAGGTACTCCGACTTCCTCCCACAGTCCAAAAACATGACTGTCAGGTTAATTGGCCTCTAAATTGTCCCTAGGTGTAAGTGTGTGTGTGTGTGTTTGTTTGTCCTGTGTGTCTCTGTGTTGCCCTGCGACAGACTGGCGACCTGTCTAGGCGAACTGTCCAGGGTGACCTCCAGGTGACCCCACCTCTCGCCCGGAACGAGAGCTGGAGAGGCACCAGCAACCCTCCCGACCCCAGTAAGGGACAAGGGTGCAGGAAGATGGATGGATGGATGGATGTTTACATTTATCAGAGTTATGAATGGGCAGGAAGCTGCTGCCTGGCAGCAGGAGGTCCTGGGTTCGATTCCCAGCATGGAGTTTGCATGTTCTCTCTGTGCATGGCGGATTCTCCGGATTCCTGACTGATTGATCGGTATAGGTGAGGTGTGAGTGTGTCTCTGTCTCTGTGTTGCCCTGCGATGGCGACCCGTCTAGGCGAACCCGCCTCTGGAAAGGTCAGTGCCTCCTGACCCCAATGGGATAAGGGTGGAAGAAAATGGGTGTATGGATGGGCAATAGTTGCTAATGATGCTAATGTTGGCATCTGACAGATGCTAATGTCCTGCACACTTCTGCAGGAGGCTCCACTTCTGCTTTTCAAAGACAGACGGTTGTATAATTTTTACAGTGAAAACGTCGCTCAGACTGAAATGTGATTATCTAAATGTTTTGTTTAGGCCATAGATTTATGCTAATGTCACCTTCCCTTTTATTTCTGCTATATCAGCTGTGATAAATGACGTGTTGTCGGTAGTTTCTGAGCCTGGCTGTGTCTCCAGGGATGACGTGTCAGGCCAGGAGCTCCTACGTCAGCAGCGAGATCAAGTGGGGTTACCGCTTCATGCCCGTCTTGACGCTGGAGGACGGCTTCTACGAGGTCGACTACAACAGCTTCCATGAGATCTACGAGACCAACACGCCCGCCTGCAGTGCCAAAGAGCTGGCCGACATGGCCGCCCGTGCCCGGCTGCCCCTCACCTGGTCGCTGGCCAGCAAGCTGAGCCAGCAGGGGCTGGCCGAGTCGGAGCAGGAGGGGCAGGACAGCAAGGCCGGCCCAGAGAGCCAGGACAAGGCGGCCGAGAGGAACGGGGAGATAGCCAACCTGGAGAGCGAGTCCAAAGTGTAACGAGAAGCGAGCGGCACACTGCAGGAGGGAGAACCTTAGAAATCCGTCACTAAATCCGCTTTCCAGATTCACACCTGGAGAACCAGAACATGTAGACATGAGGCCACAGCTGGACTGAGAATCCTCTGCATGGTTCAGCTGTCATGTGACGCCTCCTCAGATCCCTGTTATTTTTTCTAACCAGATATTCCTAGGGGCATTTGCAGAAGTATTTTTGTACATATTCTAAGCAGTTTTGGATTCTTTGTTTTGTTTCTGTGTGAATATCTAAATGATGTTTGATACTACTACCTTTAGGTTAGTTCTGTATATATTTTATGCCTTACTGTATGTATAAAGCTCTCAATAACCTTTTCTTCAGAAATATATCTAAGCATGTGACACTGCATTTACCTGGTATTCTGCACAAACTGTTCGACACTAACGCTCTGAGACAAACATGGATGGATGCAAGATCTAGTTGAAACCAATGAGGAATTCTTTGGTTGGATGATAAATGTGTGTTTATGATTGAACTAGACCAAGCCATGACTCGCTGCTTACAGCTGATCCGCTTCAGACAACGGCCCTTTAAAACTGCATTTTGTCACTTTTTTGCACACTGGAGACTTCTTGTCAGGCGCAGGATGTTAGCTGATGTTCTCCAGATTTCCCTCACATGTTACCTAAAATCATAGATAATAAATAAACAGTAAGTTCCTTATTATGCACCAGAGGACGTATTTGGCTTGTTTTCGTTTTCACAAATCGTTCTGGTTAATAGACTTCATGTGATTTACTCTTTCAAGCTTAAAGTTCAAGCTAATAGACTGTAAACAATTGATAGACTCACAATTAATTGCAGATTAATGGATTATTAGATTAAAATGAGTTACAGTCGATTAACTAGTGTCCGCTCTGAGACCTTGTTTCTGTGCTGTACTTTGGCCGCCACCCAGCAGAGGGCGCCGCTGGTCGTCCTTAAAGGGAACCGTTAATGCAGAAGTAAAGATGGCGGAACAGCAGGTTATTAAGCATCAGGTCGGTTCTTCTGTCTCTGTGATGGTTCCAAATATTGTGTTGGATGGAAATGAAGTTTATTCGGTTCCGCTGCAGTTTGAGCTTCGTGTCGCTCATTCGGACGAAACTTTTCAACCAGCAGCTGCAAAGACGGAAAGTTTCAATTCTTTCATTTTTCTATTCAGCAAAAGCTGGGAGGTGGCTGTTAACCTATACATGTTTAAGTTATGCAATAATTTATGAATAATGTGAGAAAACAAGTTTCTGTTTAATACAACTGACACAAAAAATAATGTTTTAATTTATGTGAAAAATGTAAAACCCTTCGTGTTATAGAGACGGTCGGCCGTTTTGATACCGGAGAAAATTAAAATATTTAATAAAATGACCGCTTATCAGTTAAACATTAATCGATCCATAAGCTCAATCAACTTTAGATTAACTCATTAATCAATCACTTGCATCCATGAAACGAAGGCAACAGTGACAGCTCTTTAGCACACTTATCTTTAATGACATAAAGTAGACTTTATTTCTTGAGTTACTCTGAAATAGGTGCATTGTTTTTATCTTTTTTAAATGAGGACAAAAAGCCCAACTGATGGACTTCAAAACATCCACAGTGCAAAGAGGATAAAAGATGGCGGGAGAGGTCAGAGGTGACAGAATCAAGGATTTGAGATGGACTTTAGAAATGGCTGGGCTGAAAGAAGCTGGAGTGCCTCAAAAATGATACATGCATCCAGCCACAGCAATAAACTCAGATTCAATATCAGTTTTTAAATCCGTTTTAAACATTTTGTTTTGCAGCACCCTGTTTGAGCAATTCCTATCAAATAAATTCACCTTATTTCAATTCAGATTCAAAAATATTTATTTCAAAAGGAAGTTAAATGTTCACTTCATATATCTTGTATAATAATATCTGACGGTGATGCTGTGGGCAGGAAGGATCTCTGGTAGCAGTCAGTCTTACAGCGACCCTGAAGAGGCTTCTGACTGAAGCTGCTGCTGCGTGAGTCCTGAGATGCTAACAGCCCATTTCTAACTAATTAGACGACACTGTTAGCGTTTACGCTACAGATGTGGGCAAAACTTTATCATATTCCACTAATGTTAAACTATTTTGTAATTGCAGAATTTACGTTTTATAAGTTATTAAATTACCTGCGAATAAGATTATTAACACAATAAGTCATTAAAAAACAGCAGCACCATCATCCTCCTCCTCCCACTTCCTGTCGTTTTCTTCTTCATGGTTTCCACCAGTAGCAACGTCCGGCTGCTGGTCATGTGACCTGTGATGCGACTGTTTCCATTGCAGTTTAGCAAAATCCGCCGGAAAATAAAGTAAAACGTCTTACTGCAAAAACGTTTGTCAAAATTGTGACATCGTTACGGTCAGTGGGAACACAGCTACTGCTGCTACACCTCGTTTGCTTTTGCACCAGTTTTTAAACTTCTGGCTCAGAGAAACTTCAAATCCGTTTCGGTTCCTTGGGATTTGGGGTCAAAGTTCGGAGAAAACTCCAGCTTTGGAGATGCTGTTTGTAAGAACAACACTGTCGTCATGGTTACGTGTGAGCGTAAGCTGATTTGACAAACAAAACCTTTAACCTACTGCAGCATTTTTAGTTGGGTATTATGAGGCAAAGTTAATATACAGAGATTAAAATCTTGGACAGTTTTTGCATTAGTAATCTTTTTTATTTCACCAAAACTAAAATGTTTTGACCATTTGTGAAATATTAAACCAACACTTTAATGCTAACCATCCTTTTCAAGAAAAATAATTTAATTCTTACTTTTCAACACGTTTTCATTTAAACATTTTGATTCAACGGTTCTGTTACAGTTGGTGACGTAAAGTTTATTAAAGAAAATGTTGAGCTTATTGCCCCACTAAACATATTTAACACTTAAATGCATAAATGGTTTCTTTTTTAGAAATTCCAAAAACAATTCACAATAATTAAGCAGGAAATTAAAAGTTATGTGGCACACAAATTAAAAATAACAAAATAGGAAACTCATTGATATATTTTGTAATTTATCATCAAACAAAAGTTTTAAAAAGTTGAAATCAGTTAAAGTTGCTCTATTCATGAGTTAAAAACAGAAACGTACCGTAAAAAAGAGCAAATGTTTTAAAGGCTCAGTCTAAAAAAGACAAAAATCTGATTTATTAAGTCAAAGTGAATTCTGAAATGAACCAAAACAGATTCAGTCACAGATATTTAAACTGAGTATGAATGTATATTAATGCATTAAAATGGACATATTTGAACTAATTAAATATACAGTTATGTGTTTAGAGGAAGTCCAATAAAGATTCACTTTATTAACAAAGTGTTAAATGTTTACCCCGGATCAGTGATGTCATCCGGGCGCGATGACATCACTGATCTACAGAAGGAGAAAAGACAACAAATTTCCTAAAAATAAATTTTTTAAACCCCCAAATTGGATTAATCGATGAAATGGATTGACCGTCCAGCTGTGTGATGATCTGCTGATAAATCAATGAAACCGAAGCAGTTTTCAGGTGACTTAGCTTCCAGTTGCCGATCTAAAGCTTGAACGTTTCCTCTCTAGCCGACGAACATGTGAGGCTTGATGGGCGCCGGCAGGTTCTCGCCGTCCACACTGCTGACGTCGATGGCGGAAATCTTGGAGGCCTTGGTGTCCAGAGGGTACCTGTCCAGGATGTGGCGGACGTCCCGCCGGACACCGTCGGTCCAGGTCAGGAGCTCGGCCTGCAGGCTGAGCGCCGCCGCCGTCACGGCCTCCTGCCGGGCGCTCAGACCCGACAGCAGCTGCAGGTTGTGGCTGAGCCGGGCCAGGCCGGCGGCACCGCTGACCGTCCGTCCGGCATCCGAGTCGCTGCATCGGGGCGAGGAGTGACCCGACATGTAGCGCTCAAACTCGTCTGGGGAAAGGTTGAGAGACTGAGCGTCCAGCTTCTCGATGAAGGCCACGGCGCAGCACTGCAACAGACACAGCCGTTAGCGCTGTGCCGTCCGCAGCTAACTTCAGCTGCTAACTAGCTGCAGAGGTACTAACTAGCTACTGTGCTAACTAGCTGCCATTGCTAACTAGCCTTCTGATGCAGAGTTTCCTCTGGTCTGAACAGGAAGTGATGGGCGCCATCTTGGTAGGTAAAGCATGGCGGAGCCGCGGCTTCCTGACCGACTGGTAGAAATTCTGCTGACACGTTTAAATCTGTCTAAGCAGCAAACATGAATTTCATTTGACTTGATTTGCAGTTTCACTGGATCTGTTCTGCATGAGATAAGGTAGCTGCCTGTACAGTCATCGAGGAGAGAAGCTGACCAGGTTGGTGAAGTAGTATCCGTCCTCTCCGGTCATCAGTCGGCTCGGGTTGCAGAAGCGGGTGATGTACTGGATGTTGGACTGCAGCCGTGGCGGGTTGGCCTTCAGCACGATGTAGATGAGTGCCGGCAGGAAGTCGTCGGCGGACGCCGGCTCGTTCTTGGTGATCCTGATGGCGCTGAAGATGTGTTTGCTGCAGCGAGTGATGCAGGCCAGCTTGTCCCGCGGAACGCGCTTCGAGTCCATCTCGATGATGTCTGCAACCAGATCACAGCTTTCCCTGTCTTCAGTTGTCGCCACGGTTACCGCTTATTAAAACTGATCATTATGATTTACAGCCATTAAACAAACGTTTCAGAATGGAAACCGTAATATCTGGAAAACGAGCCGTAAAGTTCTAGAAATGATCATAATCATTTAATTGACTAATGTTTTCAGGCCTGATGGAATCGTTGAGTTTCTCACCCGTTATGGCTCTGACCACGTTCTCCGACACTTCGGCCGTTTCTTCCTCCATGGGCACACACAGCATCTGGACGGTGACCCAGTGCAGCGCCCTGCAGACACATGAGGCCAACCGGTCAGGCTAACGGCTCAGTGCAGCGCCCCCTGGGGGACAACAAGGCTCAGCACTGACATGCAGTGTGCAGCTGTTCTCATTTGGAAACACTGAGCTTTAAATGCTGCTGGGTAACAAAATGCAGACAGAAAGTTTCTGGAGCTCCCTGAGACGAACACGAGTTACACACGGGAAGTGATGAAGGTGATGCTGAGAGTGACGAAGAGCTGACCTGATCCGGTCCTGGGTTGCCAGGTCCTTCTTCTCGTCATCTGTGGTTTCTGGGCAGAAGACGCTCTTGTACAGGCGGGTCATGATGTATTTCTCCACCTGGTCCATCACCTGATCCACCGACTCTGATGACCCTGATGACAAATGCAGTGAAACGCTGTTGCTGCCACCTGGTGGCTGGCTCAGGTCACACTGATTCATTTGTCCTGAATGATTACTAGGTAGCGTTGCTGCGCTAACCTTTAAAGTGGCTCATGAGGCGATCGGCCAAACTCTGGTAGAAATCCTGAACGCACTCCGACAGCTCGTCTGCTCCCAGGTCCTGTCCAGAGCAAACAGAGCGACTGGTGGCTAATGCAGCTAGCCGCTAATGCTGAACACACAGAACTACAGTTATGCTCACTGCTAACAGCTAACACTGAACACACACTGTCACGCTAACAGCTAGCGGCTATTAGATTAATAGTGATAATCACGATTATTCAATATTATTATTAGTGATCATTCAAAGAATCGTTAAGTAACTTAGTAATCACAGCTGCTTAGTAAAATAATTAATATTATAATAATTGGGTCAGATGAAATATTGTTTTCTTTAACTGTCAGTGAAACAATAATAACCAGAAATAATGAATTTCAAACATATGTGTGAAATTAATCTGGTTGGTTTCAGATCCTGGAATAAATGTCCAAAACTGACTGGTGGCTGGCTGATCTGGCTGTTGGCTGGCTGTCTGGCTGATTGGTTGGTGGCTGGCTGGCTGATTGGTTGGCTGGCTGATTGGTTGTTGGCTGGCTGATTGGCTGGCTGGCTGATTGGTTGGCTGGCTGTCATCTATCCATCCTCACCTTCTTGCTGGACATGCTGACCAGGAAGGCCCGGCACTGCTTGTGGATCTCTCTGCCGGGTTTGTGAAGGTTCTTCAAGAACTCCACGAAGTCCTTGGACACCTGGTCAGAGTCGAAGCTGGCGCGGCGGCTGATGGACGGAGACGCCGACTTTCCCTCTGGAGGCTCTGATCAGACAAAATGCCCAGGGGGATTATCATTTGGACTTTCTCTCCTTCAGAGTAAAAGGCTGAAACGATTCATAGCATTAGTCGCAATTAATCGTAATAAATCAATTATCAATATAATCAACTGTAGAAT
Organism: Phalloptychus januarius; assembly: GCA_902982915.1. Classification (NCBI taxonomy): domain Eukaryota; kingdom Metazoa; phylum Chordata; class Actinopteri; order Cyprinodontiformes; family Poeciliidae; genus Phalloptychus; species Phalloptychus januarius. The sequence continues at coordinate 17,325,159 of CADWAE010000475.1, forward strand.
AAAACAGAAATGAAACTAATTATAAAGTCTGTAAACAATTTTAAATTTATTGTTTCATTTTAATTTATCATGATAATTAATGAATCTATCATGGATTAATTGCTTATTGCAGCAGGCATAGCTGTAAAACACTGTTATCAAACAAGATGGCCGCCCTGGGTGATGACATCACCCTGAACTACAGAAAACCAAAGAGTTCATTGGTGGAAAAAAAATCTGCATTTTCCAGAAATGAACCAACTTATCACCTAAATCTGATGAACTGGTCAATCTGTTTATTGCCCAGTTTGTATCATGCTGTGAAAATAAAAAGTTTCATATGGAGCCGATACAATCAGCAGCAGAGTTCAGACGCAGACAGGCAAAGCGGGACGAAGTGACTAGCACCTTTCTTAGCGGCGGTTCGAGAAGAAGGGCTGAAGAACTTCTTCACCGTTGTCACTTTGCGAGTTTTCTCGTTGGTTTTCTTTTCCTCAAACTTTGAGAATGGGGCGAGTGTGGCGTGACCCGCGGTGGCCGGGCCCGGCGCCACGTGGCTGCTGGCGTACGCCTCTTCCTCCTCTCTCTGCAACCTGCGGCGGGGAAACATTGAGCTGGGCGCTCTGAGCTGAAACGGCGGCCATGTTCGGCGGCTGCTCTTACTTTTCCGCCAAGGCCCAGTCGTCTTGGATCTGCTTCTGCCGGACCCGCTGGTACTCCTCGCGCCAGCACTTGGAGCACAGGCCCTGCCATGCAGCGTTGCCATAGTAACCGCATCCTTTTTTGCACAGCAGGTCTGACTGGTCGACGTGGATGCCCCGCCGCTCTGTCCGCTGACTCATAGTGGCCTGGAGAGGAAAACGCTCCGCTTGTTAGGTGAGTTTGTGTCTTGGTTCGAACTTAAACGTTCTGCTGGAAATAAACAAACACTGAAACTCATCAACAAATGACTGAACTTCCCTTCACAGAGCTTCTTCTTCTGCAGTTACAATCTGAATATTAGGCAGTGGAGTCTGGTGGTACGTCTTGTCCAGTCTAGACCAGGTTATCTTAGACATTTTGAAGAAATGAAAGCCAAATAATCTCAATGTATTTAGCTCCTTTTGTTTGCGTGTTTCATAGTTTTACTCCACTACATGGTGCTGAATGTTGCTTTACTGCCATCTGGTGGCGGATGTGCAGACTGCGGCTTGTTTGAACGGTCAAGTTTTGCCGTCAAAACAAAATCTAGTTTTTATTCTCTTCCTTCCTCTTTTGCCAAGTTGGAATTGGAAAACGCTGCCGGAAATGAATAAATGAAAAAGTAACTTCCTCAAGTTGTTAACAGTTTTAGTCTAAAATGCCTGTTTTTTTTTGTAGGAAGTGACGAACCGAGGAGGAAATGCCTCAGAATCTACTCAATGATCAAGTAGTTTTTTTAATTCCTGCTTAATCGGCTGTTTACCGTCCAGCTTCCTCCGAGTTCAGAACATTTTGTTTCATTTGATTAACTGTAGCTTAATCGGCTTCTCAGATTTCTTTGCTTAGATTGAAATTATCTCTGAACTACTTTGCTTTAAATACATAATTTGTAGACATAGTGCACAGTATGAATAAAATGATTCTTAATATGTAACTAAAATAATTGTTATTGATAAAGTCCAGCACCGCACATTTTGTACTAACTGAGTCATTTTACCAGATACCAGAACCAGAAATAACCAGAACCAGTTTACATGAACTCAAATCGGGTCCAGATGATTTGCTACGTATGACATAAAAATGATGGTTATTGTTCTGTTCTGCTGGTCACGAGACACCAAATAACGTTAAATCCGCTTGTTTGCTGCCAGAAGGCTAATTAATGAAAATGTTGCTAAACGTCTTTATAATCGCGTGATTTAGTCAATAAACGATCCATTTAAATCTGATTAGATTTACAGCATTAGCTGCGATCTGAGGGACTTTAAGTGCTTCTGTTGTAATCGCGTGAACTTTCTTACACTTTAGTGATAACCTGATTTGTCGCTCGGTGAGTAAACGTTTATCCTTCATGTAAGTCTGTCTTCATTCATTTGCTCATTTTCCCTGCAAACTGCGGGCGGCTAACAGAGTTAGCTCAGCTTTAGCAGCTACTCCATAGTCCTGGCGGAGCCTCGCGGCTTCTCCTGTAAGCCGAATACTTACATTTTGTTCGGGATTAAAATGTTATAAACCCGTTGATCCGCTTGGCTACTCACCTGTTATGTTTTCACCGACAGAAACTGAACGAACCAACTCCCCCTCTGCGTCCCCGACCGATGACGGGGCACGCAGCCCGACCGATGACGGGGCACGCAGAGGGGGAGTGCGCAATGACGCTTCCCCTCTGCGGCAGAGGGCGTGGCCCTGAAACCAACTGGTAGAGCACTTAATTACTAATAAGTGCCCTAGAGTTTCCCAATTAAAAAGACACAGATAGGTCTGACTTAAAAGATGAAACGGAAATAGCATACAAAATATATATTTTATTTATTCACCATGACAATATTAAAAATAACCTTTATAATTCTAATTTTAAAAATCCGATAAACGGAAAACCCCAGGACAGCTAGACCCAATCTGAGACGTAAAGAAAACTACAAACCAAATTAATAGCAACACAACTTAACCACACACAATAAAGTCAAACAGAAAACAAGTTTCACATTGAGTCAACTGAAGCCTATAACAGTGCCCAATAGTTAATTTATAGAAACAAATAAAAGAAATGTGTTCGGGTGGTTCTGTAATATTATTGCTTCTTCCAACTACAGAAAATAAACACCAGGTGAGAGAACAACGTACGACAGAGGCAATCTGAAAATACCCAAGATGATGATAAAATACCTGCTGACAACAATGAAGCTACGTAAGGTCAACTTAACAACTGGTACCTGATCAGATGATGCAGTGATGCTGTGATGCTCCCAGCAGCACAGACTTCCAAGATCCAACCTCCAAACAGCCCGATGAGACCAATGGACCAACACCCAGTACCCTAGGGTACACACTATATACACTGATTCACCTAAAAATGAAGGTGGGGCAAACAGGGCCTGGATGCCTTCAGGGGCCTAACACAGGTGGGAATTTCCAGCCACTTACACCCTACTAATAAAACCACCCGGTTACAAAAGTAAAATTCTGACAGAATTCTTTGAAATGAATTAAAAATGGGTATTAGTATTTAAAGTAACCTGGTCTTAAAGCAGTAAGTTTCATGCTAGAGTCATGAAAAAAACATATCCTTTTTAAAGGAAACCTATTTCGTACAATTTATATTTAGCACGTCTTTGTTCTTCCATTTGCAACTCCACTGCTTCTAAAAACAACCCAAGTGTTTAAAAATGTCTTTGTGGCAATAATTAATGCTTTGGTGTCTGGAAAATGAGCCATTTCAAATACCTGAAATCTCATTATCTAAGATTGATTTAAAAATGTGATGAACATGTTTTGAATGGTTCAACCTTTATTCAATCCCCGGTTCTAAGTTCAGGCTGTATAATAAACGAATCGCTCTTCAGCAGACTGGGATATCTGTGACAGATCTGTGGACTCGTGCCGATGACCTCGCCTGCCTGGGTCAGATAAACAGAGATAAGCCTCATAACTCCGAGCTGCAGCTCAGTGTCTGCCATGATCCTGACGGCTCCGTCTCCGTGCCTTCCTTCTGCCGCCACCGTCCAGCAGCTGTTCTCTGTGGCCCGAGACGCCGACATCGTCCCGGACATCTCCCTGGATCCGGTGCTCACCACCTTCCTTTCCCTGGACTCTGCCGCCGCCCTGCAGCACCGGTACGGCTTCCTGCAGCGCGGCATGAGCGGCGAGCAGCAGGCGGCCTTCCACCTGAACCTCACCGCACAGCTGAGCGGCTGCAGGGTCACGTACGGAGGCGTAGGGGTCGTGGCCTTGGCCCTGTCCCTGCTGTTTGACCAGGTGGCCCAACATGTAGGTTAAATATTTTATTTTTCTGTTTAAAATCTTTGTTCTGTTCTAGCAACAATGTATTAGAGACAAAAAAAATAAAGGATAAATGTTAGAAATGACTAATAAAGTTATTAATATGATAAGAACAAAGTCATAATTCAATGTATTATGATGTTATTCTTCTGTAACTTTATTCTTAAATTGTATGTAATTTTGTAACTTTCTCAGTGTGGCCTGGGGCAGATGTTAGAAGGGGCTTTCAGTGTCGGGAGCCCAGGGCCAAAAAGATGATTGTTATCACATTTTTTAATGTATTCATGCTTTACATTGTGTTTTATATAAAAGTGCTTGATCAGATGAACTCAGTCCGGAGCATTACAGCTGCAGGATCACCTGCAGTAATCAGTAGGAGAGTTTTTGTGCAGCGGACCGGCCACCAAACTGGCTCCAGCCTGGGGCCACGTCCGGGTGAGTCCGGCCCTGCTGCTCTGCTGTAATGTCCATGAAGCCAAACTTTTGAAGCTGCCATCAGGTCCACGCTGCAGCTTCGCCGCGGGAATCCGAAGCCCAGAGGGTGTTTGGCGTCAGCGTCTCTTCCAGAATCGGGTCCATGATCAACGGCTTCCTGCGCCTCGTCCCCACCATCGCCAACGATGAGGAGAAGATGGCGGAGGCCGCCGAGCTGTACGACGGCTGGCTCAACCTAGAGCTGATCGACCATTATGAGAGGATGACCACCAAGAAGAGGATGAGCACAGAGGCCATGCAGCAGTGGCTGGCCGGCGCCGCGTTTCACCTGCACCTGAGGATCCACCAGGTGAGCAGAACCAGGAAACGATGAAGGATCAAACTTCTAGAAAAATCAGATTTTCCATATTAATTCAAACTGACACCATGTTGGTTTGACATAAATAATCTGAGCACAGATCATCTGCTGCTGCTGCTGTCTGAAGAAATGGACCAAAAACAACCAATCAGAGCCAGGAGGCAGGGCTTAGTGCTGTCAATCATCCTAATGTACTGGCTTGGCATTGAGCACGAGAGTGATTGACAGCGCTATGCCCCGCCTCCTGAGTCTCATTGGTTGTTTCTGTGCCCTCCATCTGTACTTTTCACAGATTATCTCTGTCATAGAGTCACGATATAATAATTTTAACAAATTTGTAAAAACGGTTTTCCGAAAGGCTTCAGGAGAAAGAAGAAAGAAACAGACAAATGTACCTAAAAGCAAAACCACCTGAGGAAAAGGAAGTAACTCACTGTTACAAGTACTTCAAGTGTTTAAGTAAAAGTAGGTTTATTCCTATAGTAATCTGCGCATCCCAACAACAGAGCTATTTGTTCAGTTCAAGTGGATAATCCTGCAGTATTATTTGGTATTGTGATGTATTTTCCCGTAGTTTGCCATATTTAGCATATTATGAGTTTTAGCCAACTTCATGCTGTCAGACGGGTTTTAGTTTAAGCTTCAGGCCCAGAAGACATTGAACCAGAACTTTGATGTTTGTCCCAGTTAATTAATAATTCAACAAGGAATGGTAATAGAAAGCTGCTTTTTCCTCCAGTTCTGCTTGTTTTTGGATTCAAACCTGTTGGAGATGAAAGCAGGAACAGAATAAATGTGAATCGGTCCTCCAACAGGTTCGCCTTCGCTCTGTGCCGTCTGGATCCATTGAGTCTCTGCGTCTGTCCTATAAGACGGGATTAAATCGCCTCGTTAGCGGCTACATCGCCTATTTACGTCTAAACATTTTGGAGACTGAAGCAGGAGGAACCTTGGAGCCCAAACCTAGCAGCGCGGAAAACAGCAACGCCTCCAGCATCGGGAATGTGACGGTTGACCCAGCTGATGCCAAAGCCAACTGGACGGCAGACGGCCAGAGGAGCTGCGGGCAGCTTGAGGGCAAAAATGCTTCAGCAGAGCCGAGTTTCAGCCAGCTGGGGCTGCTGGTCATCGAGCCGCAGAGGGCAGTGAGTCACGCCGTCCGGCATCGGGCCTGTGAGTCTGCGGCCATCCAGGAGGCCCTGGTGACCCGCATCATGAAGGCGCAGGACCTGCAGCGCAACAAGAACTTCTTCCTGTATCCGGAGAAAGTCCTGCGGAGCCTGCTGAGGCAGAGGCAGCACTTTGAGCTGCGAGCGAACCGGACCAACAGAAACATCCCGTCAGGGAGCGGCAGCCAAAACAACAAACTGCAAATTATGGAAGCCTAAAACGACAGAGGAACAGGGCCAAACGAAGAAAATAAAACGATTCAATCAAGAGAATAAAGTCATAAAATTACAACTTTATTCTCGTGTATCATCACATTATTACAACATCCATCCACCCATTTCCTAACACCTCGTCCCCTAGTGGGGTCAGCAGGTGCTGCTGCCTGTCCAGCCAACGTTGCGGACGAGAGGCGGGGTCGCCAGGACGGGTGATCTGGACCGGTGATCTAGGCAGGTGACCAGGACGGGTCACCTGGACGGTCCCTGGACGGGTGATCTGGGCAGGTGATCTGGGCAGGTGACCTGGACGGGTTGCCAGTCTGTCGCTGCTATTACGACTTTATTCTTGTATTTTTTTTGTAAGTTTTTTATTTGTTAATTTTTCTTAGTGTGGCCCTAACTCTCTGCCGTATTTTAAAGACTAAAATTACAAAAAAAATTTTAGAAAATGAAGGCAGAAGAAATAATTTTCAAATGATTATTTTTCTTTTTGATCTGTAAATGAGTCACCACGCTCAGCAGATGGAAAATAACACGAAAACAGAAAACTTTGTGCACAAGCAAGAGGTCTCACTTTAACATAAACTGTAAGTCTGTCTCTGTGTCTCAAGTATTTTGGTATTTAGTTTTCTTATTCAGTGAAGTTATTTACACTGGATTGAGAATCCAAAAAACGTTCTCAAGTAGAACTAGTGATACTTCATAATAATTTTACTCAAACCAAAGTAAAAAGTATTCTGCAGTAAAACTACTCCTGAAATGATTTTTCCGCAAAAGGTCAGCAAGAAAATATGTAAGGGATGCAACTTATTTAAATTTCCTTTGGGATCAATAAAGTATTTTTGAAAACTTACAGTTGGGGGTCTGCTTTTAATATATTTCATCCTGTATTGATTAGTAAGATCAATCCTGCGTGACAGTTTAAAGGACACAGCTCTTATTCTGTTGTTTATCAAGCATTTGTGATGAAATGTCCACACCTTCCCTCCGGTGAGTCAAAGTGTAAAGGTTACAGACTTCCGATTTACATAAAGCCAGCTGGGGGCGCTGTCGCTTAGGCTGCAGAACAGCGCCGTAGAAGAAGAAAACTCCATGCTTGTAGCTGCTTGTTTTTCCTAAACACCTGAAAACAATTCAACACATTATGATCTGAGAAGGGCAGAATATCATCGTGAAACCTCCAATTAGCAGTTGTCATAAGGTAGGTTGTGTCTGACTCTGTGGTCAATCGCTTTAGAACATTTCGATGACACTTTGAGTCGCTAGTTTTAGCTAACGGTCTAAGGCGCCTAAACAAAAGGCTGAAAATGGATTGAAACGTGACGAACAGCTGAGAAAATCTACCACAGTGTTAGAATAGCTTGGCCTTTGAACGGAAACGCATTCAGTAACTTCGAAAGGCTGTAGTTTACGTCTTAGTTAGGACGTGGGCCCTGTTAGGACGTCAGTCAGTGAGCTAAAATGCTAACGCTGTTCCAGGTTACTCTTGAGTAATGGCTGCTGTTTCCTTCTTGCTCTCTAATGCCAGTCATGTCTGGTTATTGCTCAGCTTTTCTGTGAGTGTTGGACATATTGAGCAGTTTTTGTCTGCCGACACGAAGTCAGGCAGGTTTGGTCCCCGCCACACCCACACCTGGTTCATTAAAACTGGCGCAGCCGCGTTTATTGGGAAAAGGAAACTGGCGCAAGAAGCACGTCGACTCAATGTCACGTGTTTCAGGTTTGTTTCTGTGTTTGTCCTAATTTCCATCAGGAGGACCTGCAGTTCGGTGGTTTGCTTTCCAAGGGTGGGGCAGATATTGGGTTACAATCTTATAGCTGCGGGGCAAAATAGTGCGGAAGCATAAAGGGCATTTACTCAATTTTTCTCTTAAAATTAGTGATCGTCCAACATGAACATTTGTCAATATCCACTATCAATATGCTGTAGTCCTAATATGGCTGATATTTACTGATATTATCTCTTTTTAACCACAGTGGAGAAATGATGTTGCTCATCTGCTTTAAACACCTGCAATGCTGCGCAGAAACGCTAATAAAGGGCGATAGGATAGGAATAAATGATAAATATCGATCGGATTCCTTATGGATACGGCGGTAATACCGCTGTATTGTGCATCGTTGATTGAAATGAGTCAAGATTTCAACTGAACCATATAAATAAAAGTAATAATGAACAGATCAGCAGAATGGTCTGAGCTTAGAAATATATGGATGATCAAGTTATGTTATGTTGCATTTTAGGCAATAAAATGTTTATTTGAAAATTGAAATAAATTATTTCCATATTGATGGATTTTTAATACTGTATAAAATGCTTAAATTCTTTAATAAGCAGAATGGCCTCATTAGATTAATAAGAATAATTGATGACTAATCACTTGTTGCAGTCCTGACATATGATTCTGATAAATATCACTTATCTCTCATAAGGACAATAGTTTTATCAACTATCAACATTGGCCCAAATATTCATGTTTGTGCCTTCCAAATATTCTCATAAAGTTATAAAACTGGATAAAATGATGATGTTCCACGACTAAAGGCATAAAGTTTATGCTTGGACTAAGATATTCTCTGACATTTTAATGAAAATGTTGCAGTGATCTAAAACGAGACATTTGAGATGCAGGGCGGCAGTCGGAGCGTTTTCACTTTTATCTGAGGCTTTATTTAAACCAGAGGAGGAAATGTTGACTCATTCCATGTTCTGTTTCATTAAATGTCCAGTGCTGGTGGAAACGCCGGCCGGGCCGTTCTGCCACTGCAGGAAACCGACCAGGTCACATGAATGCAGCAAATGTTTTTATTTAGAAAACCAAAGCAAAATGCGTTCAGAAAGGTTCCCGCCTTATTCTGCAGCATATTGGTTATTTAAATTTGCACTACTTTTGGATTCACACTGAACCATAATTAGAGAGCGAACCTGAAATAAAGTCCAGCTTTCCAGCAGGATTTCCCTGATAAATCTGAATATTATTATGAGTAATAATGTGGATTTGTTATTTTTCCTACTGAATAATAATTTATATTTATTTGTTTTCCTCAGGATTTTAAATTTTCCTGCCAAGTTTTAATGCTGAGCAACTGGTTGCATCAAATGAAAGTCTGAAACTAGAACTTGTGACAGGAGTTTGTATCTTATTGTAAAACCACATTCATGTGGAGTAGAAAGTAAAATCTGCAACCTTGTTTGGACAGACGTGAGCACAATGTCAGACTCGGACTCCGATGGCGATTGGGGTTTCCACCGCAACAAGAAGTTCCTGGTAAAAATCCAACAAACTTTTTCAATGTTTGCTTTGTTCGTCATCTCAACCTGTTTTTCTTTTGGCGTGCTAGAAATCTCCCGGGACCCTCAAAATAAACCTTTCAGGTAAGAAAGATTTCAAACTTATAGGACATATTTTTTAGGATTGACTTAAATGGAATATTATGAAAGTTTTCCAACATTTTTCCTGCTTTTTCTTTTACATTGTGACTCATGACAAATGTTTTCATTTCTGTGTCAAGCAAAAGGCTCACAGTTTAATCTGTGTAGTCAACAGGAAAGTTCAAAAAGCTTTAAATGATAAAACATGAACAGAAAATGAGATTTGACAGAGTTGGGCTTTTACCATATTGTGAAAGATGATCACCATAAGAATTATTTTAGAAAAATGGCAGTTTGATTGGAAATGTTTGTATTTTCTCCACTTTTTGTTCCACGAAGCTGCGAGTAAATACGAGTAAATGTAACTAATTGCCAATAATGTATTTAGTTTAGTGATTAATCTTGTTTTTCCTGCAGAAATCCGTTTCAGATGAGAATATTCTTGCTGAGGTTGATAACATCGGAAGATGAGATCGGGTTTCACATGTAAATATTGGCCCATCACCGATTTCCCAGAATTAAGGAAACCGGCACTGATAAATGGGAACCCCCTACCATGAATGCTTTTCCATGCTGTCCTGCAAAACTTTATTTTATGACCTAAAAAAATAAGTACTTTAATTTTATATCGTAATCACAGCAGGACCACAAAATATTGCGCTAAAGTTGTATGTTTTTATCGCACAGACATTTTTTAGGAAACATTTCATTGGATGATAAAAGAAACTATATAAAATCTGGGATCCAGAATGAATTTAAGGATGTTTCATTTATTATGGATCAAAGCAACTAGATCTGTGGAACATAGATTCTGAGTGCTGCTTCTCCAGGTTTGGTTCTGACTGGATGCAGAGCAGATCTATATTGTTTTTATCTAAACAGGAACATGGATAAGTTTCTCTGCAGCTGGTAGAAGACCCACTTTGGAACCATCTTTATGTGGCTCTGAAGGTTCAGGTCAGAGGTCAGCCTGATCTCTGGTTCACAGCTGGAAGAACTGAAGCTGTGCTAACTCTAGATCTATAGTTCTAGATGGTTCCTCTTTAAAAACTTCAGTTTCTGTTCAGAAGGTTTTGGCACACCCATGCATTGATCTGTTCTCAGCCTCTGGATGGGGTCAAAGTTCATCTGGCGGCACTGTGATGTGGAGCTATGGTAGCTAATCTCATTCTGAATATGTCCAGATAAAAGCAACATTTTGCTCTCCTCCAGAGAGAGTGTTCAGCCAGTGGGGCTCCATCCCCTTACAAACCAAGAAGGAAGGCGCTCAGCGGATGAGAGTTTGTGTCTTCTGGTTTCCCACGCTGTTGCAGCCCGACGTCTCCAAAACCTTCACTTGGGCCGCAGAAGTCGGCTTAATCAATGAAGAGTGAGTGCAGCTCGGCCTGCCGATACAGATCAGACCGGAATCGTCGCAAAGTGCTGAGATTTTATTCTGTTTGCAGGAAAAGTGAAATGCTGGATGTGGAGAACCTCCGCAGGATTCAGGTGGTTGAAACGATCCTGCTGCACCTGGAAGTGGCAACTGTAAGTCCCGCCGACTAGCACTATCTGGGTTAGCGCTAGTCGGCAAGCTGCTTATAGTTATTGATTTGATGACATATCAGAGGTTTAAATATTTTTGTTAAATTTTCTGGGTTTATTTGTTCTGTAGCCGTTTTATTCCAAACATGATGCGTCTCTCTTCTTGATGTTTAGTTGTGCTGAATGTTTCTGCTTCTCCTGCAGTTGGACATGGACTCCTCCAGACACGTTTTCAATTTTTGCAACATGTTGCATCAGGTAAGCTGCACCTGGTTGGCTGACAGATTCCCATCTTTTTGTCTGACGTTTTCCCGTTCATAAAACAACTCAAGTTAGGTCGGGACTTTCCACTGCTGTTGAGGTGGATTGTAAAGGTGCGTTCAGTAACGTCGGGACTTTTCATTGCTGATGTGTTGGATTGTAACGGTGCGTTCAGTAACTGGGACTTTTCACTGCTGATGTGTTGGATTGTAACGGTGCGTTCAGTAACGTCGGGACTTTTCACTACTGAAGTTGTTGGATTGTAACGGTGCGTTCAGTAACATTGGGACTTTTCGCTGCAGCACTGCTCTCCAGAGATCCTGGAGGAAGCGGTGCGCTGGCTGGAGACGCTGGGCGATCGGTTCAGACGGGATCAGCTGCTCTGCCTTGGAGGATTCCCCAACTGCTACGCAACATTCGGCTTCATCTTCTCAGAGTGTGAGGCGCCAAGTTAGATAAAAAAATTAAAACTTTATTATCTCAGAGTTTGAGGCTAAGAGTTTGGGAAGATAAAGTTTTATTTTTTTAGAGTGCAAAGTTTTCCATTTTATTGAAAACAAATAATTTCTAAAATGTGAATCGTTTGTTTTTGTTTAGATGCCAAGTTTATCCGTGAGATGAGTAACAACCTGGAAGTTACGATGAGGGCCCTGAAGGCACCGCCCAACGAATCGTCTGCAATGGTAACCATCAAAACCTCTACGCTGTAAAAACACTAAATCCTACCGAGTCTGATCTACAGAGAAAATATCTACACAAAACTAATTAACTAATTATTTCCCTCATGAAATGCAGTCCTACTGACACTGGAACTATTTCATCAGTAATAAGGAATATCAAGCTCTTATAATGATTTAAAGTTTTATTTCAAGTGAGCTGAATCAACTTGGTAAGATTTGTGTTTTTGCAGCAGGACAACATGTTAATGCGAGCGCGGCTCTAACAGATGTTTTCTGTTATTGATCAATACTCTGATAAAACGTCAGCCGATCCATTTCTGTCTTTAGACTGAAGTCTTGTTTGTTGCAGTTTGAAAAATAAAATAAATTTGTAATAAACATTTTGTTAAGTTTGTTGCCGTAGAAACGAGGAGCTGCTGTGTAATTAAAAAAACGTTTTTTACTGAAAGTGAAGGACTCATTTATTTGGTCTCTTCTCTTTCTGCCCCAGAATGTTTCTGTACTGTGAAAAAATGTTTTTGTTTCAGGAAAGTGAAGCGATGAAGATCCGTGGGAACGAGAAGTTCCAGGCTCAGCAGTTCGCAGAAGCTCTCAAGTTTTACACCAAGGCCATTAAATGCTAGTGAGTTTTTGGGGCCGGCGATGAACCGATGCTTATGAACCGGCGACGCCACAACGCTTTCTCTCAACACTTCCAATAAAAACTCTTGATAAACTTTAAGTATCTGTGTTTTCATGTGCTGAATCGATCTGAAGTCACTTTCAATCATTTTGTGATTTCAGTTTTAAACCAGAAGATATAAAAATGCTGCAAACATTTCGACTGGTCATAAAAACAGTTTTAACTATTTTGTGTCCTGAAGGTGATAATTTTGTGCTCCTTGTTTAGTCCTGACAACCACATCCTGTATGGGAACAGAGCGCTGTGCTACATCAAGCAGAAGGAATATCTGTGAGTAAAATCACCCATTGCTGAAAAAACCTTGTGGATTTCTGCAAAATTATGATTTTCTTTGCGTCATCTGGTCATTGGTTTCCATGGTCTGCTTGTAATAAAAACTCTAACCTTTACCTTCAGTTTAAAAGTTTAACTTTGTATAAATGGACAGAAATGTGTATATTTTGATCTAATATTCTTTTTCCTGTTGCAGAAAAGCAGCAGGAGATGGAAAACGTGCCGTTCTAATCGACCCGCTTTGGGCAAAGGTATGACTGCACTAATAACTGCTTAGGGTTCACTAATGAATAATTAATATTATTTAAATATGCTTTAATGCGTTTTGCATGTTTTTAGGGATGTTTTATCGTTGGATTTCGGGTTCTATTTCGTACAGGTTTCACCCTTTGGGGCTATCGCTAGCGGGGCTATCGCTAGCGGGGCTATCGCTAGCGGGGCTATCGCTGAACAAAGCTCAGCCACACCACCTGCTCACTGGTTCTCCACCCCAGTCTGTATGAACAAAGGTCAAACCGGACAAACGGATCCCTCTTTTTCTGAGCGTAAGAAAGAGGGATCTCTTTTTCTAACCGGAGAACGGCGCCGGCTACGCGGAGCGCGAGTCGGATGATTCCGCTGGCAGAGAGGACGACAGCAGGAGCAACAGATGCTCAGTCAACCCTGGGCTCTGTATGTCCGACTCAACCGCGCTCCTAGCTGTGGGCTCGCTCCTCCTAGAGCTACCTAGTTTGATCGAGGAGGTGGATGGCGCTAAGGGGCTGTCAATACATTAACCCAGTAGCGACAGCCTTAAAGGTCTCACCGTTATTTCTACAGACCAACCAGCAGGTGGGCGTGGACTAAGCTTTGTTCAGCGCTGCACTGGATAAACCCACCAGCGATGGCCTTAAAGGGTGAAGCCTTTACTCGTAGAACCTGGGGTTACAAGATGTAGCCAACGGTATTTGGCCATGTTTTATCGTTGGATTTCGGATTTTTTGGACTGCTGTGTTTTTTCTCTGAGGTTTTCCCTGCCTCCCCCTACAGGGCCACTACCGGTACTGCGAGGCGCTATTCTGCCTCAGGGCCACCGACCTGGCGTTGGAGGCCAACAGCACCGCCCGTTGGCTGTGCCGAGAAAACCCAGAGGGACTCAGAGATCTGGACCAGCAGTTCCTGAAGTTCAGGCCGGAGCCGCCGCCTGGTACCGGTCCAACTCGTTTCAATCAGCTGGGAGCTATGGGGCCAGACCACAAGGGGTTTTCTATTCCAGCCTTTATTTGTGTTTGATTGTTGAATGGCCGCAGGAAGTGAGGCAGCTCCTGCCTGCCTCACTTCCTGTTCATGAAAGTGAAACTGCTCTGTTTCCCTCCAGCTGAGCTGCCGCCGCGGCCGCAAAGGTTCGTCTGTTTGCCTTTTATTGACAGTAACTCGTAATCAGTCGTCATCAGGCTTTAACTGTTTCTAACGCGCCGCAGCTTTAAGGCCGGGCTGGAGAAGAAAATCCCTCAGCTGACAAAAACAGGTGGGAAAAACAATCCGGCCAAAAGCTCGGCTGCGAAGGTGAGTCTCGTTTGTTTCATTTTATGTTTTAGCTGTAAATTCATGTTTTCCTTGAGTTTTTAAATGACAATTCCTGCTTTTTTTTTTACAGTGTTTTTAGTCTCTATATTTTTACACCTGATAATTGAAGTAAGCAGCAGTTTTTCCTTCCAACATCTTGGAGTGAAAAACTGAGAAACTGTTAAAAAATCAATGCTGTGAGCAGTCAGGGTGCTGCTTCTGCTTGGTCACTTCTGGCCTGTTGCTCCTTGGTCAGGGTTCATGGTTCAGCGTGTTTAACCCGTTTAATCCCATCGGCAGCAATTGTTGCCAGACCTTTTTTTCAAACTTCTAGAAGCTCTAAATGAAATGTTTTGACTTTTGGCAGTTAATTGAAATTTTAAAATAAAATCATAGTGTGTCTACTCTGAGCAATATCAATTTCATGTATCTAGGGTGAAAGGTGACATGACCTGTCCTCTTTACTTCCTGCAATGCTGGAGGTAAATGTCACCTGGACAAGAGGAAGTCAGTAAAATACTTTAATGAACAAATATAAATAAAATATTTTGAACATATGTTCTTTCGGGTGTCTTCTACTAATATATAAAGAAAATTGTATGCCTTCATTCATCATAAGAGTGAATGAGCATGACGCATAGCCAGCACTGTGCTATGCGTCAATGGTTTGCTGTTTATTCTATGTAGCTTGCTGTTCCCACACAGCTTTAAAATATCTGATGTTTTAGACCTTCTCCACTTGAAGGGATCTAAAAATGATGTCTTCTACATCAGTCGTTTCACAGCTGAACCTCCCCCCCCAAAGTGTGAACTATGCACTGAATGACCACTGCAAGACGACAGTGTTGTAGTCAAGACCATCGAGACCAAGACCTTTAGGGTCTGAGACTAAGTCAAGACCAAGACCGGTCTCGAGTGCTATGACAGAGCCACGATGAACAGCTCTAAGTATTTAATATCTGGGTGTTTTATGGGAATGTGGATCTTTCAGATCAATTTGAGAAGCAATTTGAATTAATTTTACTGGTCTGGTCTTGGTCTTGGCGGTCCTGGTCCTGGTCTTGGTCTTGGTCTGGTCCTGGTCTCGATCTGGTCCTGGTCTTGGTCTTGGTCTTCATCTGGTCTCGATCTGGTCCTGGTCTTGGTCTTGTCCTGGTCTTGGTCTTGTCCTGGTCTCGGGTTTGGTGGTCTTGACTCCAGCACTGCTACGTGGCTCCTGGGTCCATGTCCTCCCCCTCCCACCTTATTTCCCCTTTCTGTTGGATTTCTTTCAAAATAAAAGCCACTGGTGGTAAAAGTGGAGTTGCTGCTGTGTTGGGACGGGAGACGAGATGTTGCCATGGCTGCACTGATGAGGATAGAATCATAAATCTAAACCAATAAAATCTGCTTTATCTGCTGCTTTGCTCAGTGAATCACTGATGTATTCAAATGAAATGCGGTGGTTCAGTTAATGATATTCTGTTAGCGATTCGGTGATGCATTCAGGAAGTACTTTTACTTTTAATACTTAAGTATTTTTAAAAGCCAGTCCTTTTTTATTTAAGTAAAAATGTTCATGTGGTATTTTCACTTTCACTATAGTACATTTTTGTCTGTGTATTTGTACTTTTAGTTAAGTACATTTTTGAGTACTTTCTCCGCCGCTGTCACTAAGTCAGTTGGATTATTTCAATAAATGATTAAAGCGATTAATCGTTTCGGGTCTGCATGTTCGTCTCGATGAGTTTTGGGTTTTATTCTGAGCAGCGTGAAAAATCAGGAAGACAATTTTCGCCCTAAAATGATTCAGTTTTTGATAGAAATCCGTCTTTACTGTCCAGGAGTTTAGCGCCACCCCTGATGTCCAAAGGCTCAATTCAAAGTTTGCAACAATGCTGGGTTCGCCGACTTCCTGTTCAGACAGGAAGTCGGCGTATAATCAGGGTCCTGTGGCACCCTGATTATAAGCTTTCCTTTGGGGATAAAGACTTCATGAATATTCAAGTTTGATTTAAAAATGTGAAACAAACGGCGGTTGTTTTGAGTCTGTTTTCGTTTCCACATCATTTGCTTAGTTTTAGTCAGGACTGCTGAGTGTTTGTGTTTTTTATCTGGCTGTAATTTATGTTGATCAACTCGTGTTTTTAGGTCATCGAGACGAAAACGGACAAAAAGACAGGTTAGTTTGTTTTTCACCAAATAATTTGGTATTGAGTTTATTTCATGTTGTTAAATATTCACTATAATACTAAAGATCCAGCTGTTTTAAACCCAAGAATAGAAAGTTTATGATATTTCCTCTTTTGGGCTCAAACTGGTGAATTTCATCAATCAGAGGAAAACACTAATCGATTATCTGGACTCTGATGGAAATCCAAAATTCAGCTTTTCAGAACATCATATCAGCCCAAATCAAAACCATTTTAATGCAGAAATCTCTGAATGCCTGGAGGTTCCAAACACCCGGCTCCCTCCCCATCAATGGCCATCGGCGACTGCTGGCAGTCTCGCCTCCATTAAGGCCAAAAATACTTTAATCATCCAAACAACTGAATGTCTGAACTTACTTTAATTTTTGTTTGTAAAATTCGGAATGCAATTTTTTATGAACCAAAACGACTTCAAACCAGCCTTACTTTGTCTAGAACCGTTGCCTTGGCAACCATTTTCCTAAGAGCTTGAAAATAAACAGGAACACGTTCTCAGCAAGCAGCCGTGTGATTGGTCGGCAGCGTTTTCGTCTTGGTTGCCTGGCGACCAAATGAACCCGACGGAACATGGACGTGTTTTACGTATTGCATGTTTTGCTGAGAGTTTTAATGACCGTCTGTGTTTCAATCTCTTGGATCTGTGAAGCGCCGACCGACCCGGAGGGACGACTCAACGACCCCAAAACGTCCAGAAGGTCAGTGAGGTCACGCGTTCTGTGGTGTCCTGCGGTACCCTGTGGTGTCCTGCGGTGTCCCGCGGTGTCCTCGTGTCCTGGTGTCCTGCGGTACCCCGTGGTGTCCCGGGTGTCCTGCGGTCTGTGGAAACTCTGCTTTGTCTGCAGTGAACGCGACGACCTCAGCAGTTCTAAGAACAAGTCAAAGAGCCCAACGCAGAAAGCGGTGAGTCTCTCCTCCTGTCGGCTCCTTTAGTAATCCGGGTTTCTCCATTTGTCCGTCTCTGACCCGCTGCGTTTGGGTCCATCAGAACCAGAAGATGGCTGACAGCAAAGCAGATTTGTGTAAGGAGCTGCGGTTTCTGGTTCAGGAGGCTCACAGCGCGCTGTCGGACCTGCGCAGCCGCAACGCAGAGCAGTCCTTCAGCCAGGCGCTGGAGCTGCTGGAGGCCGCCACGCCCAAGGTAGGAAACCACCGAAGGTCTGGTAAGGCGTAGTTTATCTGCATAGGAAGTAAGTGTTGCACCATCTAGTCGACTGGTCGATTCTTTATCCCGCAACGACTTTTCTTGGGGCCAGTCAACTCGTCGCAATCACCTGATAAAACGGAGTTTATTATTTAAACCTTCTAGTTTAGTTGATTAATGGAGCAGTAACCATTATTTTATTGATGGATTATTGGGACGAAAAAATGGACATCCTACAGATTTAAGAATTTTTTACACAAGAATATAAATTAATTGAAAGATGCAAAAAAACAAAGAATTTGAAAAATTATTTGAATAAGAAAATAAAAATTTTATTGCCTAAAATGGGTTTGAAGCAGGTCGAATGAAATCCTCTTGATTTTTGACTCAAACATTTATTTGGGTTAATTATCCAAGCATAGAACATAACCTAATTTTATGTTTGGGCTAATTACAGCTCTGAATACGTTTCTTTGAACCTGTTCACTCCATTTAATTAGTTGACGATTATTTGAATTGATTAATTGCGATTAATGTGTTTCAGTGATTACTTGATATGTTCTTCTCAGAAACTGGGACTTTCCTCTCTGGATGTCCTGCTGCTGCTGTTCGGTCGAGCGTCGGCTCTGATAGAGATCGGACAGCCTGAGGTGAGTCGCCGTTGGGATCAAACGTCTTTCAGTCATCTTAAATTAAAAGCAGCCAACCTGACTAAACAAAACCGTCCAGAAAATGATCAGCAGTCAGACATTAATGCCTGATTAGAACCAGACTGGCAACACGAAGTAGAAAACAAGCAGCACATCTACAGAACAGCTTGGAAACAAAACCATTGAAGTCCTTCAGGCTGCAAAGGTTTCGAACTATGACAACACTAAACTAATTTATCACCAGAAAAGCCTGAGCTGTTTGTTCAAAAGCATCTCCAAAGAGTCGTGCTGCAGTAGCAGTCAGTGAAGGGAATCTGAAGTGGCCTCTGACTGAAGACTGCTGCTGTTTAAACTAGTGATGCTCGCATCAGGCCCATCGCTGCTGATCGCCTGGCTGTTAATTATTCACTTTAGGTGTAACTGATACTAGATTATCTGGCAAAATGGAAAAATGACCTGGGAATAAATTCACCTAATTTAGACACAGTAGACATATTTTAATACATATCTAATTTCCTGCTGCAGCTGTGAGCAGCAGCTCGCTGTGAGACGCTGATCCAGTGTCGGTCGCTGCTGTCTGGATCCGATGTCTTTAGTTCCTCCATGCAGCCAAACTCTGTGAAGTTCTTGTTTTCTAAATATCATATTAGACTACGATCTTGTGACGTGATTCTCCTCCAGGGTCATTTCCTGTCTCAACATGAAACGTCGCTGATCACTCAGAGCGTTAAAGTTCCTCCTGCAGGATTTGCTGCTGCAGTGAGGAGAGAGAGATCAGCTCCTCACATCAGTGACATGCAGCTGATCGGTTTGGTGATCGGCAACGAGAGACTCTGATCCATCACCAATCAAACACTTTTTCACCGAACTCGGCCGATAACCAACGATCGGCGGCCTGAGTGCCTTCGCTCTGCAACAACATAGCTCTTAAAATTTGAGGAAATATTTTCTATGACTCCCAGATTTGTTGGTTTGCCAGCTCCTCTTCCTGTCACTTCTGTTTTGTTGTGCATTTATAAACTGCTTTCTTGATGTTTGTTTCTGCAGGAACTGGCAGAAGCAGAGAAACTCCTGGACAGGATGAAATCGTTTGACGAGCGAACGTTCCAGTGTCTGGTTTATTACGCCATCGGCAGAGTGTTTCTACGAGAAAACCGGTACGTTTGTTATACAAAACTCACATTCTGCACATTTTTGTTCCTAAATTTTAGTTTCTGTTCCAAAAAAAGACACCCAGCTGATTTCTGGCAATAATTAACTATTTGTGGTGTTTGGAAAGCGTGTTCTGATAAATCGCATTTGAGCGGCACAGCCCTGTTGCCTAGCAACTCAGCTGATCTGCAGCGTTTGGTCAGCTGGTTTTCCTGATGTACAACGGCTGCTGGAAAAGTTTAGTTGTTTACTTGCTGCTTTCTGGCTGGATGTGCAGGAGGCTGCACTAACTGAAATCAAATTTTCTGAGAATGATTTGGCTCATAAATGTGGTGATCAGGTTTTGTCTAGGCCGCTCCAGGAAGCATCTCCCGAATCCTCGTTTCTTGCTCTCCAGCTGCGTCTCCTCCTGTTTTGCAGGTTTAAAGTTGCCATGCAGCAGTTTTCAGATTCGCTGCAGATGGTGAAGAATCAAATTACGCCAGGTAAACTCACCTGGCCGTTAACCAGAGAGATTGTTAAAGAAACACAAGCAGAGCGTTTCAAGGTTGGTGCATCTGGAATGACCTTGGATGTGTAGCAGTGAGGGAATTCCTGAATCATCCCGTCTGTGTTTCAGGAGATGCTTGAGAAATCGATAGAGTTGTGTAGATTTCCCCCGACCCCCGACGCCGTCTGCCGTCTGGAAAAATGTCTTTGCCCTCTAAAAGCTGAGATCTATTTCACTGACCCAGACTTTAAGGTAAGCAGCAGCAGCTCATCCTGCGGTTGGCAGCGAAACGCGTTGAGTTTTGAACGTGAAGCTTGTCGTTTCAGGGCTACATTCAGATCTGCTGCTGTCAGAGCTGCAAGGTTGAATTTCACATCAGCTGCTGGAAGAGCCTGAGGTCTACCAAGTTCAGTGAAAAGAATGACAAGGTTTGCTCTTCATTCCTGCACATTAGAGTCCTGGACATGGAGATAAATGCTTGTTTGTGTCGCAGGATGTCCTGAATGAGGCGTGTTTGACTCCCGACTGTCTGGGTAGAATCTGCTCTGTACGAATCTTCGGTCCTACAGGTTTGGTGAAAACCAAGGTGAGGAAACGTCCTGAGGAGCGTCGCTGCCAACGGCGGGTCAGAGCTGACCGCTCTGCTTTGTGCTTTCAGTTTGAAACGACGATCCTGAAATCGGAGATGCCGAAGAAACCAAGAGTGAACCAGAAAGCCACCAGGTGAGGCGGCTGAAGACGAGTTCTTCTCAGAAACCAGAGAAACTAGGAAAAAATGGCTCCAATACTTTTTCAAAGACGATACTTTGAATTTTGTTCCATCCACATTTTTTAACAAAATGTTTTAAAACATGTTGCCAGTGGTTACGGTGTAGTGAGAATTAGTTTCTGAGCCCAATTACTGCTGAATATTTCTGTCATCAATGTATTAATAGTATAAATTGTAGGCCTGAAGCGATTAATGAGATTAGTCAAGAGTTGAAATAATCAACTAATTTAGCAATCGTTGGCTGGAGTAAACAGACTCATAAATGAATATATTCAAACTATAGGTGAGCCGTTATCGCCCGCCGATCGTTGGTTATCGCCCGCCGATCGTTGGTTATCGCCCGCCGATCGTTGGTTATCGGCCGAGTTCGGTGAAAATGTGTTTGATCGGTGATGGATCAGAGTCTCTCGTTGCCGATCACCAAACCGATCAGCTGCATGTCACTGATGTGAGGAGCTGATCTCTCTCTCCTCACTGCAGCAGCAAATCCTGCAGGAGGAACTTTAACGCTCTGAGTGATCAGCGACGTTTCATGTTGAGACAGGAAATGACCCTGGAGGAGAATCACGTCACAAGATCGTAGTCTAATATGATATTTAGAAAACAAGAACTTCACAGAGTTTGGCTGCATGGAGGAACTAAAGACATCGGATCCAGACAGCAGCGACCGACACTGGATCAGCATCAGGGTCCGGAAGCTGAACAAATAACTCCAACAATAATTCAAGTGTTGTAGCTGTGGAGCGAGACGCTGGTTCTGTTGGACCGCCGCTGCTGGTAGGAACATCTGACAGACGGAGCCGATCGGCTCAGCGGATGGTGAGCCTCACAGCTGCAGCGGGAACTTAGACACTAGATGGGTTAAAACTTTAAAAGTCTACCAACTGCACGGTGGAGCAGTGGATAGAGCTGTGGGTAGAGCTATTGCCTTTCAGCCTGAAGGTTCTGGGTTCGATTCCCGGCCCAGATCTTTCTGCATCGAGTTCTCCTTGTGCATGTTCTCTGGGTACTCCGGCTCCCTCTCACAGCCCAGAAACTTGACTGTCAGGTTAATTGGTCTCTCCAAATCCTCCGTAGGTGTGAGTGCGTGGTTGTGTGCCCAGTCACCTTTCCGGCCACCTGTCCAGGTGACCCCACCTCTCGCCCAGAACGTTGGCTGGAGAGGCAGCAGCAGCTCCTGACTCACTAACGGACAAAAATGTTAGAAAATGGATATGTGAATTAGTAAAAATTGCACTTCTATGTGTATAGAATGTGTCCACACACATTCTATTGATTTTTATTCAATCAATTGATTAATTGATTGGTAAAGTCATTGCTAGTTGGCGCTTTCTGGTTTTTGTTGTCAGTGTGAAGAAGTTAAAGTCCAAAGAGCATCAGAAGCAGAAGAGGAAACAGTTCAAGCAGACGTTCAAGGATCAGCAAACATTCAGCAACGAAATCTTGCAGAAGAAAGACGACTCGGGACCGCCAAGTCAGCAGAAAGGTCCGATTCACTCTGAACTTTTTCCTTCCACAGGATTTTCCAATGCAAAGCTCACCAAGAATGTTTGGCCTTAGAACAAATAAAACAGAACAGACATCAGATCAGAAATATTACATCTGAATATGGATGAAAAGTTCAGGTTCCAATAGCAAAATGGAAATTGTTTTATTGATCTGATATCTATATCGGTATCGTTACAGATATTGGAAAAAAATTCTAGGTTTAGTATCAGTGACATGTCTGATCTATTCAGTCTAATTCTACGCTTTATTCTGAGCAATGTTGGGCTTTATTAATTTACTTTCTATTTATTTATTCATAATTAAACTTTCTGAAAGTTTAAATAATCAACCAGTTTCAGTTTATTTAATTTTCCGTTTTTCTCCCAACTGAACAAATAAAAGCTGATTTTCCATGTTTGAGCAGCTGGTGGCGCTCCTGGTTAATTTAAATGAACTGGTGCAGATAAATCAGATGTTTTAAATCCACCGTCTGTCTTTCTGTACCGGATAATAAATGCCAAATATCAGATTGGATAGCGCAGCCCTGTGGAACCGGCTCGGCTCACGAAATATTTATTCAGTCAATCAGCTGAAACCCAACTTCGTTTCTTACTTATGCTTCAAGATTTGCTCTAGAACCAAACCCAGAAGGACCTGGTCCGGTTTGCTGTTTCTCAGCGTTCTGTCCTATCTTGTTTCTGCTGCAGCCTGGTTGGTGTACAGAGACCGGGTTCTGCTGCAGATCAACCAGAACCTGGACCTGCTGCGGGAGGAGCAGGGCCTGCAGGTGTCGGTGCTGATCTGCGGCCTGCGGCCCTGGCTGGAGCTGGACTTGGCCCGGGGGAACCGCCTGGCCGGCCGCCTGCTCCGCTGGCAGCAGGAGCGGCTGCAGACGCTGGGCCAGGCCGTGGAGCTGCTGCTGGAGCGCAAGAACCGGGTCTGGGCCCGGGTCTTCCTCCAGGAGCTCAGCGGCTGCGAGGGAATAAATGCCAAGCTGAGCAAGTGGGCATGTCAGCTGGACGGCGCAGGTAGGACTCAGCTTAGACTGACGGGTCAGAACCAGAACCAACTAGAACCGGATCCACTTATTATCGAGTTAGAGCACAGGTGGATACCAGACATCAGACTGGCCTCTGACCTCTGACCTGACCCTTTGGTTCCAAAGTGGGCCTTCTACCAGAACCTCCAGGACCAGAGGACTAAAGTCTCCGATCAGAGAAACTCATCAGCGTTTCTCTCTAGTGGCTTCGATTCCTGCAGCAGCAAATGACAGGGCTGACTGACCAATCAGAACGCTGCTGCTGGAGTCCTGACTAGAACACCAACCAATCAGAACGCTGCTGCTGGAGTCTAGAACATTTGACTAGAACATCGTTTCTCAATGAGTGCGATAGCGCCCCTTGGAGGTTGTTAAGAGGACGGCAGGGGCCGCTGGCGGACATTTTTACTGGGGGGGCTGGGATTCCTTTGGGGGCGTTTGCTCCAAGGTAAACTTTCCACCTTAAATCCACAATACCAGTTTAGACGTTGAGCTACTTGCTAAAACCTGTATTGTGACATTAAAACATGTTTGGCTGCAGCCGCATCGATGGCAGCTCTTCTTCTCTTCAGTGTTTGTTAGCTTCTTGTTAGCTCCGCTGCTGCTAATGGTAGCTTAGCATCAGTTCGTTACACCGGCTGATGACGTTGCTGCGAGATTCACCTGTCAGTTAACATCGGAGCTGAAAGTGATCCGGATGAACCGGTAGAACCGCAGCAGCTTTGGATCTTAATCAGGAGAATTTGTTCCTTGGTTTAAAAGGTTTATGTCAGACTCTCTTCATCGACGTCCTTCCCGACGCCCCGCAGCGCAGGGGGTACACAATAAATAAACTACGCTCACATTGGGCAAAACTCCGTTCAACAATAGCAGTTTAAACTTTGACCTGAGCTCTGCAACATTAAAACATGGATGAACTGCAGCTTTATTAATCATAACTCTTCTTCTCTTTCTGTGGTGCAGCTCTGTGCTGCCTTCAGGAGAATGGGACATCACAGTGTCAGCTATAACATTTCACCTGATGGTATTTACTGGAACCAGAGCTTTCAGTGGAGAAACTAAACTTCCAGATCCTTTTAATGCCATATAAATATGGGACAGAAACATGGATTATATCTTTATATAGACCCGTCTATTGATTTATAGATTAATAGTTTTACTGAATAAGAACAAAGCTGCTTCTTAATCAAATCCTAGTGAATCAAATTAAAAGTGTCATGGAGTCACTGAACAGCCTCATGACTTTAATACTGTCATGAAAAATAATATTGAAGAAATAAATATATCAAATCTAATCAAAAACATAAATAAGTGATAAGTTTCTTACTGTTATCATGTGTAAAATATATTTGTTCTTAGTACTAGATGTGATCCCAACAGACTCATGGCCCTTCAACAATATTATCCTACCCAACATCTTCTATCTGGTCATTTTGTGACAGATTTAACAACATCATAAAATGACACTAAACAAAAATACTTTTTCCCTCTGATTGGCTGTTGTCATGCCGACCGATTTTAACTTGAATATTCATTGTATTTGTCGCCTGTGAAAATAATTTCCGACTTTTTTGTTCTCGGGGAAATTATTTTTCATGTTAAATACAGAAACAACCATAAAAATGAAAACATCAACAATAATGATAGTAATAATAAACTAATATTCAGTGCAGGTGTCCTACATCGTCTTTGATGGGGGGCAGTGAGGGACCTGGATAACGGATGGGGGGCGCTGGGCCAACAAAGGTTGAGAAACACTGGACTAGAACATGACTAGTCTAGTCAGTTCTACGTCACCCAGATCTACATCACCTGGTAGTTTATAAATCACTGAACGGATTAAAGATCTGCTGCTGGATCAACCTGCTGGTTCTGGTTCTGCTCTGCATCAGAACCACACATGGAGAAGCAACATTCAGCTTCTATGCACCACAGATCTGGAACAAACTGAAAACAGCTGAAACACTGAGTTCCTTTGAATCCGGTGTAGAAACCTTTAGGCTGGTTGGAGCTGCTGTTGATGAGGAACTGGAATCGATCAGTCATCTGGGTTTATTGATCTCCATGTTGGCGTCAAACTGCAACTTTCCTGTTTTCATGATGAAAAATATTTAAATGCCTTGAAACTGAAATCTGATCAGAGGAAACTGATTCACTTCATGTCTGGATGTTTCAGTCGCTTTTTCTGTCTAGTTGCCTGTGTGTCTCTAATTGCCCCGTCTCTGGTTGCAGGGCTGAGCGCGGCGCAGTCCTTCATCGAGCGGCACTCGGAGCGCCTGGAGCAGCTGGACCTGGCGGTGCTGCTGAACTTTGACCCCTTAAAGGAAATGATTTTAGAGAAACTGGACACTAAACCGGATTTGTTTTGGCGCCTCGGCCTGACGGTGACGGAGTATCTAAAGCAGGCCTCGGCGCGCGACGTCCGGCTTTTTATCTGGGCTCTGGAGGAGCATAGACACGACTATGTTTGTTGTCACAGTATACTGGATGAATATTTTGATATGATGGGTACGTACGCCAACCTGGCAACCCACCACCGGATTCACTAGCGTTGCTCTTTGCTCTAAAATGTTCTGTTTGCTTTTCAGATGCTCATTGTTCTGTGTTAAAAAAGTCTGAAAATGATCATGTAAGTTTTTCAAACACCTGATTTATACACCTGAACCGGGGTCCGTCTGGTTCCCCGGGGTCCGTCTGGTTCCCCGGGGTCCGTCTGGTTCCCCGGGGTCCGTCTGGTTCCCCGGGGGCTTTTGTACTGAAATTAGACAAAAGAAATTCAGCAACAGACAGGAGCCTAGTTCAAGTCTTAATGTTGATTTTTTTTTTTAAAGTCCTGACTCAACTCGCAGATTATTATTAATCTGCAGGCACTGCGCCGTTACCTAGCAACCGGGGCCCGTTACCTAGCAACCCAGTTCCAGTCCCACTCATAGCAAATCTTTTCCAGGTTCTTATTTAGTATTTTTTATTAGTCGGGTTTAATGTTTACTTTGGGTCGAAGGGTTTTCATCCTGCAGGCGGCTTTGAACTTTGACCTGCTAAAATCATAAATGTTCTGTCTGTCGGTGAAATACTTTCCTCTGTAAAAATTCAGATTGTTTCGGTCGGAGCAGAAAGTTAGCAAACCTTTTCCATGAATTTGGGCCGTTTTGAGAATAAAATTGTTAGTTTAAAAATCATTTATGGAGCAGGACTCCATAAATGATCCACGCTTCATAAAACGTAAGTTTTGCTTTTCTCAGCTGCAGATCAATTTATTGTAACGGCTGCTGAAGCCTCACCTGCTCGGGTGGAAACGCTCCTGTAAGCTAAGCTAACTCAGCGCCATCTCATTCCAGATTTCTCCTACTCGAACTAAAAGTCGAGGCCGGAAAAAGAAACGAAAGGTAGAAGGTCTGAAAGTGTCTGTTGTTGCTGTTGTGCTCAGTCGTTGTGCTCAGTCGTCTCCTGCTGCTGGTTTCCTCTCAGGGTGTTTTGGGTTTGCCTCCGACCCGAGCGCCAACGCCCAGAGACGAGTGGGACCAAGACCTTTTTGAAGACGACTCTTTGTGAGTTCAGCTCCATGGTTTGGACGAGCTGCTGGTCGTTTCACCGTTTCCATGGCAATGCTGACGCTGAACGTCCTGTCCGCAGATCGTTCCTTCACCCCGGCGACCCGTTTAGCGTTCCCAGCCACCTTAGAGAGCAGGTGGCTGATTTTGAGGACCAATACAGAACGGCCTATACAAAGTTTTTACACAACCACCCCGACTCCACGAAAGAAAGTTTGTATGAGTAAGTCATTAGAAAATTTTAACAGCACTTTACACACACAGAGCTGTAGTCCGACAGAAATAAACTTTACACATCAATTTTCTAAAAATGTTCCAACATTTGGATTATTTTCGTCTGAGCTTCCCAGATGGTTTGAATTAATTCTATAATCAGATTATTTGAGTCAAATATGATCAAATGAACATGGAAGTATTGGGTTCGGTTCTGCTAAAGTTATTCTGATATTAAAGAAACGAGGCCATGAAATGACCTGCTGGTCTGGTTCATGCTGGAGAACCGTGACCAAAGGACTAAAACCCGAAAATGTGGTTTTAGTCCATTTTAATATCATGTACAGTATAATTAGTATTTTAGATGCACTGCATGTTGTCAGCAAACGGACTGCAGGCAACAAGCAGCTTGTGGAAAATAAACTTGATCAGACATTTTCACAGCAGCTGAGAAATGTTTCAGTAAAACCGAAACGTTTTCACACGTTTTCTGCTAATATAAATATCTTCTCATAATGAAACACCGCATCCTGTCCTGCAACTCACAGAATGTTTGTTTTTTTTTTATTGCCAACAATCGAAAAGATATGGAAGTCATAATCACGAGATTTGGTCCTAATTGTGGCTTCCTGTTGGCTTTAGCTCATGGTTTCTTGGTGTCTCTGGGCTTCCGTAGGTCCCTGCTGTGTCTCTGACTCCTGTTGTTTGTTCCCGGCTGCAGCTATTTTTCCCAGATCCTGGAGGAGCACGGCCCGCTGGTGGACGAGGACCGCCTGCTGGTGGGCGAACTCGCCAACTTCCCGGCCGAGGCTCGGCGGAAGATCGCGGAGGCGGGCGGCCTGGAGAGCTTCCTGTTGGAGTCGCTGCGCTTCATTAAGATGGGGCGGCGCATCGGCCTGACCCGGCACGCCGTCGGCCCGCCGCACGCCGTCGGCCTGGACGACCTGGACGACATCGGCGACCCGCGGCACGACGCGACGTCGGCTGACCCGTACATGCTGGGTGACTTTTCCGACTACCTGTCCGGGTTTTGCTTCGGAGCGCAGCCGGTCCTGCCCAACCCGTACTCCTTCGGCCCGGCAGGAAGTGACGCTGCGCCCACCTGGGCGGACAGCGGCTGCGGCTTCGTTGCCAACGGTTACGCCGAGCCTCACCTGGACGCGCTGGACGAAATTTACGAGCATTTGGAGAGAGATCCGGCTCCTCGTTGCCATAGCGACGCGGCAGTTCAGGTGAAGGCCCCCGCCGTTACGGCCGGTCCCGCCGTAACGCAGCAAGCGTTTCCCTCATTATGTTTGTTTTGCTCTGGCAGACGAGTCCGGGCGCCGTGAGCAGCGTGGCGGTGAACACAGAGCGGCACAAACGCTGGGAGGCGCAACAGGTGAGTCACAATGGTGATGATGTTGATGATCCTCCCACCTGAGCGATGGCTCTCTGCAGCTCCTCCAGAACTAGTGTTGTTCCTCTTGCCTGATGACCTCCGACCCCGCAGTCAGTGGTCAATCAATCAATAACATCAATCACCAGAAACTTGTGATCAATACGATGATCCGTCTGGCGGGAGAGTCCCTGAACTGCTCGGCATGCTGGGAGATGTAGGCACAGCGAGCTAAGCTAACTGGTAGCATCACGCAACTCACTCACGCTCTGGTTGCCTAGCAACATGTTGCAGTGTGATCCTTTCTGTCTGTTGGCTACAGGGCCAGAGGTCATGCTGTTCTGGTTCAACTCCAGGATCAGAAATTTCCTCAGAAACTCTGAATAACTGGATAATTAATCCAGAAATAGAGATGAATCGTTATTACAGATTTATCACATTCAGATCTTCATGTAAACATTGGAGTCATTGTCACTTCCTGAACTTTAAGGATCCATAAATAATAAACATGGCCGCCGGCCTCTTCATCACTCCATCCGGTTTTTGTTTCAGCGTTTTCTGCAGCTCTTTGTTCTACAGAATCTGTTCTCTTCCTGGTTTCTGACCTGCTGCAGGGTGACATCATCAGGCAGGAGCGCAGCAACAGGAAGTTGGAGCAGCAAATACTGAAAACCCAAAACGGCGACAAAGTCGACCAGAGCGAACATGACGACGTGCGGCTGATGGAGAAGGAGGTGAAAGAAATCACCACGAATATCCAGGTGAGTCTGAGGAGCTGCAGCTGCTGCAGGGGGAACGATGAGATGAACATTTCAATGTTTGTAATGTTGAAATGTTCTGCTGAGCAGGTGACCCACAAGGAGCTGCTGATGTTCCAGCAGAAGCTGGAGGAGGAGGTGAAGAAGGACCAGAAGGAGAAGAAATCCAACCAGGAGGAGCTGAAGGCGCTGAAGGCAGAGGTGGAGCACCTGGTGGAGGAGCAGGCCAGGTGAGCCAGCTGCACTCTAAAAACACCTTTTCAGCACCATAAACCAGCTTGTTTTAATGGAGACGTATTGTGAAAAATTCACATTTTGCTCATTTTTATCCTTCAGTTTTAGATTTTCCTTTTAAAAACAAACACTTAAAAAAACATCCAGTCGTTTTTTTTGCAACAATTCATGTTTTTTGGTGTAAAACAAGCAGTTTGAAAAACCTGATTGTTGAATCACACAGTGCCGCTACTTAGCAACCACAGCCTGTTACTTAGCAACCACAGTTGATCTCAGGCATTTGGTCAGCTGGTTTTCCCGCTGCATGCGCTGTACAATGGCTGCTGGAAAATACAAGAGTTTTTGTTGTTGACTTACTACATTCTGGCTGGTTGTGCAGGATGCTCCACTGATGCTTTACAAAGATGATTGGCTGTGTCTATTTGCTAATCGTCGATTCGGTGTCAGTTGGCGATCAGATCTTTCATCCCAAACCTGCGACATAGCTGAAGATTTCACCAGGCGTTTGAGCCGGATCCTTCCTGACGTTTTTCTCCTTGCAGCTTTTCCCAGAGCATCAAAGAGAAGAAGAGCAGCTATGAGGCCAAACTCAACGACTTCCTGGAGCTCAGGTGAGCGGCAGCAGGAAACCAGGATGTATTAATCCCACTGAATCCTCACGCGATGCGTCGCTTTCTGTAGCAACCAGTCGGCAGCTGAGAAGATGAGTTTGGAGGATGAGATCAGGCACCACCAGGCTCTGCTGACCTCTGAAAGCACGAGGTCCTACACGGCTCAGGTAACCATGGAAACCCAGGAGAGGACACAAAGTGGCAGATCCACGGTGACGTTTGCCTGTTTGCTGCAGCTGTTGGCGGCTGAAAGCAGCAGGGATCAGAGTCTGAACGTCCTGCAGAGAGAGCTAGCCAATGCCAAGACGCTGCTCAGCAAGCTAGACGAGGCGGCGCACAGGTGAGGCTAATGCTAACCAGGCTACAAACAGGTGAGGCTAATGCTAACCATGTTAGGAGGTGGGGTTGACCAGGCTACTGACAGGTGGGGCTAATGCTAACCAGGCTACAGAAAACCTTGGAAACGGAGACATTTCTGCTGTTTTCAGCCAATCGGCACCAAAGAGTTCTTGAATTGGCTGCTCTGCAGACGGCAGCTAATCACGCGTCGCCTAGCGTTGCTACTTCAGTTCCTCCAGCTCCGTTTTCTTTCCAATATTTTAGATTTGCTCTTGGGAAAAATCTGAATTTTCCACAAATAATTTATTGCAAAAAACGAGGCGAGAATATTAATTTATTTCAGGAAATATTAAATATCAGAAATGCCAGTTTATTTAATTTAAATTATGTCACTTTTGCAGAACCCAGAACCAGGAGCTGGAATCTGCGAAGAACAGCTGCAAAGCTAAAGTGGAGGAAGTGGAGGAGAACATTTCCACTGCTGAGGTACCAGAACCTCATGCTGAAGCATTGGGTCTAAACCGGGCCGGTCTCATTCCCTGTTTCTCTGCAGCGCCGCTTCCAGGACCTCCTGGACCAGCTGAGGGGGCGCCGGGTCGGAGACGGCGTGGCCTCTCCGGTCGGACCGGTTCTGCAGGTTCTTATCGGCTCATCAGAACAATTCGGCTGCAAAGCTGGCAGTTTGATCAAGAAGTTGTGAATGTTTCCTGTGTTTAATCAGTGAAGCTTTTTGCCTCGGATAAATGATTTGATGTTAAAGTCGCGATGAAACGCTGCATTCTGTAGATCTATAGATCTGCGCAGATCTATTGCAGCTTCAGATGACGTAGCGCCGACGTCCCACTGCAGACGGAGGGCAGGAAGTAAACGCAGCCCGTTTATTCCTGTTGCTCCAGCATCTAAATGCCTACAGCCTGAGTCCTGTACGGCTGTTCCAACCGCTCTGATACAGAGAAAGATTCACGTTATTTTCGTGTTTCGAAGGGACTTAATTTGAATAAACTTGCAGGAAAAAAAAGAGCAAAGTGGATCAACAACCTTCAGCTGAAACCAGGAGGAAACTAACATGGCAGAGT
Source organism: Phalloptychus januarius (assembly GCA_902982915.1). Taxonomy (NCBI): domain Eukaryota; kingdom Metazoa; phylum Chordata; class Actinopteri; order Cyprinodontiformes; family Poeciliidae; genus Phalloptychus; species Phalloptychus januarius. The sequence goes on from CADWAE010000475.1 coordinate 17,356,698, forward strand.
TTAAATAGTTTTTCAGATATTACTTAGCATTCATATATCTTTATGCTGCAGCCTGGCTAATGTTGTTAGCAGCTAGCTCAGTGCGTCAGGACAGAAAATATAGAGTTTATTTCATGCTAAAAGAAGCCAAATAAAGTAAATGTAAGCTGCAGCCATCCAGCCACAGAGACCTGGGACTCTCAGGCTTCCGGTCTGACAGGAAGTGGGGCTTCTGCAGATCGGAGCGGATCGATGGCCTTCATCGGACCTGAATCCAGCAGCGACTCAACATGAAGGTTCAGCATGAATTTGGGTTTAGAGAAGCTACATTAATGATTTACCAGGAGAGCCAGGCTCATAGAAATAGCATGGGTTAGCTGGTTGTTAGCGATAGCATCGTTAGCATAGGCTAATCACTGGAAATAGCACAACTCACCGGCAGAAACAAGTCGACAGCCATTTAAAGCTTCTTTACATCCTAAATGTTTGGAACCTGAAACTAGATGGCTTTAGAAAACTTTCTTTGTATAATCCGAGGCCTGCAGCTCCAGGCAGTTTGTTACGTCAATGCGGCTAAAAACTCAAGATTATAATTGAAGTCTGTTTTACCGAGGTCATACGGATCATATCCTAAATAAATGCAGATTTATTTAGCCTGTTTAGACCTTTAGCTGCTCGCTGAGATCCATTTTGCTCTGATTTGAACCGGAGAAATCCACTTCCTGTCCTCCATCTGAACTTCACGAGTCATCCGGGTCACATGTCTGAAACCCAGCAATTGAGCTACATAGATCTAGAGATCTAGAGATCAGGAAACCTTCCTGGAACATTTTCCCTCCTGTTTGAGTCGAGTCAGCAGATTTCCAGCAGCCTCAGCTGAACAAAATGCTTCACCACAAACACATCACAGGTAGATTAATGATCAAATAGAAAATAACAATAAGACAAATATTAAATGGGCAAAAGCTAATAGTGAATGAAAACCAAACTACTGAATTTTAGCTGCAGCGGTTTCCGAAGGCCTGGGAGGAAAGACGAGTTTCAGTCTGGAGTCTAACAGCCGGAGGGAGGCGGATCCACCGAGAGGCTCCGGCTGACCTCAGGGCTCCTGGCTGACCTCCGGCTGACCTCAGGGCTCCGGCTGGTACGAAGGACCCATAAACACTTAAAAACACCCGATACCCTACACAGGCAGGGAGCCGGTGACGGGTTGGTGAACCCCGCCCCCCCCCCTCCTGGTTTTGGTCAGCAGACGAGCTGCAGCATTTGGTTTCTCTGCTCCAACTCTGAGCACAAAGAGTCACGATGATCTAAACGTCTTGAATGATCGGATCAGATTCTGTCTTAGCAAAGATCCTGACAGAAACTGGCTTTGATAGCAGCGCTAACATGCTAATCAACTTCAACAGGATCAACAGTCACACCCACAGTTTTCACAAATGGACAACAGGAGGAGGACAGGGAACCAAGAGAGGATCGGACCCACCAGAACCTCAGTTTGCTCCTGATTTAGGCTCAGAAAATGTCTGAACTTCCTGAAGGTCCTGTAACGTCGGTGGATCTGATCGGATCTGCAAACCAATGAAAAGAGACTTTGTGCTTCTTAAAGACCAGACACACAGCAGGGCCCGACATGGGCCCCAGAGGACCGCTGCTGTCCCAGACCTACTGCAGAAAGAACTGGAACCAGTTCAGAGCTGAACCTCGAACTGGATCGCAGCTGCTGACCCACCGAGCCAGAAGCAGCAGTCGGATCCGAGCGAGCTGCTGCTTCAGAACCGCTAAGAGCCGTTTCAGTTTCAGACTGGATTCAGGTCCAGATCAGTCTGCAGGTCTTCCTCCAGCTCAGAGAACCGCTACTCAGTCGGTCTGAAGTTAGAGACGTTTAACTGGAGGCTTAGTGGACGGGAAGAGCATCAGAACAGATCTATGGCTCTAGCTCTATGGCTCTCTGGCTCCAGGCATCAGAACAAGGACAACTTTCAACTTTCTACCAGCTAAAACCTTCAAGATGGCTGACAAACAGCTGGAGCCTCATCAGACGATCGAAGGTCAGAAATGTTTCTGAAAAACGTCAGGAAGCCTCCAGACCGGCTGAAGGCAAAGCAACGATTCAGAGATGTGAACGACCCGATTGGCTTGTTGCAGTTTAAGGAAACAAAGTTTGACCAACTGCAGCTTTTGCATTTCTCTGCTAGTTTGCAAGTCCAGATGATTTTTCCTGCAGCGGCGCATCAGAACCGATTGTCTGAAGGTTTAACTGGAATAAACGGCAGTTGGAGGAAAGTTCTTTGGATTCTCTTCATTTTGAAACTATTGAAAACTTTTAATGTTTAAGTAAAAAATCTAGTAAAAATCACATCGGTAGGCGACAGAATCCATGATGGCCGCCGGCCGTTTCAGCCGCGAGCTTCAGGTTTGAAATGAGCCTCATCTGGCCGACCCCAAGGCTGCTGTTGGGTCCTATCCCTTAAATATTCAGTGACCCCAGCCCGTTACCTAGCAACCACAGCTGATCTCCAGCATCAATTTTACAGCAGGAAAAGCAGTAGAGCAAATGCTGGAAATCAGCTGTGGTTGCTAGGCAACAGGCTGGGCTTGTTGCTAGGTAACTGCTTAGTGACTCAATAATCATGAGGGTTTTTTTAAACTGCTTGTTTTCCAGACATCAAAAATCTTGGACTTATTGCTGAACCAGTTTGTTTTTTGGGTCAGTTGAGACTCAAAAAGGGAAATTTGATCCTTGAATTCCTCCCACAGTCAGAGGAAGGTGAAGTTTTGTTTCCGTTGCAGCTTCCTGCAGCAGCTAACGATCCTCCGCCGACCCGCTCCGCCTCTCCACCCACTGCCGAGGCCGCCCCACCCGCCACGCCACCCCGAGCCGCCGCCAAGAAGGAGCCGCTGCCTGTCTCGGTTTTCCAGAAGGCCATGGACAACCTGACCGCCATGTTTCCAGACTATTCCAGGTAGATTCCAGGTAGAGTCAAACGGGTAGAAACAGCTCAGCCGCTGATCTGTGGATGGATGACCCGGTTCCGACCCGGTTCTGGTTGGTCTGCAGGTCCGACTTGACGCGTTTCATTCAGGACTTCCGTCTGGCCAGAGGAGGAAGTCTGAACCTGGTGCCGCTACAGGAAGTGGTCAGCGGCGTCGCGCAGCTCATCCTGGACCAGCAGGTAGCGCTCGTTAAGAGCCGTGCTGTGATTGGCTGACTGCCGCGGCTTTCAGCCAATCAGCTGCTTTCGTCTTGTTCCTCAGGAAACGCTGAAGTCATCCGCCGCCACGGGCCGTTACAGCCCGGCACAGGGGAACCAGAACCCGGTGTGGCAGCTGGTCGGAGCGCAGAGAGTCCGAAACCCAAACGCCGTGAGTCTGACTCAGCCGCCGAGCAAGAGAGACTCTTGATTTGACTAGACCAGGGGTGGCCAACTCCAGGCTGGTGTCCTGCAGCTCTTCTCTGTCTCCCTGGTCCAACAGCTGGATTCTCCTGAGTCCTGCTGAAGACCTCAGTATCTGACTCAGGGGTGTTGAGAAGCAGCTAAACGTTGCAGGACTCCGGCTCCCCAGGCCTGGAGTTGCCCCCCCCTGGTCTAGACATTTGGTTTCCTCCAAACTACAGAGACACTTTCAGGTCCACTTTATTATTTACTATTAAAACTGGAAACATTTTTAACACCTTGACGATTTTCTCTCGCTTCCATTTTGTTGTTTCTATTGTTTTTGTCATTTCCATATTTAGAATAATTATTTTTATCTCATTTTGTTGCAGCTGTTGTTTTAAAATGTTTTATAAATAAAAGTAGAAAGTAGCCAATGAAACATTAAAAACCTTGGGGCCCCTCTGAAGCCACGATCGTCACTGAAAGAAGAAACCAACTCTTCTTTCAGAAAGACTTTTCTTGTTTTGATTTCTGGCTACGTTTTATAAACCGTAGCCATGGCGTCACGCTGGCTATTGCTCGCTTTGAGCAATAATTTTAATATGCAGCTGAAAGTTCCTGATCAACAGATGAAGTGACAGAAAAACTGTAAAAACATGAAGTTAATAAAAACGGTTGATTTAAGGCTGCAGTGAATTAAAGTGGAGAAAAGTTTCACTTTTTATTCTCTGTCTTGTCGGATTCCAGTTTTTATAAAACATCGTCGTTAAATTTATTCAGTCAGGATTTAAAAACAAGAAACGTTAAAGAGTTTTTTAAATTCAGGTTGTTATGGGAAGGCGGTCGATTCAAGAGAAAACAGCCACTTATCAATTAACCAATAATCAATGATGAATCGGCCAGCTAATCAATAACCTGCGTCTTCCTGCAGCTGAACATGGAGGATCCCTGCATCATCTGCCACGAGGACATGAATCCAGAGGACGCCTGCGTGCTGGAGTGTCGACACAGCTACCACGACCAGGTGAGGCCCGTTGGGGCCCCAACAGAGCCCCATCAGGCCTCCTCTGGTTCTGACCCGGTTCTGTCTGTCCAGTGCATCCGGTCCTGGCTGAAAGAGAACAACACCTGTCCCACCTGCAGGACGCATGCGTTGCTGCCCGATGACTTCCCCGCTCTGTCCAGCAGGAGGCGCCAGGCCCCCTGATGCTTTTATCAGTTTTATTTATGTTTTTTGTTCTTTAAATTCTGTTTTCCTGATTTTATTGACGTTTAAAACCTGAGAAAATAAACAACTTGGAGCTCTTCTTATTTCCAAATACTTTAAAAATGTTTACCATTTTTACCATTAATTTGTCACTAGATGGACTAAAATGAAAATGATATATAGAATAACAATTTAAAAAAATTAAAAGTGATCAAATGTTTGGTGAGAATCCAGATAGTAGAAATAAAATACTCAGCTGCCCCCCCCCCTGCCCCCCCGGGGGCCTAACGAGCTAGTATCGAGCTAGCTACTCCCTGACCATGTCAGTTTTAAAATGCAGATATTTAATAAATTGAATCAAGCAGTAAATAAATTCACTAGACTCATGAGAAATGACATTTATTTATTTTCCAAACATTTTATAGCTCAAATAAATTCTGCTTATCAAACATGATTTAAAAGAAACAATAATCGAAGTGGAAGCAATAAATCTGCAGAGAAATATAATAAACTCAAAGTTTCAGAACATTTAGGGAAACTATGGGATGGATTCAGATTTGAGTTCAAAGGCCAAATGTTAATGTTTGAATTTCACCTGAGATGTTCGTCAACCAGAGAAACTGACTGCAGTCGGTATTTTATGGATGATCGATCGATCGGGTTGGATGTGATCAGACTCTGCAGAGCTTCAGAGGGAAGTTCTCGGTGATCAGGTGATCGTCCTGCAGGATGACAACGACGTTGATTTCAAACTCTGAGGAAAAAACGAGTCGTTAGTTCCTGATAAACCAGAGCTGAAACGATTGATTATAGAAACGATCAACTAATTTAGTAATCGATTAATCGGCAACTGGAGTAAAGGGTAAATAAAGGCAAAAAGTTTGCTGGAAGAAACTGAGCAGAAATTAAAGTAAAACTACAAAACAAATTTATACAGATTAAATATTTAAATGTATGTTTTTTTATTATTTTAACTTCACCTGGTTTGGCTTCTCTGAAGATCTATAAATCACCTTTTGTTATCAGTTATTGATCCTTTAATAATAATCTCAGGTCCAGCACAAAGGCTGAAGCGTTTCCCCTTTTTAACCGATCGATCAATTATTTTTAAAAAATCATCAGAAGCAGCTAGAAAGTGAAGGCAGAGCTCTGATTGGCCGGCCGGCTGCTCTGATTGGCCGGCCGGCTGCTCTGATTGGCCGGCGGTTGCCTGACCGCATTGGCGGCTCGGTGTGGCGGCAGGTGAGCGGGGCCCATGTGGATGGGGACGGGCAGGCCGTGGCCGACGTCTCCTTCTGCGATCTGGATGTTCTGGATCTCCGTGGCGTCTCGCTGGTAGCCTCGCACAGCCTCGGCAGAAGCCGGAACCTTCAGGGCGCCATCCGTCGCCGACTCAGAGAGGGTCCGCAGGTCACCGACCAGCTGCAGCTCATGCCTTGACGGACGTCGGTTGTCCACCTGCACTGGTGGCGGCTGGCTGATGATGCAGCGCTCAGAGTCAGGCGGGGTGACTCCTCTGCCGACACAAAGGGTCAGTAAAACGGACCTGCAGACGTTTGGTTTTAGAATCGCTGAGCGGTTCTGCAAACATCCTTCACTTTTTTACACGCCAGCTGAAAAAATGAGGAAAAAATCCACCAATCTATTCTACACACAGACCTACAATCAATTATTGATTAATGGTTTCAGATTCAAATTAACATCATTTATATAAAAATATACATTTATAAAAGCAGTGATGGAAATCAGTCATTTTGCAGAAGTTTCCTATAAACTGGAAGAAACGAACTGAAAGTTTCAGCTCAAACTGATTAATCATGATTAATCAACTAATTTAGGAATCGATTAATCGTTTCATTTGCTGAAAGAACAGAGTAATGACACATTTTGCATTTAAAACCAAATTGTCTAAATATGTTTTAGTTTCTCCTGGTTCAAATTCTCTAAAAATCTCCAATTAGTTCTATCAAATTATCAATCAGTTAATCAATAATTAATCCCAGATCTACTCTGCATCGACATTCAGCTTTTCTGATGACGGCGATTTAAGGGTTTTTATCTGCAAATGTTGAAGCCTTCTGTAAAGGAATAAGAGATTAATCAATGAATGAATCCATCTGCAGCGTGGCTGTGATGTGACAGCAGCAGGTCAAAGGTCGCACCTCGCGGAGGTTCTGCAGTGTCTCTGGGGTGATGCTGAACTTCACCGGAGTCGGAACGATTTTTGATGTCTGCGGCTGAAATGAAAAAGCAATCAATAAGGTGATCATCAATAAGGTGATCATCAATAAGGTGATCATCAATAAGGTGATCATCACCTGACTGTGGACGATGAACTCGCAGCTCCTGCTCAGGTCTTTGGCCAGCAGGGGGCGCTTCAGGTCGCAGCGCAGCGTGTACTGAGCAGCAAACGGAGAAAAGTCAAAAAGTTGGATCACAAACTGCTGAGCTTGTCTTTCAGACTGTGGTTAAGGAGCGACGCGTTAGCCGAACCTGGATGTTGACGAACACGCCGTGGTAAGTCTCGTACAGAACTTTGTTGCCTTTGCTGATGAGCGGAAACTCAAACGGGATTTCCGTTTTCCCTCCTGGGATTTTCCCGGCCTTGGCCGCCTCGATGCTGCTGCTGATCAGCGGGATTGGCTGCAGATTAAGTGGCAGACATTTCACGGATTAGCCGACAGATTACTGCAGCAGACAGACTTTAAATAAATTATTGTGAGTAAATCAGAATTAATCCAGCTCCGGGCTCTGTGGTCCCACCTTGACAGAGTTGTAGAATGCCTCAAAGACGCCGACGCTCTTGGAGCTGAGCTGCAGGTTGACGATGCCGTCCATGCTCAGCACGATGCCGTTGTGCTGCAGCGGCTCCTTGCAGCACAACGTGACGACGCCGGCCACCGTTTCCTGAAACAGACCAGAGTCCGATGCCGCTGCAGAATCACCTCAGGGGTTATTGATTATCAGCCTTTCAGCTCAGACGATTAATTACCATTAATCAATTACTAGAATAAACTAGTTCACTAATCATTAACTGCAGAAGAGACTCAATAAAAGCCATTTGCTGAAAAACAGAGCAGAAATTAACCCAAAACTGTACAAAAGAATTTTATTATTTATTGTGGTAACATTTAGATTTATTGTTCTCACAATAAATTTCAATTAATGTTTAAAACTAAAACTGTCCATATTGTTGGGATTGATAGTTTTGCCATTTGCTTCAATTTTTTGTTCAATAAAATGATCAATAAATACCAATACATTTGAATATGCCTGTCACGATAACAAATTTTGCTGAGCGATTAATTGTCTCAAATAATTATTGCGATAAACGATAATATTGTCGGAAAATCTTTTTTCACTGATTTAATGGAAATAACATAATAATGCAGCAAAATCCTGCCAAAAATAGATCCATATTATTTTCAAAAGGACATTTAATGCTGGAACAGGTAAACAAAGAACCAAAAATTAAAATAAAATAAACTCTCAGTCTAAAAATGCACTTGAATAAAACTAAACAACATAAAACCAAAGTGTAAATAAAAACTACATTAACCAAAGAGTGCAGATTATGAAGTCTATATAATATATTGCCCTCCAATAATGATTAGATTTAAATAGAGAAGATGGCATATCGACCACCTGATGCAATAGTTCACTCAGTTCACACAACATGATTTATGACAATATTAACGTTAAACCTTCTAACATGTCGCTGCGATTTCGCCAATCGTCCTGTAGGGGGTCGTGTGTTACGAATGATCTACGGGGTTTTCCCCACAGGGAGCGAGAACGCAGCCAATCAGAACGCAGCCTGCTGAATGTGACAGGCAGCCAATCAGAACGCAGCCTGCTGAATGTGACAGGTAGCCAATCAGAAAGCTCGGATTAATCTTTGTGCTTTCTGAGGTGAAATTAGGAGGGGATTCCCAACCAGCTGGAGAGCAGCGGACATGGAGATGATATGTGGAAACAACATTAATGTTTATTCAACATTTGGTGCAAAGAATCTCCACAGAAACGACCAGGAGAGGAGCTGCAGCCAAACTGCTACTGCAGTTGATAAACCAGGTAACTTTCCAGCTGTTCATCGTTAACGTGACATAAACAGGTTCTAATGATATTCATTCAGTCAGGACTTTACTGACACCAGCCACATGCACTGCAGGTAGATTGGAGTAAAACGTTGATTAATGCTGGTTTTAAAATGACTTGTAGCCATTATTTTGTGCCCATTGTTGAACGCCAGACGCCGCGATCGACTAGTTTTGGTCTCGCAGGTTTTGAAAATGGGCGACAATCAGCCGACAGTTCTGAGATCATGTAGCGATCTGGGCATTACGCTAGCGTCTGAAAGAAAATTTTAAAATGAGGATGTTTTTAAAGCAGGGTTTGCTTTTGTGAGCTGCAGCCAAACAGTTACATAAAGAAATAATAAGTAGCTCTTTCATGGATCACCATCATTTATCTAGATAAAAGTTCAAATCCAAACCTCCAGGAGTCCAGGAACTCCAATAATTTGTCAATACTAAGCAGAATTATGAGAGAATTTCTCGTAGTCACTCTTCAAAATTAGAAAGCCAAGAGAACATTGGCATTCAAGTAAGGTAAGAAACATTTCAGAGCAGCTTTTATTTTGGTAGATTTAACATCAAACTGTTGTTAACGAATCACCGTTCGTGTAATCTGGTCCAGTTAAAGCTACGCTGTGTTTTTACCCAGCATGACTCATAAAAGCAGCAAAAAGATTTAAACTGTTTTAGTTGCATTTTAGTAAATAAACATTTTGAGCAACATAAGTGGCAGTTTTAGGGTAAAACCGAGCAACAAATAAGTAGAAAGTTATATTTTTATTGATGTTGTTTTGAAGATTTTTGATTATATTTCTTATTTACTGTCATGTAAAGAAATAATAACCTAGCACAGGATTTAAGTGGCGACCAAATTCGTCACAACACCAAGGAAGCCGCTGCTGGTCATGTGACTGAGAGTTAGCTTGTTGCTTAACAGCAAGCTAACTGTTTATGCTAGCGAGTCTCTGGCTTTACCGATGTAAATACCGAGGCTAACATTAGCTGGACATGTTCGTGTCCGCGGGTCTCTTACCCCCTCATGATACACTTTGTTGGCTCTTTTTAGCTTGATATCCAGAGAGACGCTCATCTCCAAGCCGAGCTGACCGCTAATGGCTGCCAGCCAAATGCAATGGCTTCACATTTATTTGGCTGGCTTCTGAATGAGATATGAATTCAAAGAACAACAAATCAGTATCCGGGTAAATCTTTCAAAATAAGAGTGCGATTTCCGATTTGAACGATTCTGGATCAAAATTTTAAAATAAAAGCATAAGTAATAATGGAACTAATGCAACGCCGGTCGGAAGTTTACATACACTCATTCTTATACACATTGAAGACATGATTAAACATTTACTGTGAGTTTTTCAGTGAGAAAAATCACATATCTGTATGTAACTGGAAACGGAAGCAGCGCATTTTAAAACGGAAATGTTTTTCAGAAGCAGTTTATGTGTTTGATGCCTGTGACCCGCAATTATATTCAGTTACCTCAAGAAGATTCAGTTAAATTAAAAAGACGGCAAAGAAGTAAAAAGCTTTTTTATTGTCACATAAAAATGTAAAGTTCAGGTCTGCCACCTCTTGACTGCAAGTTTCTAATAAATTTACACAAATAAAATTTATCGCTGATTTGTGAAAGAATGAACTGTTTACTGCACAGCAGAGGGCGCTGTTCAGCTCGTTCTTTTTATTTTGATTCATTTTATTTCAAGTTTTTTATAATTTTGTAGTTTCACTTTGTTACTTTCAGTATTATTTGATTTCATATTATTGTGATGTAATTTTATTCAAAGTTATAGGGTCAAACTTTATTTTTTTTATTTTTATAGATCACTGTGACTTCACCACCGAGAATATTATGTTGGTAAAAAAAGAACTGTTAAATAAAACTGGAATATTGTTTTGTCTCTGATTTAATCTGATGGAAGACAAGAAGACATTAAGTTTAAAATAACATTTATGTTCGTCTTAAACATTCTCTTTGGTTTAATCTAAACATGTCAGAGAAACATTAAAGGTAGTTTATCAAATATTTCTGCAGATAGATGTGGGCTCCTGTTTCGTTGATGTTTAAAAAAATTTTATCACATGCAGTTATTCTTATTAATTTAATTGTAATTATTTAGAATCTTTTAACATATTGACATAAAGAGTTGGGCTTCACCTGAAATAAACTCATAAAGTTCTTGTGCAAACGAAGGAAACCTGTAAAAACTGCATCCTGTTGGTGATTCTTGGAAAATCTCCTTTCGCTCGTCTCAGTTGTCAACATCAACATTTGCAGACCAGAATGCATCAGAATGAGATTTCTCAGTTCGTTTTGTAACGCAGTAAAGAAACGATAAGCGCCAATCTCTGGGCTCAGGAATGTGGGAATGAAGTTAATAATAAAGCTGAGGATCCAAGGTCAAGGTCTTCTCTGCACTTAAATTTGTTTAATTCACGTCTTAAACAAACTTCACTGTTTCTGTTTGTGCTGATCAACAGAATTTTTCATTTTTACACCAAACCCCTTCTGGACGTCATTTTGACTCTTCTCACACTTAATGTAAGTGTTTGTTTAATAAGTTAATGTGTCCCGTTCTTCACAAAACACCAAACAGTCACCAGCAGAATCCCGCATTAGACTTTGTTTAGACCACAGGTATCTTGTCATTCGGCCCTGTTGCTGCTTATTTCCAGTAATCTTTCAATTTGTTGCAAAAAGAAAAAACTTGTTCCTAACATTTTATGAAGAGAAAACGTTCCGCCGACTGAGTGGGAGTTTGATTCCAGTTCTGTCCACATTTTCACACGTTTTTCGTCTCGTCTCATTACAACAACAAACTTTGGCGTTTTTAGGTTAACACAATTATCTCCAACTTCCTTCCTTTGCTCCTCGTGACCAAACTGGATTTACACAGAGGGTCATTTTTATGTTGAGATTATTGAAAAATATCAACTAATTCAGTAATCAATTAATCGCTAACTGGAGTATAAACTCAAAACAGGCCAGTTGCTGAAGAATAAGACACTCAGGCTGTACAAGTGGAAATATTTGCCTTTAAGATTAAAAACATTTGTCTGTAAACGTGTTTTACCCAGAACTCATTCAAATCTGCAACTGATCACCTTTTGCTATCAATTATTAATCAGTTAATGAAAAAATTAACCAATTAATCTACACAATAACTAGCGAACACTAAAAAATGTTATTGCGTTTTTGGTAATAAAATTTTTATTTAATTATTTTAAAAAAGGAATTGAATTATTTGTTTATTTACATCTTTTAAATTATTTCTAATATTGATTTTAAAAAAGGCTTAAAGTGTTTAAATAAAAAGTGAATGTCAAAATTTTTTATCCAATTAGTTGCCTGAATGATCAACAATATAGTTATTAAAGAAAATAATTGTCAGTTTCAGCCCTAATCAGGTTTATTCTGGTTGACTGGATCTTATTTTTGGGGTATCAGAGCAATGGGGGTTGGATACAAATGTAAACCACATTTTCTGATTTTATTAGTAAAACTTTCCTCCCCTTTGCTAAAGTTACTGATTACACCAGGTTATAAAAACACCTGTAGAGAACAAGAAGCTCTAAATCTGATCAAATTGACTTTTTAACCACAAATTGAAACTTTTACTGAGGCGTCCAAAATAACACATGAACAACAAATACATTTTATTTATTAATGCCAGTCAATTCGTAGCATTTTCCTGATTCAATAAATGACCAACTTGGTTTTAGGATTATTTTCTGACCACCTTCAGGTGTCCAAATGTTATTTGAGATCATATTTAAAAGGATTTAGAGAATTGATGAGATAATTCACATGCATTCCTCCAGTAGTTTGACCTTATTTCAGCCTTTTGCCTGCACAGAGTTCACGGCGTCCTTCAGACGCTCTGAAAGCCGTAAATCTAGGCTTGTGTGAAGCAACAACAACCGTAAAAGAAGGAAACAAAAGTCAGGCGGTCACCTTGTTGTTCGCACCTGTGAACAGGTGAGGGGAGGGAAACAAAGCCGCCCTCGGATCACAGATTACACTCGGCTTTGTCTGCGCTCCGTTCCTCATTGTGCCAAAGTTCAGATCCCACAACAAACCGAGGAAGAAGACGCTGAACTTCAGCTCAGGTTCAGCCTCACATTTATGAGGACGAGCTTTTCAGAGGTGAGTGCAACACAGAACATGAAGAAACGAATGATTAGTAATGAACATGGCCGCCTGCAGTGCTAACACTTTATCTGCTACTGAGAAAATGTGTCTGAATGTGAACAATACATGTCATGACGTCACGACACATGAACTCATTTTATGTCTCATAATTCAGTTTGGTGATACTGAAAGAAAGAATTAGTACTTCTCCAGAAATGCTACAAAGTATTTTATGTTTCTGATGTTTTGGATATTTTTTGTCACTCTTCCATCTTTTAAGCCATCAAACAAAATTTGATATCAAACAAAGTGAAAAAAGGCAAAATACTGTGGCTTCAATTATTAAGGAGAGCACTCCAAAAACCCAACATCTGACCAAGTATTTTTCCCCAGTTTCTAGTGCAAATAAAGGAGTTTATTTTAAGTCAACAATTCCTTAATTGGTATGAAAAAGTTCCAGTGGAAAAGTTCCAGTTCCACTGGCAGATTATTTCACTTAAAACCTGGGAAAAATGTCACGTTATTCATAAAATGATTTTCCAGTTTAATTAGAACTTTCGATCAATATTAAGAATTACTGATTAAAAACAAGCTCCTTCCTATCCTGCTGAAAATTTAGTCATGAATTACTTTTGTTTTATTTCAAGTGAACTTGACCAACTAGACCAAAAATATTTGGTAATATTTAGTGTTTCTACAGTGAAGAAACTTCCAAACCGAGTGAGAAAATAATTGAGTCAGAGTCTGTAACATCACTGAGGAGGAATTTTGAATAGTTTATTTACAGAATTACTTCATTCAGCCACAGTGGAGGCATCTCCATCATAACTCATTACTTTGAGTAGGAAACTCCATAATCTTCATTCTGCGGTTTTTTAGCCATTAATGGTTTAATTTGTGCTTTTAATGATTGTTCTGCTGCATAACTCAAGTTTACTTTTAGATAAAAAGCAAACAAAAAATAGAAACTCAAAGAAAGCAGATTTTATGTTTAAGCACGGTGGTGGAGGAATGATGATCTGGGTTTGCTTTGGGCAGGTTTTAACTGTGGTACGCTGATGAAACGCAATTCTGGCAGCGATTATTTAATCTGCAGCAATTTCATGTTTTTCTGACTGACCTTCGGTTATAGAATTCTGTTTACGACACACCAATAGCCGGCTTGTTGGTCTCTAATATCATTTGTTAATTTTTAACACAGCGGACCTTAGATGGAAATTATTCAAGGCTACAATCTGGTTAATATTTTAGTCAACGTGTGTGAAGTCATGGAAAAGTGATTTTTGCATGGAAGAGTTTCTAAATCCCATCCAGGGCCTTTCTGACTGCATTAGTTCAAAGTTTAGCTTCAGGCTAACTGTTTCATGTCAAGCTAACAGTGTTCATGTCAGGCTAACAGTGTTCATGTTAGGCTAACAGTGTTCATGTCAGGCTATTAGCTTCATGTTAGGCTAACAGCTTCATGTTAGGCTAACAGCTTCCATATTAGGCTAACAGCTTCATTTAGGTAAGTTTCATCAGGCTCAATGATCATGGTCGCTACATCTACATTCAGACCCGTGTATTAGAACTGCTGTTAGTTGAGATTTACTCGTTATGTTGGGTTATGTTTAATCCCTGACTTCAGCTAAACACATTGTCAACCACTCATGTACTACAGGTATTTAGGTTATATTCTGTTGTCCATCATAATGCACGTATTCTAAGTTCCTTGAAGAACTGATTTAGCTCAGCACTCACTGAACAGAAAATCTTTCAATAAAATCACGATTAATTCAATTAAGACTTTCAAAGATTAGAAGGGAGTCTGGATCTCTGGAAACAAAGCATACCGAAATGTTTGACTGAATACTTTGGCAATTACAGAAAAACAGCTTTATGAGAATATTAATCTTCTTTCTGTTTGCTTCTGTTGGCAGCTCTTTAATCTGCGATGCGCCAATAAAACCTCTGCAGTTACAGCCAGTTCTTCTTGAAGCAAAGCATCATGGTCAACAGGAAGTCACAGGTCCAGCGAAGGATCGTGTCCAAAGACGGTCACAACAATGTTCAGATCGACAACGTGGAAGGAATGGTCAAGCTCTACCTGCACGACATCTGGACCACAGTGGTGGACATGAAGTGGCGCTACAAGCTCACTCTGTTTGCCTCCACCTTCGTCATGACCTGGTTCATCTTTGGAGTCTTCTTTTTCTTCATCGGCATGGGGAACGGAGATTTTGACACTGGGGGCAATTCTACCCACACGCCCTGCGTGATGAATGTGGATACTCTGACCGGAGCCTTCCTGTTCTCTCTGGAGTCGCAGACCACCATAGGTTACGGTTTCCGGTACATCTCTGAAGAGTGTCCTCTGGCGATCTTCACGCTGGTGGCTCAGCTCGTCATCACCGGTCTGGCTGAGATCTTTGTCACCGGTGCCTTTCTGGCCAAACTGGCCCGACCCAAGAAGAGAGCAGAAACGATAAAGTTCAGCCAGGTGGCGGTGATCTGCAGGCACCAAGGCAAGCTGTGTCTGATGGTGAGAGTGGCCAACATGAGGAAGAGTCTGCTGATTCAGTGCCAGCTCACCGGAAAACTGTTTCAGTCCAACGTGACAGAAGAAGGAGAGAAGACGCAGATCCACCAGAGCTCCGTAGATTTCTACATGGACACCAGTGGAGACTGTCCGTTCCTGATCCTCCCGCTCACCTTCTATCACATTATCGATGAAAAGAGCCCATTGGCAGGACTGACCCCAGAAACCCTGAGCAACCGAAACTTTGAGCTGCTCATAACCCTCAACGGCACCATGGAGTCGACGGCGGCCACGTGCCAGAGCCGCACCTCCTACATCCCTCAGGAGATCCTGTGGGGCTACGAGTTCACGCCGGTGCTGTTCAGCTCCTCCAACTGCCGCTACGTTGTTGATTTCAACTTTTTTGACAAAGTACAAGTGAACAACGACCCCGCCTTGCCCGGCAGCAGCACAAGAAAGATATAACTGAAGCAAGACTGAGAGGAAATTGTGGGAGCTGGTAGTTTTACAGGACTGTGATCTTACATGTCAATTAGACCTCATTGTTTATTGATAGTTTGGTGCTGGTCGTTTTGCCCTTTCACTTCACTTTCACCTTTGCAATTTTGGTAATTTCACACCTGACATTTTGGGTATGAAATGGTACGTAGAGACGTTTCATCATTAGACCCAGCCAGCTTTGGACCTACACATTATTTAAATTAACTTTTGATGTCCTAGTCATAGTCTTATGTTAAAAAAGATTTTACTAATCTGAATGCAATAATACATTTTTTTCAAACTATGAATTCTGTCATTTAATATATTTTCTGAACTGTGTGGCTGAAAGCCAGGTGATTTATTTTTAATGAAAGTGTCAAATATGTCTCTTCATGTTGTAAACAAATGTGATCATCGGTACGCCTCACGCTGAGCTCAACTTGTGTTCGATAGTTAGAATCTCTTTGATCCATATAAGAAAAATCAACCTGCGAAGTCCAGAAAGTCCTTGAGTTCAAATTCAATATGGCTGCTGCTCAAGTAAATCAAACAGAAAGATGGAGAAATGAACCACTTTTGTGCTTTTCTGAATGGTTCTAACTCAATAAAACAGTGGCTGACAAAAAGCAAAACAACGTACTGCATTTATCTGTGGACACATTGTTTCTGTCTTTGAACGCACAAAATAGATGTTCTGATTAGCTTGTATTGCTAACTCAAGTTAGCCTGTCCCCTGAGCACAACTAACAAATCCCATGTTTTCTGAATTGAAATTCTGTTATGTCATCTTATATTTACATTATTAAGCATATTTTTTTCTATAAATAAAGTTATTTATAGAGCCAAGTGACTTTAAAATGTGTTGTAACACTAAAATCAGTATGTCGTGTGTTGGGAAGCTAATATTTCCCAGGAGACAGACTTGATAATGATGGCATAAGCCCTGGATGAGTTATGGAGATACCAAGACAAATAAAACCGTTTTGTTTCTTAAATATTACTTTTACTTTCAAACTGTTTTGACACAAGAAACATAAAGCCCTCAGATATTAAAACGTAGAGTTGTGCCTGAGCATTTTCTTCCACAGGAACCAGTTTATAGAGCTAAAACTGACATTAAGCCCAGAGTGCACAGTGATCTGGTCAGAGAAACCATTTGGATTCATCACACCATGAAGGAAAAACTGCATGTTAGCTTTCAGTGGTTAGCTACCTGTGGTTAGCTTCCAGTGGTTAGCTACCTGTGGTTAGCTTTCAGTGGTTAGCTTCCAGTGGTTAGCTTTCAGTGGTTAGCTTCCAGTGGTTAGCTTTCAGTGGTTAGCTTCCAGTGGTTAGCTTCCAGTGGTTAGCTTCCAGTGGTTAGCTTTCAGTGGTTAGCTTCCAGTGGTTAGCTACCTAAAGGACAAGGCAGGTCTAAGCTGCCGTTAACTGTCACCTTGTGTTGTGGCAACACCGAGCTGCAGCTGCCGGGCGTCTGTATGTGGTCCAAACAGTCTCAGGAAGCCGGTTCCCCCTACTACTGCTTGGCGAGGGAACAGAAAGTCGGAGCGGTGCGGGAAAAACAAGCAAAGCACATAGAAACATGTCTGATTTGGAAAAGGCGGATTTGGGCATAAACTGGTATGTCAAAGTGGGGCCACCTAGTGGACAAAATGTGCAATTTAAGAATTAGATCATCAAAATGAGGGATTTCATAAACCATGAAAATAATCAGACTCTGATAATTGAAGGTTATTTATTTACAGAAACGAGAACATAATGCGCTCCAGTGTTACTGATGAATCAGAAAACAAACATTTTTAACTCCGATGAGAGACAGCATGATACACATGTTGCATTTCAGTTCTGAAACTTATGAAGCCATCAACACGAATCCCTGATTGAACAAAAAACATGCACAGCGCCGCCTATTGGCTGCTATGATTTTAGTAAAATGGGAAATTATATTTTCCATTTTCAAATCTTCCAGAAAACTTAATTGTTAAAGTTTGAAAAAATATTAGATGTACATAAATCTGGTTTCCTTTGATTTTCTACAAAATCTGGATTTTCCACTGAAAACAGTGAAAAATCCTCAACAATCAAAATGTGATTGATGGAGTTGATCAGCTGCAGCAGGAAGAGACGCATCGCAGGCCGTTTGCTCATGATAGTTTGAGATGATGATGACGCCTCCATTCTGCAGAAATGGACCCATAAACTCCTGTCTTAAAATCCCAGACCGGACTCTGGAGACAGTGCCGCGGGTCACTGCGGGTCACTGAGGGTCGCTGTGGGTCGTTGGGGATCACTGAGGGTCACTCAGGGTCACTGCGGCGGGTTGGCCGTGCTGGCCCGCAGGACGCCTCGCAGCACCTTGTAGTGGCTCAGCGGCTGGTTCTCTTTGGGGGGGAAGCACGGCCCGCGCTCGGTGGCGTAGGAATACGGAAAGCGCAGAACCCAGAAGCCGTCGTTCGGCAGCGTCACCTCTGTCTGCTCGGGGTGGAAGGTCGGGCAGGGAGGAGGGCCGGGCTGCACCTGCAGACAGAAAAACACTGAGAGCAAAGCAGCAGAAGAACTAAAACCATCACAATTCAATTCAGATCAGCAGAACCAGAACCGCGGTTCGTTTTAGGAAAGGGTTAGAGAGCCGACAGCTTTCTGGATATTGTTAGCTCAAATGCTAATAAATATGATGACTTCATTATGAATGACTGTGGCCCTCCTGGCTTGCCGTAGTTTACCTGGGGGTTCAGGGTAATCTCCAGCGGCGCGTCGGGCACCACGATGAAAAGCCGAGCCAGCTGAGCGAAGTGCGGCTTGAGGCCGCGGCCCTGGGCGGGCGACGGGACGTAGAGCGGCATGTCGGCGTTCAGCACCCTGCTGGCTGGATCTTTGGCGCCGCCCGGCCCCAGTGCCTTAACGATTTTGTCTGGGCCGCTGCTGATGAAGCGCCGGCCCCGGCCATCTTCATACTCGAACCCCACGAAGGCCCGCGCCGCGTCGTCCCTCCGGCGGCTCCGACCTGGCCCAGCGCCGCCGCGCTTCCCCACTAGGTTCTTATTGGGCGCCGGCCAGGACGCCGTCCCTCCGTCCAGAGGTTCGGCAGGGCTGGCGTCCTCCTCCGAGCGGGAACGGATCACCAAGTCCCACGGCAGCAGGAAGGAGGAGCCCGGCAGGAAGCCCGGCTGCTCAAGACCAGTGTGGCAGTTGTAGGACTTTGCTGGTCCCAGTTTGAGCAGAGACCAGCTGGAGAACTTTGGGAGGAGACCTTTGGGACAGGCGGAGTGCGTCATTCCTAGAGACGAAGACAAAAACATTTGTGCCTCAATAACAATGTAAACACCATATCCCACATTCTCTGCTTTCTTCATTGGATTTGGCCAGATAAATAACTTCAAACCTTTTATTTAACAAGATATATTCATATAAAGACTTATGCAAAACCACTCATTTCATATATATAAATAAACACGCTAATTTCCTTTCTTCCATCTTTCAATATCAGCGGAGGCGTAGCTGCTTGCTAGCTCGTAGCAAGCTGCTGTCTGGCTCGTAGCTAGCTGCGTGCTAGCTCGTAGCTAGCTGCTGTCTGGCTCATAGCTAGCTGCGTGCTAGCTCGTAGCTAGCTGCTGTCTGGCTCGTAGCTAGCTGCTGTCTGGCCCATAGCTAGCTGCTGTCTGGCCCGTAGCTAGCTGCGTGCTAGCTCATAGCTAGCTGCGTGCTAGCTCATAGCTAGCTGCGTGCTAGCTCGTAGCTAGCTGCTCTAGCTGACCGACACGCAGCAGTTCTCTGGCTTTACAGGATGAACACGTGAAGGGACGCAAAGCGAAGGCCGATAGGCAGCGGTCATTTAAATAACGTCATCATTTGATTTTGTGATCTTCATTTTTTCACCACAGTAAAAGAAACTCGCCGGTGTTCCCCTCAGCGACTCGGCCCCCTACCTGGCAGGTACTCCACGGTGGACGGCTGGCGGTCCACCAGGCTCGGCCTCTTGGGTTGGACCGGGCCGTCGGCCGCATCTGTGTCCGCGTACGCCCCCAGGCTGTCGGTGGACTGGCCCAGGCTGAGCGCCAGGCTAAGGCTGGCGTCGCCGGGCGTGTGGCTGTGCGCCGCGCTTGGCTCCTTCGGCCGCTCCCCGTCGGCAGACGTCTCTGACGGCGGCCGCTGGGCCCGGTCCGAGGCCGGCGCCGGGTCCGGAGTGCTGGGCTGGAAGACGGGAAAGTTGATCCGCTCCAGCTTCCCGCAGCATTTCTCCTCCAGGATCTGAGCACAAGAGACAAACTAAACCTGGTTTCCTCCAGGTGGAAACAAAACGAGCCAACGGGAAAATACTGGATCCGCTGAACGGTGAGACAAGCTGATACGGTCGTAGCAAGCTGCTGTCTGGCTCGTAGCTAGCAGGCAGCTAGCTACGAGATCCAGAATCAGGAAAATACAACTGAAACAACTGGAAAACCTTTTCTATTATTGTTATTATTATTATTATTTATCAGAGCAGGAAAATGTTTCCATAACCCCTGAATTGTTCAAAGAGACTATTGTTTCATTTCTATGGTTTCAGTTCAAAGTCAAATTCAATCCCACAGAGAACAAAGAAATGTTCCCTAAACAGGAAATGGACTCCACTTCCTGTCGGGTCTGTCAGAAGTTGGACTGCAGCATAGATATCTAGAAACAGATTGAACTGGTCTGCAGCGTAGATCCTGACCTGGTAGAAGTCGTGGTTGGCAGCCTGGATGTCAAACGGATCATCTCGAGGCGCCTGCTTCCTGCCGCAGTTACAGGCACTGGTGGAGCGCCCCCTGCTGTTGTGGTTCATGATGGGCGGGTTGTGGTCCAGGTCCGGCTTCTCACCTGCAGAAATTACATTCATTTGGGAGGCAAACAGCAAACAGAAATATGACTGTCAACTATTAGATTAAAATTAACTCCTGTTGATTCAGAATGTTCACTTAAACTTTCTTCATCAACAGTGTTGCCGGGAGCCGCCAGGCGCGGCGGAGCGTCTGACCTGTCTGAGGCAGCAGGTGGAACTTGTGCACACAGTGTTGGTCCGTCAGGCTGCGCTCCTCACACAGCTGGTGGCCGTTGCTCCAGAACTTGTAGCAATCTTCGTGAAGCTGCATGGCGTAGCGCTGGAAGGCCACGCCCCGGGCGTGCTGGCTGTACACCCGCAGCGCCTGTGCCAGCTGGTTCTTGTGGACCGTGGTGGTGTAGTTGTGAGGGAGGTTGGATTGGTAGGCACTGTGGGCCAGAGGCAGAGCTTTCTGACACCGGTTTTCGGAGAACTTTGCGTCAGCGTCGAGAAAACCATCCAAGACCTTCACCTGGCTTTGCACCTTGGTGGCCAGCTCAGCCAGCTCCTCGTCGGTGTTGGTGATCAGGACCTGGTAGAGTTGGGAAGCCAACTGGACCCACTTGGTGAAGGTCGGCAGCTCAAAGTGCGAAGGTTGGGGGTTGCGGCCGACACTGTCGTCGAAGCCCTTCTTGGTCAGAACCAGCTCCACATGCTGCCAGAGGAATTCCTTCAGGCTGCAGTCCACCAGCTGGCCACCCGTCGGGCCACCGGATTCTCTACTGCCGCTGGGCTGCCGAGCCGACCTACGCATCTGCTGGTACCTCCTCGGCCCGGTGATAACCGGGGCGGAGTCCTGATCCGACAAGACGCAGTTGGACTGCAGCTGGCCGAGCAAAGCGCCCACCGGGTCCTGATCTGCTGCGGGGATCACGTAGACGAAGGCCTGGTTGGCGGGCACCGTGAACAGACAGTTGCTGCTTTGGTTGGTGAGGACTCGGCTTTTACGGAAGATCCGGTAGATCTGGTCCTCCAGAGCGTGCTGCAGACGCCTCCTCGGGGAATGCTTCTTGGGTTTTTCGGGGTTTCCTCCAGAGTCCGAGCCGTTCCCAGGGACCTTTGGTTCAGCAAAGAGAAAAGAACGTCACTTGATTGGGAACAAGTTACTCTGCGAGCGGCAGACTGGCCATCGGGAGCACCGGGACCTTTTCTGCTGGCCTGGTCACTGAGGGGCGGGGCTACAGGTTGGGGTCAGCTTCCACTTAAAGCTGCAGAAATATATTTTAGAAATATAATTTTATATTTCTAAAATATATATTTTTATATATATTGATATATATAAATATATATAATATATATTTATAAATATATATATATATTTATATATATTTATAAATATATATTATATATATATAGCACAGACTCCTGGTGGTGCAGGCCGTTTTGCTGAAAAGCCTTCAGGGATTCGCCTGCTCTGTTGCAGGAATGTCGATCTGAACGCCTGAATGGAAATGAGAAAATGTGCTGAAGTTTTTCCAACATTAAAAATATTCATATTAAATTGTTTCTTATCTCTTTTTAAAAACTCATCCTGGCCTGAAAATCCTTCAACTCTGGACTTTCCCTGTTTACGAAAGAAAACCTTTTATACGTTTAGAGAAACTCAAACCCTTGAAGAAAATGAAAGCCAATGACTGAAGCTTCGACATGAAACCTGAAGCGACGCAGCAGAAGCTGCAGCTCAGACCTTCAGACTCGCGTTCATCTGGAAGACGAACAGCAGCCGCGGAGGACACGGCCTGCAGTTCAGCTTCCACTCTTTGGACACCGCGCAGTCTTTGATTGCTGCCCGGATCAGGGGCAGCACCTTCTGCCGCAGGGCGTCCAGGGCCCGGAACAGCCGGTCGTAGGTCACATCGAAGGTCTGGTTGGGGTGGACCAGCAGCAGGACGTGGCACACGGAGAACATGTAGAGCAGATGCAGGCAGTGCTGGCGGTCCAGGCCCTTCCACAAGTCGTGCGCGTCGGCGTGGCTGATCCCGGCGCTCAGGGACCGGCAGGCCCGCAGCAGCTGCCGGCTGTCACAGACGGAGGACAGCAGCAGGTACAGGACCCGGTTCTCCTGGTCGTAGAGAGCCTGGACTTGGCTGTCTGCTGAGTCGCCCTCCTCCGACCCGAACAGAGAGAAGATGTGTTTATCCGCCAGCGTGTTGATGAGCGCCTCCTTCAGAGCCCCGGTCTGGATGCTGCTCTTTCCGAACACACCGACCACACACAGCCCGCCCTCCCGGTGAGAAGCGTCCTCCTGCGGCTCCGCCCGAAGCAGAGCCCCGAGGTCCACCGGAGGAGCCATGTTCGCCTCCTTCATGACGGAGAACCGGGGAATGAAAACAGAAACGGAACGTTTCCCTGCACACTTCCGGTTCCATCCCGTATAACGACCGGGTAGAAACCACGCTTTGATTTATTTTAATTAAGCCCGCTTTGTAAAAATGTCACTCAAGATGCAATTAAACCAACAAATAAAGCAAATTTTAATTACATCTGGAAGGATAAAACACACTAAGACCTAATTTCTTATGTACCCAGCAAAGAAAAAGATTCAACTAATGTTTACACCTCTTCGTCATTGGGGGGGAATTTTTCTAATATAAACTTTTCAAGAAAGTCTAAGAGTTCCTCCTCAGACTTGCATAAAGATAAAAACATAAAGATAAACAAATGAAAAAAAAAAGAATTATCCTATAAAATGCTTACAGAATAAATAGTCACGGGTTGGCTGATTTTTTCCTACTCCTGCTGTCCATTGGAATGCTCATTGGAGCCAATTTAATGATAAAAAATATTTTCAAAATAAGCTTAAAATACTATAAGTGGAACTTATACTGACAGCAAGTTTATTACGATACCATGAACTTGCATTTATATTCTTGATTGGAGACAGACATGTCCTCTTCTCTGGTTTCAGAGCATCTTGTCTTGTCCAAAGTTTGAAACTCATGTCAAGTTAAGATTTACAGCTTCAATGTCATTGGTCAATAAAAAACTCACAAGAACAATTCCAATTTAATCAATAAGGTTTTTTGGACATAGGAGCTGTTTGGCACAAACCAGCTACAATGACTAAGTCTCCATAGCAACCATAAAGATGACCTTTACATGGCAGAAAACTTTATAACGGCTTGTCTTTTAATACTGAGAACCTCATTAAATCTCAAAACCTGTTTATTTATTTACCTTGTATTCTTTGGCATTTAAACACGCAGAACACTTTGGTCAACAGTTTTCCTTTCTTTTTAGATGTACTAATGAACAAATTTCTTTTGACATTTACTTTCCCAAAGAAGTCCATCTACCTTCCTCATCATTTAAAGAAACAGTAAAAGCTGAATGTGTCAGTGTGTGCAGAGCTGCCGCCTTGGAAAAAAAGAAAATATTATTTTTGTTGCACCTTTCACAGGTCAGAGAACCACAAGCTGCTTTAAAATCGGAACAAAGAGTAAGAACAGATGATACAAGCATAAAAAACGGATAAAAACAGAATGCATCAAACATCAAACTATTTTTCAATATCCACCCCACAATCATGAGTGGAGACGACGCCCATGATTGTCATCTACACTCTCTTGTTAACTGGCCATCACTCCATTAATAAATTGGTACAAATTCATCCTTTAAAGTATCACTGGAAAAACCAAATCCTTCCTGCTGTTGCTTCACTTGTTCATATTTTCAGCAATACTTGCATTTCACAATCTAATAAATGAATCACATCAATAGATCAATCATCATTTCATTGTGCTGGATCCAATTATTGGAACAACTTGCAAAAAACCCTAAACCTCAGAACATTAACTCCAACTTTGATTTTCATCAACTCAGTGAAAAACATGATCCGCTTTTAAAAACTGTTGATTTATCCTGTGTGTTGTAGTTGGTTTAGTCCAGGGATGCTCAAGTCCTCCAGAGCTGCAGCTGCCAGATCCTTCATGCTTCAGCACACCTGAATCAAGTTAATGGGCTAAGTTAGGTTACCCTGTAACCCCTCACCCCTAACCCCTAACCCAGGCCCGATCAGAGTCAATCCTGGTCTGACAGCCTGTGGAAAACTAGAATAATGGGCTTCCTCTTTTCGTGTGCTGGTAAAACGTCCTGCATCAGTCAGGAAGCAAATCGGCCAACTGCTGATCATCTGAGATGAACTGATTGTGTGCAGTCTGCAGGTGAGCTTGGTGCTGCATGTCTTTTGGTGCTGCGTTCAGGATGAGACTTTTCTGGGAGAAAGTTAGAAAAGGGGAAATCGTTGCAGTGGCGCTCCGTCTCTCTAGGGAAGCTGTTATTCAGGACAGGCAGAGGGAAACGTGCTGGAGGCAGAACGTTTGTCCTGGAAATGATGCAGAGTCTCCTCTGATTTGCAGGTGATTTTGGTTAAATGGACGGAGCTGGAAAAACTTTCTGCCCCTTGAACTGATCTAGTTTTACCTTATTCATTTAAATAAAAAAATGTAATTTATCCCAAAGTGTGGGCACAGAGGATCTCCAGTAGCAGTCAGCCTCGCAACAAATCTGAGGATGCCTCTTACTGAAGACTTGCTGTTTGTGAGATGCTAACAGCTCAACAGACAATTTTCTTCAGTAATGTCCTGGATGAGCCCAAGCTCTGCTAATCCTCCTCAGTTGCTTTCGCTGCACCTCTTTAAATCTTTTCTGGCCGTTTTGTAGTCCCACATCTGACCCTTGAAGATTTGAACTTCCTGCTTTTCTCTGCATGAAGCCTGGAGGTTGCTGAGTTTTGAGATGCTAATCAGCCAATCTCTTGTTGCCATGGTTACCCATCCTTACTGTCCAAAAGTAAAAACATATGAGCAAAAATTACTCCAGCTGCACAACATCAATAACCAGAGGGAGAAATAAAAAAACAAAAAATGTTGAAAAGTTTAAAAAAGAATGAATGAAAAACTCAAATAGAAATATATTCTAACATGAGACAATGCTAACTATTGCTTATTTTATTTATTTCATTTATTCAATTAGAGATAATTACAAATACTTTGGTATCTCTTGGTGTTATAGCAGCTTCTGTCCTCTGGAGGCTTTTAAAGGATAGGAAAAATAAGAATTTAATCTGTGAGCTTTAAAAGAACAATGCAATTTATAGGATCAGTATGTGTGACTGTTTGACCTCTGACCTTTTCTGTTATTTAAGGTCAGCTGACACCATGTGATCCACTGTGACGGTTTAAGCTCCACATTCACTCTCTTCCCTCTGAGGGATTAGCGTCTCTAACCAGCGACAGGCTGAAGCTCAGAGCAAAGAAAAGAGAATTTAATCTAAAAACATAACGGTCTTCAGATCAGGTTGACCTCTGACCTCTGACCTGAACTTTCAGATCAGATTCTAATTCAGTTGGTCAAAATCCAAATAAATACCCAAACATTTGCTGGTGTATGTCAGTAGTATTGTTATGAAAATAATCACATAACTGGAAACGCCTGATTTATTCAGAAGAAATGAAATTATTCATGCAGCATAAACAATCGAAGCAAATCTCAGAAATGTAAATATATATTATTTTTTCCAGCATCGTTTTTTTTGTGTGAATAGAAAGTTAAATTGATAAATTCAGAGAAAAACGTCAGAATATTTTTTCCTCTTCCATGCAGCAATAGTGACTATGAATAATAAAAATGATTAACTTATCAAAATAAAAGAGTCCAAGCATCGTCGCTAGTGCTGCTTTTATTTCATTTCCCTTCAAGGTCACTGCTCTCCCAACACTCATCCTCCTTCGTGATGGCATGTCGACTAAAAGCTCTAGGACGTCAAAGCAAGCGGCGCTGGCTGCGTGCGCGTTCCCGTCAAACGCCGTTTTCCCTCTGACGTCACCGCCTCCTGATCAGCCGAAATCCCTGATAACGCCGTGCGCGCTCCCGCTCGGCTCTGGATGGGGGCTCGGTCCAGCCGGTGACAGCTCGTCCAGTCCGTCTAATCCACGGCTCGCCGCTCCAGCCCGGTCCGCCGCTCCGACATCACCGGCCGTCCTCGGGCCCCGCTCCTCCGGTTCTACACAGGTATTCAGGTAAGGCGGCAGCAGGAGGTGGAGGCTGTTCTCACTCTGCTGCCTTTTTCAGACAAGTTGGTGCTTTGTGTCCTTCTCTGCCCAGGAATGAGAAATGATGGCCGGCTCTGCAGCAGAGGAGAAAACCTTCCGCCGGTTCCTGGAGCTGTTTGTCCGGGAGATGAGGCTGCCTCTGCAGGAGGGCGACCCGGTGCCGATGCGCCCCTTGTCGGACCTGGTGACGGAGGACGAGGTGGAGGGGGAATGCCTGGACCTGTGCCTGCAGCACCTCTACAAATAGTTAAGAGACTTTACTTTGTGTCCTGGCATGCGCGCGTTTCCGTGTTTCAGGCTTTCATCGGGTTGCTTTGTTTAGTCCAAACTGGGTTCTCCTGCTTACCTGCCGCTTGGACGGGATGAAGGGTGTGTCCTACTCCAAGTTCAGACGAGAGTCTCTGCAGAGACGCTGTGGGGAATTACATCGAGCGGAAAGCAGAAGTTAATTCTCGACTCTCCCGCTTTGCTCTCCGTGCACGTCGCGCGTCACTTTGCGCATCTTGATGTTTATTCGCGCATTTCTGCGCCGTTTTGCTGTTTTGGCTTCGCGCTGTGGAAGCTGGAGGTCTACAAAAGGTGAACCCCTACTTTTGCGTAACAGCACAGCGTCATGGTGTTGTAGGAGGGGGGAGGAAGCCATCGCTGCTGAGCGCATCTTCATGCAGGCTAAAAATAACCACCGGTTATGTTATTACAACGGATCGCTACTAAAAACCCGCGCAGACACGCAGCCTGAACGGGAGGGAACTCCAGGCTCCGATTCCTCCAGTGAAACCTGCTGCAGAGCTTTAACCTGGCAGCTGCTCGGATGTTCAACCGGAACCAGGAAAACTGGAGGAGCTTCGCTCTGATGCCGCCTGGCCTGGTTTAGAATCCAAAATAGGAGCAGAAAGTGTGTTGGGAAGAGGAGCCGGACGGTCATGTAGGGCAGGAAGTGATGGGGGGGGGGGGGGGGGGGGGAGGCTGCTGCTGCACAAAGATGATTTTCTCCCCCTGGCAGCTGGATGCTGAGCTCTGTTTCACGTTGCTTTGTCACGTTGCAACTAGGGCTGAAACGCTTAATCGTGATTAATCGATTATTGTCATTTTTGTCAACTAATTTAGTAATCTATTAATCATCAACAGGCCTCAAAAATACCATTTGCCAAAAGAACAAGACGGTCAGAGCAGGAATTAAAGCACAGCTGTACAAAAGATATTTACATTTTACATTTCAGATAAAAACATTTGTAAAGATGTTCCTACTGGAGCTTTGGCTGCATTTTTTATTCTGTAGAAAGAATCTTCTAATGTACTGTAGGTAGAAAAAATAATCAATTTACTCCAATAACAAAAAACGCCTGAAGTGGTGAAATAAAAATCTGCTGAATGTGTCAGAATAATCTGTAGAATAATCATCAGTTGCAACTACAACCATCAGTTTATTTTAATGAGACTTTATGATAGATCAGCAATGCATGCAGGGTTTTTCAAACATCTGAAAAGTGTGGCATGCATCTGATTCTGCTTCTCTGAGTTAATTTGTAGTAGATAAACTTTTTGTTTCACCTACAGCTGGAAGTTGTTTTGGTGTGAAAAAGTTTTTTTTTTTTTTTTACCAGCTTTTCACTTGGATCGCACCGATAAATCGGAGGGTCAATAAATCGGAGGGCCCATTTTCTTAATTTTGAATCGGTGGTCGGACGATATTTCCATGTGAAATTGATCTTAATTATCTCCTCAAAGGTCTACAAATCGCCCACTTTCCCTTTTGCTCTTCCACATTGACAATAGTTTGATCGTGATTTCAACTTTTATACCCCAAAAAATAAATAAATAAAAACAGAATTTGCAGTTTTGCTTTTTAAATATTTATGATTAGCCAGAAAATTGTAATTAGTTCACTGCAGGTCTCCACATCAGAAGATCAACATTTCAGCTGTTTGCTAAATATTTCCAGCTCAGGTCCGAAATTTTCAGTCTCAGATTCTAAACCGGGTTTCATTCTGGATTTGATTGTTTTTATTTCGCTGTAGATGAAGAGAAGAACCCACAGCTTGTTTCACTGTTTGGATGAAACAAACCCAGAGTTCGCAGAGCCGGGCGGTGGGTCAGAAAAGGTCAGAAGGGGGTTGTGTCATCTAAATATGAATATTTAGAAATTTGTGTTTTTCTCACATTATCACTGTTGTAATTGGCATCAACTCTTTTCCTTCCATGTTACATCTGCTTCCTGCTTCCTACTTCCTGCTTCGCAGCACATGGGAAATTTCTCGTAGAGAAGCGACATTTAGAGATTCTCCAGTGTTTACATTTCTAAACAGGAACACTTTAGGTTCCTGTTCCGTTCTGATTCGGCCACCATCTTTGTTTCGGTAGCGACGGCTCCACTGCAGGGTGACCAGTGACGCCCTCTGCTGGATGGTGGCCGACTACATTAAGAAAATCTAAGCAGATGTTATTAATTGATTGGAACTAATTTTAATCTAATAAACTATTAACTGACAATTAATCATAAGTTAATTAATAGTTTGATCCCTAAACCAAACTGTAGGAAACTTGTAGCCTTGCTGCAGCTGACGATTATTTTAGTTATCAATTATTGTTCATAATTAATAATTTACTCAGAGAATTAAGTGAAGTGCTTACATTTTATTGAACTACTTACTTTATATACTTTTAAAATTGTAAATTTTTTCTAAAAGCAAAGATTTGTTGCTCAAAATAACGTAGCAGGGCTTTAGCGTCTGTTTGATTGTTCGCATCGATCAACGTGTGAGAAGCTCAGGCCGTCCAGCTCCACTTCCATCAGCTCAGAGCAGAGAGAGTCTGGTTATTCTGTATTATGGTTATTATTCTGGTGAAACATATTTACAGACTGAGAAGCTTTATTAAGTTTGGGCATAATTACTGCTCTGAATATGATGTTCTTTCATTGTTCTGCTTGTCCGTTTAACGATTAACCGATTACTAAATTAACAGATGTTTATTCATGGATTCATGTGATAAGGTTTCGGGTGGAACTGAAGCTCAGGATGTTTCTGGTTGATTTTTTCCTGTTGAAGTTTTTTAAAGCGAAGCTGTCGGCAGTTTCCCACCTAAAGTGAAACTTTGTTGCTTTCAGGACTTTCAGGCTCTGGTCTCACATAGATTATGAATTTTTGCTCTCAACCAATCACGTCTTTATATTTTGCTTCCAATTATAAAGCAAATATATAATTTTGTGCATCTTGTTTCAAGCAGCACAATAAAATATTTATGCTCTGATTTTATCAACCCGCATGCAGAATTGATCAGCAGCTCCAAATGTTTGGGATCAATAATTTTCGATTCCAGAAAGAGATAAAAGCTCAACCAGCTGCCAGTAAAACATGCTAATGTTTAGCATTTAGCAGTCAATTGATTTATCTATAGATGCATCCATCCAGAGTTTTCAAGGTTTAACCTTCTTTTTGACAGACGGTGAAATTGGCCTTAAACTCTGTGCTGCATGTTTTGCTTATGAAAAGGTCATCCTGGTCTGGATCCAAAGAAGATCCTTGTTTTCCCATTTAGTTTCAGTGATTTGCATTTTTTGCCTATAAATACACATTAATAAAGCAGCAGCAGTGTGGGCCCCATCTGGCTGGGGAGTGGGGCCCACACTGCCTAGAT
Source organism: Phalloptychus januarius (assembly GCA_902982915.1). Lineage (NCBI taxonomy): Eukaryota > Metazoa > Chordata > Actinopteri > Cyprinodontiformes > Poeciliidae > Phalloptychus > Phalloptychus januarius. The sequence goes on from CADWAE010000475.1 coordinate 17,387,011, forward strand.
TATAGATCGGCATTAAATGGCTTTCAGGTTTGATAAAGAGACGCTTTGGGGAGAAACTGTGATTCGATTTCCCTCAGACCTTAAAGGACAAAGTTGGACCTTTTTGTCTTGCAGCTCATTTTGGATGGATCGCGACTTTGGTGACGACGTCACAACAGTCCCTCTTGTTGGTAAAGCAGCAACATTTCTGTGCTCTTCCAGAATGCATTGGCTTCCACATTCATGACATGACTTGATGAATCTGAGCTGAAACATCCGATCCAAGATGGAACAGAAAATCTTTGAGCAGCATTTTGAGTTTCCTGTAGGAACGAAAAGCATGTAGAATATGTGAGCGCTGCAAGTTGGCCAGACGCTAAAAGAGGCAGAAAGCATCGCCATGACAACCGATGAAATTGCAATCTGACGTTTCCTGAGGCATAAGACATAGAAACAAATCAGTTTGTGGCAAAATCAATAAAAATGTGGAGCAAAGGCCATTTTGTTGCATACATTTGAGTTTTAAAGTTTTCTTTTAGTAATTTTAAAATTCCTGAACTCTTCTTGTGAGTTTTAGATTTCGCTGCATGTCAACTTTGTGACAAAAAAGGAGAAAATTGCAGTTTTACTCGGATTGTTTTTACCTTCAAACCATATTTTCTTAACCTGTTGAGGTCTGTGAATTTAAATAGGACCCATTTTTCAAAGGTCACATTTTGCTCGGTTTTGAACTTCCATTGTGGTTTCTACCTTTTCTAAAAACAACCCAGGTGCTTAGAAAAACATCCCGCTGGTTTTTGGCAATAAGTTCATGATTTTGGTGTCTGGAAAACGAGCAGTTTCAAAAAGTTCCTGGTTGTTGAATCGCATTCAACTGGCACTGTGTTGCTACCTAGCAACCTCAGCTGATGTCCAGCACTTGGTCAGCTGGTTTTTATTCTCTGTACAATGGCTGCTGGAAGTCAAGAGTTTTCTTGTTGACTTTCTGAATTCTGCTTGGCTGTGCAGGAGGCTCCACTGACGCTTTTCAAAGATGTACGACTGCATAATTGTGCATCTGAGCGTAAACATTCAGTTAGGGGCGTGGTCAGCAGCAGCTTATTTGGATTTAAAGTGACACAGACCCTAAAACAGATCAGACTGAAATTTGATTATCTAAGAATGATTTGGTGTGCAGAGTATGGTTTTATATAACCATCGATCCTGAGCTGTTAAAAAAATACTTTTTAAAAAATAATTCCTTCTGTGAGTTGACCTGAACTCAGTCGAAATAAACAGACCGGAAAACAAGATGGCGGTTCTTGGCTAACATCACTATGGAAACCCAAGAAGTTCATTGGTGAAAAAAAAATTCTGATTTTACAAAATTAAGTCTCAAAGTACAGAAAATTAGAATAATTAATAAAATGAATTCATGTGTTGATATTTATAGCCAGACAGTAACAAACAAAAAAAAACTAAATCCAGGAGATAAACTCAGCACAGACCCAGGAATACTTTCTATGGGAAAGGAAAAGAGAGAACACAAGAAACACTTTGCAGTTTTAACCAATCGGTATTTTATCCCTCAAACTCTATTTTGGATCTTTAATCTAAATGTCTGAGCCGTCTGCCGGCTACGTGTTTGTTTGGACTCACTTTGAAGGAACACGGATCAGATTTCAGGTCTCATTCAGAGCTAATGTGTCACTTAAACTGCCATTAGCATCGGCCATTAGCATCGGCTGCAGCCACTTAGAGCTGCGCTCGTCTGAACTGGCAGCGAAAACGCGAACCTGACAGCGTTTCCTTTGTCTTCCACACTTCCTTCACAGTGGCAGCAGTTGTCACAGTAACAACCAGACTTGGGTAATAATGACCCGCCTGGATCCAGCAGAAGGCTGAACGCGTTTCAGTCGAGCAGAAAGGTGTAGGTGGGTTTTTATAACAGTGATCAGACAATAATAGAGCAGATCAGCTTCAGTAGTCATGCTGTGTTTTATTTACCCGACTGGAGAAATATTTTCTGATGCTTTGAGTGTTTGGTGCCGTTGTAATTTAATGAAGAGGTAAATTCCTTCAAAAAGCAAAACATATTTGCTGCTTTTGTTGTGTTTACTGATGAAGCTGCTGCATTTCTTCATGAAAACCTGTTATTTCATGTTAATATAGCTTTCAGTTGGATGTGGTAAGTATTCAAAATCAAAACCATCACGTTGATGGCTGGAAAGCAATACTTGACAGATCGATCATTAATTGCTTCATGAACACTGGCTGGTTTGAACACGTTGCTGTTTTAAGGCGAATGCTTCCAGTTCGTCTTTACATGCTGAAGTTATTCCTGTTATTTGGCTCCAAGCCTGAGGAAGTCCTGAATAGAGCACATCCACTGGGATCAAAGTGTGTTTTCAACCTGATCGTCCGCTAGACTCGATTCAGATCAAAATTACGTTACGTTGTCCAGGGTTTGTGCCAGAAAACCTGCTGAGCCCAGCTGTAGGGGGCGCTAGAGCGCACCAGCAGCTCAATATTCAGTTACAAAAATTTACAAAGAGCCATTATATTTGGAAATAAGCCTATGAGGTCAGCTGGCAGGGACGGCACAATTAGTTCAATGCGTCAACCATAACCAACTATAACCAACTTTAACCAACTGTAACCAACTATAACCAACTATAACCAACTGTAACCAACTATAACCAACTATAACCAACTGTAACCAACTGTAACCAACTATAACCAACTTAACCAAAACCAACTATAACCAACTGTAACCAACCATAACCAACCATAACCAACTATAACCAACCGTAACCAGTGTGTGTGTGTGACGGTTGGTGTGTGATGGTTGGTGTGTGGGGGTGTGTGTGTGTGTGTGACGGTGTGTGTGGGCTTCCTGTCTGCTGTGCTGCATGTGCTGACAGTCGGAGGCAGCAGCTCTGGTGATTCATCCCAGTGTGTCATTAGTTTGTCTCTGGGTTGAACATCTAATAATAGACTACAGCAAGAAGAGAGAAATCCCCGTGTGTGTGTGTGTGTATGGGGGGGTGTGTGTGTGAGTGTGTGCACATAGAGGGGGCGATTGAAGCAGTTGGTGTGTTGGGAGACTTGATGTGTGTGTGCTTTGAAACCAGCTGCAAGAAACATCTGAGAAGTTTGCAGTTACTGTATGTGTCTGTGATTTATTGTTATTATATAAAAGGAACCATAAATGTTTTCGTCTCAGTTTGGCAATAAATGCAATTAATTCGACTTGAATTAAGTCTAAAATGTACTGAGGCACAAAGAGGAAAAGACAAAAGAACATTAATTAGTCAATTAGTTAGTATTATTTATTTAATGCAGTTAGCAATTATTGAGTAATCTATTATTCTATAGAAGCAAAGGGTTATTTGAGAACTTTGCTTCTATTTGAGTCAAAGTTCATCAAACATTTTAATAAAAAACCCAAAGTGGCTACGACTTTAGCCACGACAGCAGCTAACAGCTGGCTAGTTGCGCTATTCTCTTTGCATTTTTAGTTTAAAACCACAAATGTTTCTAATACTTTTAATGTTTTGAATGTTTTATGCAATGATTCTGGCCTGCATGGTGAAAACAGTAAATGTTGCTGAACTGGTCAAACTGTTTTCACTTCCAGCTGATTCATTTCTGTTGAAGCTAACATGTAGCAAATATCCAAATAAGTCAAAGTGAACTGAGTTCGAGTTTCCTGGGGGAAGCTAAAAACAAGCAGGTTGACTTTCTATGGAAAGAAAAACAACTTAGGATGAATTTATTCCTTTGGTGATAAAGACAAAGATTTAGTTCAATAATAAACTTAATGGGGTTTTTAGACCCAATTAAAAGCTCCAGGGAGGAAGGAAGGGTGGAAAGAAAAGGAAGGAATTAAATAAGGGGTTTTGTGCATAAAATGTGAATTATACGTTTTATTTCCAACTGTGGATGAATCTCTTCCCTCTGGTGACAAAACGAAAAACAGCTTTTTGCTTGTTAACCATCGTTTACCTTATTTAAACGGTTGAGTTGAGATCTGGTTCGGTTCCAGTTTGGATCCAGTTTAAATCTGGTTTGGATCCGATTTGGATCCGGTTCGGTTCTGCCTCTGAACTGAACTGCAGTTTGAACAGAGGGACCAGTCCAAGTTTCTCTAGGATGACGTTGGTGACCATCAGCAGTCGGTGCATTTAGCGCTACACTATCATCTCATTGATTAGTCGATAGATTATTCTGATGGTTAATTGATTAATCAGATGTTTCATTTCACAGTTAATCTTGGTTTGGAACAATATTAGTCATCAATTAGATGCAAATAAAGAAGAAATTTAATTCATTTTTAAAATAATAAATTAGGTTACAGCTCTTAGGCCTCACCGCGGCATCACAGGGTCAAATCCTCATGACCTTTGCCCCATATTACCTCTCTGCTAGAGCTGATAAAACCCAGAAAAAAAACATTGATTAAATGCATGTGATTGATGAGTTTTCATCTAAAATCCAAAAATGTTCAGTTTTTTATTAATAACTCTGAATGTGTTTCTTTCAGTAAATGGCCTTTTTGAGTCGGCTTCAGTTAACCATGAATTTATTACTGAATTAGTTGATTATTAATAATAATCTGATTAATCACTTCAGCCCAAGCTGATTTGATGATGATTTGAAGGGATGTTAAATGATCCGCACGCACACGCACACGCACACGTGGATTGTAATTGAGGGGAGAGCCTTTCTGGACTCATTAAACACAAACTCTCCCACAGCTGAGGGGAGAGAGGGGGGGGACATCTGGCTTCCCACTGCAGGCATAAAAAAATCCACACACAGAGGAGTGTGTGCTGATGAGTTTTAGAGGACGAGGCAGAGGTTGATGCTTCTGCTTTACTAGAATAACTTTCCACTAAAACAACTTTTATTTTTTTGTTTTTCTGCACAAACTGATAAATAGTTTTTCCAGTGAAATGTCTGACATGATTACATCTCCTTGTTCTGTTGCTGTTTTATTTACAAATCTTTTGGTTTACTGTCTGATAGGAGAATAAAAACACCGTTTCCCAGAATCCCCATATTAAATCTGAAGACTTAAATTAAAAATGTGCAACATGAAGCGAGAACTTTTCTAAAAGCTAAAAGATTGATCTATTGATTATTCTGACGATTGATCTGATACGGAAAAAAAATTTGCACCGAACCTCTGAATATGATATTAAAACTGCAGATAACAATTTTTCAAATGTTTTTTAAACATTTTCAAACATCTTTCCTGGATCATTTGAAGCAAAAGACAAAACTTCAGCTAAAACATCAAAACATTCATTTTATAATTCATTTATTCATTATTGGATAACAGAATGTGCTCAATAGATTTTTATTTTTAAGTATTTGAACGAAAAATAAGAAACAAACTATCAAGAATCTAAAAAAGTAACAATAAAAATGCGTATTAAAAAAATACATCAAATATAAATTAATAACAGGTGAAGCTGAAACTGCTGCCAGAGTTTTGTGTAAAACATATTTACAGATCTTTATTTTAAGTGCCAAATGTTTCGACTTTTATACAGTTTATTTTATTTACTCAATTTGTTTTTCTGAAAATTTGTTTTTGTGCTCATATTCTCTAATTAATTGACTAATTAATCATTTCAGCTCCAACTGAGTCTTTAGTGTTGTTGCAATTAGGCCTGAAATGATTCCTCGAGTGATTCGAGGTCCTCGATTATTAAAACGCCTCGAGGAAAATTGATCTGCCTCTCGTTAAATTATGTTGTATTATTTAGCACCATGTTCCGGCCGGGTCGTTATTTACGTTAAGCACTTCCGTCATTTGCCGGAAGCTAAGTGTTAGCGGCATACCATCCTATTTTCAAGTTCTGCGTGGGAGGATTTTATGATTCATGATGATGTCCGGGTTTGATAATTTTTCAGAGACAATAATCGTCCATAAAATGATACCTGGAGTTCTGCAGCTTCTCTCCTCCTGGAGCTGCTGGTTCACAGCGAACGGCGGGATTATTTATCCAGGTGAGCCGATGGACTGAACACTGCGGCGGCTTTAGCTGCAGCTTTACTGAATAAACGGAAAACAAATAGAAATTTTTATCAGCGTATTTGTGATCCTGCCTCTTTATCATTAACTGGAATATAATTTCAGATTTTTGTCTAACTTTTCTTCAGGTTAACTTAGAAAATTAGCTTTTGCTACAAGTTAACTTTCTACTAGTTAGTTGTTGGGTTGTTAGTAGTTGAAACAAAAACCGAATCACTGACTTTGCAGCAATCGTTGGTTCTCCATAATCTAATTAAGTTTATTAATTTAGTCTTCATGCTAACTCTGGCAGCCATCTTGTATTATGATCATGTTCAACATTGAGCTGATTTAATTTTGTGTGTGAATAAAAACACACTTCATGGCTGATCATGGAAACAAATAAATAACATGAATGAAGGAAAATTCAGGATGAAATTAGTTTCTGTTTATTGTTTTGTTACCTTGAAACCAAAACAGAAAATGAAATTAAAAAGATTCAGATTTATTTATAATTTGCTGGTTAATCACAAAATATTTGAGTAAAAGAATAAATGTTGTAAAAAGGAAACATTACTTTTAATGATTCTCTAATCACTAAATGATGCATCATAATCATAGATTTATAATGTAAATGCAAATAACCCTTTTGAAGGTTTTTTTATGCCTAATGATTTTTTTAATGTGAATCCAAAATGTTAGTTTGTTTCTCACTAATATTATTAATCTTAAAACGGTCCAATCAAATCCTGCTTTGATGATAAATCAGTTATAATGTTTGCTAATTCACATTGTTGATATTTACTTAAGAAATTCTTAACAATTCTAAATTTCACTTTGAATTTTTAAAACCTTTAATTGTAAAAGTGCTGAACTGTATTAATATTTTTATTGCAGACAAGCGATCGCTGTTTGCTTCTCCAAACGAGAAGATTCAATGTTTTGTATTGTAATATTCAATCGTAATGGCATCAGAAGGTTCGATTTAAAATAATTAACCTCAACATTTCCAGCTGGGAAAACAAAACCTGAAGCCCAACAGCTTCAGATTTAGACAATAGAAATGTTTAGTTTTTGCTTAAATTTTAAAACAAATCCAGATAATCAGATGAAATTCCGGTTTTCACAGATTTATTTACAGTTTATTCTGTTATCTGGAGCGATATTCTTCAGATTCTGCTGGGTATGACTGAAAGTAGCTGCTCAGTTCAAATTTATTTCTATCAAGTTTATTTCAGGTGAGTCACATCAACAAGCAAAACTCAGACATTTTGACTCCAAACCAGTTTTTCTATGCTAGAGACAAAGAAGTGATGAAAAATGGCCAACATGTCCGGAGGATTTCTGAGGAAGACGGCCATTTGTCATCTTCTTGTTTTAACAAGGCATCCCAGGTCAGACGCTCAGCTTCAGCAGGAAGGTCGAGTCACAGGGATGTATTGAGAGCATCGCTATGGCAGCGGTCCAGAGCAGAGATGCAGTCCAGAACCCAAAGTGGATCTGCAGAGCCGGTTTTCTCACTTTGTAGCAGAAAAAAAAATCAGACCATCCAATAAAGTCCCACTTGCACCGTCTAAGAATGAGTGACCTCGTTTCCAGCTGAACTAGTTTCAAACACAATACACAGCGTAGCATCAGAGTCACTGTACACAGAGCGAAACAGCTGAAGCTAGTCTGACGTAAAGCTCCCGTTTAAACTCCATCGTCCTGAATGGAGTGAAGGTAAAGAACGGCGACATGAACTGGAGGCTGACGGCTCGTTAAATGGAAGTCCTACTTTTCCTGCTACCATCTGTGGCTCCGCTGGTTTAATCAGAGCAACATCCAGCTGGGAGATCTGCTCTCCCTGGAGAAGTTCATCCTCTGAGGCTTCCACTCTTTCTAGAGCAGCTTGAAAAACTCAATCACTGGTGGTTCAATATCTTCATAAAGTCTTCCGCAAATCTTTTATGTACTTCCATTTGGGTCTCAACTCCTCCCACAAACATCTTAAAAAAATACCAGGCTAGTTCTTGGCAATAAGTTATTTTTTTGTAAATGAGCCGTTTCAAAACCCTTTGGAAAATAACGTCACAAATCAGCAGGCTCACTCCATTACCGGGCAACCCCAGCAAAGCTCACTCCGTTACCTGGCAACCCCAGCAAAGCTCACTCCGTTACCTGGCAACCCCAGCAAAGCTCACCCCGTTACCTGGCAACCCCAGCCAAGCTCACCCCGTTACCTGGCAACCCCAGCCAAGCTCACCCCCTTACCTGGCAACCCCAGCTGATCTCCAGCATTTGGTCAGCTGGTTTTCCTGCTGTATGCTCTGTACAATGGCTGCTGGAAAAGAGTTTAATTGGTGACTTGCTGCATACTGGTTGGTTATGTAGGAGGCACCACTAATGCTTTTCAAAGATGCTAGGTTGTATAATTGCTCGTCGGTTTGCAATTTAGGAGCTGGGCGTGGCCAGCAGAAGCTTTAGAACCTGACATGCCTCATGCAAACTGGAGAAATCGGTTCTCCGATTGACGAAAATTGTGACATTTTGTTTGCAGAGTCATCTGCCTGCCTAACTCGACGCCGGGTCAGGCAGGTTCTGGTCAGGTCATTCCATTTGTAGCTCATATAGAATGTGTTTCTATGACATTATACATTTGATGTTTTTACCATGTGAAGTATTTGTTGCCTTGTTGCTGAAATTTGCTAGAAAAATAAACTTGATTGATTGATTGACTGATTGATTGTGTGAAGTGTTGTCCAATTGGTCAGAAGTTTGCTGCGTTTTGGAGGAAGCGCGCTCAGACAGTAACATGGATGTTGGTCTTTCGCTTGGTGGAGCAGCGACTCACTCTGCTGCCTTGCATCTAGAAGGTCCTGGGTTTGATCTTTCTCTTGCCCTTCGACCTCTTAACCCCACTAAGATGAGTGTGCTGGATGATGGATAGAATGTTTTTCTGAGGTGATGAGGAACTAGCTATACGTTTTTGATTCTTCACTAAGTAACTAGCATAAAAACGTGATAACTTCTGGGTGGAAACTCTGACACGTTGTCATTCATGGAGGAGGCTGAGCAGAAAGTGTGGCGCGGGGCCGGATGTGGGGTTGGGTGCACCGTTATGATCCGCTACAGATGGAAGAATGACAGTTTTGTTTTCATGTGTGAATTGTTATCTGAAATTTAGTTTTAGCAGGAAGTTAGCACAATAATTAATTTCTTGGTTTATATTTGATATTTTAACTTGGAGTCTACCAGCTTTGACTTCATGCTAGGATGATGATGCTATTGGCTCAATGGATACTTACTAGAGGTGAGTATCCATTATCAGCGTTATCGGCCGCCGATCGTTGGTTATCGGCCGCCGATCGTTGGTTATCGCCCGCCGATCGTTGGTTATCGGCCGAGTTCGGTGAAAATGTGTTTGATCGGTGATGGATCAGAGTCTCTCGTTGCCGATCACCAAACCGATCAGCTGCATGTCACTGATGTGAGGAGCTGATCTCTCTCTCCTCACTGCAGCAGCAAATCCTGCAGGAGGAACTTTAACGCTCTGAGTGATCAGCGACGTTTCATGTTGAGACAGGAAATGACCCTGGAGGAGAATCACGTCACAAGATCGTAGTCTAATATGATATTTAGAAAACAAGAACTTCACAGAGTTTGGCTGCATGGAGGAACTAAAGACATCGGATCCAGACAGCAGCGACCGACACTGGATCAGCATCAGGGTCCGGAAGCTGAACAAATAACTCCAACAATAATTCAAGTGTTGTAGCTGTGGAGCGAGACGCTGGTTCTGTTGGACCGCCGCTGCTGGTAGGAACATCTGACAGACGGAGCATCAATTTCTGTCGGATTATTTGTACATGTGGCCCCAACTACGGCATCGTTATGAGATAATTATCTACTTTGATGTGTAGTTTATGTTTTTATACATTATAATAAATGTTGGGCTGCGGTTTGTGCTTGTAACATGCAGCACATTGAATGACTAGAGCAGGTAAGGACAGATTTGTTTCATAATACTTTATGTAAGTGTTATGAAGACAGATGAATTAATTATAATTTCCTGGGAGTAAGAAAGAGTCGGAGACGTTTCAGCTGTAGCTAAGCTCTGCTGAGATCCAGGCCACAGTCAACAAAACTATTTACATAAAATTACAATATCAAACTCAAATATCCACATTAGTCTCAAATCTTTCAGCTCTGAATGGAGAAATCATTTTTGAACAAGAAACGAGGAACATTAAAACTTTCCCGCTGTCCTCCGACCGATCCAGGATTGTCATGATTCGGTCCTGTTGGCCCAAACTGGCAGGAAAGATGAGCAGCCAGTGGCAAATCATGCAAATACAGGAAACATGCAAACTCTCCACAGACTGAGAGCTTTGCTGCTAAACCAGCAAACAGGTTCAGAAAGACAACATGGGCCACTGAGACTGACATTAAGGTCAGCCTATCGATAAACACTGGAGATAAAATACTTTTAAGAAGTGCCATTTTTGTTTGTATTTAAATCAGAGGCTGAACTTTGCAGGTTTGAACTGTAGTTTCACTCAGATGTCGTCTGAAGTAAACAGTAATAATCTTAAAAGTCTTCATGGCTCCAATCTGATTCTATTGGTGGTGAAATGAATAAATGCTGCTGGTTTGATGGTGGGACTCAGCAGCCTGTCAACAGTTTCCATTTGTTTTGTCACTTAAGGCATTTGCAGATTTTATCAGACTCATTTACAACAAAATTGCTAAATAAACTAAAATATATGATGACGTGTTTATATGTGACAAACTATAGTAAGAGTTAGTTTCATTGATTTTGCTGAAATGTTGACCAGCAGCTTCAACCTGAGACTTAAAAATGATTTTGGACTAAATGTGTCGTTCGTTTGTAAAACGTGCCGATGTTGACAAGGATAAAATATTTTATAAATATAAAGAACTATGTCTGCGACAGGTGCAGTTATGCGAAATGTAATTGTCGAATGTAAAAGACCTTTGTTTAGTCCTCTCTTGATCATTGACAGAACTGACAGAAAGCAAACTCTTTCTGGATTAACATCGAGGCAGAATAAATATTTGACATATCAAAACATCAGCAAATTTTTCTTCTATAAAATCTGACTTAAATTAATACAAGACGACCAGTAACCATCGGAACAGCATAGTTTGGTGGCCAGGACGTGGTGCATAGCAAGATGCTAGCTGTAGCGAGATGCTAGCTGTAGCGGCTAATATGTCAATGCAGCTGGCAGCAGCAAGAACATCAGATGTTTCACACTAAACCTACTCAGTTCACTTTAGTCAAAGTGTAGTTTGTTTGCCTAGAAAGGCCGGTCCAGTTGTTGTGAATGCTAATCGACCTCTGACCTCTGGTCCTCCAAACCTCAGTCTGGGTTTGGTTGAAGTGAACTGTGGTTCGGTTTGAATGTGATCACCAAGCGGACCAGAGATCGCTCCAGAAGCTTTTTAAGGATTTGAAGGTTTACAGAGTCACAACTTCCTCAATGAGTCTTGGATTAAAATTAGGCAGAATTTGCAACATCTCTATATATTTTTAAAAATTTAGCGTCTTTTTTTTACAGCAGGAAGTGGACTACAGCGCAGGGCATTCTGGGTAAACACAACCAAAGCTAACATGTTAGCCTAGCACTAGCAGCAGAAATGGCTCCTGGTCTTTAGCCTAAAGAGAAATCCTCCAGCCGCTACAATCTGACGCCTCCATCTTGTTTCATCTGGTGAAGCAGGAAGTTGCTCTCAGAGTCTTCAGAGGTTTCTGTGTCGTTTCCTTCAGTGGTTGTTGGTGCAGCGCCCCCACAGGCCAGGAGGGGAACAGGCTGGTTCAGAGCAGCTGGAGGTGGAGCAGATGTTCTGGTTCCAGTAGAACCGGGTCGACCGGACTGAAGGAGGGAAACGTTCTTATGCAGCAGGTTTGTTGCTTGTTACTCCCTCACTGGTTCTGTTAAGAATAAGAAACTTCCCAGCAGCAGCTCACAGTGAAGTCTCATAATTACTTTCAGCTCTGGAGAGACCCCATTTTTGGAAGTGCAGTGACCTTCAAAGTGTGTAGTGTCCTCCTTTCCTTCTCACGACAATACGGTCACTTTCACCGATGCTGCTGCTAAAGCTGCAGCAGCTGCAACCACACAGTGCTGGGAGTCTTTGTTCACACAATGTACCCATAATTCAAATGATGAGTCATGTGTCTGTGGCAGGTGAAGTGAATGCAAAGCAGTTCGGTTCGCGCTATAGGCCAGAATCCCTGGCTGACCTTGGAGAAACAGTTTCAGCTGCCTGGCTGCAGCAGCAATATGCAGGAGTTTAAACCGCTTACCACTGCATGTATGATCAATTTTAATTTAAAGTCATTTTAATCACATTTGTCTGAAGCTGTAAATTTTGATGTAGCATACAGAGAAATAAAATAGTTTTTGTTTCATGTTCGATGGGATGTGAATGTTGTTGTGACAATTCCCTATTTAGCTCTCAACATGCAGAATATCATCGTTTCGCTGCTGCTGTTCAAAATGCTCCTACAAGCAGAGCCTGTGGTCTGCAGCTCCATCAGGGGAATCCCTGATTCTGCAGTAACAATGAAATGTTCTCAGGGTAGAAAGAAAAACGGCTACGGCTGTAAACGTTCCTTTTATAGATGTTCTTATCATAGATACTATTTCTCTATCTAGAATCCTGCCTCTTTATTATTCATCTACTTTTTCCATAGAGAGAAACAAAAGGCGGAACATATTGAGCTCAACCCACATGAGGAGTCACAGGTTCCATTCCTGATCTGATGACCTTTGCCCCCGCTCTCCTGACCAACTTTCCTGTCTGACCGCTCTGAAATAAAAAAAACTTCTAGAGTGAATAAATCCTTTAAAAACATAAAGAACATATTTAAGGCTGATGGTCCGGTAGACCCGGTTCTATCAACATTTGTTCCACTTCCAGCTGCTGTGGTTCTTCCTCTAAACAAACTGAAATGATTGTAAATGAATTATTTTTCTTTGGTCTAAACTAAACATGGTCGCCACATTTATTCCACCAAATCGTTCTTAGATAATCAGATTTCATTTTGATCAGTTCAGCCTCTTTAGGGTGCCGTCACTTTAAATCCAAGCAAGCTGCTGCTGGCCACGCCTCCAACTGAGCGTTACACTGACAGACAAAATGGCTGCCAACAGATGAGCAATTATATTGAAAAGCATTAGTTGAGTCTCCTGCACAACCAACCAGCCTGCAGCAAGTCAACAGCTAAACTCCTGTTTTTTCCAGCAGCCATTGTACGGCAGGGTTAGGGTTAGCTGACCAAACACTGGAGATCAGCTGGGTTGCTAGGGAGCAGGCTGGACTTGTTGCTAGGTAACAGGGTAACCTAGGGAGGTTTTTGAAACGACTTGTTTTCCAGACACCAAAAAACTTATTTCCAAAAAAATGACTGCATGTTGTTTTAGGCATTTGAGACACAAATGGAGAATAAAAACCTATTTTATAAAATGGGTCCTGTTTAAATATTGAACTAGTTTAGAATCTAGAAGAGGTTTGTCAGTGTTGGTTTTATTTCTCTCCTGTCTGACATGAGGAAGCGGTGAAACCGAAGGCTCTTCCAGTGGTGCTTCAGGTTGGGCATGACGCCCCCTGCAGGCCGCCGCCTCTCCACCGATGATCCAGCCGGTAGGTTGCATAACGCAGCCTGAAGGCCTGGGAGGAATGGTGTGTACGCTGCGCAGCCTTTCTGCGGAGGCTGATCTGGAATCTGACTGCAACAGACTGAACCATTTCAGAAACATGACGCATGCGAAGCTGCGCCTCGTCTTCCTCACTCTGCCACATTTAAAGTCTCTGTTGTAGAAAGTGTCGCCCGGGCCAGGCTGCTGAAAGCTGCTCTGAAGGTTTTCTGTAAGTGGGTTAGGGTCTCGCTGACGTCTGCGGTCCCAGCGGCTCCTTCGTTTCCGCGCCGTTTCATGCCCAGAGTTACATCACAGCGGCTCTGGAGCGACCCGAGGTTTGCTCAGGTCGCTGGGTAGAACGAACACGCTCTCCTCGCTGACATCTGGGCAAATCACGTTGCTCAGGTTTCAGCTTCTACTGCCGCCAGGCAGCACATCTGTCCTGCTGCTCATTTCAGGCCGACAGAGAGCTGATGCTTTATTTCTTGGTGGGCATTAATCATGTCATTTATCTGTCATCACGATAAACGATCAATTGGTTTTATCACGGTCATGATAACGGCTGTTTAAATAAAATCCTAAAATGTGAATCTTCATGTCAAATATTTTAAGATTCCGGCTTCTTGTTTCCTTTTCGCTTCATCATGAAGGAAAAAAACTTTGTGGATTTTTCTCTGGACTAAACAAACAAAATCAGATGTTTTAGTAAAAACCAGTTTCAAACATTGAAATGATTTCAAACTGGAAACTGCTGATTCGTCAGTTGGTTTGCTGTTTGTTTTTCTGTTTAGTTTTTTCTTCCCGTGTGTGTGTGTGTGGGTGTGTGGGTGTGTGTGGGTGGGTGTGTAGGGGGGGGTGTGTGTGTGGGTGGGTGTGTGGGGGGGGGGTGTGTGTAGGAGGGTGTGTGCGGGTGGGTGGGTGTGTGTGTGTGTGTGAGGGCGTGGGTGTGTGTGTGTGTGTGGGTGTCGGTTATATTCATGTAAACAAGTCGACAAGTTCTTATTAAAATCAAGACATTAAAACTCGTCGGCTTCCATTGTTCATTTTCTCCTGTGTTTGATGAAAGCATTAATAAATAATAAATTTAAAGCTGCAGCTGCAGATGAAGCGCATTATAAATAGGAATGCTTTTGAATTTCCCCACAATGACTCCACAAACAGTTATCTAAAAATATTTAATATTTCCCATCATCTTCTCAGCGCTGCTGCAAAATGTCGTGTTAAAACTTTCAGTCCATGTCGCTGCAGGAAGCAACATGAGGAATTTTCATCATTTTGCAACATGCTAACCGGCAGCGCGGCAGCCATCTTGTAGTTTCTCCGTTGAGTTTTTGTGACAAATAAACTTGAGGAGCTGAAGCTGCTTCGATCTCAGCTGCAGGAGTTTATATGACCCAGCTTTTATTTTGGTAGTCTACTTCCACATCATGTGACCTAGATATTTAGTTCTGAATTAATCGTTTTGTGTAAATATTTAACTTGTTAATTATTTAGCTACGCTCAACATTTAGGCTCAAATGAAATATTTAGTCTGAAACTGAATCTGATTTTGTTTTTGGAAAAATAAATTTCCTTTTATGGCTAAATATGTCATGTTCGAGGGTAGGCTTCTGACCCACATGCAGAATCAAACACGGGAAGCAACAGTAAGTTAAGACGTTTATTATAGCAACACAATAATCAGTGTCTTGCAGGTGGTTCTTTTGGATCGGGTTCTGGAAGCGGAGAGAGGGGTTAGTGATTTGGCCAGAGGAAGACTGATTGTCAGGGGAGGACAGCAGGTGGGTTTGCTTACGTCTTCGCAGAGGCTTCTCAACAGGAGGGGGGAAGGTGCAGGATGGGTCCAAGTGAGTTCTGAGGTGAGTGTCTCCGACAGGAAGAACTCAGGCTGGAGCGGGCAGGCAGGTGAGGCTTGGAGCTGCAAGTGGAAGATTGATCTCAGAGTCAGGCTACTACCTGGAAACGAGAGACAGAGACTGGATGAGAGAAGCGGACAACAAGCAGAGGTCTCCTCAGGAAAATCACAGTGTTCACAGGAGAGAGTGTCTAACGGGCTGGAGACTACCGTGACAGAGTAATCATCCGGCGGAGAGGTCCGGTCGAGCCGCTCCTTAAATCCTCTCTGGCTGATGACCCCAACGAGCCGCAGGTGCACAGCTCTGCTCCAGGCCACTCCCAGCAGGGAGCCGATGGGAAGAGACGCCCTCAAAAACCTAGATCCTGACAATACCCCCCCCTCAACGGCCGCCACTCGGCGGCCAAGAGGAGCAGGACGGACGAGAAGCCTCAAAATCTCTTAGCAACTGTGGATCCAATATAAAAGAACGGGGAACCCAGGACCGTTCCTCAGGTCCATAACCCTTCCAGTCCACCAGGTACTGGAAACCCCTGCCCCGACGGCGAATACCCACAATACGGCGGACCGTGTACGTGGGGCCCCCATCAATGTCCCGGGCGGGTGGAGGGGGTTTGGAAGGAGGGCACAAAGGGCTTGAGACAACTGGCTTAATCAAAGAGACGTGGAAAACTGGGTGGATGTGTAAACTGTCTGGGAGCTTGAGACGTACTGCAGCAGGGCTGAGGACTGAGGATATCTCGTAGGGTCCAATGAACCTGGGAGACAGCTTTTTATTGAAAGATTTCAGTGTGATGTCCTTGGTGGAGAGCCATACCTTTTGACCCGGCTTGTATGGAGGTGCAGGAACCCTCTTTCTGTCAGCTACACGCCGATTCTGAGACGCAGAGCGGTTAAGGGCAGCAATTGTCTGGTCCCAGATGCGCCTGCATCTACGGAGATGGTGCTGGACGGAGCTGACCGAGATGTCTTGTTCCTGCGAAGGGAATAATGGTGGCTGGTAACCAAGGGAAGATTCGAAAGGTGACAACCCAGTAGCTGAAGAGATATGACAGTTATGGGCATATTCAACCCAGGGAAGCTGTGAACTCCAAGAGGCGGGGTTAGAGGTGCAAATACATCGGAGAGAAGCCTCCAGTTCCTGATTCAGGCGCTCAGTCTGGCCATTAGTTTGAGGGTGAAAACCAGAACTGAGCGCTACCTTGGCCCCCAATGCCTTCCCAAACTCCTTCCAGAACTTGGAAATAAACTGGGGACCCCGGTCAGACAAGACTTCAAGGGGTGTTCCATGAAGGCGAAAGACATGTTTAATGAGGAGCTGAGCAGTCTCTTGTGAGGAGGGGAGTTTCCGTAACGGGATGAGGTGACAAGCCTTTGAAAAACGGTCGATTATGGTCAGAATAGTGGTGAAACCCTTGGAAAATGGTAAACCGGTAACAAAGTCGAGAGCTATGTGAGACCAGGGACGACCTGGGATAGCGAGAGGCTGGAGCAGCCCACTAGGGGGTTGGTTGCGGGCCTTACTTCTGGCACAAATGGGACAAGCCAGTACATAACCTTTAACATCGGCATAAAGGCTGGGCCACCAAAAGGAACGACGGACAAGAGCAAGCATGCGACTTACTCCTGGGTGACAGGAGAATCTAGCAGTATGGGCCCAATGGAGCAGTTTAGATCTGACTGCAGAAGGAACATAGGTTCTGTTGGGAGGTCCAGACCCTGGGTCTGGTTCTCGTCTTAGGGCTTCTTGAATCTCCCTTTGGATGTCCCAACAGAGGGCCCCAACAACACAAGACCGAGGGATAATGTTACCCACTCTATCCTCATGGTCAGGGGAGAACTGTCTAGAGAGAGCATCAGGTTTGGTATTCTTAGAGCCAGGTCTGTATGAAATGATGAAGTTGAACCGAGAGAAAAAGAGTGACCAACGTGACTGTCTGGGGTTGAGGCGTTTAGCCTCACGCAGGTAGGCCAGATTCTTGTGGTCAGTCCAGACAAGGAAGGGATGCTCGGCGCCCTCTAGCCAATGCCGCCACTCCTCCAAAGCTAACTTGATAGCTAAGAGTTCCTTGTCCCCCACATCATAATTCTTCTCTGCTTGAGACAAACGACGGGAAAAAAAAGCACAAGGATGGAGCTTGTTGTCTGGGGGGGATTTTTGAGAAAGGACAGCGCCAACACCAGAATCTGAGGCGTCCACCTCCAGAATGAATTGCCTGGAGGGATCTGGCTGAATAAGGATGGGAGCAGTTGAAAACCTCCTCTTCAGTTCATTAAAGGCCCTGTCAGCCTCACAGGACCAGACAAATGGTTTCTTGTCAGATGTCAGACTGGTAAGTGGTAAGGCAGTCAGACTATAATTCCTTATGAAACGGCGGTAAAAATTGGCAAAACCCAAAAAACGTTGCAATTGCTTACGGGACGATGGAGTGGGCCAGTCAAGCACAGCTTGAATCTTTTCTGGGTCTGCCTTCACCTGCCCGCTCTGGAGGACAAATCCAAGGAAGGTGAGGGAGGTGGCGTGAAACTCGCATTTCTCTGCTTTGATGTATAACTGGTTCTCCAACAGGCGCTGCAGGACCAACCGGACATGCCTTCTGTGCTCTTCAAGGGATCTGGAAAAGATGAGTATGTCATCGAGATAGACAAATACAAAGTGGTTCAGGTAGTCTCTAAGGACATCATTAACAAGAGCCTGGAAAACAGCTGGTGCGTTCATGAGTCCAAAAGGCATCACCAAATATTCAAAATGCCCTAGGGGGGTCTTGAACGCCGTCTTCCACTCATCCCCCTCCCTTATCCTGATGAGGTGATAAGCATTCCTCAAATCCAGTTTAGTGAAAATGGTGGCCCCCTGAATGGGCTCAAAAGCTGCAGTGAGGAGTGGCAAAGGGTACTTGTTTTTGATTGTGATTTGATTGAGGCCTCTGTAATCAATGCAAGGGCGCAGTGTTCCATCCTTCTTGCCTACGAAGAAAAACCCAGCACCTATAGGAGATGATGACTTGCGAATAATCCCTGCAGCTAGGGATTCATTAACATATTTCTCCATGCTCTCTCTCTCAGGTCCAGATATGTTGTAAAGGCGGCTAGAGGGAAGTGGAGCGCCAGGCAGGAGGTCGATGGCACAGTCGTAGGGTCTGTGTGGTGGTAATGATAAGGCTCGAGATTTACTGAAAACCCTGTGCAGGTCGTGATATTCAGAGGGGACATTTGAGAGAGCAGAAGGGCTAACCTGATCCTCAGGGTCTGGTGCCCGTGAGGAACCCAACGCAGACTGAAGGCAGGTAGCGAGACACCTAGAGCTCCAGGACTCCACCCTATTCTCTCGCCAGTTGATATGAGGGTTATGCAGAGACAACCAAGGGAAGCCGAGGACTACTGGAGTCTGAGGAGAAGGAAACACAAAAAAGGTAAGAGACTCCCAATGGTTACCAGAAACCAAAAGATTAATGGGTTTAGTCTTATGCGTGATCCTAGGCAAAGGATTTCCATCAAGAGCCGACACCTGTATTGGAGCCGGAAGGGGAATAACAGGAATTTGAAGCTGGTTTACCAGGGTCTCGTCAAGGAGATTCTGTTCGCACCCCGAGTCGATCAGGGCGAAGGTCTGGAAACGAGTCTGATCATCAACAAGCGCACAGGAGAGTGTAACACGGGAATCAAAATTCTTAACTCCGCCCACCAGTACTCCCGAGCCTACCGGCGGGCTCTCCCTTTTGACTGCAGGGGACAGGCCGCCACAAAATGACCCAACTGACCACAATATAGGCAAGCTCCAGTCCTCATACGATGCTGCCGTTCCTCAGGTGATAACCTGGCTCGACCAATTTGCATGGGTTCTTCAGTGGCTGGTGCTAACCTATGGTCAGAAGAGGATGGCATGGGAGGAAAAATTGGTGTAGGAACAGGGAGGAGCTGTCTCTTAGAGCGGGCCCGTTCTCGGACCCTGTTGTCAATCCTAATAGCCTGAGAAATCAGAATCTCCAATGTCTCGTGCTCATCACGATAGGCCAATTCATCCTTTAAAGGCTCGTTTAAAGCTTGGAGAAAAGCACCCTTTAGAGCCTCATCATTCCAGCCAGAAGAGGCCGCTAGCGTGCGAAAATCAATAGCGAAGTCAGCTACTGATTGGCTTCCTTGTTTAAGACCCCATAACTTCTTTGTGATCTCAGAACCAGACTCTGTATATCCAAAAGTCTGTTTAAAGTCGGAAATGAAATCAGTGAAGGTACCCTGCAAAAGTGTCCGTTGTGTGTATCTGGCTTCAGCCCACCTTAACGCTCTTCCTTGAAGTAATCCAACAATGTAGGAGATGCGGGAGGGGCCATCAGGAAACGATTGGGGTGAACGAGAGAAGACTAACGAACACTGGAGCAGGAAGCCCCCACATCTGCCAATCTCACCAGAAAATGGTTCTGGCGTGGGAGAGACGGCGTCTCTAAAACGGGGAGGAGATGGATCTAGCACTGCGGCTGCCGCAGCGCCGTCCACTGGGGCGGCGCCGGCGGCTGTGCCGGCTGGGCGAGGAGGTGGACCCAGGGCGGAAAGTTTGCGATCAATTTCCTGGAATAGCTCGGCCAAACAATCTAGTCGTTGATTTGAATGAGTCTGCTGGTTAGCGAGAGAGGTTAGGAGATCGTCGTGCCTGGCTAAGACCGCTAACGGATCCGGACGAGATCCTGCTGGGTCAGACTGTTGGCCGGATGATTCTGTCATGTTCGAGGGTAGGCTTCTGACCCACATGCAGAATCAAACACGGGAAGCAACAGTAAGTTAAGACGTTTATTATAGCAACACAATAATCAGTGTCTTGCAGGTGGTTCTTTTGGATCGGGTTCTGGAAGCGGAGAGAGGGGTTAGTGATTTGGCCAGAGGAAGACTGATTGTCAGGGGAGGACAGCAGGTGGGTTTGCTTACGTCTTCGCAGAGGCTTCTCAACAGGAGGGGGGAAGGTGCAGGATGGGTCCAAGTGAGTTCTGAGGTGAGTGTCTCCGACAGGAATGAACTCAGGCTGGAGCGGGCAGGCAGGTGAGGCTTGGAGCTGCAAGTGGAAGATTGATCTCAGAGTCAGGCTACTACCTGGAAACGAGAGACAGAGACTGGATGAGAGAAGCGGACAACAAGCAGAGGTCTCCTCAGGAAAATCACAGTGTTCACAGGAGAGAGTGTCTAACGGGCTGGAGACTACCATGACAGAGTAATCATCCGGCGGAGAGGTCAGGTCGAGCCGCTCCTTAAATCCTCTCTGGCTGATGACCCCAACGAGCCGCAGGTGCACAGCTCTGCTCCAGGCCACTCCCAGCAGGGAGCCGATGGGAAGAGACGCCCTCAAAAACCTAGATCCTGACAAAATAACCCAAATTATTGCTTTTAATTTTGACTGTGTAGCTTTACAAATGCCTCCCCATAAGATTATTAAAAACATTAAATAACAAACAAATATAAGCAAACAACACAAAATGCCTTTTTCAAACACACCTGGCTGACGTACCGATATGAAAATGTGAAAGCATATTTCTGATATGGCGGATAATCGATATCTGCCTGGTGACCAAACCAATTCCTGCAGCAATAATCAATTAATCGCATCAGTTCGATAAACTCCAATCAGGCCGATCGTTTCCAGCTGAGATTTAATCAGGAGAGCAGTGCGGCGGTTTATTCCTTTCTCTTTGCTCTCGCTCAAAAACGTCATGATAAAAATGCTGCAAACTTTTTGCACCAGAACTTTTACTTGCCTTTCTAGATTCCCAGTTTTTGCTTGACCTGTTTTCTTATTTCATAATTCATTTTGCTTTTGGTTTGTTTGTGTTTTTTGGATACTTAAACTGTTTTCCAGTTCTAGAATGTTCTTTAGAAATTAGTTTATTGATCTTTGACAGACTTGCATTATTATGTCATCATTATATTAGTTTAAAATGGTCTCAAAACAACATCATCATTTATCGCAATAATGCAATGACAATATACCGGCTTACAGCGCCCCCTTCTGCCCAGATGTTATTTCCATCTTATTTTCCATAAGATGGAAGTAAAAATCTGATGTTAAAGCTGCAGAAGCTTTTGTAAAAAAATATTTTTTACATATTTGTTGGAACTGTCTCCAGGTTGTGGCAGATAATCAGTCTGTCTTCTCCCAGTACTAACTGGAAACAACCAATCAGAGCCAGGAGGTGGGAGTTAGCGCTGTAAATCACCGTCCATGTGGCGCTGCTCAAGAAGAGCTTTTATTGCTGCAGTTTTAAGTAAAATCAGCTTTTTTATTTTTCCATCATATTTTTATGCTTTTCTCTGATGTGTTGCTTTGATTCTTTCATGTTTGACAAGTCCATTAGTCTCCATGGCAACCATTCAGCTGGTTTGGCCTAGCTCCGCCTTGGAGGCGCAGCTCCTCCCCCTCCAGAGCAGCGCTGGTAAAAACGTTAAAGGGTTGCTAGAGGAGCCATGTTGGGGCAACTTCCTGGAGGCGGAGCTTCAGAAACAGCAGGAGTTCTTAAAGAGACAGAGTTAAATCAGGAAGTCAAATGTCTTTTACATTGTAAAAACACAAAACTTTATCAAGTATTTGACTTGTTTCTAATGCAATTATTACATTACACCCGAAACAAGACAAAACTAACTCACAAGAAACATTTCAGCAAGAAACAGGAGCTTGTTTCACATCAATAGTTCCCCGATATTGAGAAAGACGTTGGCAGATTCTCATTTATTACAGGACATTTTTCAGATGTTTTAACTAGAACTTTTTAAATCAATATTAAGATATTATTAAAACTCCTGTTACTTTTCGGTTAGTCTGGTCTTATTTCAAACTAATTAAGATATTTGCACTAAAAACTAGATCAAAAATAATAGTAAGATTTTGTGTTTTTGCAGTGTCATATTTGATACATGTAACATGTAATATAAATATATAATATAAAATGGCTTCTTTGCCTGGAACACGTAATGCTGCCCCTCTAATCTCTGGGATGATGTTGGGATCTCATGACTATGACTTAATTTTCTAATTTTGAAGCTTTTCATTGTTGATTTATATCAGCCTGGTGGAAACAGAAAGAGGG
Organism: Phalloptychus januarius; assembly: GCA_902982915.1. NCBI lineage: Eukaryota > Metazoa > Chordata > Actinopteri > Cyprinodontiformes > Poeciliidae > Phalloptychus > Phalloptychus januarius. Next base: position 17,409,565 of record CADWAE010000475.1, read on the forward strand.
GAAGAGACAAAGCGTTTTACCCTCGGCTGTGCAAAAAGGATGTAAGTGTTTATTGACTTCCGGCCTCAGCGGCGGCTGCAGCGGATCCCTGCTGCTCTCCATCAACATGCCAGAGAGCCTCGTAACAGACCAAAGCACCACATGGTGTGTGTGAACCAAGGAGGCAAATTAATTCATCAAAGTCATTTAAAAAACATTTTTGAAGGGAGTCAGAGCAGAAAATGCCAATCGGAGGTATTCCTGGCACAGTTATATAATCCTCTCATGCCCTCTTGAGAATATTGTGTTCACATAACACTAATTCAACATTTCATTTGGAAATACGCTTGGAAAAAACGGCTGGTAACGGCCTGAAGCTTTTCTGTCTGATGCTTGTAAAAAAGGCAGCGGTGCCTCTTAGGCCGGATCTGAGGAACGGTGGCCAAACGCAGCCGAGCGAGTTCCCGTGGATCTCCACTCTCACCTCCACTTGGCTCAGAAAAGGCTCAATATTTAGAATAATGAAGTGGGAGCTCGTTCTGATCTGGCAGGAGGAGCGACGCTGCCGACTGTCAGTCACTTTGCTCTGCGTTGCGATGGAAACAACCTTGCTGCTCCGCTGCAGGGCTAATTCTGTAGAAGAGAGGAAGCTTGTAGAAAGCGACGAGGAAAAATCTGCACACGAGTCATCTGCTGATACGTTCAGCCGCCGATCGCTCCGCCGATCGATCCGCCGATCGATCCGCCTGGCCGAGTGTGATGCAGCTTCACAACCGCTTGGTGCTCATCCTACTCTCCTTTTATTTTGTTGGGACTTTGTCTAGTTCGGTTAGTTTTTAGAGTTTGTTTGATAGTTTTTATTAGTTACATATTGCTCAATTTTAGTTTTTTTTTACTAACAGAAAAAGGTCAAATATTTGATTATGTATAAATCGATTGGGTAACAAACCCAGACTATGCACTCTGTTCTTTCAGCAAATGGTCTTTTTTGTAGTCTGGATGATTAATGATTAATCAATTACTAAATGAGTTGACAATTATTTGTATAATGGATTAAATGCATGACTTTGCGTTTTTGTTTATGATGTAAAGCACTTGAAATGCCTTACATCTCAGTGTGCTATAATGTGCTATACAAATAAAATTAGATTTCTGATCGATTAATGAAATGATTGTTTCAGTCTTGGTGTCGATTCCCGTCACTGAATAAATGTTCAAATGGATCGGTAAACATCCATCATTACTACACAGCTGTAACCATCAGCATGACGAGAAAAAGATTCCAGCAAACAAATCTGAGGAGCATCGAGAGTCTAACAGATGTTTTATGATTAGAAATGTTTCACAGGATTTAATTTAATATAATTTAGTAGGGTCAGGAAATGTTTTCTCTTTTTATTAACAAAATGTTTTTTATAAATGTTTACAGAATTCTATGTGTTGGTCTATCACAAAATAACTCACAATAGGATTGTTGTCATTATTACAGGGTCTCACATATTAATTAAAAAACATATTGACGGAAAAATTAGTTTCCAATTCAAAACTCCTTTTTGCTGGTAAATTATTGAATAAAACTAAATCTGAGCTGATAGTCAGAAATTTATCATTTTTAATATTTTCTTCATTACATTGGAGCAAAAATATTTCAGAACGTTTGATCACTCAGAAAGCGACGGAAATGTGGACTCTACATGCTAACATTAGCACTATATGCTAATGTAGATGCTAACATTGGCATTATCTGCCAGTGTGGATGCTAACATCAATTATCTGCTAGTGAAATGCTAAGATTAGCATTAGCTGCTAATTTGGAGGCTACCATCAATATTATCTGTTAGTGTAGATGCTAAGATTAGCATCAGCTGCCAGTGTGGGTGTTAACATCAGCATTATCTGCTTGAGTAGATGCTAGTATTAGCTGCTGTTGTTGATGCTAATATCAACATTATTTCTTGCTAGTGCGGATGCTAACATTGGGGTTAGCTACTACTGTGGACACTGACATTAGCTTAGCTGGTACCTGTTAGCATTCAAATGAAATGGTGTTTTAAGATAGCACAGCTTCGTTGATATGCTAACCTCTTTTAGCACATCTTAAACGCAACAGTAGTGTTTTCCGATGTCCAATCAGATCGTTTGAAGCAGAAATTAGCCCCATGTGGCCGAGAGAAGACGATTTGTCATCAGTTGCTGTTTCTGTGTGTCAGATTTATGGGCGTACCAGAAACACAATACAAAGGTTCTGCTCAGGACTTTTACTTCTATAAATTCATGTGAATGATTCTCCATGACAACATTTACAGATAAACAGCCAAACGAAAAAATCTGGAAAAAATTTTCTGAGATGGACTTTGTGAAGCTTCATTAAATTTGGTAAAACATGAACTGAAAATTTGAGGAAAAGGTTGGGAAATCTTCCTTGAAAACCTCTTGCTTAGTTTCATCTGAATGTCTGAACTGAGCAAAAAGGAAGGGTGTTTGTGCTGCAAATGGCGATGCTGCTGTTATTTATGATGTTTGTTTGCTCTTGCATGTTTGTAGTTCTGTTTCCTCTGAAGTCACCGCAGCAGTGGCAGGTCTGATCGCTCCGGCTGGTTTCCAGTCGAACCAATCGGAGATTAAGCTCCACTGTAATCCTCCTCTGCTCCACATGACCTCACTGTGATGCTGCGGCCTGCAAAGCCGCCATTGGAGCGCCGCGCCGTCTCCTTGGCGGCCGGCGGCCAATCAGAGCAGTCGGCTCGGCTCCGCCCCCCTGTGGTGAACCGGGGGAACATGCAGCGTTTCTATGAATGGAAACATGGAGGAGAGGAATAATAATAGTGACTCCACCGCCTGTAGAGTTTAGATATGAAAATCACAATTGGTAATACATCACAATATTTTAGCGGCTCTGTGTGAAATAATCTCATCATGTTCCACATTTTTCAAATTTTTTTAATCCAGGGATTTGTGTTTTAGCTCCAGGTTGTCAGAACAAAATGTAACTCATAAAATGCCGTTAATTATGATTACAGATGCATGGATATCATACAGCTGCAGTTTATGCCACTTCAACAGATCCCGAGAATTATCAGTTGTACATTTAATAATCAGTTTTGTGGATAAAAATGTTTCATATTTATGTCGTTTAGTTTTTCTTTTTAATAATAAAACACTGGAGATGAAATCAACAAAATGATTCAGACACAAATTCAACCAGGAAACATTTACATTTAATTGTTAAAGTCACAATATTTGACTTTAATAAACTGTATGATGTATTTTTATCAGCCTGTGGTTCCGACTAACCCACTTTAGTTTGGATGAAACTGATCCGGTTCTGGACTAAGTGTGTCAGGCGGGCTGGGGATATTTGATCTTGTTGCCATGAATAAACCTCAAGATAAAAACGATCAAATAAAAGCATCACGACAGCGAAGCTTTACCTCTCAGTCTGAACTGTGATGTTTGTCTCAGAATCAGAACACGGTCTGTCGGAGCGGACGTTTCTTCAAGCACAACTTTTATCTGGAGATCGCCATGGTAACCGCTGCCAGCCCTTGACCCAGTTTGAGAATAAATTCAAGGACCTGACAGAACCAGATCTCCAACATCCGTCACTGCAGCTTGGCTCCAACTCTCCATCTAAATATAATAAAAATAATAAATATTCATATTCTACTCACATGCTTTATAACAGATTGTGCTCATAAAAAGTCCTTAGATGAGTCAGCAGAGCTGAGACACGGCTTCACAGCCACAACAAACTAAACTGGTTTTAATCTAGGAAAACTTTCTGCAGCGTCTTATTAACAGGACTTTAGACCAAAACTTAGTAACTGGAACCAGCAGATACTAAAATAGTTTCATGTTTTTGTCTATTTTAATTCCTGTTGTATTGTGAGTGTTGATATTAACGTCCAAAATAAACCGGTGGCCTCGGGCAGCAAGTAGCGCTGAGTCGCCAATAATTGTTTGAGTTCAACCAAGCAGCTCAAGTTTACAGTTTTATTGTTGCTATAACAACAAGGTGACTAACTTTTCCTTAACCATTTTTATGAGTTTAAGGATTTCAGATCTGATGCAACTTATCTGCCTGGTTTTAGTCTGAACAGCAGCAGCAGCTGGAGAACGGACATTTGTCCAGTTATTGATCAGTCATTGACTAAATGAGTTGATTATTTCAATAATCAATTAATGTGATTAATAGTTTCAGCCTAAATGGAAGGTAAATGTTCCACATTCTGACCTGATCAATACCGCACCAATAATTCCATTAATTAATTTTATTAATTGATTGATATATTGATTGACTGATTGATTAATTGGTTGATTGGTTGATGGATTGATTGATTGATTGATTGATTAATTGGTTGATTGATTGATTGATTGGTTGATGGATTGATTGATTGATTGATTGATTGATGGCTTGCTGACCCGTCTCTCCACAGTAACTGCCCCTGCTCGCTGGCGGCTGCCCTGGCCCGCGCCACCGCAGACAGCCTGCTCCAGTCCGATCTGTCCGTCCAGAACCTCAACAAGGCTGTAGAAGATGGCGCCGACCCGTTGCCACGTGAGTTGCCGGGGAATTGCTCTCTCAAATAAATGAGGTCTCCCTCTCAGTTCGTCCCTCACACTCAGCCACAAGCGTCCCGCTTCTCCTCTCTGGGCGCGTTAAGTGGGGTTTGACCACTAGAGGGCGACAGAGAGCCCAGACACAGCCGGACGCCGCGGCATCATGAAGCCGCTTCCCTCATTTATGGTTTAGCTCAGCGAATATTTTACTCACATTAATGTATTAATCTCTTATGTAATATTCAAAATTCATCAGCTGAAATCTGTAATGTTCAAAATGAAAATGCAAAGCTAACATTTAGCAGTTTTGGTTCTTTGTTCTCTTTGCAGTCATGCATTGCCATGGTAACGTTGATGCAAACACTTGCAGACATTAATGTTGCTTCGTTCCAACCAGAAACTTCAGAGTTTCATTCGGATTTAATGCAAAAAAACCCCCCCAGAAAATAAAAATGAATACGTGGATATTAAGTACAAATCTGCAACACAACGTATTTATTTGTCTACAGCCTCTTTTACTCTGATGAGTCAAAATCAAATTTTATTGATCAATCAAATTTTCTGTTTGAAGATTTAATTTGTGGAAGTTCAGTCACATCTGGTTTACGACTTCCATTCAGACTTTGAATTCAGGTTATATTTAATATTTATTTGTTCATTTAGATGTTTATGTTCCAAAATAATTATTTCCCCTGTTTTATTCCTGCTGATGAAAAGGAGCAGAGCCGTTGTCTGAAAGCAAAAGTTTTAAAATGCCTGAAGATCCAACAAGCGAAACAAAAGTGTAATTAATTAAAAGTAATTAATTTTTCCAAAATTAATTATTTTAAGGAGATCACAGCTGTTCAAAATGTGATTATTGACACCTCTGGTGCAAATGCCTCAAACTAAACAGCCTCTACAGAGACCCAAAGATGCCAAAAAGCAACAACTGTCGATGTTTTCTTGATCTCCTCCTGCTTTTCAGAGACATTTGGAAACTTGTTTATCACAGCTCCACTTGTTTTAAGCAGGAGATAAAATACACAAAATAAAACAGACTTTATTAAGACTTAATAAAATAACTGAACAGCATTCACACTCTTCATTTAAAGAGTTTTTAAGAAGAGTTTTAAGTTGGTTCATGGGAATAAATCTTACGTGTCTTTTGCAAATGAGGAGGAAAAGCTTCTTCTGACAGGTTGTGTGTTGCTTGCAGAGATGGAGTCGGTGAAGATGGCGCGCCTGGTGTTTAACCGACTCTTTGAGATTTGCTGCCTGTGGCAGAAGGAGCTGCCGTTCCGCCGCCGCCCGCAGCCGTACTACGAAACGTCCATCCACGCCATCAAGAACATGAGGCGCAAAATGGAGGACAAGCACGTCATCATCCCCGACTTCAACACGCTCTTCAACATTCAGGTACAATTTATTTACACAAGTCCATTTTCTTGATGATTTTCAGAGCATATTTATTTATCAAATGTTATAAGTTGCTGAAAAGTTGCTTGTTAGTTTTGTCTGGACTCATTTGCACTAAAACTAGAGAAACAAAGTTGATAAAAGAGAAACTGATCAGAGCAGAAACAAGATGAAAACCAAGACATTTCTGAACAAAATATTTATTCCAAATCTGACAGTTTTATAGAAAGTAGCCAAGACATTTTTAATAATAAATAATCATTCATGCAGGTTATTGCAGTTTTATCCATCTTGATTTTCCTGCCAACAGATTTGTTTGTTTTTCACTTGGATATTAGAAGGAAAAATGAAATGACCGATCTTGTTGATGCTTTACATTTTGACTTCCTGAATGCAAATGAAAATATTCACCAAACAATCATGCAGATATTTGTTTGCATGATGGGAAGAAGCAGAGCCACAATATGAAATCAGGTGTTGATCTGAGCAGCACTAGCAAGGCCAGTCGCTCCATGTAGCATCTCTATAGAACCAGCAGGAGTTTTACAGGGTATTTTAAGATCAGAGTCTAAAGGAGCCGCCGTATTAAAGCTGCAGGTCAGCAGGGCGTCTTCCTCTGCTGCTGCTTTTCCCACAGTGAGAAACTTATTGAATGAATGTCAAAGCTGAAGCTTTTCTCTGCTTTTGTCCCAGGATCAAGAGGAACAGGCTTTCTTTGCTGTGTTTGACGGACATGGCGGCGTGGATGCAGCCATTTATGCTGCCAACCACCTTCATGTCAACCTGTTCCACCAGGAAACCTTCGGCCAGGATCCCAGCGACGCTCTGTGTCGCGCCTTCAAGCTGACGGACGAGCGCTTCGTGAAGAAAGCCTCCCGAGAGGTACCCCACCCTGACCTTTAACCCCGCACCCTAACCCTAACCCTATTTTTATTTTTTACAGTGTTGTCTCATCTGCAACTAACGATTATTTTTCCGATTATTCTGACGATTAATCGGATAAAAAATTGTCACATTAGGGAGATTTTTCATTTCAGCTTTTTTCTTCAATATTAGAAATACATTAAAGGGTGCAAATGAAAAAGATTTTTTCATGAGAAAATGAACATTTTACAGCCTAAAATGCAAAAACAACTTTGCTTCACTGAATGTTGGTCATTTATAGCAAAGGATGAATCTGCAGCTAAAAATCCTCCAAACATGAGAAAAGTTCAACATGCTGCATTTATGATCTTTAATAATTAGACGGCAAAAGGACATGAACGGATTTTTGTTCAGCTCCAGAATTTGAACTTGGTGAAGCTGAAACTGATCCTTGACTTCTGGATAAGGAATATTTACAAACAAGGTTTTAAATACAAAATGTGTAGATTGTTTCTACATTTTGGTTTAATAAGTGCTGAGTTTTGTTCTTTCAGGGTCTTTGTCCTCCGGTTTATTAATCGATTACAAATTAGTTGACAATCGGTTTATCATTATTAATTAGATGAATGGTTTTAGATGTGTCGTGTTTTACTGCTTAAATTCACTTGTTACAGATGATTAAATTATAACGTGGTTACAAACGTGGTTCTCCTTGTGTCTGCGGCAGCATCTGCGCTGTGGAACCACCGGGGTGGTGACGTTCCTGCGAGGCCGGACGCTGCATGTGGCCTGGCTGGGAGACTCCCAGGTGATCCTGGTGCGGAGAGGCCAGGTGGTGGAGCTGATGAAGCCCCACAAACCGGACAGAGAGGTGACACACAGAACAAGCAAATCGGTTTTCTGCAACCTTAGTGAAAGGAAAATGTCCAGTGGTTGTCAGGTGAAAGTCAGTCATGACTTTCAATAATGTCTGGGAACACAGATAAGATGCAAAATTCACTTCTTCCATGTTGTTGTTTCTTTTGGGGGGTTTTTTGCTTCTAAAAACAAAACAAAAGTTTAAAAAAACACTCGGATGTTTTTTGGCAAAAAGTTTGTTGCCTGGAAAATGAATCAGGTCAAAAACTTTCCATTTGTTAAGTTATATTGCGGCGTTACCTAGCAACCACAGCCAATCTTCAGCGGTTGGTCCGCTGGTTTTCCCGCTGTACAATGGCTGCTGGAAGTCAAGAGTTTTCTTGTTGACTTGCTGCATTCTGGTTGGTTGTGCAGGAGGCTCCACTGATGCTTTTCAAGATGTACGGTTGTATAATTGTGCATCTGTTGCAGCCATTTTGTTGCGAGTGTGAACATTGAGTTGGGGGCGTGGCCAGCAGCAGCTGGTTTGGATTTAAAGTGACGGAGACCTTGAAACAGCTCAGACTGAAAACTGATTATCTAAGAATAATTTAGTTAAGAAATATAATGAACGGGTTTTGAATAGGCCATAGACAGATCCTGACCTATTCAAAGAAGCATAATTGTTCATCTTTTTCTCTGTTTTTATATTCCAGTTTTTTTATCTGGGATCTGGTTGAAGTTTCTGAACCTTAAATAGAAAAACATCCAGCGACTGGCTGGTTCAGCCTGCATTATACTGTCTTATTTTTAACAGCATGTCAGCAGCAGACCTTTGCACTAATTCTGAGTTTAGTGAAGCAGCTATTTTAACATCCATTTTGTGCACTAGAAACTATGGATGCACAATAAATCAGCCCCGATGTCCTTAAAGCCGGACAATCGGCCGAAACAAACACGAATCTGATCTTATCATGTTTTTCTCCACAAAGGTCTGAAAAGCAGCTGCTGCTCCTGCTGCTGGGAGAAACGGGCGGTAAACAGTCACCTCACTGTAAAGACGACGAAATCGTCATCAGCTTCTATAGGAACTAACATACAGAAGTATTGCCCAAATCTGAGAACTTGGCCAGCTGAACTAATTCTTTTACATGTTTTATGTCAGCATTATGGAGATAAATAATGTTTAGAAATATGTTCTCAGCTAATATCTGCAAAATAACCAGTGAAAAAAGGTTAAATAGAAGTAACATAACTCCCAGTCATTAGCAAAAATGTCCAGATATCTAGAATCAAACATCTTCCTTTTTCAGCCCCGTTGTTCTTTATTTTTAAACTTTGAAGAAGGAATATCAAAGAAACATCTATCATCAAGGTTTTCTTGGCATCTTTTCGTTTTAAAAATTGCGCTTTGTATTTTCAGTCCAGAAACAGAAGCGCTGTGTGACCCCAACCCAGAAAATGTCCATGTTTTGAGCGGACTGTTCCTTTAAGTGCTTCACCGAGGCAGACGGAGGAATCTGCAGATGATGAGCTTCTCTTTGTTTGCAGGATGAGAAGCAGAGGATCGAGGCTTTGGGAGGATGCGTGATTTGGTTTGGCACATGGAGGGTCAACGGGAGTCTGTCCGTATCCAGAGCAATAGGTATAGTAACGTTCCTGCAGTGCATTGTGGGAAGGCAATATAAAGTACAAATAACAAAACTACCAGGAAGAAGTCGCACACTTTGATGCTGTCAGCGTGATTCTAAACTTGATTTAAAGATTTTCTGTTTGCTCAGAAAACAGCAAACATTGACGTGAAACAAGCAGCATTAAGAAAAAGGAATATGACATCATGAACGCAACAAAAAGCCATTGCTGTTTGTTGTGTGTATTTGAGTTATGACGATGCTGCCACTGAATAACTTTAGAAATCTTCCATAAATCAGCCATCTTTACTGCAGCGCGGCTGTGAGACGGCGATGTGCAGGTCAAAGTTCGATCACCGCCATGTTTAACGATATGAACCATCGGATTTCAGCAGAAAATCTGAAATGCCTTTGATTGGAGTTTGTCGCAAAGACAAGTTTCATTTTAGTAACGGCTCTAAACTCACTATGCAAAAGAAATTATTTTGGCCTTTCAAAATAGAGATCACAGAAACTTTTCAAAATAAAACTCCATTTTAATGGTTTAATTATTACAAATGTAAGATCCAGATTTCAGTGCGACAGGAAACCTGATTATTTGACCTAATGTGCGTTAAGCGTCAGTATTATGGAGACAATAATAAAACCTGAATGTTTTGGCAGGCGACTCGGAGCACAAGCCGTACATCTGTGGGGACGCGGACCACGGCCTCTTCCCATTGGACGGCTCAGAGGACTACCTGATCCTGGCCTGCGACGGTTTCTGGGACACGGTGAGTCCCGACGAGGCGGTGCGCGTTGTCAGCGACCATCTGCAGGAGAACACCGGCGACACCACCATGGTGGCCCACAAGCTGGTGGCCTCCGCCCGAGACGCAGGCTCCAGCGACAACATAACTGTCATAGTGGTGTTCCTGCGCGACCCGCGCTCCCCGCCGCCCACCAACACGGAGGACGAAGAGGAGGGCGGGGCCGAGGAGCCGGTGGAGGAGGAGGAGGCCACGCAGCTGGAGGAGGAGGAGCAGGAAGAAGAGGAGGAAGAAGATGAAGCAGTGAGAGTGGAGCGAGACGGAGGCGAGGGAGGCAGCGCCGCGGACGTGGGAGGAAAAAGCCGCGGCGGCTGGCCGCTGCAGCAGTGCTCGGCTCCAGCGGACCTCGCCTATGAAGACCGGACGGACTCATTCACGGACAGAACCAGCCTCAGCCTGCTGGGGCCGTCACTGGAGAGCCACATCAGCCCCAGCAGCTACCGGGGAGCGCGCCCTCTGAGACGCAGGCCGCGCTTCCCCTTCCAGCAGCCCGGCGCCGCCGGCTTCACGGACCCGCTGTGGCCCCAAACGGCTGCGCTTTTAGGCCAAGCCTCCAGGCGAAGCAGGCGGGGCCACGTCAGCCGCCGATCGGGTCGGAGGTGGCCGAGCAGATCCAAAGAGCTGCTGGGTCTGATACCGTCGGGTCACACGCAGAGTTACGCCCTCCGGAGGCCTGGAGTGGCAGCGCCTCACCTGCCCTACGACGCCTCCATCTGAAGGCAGGCGGTTCTCTCTGCTGACTCCAAGTGGCGTTTGTGAGTAACTGCGTCTCTCTAGAGCAAACACTGATTGGCCAGATCCCACTGCACAAATTAATCCAAAATCATCGTTATTAAAAAGTTGAGCAACAGCATAAGGAGCTGAGGCTTCAACTTCTTTGCTGAATAAGTTACAATTTTTCTAAAATGGTTTTGTTTTTAACTATTTTTCTTAGTCTCACATTATTTCAGGAACTAAAACGGATTTTGTTTTAAAGTATCAACATTCATCCCTTCATACTCATAAATGTCTGAAAAATGGCTACTGTTTGCTATTAAAACAGATGCTTTTATTTTGAAATGTAAGCAGATGTCCTCTGTTAAGAGAAGGCGCCATGTAGACGCCGCTAATGGCGCTAATGCTAACACAAAATGTCCGCTGTTATCCTGTCGAAGTGCTTAAACTGAAACTAATCCCAAAGTCTTTTCTGGGTTACAGCAGCAAGTCTCTGTAATGAAGAAAATAAATGCAAGTCTGATGCCAAAGATGTCAGCTAGCGATATTTTAAAAAAGAAAATCTAGTGACACGTTAATTTGTCCAATCAGGTGTGGCTCTTGAGAAACGCGTTGCTTTGGAAACGCCGCTTCACCTGCAGAGACTCTGAAGGTTCAGCCAAACCAAACCGTTTCCATGGTTCTTCACTTCTCCCCTTTGCCTTCAACCACATATTTCTTTGATAGTAAGTAGTTGTGGCTCCTGCAGTTGTTATGTGATAATCAGTCGATGTTAGCGGACCGGTACTCTGTCCAAAGTCGAAACATTTCTCACTGTAGGCTGAAGCTTTAGACCCCAACATCCTGTCTGTGACCACTGATCAGCCGGAGTGAAGCTCAAAATGCTGGCAGTCAGATGTATTCACAGGTTGAATGAGACGTAAATGTTTTAAAAAGCCACTGCAGTACAACCTGCATGTGGAGCAGAGCGGTTACTGCAGACAACAAAGATAAAGCCGGAGCTGCTTCACTTCAGGGAAGAGAAACAGAAATTTCAAGTAAATTGTGAAATCAGCACCTGTTTTTAGTTTAGTTAGAGCTTAGTTCTGCTTTGGGTGGTGAAAGCCTCAAGTGATTAAAAATATTAACTTCCATTCATTTATTTCTGTGCGTCTGTAGAGAGAAGCTTTTATTTTGAAGGATGTAACAGAGCTGAGCTTCCGTCTCACAGCAGCTGATATCAACTCATGTTGTTTGTAACGTCATCTTTTAGAGTATTTCACCACACTCGTGCGGTTTTAAGGACCTGCATGTTGTAACCATGGCAACGACGCTTTCACTAAAACAAGAGTATCCGCATCTCTACGTGTTCCAGGGAAAACGTCTCGTTAAAACGACAAACCTTCCTCAGTCCAAAGTCGCGTCAAAACAAGAAAAAAAACTGTCACGAGATTTAAACCTGATTAGAACCAAAATCTGTCCTCTTCAATAAAGAAGACTGTTATAGTAAAACAGTGAAAATCTATTCAGATTTTTAGATGTAGGAAACATGGTCAGTGTCTTTAACAAGTCGGTCAGAGGAGTGAATTTTCCCATCATGCAAAGCGTCAACATCGGACAAAATGAGTCTGGATTCGCTGCAGGACAGAGACACGCATAATTAACATTTTATTTTTTGTGAGATTTTAAACCTTTGCTCAAAATTTACTTGTCAATTGGATGAAAACATCCAATCTGCACTTTGACCTGAAGCGTAACTAACCCACTCCCAAAGCTAAGCCCCGCCCCAGCCAGCAAAGTGGGCGGAGCTAAGAGACACGTGAGGGAGGGGCTGTCTGATAAAACCAGCGACTCTTTCTGTGTTGGAGATTTCAATGGCAACGGTCCTGAGCCAGCAGCGAGCACCGCCGTTAACTGTCATTAGCTGTCATTAGCCGCCATTAGCTGTCATTGGCCGCCGTTAGCTTCCTCAGCACTGCAGCCAGTCTCAGGCGTTAGCCTTTCCACTCTGTGAGTTTTGAAAATAAATCACATTTGTAAAGCTGAGTATCAATCAATGGTCACCAGTTGCCATGGCAACGCTCGCCACTCCAGCTGGGAGAAAATGCCGTGCTTTTATAATGGAAGCGACGAAGTTTTCCTAAGCTGCAGCAACCAAAAGGAGAATTGAACGACACTATTTGAGCCAAGAGGCCAAATAAATTCAAACTAGAGGAAAAAGTTAAAATAATCAATTTGGAGAATTTATGAAACAAGGTCAATTTGGGCGACTTTCACTTTCTGCTCTCATTAGGGTTTAGCTCAACATTGAGTACAGAAGTGTAATAATACTTATGCACCTATAATGTTTAATTTGCATGACAGAATACTAAGAATATAAAAATCTAATGTGACTAGAATAATGTCAGAGAATTAAATCGAACTGTGACTTTAATTATTCCCAAAGAATCGACTTTTTCTTCTCACTCTGGTAATAATGTCAGTTTGTCTTTGTATTATTTTCACTCTATTTTTGTGATTTTATAGTTTGTTCCTGCAATTTTAGCTTTTTAGTTTTTTATTAGTTTGTCCCAAATGCTTGGTAGGAAAATGTCTTTATAAATGTCCCAATATTTATTATTTTTTATGGGCTGTTTTATTTTAGTTAAATTTTTTCTCAGAGGAATTTCTTCAAATAGGTTTTAGAAAAAGTTTCCAAGTTAAAAAACATGAAAAATGTGAAGAAGTGTGAAAAACGTCTGCTGTCGCTTTATATTGTAACTAATATTTTCCATCATTGCCACTAAGAGATATTGGACCAAATGTTTATGTCCATCCTGGAAAGAGAAATATTCAGTCATTTTTCTTATGAATACAGAGTGAAACGTCCTGTTTTTGTGAGGGAGATGCTAAATGAGCGCTAACGGCTGATCCTGCTTCTCTCTGGGTGATTTGCTTTCATATGAGGCTGCAGGCGCTGTTCTGCCGCACCATTCAGTCAGTGACCCAGCAATTATCCTGCAACAATTTGTCTACTCCTAAAAGCATTAACTGTCGGATTATGAAAGATTATATTTCACTTACCTGAATAAATGCCTCCTGCAGTCCAGAGGGGACGTCCTCCTGGGTAAATGGGCTTTTAGCTGGAAGGATATTGAGATATATGTATATATTTTTTATAGTCTAATAGGTTTACCTATTTGCTATAACTACAAACTCTTGAGATATTCTTGAAAGGCTTGATAAAATTAGCATTTATATTAATAGGAAAGCTGCATACTTTCCTCAATCTGGTTTATTTCTTGCAAGATTAATGAATCTAAAAGAAAAGTGCTGTGAAGTTCGACAGGAGTTTAATAATGAAAAAGGAAATTTAAAACCACCGATGAATATGAAAGTACAACCTGCAGCTATTTAGCTTAACTCAGTCATGAAGCCCTTTGCTGCTGAAGCTAACATTGTAGCAACATCAGAATGAAATTCACAAAAAGGGATTTTCTTGTAACTTTGTTCAACTTAATGAGGGATGTTGGTTAATCAAGGAATCATTTAAATAGAACCAGTATGAGATTAATTATGCTTTTGTTTTTCCATTTGGGTCTCAACTGACTCTGAGAACAAAACAAATATTTCAAAATATAAAACAAACCAAAAAAACACGCAGACATTTTTGGTGTTTGGAAAATGACCCATTTCAAAAACCTCTCATTTGTTAAATCACCTTCCCCAGCTACAGTGCTGTTACCTAGCAACCCGATGCCGTTATCTAGCAACCCCAGCGGAGCTGCAGCACGTTTGGTCAGCTGGTTCTGAGCTTTGCTAACATTTTCCACGTTTATGTAAAATCATCGTGAAGAAAGAAGTCGTAGATTTCTGCAAAAAATTTATGTTAGTCTAAAAATGCTCAAGAAAAAACAAGAACATTTCTGAGCTCCAAATGGTGAATATTTGTTAGAAAAACATTCCCAAAATCTGAGTCAAACATTTTCAACTTTCCAACTCAGAAATTTCCCATTTTTTTCTAGTAAAAAAAGCTTGGACAGATCAAGCTCAAACATTCTGGGGTTTTAGGCAGAAGTTTGCTCCTCCTTTCCTGTTCAGTGGTCAGATCCTGCAGGCGGTAAATAGAGATTTAAACTGATTATTGGAATCCGTTCACAGTGTTGCTGAAAATGCCCGGCATAAGCAATAAAAGACGTGCAGAAGTTCAGCTCTGCTTCCTGTGTGTCCGACTGTTGGGCCCCATCATGACTCTGTGTCCATTTACACAACCAGGGTTTTTCTTCTTTGTAAGCAATAAGGACGTTTCATTTCAAATAAATAAAGGCTCTCTGAGGGTTTGTCTTCTGCTCAAGGATGCAATAAAACGTCATAATTACAGAAAGATGCAGCTTCATTTTTACCTCTCCTGAAATCCAAACAGGCCTCATCTGCTGCTGGCAGGTGGACAAAGTGTCCCGGACCTTTGCTAGTTTGCTGCAGAGCGGATCAGCTGATCAGGGGTCAGAGGTTAACCCCACATTCTTGTCCTCCAGGCTTGAAGACAAACCCCATGATTGTTTCTGCTTCAACATGCAGGTTAAGTGAAGAAGAAAACAGGAAAACACGCTGAGTACCTGTACTATGTGTTTCTGTACTATATAAATATGTGTACTGTAACTGGTGATTAATGTATACACATATATATATATATATATATATATATATATATATATATATATATATATATATACATAAATATAAATATAAACATAAAGAGTAGACAAAGTCTCTGGCTGATGGTTTTGTCTAAAGAAGATTTGAAACAAAGAGGAAACATGAAAACTGATTTTTCAGCTGCAAAATGATGGTTTTGGTCCAACTAAACATTTAGACATTTATAATAACTTGCTTTATATTCCTCCAATCTTGTTTAGATTAAAGTGCTATTATGGTGTATTTAGTACGTTTGTCGAAGCAGGAATTGTGTTCAGGTAGAAGCGACGCTTTGCTAAAGCCAACAGATGCTCATTTCTTCCATAAACGCTCCACGTTTCTCCATCATTCCTGGTTTTTTATTCCCTCATTTGCAGCAATTTGGGGAAAATGGAGATGCAGAAATTTAGAGAAACACAGAATGTTGAGATTTATGACCAGAGGATATCTGGATTTATTCATTAAACTTGAAGGAATGTGAATGATTTACACTTTGAGAACAAGTTAACAATATAAAATTATGAGATTGTAAAAAATAATAATAAAAGCAAACCAAAGTATGAAACACAAAGTTTACTTTTCAACTCTTCTTTCAAGTCTGGGGCTGAAAAATGTTTCAAAAAACTTTGTTTCCAATCAATCCACCTTTTTCTATGTGTTAAATAACTTAATATTTTTCAATAGATTTTAACTGAACAATATGATTCAGACAGTTAGATTATAGCAGCTTAAATTAAATAAATGTAATAATTTACAGCTATGCTGTGAAGTTGCTGTTAATGCAGCAACATTAACAAGAAAAGATCCTTTAGCAGCGAGACGGAGAATCAGGAGGAAACAGAAGCAGCTGAAGTTCAGATTAGAGACACAAAGAAGAAGAACAGGAAGAACAAGCTGCAACCCTAACCCTGACCTCTGACCCCTAAGCCTATTGACCCCTAAACCAATTGAGAGAATCAGAAAGGAAGAAGATCTCAGGGTGCCAGCAAAAGTCAGACGGACGGAAGCCTGGAAGGAGCAAAAGAGCTGAAGACATGCAGGCAGGATCATCATCATCATCGTCATGATGAAGGTCATCATCCTCATGCTGTCCACAGAGACATCCCGTCCCCCTCTGACCCACAGGTGTTGAAAAACATTTTATTTCTTAGGAAATGGATGGATGTTCCCAGAATGCAACATTCATCATTCTAGGGACATTTTCTAACACCTCGTCCCCTAATGGGTTTACATGACCTTAATGGCTGCTGCCTCTCCAGCCGACGTTCCGGGAGAGAGGACGGGCGTCCGTCCTGGAGGACGGACGGACGGGTGTCCGTCCTGGAGCCTGAACGATCAGATCATTGCTTCCGTGTTTCCCTGATGGAGTTGCCGCTCCATCAACGATTTCGCTCGGTATGTCTTATTGTCCTTCAGTTCCCCAAAGAAACCAAGAGAGTCAATAATAACGGACGGACACCCGTCCGTCCTGGAGGACGGGTGTCTGCAAAACAAAGTCCTGCTGCTGTTCGTTAGCAGAAACAACATGGTGACTGATTCTTCTGGGACATTTTACTCCTTAAATCTACTTTTATTTCAGCTATTAAAGCCCAAAGTCGCTTTGCTACAATATGCTGCAATATTTACAGTATCAGGACGATATTCCAGTTTGGATGAGTTTTAAATCCTGAAGGATGTAAACGCTGTGAAATTGTACTGTGATGAATTTTCCATAGAAAACTGAAAAGGCTCTCCGACCACATCTGTGTCTGACTTCCTGCTTAAACTCCTGGGAGGTGAGCAGTTACGCCGGTGAACCGACCGCATTGACCCAACAAGCAGCAACAGATACAACAAACGGCGTAAAAGAAGAGACAACGATGGACAGCATGAGCATCTTCACAGACTGCAGGGCGATGAAGGAGCACAAGGAATTCGGTTTCTGTTTCCTGCATGTCTTTTTTTACGCATGCTGGTCAAACCAAAACATCTGACTCAGCAAATGTGGCAGCCATCTTGGCACTCTAACCCATCGTATAGTTATTTTTTCTAAAAAGCAAAACCTGAACATTACAATTTGAAAGAACCAAAGTGAAATGAAACTCCTCCACAGCAGCAGCCGCTCTTTTCTATTTCACTCAAACCTGCGAACACCAAGTGTTTCTATATCGGCAGATCAGAGCGCGATGATCAGTGACTCATCCTTTTCATGCCTTCCAACACCAACACAGTTGAACACAGAGGAGCAGCTCCTGTCATCCATCACTGTTTTCAGAACACAAGAACAATATAAAGTGTAGAAGAGCAGCCGCTGTCTTTGTTTGCCTTAATCTAAAAATGTTCAAGAAAAAACAAGAACATTTCTGAGCTCCAAACGGCCAATATTTGTTGGCTCTGTTTCCTGCTTTTGAGAACCTTGAGGACTAAACTCTTTCCTCCATGTCAGCCTGAATCTCACCGCGTCCATCATCACAACATGACATACATCATCGCCATCCCCCTGGACCCCCCCGCAACCTGACGACGTCCCATCCTCCTCTCACCCACAGCTTCCTGTCTAACCTCAGATGAACTGGTGGAACTGATTTATCTGGTCTGAATGTTTCATCTTCCTCCTCATTAATGGACTCTTCTGACTCGTCGGCTCCACAACCAGATGAGGAGCAGCTCCCTCCACCTCCCACTGTTCTGTCTCTAGAAGTGAAGAGGCAGCTGCAGAACCAGAACCAGGTCCAGATGGTATCAGCCCAGAGTCTAGCAGAGCAGCTCTGTGGGATTCTGCAGCATCTCTTCATCCTCAGCCCAACCCAACAGAAGGTTCTGTTGCTATGGGTGACATCCTGCCTGGTTCTGGTACCAAAGGAAACTCACTATCAGTTACCAACAACTACAGACCTGTTGCCATGACAACTCCCATAATGGAGATCCTGGAGAGACTCCTGCTGGCCCACCTAAGGAAGCAGGACCCCCTGCAGTCTGCTTATCGCCACGGAGACGGAGACACCGTCATCCACCTGCTCCACCAGAGCTGCTGCCACCTGGATGGAGCAGCAGCTCTGAGGTTCATCTGATCTAATCTATGTGATCTATATCTATGACTGTCTGACAGACTGAAGGACTGAGAGTCAAACCAGGAGGCAGCAGGAGAACCTCAGGGCTCTGGATTCTCACCATTCCTTTCTCTCCACCTCAGACTTCTGTCATCTCCAGAAATACTCAGATTACTCTGAGTCAGTAATCTGAATACAGAGTAATTCAGATAATTACTCTGTATTCAGATTACTCTGCAGCTGCTAATAGTAACATGTCAAGGTTCTTCTAATGAGCCGTCATTGGATCCAGGATCCTAACCCAAACCTAAACCAGGGACAGAACTAAAACATGCAGGATGCCGGCCTCCAGGACCCACTTTGGACTCCATTGCTCTACAATAACTCTGGACAATATTAATTAACATGAGCTACAATATTTATTTCCCTTTGGGCTCAATAAAGTATTAGAATGTGAATTCATTCATCCTTAAAATTCCATCCATTTCCTAACACCTCGTCCCTAATGGGGTCAGGAGCTGCTGCCTCTCCAGCTGACGTTCTGGGCGAGAGACGGACCGGTCGGGGCCCGGACAACACAGAAACACACAGCCTTGCACACACACACCTAGGGAGGATTTAGAGAGACCAATTAACTTGACACACTGTAAACCCTAATAAGTTCACAGAACTCAAAAATAATTTTGTAACAGATTACATAATAATATTTTAGTCATGTTTTTAAAAGTTTTAAGTTTACATAAAATATAAATGACGTGCAGTTGTCTTAAATTATCTCAAAGTTAACTTATAAATATTGATATTTCTCAGCTTATGATTAGGGAGTACTTCACTAAAAACTTTCAATATTTTCAACTCATAATGCTTGAAATGGACTGAAATTTTTCTGTATTACTCAACTCATAATCTGGGGAACATCCACTCAAAATTAACCCTATAATGATATAATATATAATATAAATACTGAAGTGACACCACAGTGACAATATAACATTTTGTTTTATTCAATACAATGTGCTTTTTAAAAGGCAGGAATCAGTCGAAACAAATTGCTTGTCATAAATTAAAACAAACTGAGCAGGAGATGACTCCAGCACTTGTGATAAAATCTCACAAAGAATTCATGATAACATTCCAGATAATAAGTATAATTCATCCTCAACAACGACAATTATTACAATGTGCAGCCATTTAACACTGTTTAATACATTTTGACATTTACTGCAACTTAAAAAAAACAAACAAAAAACATTCAAATAAAGTTCTTGTTTCTGCTGTGCCGTACTTCAACTGGCAACATCAGGTAGAGCATCAAGGTAGGCATGAGGCAACAGAACATTAAATATGTACAGTGCATGAAATGAACAGTCGTTTCCCACAAGTTATTCAGTGCATAAGTTTGAGCAATACACCAATGTTGTGATATTTATCTATTAACAATCAATGTATTAAATTTGAGGCAGAAGGGAAAAAAACACTTCCTCAATACTCACTTCAACAAACAGTCCATTCTGAGTGATTCACTCATTGAACAAAACATTCTTCAGCATCAGGAGACTGAAAACCAGGAGGACAAAAATGTGTCAGGAAAATAACATTTCAGACTGACATTTAAAATTCTAATATTTTTTTAAGGAAGAAGATTTTTAAATTTTTAAATGGATGGAGGATGCTGATTGGCCGAACCGTGGGAGGACATCCTCTCCTGGGGTGTGTCGGGATTGGGGGGGGGGGGGAGGAAGAAAAGGGGGCGGCAGGGAGAGAGGGAGGAGGAGAGGAGAGGGGGGAGGGAGAGAGGGCGCATCCAGGAGGATGGTCCCAGCGCCAGCGCGCGCTGTGGGACCGGGACTACCCTGCCCCCCGCTGGACACTCCCTGCATAACAGTTTTTAACCAGACAAAACAACATAAACAATACAGTGTAATAAATAATATCAGGAATATTTACAATATTTACAAAAGCATCAGGCATAGTGGGCCGAGTGAATGCCCTATTCAATTTTTGATCGTCCCAAGGCGGATCAGTGCAAAATTTGTTGATTGGCAATTAGTTTGGGTGTTTAATAAAATCATTTTAATTTAATTTTATAGTGTTAAAATTAGAGGAGGTAATCCGAATGGGGTGGGAGGTTAGATCAGCCCCATATTTCTGCTCAGTGTTTTTTGTGTGTGGCGCACAGTGTCCAGAGGCCTTCCGTTATCCCCTTGGTTAGGTTTAGGTAGTAAGCCACTGATTATTGAGGGTTAGGGTCCACCAGGTGATCCGCCAGGGACGTGGCGAGATCGTCCCGTGGCGGCAGCCCTCAGTGAAGTTTGACGTTGATGCCAGGAACTACCTGCCCTGTCCTCTCTGCCTCAGCTTCTTCCTCCGGGCCGACCTCTGGAGACATCAAGTGTCCTGTCGGAAAAAGCTCGCCATTGACCCATCCAAACGCCCTGGCCCCTCAGTAGAGACCTCCTCTGACGAGGCATTTCCTTCTTTAGAATCCATAGGTCAACTTACCTTAGATTCAGCTGAGAAAGCGCCTGCTGAGGCCTCGGATCAGAGCTCTGAGCAAGAGAACAGTCAGATCCTGACCTCTGAGCCCAGTGTAAATCAGAACCAGAACTTGGCACAGAACCTCCCTAAGAGGAGGACCAGAGTTCAGGCTGCAGCATCCCGCCTGCTGCCAATCTCCAGCAGCGCGTCGGAGGGTGTCAGTGAGATCCTGCACCGCATGAACCAAGACAACGTCTCTTATGAGGTCTGTACACCTTCTAATGCGTATTTGTCTCTGACTCTGTCCCTCTCTAACTTCTCCCTCTGGGTCTTCCCAGGTGAAGTCTGATTGGCTGATTTGTAAGTACGGCAACAAGCTGCTGGAGAACCAGGACGGCAACCAGCGGAGCTACGAGTATGTCAGCCAGAAGCTCCGGGAACTCGGACGCCTACTGCTGGCTGCAAAGTCTCTGGACTCTGAGGTCCAGACCCTGCAGGACCTGCTGGTGCCGGGTCAGCTCAGCCTGGTGCTGTCTGCTGCAAAGAAGGCTGCAGGGTACCGGTGGAGCCGGCCCCCGCTGTCGGTGAAGACCACCCTCAAAACTGTCTGCGACATTGCCATCGGAGAGAGTCTTTTGGATGGAGATTGGGAGGCCGCAGCCAGAACCACCGACTTCTACCACCTGCTGGGCAGTGAGTGGGACAACCTGAGCCTACAGAACACTGATCCAGAACCAGGTAAGAACTGAGTCCACCTCAAACCAGTATCTATCAGAAGTACTTGATCACACATTACAGGTTTGTTTCTGCAGCTGCAGCGGATGGAGGAACCAAACCCAAGAAACGAACAAGCCTGACCAGAATCAACAAAGACCCGAGAGCCGATGGTGAGTTCTGACCCAGACTGATCTAAGCTACTGATTACAAACCCTAACCCATCTCCCAGCAGGAGGTCTTATACATTTTTATGTTTTTCTCCTGTAATGACACCATCTGCCCACCAGTTGGTGCTGTTTTCATCCTCCTTTCTGTCTCCCTGCAGTTCTGTCCAGATTTGGGTCCAGCCCTGAGGTTCCCTTGATTCCTCCGGAGTCCAGACTACAAAACCCAGTACCAGGTGGGTCATGAGTCCATCATAACCTCTGGAGGTCCATCTTGTCTCTAAAGGTGTCCTCTGTACTTCAGTTCCTTTCTGCCCCAGGAAGCCCCAGTGCCGGCCCTGGTCCTCTGCAGAGAAGGACGCCATCTGGAGACAGTTAGGGGACCATGTTCTGCTCCAGACAGTACCGGGCAAGGAGGTCTGTCAGCGCTGTTTGGATCTGGAACCAGTACTCAAGGGAAGACACTGGAAGGACGTTAAGAACCAGGTCCACAACCAGATCCAGAGCCAGAAGAAGCAGCAGTTCCACGCTCAATGAACCAGGAGGAAAATCAGCAAATCCAAGCACAGAACCAGAACCAAAATAAGCAGAACCCCCAGTCTGATGAACCACATCAGAAGCAGCCACATCAGTCCCAGGTGGAGCAGATCTGTCAGAACTCTCAGTACCAGAAGAGCCCACAATACCAGGTCCAGATGAACCACCAGGCCCAAGATAGCGCCCGGAACCAGAAAAAGAAGCTGGACCAGCAGAACCAGGTCTACCCCCCTAAGAAGCAGCTCTTCCAGAGCCGATTGGACCAGCAGAACCCCTGTGAGGTCCACAAGAAGCAGCTGTACCAAATGGACCATCAGAGTCAGCAGCTGGAGACTCGGGACACATCCGTGTTGCCGGTTCCACCTTACGATCCAGACGGACCACTCCGAGGCCTCCGGACCCCGGGGCCCCACATGGAACCTCTATTGACCAGAACCGACTGGACCGAGGAGGCGCTGGTTCAGAACTACCAGATAAACCGACCGATGGGCCAGACCCTCCTGCAGCACAACCCTGCAGGAGGAGCACCATCGGACCCGCACTCTGGACGGGTCCACTTCTGATGGACAGGTCCAAAGATGCCACATCTGTCTGTTGTCTCTCTGTCGGAACCAGAACCAGATCAACTGCCTTAAATTATTGAGATGGGAAGTTTATGATTTTCTACTAAAGTTTTGGTGTTTGTCCTGAACCGGACCATCATGTAGCATTTATTCTGTTGGTTGATTTGTTGACAGGTTTCTGAACCCGATCCTTATTAAGACCACATCCTGCAGTCAGAGGTTCTTTGAGTCTTCTAGTGCCAGAAATGGACCTGAGCTCAGATGGAGAACTTTAAGGTCCAATGACCCAGCAGAACCTCTTTCAGCCAGGAGTTTGGACCAAAGCTCCTCAGTGAACCCGTACTGGTTCCCCAGCTGCTGGGTCCAGATCTGTCCTCAGGTTTTCTGTAGAACCCGACCTTCCTGTGGTTCCTTTAGAACCCTTCCTCAGGCTGAACCCGTCCCTCAAATCTGAACTGATGAAAAGGTTCTGGCTGGTCCAAAGGTTGTCATCATTGTGACAGGTCCAGAGCCCAAATGAAGCCAATCATAGCAGAGCCTTACTGGGTAGAAGATTTAGTCTGTCGTTTCATCCAAGTGCATCCAGGGTCCTTCTGGGCTCCTGGACCAGGCTGATGGTTGGGTTCTAGACATGGGCCAACGGGGTCAGTAACCATGTAGAACTGGTCCTGGCACCCATTATGGTCCCAAACCTTGACCAGTTGGTCGTTTGGGCCAGTTTAATTGTTTACCTTTACATTTTTTTATTTGCACAATGAATTAGAAATGAATGTTTTGCTCTTTTGGCTTCAGCGATTAAATATTCCTGTTTTATTTTCCTTCTTTCTGTCCAACCATAAAAACTGTGATCCCACCCGGTCCGGCTCAGTTCCCTTTATGAGGTGGTTCTGGTTTCAATGTGAGCCAGTTCCCTGGTACCAGGAGAAGTTGGCTCATATGCCCCACACATCTGAAATAAAGTTGCTCCTAAAGTCATCAGTTGGACCTGTCTGGTTCTTCACCTGGTCTCTGTTTGTTCAGGCATGATAAAGAAGTTCCGATAGACCTCCAAGGTTCTGTTCCAGGTTCTGCTCCCAGTTTCATACTGCACAGATATCATGATCAATTCTGTGAAAAGCTGACTCAACCAGAAGGTTGAGCCAGGTTTGCAGGACTCTGGTGTCGCCAGCAGGGTGGGCGCCGATTGGCCAATCAGATGATGGACATTAAGAGTTCTATGTGCTGTTGTGGCGCAGGGGTTTAGCACAACCCACATACGGAGGCCTTAGTCCTCGATGCGGCTGTCCCAGGTTTGATTCCCGGCCTGGCGACCTTTGCCGCATGTCTTCCCCCTCTCTCATTTCCCTCTTTCCTGTCCATTCACTGTTAAATAAAGGCCACTAGAGCCAATAAAACCTTTAAAAAAGAGTTCTATGTTGTCACAGAGTTCAGTTTGGATCACATATTGCTTGTTTCTGTTCCATTGGTATGACTTGCATGGTTTGTAACCCTGTCATTTTGACATTAAAGTCTGTTTTATACTTAACCAAATGTCATTATTTCTCAAGCTAATGACACGGGTTCTGGTCGGGTCCTGAAACTGGTAAACGGACTTGCATGGTGCACAGTAGGGAAAATGGGTGAACTACAATCAGTGCTCATTTGACCAAAGTTGGTGTGTAAATTCCCTCCAACCCTCTGCAGGTCCCCACCATGTTTGGAGGTCCTAGTCCAGTTCTTTCATGTAGCTGCCATAGCTACATGAAATGAATGGGAAACAAGACTCCCATTCATTGTTCCACCTAGTCCAGGGGTGGGCAACTCCAGGCCTGGAGAGCCACTACCCTGCAACTCTTCTCTGTCTCCCTGGTCCAACACCCTTCAGTCAAACAGTTTAGTCACCTCCTTAGTGCAGTCAGGTTCTCCAGAGTCCTGCTAAAGACCTCATTATTTGATTCAGGTTTGTTGAAGTAGAGACACATCTAAAGGTTGCAGGACACCGGCTATCCGGGCCTGGAGTTCCCCACACCTGGCCTAGTCAAAGTCTGGCTAGCCACGTGTTATCGAGCTGGGACTTAACCCTATCCTCAGAGGCCTCTTACCTGAACTTAGCCAGATTTGAATCTATTTTTGTTTTTGATATCCGTTTTGTAAATAAATCAGCTCAGATTTAAAAAATTGAGTTTCTGTTGGAGTTTTCCCTGATGTTGCTCTGGTCACTAGGAATTTGTTTTAAAAGTTATTTTTTAAACTGCTTTTACTTTTTAAATTAAATTTTTGGAATGAACTCAACTTGGCTTTAAAAAGTCGTGTCTCAGCCTCTGTTGGATGATGAAGTTTTAGCTTAATGCTGCTCTGAAGGCTTGAATTAGGTTTTAAAAGTCTGACATATTAACCAGGTTTTATTTCATTTTGTCTTCAAACTGTTTTCAAGACAGAAATCACAGCTCAGCTTCAAACCTAATCTGAGCTTCTGCTAGGTGCCAGAAATGTGAACATTAGAAACAGACTTTAACATGTCTGTCAGCATTACCCAGAATGCATTGCATGGTGGGGCTTCACATTTTAGCTTCTAGTTCAACTGTTTTTGCTCCAATCCCTAACAAACTGCATATTGTTGTCATCAGAATGAGCTCCTCTGTCAAAGTAGATAGTTTAGAATCAACTTGCCAACATGTAGAAAATCGGCACCATGACTCAGAATGGGGTGTGTTTTGTTGAACTGCTGCCTGCTGCAAGCTTGATCACGAAGACTCCCCTGCTTCCAGCTTTGGGTAAGTAATGCAGTCTTCTTCAACATGTGAGCTTTTCTAGAGGTCTTGCGGTGTATGATGGCACTAGAATTGCTCTTTGCTCTCATTCCAGGGGTGATGGTTTGAATCCCAACAAGTGTCTGGAGACCTGGAAGGCAGCAGCTTGCTGCAGCTGGTCCAGGTTCTCCTTCCTTGGGAGGATGGCTGCTTTTGCTCATCCTTTTTAGGGGCACTGTGGCATGGGAAGCCATAACAAGCTGGTGGAGATCTGCTTACACGAAGCAGACCAGCAGAGAATCAACGGAGAACGCTTCTGCTTCCTGGGCATGCTAGTTCCACCTTGCGGTGTTAACGGATAGCGTGTTATTGAAACCAGGGGCGCGGTACGTATCAGCCTTCCCAGGTTCCGCCTATAGGAACAGCACGTGGGAAAGGTGACTCTAGGACTCGGGAGTCTTAAATGCAGTCCAGTCTTCTATGAGGAGTAGCCTCACACACACACACACACACCCTTAGCAGCAACACACATGGCAACTGGAAGTCAGTCCTTGATTCTACAGATCCACTGCTTGTAACTGCAAAAGGAGTTCATGTTAATGTCAGGAAATCTTAAGCTTAGTTTTGCTAAACAGCCTTAACCTTCTAAGATATGGGCCCTTGCAGGCATGCATTATTAAATAATTTTTTAATTTTGCAATCATTAGATACCAATCAACACAAATATGTAAAATTATTTTTACATGATTTAGTTTCTGAGAAAAATCTTGTCCACATGAGGACATTCATTTTAAATGTCAGTCAAAAACAGTAACAATTAAAGAAATCCAAAACTTAGTGTCTGTTCACATTAGGGTGATTTCTGAGTTCAAAAACCAAATGATACAGAGTAGTTGTGAATGTTTCAGCAATGTGGCCCATTCAAAGTACTAACAGGTATGTGAAGACAAGTGTCGCTAAATTTAAATCTCTAAGTAAATAGCATTGATGGGGTTTTAAAAAGATAAATTAAATGTTATGAAACGTTAGACATTTTACTTGGAGTCCTAATGTACTTAAAATGATTTCCACCCAATGGGATGGAAAGCTCTTTACACCCAAGTGTAAAAAGCTTTGTAACAATTGCAATCTGCCTGTAAACTGAGTACCTTACAAATATTTTTTTTTTTGTGTGTGTTTTCACTTTCCATTTCATTTTTCAAGTTTATCACTCTCAGTTTTTGGGCATAAGCCCTTCCATGGACACAGATATGAAGCATTGCCTTCACTGGCTGCTCTTTCCATTGGACTCAAATGTTCTGGGTCCAATTCCCACTCTGAAAAGTGAGATGTCATTATCAAATTAACCCTTTCAGTTTATTTACATCTTTGAAGTGTCTTCTGCTTCTTGCATATTACAATATGCAAGAAGCAGATTTGCAATTCATCATGCAAATCTGTCTATATTCAGTGTAACTTGTTTCAGAACTTCTCCCAACCTATTTAATTGTTTCAGTTATTTTCAGTGAACACATTCTATATAGTACACTGGTAATGTACATCTGTTTTATTTAAATGCATTCTACACTTCTGGAAGATATAAAGATGCTTGGCTGCAGAGTTTCTGACAGATGACCCATCACCAAGTCTTAAGACCAGATTCCAGATTGTCATCCTTTTAAAATCTCCACCATTTAAGCACAGTAACTCCATCCCTTTTTGACAGTCTAGTGCTCAGGAAAAAAACAGCACAGAAATTGTAGTAAAAACCATTGTAGGTTTGTGAAAACAATATGTTACTATTATGAAGTGGAAAAAGCAAAATGTGATTCACCTGTGGATGTCAAGTTGCACATCCTTTAAAATAAAACCAAGATTTCTCATTTTCCTGTGGTAATATGTTTGAAATGCATTTATGAATTTCCTCTTGCATTACAGCATAAGAGAATTCATAAATGCACTGTAAACATTTTTTAAAGGAAGGGGACCCCTGGCCAAAACCTAACGCTTAGGGTTTAACGCTTAGGGTTTAACGCTTAGGGTTTAACGCTTAGGGTTTAACGCTTAGGGTTTAACGCTGGTTACTTAGTAGGTTTAACGCTAGGCTTAAATAACGCTAGGTTTAACGCTTAGGTTAACGCTAGGGCTTAACGCCTAGCTAACGCAGGGCTAACGGTTAGGCTTAACGCTAGGTTTCCGTTAGGTTAGGTTAGGTTGGTGAGAGGAATGATTCTGCTCCAGCCGGAGACAGGTGCTGCACGGCCTTCCCCCATCCCGAACCTTCCATCCATCGTTCTTCATGGGAACGTTGACCACGTCTCCCATATCGAACCTGCCAGTGTTCTTCTGGCTCATTGTTTTTTGATATATTACAGGCAGCTTTATTACTTATTCAATATTGTTTTTTAGATTTTTAGTTATCTATAATATATGTATTTATTTAATATGTTATTTCTTAATTAGGTATGGTTTTTAATGTTTTTTGTCTTTTTTATTTTTTTGTGTAAAAATGAAATAAAAATAAAAATCAAAAAAAAAGAAAAAAATGTTTTTAAATTTAAATTATTTGTAAATGAAATTATTTTTAATAAACTGAAATAGTGTGCCCTCAACGTTTCGATCCTGTTGGGTCTTCTTCAGGCAAAGGCACACTGTTCCTTCTGTTTGAGGTCTGTCCCGCTTGTGTCCGACGAGCGACTGAGGAGAGGAGTCAGCGCTTCGTCTCTTTTTATACTTCCTCCTCCCCGAGGCTCCTCCCCGTCCGTCTTCGTAAGTCCTTTTAATTGTTTTTATGATTATTTTCTCATTGTATTGATTTACTAACCTTGTTTTTGTATTTTAAATGTGTCTTTTTTTCTGTTTTAGGGTTAATAAAAATTAATAAATAAAAAATAAAAATAAAAAATAAAAATATATGAAATTAAATTAAAATGTAAAAGAGGGAAGGTTCGAAAAGGGAAAGGTTAGGGTTAGAAAAAGAAGAGGTTAGGTTAGAAAAAGAAAACGTTAGGTTAGAAAAAAAAAAAACAGAAAACGTTAGGGGTAGAAAAAGAAAACGTTAGGGTTAGAAAAAGAAAACGTTAGGTTAGAAAAAGAACACGTTAGGGTTTAAGAAAACTAGGGTTAAAAAGGAAAATATAAATGTTTTTTATTTTTATTCAGTCCATTTGGAGTTTTTGTGTCCAACCAATATATCCACCTACGTTCCGTTTTCTTCCGTTCCCATCCGTCCATAATGGATTGCTTTCTAGGCTGAAATTGTGACTGAGTTCCACTATGTATAATAAAATGTTGAACCAATGGTGTGTCTGTTTCTTTTCTGTGTATAATATTGTATTTATGCTGCCAAATTCTCGTGCTAATGAATTTTTTGTTTCCCAATATATTGTTTGTTGCATTTTGCACAGATAATAATGTAAACGCAATTTACCGATGATCCAATTTTTTATCAATTTTAAATATAATTCCATTTTTATGGTTTTTAACAAAATTTCTATTTTTAAATATGTCTATCAAAATTCTGGGTTTTATTGTATTAATGGTGTTAATTTTGCCCTTACTAATATATCTTTTAAATTTTTGTTCCGTCTGTATGCAGAAATAATATTGAAATCTTTAGTAAATCTTTTTTTTTCAATTAGTTCACGGTAGTTATTTTAGGGTAGAATTTATTTTTTTATTAGTTGTAGAATAGTACGTTATAATAGGAATAATCTGTTTTTCTTGTTTTTGTCCCATATCTTTAAATGTTCGTGAACAGTCTCTTAGAAATGTTCTAGAATAGCCTCTATTTCTTAATGATTTGAATAAAACTAACTGCATCCATAAAGTCCTCATCCTTCGTGCAACGTTTAAATCTAAGTAACTGTGATTTCACCAATCCTTGAAAGTATGTTTTGGATGAAAACTGTTTTAAATAAAAGTGCATGGGTATCCGTTTCTTAAAAGACTTTTATATCCAATTTTGATCCCTTATAAAATTTTTTCCTTATAAATTGTAGTGTCCAAAAGTCAATCGATTTTTCATTAATGACATACTTTAATTTGATTGACTGATCATGTCCATTCAAAATTTCTACAAATTCTTCAAATTTTAATGCCAAAAGTCCAAATTCCCCAAATATCGCCTAAATATCTTAAATAATAAAGTGGTTTTTTCAAACATTTATCTAATGCTTCCCTTTCCCAATTCGCATGAAAATATTAGCATATGCTGGAGCAAATTTTACCCATTGCTGTCCCTTTAATTTGTAAGAAATATTCCCATTAAATTCAAAGTCGCTTTCTTTTCAGATTAATTTTTAATAATTCTATAATTGCCCAATCTGGTCTTCCAGGGACTGGATATTGTCCCAAAATTTTCTTAACACATGCTATACCAGCCTCAATATCAATATTTGTATATAAACTATCAATGTCCATTGAAAAGAAAAATGAATCTTTGGAATTTTTAATTTTTTGATTAAATCTATGAAATGGTAAGTATCTTTTATATATGATGGATGTTTAGTGGACAAGGGATTTAGGAAGTAATCAATAAATTCAGCTGTTTTATATGTCTCACTCCCACAATCTGAAACTATAGGTCTACAGGTGGATTTCATATGGCACTGTCCATTTCTTTGGATCTTTTATGAATTTTTGGTAAAATATAAAATCTTCTTGGTCTTGGTGGTGTTTCTCCTTTAATGTATTTTTTTGTTTAGCACTCAATTGATTTTTCTTGTGTAATCTGTCTAAAATATCATGCACCAATGGTATTGTTTCCATATAAATGGGCTGTTCCAATTTTTTATAATAAATTTTGTCACCAATTGTCTGTTTACTTTTTGATGTATTGTTCCCTACTTAAAATTACCAACGCACTTCCTTTATCTGCTGGTTTTATGATAATATGTTTGTTCTGTCTTAATTCCCTAAGTGCATTTACTCTTCTTTAGATAAATTATACTTTTCTTTGAAGGGCCTCCATTGTCTTTTTAAAATCCTCATTATTCTTTCAAAATTCCGTGACTACTGGTGGAAGTTTATCCATAGGTGGAGCCCATCCGGACGGACCAACAAATGGTAATTTTTCTCCAAAATCGCTATTTTTGAAATAAAATGCCAATTTAATTTTTTTATGGTAATTCTGTATATCAAATTGAAATTTTTTAAAATCTTCTTCCTGATTAATTGTAGGTACAAAGGTCAAACCCGGGTCAGAATTTGCATTTGGGGTTTTGTTGGTGTGAAATTCTTTGCCAGAACCATTACATTCTGAAAAGAAAAGGGCTGATTCGCCCCCAAACCCCTCCTTTCCCAGGCTTTTCAGGGTTTTAAGTTTAACACCCCACACCAATGTTTGAACATTCTTCCGCAGTAGCCCTCGTCCAATGGACGTTATCACTTTCTGTTGTGAACTTTGACTCATCCAAAAGAGGGATGAATGGCATATTTCTATTGATGTGGCATTCACAATCTGTAAGGTCTCCTGTCTTTTTTCTGGTAGGTCTGAGGAGAAGGATAAGGGGAATCCACATTTCTGCGTATGGAAACGCGCTTTGGCTGCTCTAAGAGCTCCCTGCATTTGTTTCACCGCTGTCTCTTTCGCCCTTTGTTCCCTATTATTTATCCCAAAGGATAGGACCACCTTCTCCACTACCCTTTGTTTAACCACTGCCTTTTCCAGGATTGCTTGTGCATGGTGGAAGTTAGCCCCTGGATAACTATCCATCTGAAGATCTTCAACCCCATGATTTGGTATCCTGCAATGTTTGAGTCTCCTATGATTAACCATTTTTTTCGTCACCTCTATACCCCATTCTACCATTTTTCGGTCTGTGTGTTTGTGTTTGTTTACTCCAAACATCCCCCTAAGTTCAAAGGTAGGTATGTTTTCGTTTCACTTTCTTCCACTGCTTTTTTGCAGTTCCTGTAGATGTTTTGTATTTCTTTTCTCCAGGCACCCCTTCTTGAGGAAACACCGGAGAAAGAGGAGGAGTCTCATCATCCTCACTATTTGTCATCTCCAGATCAAAGGTAATCAGGGGAAAATTATCCCTTGGGAGAACTGGTTGGGAGGGTTGTTCCTCCTCAATGTTCAGGAGGGGGTCATCCTCCAAAATAGTGCATGGATTTTTTCACTATTCGAGAATTTTGCCTTTTCTCCTTAGAGGCTGGTCTTTACGACCTTGGCTTTATTTCCTCCTCGAGTCTCTCCCCTTCCAGTTCATCAGGCCCCTTTTTTTCCCTATCAGTCATAGTGGAAACCAAACCCTACAACGAGGGCTTCAGCAATGGCCTCAACCATTGCTCTGTGTCGTCCCTCGTTTCTTCTGTTCTTGTCTAGGTCGTCTTTCTTCCCTGCTCTCTGTTTGTATCCCCATTTCCATTCTTTTTGTTGATGTTTCTTGTTGCTGTTCCCAATAAACCTCCAAGTTCGCTTGATCCCCAATCCGATCAAACTCCCGGAGCTCCCTGCTATCAAGGCCTCTGCATATTCGATGGAATCCTTTACTTATTCTAGGTGTCTTTTTGCCCATCTTATAGCCACTTCAAAGGCTGCCTCCAATTTTCCGGAAGATCAGCCCTCAGTTCTGCCAGGATGTCTTTTTCTGTGGCCATGTAATGGTCTTCTAGAATGATCAGGGTGGTATGCCCCCAGTTCTTGGCATTGCCAACCACCAATCCATGGTGGCCTCCGTAGGGAAGGCTGGTTTGATCATGGAAGATAGTGTTTCAACCATTCGGGAGATCATTGCCGGATCATTTTTATCCGGTCTCCGGAGCTACGCTATGCAAATGATGAACCGTTTTGATGAGAGCATGTAGTTTCCGAATTGTCTGTCCGATCTTGATCGGGTGGTTTCTGGTAAACCCCGTTGTCTGTCCCTGTTGTCTCGTTTGGGAAATGTCCAAAATATCTGTTTTCATTGGACCCCCCACCACTGATGCATACGATCTTATTTGTGGTCTGGAAAGTTGGAGGAACGTGGAGGAGGAGGCACAGGCCGGTTAGGAGAGGGAATGATTCTGTCTCCAGCCGGAGACAGGTGCTGCACGGGCCTTTCCCCCATCCCGAACCTTCCATCCAATGTTTGGTCTCATGGGAACGTTGGACGACGCCTCCCATATCGAACCTCCTGCCAGTGTTCTTCTGGCCTCATTGTTTTTGTATATATTTATATACAGGCAGCTTTATTACTTATTCAATATTGTTTTTTAGATTTTAGTTATCTATAATATATGTATTTATTTAATATGTTATTTAAATAGGTATGGTTTTAATGTTTTTGTCTTTTATTTTTTTGTGTAAAATGAAATAAAAATAAAATCAAAAATGAAAGAAAAAAAGTTTTTAAATTAAATTATTTGTAAATGAAATTATTTTTAATAAACTGAAATAGTGTGCCCTCGCAACGTTTCGATCCTGTTGATCTTCTTCAGGCAAAGGCACACTGTTCCTTCTCTGTTTGTGTCTGTCCCGTTTGGTGTCCGACGAGCGACTGAGGAGAGGAGTCAGCGCTTGTCTTTATACTCTCCTCCTCCCCGAGGCTCCTCCCCCTTCGTCCGTCTTCGTAAGTCCTTTTAATTGTTTTTATGATTATTTTCTCATTGTATTGATTTACTAACCTTGTTTTTGTATTTTAAATGTGTCTTTTATTCTGTTTTAGATTAATAAAAATTAATAAATAAAAAAAAAAAAAAAAAAAAAAAATAGAAATTAAATTAAATGTAAAAGAGGAAGGTTCGAAAAGGGAAAGGTTAGGGTTAGAAAAAAGAAAACGTTAGGGTTAGAAAAAAGAAAACGTTAGGGTTAGAAAAAAGAAAACGTTAGGGTTAGAAAAAAGAACACGTTAGGGTTTAAGAAAAACTAGGGTTAAAAAGGAAAAATATAAATGTTTTTTATTTTTTATTCAGTCCATTTGGAGTTTTTGTGTCCAACCAATATATCCACCTACGTTCCGTTTTCTTCCGTTCCCCATCCGTCCATAATGGATTGCTTTCTAGGGTTAGGGTTAGGGTTAGGGTTAGGGTTAGGGTTAGGGTTAGGGTTAGGGGTTAGGGTTAGGGTTAGAAGTTAGGGTTAGG
The DNA here is from genome assembly GCA_902982915.1 of Phalloptychus januarius. NCBI lineage: Eukaryota > Metazoa > Chordata > Actinopteri > Cyprinodontiformes > Poeciliidae > Phalloptychus > Phalloptychus januarius. The sequence goes on from CADWAE010000475.1 coordinate 17,443,279, forward strand.
TTAGGGTAGGCCAGGTTAAATTGAGGCAGGCCAGGGCAGCCAGGCCAGGCCAGGCCAGGCCAGGCCAGGGTAGGCTAGGCCAGGCAGTGGTAGGCAGGCCAGGCAGGGCCAGGGCCAGGCAGTGCGGGTTAGGCCAGGCTAGGCTAGGTGAAGGGTAGGCAAGGGTTAGGGGTAGGTTAGGGGTTTGGCCAGGTTGGTCAGGTTGGTGTCAGGCCAGGCCAGGTTGTGGCCAGGGCTAGGCTAGGCTAGGCCAGGTAGGTTAGGCGCAGGGCCAGGCAGGCCAGGGCCAGCCAGCCAGGCTAGGCCAGGCCAGTGCGGGTTGTGTTGTGGCCAGGCTAGGCTAGGCCAGGTCAGGCCAGGCCAGGTTAGGCAGGTTGTAAGAAGAAGAAGTAGTTGTGGGTTAGGGGTTAGGGTAGGGTTAGGTTAGTTAGGTTAGGGGTTAGGGTTAGTTAGGTTAGGTTAGGGTTAGGGGTAGGGTTAGGTTAGGGGTTAG